>CM060920.1:554558860-556958860 GCA_030737875.1 Allium sativum | reverse complement strand
GAGGGGACCAATGCGACAACCAACAAGGCCACCCAACTGGTGAGGGCAGTAAGCTGAAGTGTGAAAGGTAAATAGCGCACCCAGGAAATCAATAAGATGAGTAGTGATCCGACAAGAACGCCAATCCATCCCCCGAAGCAAAGAAAAGTATTAGATCACTCTATTGTAGAAGGTATGTCAAATCAATGTGAAAGAAAGCCCGAAGGAAGACCAAACTCTTCTGTTTAGTATGATCCCTAGACCTAAGGTCTTCACTTCAATTACTCAGTCCAAGTCCAGTATATTAATTATTGGCAATTTCATTGAATAAGTATTGATTGTCGTAGAATAGACTCCTCCCGCTCACAATTAATATACTGGCGCCTAGCATTATTTCAGTCATTGCTTCCGATATCCAAAATGTAGATTGAGAAGAGGAAGATCCGTTACTGTCCTTAACTTTTTTCCCTACTCTCCCAATAGATGAGTAATGGGCGTACTTTAATTAATATATTGGGGTCTCTAACTAGAAAAGTAAATGCATCGGCAGTCGGATATCAATAATCACTTACCCGCGTTAGTATAGTGACGAGTGAACGGAAAAAAATACAGTTGTCAGGAGGGACCTCCGGCTTAGACATTAGGCATGAGAATCGGCCAATGCATTCACTCACATCCGTTGATTGCGGTGTGTCATACACCAAGCTTGTTTTAGAACGGATGTCAGGAGTGGAAAGGAACAGTTGTACCAAGGACTTAGTCAAATACTGAACTGAAAAATGAAGAATATCATCATCGAGTCAAGTAAATATCTTGTCGTAGTTTTACTATCGCTTGGAAAGAAAGCCAAAAAACTCTCAATCAAGCCCTCACACCCGGTAGATTAAAACCCCCATTTTCCAAAACCTCTACCTCTAATAGCGCATCCTCGTATTATGTTCGTATTCTAGTTAAAACCTATTCTTCCTTTATCTATCAACAAATGAATGAAATTCACTTGTCAGAATCCATATACGGAACTATGTAAAATCAGGACATGGTCGCAGCATCTGAAATCGCTTGTTCACCCGAAAGTAAGTCCTCTCTCCACGCTAAAACGCTAAATCATTTTGGCTCTTTCACACAGCATCGAGGGCTTTTTCACAAGAAGCAGCACTCTATTGTCCACTTCAATAGTTTTTAAGAGTATCTTTCATACCCGAGGTATCCCACCCCCTCTTTCTGGCGGGCCTTCTTTCCCCTGCTTCCTTGTGCTTCTGAGATCGCTAGCAATTTTTCATTAACCGATTCACTAAGCCAAGCATTGGAGCAAGCTAGAAAGACCGATTTTTCCGTCATCCAAGTCCATCTCTGGCCCCTTTCTTCCTAAAGCTCCACTCCAGCATGCTCCTTTATCTGTCTTATAGTATAGTTGGCTCCCCATTCATCTTCTGTCTCCGGTGCCTTTCGGGAACTTCTCTCTCCGCCACTCCCTTTTTGCTCAAAAGTAAGTAAGGTTTTCTCCATGGCATATTTTGACTCTTACCTTCGCCCAGTATATTAATTGGAAGGTGGCTCTTCTTCAGAGCTATGCTTCCTTCATTCAATTTCTGGTTCTTAGCTGAACCAACCAGTAGGTCCTTTGACCCTCAAAGCAATACGGTATACTTTCCAGCAAACGCAAATGCAATTCGTGCTCAGAAAAAGTCAGCTTGAATATTGCCTCATCTACGCTACCTCATTCACTCTATATCGTAGAGACAATAGGTTAAACTCCACCATGTACTCTCTCATAGAGATTTCAAAATAAAAATAACCGATTCTGAAACTTATTTAATAAGTCCGCTTCAACATCACCTGGTAGAAATGAATCCTTAAACTTAAGAACTTCTTGTTCTCTGTAGCGCTTCTCCTCCTGCTCCCTCTTCTGTCATACATGTGTTCACCATAAGCCTCAACATCCGCTTTAAGCCCGATGACAGAAACAGTGGCTCTGGAGGAAGATCAAAAGCCCGTCGCCCTCACTTGAAGACGAAAGATCAATTTCGATTCAAAGATCGCCTCCGGCAGGGGCTCAAGAAGTGGAAGTTGTGAGATGGAAAGAAGACCCAGAAAAAATAACAGAATCAGGGATCAATCCATACGCGGCTTGCCTTTGACTACGCATTGTCAGTCCTTCCTCTTCCCATTGGTCACCTTCGGTCCCCAATTAATATACTGGCGCCTTCCTTCTAGCTATACACGCTATATCACAATGACTTCTATCTAAGAATTATTCAAACTAACCTGCTACACACGCTTCGCACTTCTATCCCGGATGATCATGAGAAGGACAATGAATTGGGGACCGTATCGAAACCTTGAGTATGCAGCTCCCTCCTTCCCCCAGCGCATAAGAAACAAAGCTTCGCACCTCTGACGGATCAGATTGGAATAGGATTCCCCTTATTAAGCAGGCCATCGTAGCCCTTGTTTGTTCCATCTCCCGTTGATACTACCTCAAGTGCCCCCGTTGGTCTACCTCAAGTCAATACACATACAGCTATACAATAGTTCATTAGTTCGCTACACGCACCCCGACTTATTCAAGTTGCTTCCCCATCCCAATTAATATATGCTTCGCACTTCGCCTTATTATTAATACCGAATACCTTCAGAAGCAAGTAAACAACCTCCTCTTCGGGATTGGTCTACCACCTCTAAACTATCGAGTATGGAACAGGCCTAGGTTTGATTGAAGGTCTCCTGTAAAAGCCGAGTATTGCCTTCTAGATGGAATAAGGCATGATAGGTGGCATTCCTGTTCTCTTACTTACGAATAGAGCTCCCATACCACAGAACAACAAGGGCTTCGCACCTCCAGCTTTGCTAAAACACTGGTGCATATGTTTCGAGGAGGGATTTTACCAATGTTAAGGATAGACAGCTAGCCGGAGTAAGTGCCCACTTTTAGGTAACTTAGCTGCTCCTATATTCTCTTGCTCTCGGCCTTGGCTCAATGGCTCTGGAGAATGATCTCATTCGTATTCCGAGAGTCTTTGATATAGCTAAGTGCTACTGTCGCACGTCACTTCGCTCCCCTCCCTGTTAGCTCGCGTCCCTACGCCTAAGGCTCCCCTAGAGGTATGAATGAGAATGCCGAAAAGATCTAGTATGCATGTTCATATTTGTAAGCAAAATACACAGGTGAGGGGATAAGTGACCTAGAATAAGCTCGTAGCAGGGACAGGCGCACCCTTACTTTCTAGGATAGACCCGAGCTTGGCCAGTTGAGGGGCTTATATAGCAGATATGGCATCAGAATGGATTAGGATATTTTCAAAGGAGAGGCAAGGGATCTTTCGCATCCTCCTTCACGTAGAAATATTGGATAGGATTCGGCCTATGGAATTATTCTAGGGGTGCCCCAAGCTTCGTAGCCGCCCTAAGTCGAGTTAAGGTCGACTCCTAAGCTTATAGCCGAGATTCCACTCGTACTAAGTCCGTCCCTTCGCGCCTCGACTTTGACTTCTAGTCATAGATTGGCTACTGGTCCCCTCATTCTTTTCTCCCGTCCCCTAATTGCCCAACTATCCAGCATAACAGGGCCAGGGGAACCCTAGGGTGAGTGATAAATAACGCTATCCCCCTTTCTTGATTTGATTCTGGGCGCTGTAGTCGTAGAAAGTGCATATCCTACACCTCCTTGGATTCTTTGACCTATGAATATACTGGCAACTAAGCTCAGCGAAGTCTTTTCTAACATGAGCCCCTAGACCAGATTTGCTTGTTCAATGCACTAGTTCCCTAGATTGTAGTGAGATTGGGGGTCTTCATCCCTAAGATAGATGAGTGATTTCCAATTAATATATTGTCTTCTCTCTCTCTCTTTATATATATACGTACATATATATATATATATATATATATATACACACAAGTAACCATTTCATTAAGTAAAGAGAATGCCCAGCTCCCTATCGATTATTATGGAATAGCTATAGCCCACTTAAGCGATTTTCCATTCTCCAGCCAGGATTAGGGGAAGTACTCAAAGTCTTAGCAGCTCACTAAGCTAGCTCTATTTACTCTAGTTAGTTAGTGCCCTATATATAAGGGGACTTGACTTCACTTCACACCCGCTTGCATGGAGCTAATGCCGACGTTATAGCGCTTCGCCATAGTTGCTTCCTCCCTACCCTAACTACTATACTAACTACTTGGGGGGTATTCATGCGCCTATGACTTGGAGAAGCGGTTGGGCTCCTAATTATTGTTTACAAGCGGTTGTTATTTAGGGCTAGCCCAGAGAAGCTCGATTTGGAACCGTGTAGCCATAGTTCCTCATACCTACCCGTTGAAGGGAGGAAGTTGGTCTATCTTCGACCCCCTTTGATTCGCTTTTAGCACCTAGGCTCCTAAGCTCGTTCAAGGGACGGGGAAGGGGCAAAGACATCTCGACCCTAGGAGCGTAGCGGCTCATTCAGGGGTGAAAGTCAAGGTTTCAGCTTCAATATCATAGAATCGGGATTTCTTTCTGCCAAGTATATTAATCGGGCATGAGATTGGTTTGCACTCAAACTAGCCCTAGATTTCTTAACTCGCTGCTTGGAGTTCGGGTTGTTATCTAGGGCTAGCCCTTTTGCTTCGGTAGACCCCAAGCAAAGTGGAGGGTTGACTCCTAAACTCATCGCAGGGAAGGGCTAAGTTCCTTCACTCCCCTCGACTGTTCAGTTACCTACGCTCAGGGAAGGGCTCTCCGCTTCTTCTATCTTCAGTATTTTGGGACTTGGTATACTAGGCACCTCGACCTTGACTTTTAGTTGAATTCTCTAGGACAAGGCTAGTTCGAAGCTCTTCGAGTCCCCTCCCTGTGAACCCACTCCTTAGCAGATTGAAGGCAAAGCCCCATCATAAGGCAACAGATACAAGGCAAAGATGAAACGCCAACCCTTCTTTATCAACGAGTTCTTCCCAGATCGAGTCCTAGAGCTCTTCCCTAGCTTTATGTGCCATAGATGCTAATCTCGGTTGACCTGGCATAAAGGCAAGACCACTATGATTCACTTACCAAGTGGAGATGGATAATGAATATACTGGGCAGGGAGCCAGTATATTAATTATGAGGAGATGCGACTTCTACTTCAACGGAAGTCGCAACCTAACGACAAGGGCCTCAGGTGATCAACGGGAGGAAGCAGGGGAATCTTTTACTGAGGTCTTCTTGCCCAAGACCGGAGGGAGAGTATTGAAAGAGAAGGTCTTCAACCCCTAGACCAGAGGAAGCAGGGGAATCATTCAACCACGGAGAGCCAACTAGAGAGAAAGAAAGCTTCTTTCTCAATGGAAGGAGTGCAACCCTCTTCTTGCTTTCTTTCATGACTGGTATACTTTGATCTATGCTTCCTCTGTTCTTTGAGTTCAGGGAGTCCCCAGCTAAGTTATTGAATTCCCGACCCTCTGATTCGAATGAACTCTTAGGCAAACTTAACTCATCTAAGCGCTAATTTACCCTCAATCATATGCTCGCTGCATCTACGTAGATGAAATGAAGAAGAAAGCAAGAAGCCTCCAATAGGGTCCCGAAGCTAGTGACTGAGGTAAGGAAGCCAGATAATCCATATGATGGAGAGGCGGTATAGGAGGTGAGCCTTTCTTTTCTTTAGTCCGAGCTTAGGAGCGTAGTCTGATCAAGGCTAGTGCCCTTAGTGGGCTAAAGGCATCATAGGACTCTGTTCAAGTAACAGGGAATCTTGCACTGAAACTAAATATGGGCACTTGGTTCCAGTTGTTTATACCAAAGCAAAGCGAACCCCCAACTCATTTAGGCTCAAAGTCGAGGATCCAGTTTGTTGGAATCAAGCAAACCAGCCTAGAGAACTCAAACGCAAGTGCAATCTCAAAGTCCATGAATGGAAATTTCCGTTCGCGGACCAGCATAGATTGCTTTTTCTGCATGCAAACTAGCATTAAATAACATAACTAGTGGCTCAGAAAGGGCTTTCTTCATGGTTTAGGGCAAGGACAGGGCTCTCACACAGCTTGATCCCCGGTTACCTGGACTCGTAAAAGATGTGTAACCATCGAGGAGGAAAGAGAGAACCTAAGGCGGAATATGCAAGAATTTGGATAGAGCGGACGGACGCCAACTCTTCTTTATTTGCTGAGGGTCTTATTCTCCAAAGACTGGAAGGAAGAGTTTCTATGCACCCCAACTATGTGGACTTCTCTCTCTCATTACCTATGCTTGGATTCCCATGCTGATAGATGCGAATTACATCAAGGCAAGCAGATGATCATGAGCGCAGAAGAAGAGGTAACTTGTAACACCCCGTATTTTCTGTAAACATTAAAGTAACGAATTAAAGAATAATTAATTAAAATTTGAGAATTAAGGGAAACGGGTTACGCCATTACGTTCATCTTGGAATTATTCTTGAGATAGAGTCCGAGTTTGCGTAAATCGGACTCCGTATGAAGGAGTTATGACCTTCAGAAGATTCAAGAATTTAAATAAACAGCTCAGATTAATGTTCAAAAAATTCAAATTTCGAAATCAGAAGCAGAAGCGGGCTGGGCGGGAATTTTCCCGCCCATGGCCAGGTCGACTAGGAGGTCGACCAGGGGGTCAACCGCCCCCCATACAGGTCGGCCAGGGGTCGACCTCTCCCTCGGGTCAGATCTGAAAACTGATGTATTTCTCTGTGTGACGATTTACTGTTTCATTAGGGCTTGTGTGGCAAGTTCTGGTTGGTTCTCTTAGGTTTGAATGGCGTTGATTTGCCCTAGGTTGATCTGACGGTTCCTATTAAATCAAACTTCTATATAAACAACCTTAATCTAAACCCTAAGCAACACAAAAATATTCCTAAGACCGTCATGCTGTCAGTACTCAACCTAGAGTAGCCGCCATTCTCCTTCAACTAGAAAGCAGTTTAGGATTTGCAAAACAAATCTAATTCAACTAAGAGAATTCAACGTCTACAACAAAAGAGAACTATTCAATTTCGGAATACAGATTCCAGAACACAATACTAGTCTCCTTTTTGTAAGTCCAGTTATCATTTAGACCTAAATGATATTAGAATCATGACTAAAATAAATGGATGTAGAACAATGGCTAATGCAAATTTATGCCTATCCTTTTTGTTGAAACAGAATTGATTAAGACTATAACTCTTGTCATGTTAAGTTTGTGACCATGTTGTATGTAATTTGATGATAAATGTTAAATGCTTGGAATTGAATCCATATGTTGTATAATTTGGAAATGGCATATCATGTTGTGTAAATTGGCTATGTATCGAGCTTAACATTTTATGTGATTTATGCAAACGTTTAATGGGGGTTACGTTGGGGAAAGACATGAAATTACATATAATTGGGGAAAGACATGAAATTACAATAATTTACATATAAATATAAAGAGGTAAATATACAAATTTAGAAAAGATGAATATGCCTAACCTGAGGTTAGATTGAATTATGGTGTAAGATTGTCCGGAACCGTCTGGCACATCCAGCAACCGTAACAATATATATCTAATGTGGAAGGTTAGTGCATCGAGCCCAAAAGAACCCGAGGTTAGACTGAGTTGCGGTGTAAAAATGCCCGGACCCGACCGACACATCCAGTGACCGCAACAATTCTTGTCTAATGTGAGTGGTTGGTGCTTTAATGAATGAATTAAAGCTAAGTCAGGAATGGTGGGGTTAAGTTAATCAAGGCAACACTTAACCAATACAACATGTTAACTAAATTGATGGGTAGGGTTACACTTAACCAATTTAACATGTTGATTAGAAAACCCTAGTAACGGGGACCTATTTCAGCAGTAACCCACATAGATGTATCATGATACCCTGAACTCGGTAGGGTGGGGCACGATTACTGGGCTGATTATAAGCGGTCAAAACAACAGCGGTTGGTGCGTCAGTGTAGGTTCCGATGGAGTATGGGCGTGCACATACTCCGGAGTGGAGGCACTGGGCATCAGTAGTTATACACTGTGCATCTTGAATCGTGTCGGGTTGCCACCATAGGATTTGATACACCCCGTGGTAGGACCAGCACAACTTTCTACAATCGAGCAAGGCCGTATGACACAAGTAGTAAACGCGTGCGAGTAGGTGCCAATCGATAAAAAGGGATCACTGGGTTTGAACTCATGATGATGGTTGAAATATCTAGTAGGTGCAGAGAATATGGATATGAGTGCGATAATATGATTAGTTTATCTTGCCTTGTTTATCTTGCCGTGTTTATCTTGCCTTATCCTATATTACCTTGTTATTGTCCTGCATCCAGTTTATTCATGTCATGGTTCTCTTACCAGTTACATGCTGAGTAATCACTGGACTTACCAGACTTATGTCTAACCCATTTTTCTTTCGCTCTCTTTTCTTCCGTTTCCCCTCTTACCCTCAGGTACACAGGGAGGGAATAGCTCAACTTAATTTGGACCGTTCATCTTTCCAAGCTTGAAGACTCTGTGATGTATAGCTTGGAACCTCTTATCTTTGGCTATGGCTTTGGACACACTACTACTTGGGGATTTATGCAGTTTTATTTTGTTTTATGCTTCTTTATGTTATAATCAAGACAGAGATTTTGATGTAATGATTTGGAAGTTGTTTTGAGACAGTTTGCTGAAATGTTTTTGTTATGAACCACGTATGAAATAAAGTTAGTTTTTCTGCTACTTATATATATCTGTCTTGTAAATTATCTATGTCTTTTACCTATAATGCTCCACCAAAGTTAAGGCATTCCCTTTGTGAGTGACCTTAACGGAGGTGGGGTGTTTCACTTGGAATCAGAGCCAGGATTACCAGATCAGATAAAAATTTTGAAAACTATTTTCCGAAAAGAAGTTTAAAGAAGCCATTTTCAAGGAAAAAATTGTATTATTTTAAAAAGGCATAATCCCCCAAAAGCCATATGCACTATCTTTCTATCCTTTGTTTTGAATCTTTCCTTTTTCGTTTCAACATTTCTGGGGATCTTAACCTTCCACAGGGCATGCCGGTACCTGGCGGGTTCAGAAGGTACCCAGAGGCTAGGGCTAATGTCGTAGGTCCAGCAGGTTCCTCCTCCCCCAGCTCCAGCGGTTCCTCCTCTTCCTCCTCATGCAAATGCTTTCTCAAAAATATGTAGGGACTTTCGAGCCATGGGTGGAAAGAACTTCAATGGAAATGAATCCTTCGTGGAAGCAAGAAACTAGCTCAAAGAAACTGAGGATTTGTTTGATATCTTCAAAGTGGATGATAGGAAGAAGATACAATTGGCTGTATGGTTGCTTAAAGATGAAGCCTCCTATTCGTGGGAAGTTACTAATGCAGACAGACAAGTTGAAACTTGGATGGATTTCAGAATGAGGTTTGAAATGAAATTCCTCTCACAAGCTGAACGAAGCCTACAAATGGAGAAGTTCTTAGCTCTCAAACAGGGAAGTATGTCGGTCAAGGAATACGTTAACCAATTCAACCAACTGGCTAGGTTCGGATTGGAGTTAGTGAACACTCCACATAAGAAGGCTCTCCGTTTTGTTAAAGAATTAAATGAGCCATTGCACAACGTAGCTATGTCCCATATACCTATAGGTGCAACTTATGAGAGACTGGTGGACATAACACATACAAGAGGAAGATAAGTTTGGCAAGAAAGAATTTTGTATTTTACTCAATCATAAATAAAAAAGTTTGTTCTGAGTGAAATTAGATGTTTAAAAAATTCTGAGTTCTGAAAATCATAAACAAAAGCTTCTAAGTTTGTTTACTGCTGGGAATCATTCAGCCATTTCCTGGAGTCCTGATTAGTATCCAGTGTTCATTGGCATTTGGCAGAGTGTGTCGTGAAGCCGTAGAAGAACAGGAGAATCGTAAGGATTGGAAGCATGCTGGGCCCAAACAGGTAACAATTAGAGATTGTCAATTTTTGATTTCTCATAATTTAGAAACTTTTTACAGTAGTTTAACTTAGTTTCAAATCCTTGCATTAAAAAAAGAGAGTACAAATCCGGAAAAATTTCAGTATAAAAAAAATTGTATCAAATCCTATATTCTGAATAATAAACTAATTAAGAATAATTTTTTTTAATTGAAATCGTTTTTAGAATTTTATATTAATAATCTTTGATCCTCATAAAAATTTGGTATCAGAGCCATGGAGGTGGATAAGATATATGAAGATCTTAAAAGTAAATTATCAGTCTTCTTGATGGCTAAATCCATCGTTGAGACTGAAGAAAAGTTATTCATTATTAAAACTGGTACTCCAGAATATAATCTGTTTGCTAATATTCTTACATATAACCAGCTGAGATTAGCTTTCTTACAAGCTCCTAGTGATTATGTTACGATAGTAGAAATAAATAATAAGATTGATAGAATGATGAAAAGGTTAGGCATATCGTAAGAAATGTTACCCACAAGTATAAAATCCCCATCTACGGGAGGATTTACTATTAAGCCAAAAACCCCGATCGAGAATAATAAAATGAATAACATTGTTGAGCGTCATACTCAGTATGATGACAAAACAATGGAGGAACTAGAAACGATTTGGGAAACAGTTGATGGTTCACAACTAGGTGACATAGCTATAGCCATGTCTAGACTATCGGTGTTACGACAACATGCTAAAAAATCCATAGAACATGTAAAAATGGAAGCCACTAGTGGTAGTATAGTAAATGTAAATAATCCTCAATGCACAGATAATCAAACAGACAACCATACAGATAATCTACAATCAATAAAACAATATGAAGGAGAAGAAATATATAATGAATATGTATTTCCAAAAAAGGAAAAACCACAAAAACACACTCTGAATTATATAAACCAAAAATAAAAAAATTACAAGAACATTCAAGATCAGTCTTAGATCTTGATTGTGCTAAGAATGTTATTCAACTAGTTGACGCATGGGCTGGAGATTTACAAACCTTAAGAATTACAAAAGGTATACAATCATCAATAGACATGTTAGGAATCATAGAAAATACATTTTTTGGCAATGTGAGGAATTGGTATAAAAACCTAACTAAAGAAGCCAAATCATTAATTATCACAGGAGCAAGAGATTCTGTCAATCTATTGGATCCTTTAAATTTAATTGAATCATTCAGAAAAGTATTAAAAACAGAATTTGGAGGATTACCAATTGATGACAAAAAATTAGATGAAGAAGAAAAGAAAAAGGCAAGAATAAAACTTGCTAATCTTGTGATATGTGATTTAAAATACATAGATGAGTATAATTGTGAATTTGCTAAACATTATTATGCATCTGCACCAGATGAAGGTACTATGGAAAGTGTACTATCTTTATATTTCTTAAAATTACCTTTACCTTGGGCTAACATATTGCCAAAAGATTATGAAAATTATCTTAAAGAAAATCCAGATATATTTCCATCATTAGGAATACAAATGAAGTTTACTAAAGATAGAATTGATTACTATTGCATGAAACAATCCATAATGGGGAGTGCTAGACAATATTCTAGACATAAAGATTTGCCTTGTGGAACCTCTGAGGTACCAACCCAATGGGGATGTAATCCAATTGGTAAAAAATATAAAAAGAAATTAAAAAAAATAATTTAGACCAGCCAAATTTAAGAAACATAAACCACCTAATTTTAGAAAGAAAAGATATTTAAAAAGAAAAAATTTAAAAATAAAAAAGATGCAACTAAAAACACATGTAGATGTTGGGCATGCAATAAAGAAGGACATTATGCTAATGAATGTCCAGAAAAAGTAAAATATAAGAAAACAACAGTATAGGCATTTCGCTTATTTTCTGAACAAGTGATGCCTATAGAATCAGAAACTGAATATGACTCTGATGATGAAATATATGAGTTAATTTCAGACTCCGAATCAGATACTGATACAAAATCTAAAGAGGAATGCAATCATAAACCGCACAGACTAAGCGTGGTGAATATTAAAATGTTAAGAACAAGTTCTCAGAACTTCGTACAATAATATAATGAAAATTTTGAAAAACTAGTCAAGAAACCTGTACCTTATGATATTTTAGAATTTAAGGAACCACTGGAAAAGGAAAATATAAAACAAAGACCTAAACATAAAAAAGTCATTCCATGTGAACACATTTTTTATCATAAAATATACAGTGTTATAAAAACTAGACAAAATGTAATAGTAAGTAAGAAAAATAATGGAAAAATACAGATCTTTGACAGAGAAAAATATAGTGTCCAAACATATATGGATGCACTAAGAAAAATAACCATAGTAAAAGAAAGAGAACCAAAATAAATTATTTCTGAAATCTCATCTACAGATAGTGAAAGCATTATGTCTGACAACTCAGAATAAATTGAGAAATAATTTCAAGAGTTAATAAATGAAGAATCTAATATAGAACAACAACCTTTTACGGAAACAAATCTAATTTCAACATCAGAATCTTCAGAAATCTTTGAGACCAAAGATGATGAAACTGGATATGAACAAACCATACAAATGTCAGAAGAAAAATATAATCAAATAGAAAAAATAAAACATACACTTTCAAGAGAAGAATGCTATGAAATTCCATTAATTAGATACATGTCTAAAGAAAAATATGTTATTAAAACCTTTGAACAACCAATAGATGTTTTTACCATGGAAGGAGAAATTCCTTTAAAATTACTTACACAAAAGGAAATAAAAGATGATAGGAAAAACTTTTCAAAATAATTTAATAAACAAGTAAAATGGTAACACTTAGGAGGAATAAAACTTATAATTAAATGCGCATGCAGAAGAGGGATGAATGTTCCCTGTACATTTTGGATATCTGATGACAGGATACTTCATGATGCAAAGGATGCCTTGTTAGGAGTAATTAGAGGAAATTTTGCATATCAAACAATAAAAATGACAATATTTCCTGATTTTGCAATTTCATTATCAGACCAAAATATAGAACATGGACTTACAATGTATCATAAAATTGAAAGACTTAAGATGCCTCCAGGAAGTAAAGTATGTAGTATTACAGCCTGTATGGTATATGCTTACTCAACTAGACATCATATCACTACAAAGAAATTCAAAGAAGAAAACATCAATATAGCTAAACCATTTTCTGATATATGTGAAGTCATACTTCCCAGAGAATTAAAACATGTAGAGTTAGATTTTCCACAAGAATTAATTCTTCAAAGGAAAAACACATATAGAACTCAACCAACTGTAAAACCACATAGCAGAAATTCTTTTAGAATAAACTATGACAATGAAGCATCTACTTCTTATCAATTAAGAGATATAAATATATCTTCCCAGAGAAAAGATTTAGAATTAAAATCAATAGAAAAAGTAAATCTAATAGATTCAAACAAACAATTATATATACAAGGATTTTTAGATAATAGAGAAGTAAATGTGCTCTTAGATACAGGTGCAACATCCTCTCATATTAGTTCCTTTCTTGTCCAAACATACACATACAATAATATACAAAATCATTATAGATACATTGAATATTTTGGACAAATACATGTATTAAATTAAAATGTTGAAGCCAAACTATCACTCATAGACAGAAATGGGAAGGTCCTGCAAATACAAATGGAAATGTTAGTAGATGATACACTAGCAAAAAATGAAATATTATTAGGAATGAATTTCATTATAAAATATACTTTTACCTTAAAGGATTCATTCATATAGTCAGACCAATATGAATTTACAAGAATTGATAAATAACATATGAAAAAGGCAGTAGTTACTTCGCCATATTCCACATATATTGAAGGAACTATAGAAATACCTTATTACCAACCAATAAAACTAAATGCATATGTTGATATAGGTTCAAGAATATCTTTGTGTAAAAAATATATTTTACTACAGAAATGGTGGACTCAAGATGGATCTTCTATAATTGCGTTAGATATACAAGAAAAAGAAATTTCTTATAAAGATTATGCAGTTAATGTTCCCTTCACCATAGGAAATATTAAAATTAAAATACCAAAATTATGGGCTAATAATGTCCAAGGCCCAGACATATTATTAGGAAATGATTTCTGTCTACAATATCAACCCATGACCCGATTAACATATCATGTTATATTTACTACACCATGCTGAACACCAATTTTAGAACCCATGCTTAAACAAGCATATGCTATTGATCCAAGCTATCAACCTATACCAGCACAGCGTGGTGATATTCCTAAATTTGAGAAAATACCATTATTAAAACATGAAAGCATAGATACTCTTGAAAATATTAAAGAAAGATTCAAAGAAACATATAATAAAAATCCTTTAGTAGCTTTAGTAGCAATTAGAAATAACCAAGAAAAATTATGTAGATATAAATCTAGAACATTTAAGCAGAGTGAATCAAACTATCACTCCAATGATAAAGAACTTTTAGCTATTAAAAACAGTATTAAAGCCTTTTATTTATATTTAAACAAACCCTTTAAAATTCGTAGTAACTCCATTACTGCAAAATCCAGAATAAAAATCAAAATCCTTGACATAGGACCTAATAAAAGACTAATAAGGTGGCAGTCATGGTTTTCTGAATTTGATTTTGAAAATGAACATATTTTCGGAAAAACTAACTTTCTTGCAGATACTTTAAGCAGAGAATTGGATGATGGCACAAAGTAATGAAGATACAATTGATTATCTTAGCATCTTCGATGAAATATATAGAGAAGTATTAATAGCATAAGAAGTCTTTGAGCAATTCTTAATCAAAGCAGATGATGATAAAAAGGAGGAAATAAGATCCTTATTTAATCACATGGTATCTTATTCAGAGCACATGTTTTGAGAAATACAAAGAGAGGAAAAAAGGAGATATCTCAAAAAATAGAAATTACTGAGAAATCAGTTAACATGCCCGGTGAGGTAAAACAGCAAAGCAAAGAATTTATCACATGGTTTAGTAGAATGATAAAACCAATATTGCTGGAAATAAACCCTTATAAAGGGATATATTCAGGATATGGATATGATTTAAACAAAGTATATATTCACCCTGAAGCTGATCCATTAATGGTGAAAGATTTATACAAGGCAGGATTAATCTACTGTATTTATACAGATAGTACTCTTCATAATCTGAAGGGGCTACCCAAATTAAGAAATGCAGTTTATACTTTCTCGAAGGCAATTAAGACTGGTAATATCTACTTAGTATGTAATCAAGTTATTCCAGAAGAAGGTAAAAAAATGTCTATCCATGGTGGAAATGAAGATGGGATCAAAAAGGTTGACCCCAAAATTCTTGCAAAATATGTTCTTGGTTGAAGAAGATGTAATATCAGCAATGAGAGCAAAGTAGTTAGCAAGTCTAATATCAAGAACTCTTGAAGCTCTGTCAAATAACATATGGACGTACGAATCTGAACCTAATGAGCTAATTTTGACAGTAAGCAAAGTTTCAAAGGCTGGGGCAAAAGAGAATATAATTCAGTTTATAGAAAGTATTTTAAAATGGAACGAGCATAAAAATGCATACAAGCATTTTCTCAAAAATTTAACAGAAGAGCTGATAAAGAAGTTAAAAATGGGAGAAACAATAGTATGGATACAATAATCAAGATCAAGACATGGTCGGGCCCTCAAAGAAAAGAGATTCGCAAGAAAATGACAAGGTTGAAGAGAATTCTGGAGGAGACTCGGATTTTTCTAACTAATGAAGACTTGTCCAGACAAGATTAAAAGGGCATCCTAAAAAGAAGAACACATTAAATAAAGCAAAGAAGCATCGAGTAATGTGACATTCTGAAAATGACTAAGGCAGTGGAAAGAAAATATAAAAGCACCTGAAGGCATTTAGAGAAGGCATCAGAAGTTAGACAAAAGCAAATATATTCATAGTTTGTAAATTAGTGTGAGATTGTGAGCGTTGTACTAAGTTTGTATTTTCCTCAATCATAAATAAAAAAGTTTGTTCTGAGTGAAATTAGCTGTTTAAAAATTTCTGAGTTCTGAAAATCATAAACAAAAGCTTTTAAGTTTGTTTACTGCTGGGAATCATTCAGCCATTTCCTGGAGTCCTGATTAGTATCCAGTGTTCATTGGCGTTTGGCAGAGTGTGCCGTGAAGCCGTAGAAGAACAGGAGAATTGTAAGGATTGGAAGCGTGCTGGGCCCAAACAGGTAATAATTATAGATTGCTAGTTTTTGATTTCTCATAATTTAGAAACTTTTTACAGTAGTTTAACTTAGTTTCAAACCCTTGCATTAAAAAAAATAGTACAAATCCTATATTCTGAATAATAAACTAATTGAGAACAATTTTTTTTAATCGAAATCGTTTTTTGTTTTATATTTTTCTATTTTGAATATGACTCTGATGAACAAATATATTAGTTAATTTCAGACTCTGAATCAGATACTGATACAGAATATGAAGAGGAATACAATCATAAACCACACTGACTAAGCGTGGTGAATATTAAAATGTTAAGAACAAGTTCTTAGAACTTCATACAACAATATAATGAAAAATTTGAAAAACTAGTCAAGAAACCTGTACCTTATGATATTTTCGAATTTAAGGAACCACTAGAAAAGAAAAATATAAAACAAAGACCTAAACATAAAAAAGTCATTCCATGTGAACACATTTTTTATTATAAAATATACAATGTTATAAAAACTAGACAAAATGTAATAGCAAGTAAGAAAAATAATGAAAAAATACAGATCTTTGACAGAGAAAAATATAGTGTCCAAACATATATGGATGCACTAAGAAAAATAACCATAGTAAAAGAAAGAGAACCAAAAGAAATTATTTCTGAAATCTCATCAACATATAGTGAAAGCATTATGTTTGACAACTAAGAAGAAATTGAGAAAGAATTTCAAGAGTTAATAAATGAAGAATCTAATATAGAACAACAACCTTTTATGGAAACAAATCTAATTTCAACATCAGAATCTTCAGAAATCTTTGAGACCAAAGATGATGAAACTGGATATGAACAAACCATACAAATGTCAGAAGAAAAATATAATCAAATAGAAAAAATAAAACATACACTTTCAAGAAAAGAATGCTATGAAATGCCATTAATAAGATACATGTCTAAAGAAAAATATGTTATTAAAACCTTTGAACAACCGATAGATGTTTTTACCATGGAAGGAGAAATTCCTTTAAAATTACTTACACAAAAGGCAATAAAAGATGATAGGAATTTTTTTTTCAAAAGAATTTAATAAATAAGTAAAATGTTTACACTTAGGAGGAATAGAACTTATAATTAAATGCGCATGCAGAAGAGGGAAGATTGTTCCCTGTACATTTTGGATATCTGATGATAGGATACTTTATGATGCAAAGGATGCCTAGTTAGGAGTAATTAGAGGAAATTTTGAATATCAAACAATAACAATGAGAATATTTCCTGATTTTGCAATTTCATTATTAGACCAAAATATAGAACTTGGACTTACAATGTATCATAAAATTGAAAGACTTAAGATGCCTCTAGGAAGTAAAGTGCATGTGTAGTATTACAGCCTGTATGGTATATGCTTACTCAACTAGACATCATATCACTACAAAGAAATTCAAAGAAGAAAACACCAATATAGCTAAACCATTTTCTGATATATGTGAAGTCATACCTCCCAGAGAATTAAAACTTAAAGAGTTAGATTTTCCACAAGAATTAATTCTTTAAAGGAAAAACAGATATAGAACTCAACCAACTGTAAAACCACATAGCAGAAATTCTTTTAGAATAAGCTATGACAATGAAGCATCTACTTTTGATCAATTAAGAGATATAAATATATCTTCCCAGAGAAAAGATTTAGAATTAAAATCAATAGAAAAATTAAATCTAATAGATTCAAACAAACAATTATATATACAAGGATTTTTAGATAATAAAGAAGTAAATGTGCTCTTAGATATTGGAGCAGCATCCTCTCATATTAATTCCTTTCTTGTCCAAACATACACATACAATAATATACAAAATCCTTATAGACACATTGACTATTTTGGACAAATACATGTATTAAATAAAAGTGTAGAAGCTAGACTATCACTCATAGATAGAAATGGGAAGGTCCTGCAAATACAAATGGAAATATTAGTAGATGATAAACTAGCAAAAAATGAAATATTATTAGGAATGAATTTCAGTACAAAATATACTTTTACCTTAAAGGATTCATTTATACAGTTAGATCAATATGAATTTCCAAGAATTGATAGACAACATATGAAAAAGGCAGTAGTTACTTCGCCATATTCCATATATACTGAAGGAACTATAGAAATACCTTATTACCAACCAATAAAACTAAATGCATATGTTGATATGGGTTCAAGAATATCTTTGTGTAAAAAATATATTTTACCACAGAAATGGTGGATTCAAGATGGATCTTCTATAATTGCTTTAGATATACCAGAAAAAAGAAATTTCTTATAAAGATTATGCAGTTAATGTTCCCTTCACCATAGGAAATATTAAAATTAAAATACCAAAATTATGGGCTAGTAATGTCCAAGGCCCAGACATATTATTAGGAAATGATTTCTGTCTACAATATCAACCCATGACCCAGTTAACAGATCATGTTATATTTACTACACCATGCTGAACACCCATTTTAGCACCCAGGCTTAAACAAGCATATGCTATTGATCCAAGATATCAAACTATACCAACACAGCGTGATGATATTCCTAATATTGAGAAAATACCATTATTAAAACATGAAAGCATAGATACTCTTGAAAATATTAAAGAAAGATTCAAAGAAACATATAAAGAAAATCCTTTAGCAGCTTGGGATAAAGATAAAACATTAGCAACAATAAAATTAAAAGACCCCAATAAAACAATAAGAGTAAGACCTATGAAATATTCTTTAGAAGATTTAAAAGAATTTAAGGTACAAATTAAGGAACTTTTAGAATTAAAGGTAATTAGACCGTCTAATAGCCGACGTAGTTCTCCTGCATTTATAGTTAGAAAACATCGTGAAATAGTTAGAGGTAAAGCTAGAATAGTTTTTAATTATAAAGCTTTAAATGATTCTACCGTCTTTGATGGATATTATTTACCAAATAAAGAAGTATTAATGAACAAAATACAAAATAAGAAATGGTTTACAAAGATGGATTGTAAAAGTGGATTTTGGCAAATAAAATTAACAGAAGAGTCTATACCATATACTGCATTCAGTTTCCCACAAGGACAATATGAATGGTTAGTTATGCCCTTTGGATTAAAAAATGCTCCACAAATATTTCAAAGAAGAATGGATAAAGTATTAAAACAACATGATGATCATTGTATTGTATATGTTGATGATATTTTGATATTCTCTCATAATTTAGAAGACCATATTAAACATTGTAATTTAGTTATAGATACATGTATAAAAAGAGGAATAACCCTTTCTGCTAAAAAAGCAATTATTGGTGTACAAAAAAATAGATTTTTTAGGCATAACCATAGATAATGGAGACATAGAATTACAACCGCATGTACTTACAAAAATTAAAGAATTCCCTAATCAAATAGAAGATATGAAACAATTACAAAGATTTCTAGTATGTCTTAATTATGCTGATATATTTATTAACAAATTAGCAAAATTAAGAGCCCATTTACAGCAAAAACTTAAAAAGAATTATAAATGGCAGTGGACGGAAGACGACACGAGATATATTCAGCATATTAAAAAGGTATGTGAACATATGCCCAAATTATCTTTACCATTAGAAACAGATGAATTAATTATATATACTGATGCTTCAGATTCATATTGGGGAGCAGATTTAGTAGCAATTAGAAATAACCAAGAAATTTTTTGTAGATATAAATCTGGACCATTTAAGCAGAGTGAATTATACTATCACTCCAATGATAAAGAACTTTTAGCTATTAAAAACAGTATTAAAGCCTTTTATTTATATTTAAACAAACCCTATAAATTCGTGCTGACTCCATTAATGCAAAATCTAGAATAAAAAACAAAATCCCTGATATAGGACCTAATAAAAGATTAATAAGGTGGCAGTCATGGTTTTTTGAATTTGATTTTGAAATTGAACATATTTTCGGAAAAACTAACTTTCTTGCAGATACTTTAAGCAGAGAATAGCATGATGGCACAAAGTAATGAAGATACAATTGATTATCTTAGCATCATCGATGAAATATACAGAGAAGTATTAATAGCACAAGAAGCCTTTGAGCAATTCTTAATCAAAGCAGATGATGATAAAAAGGAGGAAATAAGATCCTTCTTTAGTCACATGGTATCTTATTCAGAGCACATGTTTAGAGAAATACAAAGAGATATGCTTGGAAAAAAGGAGATATCTCAAAAAATAGAAATTACTAAGAAATCGGTTAACATGCCCGGTGAGGTAAAATAGCAAAGCAAAGAATTTATCACATGGTTTAGTAGAATGATAAAACCAATATTACTGGAAATAGACCTTTATAAAGGGATATATTCAAGATATGGTTATGATTTAAACAAAGTATATATTTACCTTGAAGCTGATCCATTAATGGTGAAAGATTTATACAAGGCAGGATTAATCTACTATATTTATACAGAAAGTACTCTTCATAATCTTAAGGGGCTACCAAAATTAAGAAATGCAGTTTATACTTTCTCGAAGGCAATTAAGCATAGTAATATCTACTTAGTATGTAATCAAGTTATTCCAGAAGAAGGTAAAAAATGTCTATCCATGGTGGAAATGAAGATGAGATCAAAAAGGTTGATCCCAAAATTCTTTCAAAATAAGTTCTTGGTTGAAGAAGATGTAATATCAGCAACGAGAGCAAAGCAGTTAGCAAGTCTAATATAAAGAACTCTTAAAGCTCTGTCAAATAACATATGGACGTATGAATCTGAATCTAATGAGCTTATTTTGACAGTAAGCAAAGTTTCAAAGGCTGGGGCAAAAGAGAATATAATTCAGTTTATAGAAAGTATTTTAAAATGGAACGTGCATAAAAATGCATACAAGCATTTTATCAAAAATTTAACAGAAGAGCTGATAAAGAAGTTAATATTACATGGAATAAAATGGGAGACACAATAGTATTGATACAATAATCAAGATCAAGACATGGTGGGGCCCTCAAAGAAAAGAGATTCGCAAGAAAATGACAAGGTTGAAGAGAATTCTGGAGGAGACTCGGATTTTGCTGAATAATGAAGAGTCGTCCAGACAAGATTAAAAAGGCATCCTAAAAAGAAGAACCCATTAAATAAAGCAAAGAAGCATCGAGTTACGTGCCATTCTGAAAATGACTTAAGCGGTGGAAAGCAAATATAAAAGCACATGAAGGCATTCAGAGAAGGCATCAGAAGTTAGACAAAAGCAATTATATTCATAGTTTGTAAATTAGTGTGAGGTTGTGAGCATTGTACTAAGTTTGTATTTTCCTCAATCATAAATAAAAAAGTTTGTTCTGAGTGAAATTATCTATTTAAAAATTTCCGAGTTCTGAAAATCATAAACAAAAGCTGCTAAGTTTGTTTACTACTGGGAATCATTCAGCCATTTCCTGGAGTCCTGATTAATATCCAGTGTTCATTGGCGTTTGGCAGAGTGTGCCGTGAAGCCGTAGAAGAACCGGAGAATCATAAGGATTGGAAGCGTGCCGAGCCCAAACAGGTAACAATTAGAGATTGCCAGTTTTTGATTTCTCATAATTTAGAAACTTTTTACAGTAGTTTAACTTAGTTTCAAACCCTTACATTAAAAAAAAGAGTACAAATCTTGAAAATTTTCAGTATAACAAAAATTGTATCAAATCCTATATTCTGAATAATAAACTAATTAAGAACAAATTTTTTTAATCGAAATCGTTTTTAGAATTTTATATTAATAATCTTTGACCCTCATAAAAATTTGGTATACAAAGGTGGAAGTTCCTCAAGATAAGAAAGTGGAAGGATCACAGAGCAAGAAGACAGATTCCAAGAAGGGCGGGAAGAACAACAAACCCCGTGACAAGAGGAAGTGTAATTTTGTGGTATTCCTGGACATCTGCTTAAGGACTACAGAAAGAAGAAGAGGAAGATGGGTGGTTGTTTCCATTGCGGCAAGACGGGACACATGGCTAAGGACTGCCCTAGAAAGCAAGGGCAAGGGCAGAGAGATGGATCTACTTCTGGAGGGCAGGTTCACGCTCTGATGGCATCTCCGCAAGAACGAGGTAGAAATGTTTCTGTTGAGAGTTTAGTTTATCTTTTTGATCACCCTATTCGTACACTCTTTGATTCGGGTGCATCGCACTCTTTTATATCTACTGCTTTAGTTGAATCTCTGCACCTAGACACCAGTTTAGTAGAGGATCCCTTGGTTGTTTCAAATCCAATTGGTGGCTCAACTTATTTGTTAATGATTTGTCTGGATTTGGAAATTTCTATACTAATTGTTGGGTTTAGATGTAATGCCTATGTTTTGGGCTTCACGGGCTATGGGTTGATTCTAGGCATGGATTGGCTATCCAGTAATGGTTCCATCCTCGATTGTGAAAAGAGAGTGGTTAGACTCATGACTCGCCTCGGTAATATTCTCGAAATTTCTTGTAATCCCATGAACTATGTTATCCTTAGCTATCTAGAGTCTCTTGATGCGTCTGTTGAGAATTTTAGTCTGTTTGAGTAGTCCGTGAATACTCGGATGTCTTTGAAGAGGTGAAGGGGTTACCTCTGAAGCGGGAGATATACTTCCGCATACACCTCGCTGATAATGCAAAACCCGTTGCTTTACCCGTCAGACACACGGCTCCAAGGGAGAGGAAAGAACTCAGCAAGAAAGTTAAAGAGTTGCTTGAGAAGGGGTTTATAAGGCGGAGTATTTTTGAATGGGTTGCTCCAGTAGTGTTCGCAACTAAAGCGGACGGTTTGCTTTGCCTATGCGTGGATTATAGGGAGCTAAACAAGCTGACCAAGACGAATAGGCACCCACTCCCAAGAATAGACGACTTGTTCGATCAGCTTGTAAGTGCATCGGTTTTCTCCCAACTAGATCTAGCTACCAGGTTTCATCAGCTAAGAGTGGCTGAAGACAGTATTGATAAGATCGCGTTCAGAACCCTAGATGGTTTCTTCGAGTGACTTGTCATGCCTTTCGACTTGACAAACGCACCCGCTTATTTCGTTGAGTTAATGAGCACGGTGTTCATGGAGTTCCTCAATAAGTTTGTGGTGGTCTTCGTAGATGACATTTTGATTTTCTCAAAGAGTGAGGAAGAGCATGCTCAACATATAAATGAAGTTATGGATACTCTTCGAGCACATCAGTTGAAAGCCAAATTCTCCAAATGCCACTTGTGGAGAGAGGAAGTAAGGTTTCTCAGACATGTGGTGTCCAAGGAATGGTTAGCTGTGGACCCCGCAAAAGTAGTTACGGTACAAGATCGGAAGGTTCCATGGAATGCGACCGAGGTCCAGAGCTTCCTCGGGCTAGCGGGCTTTTACCGAAAGTTCATCAAAGACTTTGCGAAAATCTCAGCTTCGCTTACAAGGTTGATGAAAAGAACCCAACTTTCAATTGGTATATGGATTGCGATGTCGCTTTCCAATGATTAAAGAGGGCTCTAACAACAGCCCCAGTTTTGATATTGCCAGATGGGAGCAAGATGTTTACCGTATACACGGATGCATGTGGTACGGGACTAGGTGCTGTCTTTATGCAAGAGGGGAAGGTAGTAGCTTATGGAGGAAGACAATTGAAAGTACATGAGAAAAACTACCCAACCCACGATCTAGAGTTGGCTGCCATCATCTTTGCGCTTAAGTCTTGGCTCCATTACCTCCTAGGTGAGAAGTTTGAACTGTATACTGACCATAAATTGTTGAAGTACCTTTCCTCGCAGAAAGATCTTAACTTGAGGCAACAAAGGTGGATGGAGTTCTTGGCATCCTACGATTTTGAGATTTCCTATACCCCTGGCAAGGGCAATGTAGTAGCAGACGCCTTAAGTAGAAAGAAGCTGACCTTAAGCCCTCTCTTTGTAGAAAGGCAAAGCTTGGAATACATAGCCAACTTTGACTTTAGACCCTCTATCGATCATGTGACTGGTTTGTTAGCATTGTTAGAAGTGCGGCCTACTCTTTTGGACTCAATAGGAACCGCGCAACGTGAAGACCCTCAGCTAGTTAATGTGATGGACGAGCTAATTAGGGGTGAGACTTCTAGTCACCTCAATAGATACTCCATCGATGATAAGGGTTGGTTGAGGCAGGATGGAAGGCTATGTGTCCCACAAGCAAGAGATTTGGTGAAGAAGGTTCTCGAAGAGGCACACCATTCCAAGTTGACCATACACCCAGGTGGAGACAAGATGTATAAAGATGTAAAAAGGGTTTTCTTTTGGAATTGCATGAAGAGGGATGTAGCTAAATTTGTCTCTAAGTTCCTAGTATGCCAGCAAGTCAAGGCGGAGAAAAAGAAGCCTGGTGGTTTGCTTCATCCTCTAGAGGTCCCACAGTGGAAATGGGAAAGCATTTCAATGGACTCTATCGATGGGCTGCCTAAGTCAAGGAGAGGCAATACTAGTATTTGGTTAATAGTGGACAGGCTCACAAAAAGCGCTCACTTTACACCCGTTAAAAGTAGGAGGATTGACTCGTCTTTAGCATCCATTTATCTTAAAGAGATAGTTTGACTCCATAGGATACCCTCCAGCATTGTAAGTGACCGAGATCCTGTCTTTACGAACGAGTTTTGGAAGAGCTTGCAAGAGGATGTGGGCACACAGCTATGCTTAAGCATGGCCTATCACCCCCAAACTGATGGTCAGACAAAAAGGGTGAACAGAGTATTAGAAGACCTCTTGAGATTATGCATTCTTGACTTTGGAGGAACATGGGAGGATCATCTTCCTTTGGTGGAGTTTGCCAACAACAATAGCTACCAAGCCACCATAGGTATTGCACCCATCGAAGCTTTATTTGGAAGACCATGCCGATCACCAACTTGTTGGTGGGAGTCTACAGACAAACTCATAATTGGACCAGATATGATTAGAGAAACTTCAAAGAAAGTGGACTTGATACGAAGAAGAATGAAGACTGCCCAAGATAGACAGAAGTCCTATGCAGATAAAAGAAGGACCGACCTTGAGGTCGGCTGACAGGGTTTTCCTTAAAGTATCTCCTTTGAGGAACGTCTTTCGCTTCGGATCCGCAAGAAAGTTGGCACCAATATTTGTTGGGTCGTTTCCTATCATTGAAAGGATTGGAGAGATGGCTTACAGAGTAGAGCTGCCCGAAAGATTGGCTGGAGTTCATAATGTCTTTCACGTTTCTCACCTACGGAAGTGCTTACATGAGTCTTCGGAAGTGGTGCAACCAAGCATGTTAGAGGAAGTAGAAGTAGAACAAGAGGTGACTGTGAGAAGTGTTCTAACTCGTATCTTGGGTACAGAAGTCAAAAATCTACACAACCGCGAAGTCAAAGTTGTTAAAATTCAAAGGAGTGACGCTAAGGAAGACACGACTTGGGAGACTGAGGCAAAGATACGCGCAGCCTACCCTTTTCTTTTTGAGGGTACATCTTTGATCTCTTTTTCCTTAAGTTTGTTCATGCTCTTATCTATCTTTTTAGTATTTTTCTTCAGTGCTATTCTCGATCCTTAGGTAGGAACCAATGGATGTAAACATGTATTTGAAACATGTTATGATTGATGGTTGCAAGTGGTTGCTAGTGGTTGCTCGTGGATGCATATACACACACATTAGGTATTAGATCGGCTCATTCACTTTCATATTGCATATGCATATATGTGCTTGTATATGATTGAAACTTGATGTGTTATCATGTGGATATTGCATTTGTATGAATGATTGTGCACTCATGTAGAAAGTATGATTAGGGATGATTGCATACATAATGGACTCATGGCACCAACATGACTTGCATTAAGGAGATCAACTGAATCATTAGACCGCCTGATTTTGCATTAGATAAGGGCATGTACACACACTATGCATATGATCATGAAGCATTAGAAGTCTTTTTAAGGATAATGGACGCCTGTTTTTGATGGATGAGTAGATGGACGATTGGATGGTAGGATATACGTTCTCCTTGACTCGAAGATTACGGGGGCGAAATCCTTTAAGGAGGGGAGAATGTAACACCCAGTATTTTCTATAAACATTAAAGTAACGAATTAAAGAATAATTAATTATAAATATGAGAATTAAGGGAAACGGGTTATGCCATTATGTTCATCTCGGAATTCTGCCTGAGATAGAGTCCGAGTTTGCGTAAATCGGACTCCGTATGAAGGAGTTATGACCTTCAGAAGATTCAAGAATTTAAATAAACAACTCAGATTAAAGTTCAGAAAATTCAAATTTCGAAATCAGAAGTAGAAGCGGACTGGGCGGGAATTTTCCTGCCTAAGTCCAGGTCGACCAGGAGGTCGACCAGGGAGTCGACCTCCCCCCCATACAGGTCGACCTGGGGGTCGATCTCCCCCTCGGGTCAGATCTGAAAACTGACGTGTTTCTTTATGTTACGATTTGTTGTGTCATTAGGGCTTGTGTGGCAAGTTCTGGTTGGTTCTCTTGGGTTTGAATGGCTTTGATTTGCCCTAGGTTGATCTGACGGTTCCTATTAAATCAAACTTCTATATAAGCAACCTAAATCTAAACCCTAATCAACACAAAAATATTCCTAAGACCGTCATGCTGTCAGTACCCAACCTAAAGTAGCCGCCATTCTTCTTCAACTAGAAAGCAATTTAGGAATTACAAATCAAATCTAATTCAACTAAGAGAATTCAACGTCTACAACAAAGGAGAGCTATTCAATTTCAGAATACAGATCCCAAAACACAAAACTAGTCTCCTTTTTGTAAGTCCCATTATCATTTAGACCTAAATGATATTAGAATTGTGACTAAAACAAATGGATGTAGAACAATGCCCAATGTAAATTTATGCCTATCCTTTTTGTTAAAACTGAATTGATTAAGACTATGACTCTTGTCATGTTAAGTTTGTGACCATATTGTATGTAATTTGATGATAAATGTTAAATGCTTGGAAATGAATCCATATGTTGTATAATTTGGCAATGGCATATCATGTTGTGTAAATTGGCGATAATATACCATGTTATATATTTGGCGATGACCTTTCATGTTGTATCATTTGGTAATGACACGTATATGTTGTATGTCAATTTGGGAATTTTGCTATGTTTATGCAAGTTCAACCATGATCACGTATATGACCAAAACGACATGCTAATATGATTAGATTCATGTTAAATTTGATCCAACTAATTTGCAAGTTCGCAACTACATGCCTAATTTTAAGTTTATGTAGTTCTATGTAAAACCCCTATTTCATGATTCATGTTGAGTAGATCTAAATTTGCAAGTTCATAATTAAATGTATATTGTTCTATGCCAAATTCATATGATACATGTGTAGTTAGATCCATATTTTTGTGATGTTGGAGTTATTACATGTTTCTCTTTTTCCTCTTTTGTGCATAAGTTAGGCTATGTATCGAGCCTAACATTTTATGTGATTTATGCGAACGTTTAATGGGGGTAACATTGGGGAAAGACATGAAATTACATATAATTGGCATATTTGGCTCATAAACATGTAAATGTTTTATATCATAAAGTGGTATAAATTTTTATACCTAAAGTTATGAACTTGATTTAAAAGGGAAAGTGGGGCTTGACTTGAATGACAATAATTTACATATAAATATAAAGAGGTAAATATGTAAATTTAGAAAAGACAAATATGCCTAACCCGAGGTTAGATTGAGTTACGGTGTAAGACTGCCCGGAACCACCCGGCACATCCAGCAAGTGTAACAATATATATCTAATGTTGGAGGTTAGTGCATCGAGCCCAAAAGTACCCGAGGTTAGATTGAGTTGCGGTGTAAAACTTCCCGGACCCGACCGGCACATCCAGTGACCACAACAATACCTGTCTAATGTGAGTGGTTGGTGTTTTAATGAATGAATTAAAGCTAAGTCAGGAATGGTAAGGTTAAGTTAATTAAGGAAACATTTAACCAATACAACATGTTAACTAAACTGATGGGTGGGGTTAGGTTAACTTGGACACTTAACCAATTTAACATGTTGATTAGAAAACCCAAGTAACGGGGACCCATTTCAGCAGTAACCCACATAGATATATCATGGTACCCTGAACTAGGCAGGGTGGGGCACGATTACTGGGCTGATTATAAGCAGTCAAAACAACGGTGGTTGGTGCGTCAGTGTAGGTTCTGACGGAGTACGGGTGTGCACATACTCCGGAGTGGAAAAAGCAGGCACTGGGCAACAGTAGTTATACACTGTGCATCTTGAATCGTGTCGGGTTGCCACCATAGGATTTGATACACCCCTTGGTGGGACCAGCACAGGTATCTACAATCGAGCAGGGCCATATGACACAAGTAGTAAATGCGTGCGAGTAGGAGCCGATCGATAAGAAGGGATCACTGGGTTTGAACTCCTGACGATGGTTGAAATATCTAGTAGGTGCAGAGAATATGGATATGAGTGCGATAGTATGATTAGTTTATCTTGCCTTGTTTATCTTGCCGTGTTTATCTTGCCTTATCCTATGTTACCTTGTTATTTTCCTGCATCCAGTTTATTCATGTCATGGTTCTCTTACCAGTTACATGCTGAATAATCATGGGACTTACCAGACTTATGTCTGACCCATTTTTATTTCGCTCTCTTTTCTTCCGTTTCCCCCTCCCTCAGGTACCCAGGGAGGGAATAATTCAACTTAATTTGGACCGTTCATCTTTCCAAGCTTGAAGACTCTGTAATTTATAGCTTGGAACCTCTTATCTTTGGCTATGGCTTTGGACACACTACTACTTGGGGAATTATGCAGTTTTATTTTGTTTTATGCTTCTTTGTGTTATAATCGATACAGAGATTTTGATGTAATGATTTGGAAGTTGTCTTGAGACAGTTTGCTGAAATGTTTTTATTATGAACCACGTATGAAATAAAGTTAGTTTTTTCGCTGCTTATATATGTCTGTCTTGTAAATTATCTGTGTCTTTTACCTATAATGCTCCACCAAAGTTAAGGCATTCCCTTTGTGAGTGACATTAATGGAGGTGGGGTGTTTCATGATCTATCTATAAACCTAACTAAACTAAGGGGCGGGTGGAGATAGAAAGGTAAGAGGTGCTTAGCGTTCATTCGCTGACGAAGCAAGGGGATCGATCCAAACTATTAATTGCGGAATGTGATAAAAGCACAGTTGTCACGAGTCCATCTATGAGTGAAATGATAGACAAGGGGGGTTTTCCAAAAGGTATAAAGGAGAGGTATACCTAGATTGGGGGTTCGTATTTGACACGAAAAGTAAAATTTACAATTTCATATTTTATACACCTATTTATTGGCTAAGTTCTTAGCTAAAAAAATACTAGAAGGAACCTAACGAATAACGAACGAGGTCGCCCCAATTAATATACTAGGTTATTGGTGAAGCCTATTGCTCTTGGTACTACTATTGACTTCCCCCTATTTGACGCGAGAGCAGACGGGTGGTATTTCCCACCCAATTAATATACTAGGCCCCTGTATACTAGATTTGGGTAAAAGAAAAAGAAATAGTAGCAATGGAACAAGGCTATCTATTCTATATCTGGGCCATTAACCTCCGCTCTATCTATCCCAGTATATTAATTGGGGAATCCAAGAGTTCTATGCATAATCAAAGTTACCAAATGTAAAGGAAGAAGTGGCGACTACTTATTGTATTACACAAAGGAGCTCACTCAGGAAAAGCCACTTATTGGGCATGGAAGCCCGGGTACATTTTGGGCACGGTGAAGCGAGCTCTTCTAGCTGTTTCACTTTCTTCTCTTTTATTGTGGCGGCTATTATGTATGGCGTGGCAGAAATGAACGAAAAGAGCAAGTGAAAATGAATCGATTGATAGATGGCCTAATCTGTTATGATAGATCGAAAGAGTAGGGGGATAGAGAAGTTCATTCTTTTTCTATCTATTGACAACTCTCTATTCTGGGTCCATCAGAAAGAAAGATCTATGTATCTGATAGAGTCTACATCGTATGCAGAGCGCCCAAGCACTTTTTATCCCAAGTCAGTTCTCTTATCCATCGGTTCAATGCACTGGGATCATCTCATGGAGGTGCTTGCGAAAATGTAGTTGTGTTGTTGTTGTTCACCACAATTAATATACTGGGCATTCCCCAGCATCATCCCACACAGAAAGAGCACGGAGCCCGACCCCGGGTACACTAACAGAAACCAAGGAATTGAGCCAGAACTAGCGAACCGAAGTCACTTTCGTAACCATACTACCTACAACTAACACATGTCTGGTCCAGTGGGAACATGCAGCGCAAACAAACGTGAGCCGCTATACCGAATCCCACGCTGGCCATCGGGGACCGAGTGGTAAGGCCATGATCTACAGGGGAATGGATCACTCATTCTTCTTGGGAAACGACAACTCCAAACGTCACACATGCGCCGCCTACCGTTTAGGTGGAACCAACGAGATCCAGCTAAGGTAAGGAACTTCGTGTCGCGGCTGCTCCACTTCGTTGTGGTCTCTTGAACTACACTTCGTTGCCTTCCCGCGCGCGAAGTGAATGGGTGTTGTGCCGTGGGTCACTTTCAGGGCGGAGAAAGACATATCATAAGAATGATTCATTTGGATCAATGGGCCATTTCACGAATCAATGGAATGTCTTTCTATCTATTCTTTTGTTATATGACGGGCTATATATATATAACATTTATTGCATGATATGATCACGCCTAGTAGCCATATATCATCTGCGCTCAATATGCGGGATTCTTGTTGGATCAGATCTTTCGCTTTGACTAAAGCTTTTGGACCTAGCAAAAAGGACTCTAACCTACGCCTTCGCGCAAGCAAGCGCGAGAAAAACAAGCAAAGTAGAAGCTTTGCCAGAAGCAAGATGAGGAAGCGGATGTTAAGCTTCGCTTCCCCCGACCTACTACAATACAATAGTCGCGACCATGAAAAAAGGCCTTTTTCCGGGCCTATTAGTTTAAGGGAAAATTCAAAAGAAAGGCACCAGTATATTAATTGGAGACCCCGATCAATTGGAACTCCCAGTATAAACATTGGTCTTAGACAACTAACATCCAGTATAAAATTGGCGCCTAGTATACCAAGTCCAAAATATGAAATCGCCAGTACATTAATTGCGGCCGGATGCTGTTCGATTGCTGTATATTGCGGATGGCACTCTATCATAGTTGTAAGGGCTTAACTGCGCCTTAATTATTTAAGTAGAAAACCAAAGGCAACTTTCAGTTTCATAAGGTAAGGGGGCTGTTCACTACAAGCTATCAGCGCTATCTTAGATTGAACAGCAAAGATTTTTAGTTGCCCAAAGATACTGGGGCAAACTGCGGGTTTCAGCTGATAACGGAATAGTGTTCGTGTCCAAAGGTAAAACAAAAAAGAAGCGCCTAGCTTCTAGAGTTCGCTTCTTTTCTCAGGCCGGAGAAGGGCAATTACAGATTGACCGCCTTTGTTTTATATTCAATACAAACTACAACTACACCAAAACGTCACCTTCAAAAGCCCTCCAGTGAGTCAGAGAGTATACTTAGGGGGGTGCAGCCCACTACATAAGTCGGAGAAAGCTCTTCAAGCTTCGCTTCATTCACTTCGCAGGAGTCGCACACAACACACAACTGGAAGTCAGAGGGCCAGTACTACCTGCCTAACCCAGTACTATCTATTCTGAGGGAACATAGAACGGAAAGCGCCTTTTAATCGGCAGAAGGGAAGGGGCCTATGTATTTACATAACCTCTGCAAATTTGACTCTACCTACGCCCCCATAGCCTAGCGGTCCTGCCATCACGCTGTAGAAGGACAGCTCGTGTGGAACCTTGGATTTCTGGCAGTGGTGGAACGTAACAAAATAGTACTGCCGCGTAGGGGCCTATGTGGAACTCCGCCAAAATATGGACACCCTCCCTTGTTGGTTGTCTCCTACAGTCGCAGTTGGACCTCGTCTCGAATTAATATACTGGCGGTCGCCTTCTCTTGTCGTGGAAGTACTTCCTCCTGTGTTGTGGTCCAGCCCATGGAAAACCCTCATCCTCCCATTGCTCAGTGCTTCCTGCAGCTTTGCTGGGCTTTACCCGCGTGGATGCGGGCTTCTACAAGAGAATGAGAAGTTCTTTTTAACAAGAAAAAGCGAACCGCGCGGAGCCTACCCGAGTTTGTTTTCTTCCGCAACTGGGTTGACCGTCGAGGAAACACAGCCCAGCCCCCTAGGAGGGTCCAACAAGCACTTGCAGCAGAGGGTGGCCCGCAAGCACCCGACCCGCCCCCTTGTTATTCTGTAAAGCCGACCTCTTTAGTGAGGATGCAGTGCGCGCGTAGATAAGGAAAGCAAAATCCCAGTAGGGGGAAATGGGGTCCGGTGCCTTCTTTCTATGGCCTAAACTCCTTCGTCAGCCGTTGGGAACTACTGCCTCTGAGGCGGGGGAGGCGACCTATTTCAGGGGTCCAGTTCCTCGGGTCCACAGTATAAACATACCTCTAGTGAGATTCATGCTAGTATATTAATAAGGGCCGGTTTACAAAATCACCAGTATATTAATTGTGGCGACAACTAACCCTATAATAATTAGGTCGCTTCGACCTTGCGGGAACATAGACCAATCCAGCATACTTCGAGGGCCTACCTATCCCGATAGGACCCTGGGAGCAGTTGATAGGTTCCAGGGCAGAACTTATGTAGGTGATCGTAGTATGTCATGTCGTCTCGTCCTCACAGCATCGAAGAGTACCTATGCACTATGTTCTGGTTCACTGATCGGGAAGATAGAGTTGGGGTGGGGGTCTACGATGTGATACTATAACCCGGGGAGAAAGATGCGCAACTCAAAACAGAAGCAGGAACCGTGTTGTAAAAAATGTCAGGGTTTACAGATATCTAAGACTGCCATCGATCCGATAGAGCGGAACAACCAGTAAATTTTTGTTAGAAATACGTATGATAGGTGGTAACTATTTTGTATGGTTCGGGGGTAATCGGCGTACTCCGATCAGTTCGGGCTGGTTCCTCCAGCCCTTATTCTATGTGTTGGTGTTCTATATGACCGACATAATACTCGACTTGTTAGATATTATGGAGGTTCAGTGAGCACAATGCCGAATCTCTCTATCATTTCCTTCTCTTCCACTTTGGCCAATATGAGCTCACCTGGTACTAGCAGCTTTATAGGGGAATTTCCAATCTTAGTAGGAGATTTCCAAAGAAATAGCTTAGTAGCCACATTAGCAGCACTTGGGATGATTTTAGGCGCGGCGTATTCCCTTTGGCTATATAATCGTGCAGTTTCTAGGAATTTAAAACTTGATTTCCTCCATAAATTCTCCGATCCAAATGGAAGAGAAATTCCCATATTTCTACCTTTTCTCGTTGGAGGGGCGACCGTCTATTGAACTACCAAAAAGGGTAAACCAATGTGATCATGACATTGTAGGTGCTTGGGATGGGACGGATGCGACTTCCGTCATCAGTAATGGGGCATATCCCGTAGCGGAAGTCCACTTTTCTGATCAATTTCTTCATTACCCGGGCCCGGGTGGGACCGAGAGATGGACGGGGGCGACCATGCATGGCACTTATCAACGGTGTCTCTAAGGGACTGTTGAACGAGCGAGTCATGAATGCAGCCGGGTCAGACGAGCCAATAACTCGAACGCGTTCGGTCCATTTTTTTTAGCAAGAATCACAGCGCCTTCACCATGATATGAACTCTAAGTTCTTATGGCAGAGGACGAGGAGTTTCCTTCAATATGATGATGGGAATGTAAACCGGAAGCACGACCGGGGTCTTGGTTGTCCGAGATAAGACTTATATATCAGTCACAATAACTAAAGCATGAGACTTTTTTGTAGTACCGGTGAACCAGATGGCCAAGGGAATCTAGGACGGAGGACTCGTAATATCTCTATAGATCTGGCAAAAGCTAAAGACCCCCTAACATCAGGGGTTGACCGCTGAGCTCACTCTGGCCTCGCAGGGTGGGCTATAGTGGGTGTGATCTGTAGCTGCTATAGCTTATGGCTAGAGCAATGGGGGGGGGCCAGCAGAGAGAACAGTGAGGATGACGAGAGCTCCGCCCGCTTGGTGGACGGCAGGAGCTACTGGAAAGTGCTTGGTAGGCCAATGGCCCAGTGAATCGGGCGGGGCACTCGACGAAAGAGGGGCACATTGAGAAAGTACGAGAAATTAGGCCTGCTCCGCTTTCTTAAAAAAGCAAGGTATCATAGCTGTATACTTACTACTCTGAAAATCAAAGGGCGGATCCAAAAGAAAGGCGCCAGTATATTAATTGGAGACCCCGTTCGATTGGAACTCCTAGTACAAACATTGGTCTTAGACAACTAACATCTAGTATAAACACCGGCGCCTAGTATACCAAGTCCAAACTATGAAATCGCCAGTATGTTAATTGCGGTGACAACTAACCCTATATTAATTGGGTCGCTTCGACCTTGCGGGAACTTAGACCGCAATTAATATGCTCCACTTGCCCCCGGTCAATATTAGATCAAACAATAGGGGACCGATCCAGTATATTAGCACTTACCATTTTCTTTTTTCAAAACAATAGGTGCTTGCAATGGTATTGTTCCCTACTGAGACAACATACACTCTCAACGGATCCTCCATGTGCTGGGCATACCATACCTCTTCCGTGCATCTTTCTGGGAACAACAGGCGCCCAGAGGAAGGCCAACCCGCCCAGGTAAGGTTCTTCATACGAGAATGAGTCGAATCTATTTCCGTTCTTGGTTTGGTTCGGGCCCCTCTCAAGGTCTTCGAGCGTGCGGCACCTCTCGATTTTTTTCGTATAAGGGAAGGTGTCTAAATCAATGGACATTAATGAACCATCATTGATGGATGTTGCACATGACACGATCAATTTGACTCAATGGCTCTAAGACTAATAGGAGTAGCATACTCTCCGTTTAGCAAAGGGGACTGAAGGAGACCAAAACATGAGGCGAGCGAAGTGAGTGAGAGGCCTCCTAGATATCATAGGAGCCTTGTTAGGCTTAACAGCACCTTGCGGGAACTAAGACAACCGGGAGCTCCAACAACCAACAAGGGAGCCTTAAACAAAACCAAAGGCCTTCCCCTATTTCTTCATTTCTTTATCTATTTGGCCCGCCTCATGAAAAATGAGAGTCCTCCTGATTCGAAGTAACTATGAAAGGGTCGGTCAATAACATAACTCTTTCTTCCCCGGGTCTCCTGGCCTTCGCATTCCTAATCCGGTAGGGGGCTTTGTTTGATCCATCTTGGCGAATCGCATCCCTTGTGATGTCCATTACCGTTCTCGCGAAGTCTTTGCAACGGTTGGGAAACCAGTCTACGAAGCGAAGCCTATTGCCATGCCGACCATCAAATACGAGACCTTCGAAAATATTTGATGGAATGGCCCAAGGTGCGATGCGTTCCATTTGTACGAGTCGCGAATATACCACGCAAGACCGGACGTAGAGCGAAAGAACTGGTGGATGGGGCCAGATCCTAAAAGTAGAGTCGCTATGCACCTAGTGCACCAACCACATGGCCAATTTATTAATTGGGACACTCAAAAACCTGGCGAATGATGGCCCACTCCACCCAAGAGAGCTTATGTCATACGGGAAAAAATGGACAATCCTTATGATTTTGACATTCGGTAAAAAAATAAGAATAAAAGTCCAAGTTGGTTGGTGAGCCTAGTGACAGGAGACTATCTAGCTTGGTTTGGAGAGCACTTACTGGGTTAAAGATTTGTTTTTTGCAAAATGTTACGACCTAACTGCTGAACTATTGACCCTACTTGTTCGGATGTGTGTTCACCCCCAAAATGTTCTCGGACTGCATGCATACATTCATAAATAACTTAGTGCAACATGGCAAATTTCATTGAGAGGAATCAACAAAGAAAAGAAAAACTGGTCTTAATGAATTTGTATTTGAGAGATTGTCCTCGGGCTGAGGAGTGTCCACATGAGTTCGTTGAGGTGTCTACACACTTGCGGCCCTCTTTTCTATTCTGTCGAGAGTTCGGATTGCTCCACCTAAGTAGAACGAAAAAGAGGCGACCTCTAGAAGAGGTCCAGTTCCTCTGACCATGGGTCCACCCAGTATAAACATAGGCGACCTCTTCTTTTATCATACAGATCTTACGTGAAGCCCTTAGCTCGCCAGTCAAAATGGGACAGCAACACTCGAGATGCCAGGCCTATTGATCAAATCATACGAGATCTCTCACCCCACATCTCTATCCATTAAACGGAAGACAGGACGCCAGAGCGGGAAGCGCGGGTAAGGTCAACTACTTATTGTATTACACAAAGGAGCTCCTTCGCATTCAAAAAGCACTCGCATCAGGCTGCCTAAGTTGAGATAATGTGAATGAATGAGAAGGATGAAATAGATTAATGGTAGTTATGTTTAGAGTGATATAGGAGCAGATGCATAGGATAGTCAAATCTTGATACTGGCGCATTTGAGATGGATCAGGCTGGCCAACCTACTGCACCTATTCCGCAAGGAATCATTGACTAGTTTACATACAACCGGGGCAAAGTGGTTTATGATAAGAATGCCCCGGTATATTAATTGGATTGTTTCATCAAAATACGGTTTATGTGCCTCCCTTGTTATTTTTCTAAGAATAGTTCCTCCCACCTATATTTAGGTGCATTAGACTGAGCTAGTGTTCATGCTCAGCTGGAGAAGCAGTTTCTTAGGAACAAGCATAACATAAATAAGAGTAAATCATGGAGAGTCCTCCTTAAGGTCGCCAATGAATATATGGGGCAGGTGAGAATCGCAATTCCTTGGTATGCCTTCTAAGCCATAGAATAAAAATGGATGACTAGAGATTAAGCCGATTCAAGCTCACTTCGCTCACCTCTGATTCTCATCCAGTTCTATCTCAAAGTTCGCTTAACAAATTTTGCTTAAAGAAATCCCCCATCTATATGGGATCTCCGCTTCCCTAAGATTCTACTAGGGCATATTAATTGGAGAGGCCGAAAACCTAGTCAAGTAAACAAGTCAAGTGCCTATCCTAGGTATTAGGATCAATCCTTCATCTGGAACCCCATTCATTTAAGATGGAAAATAGATCCCTCATATAAATAGTTTTGAATGATTGTCCACAACCAATCACTCACTCATGTGTAGCTCCCTCTTTGCTTAATAAGCTTAGTGAGCTGGCCTTCATTATCTGGTATCGAATCATCCTTTAATGCTCTAATTAACTAATTAGCAGGTAGAGAAGCATCCTTAAATACTCCAATTGCTCACGCATGTATATTAATTGGCATCCCTTAATGCTCCAATTGCAGGTAGAGAAGCATCTGTCTCATATTAACCAATAAGCTCATGTTAGAACTGGTAGATAAGGGCTAGAAGGTAGATCATAGTTGTTATTCTAGGCGTAATAATTAGGACACATCAGGCACCATCACGTTTTTATACCAAAACTGTCCTTATAGACATAAGATGCGGCTCAATATGTTCTTTCTGGACAAGCCTCGACTTCTTGCTCCAGGGCATCTGACTGCGTCTCACAAGCTCGCCCAGGTGCTGCATCTGACTAAGTCCTCGACTTCTCGCTCCAGGGCATCTGACTGCATCCTCGAATTCTCGCTGCGCTCCCCTCGGGAACCTCTAGGTTATCCCTATCTGAGTTGGAAGGTATTCATAAGAAAATGCATTAAATTGCCTAGTATACTAAGTCATCCCCATTGGTGTCAACTGGCTAGACCCTAGGTATATATTCTATTCGATACCTAATAATTGGTTAATATGAGACTAATTAGGGTATTGAAGCCCCAACTGAGTATGATGATTCTCTATCCTCTATTGATTGGTATGATGATTCGATACCGCATATAGCTAACTCCCGGACGGACTCTGGAGAAGAAATTTGATACCCGACACAATGGAATAACAACCTAGACCTTATTTGCTGGATTCCCTACAAGAACCAGCTATTCGAAAAGATTATAGATTGGATTTTCTCAGTGCCTTACTAGCAACCTAGATTCTCTACTATCTTATTAATTAACAGATTGGTTTCTTTGGTATATTGATTCTCTACCAGCTAATTGTTTCATATGTGTTTAATATGGCCTTATCAGATGAGCTATTATACGATTTGATTAGACACCTTCATATGAAGCTGATAACAACAATGTTTATATATTCAATACCTAAATCGTTGAGCCTCATTAGTATAAACTAATTCGATACCATGGTATTTGGCTACACTCCTGATTCCATCTTTATTGATTAGATGCCCTATGATTCTCTCCCGGGTCGATTCACTACCAGCTATTAGACTGGTACTCTTAATTATGTGATTCGCTACTAATATACTGGTAAGGGAAATCATCTTAACTTAGATTAGACTTACTCATGATCATCTTCGATTTGATACCCGGAATAACAACCCAGCTATTATCAATTATTATAGCCCTTTATTGATTATAAGACTGATTCTCTACCAGCACCAAAATCACTTACTCATGACCATTTATTTAGTTCTCTACTATTAATATAATATTCCTAGAATGTCGTAGAAGAAGAAGCAGGCTAGGAGCTGCCAGCAGCTTTATTAGAAAGGGAATACTTAGATTCTCTACCAGCACCTGAATCACTTACTTGACCTTAGTTCTTCGCTCCAGGAGAAGTTACTCCTTCTTGTGTTGCCCTTCCATAATAACAAAAAGTTGGGAAAGAGAAACTCTTCTTGAGCAAGTCAAATAGATGATATGTAAGGTGCTGGCCTTACTTGGACACCAGTAGAATCCCAGAGTTGTGATCGCAGTTAGGTAGAAGGGCCCTCCCCAGAAGAGAACCAAGGAGACATAAGGAGCCGAATAGCCGTACCTTTTAGTTGCACCTCCCCTAGAGAAAGAAGAGGGGATTAGGCTACCTACTCATGGGAGTATGCTAGTCAGGGCTGGTCCACTAATGGATTTGAGAGTTACAACTACCTCTGCGCTAGATCCCTACTTGTCCTAAACTAATTGCTGGCAAGCCTCCTCTAATTCGTCTGATAAGCACTAGCCTCCTCAGATTGCTAAGAACCCAGTATATTGGCATTGGCTATGGGCCAGTATATTAATAAGTTGAGCCCCAAATATTCATTTGGAAAGTCCAGCATATTAATAGGTAGCCACTCTAGTGACCTGGTCCGTACTAACCTTACCAGTTATTACTGCCTGGTGCCCAAACCACTTAGAGAGTTGTTGAATAAGCAAATCGGTTGTTTACAATTACAGCAAACAGGAAAGAAAAGCAGTCATGCGGAAGGAAATTTCTTTCTTCGGCCTTTGCTTCCTCTTCTTAGCCGCTTCCAGGTAAGGAGAAAGAAGTGAACCCGTAGAAAGGTGACCTTGTTGAACAAGGATGGATAAGGTAACGTGTTCCACGAAAAGGAACGAGTTCCACAAGTAGGCATTCATTCGTTGATGATTCCATATTGGAAGGTTAGATGCGTTACCTGCCCCTAATTAATATGGCTATTGTTGGGAAATCCTCTTCCTGTCGTGTTGGGAGAAGTCCAGTGAAAGAATGCTTGGTCCTAACCATTGATTATCTTTCTTATGGTACCTTTCCAGTGCCATGGTTTGGATTAATGGTGACGTCGCACCCCGGGACAAGGGAGTTCTCTCTTTCAGTAGTTCGTCGGGAACAAAATTAATGGATGTAGAGCATAAATCCAATATACTTTCGCTAGCAAACAAAGAAAGCACCCTATGGTTGGCCTGATCGAAGCACGACGAAGTTCTTTAGATGACCACTGGAAGACTGATTCGCTCTCAATGGTACTGGACAAGCAATTGGCACGAACGAACGTGCAGTATATTAATTAGGTAGCGCAGCTCCAGGATGGATTGCACAATGTTAGGCTCCCACTCTACGTCCTTTATAATCCTACTCCCGCCTTCCTTCGGGCGCCTTCTCTCTCATTGCCTGCACCCTCTCGCTGGTCTGCTTCGCATCCGCTTACTAAAAATTTACCTAATCACTTTTGATACGAGACGATAATGCACTTCCTTCGCTCGGGGTTGTTATTAAAAACCAAGGCCATTGATCATATCAGATATAGATATCCTACATAAGATACCCCCTGAATTCTAGCTACATTTAATACCGAATGAAGGGAAAACTAAAAGATATCACACTTATTGGGAAGTCGAAGACTCCCAGCCATTAAAGTCATATTTAATTAAGACTCTTGCGAAATAGAAAATCTATCATATCCACAAGCCAAGCAATTTATATTAATTGGGCAATCAGAATCCATGGAAGTCTAAGAACTAAGTGAAGAGAATAGAAGAGCAGAATTCGCCCCTAGCTCTACCCCACGGTTGCGGAAAGGTAAACCTGTCTCCATCAACACCGTCAGAAAGTGAAATAATTGCGGAAAATTCTTTGCCGGTTGAGATGGGTTAAGGCAGCTAGGATATCTTTCTGTTCTTTAACTAATAAGTTAAGGACCTTAATCTACATCTATCTTCGGAGCGGAATATCTATACAATCCCAGGACGACGGTCGTACCTTAGCTGAAACTGGAGCAATCAGTACGGCCATGAAGAGTCAAACTGACAAAAGGTGGTGCTGGTAAATAATGAAAAAACCCAGGTGGAATAGATCAAATCATGAGAGAATGAATTGTTATGGAACATCCCTAATGTTGTGTTGGCAAAGGAAAACGGTTTGCCCACCGGGTGTCGCGGTGTGAGTCTCAGACGAATGCTAAGAGCTAAACAATTATGGAGAACTCTAAAATCATCGACAGAATATTATTTAAGGGGGCGGATAAGTAGAATAAGTAATATTGTACTGGTAGAGAAAAACCTTTAGAAGAATGACTAGATGACTTTAACTATATATAACAGTAGGAGATTAATTTTTGGGTGGATGGGAATGATTCAGGAATTCGATAGATGTAACACCCCGTGTATTCTATAACAGTGAAATTCACAAATTAAAGTATAATTGATTTCAAATCAAAGAATTAAGGGAAACGGGATACGCCATTGCGTTCGTCTCGGAATTCTGCTTGGGATAGAGTCTGAGTTTGCGTAAAACGGACTCCGTATGAAGAAGATATGGCCTCCGGAAGTTTCAGAATTCAGTTTAAAATTCAAACAGACAAAAACGGCTCAGAAAACAAATTCAAATTTCAAAAATCGGGCCGGATTGGCCAGGGCGGGAGTTTTCCCGCCCAAGGCACCCAGGTCGACTGGGTAGTCGACCTGGGCTACCCAGGTCGACTGGGTAGTCGACCTGGGGCACCCAGGTCGACTACATAGTCGACCTGGGGGTCGACTGGGTAGTCGACCTGGCCCCTGAGCCAGGTAGAACCCTGCCCCTCCTGGCTGGCCTGGTCTGTGCTTGGCCGAATTTCTGAGTCTGGCCTTGTCACTAGGGCTAGGTGTCAGCTCCTGATTGGTCTCTCCTTCAAACGAACGGCTAATATTCATCCAAGCTCCATCGACGGTCCTAATCAACTCACAAACTTTGTAAAAAGGACCTAAGACTCCACCTAATTCACACAAACAAAAATGAATATGAGACCGTCATGCTGCTGAGGAAAGATTAGGAATAGCCATCAAAATTGAGAGACAATTAGGAGACAATTTGAAAGCTTAAAGCAACGTCAATTAAATCAAAACAACGCCTACAACAAAGGATAGCATCTCCAAATTCAGAATTCAGATTCCTGAATTGAAGATTCGTCATACATTGTAAGTAGAGTGCTATTCCGATGTGAATAAATAATTGTGTTTGATTTGTGTAAAATGAGAAATAGAATTGTATTTGATTTGTGGTGATAATAATCCATATTTGTATGTTGCTTTGACTCTAAACGATTTGGTATGTTGTGGTATCACGATTGGATATGTGCAAGTATGTGATTCATGTTGGAAGTTAACAACTACATGTTTGTGGTAGTTTAATTGAGATTCATGCAAGTATACGATTCACTATTATGCCAACAAAATATATATTATAATCACTTTTAGTGTAGTTGGATCCATTTGGGTATTATGACTTATGTGAATTTATGTTGGAATTGGCATCATGATTCAAGTGTAAAACCATACTTTTGTATTAGAGACAAAAGTAAGCATCTTTGTGAATTTGTGTTGACTCTATGAACATGACTACACTATGCTTGGTGTTATGCCTAATTGAAAAACATGTTTTAGGCCTATGTTGTTATCAAAATCATGTGATAATATATGTGACACATAGCTAAGTTAGATTTACATTCCAATGGCAAGTTTGCATGGATAGATTAAAAACCATGATTTCATGTTTAGGTATGTCTATGCCATGATTATATGAATAGATCAAAAACCATGATTTCATGTTTAGGTATGTTTATGCCATGATTATATGAATAGATCAAAACCCATGATTTCATGTTTAGGTATGTTTATGCCATGATTATATGCTATTACAATGCAAGTTCACAAGTGCCAAACTTATGTTAATTAGTTCGCTATGTTGCAAGTTCATGCGTTCACACTCCCCTTTTTATGTTACTTAGAATATGTAAACACCATGTTATAAGCCTCCCCTTTTTCATGTGGCTAAGTTGGGTTTAAATGTTAAACCCAACATATGTTATATTGTAGCGAACGTATAAAACGGGGGTAATGACGATTGGATTAAAATATAGAACATATGTGTTGGCATGTTTGACGCATGCCAACAACCTTGAAAAACAATTAAGTGGTATAAATTAATTTTACCCAAGAAAGATGAATTTGAATAATGGGCCGCAAATATTTACATATAAAAAGAAAAGAGACAAAATATGTAAATTTAGAAAATACGATGTGTTTAACCCGAGGTTGGATTGAGTTGTGATGTAAACCTGCCCGGAACCGCCCGACTGTCCAGTAGTCACAACAATATCTATCTAATGTGGGTGGTTAAACACGGAGCCCAATAAGGACCCGAGGTTAGACTGAGTTGTGGCGTAAGACTTCCCGGACCCAACCGGCAACAGGCAGCCACAACAATACCTGTCTAATGTGAGAGGTCGAGGCTTTAATAAGACAATTAAGGCTGAGTCAGGATTGATAGGATTAAGTAAATTGAATTAATACTTAATCAAAATGGAACATGCTAAACTATACAGACTGATTGGGGGTTAGGTTTACAAAACACTTAACCAACTTAGCATGTTGGCTAGAAATAGAAAACCTAGTAGCGGGGGACCCTTTTCAGCAGTAACCCTACAAGGTGTATCAGGATACCCTGAACTAGGCAGGGTGGGGCACGATTACTGGGCTGACTGTAAGAGGTCAAATCGACGGCGGTGGTGCAGCAGTGTAGGTTCTAACGGGGTGTGGGCATGCACACACTCCGACGCAGAAAAATAAGGCACTGGGCACCAGTAGTATACCTGTGCATTCTAGAATTGTGTCGGGCCGCCACCATGGGACTTGATACACCCCATGGTGGGACCAGCATAGGTAACTACAACATCGGGAGCCGTAAGACACATGTAACTATGCGAGTAGGAGCCGATCATTAGAAACGAATCACTTCACCCTGATTATGGGGTGCCTGTTGGGAACTAGTTTATATGGATGCAGAGATTAATATGGGGTACGATAGTATATTCGGCTCTAGACAACTTAACCTAGTTTATGGTGCTTTCCCATTTCCAGTTTATACTTATCATACATAGTTCTTTATTCATAGACTTAATAGTCCTAGACTTACTCAGGCTTTATGTCTGACTCTACTTTTCTTTCGTTTCCCCCCCCCCCCAGGTCCACAGGGAGGGAATACCGCAGCTTGACCAGTTTTCACATCCAGCTTGAAGAGAAAGAATGTATTGCTTGGATCCTTTTCATTTTGGACTATGGCTTTGGACAGCAATTATGGGACTTATGCAGTTTACTTATGTTTTTATGCTTCTTTAAATAATGTAATCAAGACAGTTATGAAGATGTTATGTTTTTGGAAGTATTGTAAGACAAATTATGACATGGTTTGTGTAACACGTATTTTGTTGAAATAAAAATTGCTGTTGTTTTCCGCTGTTCAAAAATATGTGTATTTATATCTGTCTTGTGTATCTGTGACTTATACTTATAAACCTCCACCAAAATTAGGGCATTCCCTTTGAGAGTGACCCTAACGGAGGTGGGGTGTTTCACTTGGTATCAGAGCATAGGTTTACCAGATAAGATAAAAAGTTTTGAAAATTTATTTTCAAAAGAAAATTTAAAGAAGCATTTTTAAAGATAAAATATTATTTTATTTTAAAAAGGCATTGTCCCCCTCCAAAGCCATAGGTACTATCTTTTATCCTTCGTTTTGAATCTATCCTTTTTGTTTCAGCATGTCCGAAGAACATAACTTGCCAGAGGGTATACCAATACCTGGTTGGTTTAGACGATTCTTAGAAGCAAGGGCCACTCAGCCAGGTCCTACCGTTCCTCCTCCCCCAGCTGTAGGAAATCATCCAGCTGCAGCAGCACCTCTTCCTCCACCTCCTCCGCGGGGAAATACTTTTGCTAAGATATGTAAAGATTTTAAAGCTGTGGGAGGAAAGGACTTTCATGGAACCGAGTCCTTCGTGGTAGCCAGGAATTGGCTGAAAGAAACCGAGGACTTATTCGTCATCTTTGTGGTAGAAGATAGGCAGAAGGTACAACTGGCAGTATGGCTACTTAAAGGCGAGGCTTCCTACTGGTGGGAAGTCACTAATGCAGAAAGACCAATGGAAACATGGGAGGACTTTAGGGCAAGGTTTGAGGCTAAATTTCTCTCAGAAGCTGAAAGGAGTCTTCAGTTGGAAAAATTCTTATTCCTTAAGCAAGGGAATATGACAGTCAAAGAGTATGTTAACCAGTTCGATCAGCTGGCTAGGTTCGGACTGGACCTGGTCAACACCCCGCACAAGAAGGCTCTCCGCTTTGTCAAGGGGTTGAATGAGCCATTACACAGTTTGGCCATGACCCATATACCCATGGGAGCTACGTATGAAAGGTTGGTGCAGATGGCATTGCTGAACGAAGAGGATAAGGGCAAGAAGGAGACAAAGGCAGAAAGCTCTCAAGGGAAGAAAGAGGGTTTGCAGCCTAAGAAGACAGACTTTAAGAAGGGCGGGAAAGACAACAAAGAGAAGAGGAAGTGTAATTTCTATGGCAAAGTGGGGCACTTAGTGAAAGATTGCCGGAAAAAGAAGGCCAAGATGAATGGTGGGTGCTTTTCTTGCGGTGAGACAGGCCACCTGACTAAGGATTGCCCAAAGAAGCGAGGGCAGGGGCAGAGGGCTGGATCCACCTCAGGGGCACAAGTTCATGCGCTAGAAGCGCCACCTCTACAGCAGCGAGGTATAAATACTTCTGTAGAAAGTGTAGTTTATCTTTTTGATCACCCAGTTCGCACTTTATTAGATTCTGGTGCATCACACTCCTTTATCTCATCTGCTTTAGTAGAATCTCTGCACCTAGAAACTAGAATGGTAGAGGACCCCTTAATTGTTTCAAATCCAATTGGGGGCCCAGCTTATTTATCTATGATCTGTGTGGGATTGAAAATTTCTATTCTAAGCATAGAATTTAAATGTAGTGCCTTTGTTTTGGGCTTTTCGGGATATGGTTTGATTTTGGGCATGGATTGGCTATCCAGTAATGGTGCCATCCTGGATTGTGAGAAAAGGGTGGTTAGGCTTCTGACCCAACTCGGTAACCCTCTGGAAATTACTTGTAATCCCTCGTATGCGATTATGCTTAGTTATCTTGAATCGCTAGATGCCTCTGTTGAAAGTTTGCAATCGGTTAGAGTGGTCCGGGAATATCTGGATGTCTTCAAAGAGGTGAAGGGCTTGCCTCCGAAGCGGGAGATAGACTTCCGCATATATCTTGTAGATAATGCAAAGCCAGTTGCGTTGCCCGTCAGACACATGGCTCCACGGGAAAGGAAAGAGCTCAGTAAACAGATTAAAGAGCTTCTAGAGAAGGGGTTCGTTAGAAGGAGCATTTCAGAATGGGGCGCTCCAGTGGTGTTCGCTACAAAGGCGGATGGTTCACTCCGTCTATGTGTTGACTATAGGGAGCTCAACAAGCTAACGAAAAAGAATATGCACCCTCTCCCCAGAATTGACGATCTGTTTGATCAGCTTGTAGGAGCGTCTGTTTTCTCCTAACTCTATTTAGCGACCGGATTTCATCAGCTAAGGGTGGCTGAAGATAGTATCCATAAGACAACATTCAGAACCCCAGATGGCTTCTTTGAATGGCTTGTCATGCCTTTCGGCTTGACAAACGCACCCTCTTACTTCGTGGACCTAATGAGTAGGGTGTTCAGAGATTTCCTCAATAAGTTTGTAGTGGTCTTCGTAGACGATATCTTGATCTTCTCAAAGAATGAAGAAGAGCATGCTCAACACCTAAGGGCAATCATGGAAACTCTGCGAGTCCATCAGCTAAAAGCCAAATTCTCCAAATGCCACTTTTGGAGAGAAGAAGTGAGGTTCCTTGGGCACATAGTATCCAAAGAAGGGTTAGCTGTAGACCCAGCTAAGGTAGTAGCGGTGCAGGACTGGAAGACACCAAAGAACGCAACAGAAGTCCGAAGCTTTCTCGGGCTAGCAGGCTTCTATCGGAAATTCATCAGAGACTTTGCAAAGATATCAGCTCCGCTCACAAAGCTGACCAAGAAGAATCTAGTGTTCAATTGGGACTTGGATTGCGAGTTTGCTTTCCAACGGCTAAAAAGGGCTCTTACAACAGCCCCAGTTTTGACGTTGCCAGATGGAAGCAAGATGTTCACAGTTTATACAGATGCATGTAGGACAGGGCTGGGCGCTGTCTTGATGCAAGAAGGGAGGGTAGTAGCTTATGGTGGAAGGCAATTGAAAGTGCATGAAAAGAACTACCCGACCCACGATCTTGAGTTAGCTGCCATCGTCTTTGCACTCAAGTCTTGGTGACACTATCTCCTAGGTGAGAAGTTCGAACTTTACACTGACCATAAATCGTTGAAATATCTTTTCTCACATAAAGATCTTAACTTGAGGCAACAGAGATGGATGGAGTTTCTTGCCTCGTACGATTTCGAGATCTCCTACACTCCGGGAAAAGGTAACGTAGTGGCAGACGCGTTGAGCCGAAAGAAACTAACCCTAAGCCCGCTGTTTGTTGAAAGACAAAGCCTAGAGTTTATAGCTAGCTTTGACTTTAGGCCCTCCTCCGATTTTGTACCGGGCTTGCTGCCATCTCTCGAAGTACGCCCGACTTTAGTGGACGCAATAGGGACAGCACAACGCGAAGACCCTCAGCTTGTGGAGACGATTGATAGGATCATTAGGGGTGAGACTTCAAGTCACCTCAGCAGATACTCCATCGATGACAAGGGTTGGCTAAGGCGAGACGGAAGACTATGCGTCCCACAGACAAGGGATTTAGTAAAGAAGGTTCTCGAGGAAGCACATCACTCCAAGATGACGATACACCCAGGCGGGGATAAAATGTACAAGGACATAAAGAGAACTTTCTTTTGGAACGGCATGAAGAAGGACGTGGCAGATTTCGTTTCTAAGTGTATGGTGTGCCAACAGGTTAAGGCGGAACAGAAAAAGCCTGGCGGTCTGCTCCATCCTCTAGAGGTCCCGCAGTGGAAGTGGGATAGCATCTCAATGGATTTCATTGATGGGCTGCCTAGGTCTAGAAGAGGCAACACTAGCATTTGGGTAATAGTGGATAGGCTTACTAAAAGCGCCCACTTCTTACCTATCAAGAGTAAAAGAACTGCCTCATCCCTAGCATCTCTTTACCTCAAGGAAATTGTTCGACTCCATGGAATACCCTCCAGCATTGTTAGTGACCGAGACCCTATTTTCACAAGTGAGTTTTGGCGGAGTCTGCAAGAAGCGGTAGGCACACAGTTATGCTTGAGTACATCCTATCACCCCCAAACCGACGACCATACAGAAAGAGTGAACAGAGTTTTGGAAGACCTTTTAAGACTGTGCGTCCTTGACTTCGGAGGGACGTGGGAAGACCATCTTCCTTTGGTGGAATTTGCCTACAACAACAGCTACCAAGCAACCATCGGAATGGCGCCCTTCGAAGCTTTATATGGAAGACCGTGCCGATCGCCCACTTGTTGGTGGGAGTCTACTGACAAGCTCATACTTGGACCGGATATGATCCGAGAGACTTCAGAAAAAGTAGACTTAATACGGAGAATAATGAAGACAGCCCAAGACAGACAAAAATCCTACGCCGACAAGAGGAGGACCGACCTTGAATTTGAGGTTGGGGACAGAATTTTTCTTAAGGTATCTCTACTAAGGAACGTTGTTCGTTTTGGAACCACAGGAAAGCTAGCACCAAGGTTCGTAGGACCGTTTCCTATTATTGAGAAAATTGGGAAAATGGCCTATAGATTAGAGCTACCCGAAAAGATGGCCGGAGTTCACAACGTTTTCCATGTTTCGCACCTCCGAAAATGTCTACATGAATCTGCTGAAGTGGTAGAGCCAAATATCCTAGAAGAAGCTGAAGTGGAACGCGAAGCAACCGTGAGGAAAGTTCCAACCCGCATATTAGGAACGGAAGTGAAGAAGCTACGCAACCGCGAAGTCAAGCTCGTCAAAGTTCAGTAGAGCGACGCCGAGGGAGACGCAACTTGGGAAACTGAAGCTAGAATACGCGCAGCCTACCCTTTTCTTTTCGAGGGTACATCTTTGATCTTTCTTTTTCCTTAAGTTGCGCTTTTATCTGTCTTTTTAGGTATATCTCCTCGACCTTATCTTTTAGGTAGAAACCCTTTGGATGAAAACATGTAATTGAAACATGTTATGGATGATGGTTGCAAGTGGTTGCAAGTGATTGCTAGTGGTTGCTCGTGGTTGCATATACACACACAATCTAGGTTTTAGATCGGCTCAATCACTTCATATTGCATATGCATAAATGTATTTATATTCGTATATGGTTGGAGTTTAATGTGTTTCCATGTGGATGTTGCATTTATATATGAATGATTGTGCACTCATGTAGAATCATGAATAGGAAAATTTGCATACATAATGGATTCATGACACTTACATAATTTGCATTAAGGAGGTCAACTGAATCAGTAGACCGACTGATTTTGCATTAGATAAATACATGTACACACACTTCGCATATGATCATGAAGCATTAGAAGTCTTTTAAGGACAATGGATGCTCGTGTTTGATGGATGAGTAGATGGATGTTTGGATGTTAGGACGTACATTCTTCCTGAACTTGAAGATTTCGGGGACGAAATCCTTTTAAGTGGGGGAGAATGTAACACCCCGTGTATTCTATAACAGTGAAATTCACAAATTAAAGTATAATTAATTTCAAATCAAAGAATTAAGGGAAACGTGATACGCCATTGCGTTCGTCTCGGAATTTTGCATGGGATAGAGTCCGAGTTTGCGTAAAACGGACTCCGTATGAAGAAGATATGGCCTCCGGAAGTTTCAGAATTCAGTTTAAAATTCAAACAGACAAAAACGGCTCAGAAAACAAATTCAAATTTCAAAAATCGGGCCGGATTGGTCAGGGCGGGAATTTTCCCGCCCAAGGCACCCAGGTCGACTGGGTAGTCGACCTGGGCTACCCAGGTCGACTGGGTAGTCGACCTGAGGCACCCAGGTCGACTACATAGTCGACTTGGGGGTCGACTGGGTAGTCGACCTGGCCCCTGAGCTAGGTTGAACCCAACCCCTCCTGGCTGGCCTGGTCTGTGCTTGGCCGAATTTCTGAGTCTTGCCTTGTCACTAGGGCTAGGTGTCAGCTCCTGATTGGTCTCTCCTTCAAACGAACGGCTAATAATCATCCAAGCTCCATCGATGGTCCTAATCAACTCACAAACTCTATAAAAAGGACCTAAGACTCCACCTAATTCACACAAACAAAAATGAATATGAGACCGTCATGCTGCTGAGGAAAGATTAGGAATAGCCATCAAAATTGAGAGACAATTAGGAGACAATTTGAAAGCTTAAAGCAACGTCAATTAAATCAAAACAACGCCTACAACAAAGGATAGCATCTCCAAATACAGAATTCAGATTCCTGAATTGAAGATTCGTCATACGTTGTAAGTAGAGTGCTATTCCGATGTGAATAAATAATTGTGTTTGATTTGTGTAAAATGAGAAATAGAATTGTATTTGATTTGTGGTGATAATAATCCATATTTGTATGTTGCTTTGATTCTAAACGATTTGGGATGTTGTGGTATCACGATTGGATATGTGCAAGTATGTGATTCATGTTGGAAGTTAACAACTACATGTTTGTGGTAGTTTAATTGAGATTCATGCAAGTATACGATTCACTATTATGCCAACATAATATATATTATAATCACTTTTAGTGTAGTTGGATCCATTTGGGTATTATGACTTATGTGAATTTATGTTGGAATTGGCATCATGATTCAAGTGTAAAACCATACTTTTGTATTAGAGACAGAAGTAAGCATCTTTGTGAATTTGTGTTGACTCTATGAACATGACTAAACTATGCTTGGTGTTATGCCTAATTGAAAAACATGTTTTAGGCCTATGTTGTTATCAAAATCATGTGATAATATATGTGACACATAGCTAAGTTAGATTTACATTCCAATGGCAAGTTTGCATGGATAGATTAAAAACCATGATTTCATGTTTAGGTATGTTTATGCCATGATTATATGAATAGATCAAAAACCATGATTTCATGTTTAGGTATGTTTATGCCATGATTATATGAATAGATCAAAACCCATGATTTCATGTTTAGGTATGTTTATGCCATGATTATATGCTATTACAATGCAAGTTCACAAGTGCCAAACTTATGTTAATTAGTTCGCTATGTTGCAAGTTCATGTGTTCACACTCCCCTTTTTATGTTACTTAGAATATGTAAACACCATGTTATAAGCCTCCCCTTTTTCATGTGGCTAAGTTGGGTTTAAATGTTAAACCCAACATATGTTATATTGTAGCGAACGTATAAAACGGGGGTAATGACGATTGGGTTAAAATATAGAACATATGTGTTGGCATGTTTGACGCATGCCAACAACCTTGAAAAACAATTAAGTGGTATAAATTAATTTTACCCAAGAAAGATGAATTTGAATAATGGGCCGCAAATATTTACATATAAAAAGAAAAGAGACAAAATATGTAAATTTAGAAAATACGATGTGTTTAACCCGAGGTTGGATTGAGTTGTGATGTAAACCTGCCCGGAACCGTCCGGCTGTCCAGTAGTCACAACAATACCTATCCAATGTGGGTGGTTAAACACGGAGCCCAATAAGGACCCGAGGTTAGACTGAGTTGTGGCGTAAGACTGCCCGGACCCAACCGGCAACAGGCAGCCACAACAATACCTGTCTAATGTGAGAGGTCGAGGCTTTAATAAGACAATTAAGGCTGATTCAGGATTGATAGGATTAAGTAAATTGAATTAATACTTAATCAAAATGGAACATGCTAAACTATACAGACTGATTGGGGGTTAGGTTTACAAAACACTTAACCAACTTAGCGTGTTGGCTAGAAATAGAAAACCTAGTAGCGGGGGACCCTTTTCAGCAGTAACCCTACAAGGTGTATCAGGATACCCTGAACTAGGCAGGGTGGGGCACGATTACTGGGCTGACTGTAAGAGGTCAAATCGACGGCGGTGGTGCAGCATTGTAGGTTCTAACGGGGTGCGGGCGTGCACACACTCCGGTGCAGAAAAATAAGGCACTAGGCACCAGTAGTATACCTGTGCATTCTAGAATTGTGTCGGGCCGCCACCATGGGACTTGATACACCCCATGGTGGGACCAGCATAGGTAACTACAACATCGGGGGCCGTAGGACACATGTAAATATGTGAGTAGGAGCCGATCATTAGAAACGAATCACTTCACCCTGATTATGGGGTGCCTGTTGGGAACTAGTTTATATGGATGCAGAGATTAATATGGGGTACGATAGTATATTCGGCTCTAGACAAATTAACCTAGTTTATGGTGCTTTCCCATTTCCAGTTTATACTTATCATACCCATCTCTTTATTCATAGACTGAATAGTCCTAGACTTACTCAGGCTTTATGTCTAACTCTACTTTTCTTTCGTCTTCTTTTCTTTCGTTTCCCCCCCCCAGGTCCACAGGGAGGGAATACCGCAGCTTGACCAGTTTTCACATCCAGCTTGAAGAGAATGAATGTATTGCTTGGATCCTTTTCGTTTTGGACTATGGCTTTGGACAGCAATTATGGGACTTATGCAGTTTACTTATGTTTTTATGCTTCTTTAAATAATGTAATCAAGACAGTTATGAAGATGTCATGTTTTTGGATGTATTGTAAGACAAATTATGACATGGTTTGTGTAACACGTATTTTGTTGAAATAAAAATTGCTGTTGTTTTCCGCTGTTAAAAAATATGTGTATTTATATCTGTCTTGTGTATCTGTGACTTATACTTATAAACCTCCACCAAAATTAGGGCATTCCCTTTGAGAGTGACCCTAACGGAGGTGGGGTGTTTCAATAGACGTAATTCCCCGGAGGTAGGACACACGCAATTCACTCGGCCTATTCTACTTTATGTGCATAGCAAATGGAAGGATTTCTTATGCTAGAACTTCCTGCTCTCACGTTCATATACCATACCTGGGAACCTTAGTGGCTGGGAAACAGAGATCCCGAGGAGAAAGAAAATGGGATTCTCTTCCAATTTAGAAAAAATAAAAAATGGGGGCAAAGTCAACCTAACCGCTTATTTTTCGTAAGTCGCGCACCTAGGATGCAGATTAATATACTTGGTCGGTTGTCCCCGCAATTAATATACTGGCGCCTCCCCTTATTGAGATAGAGTTCTACTCAATCTTTTATACCAATGTTTCATACTCTCTTAACCAGGTCATCAAAAAATTGAAAAATCTTTCTAAAGTGAGAGAAGCAGGGAAGGCGCCCGAAGGAAGCTACAACTAAGAGCCTGCCGAAAAACGCAAGATTAGTGCGCCAACCCTAGTTTAAGTACTAGCGTCCCACCCCAACGTTGTTGTACTTTACTGGACTCTCCCCCTCTTTCTACTCCCCTCAGCCAGACGTGGCTTATGTAGTGGGCTGCGCCCCCCTAAGTATACTCTCTGACTCATTGGAGGGCTTTTGAAGGTGACACTTTGGTGTAGTTGGTCACCGGTGGTTTATGGATGGATTCTGTGGTGCCCCTCAATCAGTAGAAACAACATGTCGTGACCGCTTGGTTTACTTTGTAATATAAGTGGGTTGAGGGGCTTCATTGATTAGTAAACCTATGGTGTTGGTAAGATTGGGACTGTGGTCGTCCGTCTCCAGTTTGTCGGCCGATAAGATCATTGAGATTGACCAGTCAGATGGGTTGGTTTGGCTATTCCTTTCTATTGAAATGAAAAGGAGTCAGCTATCTGTGCGAGTTACCTTCTTCTAGGCTCTGAGTCACCTTCTTCTAAGCTCCGTTGGATGACACAACATTCTCGTTCTATAGGCCAGCCGTACTTGTGATGGTTCCGCAGGATCCAATAAACCCACTTAGGTCTACGTTGCCACGGTATTGTTCTATGGAAGCGGGCAGGCAGCTTTTTAGAGGTTCGGCCCGGTTTTTGGTTTTTTTACTAAAGAAAGGCGACCTCTTTTAGAAGCGAGCGTAAGTGAGCAACTAATATACCCGATCCAAACTATTATAAACATTCGTGAGGATTTACCTTTCTAACGCATATTTTGTTGTACCGGCATTCCCCATTGATTTGTTTTCGATTGGAGCATCAAGCAGCGCAACCTGGTTCTACTTGACTAGGCCCCGTGTTCGTACAAAGAGGGAGTTTGCTTTACCCACCTCCCTGTTTTGATAACAAGGCGACCTCTTCATGAGGTCCACCCAGTATAAATATAGGCGACCTAGTATCTTAATTAGAGGTCCAGTACACCTAGTATATTATTTCCGCACGCCAGTATATTAATTGTGAGGCGACCCCGATCAATTGGGGTATACCATGTCCAGTATATTTTTGGGTGGGACGACCGATCCGATATACTTCTGGGGAGGTGCGAAGCCAAATAATGAAGAGCGCCCTGACCCTCTTTTTTCTTCCCTGTCGGATTTTGAAGTTGGTAAAGACCCACCCCATGTTTAAGTCTGAATGAGTCCCGGGACCCCGGAACATTGGCTTCCGCCAACAGTGAAGTATTAAGGATCGTATTCCGTCCATATTCTATATTATAGCCTACAATTGATTCAGCTTCCGCTTCTGGGAGATCAAACGTAGCTCAAATAGTTTCTGCTAGATGAGGAATAAGGAACATAACCAATATGGGGAACAAGGAAATACCATATCATATCTGCTTTTGTGCTATTACAATCTCACTCGAATTACAGGGACCTACACATATTGGTACAGTATACGGGGGTCCCCGGCCAGAACCACACGTGCAAGTTTCCCTACATGTGGCTCGTCCGTGCTTTTTTACAAGGCATTGCATGTGACTCCATATGGGAAAAAGGGAGGGGGATGAACTGCAAACTTTCGTGTTGAGAGCATTGCATTGTCTGAGGTGCTTGCACGGGTGAGTAAGCAGTGCCTACCACACTAAGCTTTCCTTTCGTCGAAAAGGCTAGACTGGTTCCCTTTCGGTGCCCGCCCTTGATTTAGATGTTGGGGAAAGGCAAGCCTAAGGCTACCTCTTCATGAGGTGAGTGTAAGTGAGGAATATACTCCCCTTTAGTATATTAATTAGGGAGGTATATTCATTGTGAGCGGGAGGCGACGGCTAGTATACTTATAGGGGGACCGATCCAAACTATTCTTAAACCGGGACGCTGTTCGATTTTCGAAGGGCCTGCTTCATCTCGGCCGGCATCCTGCTCTCTAGAGGGTATGGTCCTGAACAAATCATGTGCTGTGTTGTCCCAAGAGCATTTGCATTTGGTGAGGAGCTACTAGTGTAGCTGTTGACAAGAACCAGTATATTAATTTCGGAGGCGACTAGAGTGCTTTCATCAAATGATGCATGTGGGCTGAGCCATTCCCATCCCAAGTGGCGGCCCGATTCGGCCTGGCTAGGTAGGGAAGAGATTCTAAATAGAGAATATGTGCACCAAGAATAGATATCTATCTTAGCTAGCAGGGGCGCCTTTAGTAGTCCCGCTGCGGCCTCTGCCAATTAATATACTAGGCCCATCTCATCTTTCTTTGGCTCTACTTGTAACCAGCCATGTTAGCTCCCAACCCTTTCTAACAAAAAAGGCACTCATCGGTCGCCCCTTTTCCTATTCAGCTTTGCTTGCCGCCTATTAGATTTTGAAAATAGGTCCCGATTCAATCAAGAGGCCCGCCTTTCATCAACTATACCAGCTGCCACGCACGACCCGAACGATTTCTGCGCCCTAAGAAGCAGAATGCACCATCACCTACAATTCTTTCCTCTGTCGGGGACTTCCACGAAATGAAAATGGGTGGCATCGTCATATACTCGACTTTGCCCTGGTGTATATCCCGGAGTACTCCTATGGCCGATCTGTCACCCATACATTCTGGGCTTGGCCCCGCCCCTCTGAAGGCACGGCTTAGTCTTTCGCAGTTCAGAGTTTAGTTATGTAAGCCACTACTTCTCTAAAAGCATGGTTCGCCCCAGTATACTTTGGCCTCCTTGGAGCTTGTCCATTTGTTGGTTGATCCCTTGCTCTCACTTTTGAGTGTTTGCTCGTCGTTTAGGCCGGTGAGTGACATTTCTTCTCATTGCAGTCACCCCCGGGGCTCTTCGCACCTGGGTAGTACCAGGACCCTTGTACCCCGGACTGTCCGCCCTATGACCCAAAACAAAAAATGAGCCTTGCGATGAGACGCATACATTCCTCATGCCGCGGTTCCCTCCGGTCCGTTCCTGGGTTGGGTTAGGGGAACATCCAAGCGATTTCCTTCGTGGATCCAAACGTGCTCACAAGGCGCACAATAAGAATAAGACCAATGGAGACTTCATAAGGGGCCATTTGAGCTGCAGATCGTAATGCTCCTAGAAAGGCATATTTCGAATATAGAGGACGTTCCCAACAATCCACGAGAATCTCATACCCCACTATGAGCTGTTCGAGCACGTCCTCTGTCATCCTCCACCGCGCTTACGACTCTATACCCCAACCCAACTTGCTCTAGCCCCGGGCCCTCCCGCATCTCTTCCTCGGTAAGCGGACCGTGGAAGCTAGGGATATCCGCTCCGCTTGGGACTAAAAGAAAGCAGCATATCTATTTTGTCCCAAATATATATATCCAAACCCGCCTAAAAAGAAAAATAGTGGAAGTTCGGTCGCGTCAGAGACATCTTTCCCTCAAGTATACTGGATCGGTCGGAGTGGACACAGGAATACCTCCCGCCTATAATCGTCGCCTCCTAATTAATATACTGGATCGGTCCAATTAATATACTGGAAACTTTTGCTTTCAATTTGATATGAGAAAATGGACTTTCGAGTGAGGGATTCTCCTACTGGTTCTAAACAGAAGAAGTACCAGCGGTCCAAGTCTGATCAAGAATAGGTTAAGTAATTAAACTATCAAATGAAACATACACATAAATAACGGTCGTATTTACAAATGGAAATTACACCGATCAATCATTAATCAACATTCAGCTCCTTTAAATTAATTTATCATTAATTTATTCTTTACTTAATCTCTTATTTTCCATATTTCTTAAACTTGTTTAATCTCTTACGATTTGCGAAAAAACATTTCCATATCCACAAATTTCTTATTTCCTATATCTAGAAAATATACGCAAATAACATTTGGAGAACATTTCCACTTCTCATTCACAAATTACTAACATTCCATAACCATCAGTCCCTAACGTAAACAAATAACAGAACAATTCCCTAAGTATAAACCCCAAAGGTCGAAACCAAGATTAGATCGATACTCAGACAACTATTCAACATAACTAATTTCCAGTTCATTTCTAATGTTCTTAACTCCACTTCTTAATTTCTTATTTACAAAACTGTTTACACAACTCTTTATTCAATTTACTAATCCACTTCTTCACGAAAATCTTTGATTATAACGATAACATTATAATCTCTTCTTTTGAAATATGTAATTTCAAAACATAACTTTTATTCAAATAAACAAACAAGTAATTAATTAGACAAATAAATCAGTCTTGATTATAATCATAAAGTAAATGGTACTTTCCTAAATTCGATAGAATCGAATTCCAACATATCTCTCTTTTGAATACTCTCTATTCAAACAACGTTCCGAACGTCGGAATAAAACTTACCGTTTCAGGTTAACTTGACTTCTAAATTCATATTTGAATTTATCACTTCAAGTAATCATCAATTTCCTTTGTAACCATTCCAATTTGCAAAACGTTTGCTATTAAATCATTATTCACTTTAAAACGTGAATACTATTCCTTTATAGAAATACAGACTCGTTTTATTAAATCAAATCTTGATTTAAATAATAAATATCATTACAGTTTTAAAATTACATCTATCTAACTATTTTATTTACCGTACTAATATCCCACTTTGTAAACTCTATTTATGAGTCAACCCCTTGCTAAGTATATATCAAGTCTATAACTTCATCTCTCTTATATATTCTACTGTAAATTATTGGTTTTAAACCAATATTAATTATCCTGTACATCTCCAAATTTTATAATATTTATTTTATAAAAATAATTTATTTTAATAACATTCAACATTGTCATTATAAACTATTATAGTTTTATTCAACTCATATTCACATCTCAAACCTCAAAATAAATTTAACGATTTCCCTTTTCAATACTCATTTTTAAATTCACATTCATGGATGATTTAATAATAATTATTTAATAATAATTATTCTATTCCATTTATAAATATCTTTAATAATCACACAACTTGTGTTATTAGATTAAAACAAGTTATTACAACCCCAAATTTCTTTTCCAGCATTTTTGAATATATTTTACGGTATTTAAATACCAATTATTTCAGATCAATGTTATTCAAACATCACAATCACAAAATAATCAACCACCGATTATTTGTCACATCACATCATATAATACAATAATCAACCACATATTATTTGTCCATTAGAAAACCACAGTTTATTAGATTCGAACATTTCTTATTTCGAAGAAATCCGACTTATAACAAACCCTGAACATTCAGTTGAAGTTCAAAACGTAATATTACGAGCTACTGCGACATTACGAGCTCGATTATAATTATATTATAATTAATACGTTCAACTGTCATTTAATTAATGTATTCATTATTATACTCGAATATAAACTAATTTAGATATCACATATTATCCAATACATGCAATATTGCCAATTCAACTATTTCTGACCATTCTGAAAACATATTTTTATCATTCCAATTTATATTAATTTAAATATTCAAAATATTTAAATTTAAACCATCTAAATTATCAAACCATTATAATAAAATCATTATTAAATTAAATAAATCATTAAAACTACGGGACGTTACATTCCATTCCACTTAAAAGAATTTCGCCCTAGAAATTACTAAGGTAAGAATATTGCTAAAAACCCTATTAACCAAATTAAAAATTATTTGTTTTAATTTTTAATTTCAATTTCAACTGAACCAATTAATTTTAATTAAAATATTAATTCACTCATATTTGTACTAACGATAATTTTCAAAAATATAGAAAATTTTCTAACACTCTTAAACTTCGAAAAATTTCGATAGCTTCTCGTTTACACGGCTCAGTCGGTACAACTACAACTCGACTCTATTGGCTTTCTCCAATCCAAAAGAAAATTTACCGCCAAGTGGCTTGCCAAAATAGCTCATTAAAAACTCATATCCAATTAAAATATAAACTTGTACCTTTTTTTGGGGCATTTAACCCTACCCGTTCTATTTGCTTATCATTTCCATATATACTAGTGCATTTCCAATTGATTTCCAATCAATTTGTTCGAAATCCAAATCACTTGGTTATACCCAAGCTAAATTTCATTGTCCAACTCCAGCTCCAGTTCCAAATTCTTATTCAACACTCAAATTCCCAATCCAACTTAGTTAAGTCAAATTCTAATTTACATATTCACTTTTACCATTTCAAACTTCATAAGTTAAATTTAATTTAAAAATTCAAATTCTTGGGTTTTATTTCAAATTAGTTTGAAATCACATATATATATATATGTAATACAATTTTATAAATTCAAAACATTTGAGTTTTTAACAACTCGTTTTCCCAAAACAATTCAAGAACAAAAAATTTTGTCAGTAGTCTGTCACTTAGAAACCCGAAAATTACACTGATGGTGCAGCCATTGTTATCAGAACTATTTTCTAGTGATCGAAGTGAGTTCAATACTATATTATTGCAAAACTCATTTCAAACACTTCCATTTTTGAAATTACTTCAAAATATACTTCATACTACTTGGAAAATACTTAAAAATTCCCTCAGGATCTTTGTAACGACCTAGACTTTCTATCCACTTATTTTAAATATTTAATGTAACATCCCGCATTTTTTTCGGTTTATTTAAATTAGTTTAAATATTGAATTCATGATATAAGTGGATTTATATATTAATTAAAACGAAGTTGAACGTAAAAAAAAATAAAAATAATCGAGCCCGTAATATCACGGCAGTTCGTAATTTAACGTTCTGAACTTCAACTGAGTGTACAGGATTCGTTATAAATCGGATTTCTTCAAAACAAGAAACGTTCGAATCCCTTGAACCATATTTCTCAAATGGAAGTGAAAAATCAAAATTTCGGATTATATATTGTAAGTTATATCCAAATTAAATATTCAGAAAAACAGTGGCATATTCTTTTATGGCCATAACGGTCATTTAAATATATTTAAATATCGGTTTCGAATTTAGACAAGGTTCTTTTGGGACGTAGTGATAATTTAATTTTTAGAAATTTACTGTAATTTTTAATTAATTAAATATGCAACTTTTTATTTGGAGTATTTTGCACCCTATATCGATATTTCGGGGTTTCAAAATATGAGTCAACCTACCGATATTATTATATTTTTGGAACTGTGGCACCTCGCTGGACACGACCGTATCTTTATTTCTGTCTGCAGCAACTCATATGCAGTAGTTTGATCTAATTACTTCATGTGCAAATTTAGCAAAATAAAATATAAAATACAATAATATTTTCTTTCCATGATTGTCTTTGCAGAATGTTAATCCCTAAAAAATCCACGCGCACATTGAACGAGGAATATGTTGCTAACATCATCAGGGTCGTTCACACACTAAGGCATTCGAAGTATCAGTAACAGAAAAGAGCGGTCACAAGAGCAAGTGCTGAATGTAAAGCCCAGAACAGATCAGGTCGACCCAGTACAACCGAACGGCATGGTGCAACGTGCGACCCTGAAACTTGGGTCCAAATCACAATCCAGCACGAAAACTAAGACCAGCCGCTAACGCAAGTACAAGGCCGCGCCAAGCATCAGCATGAAACAGGTCGCTCATCCAACACGGGCTAGAACGACCACACTGAACAATCGCCAGACAAACCACACCTTGCAGGAGCAATAAGAGGACGAGCACCCTTGAACTAAAGCAGCCGGTCGCACAGGAAACAATGGAGATTCAATTCCAGACTTGTGTCGCGCTCACAGCCATTCTCCTAAAATGGTCGCCCGCACAGAAGTGCCCACTCTCACAGACCCGCTCAAACTACATAAGGCGTCCGACCCAAAAAGTTATCTACGCATGACAGCCTAAGACAGCTAATGACAGCTGGCGACAACTGGCCAATAGCCCGATTGTAATTAGCAGAATTAGAGATTTACAAGGCGGGAAACGGATTTCAAACCAAGGACTCACCTATAATATGCTATGGCTACCACTGAAAAAAGGGGAGAAAAGAAAAGGACCATGAAGTGCTGCCAAACTTTGTCACAAACCACGGATCTGGCCATGGCGTCAAGATCAATTTCGTGATTCAGAGAGAACAAAGATATCCTCAATCTCAATCATCCATTCATCCTCTTTCTCCTCAAATTCAACCATCTTCTTATATAATTTCCTAGATTAAAGTATATAAACAAGGTTGTATTAGGCGAAAATGGAAGTGTATGATGCAGAGAGAATTGATGTACTTTGTAATTCATATCATGAGATTAGAAATCACCTTCATAGTGGACGTAGGCCTCATTAACGGCCGAACCACTCTAAACCTCGTCTCTATATTTTTACCTTTTTTCTGCATTTTCTACTTTGAAATTCTGATTGAATACGTCTCCACTTTATTCCCTACCAAATCGGTGAAGTACAGCTTTGTACCTGAGGTGTTTGGACCCATTTTGGTGTAAACGTTTTTGGTGCCCACGGTGGGGTCGTTGTCATCTCTTCCCCCATTTTCTTTTTAAAAGAAAACGTTATGCTCGCAATCATGAGCATGGCGAGAGAAATTGCAGCTGCCAGAATCAATGGCGTCTCCGGTACTGACTCATCGCCCACCATCCGTTCCGGAAAAAGGGAACCGCAAAGAGTCGAGGCGGCCGTAACCAGGAAGGAGTTGGAGGAAGCAATGACAAAAATAACAAGTTAGATAACTATTGCGAACGACGCCTTGGTAGAGAAAATCGAGTCGATGTTTTCTACCCAGGCCTCTGTCATTAAAGCTACGCCAAGCTTTGCAGACCTTTCGTTCGCACAAACAAGTCGTGCAGGCGAAATGAATTCTTCTGCTGAACAAAAAAGTTCTACTCCGAGAACTGCATACTATGGCTATGGGCCCCATCAAAGATCCGGTAGGAAGTAAAGCGTTCGTTCCATGGAACGGAAGAAAAAACAGGGATATGTCTCAGACATGAAAAAAAGGAGCCAAGAAGAGCAAAAGGAGATCGCGCTTTTTCAAGGATTATGAGTTCACTTCCCTCAACGACACCATAGAAAATATCTTCAGGGCCACCAAGGGCACTATAGCATACCTGGTCCCGGAGCGGATGCAAGTCAAGGATGCTGCCATGAAGTCATGAAAATTATGTCAATTCCATGATCAACTTGGCCATAGTACCAACGAGTGTAGACACTTGAGGTCACTAGTTGAGAGACTGGTCAGGGAGAACTATCTGCAACACTATGTGCAAAGACATCGTCCCGCTTATATGCCAACGTGGGAGAGCAAGCTCCCCAAAGAGAGGGCCTAAAGTAGCTTGAGATCGACGCACGACCAGAGATCAATAATTGGCACTCTGATCGAGGAATTCTTGATTGAAATTCCTGTCACACCGCCCCGCTACTCTATTTCTATCCTGCCTGACTTAAGAAATAATAGCTATTTTACTTTATTTTCCCAGTTGCTACATTCATGTTGAGCAACGAACTACTTGCATATACTATGTATAGGGAAATTATTGTATGCTCGTTTAAATACTTTAGTCATTGCTTCATGCTAAACATCAACTTTTCAAATGTAGGCCTGTTAGAGGTGGCTAAGCACATCCACCCATCCCAACTGCAGAGGGAAGGTTCCTAAAGCATATCTTGAGCAGAGCGGCCTGAGAGCCACGAGCATCAAATAACAAGCTATTCTGGGGCAGACAACGAGATGAACAGTAGACGAAAAGCTGTGCACATCATCATGGAAAAGACTAAATGCCCAGAAAGTACCCACTCAAAGGACCATCGTAGAACCCTGTTGCAAACGCAGGGCTATTGCAAAATCTCTCCCCAGAACAAAATTGTTGATTCTAAGGAGAAGCCCACTCAGGTGCAGGACATGAATTCCCCAGGACATGAATTCCTCAAAACCGGAGTCAAGACCAACAACAAGGAGTAACGCTTATCTCTCAGGAATCAATACTGGAGCAAAAGCAACTCAAAACAAAAAAGTCCCTCGGATAAAATAGCTGAGCCCGCCAAAGAAACGCCCTCTTAGGTGCAGGACACAGGTCGTTCGGCTTGGGAAGATTTCTTAATTTTCTCAATCAAACGATCAATGTCTATTTCATAGGGCAAGATGAAAAGTCGGCAAAATCCGGCTGGTTCGTAAAAACCCTTACCGAAAGGAGGTGTCCGACCCTGTTCTTTGTTGTTAACCAAGTCAAACAAAGCCAGGATTGGATTATAGCAGAAATCCCAGCTGAAAGGGGGTAAACCAGAAATCCTATCCATTTGGGGGTATCCAACAAGGTCCTTCCAGCCCTAGAATAATCAGGGCTGACAAGGCCGAAATTGGGTCGAAATCGAAAAGCAAGACCTCCCATGGGGGCACCCAAAAGAAAACACCTAATAACGATGCGTTGTCTAAAAAAAATCACCATGAGTTGATCAATTAAAATCACTATGTGACTCAAAGCAATTCATGAAATTAAAAAAAAAACCTTGGTATGGGGACGTCACCATTATGTAAGAAATCACCAATGCTCATTCAAAACATACCATTGCTTCTTCGTAAGGACTACTCGAACGATAAAACTCACGCGAACAACAAATTAAAAGTGCGATCACCCACAAAAATGAAAAATAATAAATTCATAATAGCCCCTAAACGAAGCAAGCATAAGAACGCGAAACGAACATCGCTAAGCGAGGGCCGACACTCGCATAAACAACCGGTCTAATAACGCGACAGGTTGAAGGAATTAAACAAAAATCAAGCCATAGAGATTACAAACACTTTCTCTCATGCATAGCAGTGTGAATCAATTATCTAGATACCCGCTGACCCGTTTTAGAGAACAAAAAGGTCTATGATCCTTATCAATCAGCCAACCAGCTACCGTTTGCGCTTCGAACTGGATATAGCCTTAGTGTTCCGGATCTCATCCTCATCATCCGGATCGGGCGCATTCGGTAAAGGCACGTCAACTGTTGAGGATGGAATGAGAGGGCTCATGCTAGTAGGTACCAAAACAGAATCAGCAGCAACGGGTTGAGCAGCGGAATCACAAACAGCCAAAGAAGGTGGCGAAAGTGCACCTGATGCAAATTCACAACCAGCACTAAGATCGACAGTCTCAAGTGAAGAAACGAGGAAATCCGAATTCAAAACGGAATGGTAGATATCAGCTTTACCTGAAGCCGTCGGATGCATAAAGCCAACCACCTGTTCCTTTGTGCTCAAAGAAGTGTTGTTACAACTTGCACCTTGCGTAGTGATGTCTTCTTGGCTTGAGTGCTCGGTCCAGGGGTGAACTCTAACAGCATCTGTAGCAAAGAAATCTGTGACAAGAATGTGAGAACTCGAAGCATCAATTCCAGTAGGACTTGGAGGAGTGCAAACAGTACCCAAATACTCTTTTCCAAGTAATGGAGCTCGCTCGTTCGCCAGTAACTGCCTACCTTTAATCAAGGCATTACGATCCTTTTCCTTTAAGAGCTGTCTTTGAAGGAACCCGTCGTCAAAATCCTTGGAATATGAAAGTACTTTCTCCCAGACAAGAGCCAGAGTCCGCGGGAAATCATTATTCAGATAGCTCAAACTCCCTCGGCTCATGATGCTGCTAACGTAAAAATGAAACAGGTTGTCGTCAGCCTCAGCTTTGGCTCTGACAAGATCTTCTTGCAATCAGATCTTTTCTTCCTCAGACGTTTTAAGGATTTCATTTTGAGAAGCAAGGCGGCCTTCAAGTGCCATGTTCTCCTGTTCCAAAGAAATTAAAGCCTGCTTTTCTAGGTTCAAACGACGTTCAGCAAATTTTCGGGCGGACTGAGATTCTAAAAGCTGCGCTCGCACACCCTCCAATTTCTTTCTAAGCTCAGCATTTTCAGTCTCCAGGTCATTCATTCTAACGCTTCCATTCTTTAAGGAAGAGATTTCAGAGTCCTGGGATTCAATCAGATGTACAAGACTAGCTTTGTCACTTTCCAAAACCTTAATGTAGTTGAGATGTCGTGCGTTCAAGTCCTGAAATTCATACCCTAACTTCGACCAACCCTCCAGGCATTTATCAACACTCTGCATGACCAGATTCAATTGTGCTTCAAGCTGACCTTTGACTACACCAATCTGGTCGGCCACACTGTTCTTCACAGCCTCCAGGCTTCTTGCAACGTCCTGCCTATCATCAGGATCTAAACCCGGGGCAGAAGATGTAACACCCCACGTCCATTAATGTCACTCACAAAGGGAATGCATTAACTTCCATGGAGGTTATGAGTGAATATAGAACAGAAAAATTACAAAAAGACATATAATAAGTAGTACTTGAAAATCTAAAACTTCATTTTATTGCAGCGGAATCATGTTTATTACATCACAAAACCATTAATCAGAGTCAAGTACATTATCCATCTTGATAAAACAAAATACATAATCCCATTACACAAATAGCCATTAAAGAAGATAACAAGCTGGACTTTACTTCAACGGTCCAAGCTTTCCAAGAGAGATAAAGCAATCCAATCAAACTCCACTAGAGCTGGGCCCAACCTGAGGACCTGGAGGGGGAAAAGGATAGAAATGGAGGGGGTCAGACATAAAGTCTGGTGAGTATGATAATTCTAACAATACTATTATCAAAATAACTAGACTAAGGCATAAGATGGAAGACAAGTAAATGTCTATGAACTATTAGGAAGATAAAGATAACGTTTAAGATAACGTTGAAGATAACGGTAAAGGCATACCTAATTACTAACGAATAATTACTATACTGCACCGCACATTACTACACTGCACCGCAAAAGTCACCCTAAAGGTTGATCCCACTTGCTTCACACAGAAACATATAAATAGCCTTACGTACCCCTAGCTGACTACATAGGTGCCGTCTGCCCCTATCTCCACTAGGTGTACCCCACTACCTACTTTCGATCGGCTCCCTACTCGTAGATACCCGTGCTGGCCCCACAGTAGGGTGTATCACTCCCCTAAAGTGGCAACCCGATACAACTGAGAATGCACGGCTTATACCTACACAATGCAACAACGTCTTACCTACCAGCCCGGGTCCACACACGCGTATGAAACCCGTTGGACTTGCGTTGCCACCGCTCCCCGTTTTGGCCTCTTATAGTCAAACTCAGTATGCGTGTCCCGTCCTCGACTTGGGTTGAACCCACAATGATACGTTTGGAATACTGGTTGAAATGGGCCCCCACAAGCTACCCACCTAAGCTTGTCATTAATATATCCCACTTAACCCTCTTAGTCATGTTCATTTACATGTGTGTTTGGTTAAGTCTTACTAATCGTATTTCACATGCCGCTAAGGGCACCCACTAGATTCCTCATGCCACCCAAGGCACCTACTTAACCCCCATGTCCCACTTTACATGTTTGTCTGGTTAAGTATTTCTTAATTCATTCAGGCCATAACCTCATAAAGACCTCTCACATTAGACTGGCATTTATGGCAGCTGGATTTGCCGGGCGGGTCCGGGCAGTCTTACACCATAAAAGAGTCTAACCTCGTGTCTTTACAACTGTTATGCTTTAGTTTAGGCCTAGGACCTCTCACATTGGGCTGACATTTGTGACCACTGGATTTGCCGGGCGGTTCCGGGCAGGTTTACGTCACAAACGAGTCCAACCTCGTGTCCTAAGCATTGATTGACACTTTCAATCTTTTACCCCAGTTTTAATAATTCCCTATCCAAATTATTAATTAAGTCCACTTTTATTGATGTCCATAATTGACTCAATTATGGTCATCCACTCATGGTATGCAAAATCATATCAATTGCACCCCAACATCTTATTATTAAATCCTTAATATTACCCCTACCCCACGTTTATACGTTCGCTTATTCAACGCATAATATAGGCTAGATTCGAATAGTCTAACGCATACAATTAAAATAAATCTGATCATAATAGGGGTGAAACTTGCATAAACTACGCATGTTAAGGATCAAAAGGTGTCAACTTGTTAAATGTCACAATTTACATGATATGATCATAGTCCAAATCTATACATAAACTTGCATATGGGGTTTTTAGGCAGCATAATGATGGTGTGAACTAGCATAGGATATCACATATGTCATAGCATAATTCTAGATGTCATAATAGATGTCATGGCATATGTTCCTAACTTTTCTAATCAATTTAACTTGCATATGTAACTTGTCATATAGATCAACATAGCCCAAACATGATGATTTAATTAATATGAACTAACTAGCATAGATAGTAACATCATGGCTTTTTACATGTATGATTCATCGCAACTTAGCATAGAAAATTTCAACATACATAACATCATCATAGCATGATTTACAACATATAGTATATCATCACCACATAGCATAGGATTAATAACATACATGATAGCATATGACAATTCAAATCATCTACTCACAATCCATTCATGACTTAACCTAATTAAAATGATAATAATCTTGTTAAGACTATCATACTCACAATTTTAGAAGAAAGAGAGTCTTGATTTGCTTTAGAGTTGAGTAGAAATAGATTAGAAGCGAGTTGGATTAGCTATCTTCTTCTTTAGTTGGCGGCGGCTATGCTGAATTCCATGGCGACGACATGACGGAAGCTCTTCTATTTTTAATGATGTTTAGGGGTAGTATTAGGGTGTATTTATAGGTGTAGTTAGTTGTTTTAGGCCTTTAGATAGACCCTAGGATAGATTAGAGCCGTCATATTTCGTCCCCGCCCCCAAAACCCAGCCCAAAAACCCATTCAGGTGCACCTAGGTCGCCTGGGCTCGACCAGGGAGGACGACCCCCAGGTCGACCCTAGGGTCGACACCCATGTCGACCTGGTGGGCAGGTCGACCCCCAGGTCGACCTGGTTTGGGCGGGAATTTTCCCGCCCAGCCTGTTTGGGCTGAATTTTCGAAATTTGAATTTTCTGAATCTGTTTTGAATTTTCTGAAACTTCCGTTGGCCATAACTTCTTCATACGAAGTCCAATTCACGCAAACTCGGACTCTATTTCAACCAGAATTCCGAGACGAACACAACGGCGCAACCCGTTTCCCATAATTCTCACGTCTGAGATTAGTTATTCTTTAATATTAATAGAATTACGGGGTGTTACATTCTCCCCTCCTAAAAGGATTTCGCCCCCGAAACCTTCAAGTCAAGAAGAATGTATATCCTAACATCCAAACAACCATCTACTCAACCATCAAACACAGGCATCCATTGTCCTTATAGACTTCTAATGATTTCATGTTTAAATGCACAGTGTGTGTATATGTCCCTATCTAATGCAAAATCAGGCGGTCCACTGATTCAGTTGACCTCCTTTAATGCAAACCATGATAGTGCCATGCGTCCATTATGTATGCAAAAGTTCCCTAATGCTACATATTATTTCTACATGCGTGCACAACCATTCACCAAAATGCGGTATCCATATGATAGTACAACCAATATACATCCATTTTACTAAATACAACCATTTATATGCAATATGCAGTATGAATTGACTGAGCCGATCTAGTGCCTAATAGTGTGTGTGTATGCGTCCACGAGCAACCACTAGCAAACACTTGCATCCACTTTGCATTCATCATACATAACATGTCTCAAACACATGTTTCAACCATAGGATGATCCTAACTAAAGGTCAAAGATACTAGCGAGAGGATACACTAAAGATAAGATAAATACAAGATAAGCAATAAAGGAGAAATTAAAAGACATACCCTCAAAAAGAAAAGGGTATCGTGAACGCATCTTATCTTCTGTCTCCCAAGTAGCGTTGCTCTCGTCATCTCCCCATTGTACTTTGACTAGTCTGACCTCTCGATTTCTCAGCTTCTTAATCTCCGACCCAAGAATGCATGTAGGAGCTCATCGAATCGTCGCGTCACGCTCGATCTCCACCTCTCTAAGCAAGCTCGGCTCTACCACTTCTGCGGTCTCGTGCAAGCACTTCCTCAAATGTGACACATGGAATACGTCATGTACACCACTAAGTATCTCCGGCAACTCCACTCTATACGCCATCTGTCCAATCTTCTCCTTAATAGGAAATGGTCCTACGAACCTTGGTGCTAACTTCCCAACAAACCCAAAGCGGACTACGTTTCGTAATGGAGACACTTTGACAAAGACCATGTCCCCAACTTCAAATTCAAGATCCGTCCTTCTCTTATCCGCATATGATTTCTGCCTATCTTGCGCTGCTTTCATCCTCCTCCGAATCAAGTCGATCTTCTCCGAAGTCTCTATAACCATATCGGGCCCAAGTAAGATCTTGTCCGTAGACTCCCACCAACATGTAGGTAAACGACAAGGTCGTCCATAAAGAGCTTCGAAAGGTGCCATGCCAATGCTAGATTGAAAGCTGTTATTATATGCGAACTCTACCAATGGAAGATGCTCTTCCCATGTACCCCCAAAGTCTAGGATACATAGCCTCAAAAGATCCTCTAGAATGCGATTCACCCTCTCAGTCTGGCCGTCCGTCTGAGGATAATATGCGGTGCTCAAACATAACTGAGTCCCTACCGCCTCTTGCAAGCTTCTCCAAAATTCGCTAGTGAAAATAGGATCGCGGTCGCTCACTATGCTAGAAGGAACACCGTGCAAACGAACTATTTCTCGGACGTATAAAGAAGCTAACCATGGAGCAGTCCTCTTACTCTTCACGGGAATGAAATGGGCGCTCTTAGTAAGTCTATCTACTATAACCCAAATACCCGTATTACCCTTCCTCGATCTTGGTAATCCATCGAGACACTTTCCCACTTCCATAGTGGAACCTCCAATGGGTGAAGTAACCCACCGGGTTTCTTTTGCTCCGCTTTTACTTGTTGGCACACCAAGCATCTAGCGACATACTCGGCCACGTCCCTCTTCATACCGGCCCAAAAGAAAACTCGCTTCATGTCTTTGTACATCTTGTCCCCGCCAGGATGAATGGTCATCTTCGAACGATGTGCATCGTCAAGAATAGTCTTCCTTAGGTCATCGTCTTTAGGTACACAAAGTCTACCGTCCCTACGCAACCAACCCTTATCATCTAGGGTATACCTACGGAGATGGCTTGATGACTCCCCTCCTTTGAGCTTTTCTACTAACTCAACCAACTGCGGGTCGTGTCGCTGTGCCTCGCCAATCCATCACAAAAGCGTAGGTCTGACCTCCAACGATGCTAGTAAATCGGGTACGAAGTCAACGGAAGGTCTAAAATCAAACATAGAGATGAACTCTAAACTTCGCCGCTCAACAAACAAAGGACTTAAGGATAATCTTTTTCTACTTAAGGCATCGGCCACCACGTTACCCTTGCCAGGGGTATATGCTATCTCGAAGTCGTAGGATGCTAAGAACTCCATCCACCTTTGCAGCCTTAAGTTCAAGTCCTTTTGAGAGAATAAGTATTTTAGCGATTTGTGGTCAGTGAATAATTCGAATTTCTCGCCAAGAAGATAATGACGCCAAGACTTAAGCGCGAAAACAATAGCGGCCAACTCTAGGTCATGCGTGGGGTAATTCTTCTCATGCGCTCTCAACTGCCTTCCACCATAGGCTATTACCCTACCTTCTTGCATTAAGACTGCGCCTAGTCCTGTCCCACAAGCGTCAGTATATACGGTAAATGGCTTACTCCCGTCTGGCAGCACTAAGACTGGGGCTGAGGTCAAAGCTCTCTTCAAACGTTGGAACGCATCATCACAATCTACGTCCCATGTGAAAACTAGGTTCTTCTTCGTCAAGCGTGTCAATGGAGTTGATATCTTTGCGAAGTCTTTGATAAACTTCCTATAGTAGCCAGCCAACCCTAAGAAACTTCTCACTTTAGTAGCATTTTTAGGGACCTTCCAATCTTGGATGGCCACCACCTTCGCGGGATCCACGGCTATCCCTTCTTTGGAAACCACGTGCCCCAAGAACCGTACTTCCTTCCTCCAGAAGTGACACTTAGAAAATTTAGCCTTTAGGCTATGCGCTCGAAGAGTCTCAAACACTTCCCTAAGATGTAGGGCATGCTCTTCCTCATCCTTAGAAAATATCAAGATGTCATCTACAAAGAATACCACGAATTTGTTAAGGTACTCCCTAAACACCCTACTCATCAAATCAACAAAGTATGCGGGGGCGTTTGTCAAATCGAAGGGCATCACTAGCCATTCATAGAAACCGTCTGGAGTCCTAAAAGCAGTCTTGTCAATGCTATCCTCAGCCACTCTCAACTGATGGAAACTAGTGGCTAAGTCCAACTGCGAAAACACTGAGGCGCCAACTAACTGATCGAAGAGATCGTCAATCCTCGGCAGTGGGTGTCTGTTCTTCTTAGTAAGCTTATTAAGTTCTCTATAGTCCACACAAAGTCTAAGGGACCCATCCGCCTTCGTGGCAAATACTACTGGAGCACCCCACTCTGATATACTTCGTCTTATGAACCCCTTCTCAAGCAACTCCTTCACTTGCTTATCGAGTTCCCTCCTTTCACGAGGAGCCATGTGGCGCACTGGCAAAGATACTGGTTTCGCATTATCCACAAGATATATTCAAAAATCTATCTCCCGCTTCGGAGGCAAGCCCTTCACCTACTCAAACACATCCGAATATTCTCGGACCACTCTAACAGATTGTAGATTTTCCTCAGACGCGTCAAGCGATTCTAAATAACTTAGCATAACGGAATCTATGGGATTACAAAAGATTTCAAGAGCGTTACCAAGGCGAGTCATGAGCCTAACTACTCTCCTTTCACAATCAAGAACGGCCCCATTTCTGGATAACCAATCCATTCCTAAAATTAGCCCATAGCCCGTGAATCCCAACACATAAGCATCACATCTAAACTCAACGCTAAGTATAGAAATTTTCAAATCCAAACACATCATGGACAAATGAGCTGAGCCCCTAATTGGATTCGAAACAACTAAGGGATCCTCTACTAAACTAATGTTTAAGTGCAGTGATTCAACTAATGATGTAGAGATAAACGAATGCGATGCGCCCGAATCGAATAAGGTACGGACAGGATGATCAAACAGAAAAACTAAGTTTCAACAGAAATGGTTCTACCTCGTTCTTGCAGCGGTGGGACCGCGAGAGCCTGAACTTGTCCCCTTGCCAGCCCTGGTGCTATAAGAGCATGCACCTGTCCTCCCGAGGTAGCCCCTGCCCTCTGCCCCTTCCTTTGGCAGTCCTTCACTAAATGTCCCGCATCGCCACAATGAAAACAGCCAGTCTTCTTTTTCTTTCGGCAGTCCTTGCTGAGATGGCCTGGGGTCCCACAGTTAAAGCATTTCTTCTTTCCCTTGCCATTATTGTCTTTACCACCCTTCTTGTTTTTCTGTTGTGGTTTCTTCTGATCCCCTTTCTTCTCGGGTGCCTTACCAGCTTTAGCGCTTTTCTCCTCGTGCATGAGCACCATTTCTACTAGCTTCTCAAAGGTGGCCCCCATAGGGATGTGGGTCATGGCCAACCCTTGCAACGGTTCATTCAAGCCATTCACGAACCTTAGACCCTTCTTCTCCGGCGTGTTTACTAAGTCCAAACCAAACCTTGCTAGCTGATTAAATTTGTTGACATATTCTTTCACTGACGAGCTTCCTTGCTTCAATGTCAATAACCTTTCCATATATAGATTTTCTTCCACCCTAGAGAGAAACTTCGCCTCGAACCTACGTCTAAAATCCGCCCAAGAGTCAACAGGGCGCTCCCCATTAGTGACCTCCCACCAAAACGAGGCCTCTCCCTTCATTAGCCAAGCTGCTAATCTAACTCTCCTCCCTTCTTCCACTTCAAAGATTTCTAGCAATTCTTCCACCTCCTTAAGCCAATCTTTAGCTTCCACAAACGTTTCTGACCCTTGAAATGGTTTTCCACCCATAGCTTTAAATTCCTTGCACGTCTTTGTAAAAGTATCTACGCGAGGAGGAGGAGGAGGAATGGGTGCAACTGGTGGTGGAGGAACATTGGCTGGACCTGCAGCGGCCCTAGCCTCTAATAGCCTCCTATACCATCCTGGTATCGTTACACCGTCAGGTAGGTTAAGATCTTCAGCCATGCTGAAACGAAAAAGGAAAGATTCAAAATGGAGAATTCGAAAGATAAAGATATATGGCTATTTGGGGATTATGTTTTTCATAAAAACTTCCACTTTAAATTTCTCATTAAAACATGTTTTTGAAAACATTTCTTCCAAAAACAACTATTTTTCTAAAGTATTTTTATCTGTTTTGGTAACCTTAAGCTCTGATACCACGTGTAACACCCCACGTCCATTAATGTCACTCACAAAGGGAATGCATTAACTTCCATGGAGGTTATGAGTGAATACAGAACATAAAAATTACAACAAGACAGATAATAAGTAGTACATGAAAATCTAAAACTTCATTTTATTACAGCGGAATCATGTTTATTACATCACAAAACCATTAATCAGAGTCAAGTACATTATCTGTCTTGATAAAACAAAATACATAATCCCATTACACAAATAGCCATTAAAGAAGATAACAAGCTGGACTTTACTTCAATGGTCCAAGCTTTCCAAGAGAGACAAAGCAATCCAATCAAACTCCACTAGAGCTGGGCCCAACCTGAGGACCTGGAGGGGGAAAAGGATAGAAATGGAGGGGGTCAGACATAAAGTCTGGCGAGTATGATAATTCTAACAATACTATTATCAAAATAACTAGACTAAGGCATAAGATGGAAGACAAGTAAATGTCTATGAACTATTAGGAAGATAAAGATAGCGTTTAAGATAACGTTGAAGATAACGGTAAAGGCATACCTAATTACTAACGAATAATTACTATACTGCACCGCACATTACTACACTGCACCGCACCAGTCACCCTAAAGATTGATCCCACTTGCTTCACACAGAAATATATAAATAGCCTTATGTACCCCTAGCTGACTACATAGGTGTCGTCTGCCCCTATCTCCACTAGGTGTACCCCACTACCCACTTTCGATCGACTCCCTACTCGTAGATACCCGTGCTGGCCCCACAGTGGGGTGTATCACTCCCCTAAAGTGGCAACCCGATACAACTGAGAATGCACGGCTTATACCTACTCGATGCAACAATGTCTTACCTACCAGCCCGGGTCCACACACGCATATGAAGCCCGTTGGACTTGCGTTTCCACCGCTCCCCGTTTTGGCCTCTTATAGTCAAACTCAGTATGCGTGTCCCGTCCTCGACTTGGGTCGAGCCCACAAAGATACGTTTGGGATACTGGTTGAAATAGGCCCCCACAAGCTACCCACCTAAGCTTATCATTAATATATCCCACTTAACCCTCTTTGTCATGTTCATTTACGTGTGTGTTTGGTTAAGTCTTACTAATCGTATTTCACATGTCGCTAAGGGCACCCACTAGATTCCTCATGCCACCCAAGGCACCTACTTTACCCCCATGTCCCACTTTACATGTTTATCTGGTTAAGTATTTCTTAATTCATTCAGGCCATAACCTCATAAAGACCTCTCACATTAGACTGGCATTTATGGCAGCTGGATTTGCCGGGCGGGTCCGGGCAGTCTTACACCATAAAAGAGTCTAACCTCGTGTCTTTACAACTGTTATGCTTTAGTTTAGGCCTAGGACCTCTCACATTGGGCTGACATTTGTGACCACTGGATTTGCCGGGCGGTTCCGGGCAGGTTTACGTCACAAACGAGTCCAACCTCGTGTCCTAAGCATTGATTGACACTTTTAATCTTTTACCCCAGTTTTAATAATTCCCCATCCAAATTAGTAATTAAGTCCACTTTTATTGATGTCCATAATTGACTCAATTATGGTCATCCACTCATGGTATGCAAAATCATATCAATTGCACCCCAACATCTTATTATTAAATCCTTAATATTACCCCTACCCCACGTTTATACGTTCGCTTATTCAACGCATAATATAGGCTAGACTTGAATAGTCTAACGCATAGCATAAAGATAAATTATCATATAGACAATTAAAATAAATCTGATCATAATAGGGGTGAAACATGCATAAACTACGCATGTTAAGGATCAAAAGGTGTCAACTTGTTAAATGTCACAATTTACATGATATGATCATAGTCCAAATCTATACATAAACTTGCATATGGGGTTTTTAGGCAGCATAATGATGGTGTGAACTAGCATAGGATATCACATATGTCATAGCATAATTCTAGACGTCATAATAGATGTCATGGCATATGTTCCTAAATTTTCTAATCAATTTAACTTGCATATGTAACTTGTCATATAGATCAACATAGCCCAAACATGATGATTTAATTAATATGAACTAACTAGCATAGATAGTAACATCATGGCTTTTTACATGTATGATTCATCGCAACTTAGCATAGAAACTTTCAACATACATAACATCATCATAGCATGATTTACAACATATAGTATATCATCACCACATAGCATAGGATTAATAACATACATGATAGCATATGACAATTCACATCATCTACTCACAATCCATTCATGACTTAACCTAATTAAAATGATAATAATCTTGTTAAGACTATCATACTCACAATTTTAGAAGAAAGAGAGTCTTGATTTGCTTTAGAGTTGAGTAGAATTAGATTAGAAGCGAGTTGGATTAGCTATCTTCTTCTTTAGTTGGCGGCGGCTATGCTGAATTCCATGGCGACGGCATGACGGAAGCTCTTCTATTTTTAATGATGTTTAGGGGTAGTATTAGGGTGTATTTATAGGTGTAGTTAGTTGTTTTAGGCCTTTAGATAGACCCTAGGATAGATTAGAGCCGTCATATTTCGTCACAGCCCCCAAAACCCAGCCCGAAAACCCATTCAGGTGCACCCAGGTTGCCTGGGCTCGACCAGAGAGGTCGACCCCCAGGTCGACCCTAGGGTCGACACCCATGTCGACCTGGTGGCCAGATCGACCCCCAGGTCGACCTGGTCTGGGCGGGAATTTTCCCGCCCAGCCTGTTTGGGCTGAATTTTTGAAATTTGAATTTTTTGAATCTGTTTTGAATTTTCTGAAACTTCCGATGGCCATAACTTCTTCATACGAAGTCCAATTCACGCAAACTCGGACTTTATTTCAACCAGAATTCCAAGACGAACACAATGGCGTAACCCGTTTCCCATAATTCTCACGTCTGAGATTAGTTATTCTTTAATATTAATAGAATTACGGGGTGTTACAGAAGACACTCCTCTTAAATCCCAGCCATGAAAGCGATCCTTAAGCACTGGACTCTCAGAAAGAACTCCATAAGGAGGGCGATTACATATTGCTTGAACCTGAACAGGAGTTAGGACAGCTGGTCTCGCAGAAGGACCAACTGATTTAGGTCTCAGAGCCTGACCAGACTCCTCGCATCCTGAAGGATCGGACATTGGAAGCTCAATGATAGACTGGGCTTGTGAACTGGATGACGTCTGGGGACGTTTCATATAATAGGAAAGATGGAACCGAAGGAGGCTTCTCGGATCAATCAGATCGGCCTGTTGAGAGAACTTGTCTGATAATGAACAGTCCGCGCTTGCGCCTGGAAAATAAGTAAAGCATGCAATTAGCAATCAGCTAAAAGTTGCCCAATTCACAAAGAATTTTGCCACAAAACAATAATCAAAACCAGGCCCAAGGCAAGTTTCGAAAGAAACTCTCTCAGAGCATTGAACAGGGCGGTGGAAATTTCTTATATCAGACACCACAATGTCACCCTGGCTCAGATATTCAGCAGAATCCAGGTCCCTAGGTCTCCAAAGGTCCCTGGAGAACTTTCTGCCTGTGATAAGGAGCGTGCAGAACTCTCGGTTGTCGTCCCAGAAGTCACATCAACCCTTGAGCCATGAGCGCGCTCACTAACTCCCTGGGCATTCCTCTCAATAATTAATGATGAAGACCGACCACCTACTTCAGAGATTGATATTCTCTTCTTAACAGGTTTACCGACAGAACGTTGAAGATGAACCGAAGCCTTACAAGGGACCGCGAGAGATCGATCAACCGGTATTCGCGAAGGTTCTCTTCTGTCAGCAGCACCTCTCCACTCCTTTCTTTCTGGTCAACAGATATTAAAGAATTCAAAAGAGACTGATCCAGAGTGAGACCCACAACCGAAGGGATCACTACAATAATCAGAGGGAAAGTCAGATCATAAGAAGAAAAGATGTAAAGATCCCAAGAATAAAAGAATAATTACCCCCTTCTGCTCATCGACCAAAAACTTTACTGGGACACTTGACGAAGAAATATTGATGCGGGAACCCTTTGGCACCTTCTGTCAAACCCGTAATAATCCTATAATGCACATTATCCAAGAAGAAGAAAAGGGGACCATCAACTTCCCTTCTCTTAAAATCTATATAAAGAACAAACGTCTGCAAATGTAGGTGCCTGCTGCCGGACATTCATAAAAAGAATGTACAAACTAAGCAGAACCTGATATCCACTAGGGTGCAGTTGATATGGGGCAACTGCCAGGTGCTTCAAAACAGACTCCAAATAGGGATTAAAGGGAGGAATTGCCCCCACTACACAACATTTGGTAATTAACCGCTACATACCCAGAGGGCGGACAATCAGCCATCTCTCCCTTTCTGGGAAACTTGACCTCGTTCTCTGAAAATCCAAAGCGGGTGTACATTTTTTGATATTTCTCAAAAGGGAGTGTTGATTTGTGGCAACCGGTCACTACCCTATCAAAGAAGCAAGGATGAGGATAAGTACGGTCAGCAACCAAATCAAAACCGGTAGCGTTGGCATCTTCCGTCACTTGGTCAAGGCCTTCCTGTTCCCTAGACATCACGAGACGCCGGGAATTGAAATGAATAAGCGGTTAGTCACATGACAACATAATCACACAAAGAAAAGGTGAGAGTCCAAAGGAACAAGGATATCTTTATGATATAGACGATCCTTTAAACACCCAGCTAAGGCACAATGAATTAGGGAATTTTGCCTTGATTGGCATTTCAGCAAATGGATTGCCAGCATAAGCGAGACTAGGACTTATCACACAATATAGAGCCGCCGGAAGAAGACTTCCTTCCACGGAACTAAGAGAATCAGTTGCAAATCAGAAGACAAAAAAGGGATAATTTCGCTTACGAGTAAAAGTTCGGCTCAAAAAGAGGGTTAGACAAGATGACCAGGGAAAGAAGTAAAAGCTGAAGAAGATTAAAGCTTCGGGAAACGACGGTAAGGTCTTCTATGGTGAATTCTCCATTAGAGTGCGTATACCAGAGAAGAATATAAAAGCGGGAAAACGAAGAGGCAGTATTTGAGAAAACTAAGAGCCCCCCTTTTTTCAATGATGTGACAGCCCAATTATGATTTGGTGACCCGGTACGGCATACCCGAAAGATATCCCGCCAAAATGTCCAAAGACCGGCAGTTGCCGGAATATCTGAGCTTCAAAAAAAATCATAGTAATAAAAGCTATCTGGGCTTATGTCAAACCCTCTACTGGCAAAGGTCAGCGACAATAAAGTAATCTTAATTTCTTGCGCAAGCAATCCATCAACAAATCAAAACAAGCCCACTCAACAATGTGCGATCGAATATGTCGAAGCCAGTAATTCCTCATTAAAAGGAATCACAAGCTTCGAGGGGCAAGTGTTAATCCCTAAAAAATCCACGTGCACATTGAACGAGGAATATGTTGCTAACATCATCAGGGTCGTTCACACACTAAGGCATTCGAAGTATCAGTAACAGAAAAGAGCGGTCACAAGAGCAAGTGTTGAATGTAAAGCCCAGAACAGATCAGGTCGACCAAGTACAACCGGACGGCATGGGGCAACGTGCGACCCTGAAATTTGGGTCCAAATCATAATCCAGGCACGAAAACTATGACCAGTCGCTCACGCAAGTACAAGGCCGCGCCAAGCATCAGCATGAAACAAGTCTCTCATCCAACACGGACTAGAACGACCACACTGAACAGCCGCCAGACAAACCACACCTTGCAGGAGCAATAAGAGGACGAGCACCCTTGAACTAAAGCAACCGGTCGCACAGAAAACAATGGAGAGTCAATTCCAGACTTGTGTCACGCTCACAGCCATTCTCCTAAAATGGTCGCCCGCACAGAAGTGCCCACTCTCACAGACCCGCTCAAACTACATAAGGCGTCCGACCCAAAAAGTTATCTACGCATGACAGCCTAAGACAGCTAATGACAGCTGGCGACAACTGGCCAATGGCCCAATTGTAATTAGCAGAATTAGGGATTTACAAGGCGGGAAATGGATTTCAAACCGAGGACTCACCTATAAATACGCTATGGCTACCACTGAAAAAAGGGGAGAAAAGAAAAGGACCACGAAGTGCTGCCAAGCTCTGTCACAAACCACGGATCTGGCCATAGCGTCAAGCTCAATTTCGTGATTCAGAGAGAACAAAGATATCCTCAATCTCAATTATCCATTCATCCTCTTTCTCCTCAAATTCAACCATCTTCTTATATAATTTCCTAGATTAAAGTATATAAAAAAGGTTGTATTAGGCGAAAATGGAAGTGTGATGTAGAGAGAATTGATGTACTTTGTAATTCATATCATGAGATTAGAAATCACCTTCATAGTGGATGTAGGCCTCATTAACGGCCGAACCACTCTAAACCTCGTCTCTATATTTTTACCTTTTTTCTGCATTTTCTACTTTGAATTACTGATTGAATACGGCTCCACTTTATTCCCTACCAAATTGGTGAAGTACAGCTTTGTACCTGAGTTGTTTGGACCATTTTTGGTGCAAACACAGAAGTAACGCCATGTCATTTCAACTATTAATTAAAAGTATGTAAACGTGTACACCATACCCTTTCATAATCACATTAATGAGCTATGTTTATAATCTAGATCAAGTACACACTTAGGGATATGGCTTACAAACAACCATACTGCCAACTCAGCCTACGATGGGGTATTTTCTCCTATTCTGTGGATAGCTTTGGGCAGATTCCTTCTTCTCGTGTATAAAACAAGACTGAACCATTCAAAGAAAAATATGCAAAAATACTTTGTCCTGTTACCAAACTAGCATGTGCTCATTGATAGACCATACCTTAGTATTAGTATAGCCGTAACCTATATGAAATCACACATGTTTTGGTTCCTTCATTACCATATCTATTTAGTGTACAGACCATATCCCTACCCTATCAGCTAATACTTAACAATGAAGTATAGTTCAAACCACTGATGTGTTTGCAGGAAACCATGGCAAAAATCACGGAGACTAAGACAGAAACCATACCTGTGTTAACAATGTTGTATCCTACCCTAGCAAATCTATGTGCCAGCCTATTCCTTCATTGCCAAGGTATTTCTCCTATATAATAGTGCACGCAAATCTTTATTTCTCTTCAGAATCTAAAAGCTGTGTTTTCCATGGCATTCGAACTCAGTAAATAATAATGAAATACATTATATAAACAACAAACCCCGTCCAAGGTTAAATCTGTTTCAACCCAAATGGAATCGACTTTCCAACGTGTCAGCGAAGATTAAATTGGAGTACCGTTGGAGGCAGCGCCTTCTTCCTGCTGCGTGAGAACATTGGGTTCGACCGTCTTTAGTAAATCTAAGGCTGAGCTTCGTCGCCTGCACGGTCAGCGAGCAGGAGGGTGGAGAGGTGTTGTGGGCTACCAGTAACATCATGGTGGATCGGTAATGAAAGCCGTGAGATGGAGTCATCATTGGGGTTCGGGAAGTCAGGCGCAAGGTTTAAGGAAGGGACTGTTTGGTAACATCAGCAGTAGGTACAAGTGGTCGAAGGGGTAAAGTGCGCATGTTGGCAAAGTTTTTGAAGTGTATGGTCATAGTTTGGTTCGCACTTTATGTATTGTGCGTGAGCTCTTATGAGAGGAGGGACATCAGTTTGTGGACCAACATAGGGATTTCGAGGATCAATGGTGAAAACTTGGTCTGAAGTTGAGTTGAGATGGTGAGTAAATTCACTAACTCTGATCTACTTTAAAATATTATAATGTTTTTTGAATGTTGTGTGATGGTCGATTACGATTAAAATTGGTTGAAATATATATATCGTTGCATAGGTACCCATCATCGGCTGGACACTGATTCCACCGATTATAATATTCCCTGGTATAGAGTTAGTGTTAATTGTGTTGACTAACATCTGTGAATGCAGGAAACCGGTTGGAGGAATCCAACCGGATTCCTCAATATTTATATGTACTGTTTATTTTATATATGCACTGTTGAACTATAACGATAAAATAACGTTGTTGACTAGGCTTAAGCGTGACTATTATGTCGAGATTAGTTATAACGGAGAATATTACAGCGTATGACAAGTTTGAACTGTAATGATAAATTAACGCTGTTAACCAAACTTAAGCGTGGTTTTTATATATAGCAGCACTTCCTAGGGAATGATAATGGTTGGGTTTGAAATCCACTTAGTCTAAAGTGAAGTAACGACGTTGGTTCAAAGAAATATGAGAATGAGTTAGAAAGAGATATTGGAAATTTTTTCCGAAAGTATTGACATCATTTCGATATTCGAAATGTGATTAGAATTAAACCATTAGGATTTGAGATTTTAATTCGACGATGTCGAATGCATTAAAGAAAAATCATTTTTAGGAATTATAATCTGATAGGATAATTAACATTTAGTTTTAAACGAATAAATATTGATAGGATAGGAATCAGTATTTAGTTATAAACTTGATATTGGTTTGATAAGAAGTTGACTTAGAAACAAAGTTTATAAAATGGAATAGGAATATAAAAGTAAGAAAGAGATTTCGGTAATCCAAATAAGGGAAATTATTATGTGAATAAAGAGTTATATGATAAAGATGTTCAGATTTCTATAATAAGCGACGGTATTAACATTTTAAAGTGAATAATGTTTTAAAAGTGAACGTTGGGCCGATTAAAAGGTTAAAATGAAATTGGAAATATTTTCCAATGTAAATAGGGTAGATTACCCAAGTATAGAAATAAAGAATGTGAAATTAATGGAAATAGTTCGAACGTTAATTACGTATGTTTTCTGGAACATGAAAGAATAAGAGTTTATAATAATTGGAAATGTTTTCCAAGAAGTGTAAAAAAAGCTAAAACGGGATTTGAAAAATATTTGGTAAGATATGGGAATTCGAATAATAAAAACGAATGTTAATAAAAAGTACCCGCGTTTGTGTTATGTCTAGTTATACATTTGAATGAATGTTTGTTTTACTTCGATGGTTAAATAACCGACTATCGAAGTGTTTGACCATCGTTGTCAATACAGAGAGACCGGTTGGATATATTATCTGAAAACCAATTTGTATAAGCATAAGCGCTGCGAATTAGATTATGATGAAGACAATTGAAGACGGAGTAAAATGCAAGGGTCGTCCTATTTCCAGAATGGTGTTTTCTGTTTGTCCAGTCCCAGGACAACTTATTTGGACGAGTGTCTGACAGAGTATACCTAACAATCACGTATGATTGATCTCTTAAAAGTATTACGTCTGGTGGCGGAGGAATTCGTTCCTCTTAGCTTTTTATACCCATGATATTTTTGGAAATCGATTGGTGAATTGACGGGTTTCACGATGTGGCATTCAAAGTGAATGGTGATCAGATATTCTGAAGATAGACGTAGCCTCTAGCCTCACAACCAGGAAGTAACAAAAGTTGGGCTAGGCAGCATGGCTAGTTGGGTCATACCCAAGCTGGGTGTATTGTCACCGATCTAGAGAAAATTCATATTTGTCCTTCTTTTTCGATTCTGTATCTTCGGATTACGGTTGTATGGCCAACAACCGTGGGTGGCAATATATTCGCGACACTCAAGCTAAATGAGTGAGCGGTCATGTGTGGCCGGGTTGCAAGACGTTCTTGTTGAACCTGCAGTGTATACCCTCTAGAGTACACTGATCAGAAGGTGATCCCATACCTTGTCCGTTGGAATCCAATCCCCAATAAGCACCCTACGGTTTATGATTTTATTCTATATATATATATGTGTGTGTGTGTGTGTGTGGAGCGCGAGATGAAAGCGTTCTGCTACTTGGATATTTATTTGTTTAGACATTATTATAATATCACTGGATTTTGATATCAAAATATTTGGGTTATAGTGAGGTAAAAACCGTCCATGTTTATGTGTGGGTTGGTCTTACTATTATCCTTTCGTTTCAAAAGGAATTTCAAAGTTAAACGATATGGTTGGAATTTACTCACACCAGTCCCATGACTGACCCAGAGTTTATTTTGTTTGTTTTCCCCAAACTCTTGGGTGCCCAAATTTGTACGGCAGTCAAGTGTTTCAGGATTTTGCAGATTCACTTGAGTAAGCTCGAAGCAGGAAGCTCCACTGTTAATTATTTAGAGATTATTTCCGCTGTGATGTATATGAGTTATACTCTGATATAATATGTAAGTACAAATTCAGATTTGTAATTCAAAGTTATGTTATATAATATTTTTATTCGTTCCACTGTGAGATTCGTGTTTACTCTGATTCTTTTCAGTTGTGATCTTCTTCTTCTTCTATTCTATTAGTTCTATCTTATCTTTCTCACCCTCTAAATTCTTTCTATTAATGATCTGAAATTTCGTGCACTTTGGGTTGGATGTGTAATATATTAGTCATCTCAAATTGGCACGGATTTCGGGCTATTACAGTTGGTATGAGAGCTGAAGGTTAAAATAATTACCTTGGCTCTGTGGCGTAACTCAATAGAGATGGGGTTAGTAATACCTTACATTGAGTTTGAGTGTATATATATGAGCGCGTAATTGTAAATCAATATAAAAATTGTTTTATATTGTGTTGACATGTCAGTCGAGTGGTTTATGAATTCTGGTCGAAACAGTAATGCAAACTATGTCGATAGGTGTTTCTAAACTCTTGAACAGAGTAATTCGACACAGTATGTTTTTAAAAGAGGGTAAATAAAATAATTTTAGCCAAAATTATATTTTGATTTTAAAAAAAAAGCATATATGTTGGAATTATCTAATATATATTGAAAGTGTTGATCGGTATTATGATCAAATAAGATTTATAATTGAGTTGGTTATATAAATAACCATTCGAAATATTATATAAGTATAATATATAGAATCAGATAGATAAAATATGGGCTTAAAACCAGAATTTGGAATTAAAACTCTGAAACTTGGAAAAGAGTTGGAAATAATATTTGGATTAAATATATGGGAATTTTAAAATCCTGAGAGATTTGAAATTGTTTTCCAATTGCAGTGAAAGATACTTTGAAGTAATTTTCAAATAAAAGTGTTTAAATATGAGTTTTGAAAGTAATATAGTATTGAACTCACTTCGATCACTGGAAAATAATTCCAACAATGTGCGCGCCATCATCGGTGTTCATTTTCGAGTTTCTAAGTGACGGATTACTAGCAAAGATTTTGTTTGAATCGTTTTAAGGAAATAAATTGTTCGGAAATTCAAATGTTTTGAATTGCTATGTTATGTATGAATATATATATATATATATATACATACTCATATATATATATATATATGATTTCAAATCTAATTTGAAATAGAAACCCAGGAATTTAGATTCTGACATTTAAAGTTAAATATATTGAAATGGTAAAACTGAATAAATAAATTAGAATTTAACTTAACAACATGTTAAGTAAATTTGAAATTTAATTAAAGCCAGTTAAGAGGAAATTGAATGGAAATAAAATAATGTTGAGTGAAATTAGATTTTGGAATAAAAATAAACTCAAGTGAGTAAGTGGATTAATTGTGTGTTCTGAATTAGAATAGAATTGAATTATTGAATGAGAATTTAGAATTGGAATCAGAACATGAATTTTGAAATGGAATTTAGATTGGATAAAAACGAATGATCAAAGTGGAGGATGAATTGATTGGAGATCAACCAAGGATTGAGTTATGGGGATGTGAAGTATGAAATTTCAATTAAGCATGTTGTGAGGAGTTAGAATTATAACATCTTCACTTCTTAGCAAATTTCGAGGACGAAATTATTTTAAGGGGGAAGGGATGTAACATCCCGCAATTTTGTTGGTTTATTTAAATCAGTTTAAATATTGAATTCATGATATAAGTGGATTTATATATTAATTAAAATGAAGTTGAACATACAAATATATATATATATAATATAATCAAGCCCGTAATATCACGGCAGTTCGTAATTTAACGTTTTGAACTTCAACTAAGTGTACAGGATTCTTTATAAATCGGATTTCTTCAAAACAAGAAACGTTTGAATCCCTTGAACCATATTTCTCAAATGGAAGTGAAAAATCAAAATTTCGGATTATATATTGTAAGTTATATCCAAATTAAATATTCAGAAAAATAGCGGCATATTCGTTTAAGACCATAACGGTCATTTAAATATATTTAAATATCGGTTTCGAATTTAGACAAGGTTCTTTTGGGACGTAGTGATAATTTATTTTTTAGAATTTTATTGTAATTTTTAATTAATTAAATACACAACTTTTTATTTGGAGTATTTTGCACCCTGTATCGATATTTTGGGGTTTCAAAATATGAGTCAACCTACCGATATTATTATATTTTTGGAACCATGGCACCTCGCTGGACACGACCGTATCTTTATTTCTATCCGCAGCAACTCGTATGCAGTAGTTTGATCTAATTACTTCATGTGCAAATTTAGCAAAATAAAATATAAAATACAATAATTTTTTCTTTCCATGATTGTCTTTGCAGAAGTAACGCCATGTCATTTCAACCATTAATTAAAGTATGTAAACGTGTACACCATACCCTTTCATAATCACATTAATGAGCTATGTTTATAATCTAGATCAAGTACACACTTAGGGATATGGCTTGCAAATAACCATACTGCCAACTCAGCCTACGATGGGGTATTTTCTCCTATACTATGGATAACTTTGGGCAGATTCCTTTTTCTCATGTATAAAACAAGACTGAACCATTCAAAGAAAAATATGCAAAAATACTTTGTCCTGTTACTAAACTAGCATGTGCTTATTGATAGACCATACCTTAGTATTAGGATAGCCGTAACCTATATGAAAACCCGCATGTTTTGGTTCCTTCATCACCATATCTATTTAGTGTACAGACTATATCCCAACCCTATCAGCTAATACTTAACAATGAAGTAGAGTTCAAACCACCCATGTGTTTGCAGGAAACCATGGCAAAAATCATGGAGACTAAGACAGAACCCATACCTGTGTTAACAATGTTGTATCCTACCCTAGCAAATCTATGTGCCAACCTATTCCTTCATTGCCAAGGTATTTCTCCTATATAATAGTGCACGTAAATCTTTATTTCTCTTCAGAATCTAAAAGCTGTGTTTTCCATGGCATTCGAAATCTTTAAATAATAATGAAATACATTATATAAACAACAAACCCCGTCTAAGGTTAAATCTGTTTCAACCCAAATGGAATCGACTTTCCAACGCGTCAACGAAGATTAAATTGGAGTACCGATGGAGGCAGCGCCTTCTTCCTGCTGCACGAGAACATTGGGTTCGACCTTCTTCAGCAAATCTAAGGCTGAGCTTCGTCGCCTGTACGGTCAGCGAGCAGGAGGGTGGAGAGGTGTTGTGGGCTACCAGTAACATCATGGTGGATCGGTAATGAAAGCCGTGAGATGGAGTCAGCGTTGGGGTTCGGGAAGTCAGGCGCAAGGTTTAAGGAAGGGACTGTTTGGTGACATCGGCAGCAGGTACAAGTGGTCGAAGGGGTAAAGTGCGCATGTTGGCAAAGTTTTTGAAGTGTATGGTCATAGTTTGGTTCGCGCTTTATGTATTGTCCCGTGAGCTCTTATGAGAAGAGGGACATCAGTTTGTGGAGCAATATAGGGGTTTCGAGGATCAATGGTGAAAACTTGGTCTGACGTTGAGTTGAGATGGTGAGTAAATTCACTAACTCTGATCTACTTTAAAATATTATAATGTTGTTTGAATGCTGTGTGATGGTCGATTACGATTAAAATTGGTTGAAATATATATATATCGTTGCATAGGTACCCATCATCGGCTGGACACTGATTCCACCGATTATAATATTCCCTGGTATAGATTTAGTGTTAATTGTGTTGACTAACATCTGTGAATGTAGGAAACCGGTTGGAGGAATCCAACCGGATTCCTCAATATTTATATGTACTGTTTGTTTTATATATGCACTGTTGAACTATAACGATAAAATAACGTTGTTTACTAGGCTTAAGCGTGACTATTATGTTGAGATTAGTTATAACGGAGAATATTACGGCGTATGACAAGTTTGAACTATAATGACAAATTAACGCTGTTAACCAAACTTAAGCGTGGTTTTTATATATAACAGCACTTCCTAGGGAATGATAATAGTTGGGTTTGAAATCCACTTAGTCTAAAGTAAAGTAACGACGTTGGTTCAAAGAAATATGAGAATGAGTTAGAAAGAGATATTGGAAATTGTTTCAGAAAGTATTGACATCATTTCGATATTCGAAATGTGATTAGAATTAAACCATTAGGATTTGAGATTTTAATTCGACGATGTCGAATGCATTAAAGAAAAATCATTTTTAGGAATTATAATCTGATAGGATAATTAACATCTAGTTTTGAACGAATAAATGTTGATAGGATAGGAATCAGTATTTAGTTATAAACTTGATATTGGTTTGATAAGAAGTTGACTTAGAAACAAAGTATATAAAATGGAATAGGAATATAAAAGTAAGAAAGAGATTTTGGTAAACCAGATAAGGGAAATTATTACGTGAATAAAGAGTTATATGATAAAGATGTTCAGATTTCTATAATAAAGGATGGTATTAACATTTTAAAGTGAATAATGTTTTAAAAGTGAATGTTGGGCCGATTAAAAGGTTAAAATGAAATTGGAAATATTTTCCAATGTAATTAGGGTAGATTACCCAAGTATTGAAATAAAGAATCCGAAATTATTCGAAATAGTTCGAACGTTAATAACGTATGTTTTCTGGAACATGAAAGAATAAGAGTTTATAATAACTGGAAATGTTTTCCAAGAAGTGTAAAAAAGCTAAAACGGGATTTGAAAATATTTGGTAAGATATGGGAATTCGAATAATAAAAACGAATGTTAATAAAAAGTACCCAAGTTTGTGTGATGTCTAGTTATACATTTGAATGAACGTTTGTTTTACTTCGATGGTTAAATAACCGACTATCGAAGTGTTTGACCATCGTTGTCAATACGGAGAGACCGGTTGGATATATTATCTGAAAACCACTCTGTATAGGCATAAGCGCTGCGAATTAGATTATGATGAAGATAATTGAAGACGGAGTAAAATGCAAGGGTCTTCCTGTTTCCAGAATGGTGTTTTCTGTTTGTCCAGTCCCAGGATAACTTATATGGACGAGTGTCTGACAGAGTATACCTAACAATCACGTATGATTGATCTCTTAAAAGTATTACGTCTGGTGGCGGAGGAATTCGTTCCTCTTAGCTTTTTATACCCATGATATTTTTGGAAATCGATTGGTGAATTGACGGGTTTCACGATGTGGCATTCAAAGTGAATGGTGATCAGATGTTCTGAAGATAGACGTAGCCTCTAGCCTCACAACCAGGAAGTAACAAAAGTTGGGCTAGGCAGCATGGCTAGTTGGGTCATACCCAAGCCGGGTGTATTGTCACCGATCTAGAGAAAATTCATATTTGTTCTTCTTTTTCGATTATGTATCTTAGGATTACGGTTGGATGGCCAACAACCGTGGGTGGAAATATATTCGCAATACTCATGCTAAATGAGTGAGCGGTCATGTGTGGCCGGGTTGCAAGACATTCTTGTTGAACCTGCAGTGTATACTCTCTAGAGTACACTGATCAGAAGGTGCTCCCATACCTTGTTCGTTGGAATCCAATCCCCAATAAGCACCCTGCGGTTTATGATTTTATACTAGATATATATATATATATGTGTGGAGCGTGAGATGCAAGCGTTCTGCTACTTGGATATTTATTTGTTTAGACATTATTATAATATCACTGGATTTTGATATCAAAATATTTGGGTTATAGTAAGGTAAAAACCGTCCATGTTTATGTGTGGACTGGTCTTACTATTATCCTTTCGTTTCAAAAGGAATTTCAAAGTTAAACGATATGGTTGGAATTTACTCACACCAGTCCCATGACTGACCCATAGTTTATTTTGTTTGTTTTCCCTAAACTCTTGGGTGCCCAAATTTGTACAGGCATTCAAGTGTTTCAGGATTTTGCAGATTCACTTGAGTAAGCTCGAAGCAGGAAGCTCCACTGTTAATTATTTAGAGATTATTTCCGCTGTGATGTATATGAGTTATACTCTGATGCAATATGTAAGTACAAATTCAGATTTGTAATTCAAAGTTATGTTATATAATATTTTTATTCGTTCCGTTGTGAGATTCGTGTTTACTCTGATTCTGTTCAGTTGTGATCTTCTTCTTCTTTTCTATTAGTTCTATCTTATCTTTCTCGCCCTCTAAATTCTTTCTATTAATGATTTGAAATTTCGTGCACTTTGGGTTGAATGTGTAATATATTAGTCAGCTCAAATTGGCACGGATTTCGGGCTATTACGTTTAATATGATTTTAAATATTGTGTTGATAATATAAATTGATTTCATATTGCGTTATCGATTAAATAATCGAAATACGATATATATCATTATCGTAATATGACAATATGAAATAATCGAATTCGAAATTTAAATGAGTCAAAAATGGTTCAAATAATTAATAGAAATTATATTTGAATTTATGAGATAATAATAATTTATTATCGAAAAATTTATCGTTTTTGAATTTAAATTATATTGATTTAATATGGTACTTAAGAATAATGAATTTACAAATGATCACGGTTTTCGACGAAACCAATTTCATTGGGTCCGGAATGTCAAAGCATAGTCGTATGTAATGTTTCATCGCAATTTGGAGCTCGGTTGTGACAGTTTTAGCTTAAAACTTCATGTGTAAGTTTAGTGCTAACATTTTAATAATAAAATCATTGGCTTGTTCAATGCACTTCCATAATCTTCCTTATGACGCTTGGCCAATTTCTACTGTAAAACAACCGATACCCCTCTCTTTCTTTCTATTTTAGTTCTATTACTCTCATTCATTTCTCCTCAAGCAAACGAGTTGAAAATCAAAGCTTCAGTTCAAATGGAGATCTATTTAATTCATATTAAAATATACAACACCCCCTTTACAAGTTACGACAACTTTCTTATTCACATTTCATTAAATCAATCATAAGCGGTCACCGTCTCCTCTTTTATAGTGTATTCGAATGAAGTCTGAACCACGAAATTGACCGTTCTACATTTGTAATGGGGTGCGCTTCCTCCAGGTCACATCTGAAATTGGTGCGATACCGATTAGGGGAAGTCGATTCATTCGAAATCAAATGCTGCAAAGAGGAAGTCGCGATTTAAGATAAGGATTTCGAGGACATCGAGGGTTTGTGCTGAGTTGAAGATGAAGTTTGCGTTGATGGGAAGAAGACCGTTATGGTTTCAGGAAGAATACGATGCGATGGGGTTCGATTTCACATTTTGGGTGTCATGATTTCTGGGGAGGTTGAAGTCAACGATGACAGTTGGTGATTTTGGGGGTGTAAATGGAATGAGTGGGAAGGATGCGAACAAGTGTTGATGGTGGTTCACTTACTGGAGTTGCAATAATGAGGTAGATAAGCAAGGTTCGTGACTGTAATGCTGGAGAAACACGGTAAGGAATGTGGGAGTTCGATCTTGTTTTTGTAATAGTGTTTGCAGTGGCGATGGATTTGTTTGGGTTAGCAGTGGAGATTGGAGATGCTAATGTTGATTTGTGCGGAGGGAAATAGGGTGTTCGATCCTAAAATTTTAGGATGATGTCTCCAAGGGTTTCAGTTTTGTTTCAAGGAAGCAGGGTACTGTGTATTCAATCCGGAGAAGAAACATTTCAATATGCGTACTTAACTTAATTCCATTATTAATGAATTACAATTATGATTGAATCTGTCAAATTTAAATATAACAATTCACTCATTTTAGGTCCAAGTCGAACATGATATGTCGCGTTCAATTCATAGCAAATATATAATTTGGAAGTGGATTCGAATGATTTGGAGTCAATGAAGATTTTCGGTTAAATTAAACTTATGCTTAATTTAATCGAAAACAAACCGATATTTCGGTGAGTAAATCACACTCAATTTATTATTTAGAATTATTTTAGTCGTTAAAAATAATTGATGGTTGTTTGGTTGCATTAAAATATTATTGTGGCTATTATAAATATATATTAGTTATTTAGGATTGGTGTTTGTGGCTATTATTATATATATTGGCGGTTGGATTCCCGTAGTATCATTAGCGGATGCCGGCAGTATCATTAGCGGATGACCTTATACGCCCCACGCTATGATAGTGGATGACCTTCTATACCGCGATATCCTGCCTCGAAGCAGGATGGGTATTATTTATCTTGGCTAACGTCTGTGGGTGCAGGAAAACAGGTTGGAGGGATCCAACTGGATTCCTCAAAAATATTATTATTTGTTTACTTTCATATATACTATCATATATGATCTGTTAGAAAACCCGTGGTTCATAATGGTGTGTTTTTTGAATGTTTAAATATAACTGGGCTAAAATGTTGATACATAAAAATATCATGAAAATGATATTTAAGATTTAAAGGGGAAAATCTATTTATCTAAATTAGAATTTTAATTTAGTATGGGCTATAGAAATATTAACTTGTTTTATTATATAAAACAAGTATTGAAATTATAAATGTTGTTTATAAGTTAATAATGTGGGATTTGAAGTGAAACTATAAACGTTGTTTATAAGTTAATAAATGTGGGATTTGAAGTGAAATTATAAACGTTGTTTATAAGTTAATAATGCGGGATTTGAAGTGAATTTATAAACGATGTTTATAAATTAAATAATACAAGAATTTGAAGTAAATTTATAAACGGTGTTTATAAAGAAAATGGAATGATTTTCAATGGATAATCCGGGAATTATAATGAATTTATAAACCGTGTTTATAAATAAAGTGGAAAAATTATCATTTGATAATTTGAATATTTAAATTCAAATGTGAATTTAAAAACAGAAATGGGGAAATCGTTTTAAAGAAATAAACGATGGAATTTATTCTGATGTTCAGAATATAAATTGAACTAAAATAAATCCGTAAGGATTTTTGATTTGAATCAATTAATTCGAATTTATTTAAATAGAAGTTAAATTGAATGTGAAAATAAATTGGGTGTTATATATATATATAAGTTATTATAAATAGAAATTTCCAAAATAAGATTTTGGTTTTAAATAGATTTCGAAATAGACTTGTTTAAATATGAAACAAGGAAATTTATAAAATGGTGTTTATAAATATAATGAATTAATTATCAAGAGATAATTTGAATATTTTAATTCAAACATGAATTTAAAAATAGAATTTGAAATCATTCGAAAGGAAACAACGGTTTTATTTCCGCAATTTGGAATATCAAAGGGATGGAGTTTCAAATAGAAATTTGAAAAGGGAACTTGTTTAAATATATGAAACAAGGAAGTTGAATTTATAAATAGTGTTGTAAATTTGGTGAAATAAATTATCATTTGGATAATTTAAACCATTTAAATTCAAATAGGAATTTAAAAGTAAATTGGGAAGTGTTTTGAAACAAAACGATTGATCATATTTCGGAAATCGAAATATAAGCTGAATTGAGAGGAATTCAACGGTTTTATAATTGAAATTCGATTATATCGAATTTTAAAATAATTTATTTATGAAAGGAATTGGAATTAAATATAGAAGATCGAAGTATAAATAAATATATTACCGAGTAAGGTAAAATCAACAATTATAGATAATCAAAAATACTATGTTGAATTGGGAAACTGATTTGATATATATTAAAAATATATCAAAATGGTGTTGAATTTATTATAAATGAAGTTGAAACTTTTATATATATATATAAGTATAATTAAAACGAACTCACCGCAGCGCGGTAGTTCGTAATTTGGCGTTTCGAATTTCAATTGAGTGTATAGAACTCAGTTTAAGTCGGAATTCTTTGAAACAAGAATCACCAGGACCGATTTGATAATAGTTTTCTAATGAAAGAGAAAAATCTAGATTTCGCCGAATGAATTTTGAGTTATGTCAAAATCAATTTTCCAGAAAAACCGTGCCATAACCATTATAAAACCATAACGGTTTATTTAAATAAATAAAAGGATTTTATGTAAATAAAATCTGAATTTCCATTAGAAGAATGCAGATTGGAGACATAAAATAATATGAACTTCAGTGAAGTAAGTGAAATGATTTTTGAATCAAAAATCAGATTTTTTTTATTGAATTGAACTGACTAATTTGAATAACAGTTAGTTAACTGAAAATTGATACGAAATTGGGCTTTGAATAAGTAAAGGTGATTTGAGAAATTATATTCAAAATTGAAAAGGAAACTTAAGTTTGAAAATGGAATTCAATTTGTTTATAAGAAAGTAAATATTATATTTGAACATGTTATGTTCAAACAAAGAAGTGAAATAGGCAAGACAACTAATTAGAAAATGAATTAGCGAATTTGGTTAAGGCGAATGGACTGAGTTGGAACCAAATGGGAACATTTGGATATGGGTTAGACAGATATAGGATAAAGTGTATGAAGGTTATAACTTGTGTGCCCAAGAAAAAGGTACACGTTTAAATTCCATATGAGATTTTATGCGCCGAATCGGCAAGCCACTTGGCCTTTTGATTTTCTTTTTGAATTGAAAGTGTCTAGAGTGGCGAGTTGAGGTTTGAACTATCGACCAGTACAAAGGAGGTTATGGCGAAATTTTCCAGGAATTTAAGGAGTTAGAATATTTTTAAGAAATTTTGATAGTTAGAAATCAATGTATCGATATATTGATGTGCATGCAAAAATGCACATTTATATTCACATATTTATTCTCGTTTAGTGCTAATAAATGTCATATATGGTTATTTTATCATGTTTAAACAATAATAGAATTGATTTCAAACAATCATGCATTTATCATCATATAGGGGGAAAATGGTCATTTTTGTGCTTAAATTATTTTGAGAATGTTTACTTGGACATTTTTCATATTTTTGCAGAAATTGGATGCGTTTAGAAAAGGAATTCATAAAGATATATATGCATACAAAGGAAAAAAAGGAAAGCAATCAAAGAAAAAAAAAGGAAAGCAATCAAAGAAAAAAAGGGAAAGCAATCAACTCAAATAGAGGGAATCAATTCAAATAGAGAATTAATGGAGGACCCTATTCACTCTCCTTCCTTCTTTAGTTGAGACACAAAATTATGGCTTCATGAATCACTATTGCTAAAAGACAAGATGCAGCTTTGAGCGGGGGCATTCTGGGTAGCATGCAAAAAGTTAATTTAGGATTTTCCCTCATGTATAAATAACCTATGTATGATAATGTAAAAAGTATCTTGGATTTTTAGTTTAGAGTGGAGGCTAAAATAAATCTTTTTTTTAGCTTATATTTTCTTTTATTTCTTTAATGTTGCAAACTACATTTGTTGTTAAAATACCAAACACGAGAGGCTAAATCCCTACAACTTAGGGATAATGAAGCTCTCTTTATTCAAGTAGTTTCAATATACTTGTTTATTCATGATCTCTTTTTGTGCTTTAATTCATGTTGATGGTTATGGTTTATGTGTTCATTATTGAGTTTGATAGCATATAGTGTTGACACCACATAGGCTATGTTTGTTCATATGCTCACTAATTACCTCTTCATCTACATATGATTATGGTAATTAAGTGGAGACTGAAAATCTAAATTTGATGGTTTATACTCCTAATTAATAGGGGATAGGTCTTGCTTAAAGTACAATTCAATTTCAACTTGTTATCATTTTTCATAAAATTAGTAAAGTTGTTTAAGAGGTGTGACAAAATTTGATGGCTTATGTTGGGCTAATCAATAGCACAAATAGGTCATGCTTAGAATAGTTACATCAATTAAATTAACTATTGAACAAAAAGAGAGATCATGGTTTCATTTTATATTGATTCATGTGATCTTGAGAGTGAATTTGTTCCTAAGTTGTCATTTAATCTCTTATTTTTCAACCAACGTTTATAGTTAATAGTTTGGTATATTTTGCTAATTTTTAGCTGTTTAGTTAACATTCTCACTCACTTTCGGTTTAATTTGATTGAGTAATTTTAGAATTAACTCTTTCCCTGTGGATCGACCCGTATTCGCCACGTACTACGATTGTACACCGTGCGCTTGCGGTTTATTTCAATATTCGCGATGATTTTCTAATTCATAGAATATTCGTCGTCGAACATATATATAGAATTCGATAAGGAAACGAACTTGAAAATAGAATAATATAAACAAAAAGGAAATCGATAATCTGGAAATAGAAAGAGAAATGTATATACGTTTTAAAAATGGAGAATTAGTTTTATATGATGTTAATTATTCGAGGTAAGTGGTCTTGTCCGTTTTGATGTTAAGGATGATTTCAGTCAAGGTCTGAGAGGTAGTTATACACCAACTTGATTGATTTTATTTTTAACCGATAAATAGCCAGATCCAGTCTCGAAGAGAAATGTTCGAATAAGAGTTAGTTGAATGCAGTGTTTTGGGTTGTTGTAACGATGTTTTACACAACATTCGTTTTAACCCAGGTAAGTGGAAATTTAGAAATATAATAATAAATATTTCCTGAGTATAGAAATAAATGAATGATCGTGGAAGAGATAAGTAATTGGAACGTTTTCCAATTATAAATAGAATATATTTTCTAAGTATAGAAGATAAAGAAGGCGATATATGGAAATGTTTTCCAAATAGTGTAAGAGGTCAAGATGATTATCAAAAATACCGTGTTAACTAATATGGATAAGGAAATTGAGAAGTGTTTTAATTAATGAAATATTAATTAAAGGGCTCAGTGATTTGTTTGATGCTTTGGTTGAATGTTTGTTTTCTTCGATAGTTAAATAACAGACTATCGAAGTGTTTGCCAATATCGTTGTCAATATGGAGAGACCGGTTGGATTATTATTCGAGAACCACTCCGTATTGGCAGTAGCATTACGAATCAGATTATATGAAGATAATCGAAGACGGAGTAAAGTGCAAGGGCTTTTTCTATTAAAAGAAATTGTGCCTTTGGTTTCGTTCAATCCCAGAACGAATGTATATGGACGAGTATCTGACAGAGTATTTCCAATGATCGAATATGTTGATCTGTATAGATATATATAATGGCGGAGAATTTATTCTCTCTGCATAATATCCAGAATATATTTGTGCAAACCAATTAATGATTTACGGATCTGACAATGTGGCATTCAAAGTGATTGTGCTATCAATGAATGATAAGAAACCGTAGCCTCAAGCCTCAACAACCGGGAAATGAAAAACATTAGGCAGGCAGCATGGCTATGTGGGTCGCTCCCATTAGGGTGTACTATCACCTATCTAGAGAAATTCATTTAATTCCTTATTCTATTCGATGTTGTCCCATTCAGGAAAACGATTGCTGATCCTAACCGTTGGTGATATACATTCGATACACTCAAGCGAAATGAGTGGTCGGTCATGTGTGGGCTGGTTTGCAAGATGTTCTTGTTGAACCCAGTGTATTCCCCTCTAGAAATACACTATCGGCAGGTGGTTCCATACTTTGTCATACTCCGAATCCAATCTCTAATAAGCGCCCCAAGGTTTTAAATTTTATATTATATATGGAGCATGAAATACAAGCGTTCCGCTAAATTCTATTTATTTGATGTAGACATTATTATAATATCACTGGATTTGATATCAAAAATATTTTTGGTTATCGTAAGGTAAAAACCATCTTTGTTTATGTGTGGATTGGTCTTATGATCATCATTTCTTTCAAAAGGATTTTGAAAGTTAAACAATTGCTTGGAGTTTACTCACACCAGTCTTATGACTGACCCAGAGATTATTTTGTTTTGTTTTCCCTAAACTCTTGGGTGCCCATATTTGTACGGGCAGTCAAGAAGTTGGGATTTTACAGTTTCAATTGGAGGATCTTGAAGCAGGAAGCTTCACCTGTTAGCAATAGACTATCATATTTCTGCTGTGTACTATGTGGTATCTGGAAACAGGTGTTTATAACTGTTCCAGGAATAACTGTTGTACTCTGATGATGGTATGTATATAAAGTTACCGAATTGTATTTCAAAGTTTATGTTACCTAATATATTTTATTCGTTCCACTGTGAGTTTGTGATCTTCATTTTCTCCTATTCTAATATTTCTTTCTTTCTATTTCTCATCCTCTAACTTCTTTCTTATAATGATTCGTATTTCTGTGCAATTTGGGTTGGATGTGTAATGTATGTAGTCAACTAAGATCGTACGGATTTGCGGGCCATTGCAGTTGGTATCAGAGCTAAGGTTGAGGAATACCTAGGCTTTGGCGGCATGTGCTCATTAGAGATAGGGTCAGTAGTACCCTAGAATGAGTTGAGTGTATATATACAAGAGCGCTTATTTGTTAGTTGATATAAAAGTTGTTTTATATTGTGTTGGTTAGTCTATTGAGTGGTTTATGAATTCCGATCGAATCGTGGGACGCAACGACATCGATAAGAATTTCTAAACACTTGAACAGAGAAATTTGACATAATATTGTTTTTAAGTGGGTAAATGAAATAATTTTACCCCAAAATTCTATTTTGATAGAAAAAGAATAATTTTTCTGAAATTATTATAACATATGGATGTGTAGGATGTTAAAATTATAATCAAATGAGATTATAAAATTGGAATGGTTATGTATAACTAGTTATAATTTGTATAAGAATAAAATATACAAACGAAATGAATTAAAATTGAATTCAAAGCAGAATTTAGAATTTAAAATCCTGGGAAGTTGGAAAATATTTCCAAAGTATATTGAAATAAAATAGTTTTATTTTAAAAGGATTTTTTAATAGAAATCATTTTGAATGGATTTTAAAAGCGATAAAGCACTGAACTCACTTCAGTGGCTGGGAAATAGTTCTGATGATGGTCGCGACATCATCAGTGTTCATTTTCGAGTTTCTAAGTGATGGATTGCTACTTTAGAAAAGATTTTGATGGAAATTTGTTTGAAAGAAAACAATTTTAGTTGGAAAATTCAATTGTTTTGAATTTGAATTGTCTACAAATATAGGTATATATTTAAGTTATTTCAAAGGACTTGAAATGAAAACCCATGAAACGACCCGAACTTCCGCGGTGAGGAAAGCCCGGATTGAGTCGAGGACAAGCCACAAAAGAACGCAGACAGAAGAACATTTCATTGTTTATTACAACAATTCCATCAGAATACAAGAATATACAGAGTATAATAACAAATAATATGCATTTGAGAAATATCAGAGATTACAATACATTACATAGCAGCGGAAAATAATACAATACACAACTAGAAGAGACATACGGATACAAAGCTTTCCGGATATCATTCCAGCTGTAAACCAGGATTCTGTGAATAAAAATCTGCAAAACCAAAACTACTAGCTGCCCGTGTCAAAAAAAGGGCACCCAGAGTTTAGGTTAAAACAATAAACTTCAGGTCAGTCATGGGACTGGTATGAGAACTAAAACAGTTATTAATCTTTATTTTAAAGTTAGGTAAATCAAGGGACCACGCCGTATAATACGGAACGGGTTTCCTCCCAAGAATACGAGTGCATATAACAACAGCGCAATGCTAAATAAAGAAAAATGAAGCTATTATAAGACCCAGGTCCTATCACACAATGCAACGCAAGCCGGGGGATAGGGTTTTACCGTATAATAGCCAAAGAATGCTTGATACGCTAAATTTCATTTTTTAATTCTTAATCAGACTCCAACCGTAAATTAGTAAGAGAACGATTCCCTAAGTATTAACCCCGAAGGCCGAAACCAACATCAGACTAATACCCAGGAAACCACCCATCTCAGCTCGTTTCCAGTTAGTTTCTGATTTTATATACAATCATAAATATCAATCATAGACGGCATGGGTACCATATATCATGTCGCCATATATAGGTATACAATTAAAATCGCAAAATGTCGTATTGGAAGTTGGGTTATCATTTATGGTATGAACCGAGGCGAGGGATCGTCCTCTACCGATTCGAGATGCTCTATCCCGTGTCTCAGGAAAAGCCGCAACTGCCCCTTGGATCGTCAGGGCTGGTCCACACGGAGTGGATTATTATGCCTGAACAATACGTCTCCCCACCCTATGGGGCGTAAATGAGCCAACGAATGACTCCATCGGCTTCATATAGTCACCGATAAATCCGAGGCGCCTCGCAAACCAACAACCACATAAGTCAAACTCGTCAGGGCGTGTAAAACCACTGACGCCACTTCTAACTAGAAGGAAACGAATGCCCTCCCTGAGGTCCTTCTCCCGTTTCTGGTTCATACCGGGTGTGAAACTCGCGAAGTAAACGTTACACAAAGCTATGCCACAAAGGACTTGCTTTGATCATCAACCACAAGACTTTGCTTTTCAACAGAAGCCTTGATCAATTGCCACTTAGGCATGCCACACAGGCAATTCACTCCATGCGATGGATATCCATCAATATATAACCCCTGAGCTCGTACGTCTCAGAGAAGGGCGTTAAGCAAGAGAATAAATTCTCCGCCACCAAACAGATATATATTTAATAGAAATCAATCACACAGAATAAAATCCAATGTCAGACACACAGTCCATTTACAAGTTCGTTCTGGGTCTGAACGAAACCGGAGGCACCTAGTACCCCGCATATCCATCGATCTCCAAGTACGTCTGGACGACCACCAACTGATTCCCTCCTTTTGGGTGTACGGCCCAATCAAGATCATCAGTAATCACCCAAACGACGTGAAGACCTCCGGTCTTCAACCACCGTCTTCATCTTCGACTTATCGTCGTAACAGTTATTTAGAATGGGATAAACCCGATCTTTCCGAATAACTCGCGTATATAATAAACAAGTGTTACACAAACACAACATACACCTCATTCCAATTCATTAGTCACTAACCGTAAACTAGTAAGAGAACAATTCCCCAAATACTAACCCCGAAGGCCGAAATCAACATCAGATCAATACCCAGGAAACCATTCTGCTTAGCTAACCTACAGTTAGTTTCTAAATTTCACATTCTTAGGGAGAGGTTCCCATTAATTTTATCAAAGATAAATTCCTTTAAATTTATTCTTATTCTTTAATCTACTTTTGAATATCAATTCAAACTAGTCGGGATTAGTGATCCACACCGAAGTGATCATTTATTTTATTTCCCAATCCCAGCCTATTCATCCCATGAAGTAAAACTGGTAATACTTCATATCTAACACCACGGTGTTATCGGTAAATTCAATTACCATTTCACGTTTAAATCTGATTAAAGATTTAACTATCGCCTGGAGCAAAACTGGTGATACTCCATTCTCGATCTTTTCAATCTAATTAAAGATTCATTACAACTCCACTTAGTTTTAATCTTTGACAGGGTTAAAGAATCAGTGTCATTTAAAACACGGTTCACGATAAACCCCAAAATCACATCACATTTCAATCGTTCCCTAACCGTAAATTAGCAAGTGAGCAATTCCCTAAGTATTAACCCCGAAGGCCGAAACCAACATCAGATCAATACCCCAGAAACCATTCAACTTAACTCATCTCCAGTTAGTTTCTGATTTTCTTTTCTCCTTTGGGTCTAAGAACGGTATTATTGAAGATACCGTTCACAACAACCCAAAATCACATTCCATTAATTATCGGGTTAAAGAACAAGTGTCATTTAAAACATGTTCACGATAAACCCAAAAATCAATTCATTATTCAATTCCAATTAAATTCCATTTAATTGGTACACTACATTAAATCTAAATAAAAAGATTTAATCTTTTTCTCAACTGGGCTTAAGAACAGTGTTAATGAAGACACCATTCATGACAAACCCAAATCACATTTGATATTAAGTACAAGGCTCTGAATAGAAAATATATCAGCTTATATTCAATATCAAATTCTACGACCAACAAATATCGTATTAGAAATAACGATATAAATATATCTTTCAAATTCCCATCACAATACCTGTATCATCACGAAATCCAATATCAAAATATTCGAAAGATATTTCGATTCAAATTCATTCCAATTCAATTATTGGAAATTCTGGTTACTTTTAAAACCCTTTTCAAATTCAATTTATTCATTTAAAAATAAATAGAATTATAATTCTAGTTCAAAACTAGTTCATTTCGAAAGAAAAAAAAAATTTATCTTTTCAAATATGGAATTTTTCATCCCAATTCTTCCCAAATCATTTCTTATGATTTTACACAAATTATTGCTATTTTTAATAATTTTATCAAGGCCCGTACAGTCGATTTCCATCAAAGGCCATCGAACTGCACTTACAACGACCTTTTTCAAATTTGATTTGGACATAATTCCAAATCCAACTGTTAGATTTCAAATTTCTAATATTCCTTAGAAAGCTCTTTTCGATACGAACCCAACGGTTCCGGTTTTAGGAGAATCCGACGGTCGGATCTCCCGCAATGTCCATTCGAAGTCAATGGTCGAAATTCGCGAACTACCGCGGCACGGCGCGTTCTATTCAGGCCATTATATTATATATATAATATATACTTCGTCGATTTCCTTTTAAAACGTATTTTATGAATCGTTTTAAATTCGTTTTCCAAACGATTTCAACTTCTTTTCCAATTCAAATCAAAATAGAATTTTTTTTCCTTATAAATTCGTTTTAAATTCATTTCAAATTGATTTCAATTCAAATTGATTTTTAATTCAATTTCAGTTCGTTTTCAATTCAATTTCAATTCGAATTCATTTCTATTCAATTTCAATTCGAATTCAATTCTATTCAATTTCAATTCGATTTCATTTTCAATTCGAATTCATTTCAATTTGAATTTCATTTCAAAATATTCGATTTTGAAATCACTTTTCAATATTCATTATAAAACGAATATAATCAATATAAATATCGTTCATGTCAAAATAGCGCATATCTAATCAACACGGCTGTATATATTTCTATTTTCAAATATTTCTTTTTAAAAACTGGAATGAGGCCCAATCAATTACCATATAATGTTAATTATATGGATTTTCTACAACACATGCATAAAATAACAACGATAAATAATCAACCATCATCCAGAGTGCATTCTACACTGTATAAGCATCAAATATAAATATTTAACGCTTACGACAGTCTGTCAATCCATCGATCGACATACAACTAATTATTGGGATTAGTGTATGTCATATATCATCCCAAAACCCGTGTGGGGTTTCAAACAATCAAACACAGATTTTATTTGTGCAGTTGGGCGATGTGTAAAATTTATCGTCCCAATCAATATCAGTCAAATGTGTGTATATAAACAAACCATCTGATTTGTTTATAAATATTTATTTCATATACACGTTAAAAATTCTATTTTTAACTATAAAATATTTTTAACTATATAAATATTTTATTTTCATTTCACATCACATCACACAATCAACTACACAACAAAATCAAACAAACAAGCATACAAGCCGTCCATGGTCTGTGGACGACGGGTGTCGGGTGCTACTAAACACCGTCTGAATCCTAGTATATATTTTAAACTAGAAATAAATTAAATTAAAGGTGAGAAGTTCCCACTGAGGGTTCCACTCCGCCATTTCATTTCTGAACGTCTGATCGATTTGATTTGCCCGAAATTCCTATGCCATCCTTTTCACGCTGCTCATATTAAAAACCACCTTTTTAATATGATGTTCTATATATTAAAAATCATATTTTTAATACTCTACCTATATAAAAATCATATTTTTATTCTTTCAATAATATAAAAATTATATTTTTACTTTGCTACATACATGGAAAAATTATATTTTCTTCGCTACTTCATACGATTAAAAATCGAATATTTTAATGATAAAAATCTAATCTTTCCTATGTTAAAAATCACAGCTTTCATTATTAAAAACCCATCTTGTTATGATAAAAATCTAACCTTTTTATTTCTAAAAATCTATTGTTTCTACTTATATAAATTAAAAATCAAAGCTTTATATTATATAAAAATCAAAACTTTATCTTGCTAAAAATCTAATTTATTAATAAAAATCTCGGGTTTTTTTTCTATGTATAAAAGTATAAACTTTTACATTAAAAAAAATCAGTTTCTAAAAGCCATATTGTTCTCTAAAAGAGAAGAAAGAAAAGAAATAAAATAAAACAATTAAAGAAGGAGAAAAGGAAACTTACAGCATTTCAGAGGGGGGGGGGCTCACATCAGTCTTGGAGGATGGATCGACGATGAGGGAGGTGCGATGGGGAGGGGCGTCGGCCGGGCGCTGGTGGCGGGCTTGAGGGCTGCAGCGGCGAGTTTCCCTTTGGGGCTAGGGCGTGCGGATACTCAGAGGAGGGAGGGAGAGGAGAACGACAAGGGGGAGGAAGAAGGCGGAGGGTGGCCGTATGCTACGGCGGCGACGATGGCGATCGATCGCCTGGGGGAGATCGCGATTCTCCCCCCTTTTCTCTTTTTTTTTAATCTGATCTGTTGAATGGAGAAATAGGGTTAGTGCCCTCTAAATATAATTATATTTTATTCAATTTAATTTCAAAAAAAGTAACTTTTATTTTCGACCTCTAAACGAGACCCACCACCTGTCGTCCATAGCTAATTACCCCCATTCCGAACACAATGGGATATGTATCATAGGCTGATTCGACTGTTTCGATCAGTTTTCATCAAAATCAAAGTATAATTCTATATATTGAATTTGAACGTGCATTTCAATTTACCGAGTCCACATACTAACGAGAAAAATTCCAGAAAAATATTTTCTAGCTTCGTATTGACGATACGGTCCTAACAAAACTAATTTCGTCAAATTCCGCGACCGTATGAAAAATGGCCATTTTCCAGTCGATTAAAATCAACTGAAATTGGTCAAACGCGTTTTCCTTTGCCAAGCTCACATACTGATTCGAAAAATTATGAAATTTTAACCCTAGCAATAATTTGACATCACGGATCCAACAAAAGTGGTTTCGTCGAAAACCGAGGTCGTTTGCAAAATGGCTATTTTTAAGGGCTGAAATTCCATAGCGACTATTCTGAATTTTCAATTGGGCATAACTTTTTACCCCCGCAATGAAATTTCAATTTTTCGGATTCGTTGGGAAGATATTCACAAATAGATTCTGATATTTTTGTTTTCCCTAAAATCTGGTTTATTTTGCATCCGGTACATTTATTTGAATTTTGAAATCGAATTATCGAACTACTGCGCCATTTTCAATTCCTTTTATAATTATAAATAATTATTTATATTCTAACGACGACGTATATAAATATATACGTTCGGATTCTATTCAAAATAAATTTTTCGTCGTTACCATTTTAAATAATTCATTCTAAATAATCAAAATTCACTAAAATTGCCAAAATAAAATTTTTAATTGGCTCGGATTTCCGGGTTATTACAATCTCCCCCACTTAAAACTTTTCGTCCCCGAAAAGGAACGAGGCCGAAAGTTGTTTAACTAATCAACTCAACTTCCATTATTTTCACTACGGCTTAAGTTTTCAACTTTTCAGTTTCTAAAAACTCTTCAAATTTTTCCAAAAATTTGGCTAACACCCTAAATTTTTGAAAAATTTCGCCATAACCACCCCTGCACCGGGAGCACCAGAAAAATCCCGAAATTGCCATACAGGCCCTCTAATCTCAAAAAGAAAAAGAAAAAGCCAATCGGCTCATAAAATCATCATCACCCAAACAAAACAGTAAATTATGGTAAACATGTACCTATTTGTCGGGCAAACAATTTTATTTCTCTGCTCTAGCCTTCTTGCTATGACCTGTTCAATGTAAGTACATGTATATGCAAGCAAATGCGACTAATTTTCAAACAATTCAATATTTGATTCTATTAGGCGTAATGGTTCAAAATTTCAAACAAATAGACAAACAACACAACCATCAATCAATTAGTTGGTTATCTTTTCAAATTCATAATTTTGATATATAGTCAAAAAAATCAGATTTTTTGGTGCCAAATCACAACAATAGGCCCTATCTAATTTTGGTTCTCACACCAGTCTAAGGGAAATATATAGATATCACACCTTCGTCACTCGAATATAAATCCTGATGATGATATATCAATCATCAGAATCACCCTCGGGCGACTAGAGTGTGATTCTATATCTATCCAGTATATTAAAACTTCGAATACACGCGGATCAGACGTATACGCAAAATCTTTATATACTGGATAGTCCAAATCAATATAAATAAATATTCAAATACGAATAATTCGATCTAAATTTTTAAAACAAAAATTGTTTCCAATTTAAAAATATGCTCTTCACATTCGTTCTAGGATGCTACTGATCCCATCTCTAACGAGTCATTCTCATTGGATATTACTAATCCAATCTCTGATGAATTCTTTCGTATGGTTCTAATGTCTTGTTCTCTGAGCTTTGTAAACCAAAGCACTGATACCACGATGAAACGACCCGAATTTCCCCGGTGAGGGAAGCCCGGATTGAGTCGAGGACAAGCCACAAAAGAACGCAGACAGAAGAACATTTCATTGTTTATTACAACAATTCCATCAAAATACAAGAATATACAGAGTATAATAACAGATAATATACAATTGAGAAATATCAGAGATTACAATACATAACATAGCAGCGGAAAATAATACAATACACAACTAGAAGAGACATATGGATACAAAGCTTTCCGGGTATCATTCCAGATGTAAACCAGGATCCTGTGAATATAAATCTGCAAAACCAAAACTACAAGCTGCCCGTGCCAAAATAAGGGCACCCAGAGTTTAGGTTAAAACAATAAACTCCAGGTCAGTCATGGGACTGGTGTGAGAACTAAAACAGTTATTAATCTTTATTTTAAAGTTAGGTAAATCAAGGGACCACGCCGTATAACATGGAACGGGTTTCCTCCCAAGAATACCAGTGCATATAACAACAATGCAATGCTAAATAAAGAAAAATGAAGCTATTATAAGACCCAGGTCCTATCACATAATGCAACGCAAGCCGGGGATAGGGTTTTACCATATAATAGCCAAAGAATGCTTGATACGCAAAATTTCATTTTTTTTAATTCTTAATCAGACTCCAACCGTAAATTAGCAAGAGAACGATTCCCTAAGTATTAACCCCGAAGGCCGAAATGAACATCAGACTAATACCCAGGAAACCACCCATCTTAGCTCGTTTCCAGTTATTTCTGATTTTATATACAATCATAAATATCAATCATAGACGGCATGGGTACCATATATCATGTCGCCATATATAGGTATACAATCAAAACCGCAAAATGTCGTATTGGAAGTTGGGTTATCATTTAAGGTATGAACCAAGGCTAGGGATCGTCCTCTACCGATTCGAGACGCTCTAGCCCGTGTCTCAGGAACAGCCGCAACTGCCCCTTGGATCGTCAGGGCCGGTCCACACGGAGTGGATTATTATGCCTGAACAATACGTCTCCCCACCCTTTGGGGCGTAAATGAGCCAACGAATGACTCTATCGGCTTCACGTAGTCACCAATAAATCTGAGGCGCCTCGCAAACCAACAACCACATAAGTCAAACTCGTCAGGGCATGTAAAACCACTGACGCCACTTCTAACCAGAAGTAAACGCATGCCCTCCCTGAGGTCCTTCTCCCGTTTCTAGTTCATACCGGGTGTGAAACTCGCGAAGTAAACATTACACAAAGCTATGCCACAAAGGCCTTGCTTTGATCATCAACCACAAGACTTTGCTTTTCAACAGAAGCCTTGATCAATTGCCACTTAGGCATGCCACACAGGCAATTCACTCCATGCGATGGATATCCATCAATATATAACCCCTGAGCTCGTACGTCTCAGAGAAGGGCGTTAAGCAAGAGAATAAATTCTCCGCCGCCAAACAGATACATATTTAATAGAAATCAATCACACAGAATAAAATCCAATGTCAGACACACAGTCCATTTACAAGTTCGTTCTGGGTCTGAACGAAACTGGAGGCACCTAGTACCCCGCATATCCATCGATCTCCAAGTACGTCTGGATGACCACCAACTGATTCCCTCCTTTTGGGTGTACGGCCCAATCAAGATCATCAGTAATCACCCAAACGACATGAAGACCTCCGGTCTTCAACCACCGTCTTCATCTTCGACTTATCGTCGTAACAGTTATTCAGAATGGGATAAACCCGGTCTTTCCGAATAACTCACGTATATAATAAACAAGTGTTACACAAACACAACATATGCCTCATTCCAATTCATCAGTCACTAACCGTAAACTAGTAAGAGAACAATTCCCCAAATATTAACCCCGAAGGCCGAAACCAACATCAGATCAATACCCAGGAAACCATTCTGCTTAGCTAACCTACAGTTAGTTTCTAAATTTCACATTCTTAGGGAGAGGTTCCCATTAATTTTATCAAAGATAAATTCCTTAAAATTTATTCTTATTCTTTAATCTACTTTTGAATATCAATTCAAACTAGTCGGGATTAGTGATCCACACCGAAGTGATCATTTATTTTATTTCCCAATCCCAGCCTATTCATCCCATGAAGTAAAACTGGTAATACTTCATATCTAACACCACGGTGTTATCGGTAAATTCAATTACCATTTCACGTTTAAATCTGATTAAAGATTTAACTATCGCCTGGAGCAAAACTGGTGATACTCCATTCTCGATCTTTTCAATCTAATTAAAGATTCATTACAACTCCACTTAGTTTTAATCTTTGACAGGGTTAAAGAATCAGTGTCATTTAAAACACGGTTCACGATAAACCCCAAAATCACATCACATTTCAATCGTTCCCTAACTGTAAATTAGCAAGTGAGCAATTCCCTAAGTATTAACCCCGAAGGCCGAAACCAACATCAGATCAATACCCCAGAAACCATTCAACTTAACTCATCTCCAGTTAGTTTCTGATTTTCTTTTCTCCTTTGGGTCTAAGAACGGTATTATTGAAGATACCGTTCACAACAACCCAAAATCACATTCCATTAATTATCGGGTTAAAGAACAAGTGTCATTTAAAACATGTTCACGATAAACCCAAAAATCAATTCATTATTCAATTCCAATTAAATTCCATTTAATTGGTACACTACATTAAATCTAAATAAAAAGATTTAATCTTTTTCTCAACTGGGCTTAAGAACAGTGTTAATGAAGACACCATTCACGACAAACCCAAATCACATTTGATATTAAATACAAGGCTCTGAATAGAAAATATATCAGCTTATATTCAATATCAAATTCTACGACCAACAAATATCGTATTGGAAATAACGATATAAATATATCTTTCAAATTCCCATCACAATACTTGTATCATCACGAAATCTAATATCGAAATATTCGAAAGATATTTCGATTCAAATCCATTCCAATTCAATTATTGGAAATTCAGGTTACTTTTAAAACCCTTTTCAAATTCAATTTATTCATTTAAAAATAAATAGAATTATAATTCTAGTTCAAAACTAGTTCATTTCGATAAAAATCTATTTTTATCTTTTCAAATATGGAGTTTTTCATCCCAATTCTTCCCAAATCATTTCTTATGATTTTACACAAATTATTCCTATTTTTAATAATTTTATCAAGGCCCGTACAGTCGATTTCCATCAAAGGCCATCGAACTGCACTTACAGCAGCCTTTTTCAAATTTGATTTGGACATAATTCCAAATCTAACCGTTAGATTTCAAATTTCTAATATTCCTTAGAAAGCTCTTTTCGATACGAACCCAACGGTTCCGGTTTTAGGAGAATCCGACAGTCGGATCTCCCGCAATGTCCATTCGAAGTCAATGGTCGAAATTCGCGAACTACCACGGCGCGACGCGTTCTATTTAGGCCATTATATTATAGTGAAAATTAGGCTCACATCCTTAAAACTAATCTTAATTAGACCCACATCCTCCTCGTTTCAAACATATAAATTTCATCCTTATTTTCAAATAGCGGTTATTTTTTTTCCACTAATGCCCTTTTTCGTTAATTACCATCATAATTAAAACAACACGGAACACGTATTAGGGTTTAGTTCTTTCCACAATCATATAATTCTGAAAAATGGCGACGCATCATCTTTCTCATCTTTTTTCATTCCGTCGATCTAAAATCTAGTTCGCTCAGAATTATTTTAGTGATTTAATTCGATCCATCGTTGATTTCTGTAATGAATGTTTATTCTTCAAGGTAATTTATAATTTTTATTAATTTTTATTTTCTACGGGTATCATTTTTTTGCTCGATCTTTGTTAATTGGTTAATTTGATCTTCTTTAATTATATAGTCTTGACGATTGATAATTTAATCATGTATAAAGTTTTAAATTTGTTACAGAGCGTACAAATTTATTTGTTAAATTTGGGAATGCAATTGTTTTTATATTCTGAATAGGTGTATACGATTATGCATAAATTGTTAATATTTGCATAAAAAAATGCAGATATTGTTATAACTGGTGTATAGGTTTTTCATATATTCACTTCACACAGAATTTCTTCATACGATTATGCATAAATTGTTAATATTTGCATAAAAAAAATGCAGATATTGTTATAACTGATGAAGATATGTGAATGGAGGATTAGTGGAGCTTGTGTAGGTGTTGCACCCTTAATTTATGAAACTATTGTTAGAACTACTGGATTTTCCAGCAATTCTGTAAAAAAGTTGCCGATAAATATGCATGTATTCTTAATATATGCATATTTGTATTCAATTTTTTATCAAACAATTAAAAAACCAGATATTTCAAAAATATATTCATATTTCTATGCATTTATCTAGAATATTTGCATATAAATATGCAGAAATTATGGGTGCGTTTTTTACAGGTCCCTATTAGGTTTTCCAGCAATTCTGTTAAAAAGTTGCCGACAAATATGCATCTATTATTAATATATGCATATCTGTATTCAATTTTTTATCAAACAATAGCAAAAACAGATATTTTAAAAATATATTCATATTTCTATGCATTTATCTAGATTACTTGCATATAAATATGCAGAAATTATTTTTTATTTTGCTGAATTATACGCAGGTATTTATATTAATCTGAAGCTGTTTTTGTAATTTGATTACTGCACATTAAGCTTATTAATGTTGACTTTCTTTTTCGTATAACAGTGTTCCGGCGGATGTTGGTGCTGTGGTGTCGTTGAAGCTTTGTTGTCCATCTTTTTCCAAAAGATTGAAGCGTTCTGTACTTATTTTTTGTTGTAGTACATGTAAATGTTCTGTACTTATTTTTTGTTGTAGTGTATGTACAAGTTATTCAGTACAGTTCTATATATGTATGCAATTATTTCACTTAGTTGCATAAATGTGTGCAATTTTATGTAATATTTGTATCTAATTGTTTGGTTTTTCGTTAAAAAAAAAAAAAAAAAAAATCGGAGACAAAAGACTTACAGGATTTATTAGCATAAAAACCCTGAAATTTCACCTTGTAATGGCAATAAAAATTTGAACTTACAAAACTTATTTATATAAGAATTGAAGAAAAACTCACCGAAGCAACGACATATATAAATACACAAGTGGTTATAATACATGCATATAAGTTTAATAATTGTACGTACATATGCATTTTTGTAGCATATCTGCACATGTATATGCAACTGAATTCATTAATCGCATAATATACTAACTTAACAAAATTTTGCATCATATTATGCAAGTATTCTAAATGTTTACACAAGTTTATGCAAATTTTCTAACCCTCTATATTTGATATTGTTAAGTTAATGAAAATTTAGTATACAAATATGCAATTAATATGAATATCTGCATACATTTACTGAAGAATTTTTTTTAACCATTCTACAAAAAATTTATAAATTCTACAAAAATGCATACATTAAATATGTATACGGTCAAATTTTTAATGATACTTGCATAAATATAAGCACATTTTCTTCAAACTTGCACAAAATTATGCAAATATTACTCAAATAATCTAGGAATCATTTTTTTTCTCTTAAAACTACAACTGTGTGATATCTTATTATGCAATTATTTCACTTAGTTGCATAAATGTGTGCAATTTTATGTAATATTTGTATCTAATTGTTTGGTTTTTCATAAAAAAAAAAAAAGTCGGAGACAAAAGACTTACAGGATTTATTAGCATAAAAACCTTGAAAATTCACCGTGTAATGGCAATAAAAATTTGAACTTACAAAACTTATTTATATAAGGATTGAAGAAAAACTCACCGAAGCAACGACATATATAAATACACAAGTGGTTATAATACATGCATATAAGTTTAATAATTGTACGTACATATGCATTTTTGTAGCATATCTGCACATGTATATGCAACTGAATTCATTAATCGCATAATATACTCACTTAACAAAATTTTGCATTATATTATGCAAGTATTCTAAATGTTTACACAAGTTTATGCAAATTTTCTAACCCTCTATATTTAATATTGTTAAGTTGATGAAAATTTAGTATACAAATATGCAATTAATATGAATATCTGCATATATTTACTGAAGAAAATTTTTCAACCATTCTACAAAAAATTTATAAATTCTACAAAAATGCATACATTAAATATGTATACGGTCGAATTTTTAATGATACTTGCATAAATATATGCACATTTTCTTCAAACTTGCACAAAATTATGCAAATATTACTCAAATAAACTAGGAATCATTTTTTTTTTCTTCTTAAAACTACAACTGTGTGATATCTTATAAACTAAATTTACACAAATGTGCATATCTGTATGTATCTTTTTATCAAGCAATCAGACAAAAATCATATAGAATATATGTATATATGTATGCACATATCCAGAATATATGCATATAAATATGCAGATTTTATTGTTATTTTGCTGAATTGTTTAATTCTGAAATTCCAACGTGCTTCTATTACGAATAAATGCATTCAAACATTTAATTCATAAGCGTACTTGCTTACAATCATACAGAACGAAAAAAACAATTAGCTTAATAACTTTTTTCGCTGTTTCTTGTACTTGAATATGTCGACAGCAAAGCAAAACAGGACGTTTTTGATTTTTATTGATCCAGAATTCTGCAAAGTCGTGGAATTTGGGTTTTGAGCGAGATAGAAGAGCGATCGGACTGAGTACATGTCTACAAATAGGTTCTGGAGTGATCTACGGTTTTGTAGAATTGTAGGTTTAGGGATTTGAGCAGTTGATAGGAGCGATCGACTGAGTACTCTTTTTTTTTTTAGCGACATGATTTGAGCGAGATGATAGGAGCGGTAGATTGAGTAATCTTTTTTTTTTCAGCGAGATTTTTTCAGCGAGATGATAGGAGCGATAGCTGCGTAAGGGTACATCAGGAATTTGTTGAGCGGAAATTCAAAAACAGGGACGTATTCTTTATTTTTTTTATCACCGGGTTTTTTTTATATTTTGAAACTTAATAGGGACCTGTAAAAAACGCACCCTATATTATATATATATAACATATATAATATATACTTCGTCGATTTCCTTTTAAAACGTATTTTATAAATCGTTTTAAATTCGTTTTCCTAACGATTTCAACTTCTTTTCCAATTCAAATCAAAATTGAATTTTTTTCCTTATAAATTCGTTTTAAATTCGTTTCAAATTGATTTCAATTCAAATCGATTTTTAATTCAATTTCAGTTCGTTTTCAATTCAATTTCAAATCGAATTCATTTCTATTCAATTTCAATTCGAATTCAATTCTATTCAATTTCAATTCGAATTCATTTTCAATTCGAATTCATTTCAATTTGAATTTCATTTCAAAATATTCGATTTTGAAATCACTTTTCAATATTCATTATAAAAACGAATATAATCAATATAAATATCGTTCGCATCAAAATAGCGCATATCTAATCAACACGGCTTTATATATTTCTATTTTCAAATATTTCTTTTTCAAAACTGGAATGAGGCCCAATCAATTACCATATAATGTTAATTATATGGATTTTCTACAACACATGCATAAAATAACGACGATAAATAATCAACCATCATCCAGAGTGCATTCTACACTGTATAAGCATCAAATATAAATATTTAACGCTTACGACAGTCTGTCAATCCATCGATCGACATACAACTAATTATTGGGATTAGTGTATGTCATATATTAACCTAATACCCGTGTGGGGTTTCAAACAATCAAACACAGATTTTATTTGTGCAGTTGGGCGATGTGTAAAATTTATCGTCCTAATCAATATCAGTCAAATGTGTGTATATAAACAAACCGTCCGATTTGTTTATAAATATTTATTTCATATACACGTTAAAAATTCTATTTTTAACTATAAAATATTTCTAACTATATAAATGTTTTATTTTCATTTCACATCACACAATCAACTACACAACAAAATCAAACAAACAAGCATACAAGCCGTCCATGGTTTGTTGACGACGGGTGTCGGGTGCTACTAAACACCGTCTGCATCCTAGTATATATTTTAAACTAGAAATAAATTAAATTAAAGGTGAGAAGTTCTCACTGAGGGTTCCACTCCGCCGTTTCATTTCTGAACGTCTGATCGATTTGATTTGCCTGAAATTCCTACGCCATCCTTTTCACGCTGCTCATATTAAAAACCACCTTTTTAATATGATGTTCTATGTATTAAAAATTGTATTTTTAATACTCTACCTATATAAAAATCATATTTTTATTCTTTCTATAATATAAAAATTATATTTTTACTTTTCTACATACATGGAAAAATTATATTTTCTTCGCTACTTCATACGATTAAAAATCGAATCTTTTTAATGATAAAAATCTAATCTTTCCTATGTTAAAAATCATAGCTTTCATTATTAAAAATCCCATCTTGTCTATGATAAAAATCTAACCTTTTTATTTCTAAATCTATTGTTTCTACTTATATAAATTAAAAATCAAAACTTTATATTATATAAAAATCAAAACTTTATCTTGCTAAAAATCTAATTTATTAATAAAAATCTCGGGTTTTTTTTCTATGTATAAAAATATAAACTTTTACATTAAAAAAAATCAGTTTTTAAAAGCCATATTGTTCTCTAAAAGAGAAGAAAGAAAAGAAATAAAATAAAACAATTAAATAAGGAGAAAAGGAAACTTACAGCATTTCAGAGAGGGGGGGCTCACGTCAGTCTTGGAGGATGGATCGACGATGGGGGAGGTGCGATAGGGAGGGGCGTCGGCCGGGAGCTGGTGGCGGGCTTGAGGGCTGCAGCGGCAAGTTTCCCATTGGGGCTAGGACGTGTGGATACTCAAAGGAGGGAGCGAGAGGAGAACGACGAGGGGGAGGAAGAAGGCGGAGGGTGGCCGTGCGAGCTACGGCGGCAGCGATGGCGATCAATCGCCTGGGGGAGATCGCGATTCTCCCCCCTTTTCTCTTTTTTTTATCTGTTTGGTTGAATGGAGAAATAGGGTTAGGACCCTCTAAATATAATTATATTTTATTCAATTTAATTTCAAAAAAAGTAACATTTATTTTCGACCTCTAAACGAGACCCACCGCCTGTCGTCCATAGCTAATTACCCCCATTCCGAACACAATGGGATATGTATCATAGGCTGATTCGACTGTTTCGATCAGTTTTCTTCAAAATCAAAGTATAATTCTATATATTGAATTTGAACGTGCATTTCAATTTACCGGGGCCACATACTAACCAGAAAAATTCCAGAAAAATATTTTCTAGCTTCGTATTGACGATACGGTCCTAACAAAACTTATTTCGTCAAATTCCGCGACCGTATGAAAAATGGCCATTTTCCAGTCGATTAAAATCAACTGAAATTGGTGCGTTTTCCTTTGACCCGCTCACATACTGATTCAAAAAATTATGAAATTTGAAACCTCGCAATAATTTCACATCACGGATCCAACAAAAGTGGTTTCGTCGAAAACAGAGGTCGTTTGCAAAATGGCTATTTTTAAGGGCTGAAATTCCATAGCGACTATTCTGAATTTTCAACTAGGCATAACTTTTTAACCCCACTATGAAATTTCAATTTTTCGGATTCGTTGGAAAGATATTCACAAACAGATTCTGATATTTTTGGTTTCGCTAAAATCCGGTTTATTTTACACCCGGTACATTCATTTAAATTTTGAAATCGAATTATCGAACTACCGCGCCATTTTCAATTTCTTTTATAATTATAAATAATTATTTATATTCTAACGACGACGTATATAAATATATACATTCGGATTCTATTCAAAATAAATTTTTTGTCGTTATCATTTAAAATAATTCATTCTAAATAATCAAAATTCACTAAAATTGCCAAAATAAAAATTTTAAATTGGCTCGAATTTCCTGGTTATTACAACCCAGGTATTTGAATTCTAGAATTTAAATTAACTTAAGAAAGTTAAATAAATCAAAGTAAATAAATTGATCAGAATCAATTTAAGTGGAATATGAATTGATTGTAAATCATTCAGATTAATTGAATGTAAGCACATATGGTGTGCAATGAAAATGGATACCAAAAGTTTAGTAGAACTAAAATTGCTGAAATATAAAGTGTAGAGTTTCAACATAAATGAGTTTATGAAAAGATAATGGTTCTAAAGCATTTTTCCTGCCTTACTAATTACGGGGACAAAATTCTTTTAAGGGGGAAGAATGTAACGACACGGATTTTCTATCCACTTATTTTAAATATTTAATATGATTTTAAATATCGTGTTGATAATATAAGTCGATTTCATATTGCGTTATCGATTTAATAATTGAAATACGATATATATCATTATCGTAATATGACAATATGAAATAAACCAATTCGGAATTTAAATGAGTCAAAAATGGTTCAAATAATTAATAGAAATTATATTTGAATTTATAAGATAATAATAATAATTTATTATCGAAGAATTTATCGTTTTTGAATTTAAATTATATTGATTTAATATGGTACTTAAGAATAATGAATATACAAATGATCTCGGTTTTCAACGAAACCGATTTCATTGGGTCCGGAATTTCAAAGCATAGCAGTATGTAATGTTTCATCGCAATTTGGAGCTCGGTTGTGATAGTTTTAGCATAAAACTTCATGTGTAAGTTTAGTGCTAATATTTTAATTATAAAATCATTGGCTTGTTCAATGCACTTCCATAATCTTCCATAGGACGCTTGTCCAATTTCTATTATAAAACAACCGATACCCCTCTCTTCCTTTCTATTTTTGTTCTATTACTCTCGTTCATTTCTCCTCAAGAAAACGAGATAAAAATCAAAGCTTCAGTTCAAATGGAGATCTATTTAATTAATATTAAAATATATCGCAACCCTTTTACAAGTTACGACTACTTTCTTATTCCCATTTCATTAAATCAATCATAAGAGGTCACCCTCTCCTCTTTTATAGTGTATTCGAATGAAGTCTGAACCACGAAATTGACCGTTCTACGTTCGTAATGGGGTGCGCTTCCTCTAGGTCACATATGAAATTGGTGCGATACCGATTGGGGGAAGTTGATTCATTCGAAATCAAATACTGTAAAGGGGAAGTCGCGATTTAAGATAAGGATTTGGTGGACATCGAGGGTTTGTGCTGAGTTGAAGATGAAGTTTGCATTGATGGCAAGAAGACCGTTATGGTTTCAGGAAGAATACGATGCGATGGGGTTCAATTTCACATTTTGGGTGTCGTGATTTCTGGGGAGGTTGAAGTCGCAATGACAGTTGGTGATTTTAAGAGTGTTAATGGCTTGAGTGGGAAGGATGCGAACAAGTGTTGATGGTGGGTCACTTACTGGAGTTGCGATAATGAGGTAGATAAGCAAGGTTCGTGACTGTCAAGCTATAGAAACACGGTAAGGAATGTGGGAGTTCGATCTTGTTTCGGTAATAGTGTTTGCAGTGACGATGGATTTGTTTGGGTTTGCAGTGTAGATTGGAGATGCCAATGTTGATTTGTGCGGAGGGAAATAGGGTGTTCGATCCTAAAATTTTGGGATGATGGCTCCAAGGGGTCTAGATTTGTTTCAGGGAAGCAGGGTACTGTGTATTCAATCTGCAGAAGAAACATTTCAATGTGGGTAATTAACTTAATTCCATTATTAATGAATTACAATTATAATTATATCTGTCAAATTTAAATATAACAATTCACTCATTTTAGGTCCAAGTCAAACACGATATGTCACATTCGATTCGTAGCAACGACATCTATAATTTGGAAGTGGATTCGAATGATTTAGAGTCAATGAAGATTTTCGATTAAATTAAACTTATGTTTAATTTAATCGAAAGCAAACTGATATTTCGACAAAATATCACGGTGAGAAAATCTCACTCAATTTATTATTTAGAATTATTTTTAGTCGTTAAAAATAATTGATGGTTGTGTGGTTGCATTAAAATATTACTGTGGCTATTATAAATATATATTAGTTATTTTGGATTGGTGTTTGTGGCTATTATTATATATATTGGGGGTTGGATTCCTGCAGTATCATTAGCGGATGCCCGCGGTATCATTAGCGGATGACCCTATATGCCCCACGTTTGATAGTGGATGACCTTCTATACCGCGATATCCTGCCTTGATGCAGGATGGGTTTTATTTCTGTGGGTGCAGGAAAACAGGTTGGAGGGATCCAACTGAATTCCTCAAAAATATTATTATTTGTTTATTTCCATATATACTATCATATATGATGTGTTAGAAAACCCGTGGTAGATAATGGTGTGTTTTTTGAATGTTTAAATATCACTGGGCTAAAATGTTGATATATAAAAATATCATGAAAATGATATTTGAGATTTGAAGGGAAAAATCCATTTATCTAAAATAGATTTTGAATTTAGAATGGGCTATAGTAATATTAACTTGTTTTAATATATAAAACAAGTATTGAAATTATAAACGTTGTTTATAAGTTAATAATATGGGATTTGAAGTGAAATTATAAACGTTGTTTATAAGTTAATAAATGTGGGATTTGAAGTGAAATTATAAACGTTGTTTATAAGTTAGTAATGTGGGATTTAAAGTGAATTTATAAACGATGTTTATACATTAAATAATACAGGAAATTGAAGTAAATTTATAAATGGGGTTTATAAAGAAAATGGAACGATTTTCAATGGATAATCAGGGAATTAAAATGAAGTTGTAAACGGTGTTTATAAATAAAGTGGAAATTATCGTTTGATAATTTGAATATTTAAATTCAAATATGAATTTAAAAATAGAAATGGGGAAACCATTTTAAAGAAATAAACGATGGAATTTATTCTGATGTTTAGAATATAAATTGAACTAAAATAAATCCGTAAGGATTTATGATTTGAATTCGATTAATTCGAATTTATTTAAATAGAAGTTAAATTGAATGTGAAAATAAATTGGGTGTTATATATATAAGTTATTATAAATAGAAATTTCCAAAATAAGATTTTGGTTTTAAATAGATTTCGAAATAGACTTGTTTAAATAAGAAACAAGGAAATTTATAAAATGGTGTTTATAAATATAATGAATTAATTATCAAGAGATAATATGAATACTTAAATTCGAATATGAATTTAAAAATATAATTTGAAATCATTCGAAAGGGAACAACGGTTTTATTTCCGCAATTCGGAATATCAAAGGGATGGGGTTTCAAATAGAAATTTGAAAAGGGAACTTGTTTAAATATATGAAACAAGGAAGTTAAATTTATAAATAGTGTTGTAAATTTGGTGAAATAAATTATTATTTGGATAATATAAATTATTTAAATTCAAATAGGAATTTAAAAGTAAATTGGGAAGTGTTTTGAAACAAAACGATTGATTATAGTTCGGAATTCGGAATATAAGCTGTATTGAGAAGAATTCAAGGGGTTTATAATTGAAATTCGATTATATCGAATTTAATAAATAATTTATTTATGAAAGTAATTGGAATTAAATATAGAAGATCGAAGTATAAATAAACATATTACCGAGTAAGGAAAAATAGACCATTATAGATAATCGAAAATATAATGTTGAATTGGGAAATTGATTCGATATATATTAAAAATATATCAGAATAGTGTTAAATTTATTATAAACGAAGTTGAAACGTTTATATATAAATATATAATTAAAACGAACTCGCTGCAACACGATAATTCGTAATTTGGCATTTCAAACTTCAATTGAGTGTATAGAACTCAGTTTAAGTCGGAATTCTTTGAAACAAGAATCACCAGGACCGATTTGATAATAATTTTCTAATGAAAGTGAAATATCTGGATTTCGCCGAATGAATTTTGAGTTATGTCAAAATCAATTTTCCAGAAAAACAGCACCATAACCATTATAAAACCGTAACGGTTTATTTAAATAAATAAAAGGATTTATAAAATCTGAATTTCCATTAGAAATATGCAGACTGGAGATATAAAATAATATGAACTTCACTGAAGTAAGTGAAATGATTTTTGAAACAAAAATCAGATTTTTATTATTGAATAGAACTGACTAATTTGAATAATAGTTAGTTAATTGAAGGTTGATACGAAATTGGGCTTTGAATAAGTAAAGGTGATTTGAGAAATTATATTCAAAATCGAAAAGGAAACTTGAGTTTGAAAATGGAATTCAATTCGTTTACAAGAAAGAAAACATTTTATTTGATCATGTTATGTTCAAACAAAGAAGTGAAATAGGCAAGATAGCTAATTAGAAAACAAATTAGCGAATTAGGTTAAGACGAATGGACTGAGTTGGAACCAAATGGGAATGTTTGGATATGGGTTAGACAGATATGGTATGAAGTGTATGAAGGTTATAATTTATGTGCCCGACAATAAAGTACACATTTAAATTCCATATGAGAATTTATGCGCCGAATCGGCAAGCCACTTGGCTTTTTGATTTTCTTTTTGAATGGAAAGGGACTAGAGAGGGGAGTTGAGGTTTGAACTATCCACCGATACAAAGGAGGTTATTGCAAAATTTTCCAAGAATTTAAGGAGTTAGAATATTTTTAAGAAATTTTAATAGTTAGAAATCAATGTATCGATATATATATATATATAGAATTCGATAAGGAAACGAACTTGAAAGTATAATATTATAAACAAAAAGGAAATCGATAATCTGGAAATAGAAAGAGAAATGTATATACATTTTAAAAATGGAGAATTGGTTTTATATGATGTTAATTATTCGAGAGAAGTGGTCTTGAAGTTAAGGATGTTTTCAGTCAAGGTCTGAGAGGTAGTTATACCCCAATTTGATTGATTTCGTTTTTAACCGATAAATAGCCAGATCCAGTCTCGAAGAGAAATGTTTGAATAAGAGTTAGTTGAATGCAGGGTTTGGGTTGTTGTAACGATGTTTTACACAACATCCGTTTTGACCCAAGTAAGTGGAAATTTATAAATATAATAATAAATATTTCCTGAGTATAGAAATAAATGAATGATCGTGGAAGAGATAAGTAATTGGAACGTTTTCTAATTATAAATAGAATATATTTTCTAAGTATAGAAGATAAAGAAGGCGACATATGGAAATGTTTTCCAAATAGCGTAAGAGGTCAAGATGATTATCGAAAATATCGTGTTAACGAATATGGATAAGGAAATTGAGTAGTGTTTTAATTAATGAAATATTAATTAAAGGGCTCAGTGATTTGTTTGATGCTTTGGTTGAATGTTTGTTTTCATCGATAGTTAAATAACCGACTATCGAAGTGTTTGCCAATATCGTTGTCAATATGGAGAGACCGGTTGGATTATTATCCGAGAACCACTCCGTATTGGCAGTAGCGTTGCGAATCAGATTATATGTAGATAATCGAAGATGGAGTAAAGTGCAAGGGCTTTTTCTATTAATAGAAATTGTGCCTTCGGTTTCGTTCAATCCCAGAACGAACGTATATGGACGAGTGTCTGATAGAGTATTTCCAATTATCGAATATGTTGATCTATACAGATATATATGGTGGTGGGAATTTATTCTCTTAGCATAATATCCAGAATATATTTGTGCAAATCAATTAATGATTTACGGAACTGACAATGTGGCATTCAAAGTGATGTGCTATCAATGAATGATAAGAAACCGTAGCCTCAGTCCTCAACAACCGGGAAATGATAAAAATCGGGCAGGCAGCATGGCTATACGGGTCGCTCCCATTAGGGTGTATTATCATCTATCTTGAGAAATTCATTCAATTCCTTATTCTATTCGATGTTGTCCCATTCAGGAAAACGGTTGTTGATCCCAACCGTTGGTGATATACATTCGATACACTCAAGAGAAATGAGTGGTCGGTCATGTGTGGGTTGGGTTGCAAGTTGTTCTTGTTGAACCCAGTGTATTCTCCTCTAGAAATACACTATCGGCAGGTGGTTCCATACCTTGTCATAGTCGGAATCCAATCTCCAATAAGCGCCCTGCGGTTTTAAATTTTATATTATATATGGAGCGTGAAATGCAAGCGTTCCGCTAGATTCTATTTATTTGATGTAGACATTATTATAATATCACTGGATTTAATATCAAAAATATTTTTGGTTATCGTAAGGTAAAAACCATCTGTGTTTATGTGTGGATTGGTCTTACGATCATCATTTCTTTCGAAAGGATTTTGAACATTAAACAATTGCTTGGAGTTTACTCACACTAGTCCCATGACTGACCTAGAGTTTATTTTGTTTTGTTTTCCCTAAACTCTTGGGTGCACATATTTGTATGGGTAGTCAAGTAGTCGGGATTTTACGGATTCACTTAGAGGAACTAGAAGCAGGAGGCTTCACCTGTTAGCTATAGACTATCATATTTCCGATGTGTACTATGTGGTATCTGGAAATAGGTGTTTATAACTGTTCCAGGAATAACTGTTATGCTCTGATGATGGTATGTATATAAAGTTATCGAATTGTATTTCAAAGTTTATGTTACCTAATATATTTTATTCGTTCCGCTGTGAGTTTGTGATCTTCGTTTTTTTCTATTCTAATATTTTTTTCTTTCTATTTCTCATCCTCTAACTTCTTTCCAATAATGATTCGTATTTCTGTGCAATTTGGGTTGGACGTGTGATGTATGTAGTCAATTCAGATAGTACAGATTTGCGGGTCGTTACAATCTTAAAATTTCCATATATTTTAAATCCTGAACCATTTACAACACCTTTTCAGGTTCCCAAAATTTTAATTACACTTCTGGTTTAAATTCAAATTTATCTGATTTTATATATTACACTTTCATGAATTATGATTGGTTATTTATAACCATCTCAATTATAATCCTATTCAATTATAATAACAACCAACCATCCACCATATTATAATAATTCCAATATAAATACTTCTTTTATATCAAAATATAATTTGGGTAAACTTATTTCATTTACCCTCTTATCATTAGAGCGTTTAGAAACCCCTATCGACCTTGTGGTGCCCAACTATTAATCCAGAATTTTTAATATACTCAACCAATAAATCTCCACAATAAAAAATCATTTTTATAAAATCTATAAATATGCTCGCTCATATATATACGCACACTTAACTCAATTTAGGGCTTCACTAACCCATCTCTATCGAGTTACACCATAGAGCCAAGGTAATCACTTAACCATCAACTCTGATACCACTATAATGACCCAGGGGTTTTCGACCCCAAAAATCGACATAAAACACTATATCGACTATTAAAGCATCGAAAATACCATATCATTAGTAGAAAGAAGTTAGAGGGTGAGAAATAGGAAGAAAGAAAATTTGAATAGAAGAATAAGAAGATCAACATAATAGAGTCAGACTGAACATGAATCTCACAGTGGACCGAATAAAATATATCATATAACAACTTTTTGAAATACAAACTTATAACTGTATATACATACCATTCAGAGTACAACTCATAACATCATAGCGGAAATAAACTCTCTACATATATCTATCTCTGAAGCCTCCTGCTTCGAGCTCTTCCAAGCATATCTGGAAAATCCTGAATACTTGAATGCCAGTACAAATTTGGGCACCCAAGAGTTTAAGGAAAACAAAATAAACTTTGGGTCAGTCATGTGACTGGTGTGAGTAAACTCTAATCACTTGGTTTAACTTTTTAAAATCCTTTTAAAAGAAATGATAAACATAAGACCAATCCACACATAAATAAGGATGGTTTTTACCTTACGATAACCCAAAATATATCTTAAGATCAATATTTTCTGATGTTATAATAATGTCTAAATCAAATAGCAATCTAGTAGAATGCTTTCATCTCACTTTCTACATATATAATATACAATCAAAAACCGCGGGCTCTTATTGGGTAGTGGATTTCCAACTGTGACAAGGTATGGAACCACCTTTCGATCAGTATACTCTAGAAGCGATAAACTAGAGTTCAACAAGAACATCTTGTAACTCGGCCACACATGACCGACCATTCATTTCTCTTGAATGTTCCGAATATATTATCACCTTATGGTTGATATACCAACATAATCATTCTCGGGAGATACAGAATCAAAAGAAGTAACAAAATGAATATTCTCTAGAAGGTGACAATATACCTAACAGGGTGCGACCCGCTTAACCATGCTGCCAACCCAATTTTTGTCATTTCCCGGTTGATGAGGCTTGAGGTCATAACGTACTGTTACACAAATCACATCTATATTTACTTTGAATGCCACATCGTCCTACCCGCCAAATCAAATATTTATTTCCCCATAAATATCACGGGTATGAAGCTAGGAGAAATGAATTTCTTTGCCACCAATGTAAATACGTTTGAAGCGATCAACTTATGCAATATATTAGATATACTCTGTTAGGCATTCATCCATGCACGTTGTCCTGGGAGTGGACAAACTGAAGGCACTATTCTGTAAGTCCATCTTAGGCAATTTCTACCTAGGATCGCCAGAACAACCCACGCACAAACTCCGTCTTCAATTATCTTCATCATATTTGATTCGCAATGCTAATGCCCATACAGAGTGGTTTACAGTTAATAAATCTAATCTCGGTCTCTTCGTATTGACAATGGAAAAAGGGTCAAAATTTTTATAGCCGGCTATTTAACCTTTCAAAGGAAACATACCTACAAACAACGGTCGTATTTCTAAATGGAAATTACACCAATCAATCATTAATCATCATTCAACCCTTTTAAATTAATTTATTCATTCCTTAATATCCCATTTTCCATATTTCTTAAACCCGTTTAATCACTCATGATTCGCGGAAAAACATTTCCATATCCACAAATTTCTTGTAACACCCCACGTCCATTAATGTCACTCACAAAGGGAATGCATTAACTTCCATGGAGGTTATAAGTGAATATAGAACAGAAAAATTACAACAAGACAGATAATAAATAGTACTTGGAAATCTAAAACTTCATTTTATTGCAGCGGAAATTAAACATGTTTGTTACATCATAAAACCATAGATCATAACCAAGTACAATATCCATCTTCATAAAAACAAAATACATAATCCCATTACATAAATAGCCATTAAAAAGATAACAAGCTGGACTTTACTTCAACGGTCCAAGCTTTCCAAAGAGAGATGAAGCAATTCAATCAAACTCCACTAGAGCTGGGCCCAACCTTAGGACCTGGAGGGGGAAAAAGGATAGAAATAGAGGGGGTCAGACATAAAGTCTGGCGAGTATGATAATTCTAACAATACTATTATCAAAATAACTAGACTAAGGCATAAGCTGGAAGACAAGTAAATGTCTATGAACTCTTAGGAAGATAAAGATAGCGTTTAAGATAACGTTAAAGATAACGGTAAAGGCACACCTAATTACTAACGAATGATTACTACACTGCACCGCACATTACTACACTACACCACACCAGTCACCCTATTGTTTGATCCCACTTGCTTCACACAGAAACTTTATAAATAGCCTTACGTACCCCTAGCTGACTACATAGGTGTCGTCTGCCCCTATCTCCACTAGGTGTACCCCACTACCCACTTTCGATTGGCTCCCTACTCGTAGATACCCATGCTGGCCCCACAGTGGGGTGTATCACTCCCCTAAAGTGGCAACCCGATACAACTTGAGAATGCACGGCTTATACCTACACGATGCAACAACGTCTTACCTACCAGCCCGGGTCCACACACACATACGAAACCCGTTGGACTTGCGTTGCCACCGCTCCCCGTTTTGGCCTCTTACAGTCGAACCCAGCATGCGTGTCCCGACCTCGACTTGGGTCGAGCCCACAAAGATACGTTTGGGATACTGGTCGAAATGGGCCCCGACAAGCTACCCACCTAAGCTTGTCACTAGTATATCCCACTTAACCCTCTTAGTCATGTTCATTTACATGTGTGTTTGGTTAAGTCTTACTAATCGTATTTCACATGCCACTAAGGGCACCCCCTAGATTCCTCATGCCACCCAAGGCACCTACATAACCCCCATGTCCCACCTTACATGTTTATCTGGTTAAGTATTTCTTAATTCATTCAGGACAAAATCTCATAAAGACCTCTCACATTAGACTGGCATTTATGGCAGCTGGATTTGCCGGGCGGGTCCAGGCTGTCTTACACCATAAAAGAGTCTAACCTCATGTCTTTACAACCGTTATGCTTTAGTTTAGGCCTAGGACCTCTCACATTGGGCTGACATTCGTGACCACTGGATTTGCTGGGCGGGTCTGGGCAGGTTTACGTCACAAACGAGTCCAACCTCGTGTCCTAAGCATTGATTAACACTTAAAATCTTTTACCCCAGTTTTAATAATTCCCTATTCAAATTATTAATTAAGTCAACTTTTAATGATGTCCATAATTGACTCAATTATGGCCATCCACTTATGGCATGCAAAATCATATCAATTGCACCCCAACTTTTTAATATTAAATCCTTAATATTACCCCTACCCCACGTTTATACGTTCGCTTATTCAACGCATAATATAGGCTAGACTTGTATAGTCTAACACCTAGCACAAAGATAAATTATCACAACATATAGACAATTAAAATAAATCTAATCATAATAGGGGTGAAACTTGCATAAACTACACATGTTAAGGATCAAAAGGTGTCAACTTGTTAAATGTCTCAATTTATATGATATGATCATAGCCCAAATCTATACATAAACTTGTATATGGGGTTTTTAGGCAACATAATGATGGTGTGAACTAGCATAGGATATCACATATGTCATAGCATAATTCTAGATGTCATAATAGATGTCTTGGTATATGTTCATAACTTTTCTAATCAATCTTACTTGCATATGTGACTTGTCATATAGATCAACATAACCCAAATATGATGATTTAATTAATATGAACTAACTAGCATAGATGGTAACATCATGGCCTTTTTAACATGTATGATTCATCACAACTTAGCATAGAAACTTTCAACATACATAACATCATCATAGCATGATTTACAACATATAAGATATCATCATCACATAACATTGGATTTACAATATACATGATAGCAAAAGGGGTTTACAACAACATATATGATAATTCACATCATCTACTCATAATCCATTCATAACTCAACCTAATTAAAATGATAATAATCTTGTTAAGATCATCATACTCACAATTTAGAGAAGAAAAGAGAGAGTTTTGCTTTGCTTTAGGGTTGAGAGAATTAGAATTGAATTTGCTTTTCTTCTTTCTTAGTTGGCGGCGGCTCCATTGATTTCCATGGCGATGGTATGACGGTAACTATTCTGTTTTAATTAGGTTTAGGGTTAGCATTAGGATGTATTTATAGGTGTAGGAAGTAATTTAGGACCATTAGATTAACCCTGAACCATGAGAACCAATCAAATGAAAAATCTGCATTTGAGCGAATCGGCCTACGGGTTGACAGCCAAACACCCTGGATTAACCCCTAGTCGACCCAGCGAGGCTTGGGTCGACCTCAAAAATGGGCCGGTTCGGTTATTCCCCCTCCCAATTCGCTGTTTTGAACTTTTTCGCATATTTATTTATTTATTTTTTAATTTATATATATATATATATCAATATATATATATATATTTCTCTGCGCAACCCATTTCACTTAATTCTTTTCTAAAAATTAAGTATACTTTAATTTGTGAATTTTAATGTTATAAAATTACGGGGTGTTACATTCTCCCCTCCTTAAAGGATTTCGTCCCCGAAATCTCCAAGTCAAGAAGAATGTATATCCTACCATCTAATCGTCCATCTACTCAACCATCAAACACCAGCATCCATTGTCCTTAAAAGACTTCTAATGCTTTAATGTTTTTATGCACAGTGTGTGTATATGTCCATATCTAATGCAAAATTAGGTGGTCTACTGATTCAGTCGACCTCCTTAGTGCAATTCATGATAGTGCCATGCGTCCAATATGTATGCAAAAGATTCCTAATGATACATATTAATTCTATATGCGTGCACAACCATCCACCCGAATGCAGCAACTATATGATAATACAACCATTATACATCCATTTTACTAAATACATCCATATATATGCAATATGCAATATGAAGTGATTGAGCCGATCTGGTGCCTAATAGTGTGTGTGTATGCATCCACGAGCAACCACTAGCAAACACTTGCATCCACTTTGCATCCACCATACATAACATGTCTCAAACACATGTTTCAACCATAGGATTATCCTAACTAAAGGTCAAAGACAATAGCGAGAGGATATACTAAAGATAAGATAAGTACAAGCTAAGCGATAAAGGAGAAATTAAAAGACATACCCTCAAAAAGAAAAGGGTATCGTGAACGCATCTTCTCTTCTGTCTCCCAAGTAGCGTCGCTCTCATCATCTCCCCATTGCACTTTGACTAGTCTGACCTCTCGATTCCTCAACCTCTTGATCTCCGACCCAAGAATGCGCGTAGGAGCTCGTCGAATTGTCGCATCACGCTCTATCTCCACCTCTCTAAGAAAGCTCGGCTCTACCACTTCCGCGGTCTCGTGCAAGCACTTCCTCAAATGTGACACATGGAATACGTTGTGTACACCACTAAGTCTCTCGGGCAACTCCACTCTATACGCCATCTGTCCAATTTTCTCCTTAATAGGAAACGGCCCTACAAACCTTGGTGCTAATTTCCCAATGGACCCAAATTGAACAACGTTCCGTAATGGAGACACTTTGACAAAGACCATGTCCCCAACTTCAAACTCGAGATCTGTCCTCCTCTTATCCGCATAAGATTTCTGCCTATTCTGTGCTGCTTTTATCCTCCTTCGAATAAAGTCGATCTTCTCCGAAGTCTCCCTAATCATATCGGGCCCAAGTAAGATCTTATCTGTAGATTCCCACCAACATGTAGGTGAACGACAAGGTCGTCCATAAAGAGCTTCGAATGGTGCCATACCAATGCTGGACTGAAAGCTGTTATTATATGCGAACTCCACCAATGGAAGATGCTCTTCCCACGTACCCCCAAAGTCTAGGATACATAGCCTCAACAGATCCTCTAGAATACGATTCACCCTCTCGGTCTGGCCGTCCGTCTGAGGATGATATGCGGTGCCCAAACATAACTGAGTCCCTACTGCCTCTTGTAAGCTTCTCCAAAATTCGCTAGTGAAAATAGGATCGCGGTCGCTCACTATGCTAGAAGGAACACCGTGCAAACGAACTATTTCTCGAACGTATACGGAGGCTGACCATGGAGCAGTCCTCTTACTCTTTACGGGAATGAAATGGGTGCTTTTAGTAAGTCTATCTACTATAACCCTAATTCCCGTATTACCCTTCCTTGATCGCGGTAACCCATCCACAAAATCCATCGAGACACTTTCCCACTTCCATAGTGGAACCTCCAATGGGTGAAGCAACCCACCGGGTTTCTTTTGCTCCGCTTTTACTTGTTGGCACACCAAGCATCTAGCGACATATTCGGCCACATCTTTCTTCATGCCGGCCCAAAAGTAAACTCTCTTCATGTCTTTGTACATCTTGTCCCCGCCGGGATGAATGGTCATCTTCGAATGATGTGCTTCGTTAAGAATAGTCTTCCTTAGGTCATCGTCTTTTGGTACACAAAGTCTACCGTCCCTACGTAACCAACCCTTATCGTCTAGGGTATACCTACGGAGATGGCTTGATGACTCCCCTCCTTTGAGTTTTTCTACTAACTCAACCAACTGTGGGTCGTCTCGCTGTGCCTCGCCAATCCGTCCCAAAAGCGTAGGTCTGATCTCCAAGGATGCTAGCAAACCGGGTACGAAGTCAACGGAAGGTCTAAAGTCAAACATCGAAATGAATTCTAAAATTCGCCGCTCAACAAACAAAGGACTTAAGGATAATCTTTTTCTACTTAAGGCATCTGCCACCACGTTACCCTTGCCAGGGGTATAGGCTATTTCGAAGTCGTAGGACGCTAAGAACTCCATCCACATTTGCTGACTTAAGCTCAAGTCCTTTTGAGAGAATAGGTATTTTAAAGACTTGTGGTCGGTGAATAATTCGAATTTCTCGCCAAGAAGATAATGACGCCAAGACTTAAGCGCGAAAACAATAGCGGCCAATTCTAGGTCATGTGTAGGATAATTTTTCTTATGCGCTCTCAACTGCCTTCCACCATAGGCTATTACCCTACCCTCTTGCATTAAGACTGCGCCTAGTCCTGTCCCACAAGCATCAGTATAAACGGTAAACGGCTTACTCCCACCTGGCAATACTAAGACTGGGGCTGAAGTCAAAGCTCTCTTCAAACGTTGGAACGCATCATCACAATCTACGTCCCATGTGAAAACTAGGTTCTTCTTCGTCAAGCGTGTCAATGGAGCTGATATCTTTGCGAAGTCTTTGATAAACTTCCTATAGTAGCCAGCCAACCCCAAGAAACTTCTCACTCCGGTAGCATTTTTAGGGACCTTCCAATCTAGGATGGCCACCACCTTCGCGGGATCCACCGCTATCCCTTCTTTGGAAACCATGTCCCCCAAGAACCGTACTTCCTTCCTCCAGAAGTGACACTTAGAAAATTTAGCCTTAAGGCTATGCGCTCGTAGGGTCTCCAACACTTCCCTAAGATGTAGGGCATGCTCTTCTTCATCCTTAGAAAAGATCAAGATGTTATCTACAAAGACTACCACGAATTTGTTAAGGTACTCCCTAAACACCCTACTCATCAAATCAACAAAATATGCTGTGGCGTTTGTCAAACCGAAGGGCATCACTAGCCATTCATAGAAACCGTCCGGAGTCCTAAAGGCAGTCTTGTCTATGCTATCCTCAGCCACTCTCAACTGATGGAACCCAGTGGCTAAGTCCAACTGCGAAAACACTGAGGCGCCAACTAACTGATCGAAGAGATCGTCAATCCTCGGCAGTGGGTGTCTGTTCTTCTTAGTAAGTTTATTAAGTTCTCTATAGTCCACACACAGTCTAAGGGACCCATCCGCCTTCGTGGCAAATACTACTGGAGCACCCACTCCGATATACTTCGTCTTATGAACCACTTCTCAAGCAACTCCTTCACTTGCTTATCGAGTTCCCTCCTTTCACGTGGAGCCATGTGGCGTACTGGCAAAGATACTGGTTTCGCATTATCCACAAGATATATTCGAAAATCTATCTCTCGCTTCGGAGGCAAGCCCTTCACCTCCTCAAACACATCCGAATATTCTCGGACCACTCTAACAGATCGTAGATTTTCCTTAGATGCGTCAAGCGATTCTAGATAACTTAGCATAACCGAATTTATGGGATTACAGAAGATTTCAAGAGTGTTGCCAAGGCGAGTCACGAGCCTAACTACTCTCCTTTCACAATCAAGAACGGCCCCATTTCTGGATAACCAATCCATTCCTAAAATTAGCCCATAGCCCGTGAAGCCCAACACATAAGCATAACATCTAAATTCAACGCTAAGTATGGAAATTTTCAAATCCAAACACATCATGGACAAATAAGCTGAGCCCCCTATTGGATTCGAAACAACTAAGGGATCCTCTACTAAACTGGTGTTTAAGTGCAGTGATTCAACTAATGATGTAGAGATAAATGAATGTGATGCGCCCGAATCGAATAAGGTACGGACATGATGATCAAACAGAAAAACTAAGCTTTCAACAGAAATGGTTCTACCTTGTTCTTGCAGCGGTGGGACCGCGAGAGCCTGAACTTGTCCCCTAGCCTACCCTGGTGCCATAAGAGCCTGCACCTGTCCTCCCGAGGTAGCTCCTGCCCTCTGTCCCTTCTTTGGGCAGTCATTCTCTAAATGTCCCGCATCGCCACAATGAAAACAACCTGTCTTCTTTTTCTTTCGGCAATCCTTGCTGAGATGGCCTGGGGTTCCACAGTTAAAGCACTTCTTCTTTCCCTTGCCAATATTGTCTTTTCCACCCTTCTTGTTTTGCTGTTGTGGTTTCTTCTGATCCCCATTCTTCTCGGGTGCCTTATCAGCTTTAGCGCTTTTCTCCTCATGCATGAGCGCCATTTCTACTAACTTCTCAAAGGTGGCCCCCATCGGGATGTGGGTCATAGCCAACCCTTGCAATGGTTCATTCAAGCCATTCACGAACCTTAGAGCCTTCTTCTCCGGCGTGTTTACTAAGTCAAAGCCAAACCTTGCTAACTGATTAAATTTATTGACATATTCTTTCACTGATGAGCTTCCTTGCTTCAATGTCAAGAACCTTTCCATATATAGATTTTCTTCTGCCCTTGAGAGAAACTTCGCCTCGAACCTACGTCTGAATTCCGCCCAAGAGTCAACAGGACGCTCCCCATTAGTGACCTCCCACCAAAACGAGGCCTCTCCCTTCATCAACAAAGCTGCTAAACGAACTCTCCTCCCTTCTTCTACTTCAAAGATTTCTAGCAATTCTTCCACCTCCTTAAGCCAATCTCTAGCTTCCACAAACGTTTCTGACCCTTGAAATGGTTTTCCACCCATAGCCTTGAATTCCTTGTCCGTCTTTGCAAAAGTATCTACGCGAGGAGGAGGAGGAACGGGTGCAACTGGTGGTGGAGGAACATTGGCTGGACCTGCAGCGGCCCTAGCCTCCTATACCATCCTGGTATTATTACACCGTCGGGTAGATTAAGACCTTCAGCCATGCTGAAACGAAAAAGGAAAGATTCAAAATGGAGAATTCGAAAGATAAAGATATGTGGCTATTGGGGATTATATTTTTCTTAAAAACTTTTCTCTTTAAATTTCTCATTAAAACATGTTTTTGAAAACACTTCTTCCAAAAATAACTATTTTTCTAAAGTATTTTTATCTGTTCTGGTAACCTAAAGCTCTGATACCACGTGTAACACCCCACGTCCATTAATGTCACTCACAAAGGGAATGCATTAACTTCCATGGAGGTTATAAGTGAATATAGAACAGAAAAATTACAACAAGACAGATAATAAATAGTACTTGGAAATCTAAAACTTCATTTTATTGCAGCGAAAATTAAACATGTTTGTTACATCATAAAACCATAGATCATAACCAAGTACAATATCCATCTTCATAAAAACAAAATACATAATCCCATTACATAAATAGCCATTAAAAAGATAACAAGCTGGACTTTACTTCAACGGTCCAAGCTTTCCAAAGAGAGATGAAGCAATTCAATCAAACTCCACTAGAGCTGGGCCCAACCTGAGGACCTGGAGGGAGAAAAAGGATAGAAATAGAGGGGGTCAGACATAAAGTCTGGCGAGTATGATAATTCTAACAATACTATTATCAAAATAACTAGACAAAGGCATAAGCTGGAAGACAAGTAAATGCCTATGAACTCTTAGGAAGATAAAGATAGCGTTTAAGATAACGTTAAAGATAACGGTAAAGTCACACCTAATTACTAACGAATGATTACTACACTGCACCGCACATTACTACACTGCACCACACCAGTCACCCTATTGTTTGATCCTACTTGCTTCACACAAAAACTTTATAAATAGCCTTACGTACCCCTAGCTGACTACACAGGTGCCGTCTGCCCCTATCTCCACTAGGTGTACCCCACTACCCACTTTCGAACGGCTCCCTACTCGTAGATACCCGTGCTGGCCTCACAATGGGGTGTATCACTCCCCTAAAGTGGCAACCCGATACAACTTGAGAATGCACGGCTTATACCTACACGATGCAACAACGTCTTACCTACCAGCCCGGGTCCACACACACATACGAAACCCGTTGGACTTGCGTTGCCACCGCTCCCCGTTTTGGCCTCTTACAGTCGAACCCAGCATGCGTGTCCCGACCTCGACTTGGGTCGAGCCCACAAAGATACGTTTGGGATACTGGTCGAAATGGGCCCCGACAAGCTACCCACCTAAGCTTGTCACTAGTATATCCCACTTAACCCTCTTAGTCATGTTCATTTACATGTGTGTTTGGTTAAGTCTTACTAATCGTATTTCACATGCCACTAAGGGCACCCCCTAGATTCCTCATGCCACCCAAGGCACCTACATAACCCCCATGTCCCACCTTACATGTTTATCTGGTTAAGTATTTCTTAATTCATTCAGGACAAAATCTCATAAAGACCTCTCACATTAGACTGGCATTTATGGCAGCTGGATTTGCCGGGCGGGTCCAGGCTGTCTTACACCATAAAAGAGTCTAACCTCATGTCTTTACAACCGTTATGCTTTAGTTTAGGCCTAGGACCTCTCACATTGGGCTGACATTCGTGACCACTGGATTTGCTGGGCGGGTCTGGGCAGGTTTACGTCACAAACGAGTCCAACTTCGTGTCCAAAGCATTGATTAACACTTAAAATCTTTTACCCCAGTTTTAATAATTCCCTATTCAAATTATTAATTAAGTCAACTTTTAATGATGTCCATAATTGACTCAATTATGGCCATCCACTTATGGCATGCAAAATCATATCAATTGCACCCCAACTTTTTAATATTAAATCCTTAATATTACCCCTACCCCACGTTAATACGTTCGCTTATTCAACGCATAATATAGGCTAGACTTGTATAGTCTAACACCTAGCACAAAGATAAATTATCACAACATATAGACAATTAAAATAAATCTAATCATAATAGGGGTGAAACTTGCATAAACTACACATGTTAAGGATCAAAAGGTGTCAACTTGTTAAATGTCTCAATTTATATGATATGATCATAGCCCAAATCTATACATAAACTTGTATATGGGGTTTTTAGGCAACATAATGATGGTGTGAACTAGCATAGGATATCACATATGTCATAGCATAATTCTAGATGTCATAGTAGATGTCTTGGTATATGTTCATAACTTTTCTAATCAATCTAACTTGCATATGTAACTTGTCATATAGATCAACATAACCTAAACATGATGATTTAATTAATATGAACTAACTAGCATAGATGGTAACATCATGGCCTTTTTAACATGTATGATTCATCACAACTTAGCATAGAAACTTTCAACATACATAACATCATCATAGCATGATTTACAACATATAAGATATCGTCATCACATAACATTGGATTTACAATATACATGATAGCAAAAGGGGTTTACAACAACATATATGATAATTCACATCATCTACTCATAATCCATTCATAACTCAACCTAATTAAAATGATAATAATCTTGTTAAGATCATCATACTCACAATTTAGAGAAGAAAAGAGAGAGTTTTGCTTTGCTTTAGGGTTGAGAGAATTAGAATTGAATTTGCTTTTCTTCTTTCTTAGTTGGCGGCGGCTCCATTGATTTCTATGGCGATGGTATGATGGTAACTATTCTATTTTAATTAGGTTTAGGGTTAGCATTAGGATGTATTTATAGGTGTAGGAAGTTAATTAGAACCATTAGATTAACCCTGAACCATGAGAACCAATCAAATGCAAAATCTGCATTTGAGCAAATCGGCCCACGGGTTGACAGCCAAACACCCTGGATTAACCCCTAGTCGACCCAGCAAGGCTCGGGTCGACCTCAAAAATGGGCCGGTTCGGTTATTCCCCCTCCCAATTCGTTGTTTTGAACTTTTTTGCATATTTATTTGTTTAATTTTTAATTTATATATATATATATATATCAATATATATATATTTCTCTGCGCAACCCATTTCACTTAATTCTTTTCTAAAAATTAAGTATACTTTAATTTGTGAATTTTAATGTTATAAAATTACGGGGTGTTACATTTCTTATTTCCTATATCTAGAAAATATACGCTAATTACATTTGGAAAACATTTGCACTTCTCATTCACGCATTACTAACCTTCCATAACCATCAGTCCCTAACCGTAAACTAGTAAGAGAACATTTCCCTAAGTATAAACCCCGAAGGCCGAAACCAACATCAGATCGATACTCAGACAACTATTCAACATAACTAATTTCCAGTCTATTTCTAATGTTCTTAACTCCATTTCTTAATTTCTTGTTTACGAAACTGTTTACACAACTCCCTATTCAATTTACAAATCCACTTCTTTACGAAAATCTTTGATTATAACGATAACGTTATAATCTCTGCTTTTGAAATATTTAATTTCAAAATATAACTTTTGTTTAAATAAATAAACAAGTAATTAATTAGACAAATAAATAAATCTTGATTATAACCAGAAAGTAAATGATACTTTCCTAAATTCGATAGAATTGAATTCCAACATATCTCTCTTTTGAATACTCTTTATTCAAATAATGTTCCAAACATCGGAATAAAACTTACCATTTCAGTTTAACTTGATTTCTAAATTCATATTTGAATTTATCACTTCAAATATTCATCAGTTTCCTTTATAACCATTCCAATTTGCAAAACGTTTGCTATTAAATCATTAATCACTTTAAAACGTGAATACTATTCCTTTACAGAAATCTGGACTTGTTTTATTAAATCAAATCTTGATTTAAATAATAAACACCATTACAGTTTTAAAACTACACCTTTCTAGCTATTTTATTAATCCATACTAATATCCCACTTTGTAAACTCTGTTTATGAGTCAACTCCTTGATAAGTATATATCAAGTTTATAAATCCATCTCGCTTACATATTCTATTGTAAATTATTAGTTTTAAACCAATATTAATTATCCTTTACATATCCAAATTTTACATATATATTTTCTAAAATTAAATTATTTTAATAACATTTGACGTTGTCGAATTATAAACCCTTATAGTTTTATTCAGCTCATATTCACATCTCGAACCTCGAAATAAATTTAATGATTTCCCTTTTCATTACTCATTTTTAAATTCACATTCACGGATTATTTAATAATAATTATTTAATAATAATTGTTCTATTCCATTTACAAATATCTTTAATAAATCACAATACTTGTTTTATTATGATAAAAACAAGTTATTAAACCCCAAATTTCTTTTCCAATATATTTTACGGTATTTAAATACCAATTATTTCAGATCAATGTTATTCAAACCTCACAATCACACAATAATCAACCACAGATTATTTGTCACATCATATAATGCAATATATGAAGACAACATTATAATTGTTGACGAATCCAGTTGGATCCCTCTAACCTGTTTTTTTCCTGCATCCACAGACGTTAATCAACATAAATAACACTAATTTCATTTCAATATGAAATTTTGTAATAAATAGAAACAATATTTAAGTAACATTTTATATATATAACAGTATCCATAATTTCAATCAATTAATTAGCCAATCATACAAACAACCATCACACACAACATTCAATCATTTTGATCAATATTAAATAACGTTTATAAAATTATAACACTGGGTAGAGTTAGTGAGTTTACTCTCCTTGTCGTTAATCGTTAAATAACGATTAACACCAGTTGATTTAAATCAAACATTTGATTCTGCCAAAATCCAAACAAGCTCCAAATTGTTTCAAACCAGCTTCACTGTGAAGCCCCATAAATTCGGCCTGCAAATCCATTCAAATTCCCTCCACCAGTAATTCTTTTTCTTTCCAACTTCAGCGGCCTCCTAGACTAATTTACATCTGCCTTCTTAGGCGGCTTTTTTTATTTGGGCTTTTCATTTCTGACATCAGCCCACCTCCCCACATTATAACTCACGATCCAACCCGCCTAACACTCTTCTTCCCAGAACCATACTTCTCGTAACAGCTTCTTACTTCCTCCCTTATTTCCAAAACATTTCCGCGAATTCAAACGCAACGCACCAATCACTCTCAAGTGTACACCTTCTCTTGTTCATGCATCTCCACCGCAGACCTCTCCCCATATACACAGTACCCATAAAACCTCCATTTTGAAACTGTCGAGCACCCAAACTCCCTCTTCCTCCCAATATAAATAACACACCATTCATACTGAAGACTAAGACGCGCCGATCAGCTTCCTGTTCCTCAAAATTTTGACGCGCAGGTGCTTCCCCCTTATTTCGAACGCCACCATTTTCCGCAAGTTTGAAGGCTTTGATCTCATTATTTACTCCCCATGTTCGCCTACCCCAACTGTACCACGTACCCAGCTTCCCCCCATTAGTTCATCCACGCATGCACCTTTCACTCAAAAACTGTGCACCAACATTGAGAACCCACCTCACTGTTTTGGAAAAACGTGAATAGGTGACTCTCGAAACCCAGAAATGATCACCTAAAGCATGCTGCTTTTCTTTACAGCGAACAAGAGAAAAAAAAGACGTCGATCCCAATGAAATTCACACGGGATGGAAGACATTTCATAGAAAGTTTGAATGTAATCTAGTTCGTGATTTTTAAGATAGTATTTAGCTTTTTTTTCTTCGAGAACACTAACTCACGGCTATGAAATCTTAGAAGGAAGAAGGACAGTAAGATTTTTTTTTTGCATATTATAGCTGAGGAGACTTCAGTACTAAGGTATCATAACATATATAGCCATGTTCTTAGATTTACATTGATGTTTGTAGGGATACAGTATTTTTGGTAGCTTGTTTTTTAGTTGTAGGCTGCCATGACATTTCTTTTCAATACTGTACTGTGGTTAGGCAAGCTTAGAGACGAAGCAATAGGTTCTATTGTTTTATAATAGTTGGAAATATCTTACCGAACCTCTTGCCAGTACTGTTTGTGGAAATGAGTAATGATTATTGATGCATAAATTATACAATGTGTACACCCCTAATTTGAATGTGGTATGATTTGGTAATGTTTGTACGATGGTATATATTGGTCAAAGTTGACACGGCACCGACTATGCAGAATTCCATTTATTTACGATCGTTATGGACAAAAATAAAATTGTCCCTATGTTGTGCACTGCTCTACGATCTCAGAAATATAATAAAATAAACTGGTTAACTTATTCTGTGAAGTTTCAAAAATACTAATATAGGGTGTAAAATACTCCAAATAAAAAGATGCTTATTTTCCAAAATAAAAATTATAGAAAAATTCTATAAATTAAACTGAAGATACGTCTTGAAAATCTTATCCAAATTCATTGCCAATATTTTATTTTATTTAAATAATCGTTATGGTTTATAAACAATTCCATAATGACTGTTTGAAAATTTTATTTGGACATAACTTACAATATATAAGACAAAATCTCAATTTTTCACTTCCATTAGAAAACCACGGTTAATTAGATTCGAACATTTCATATTTCGAAAGAAATCTGATTTATAACAAACCTTGTACATTCAGTTGAAGTTCAAAATGTAATATTATGAACTACCGTAACATTACGAGCTCGATTATAATTATATTATAATTAATACGTTCTACCGTCGTTTAATTAATATATTCGTTATTATAACTTGAATATAAACTAATATAGATATCACATATTATCCAATACACGCAATATACCCAATTCAACTATTTCTGGCCATTCTAAAAAAATATTTTTATCATTGCAATATTTATATTAATTTAAATATTCAAAATACTTAAATTTAAACCATTATAATAAAATTATTAAATCGTTAAAAATCCAGGACGTTACAAAGAGACTATCAAAATATGCATCCCAGGTACATAGATTAATAAAATGTAAAAACATGATGGTTTTATCAAATTTAATCCAACCGTACGATTGTGTCAGCGTATGCCAAATTTTGCAGCTAAAGCTGAAGAAATGATGATTTCTACTATGAAATATAGAAAAATTGAAATAATTAATTGGTCACATGTATCTAACCTCAAGTTGAAAGGAAAAACAAAATCATTCGCTTACCTTCAAATTTGAATATCTAACTATTAAATTATGTCAAATCATCTTTTGGTAGAAGGTAAAAAAAAAAGCTATCCTAATTTGAAAAATGAAATTTACATCATATAACCCTCATTAGAAAATTATATGAAAATCACATAACTTGGTTTTGAATACTTAAACCAAAATAAAAAAAGTGTACTCTCACTCAAGGTTTTAAACAAAGAAGAAAACCTAGGATATTTATTAGAAATCAAAATGAAATTTAAAGGGACGTGAGTTAAGGGAATTTTTTTTAAAAAAACATTCCTTCTGGCTTTGCCATGTAGGAATGAGATAGTTGAGATATCTGTGCTTCTGAGATTATAAATACATCTATCCTATTATGTTTTGCCATATAGGAATGGAGAAATTCCTGATGTGAATAGAGGATATGAGGACAACATTAGGTGGAGGCCAATTACATTTCAGAGGAAAACTGAGCTTTATAGATTTCATAGGCAAATGAGATTTGTAATTAGGTTAAAGGTTTTTAGAGGCATATGAGGAAAATAGTTGTAATTTTATATATTTTTATGTGGTATATGATTTATAATTTGTATTTTCGATATAAATTTGTGATTTTTATCAATGATTGGATCATGATGCCTTCAAACTTACATCTATTTCTTTTGTTATTTATATATTTATTATTGTACATAATATATAAATATACATATATGCATATAATTTGTGGATATATTACAAGTGTAAAATTATAGTTGTAATAAAATATATCACAATAGTTATAAGCAGTTGTAAAAATTATAACAACTGTGCATACCAGTTGTAATAAAGTATACTACAATGGTGAAAAACAGTTGTAAAAGATTTTAGTCTATTAAAACTTCTTAATATACGATGGTTACCCCACCGTTGTAAAATTTATTTTACAACGGTTTTCCACCGTTGTAATATGGTCAATTTGTTGTCATGTTATTTACTATTAATGTTTTGGTCTAAACTAACGACCAAAACAACCCTATTTGTGTTAAACCTTGTTTTAAGATTCAAAATCATATAAAAGGTTGATGACTGTAGTTATTGTAAATTATTCCCTAAATTATTTAAAAAAGGAATATGCATATTTCAAACCACAAGAAATAGGTAATATGTATATTTGGAATGGTTGATGTAAACTATATACATACATAAATGAATTTGCACAACCCTTTCCTATTTGTTTTTGTACATATTTCTTTCTGATTTCAAGTAATGCCTTTTTATTGAAAAAAAAGGGAATATTTACAGTAATTAAGTTAAACCCCAAACATAAACTAAACACAAATTGGATTATATTTTTATCCAAAATTTACGTAAACCACAAATTAGCATCAAATTTAAGAATCTGGAATAAAACTGCAGATTTTAACAAAGGTTTCGGGACTGATTTCCAAATCCAAGGTGTTCACAATAACTACGATAAACCTAAGAAAAATTATAAGTAATAAAGTTGTATTAACCAACAAGGCATATAAATTTAATATTCAAACCACAACCTATTATTTTAGATTTGACAAAAATAATAAAAAATCTGATAAATTTTATGCATACATTCCAGATCTATTACAAATGGACTAAACATGCTATTATAAACGATGTATATAAATTTTACACTCACTTGAAAGCTGTCCAAATCTGAATCTTAATAAACCTTTAGGCCTACAATTCCCTAAATCTTACAGATCTACAATTATTTAAAAAAAGGGATTCTTTTTTATTTGTATATCTGCAAGAAATAGGACGGAGGAAGGAAATCTAAATGGAAGAACGCTTGTTCGTAGCACCATCTCTTTTGCACAGGAATTGGATTCCAATCTTCTCAAATCTAATTTTATTTAATTTGTATATGTTTATATTTGTTTTTGGAGAGATTTGGAAGAAGAGAAATTTGATTGCTTCCAAACATAATGCAGGAAGCCCTAACCCTAAACCTTAGATTAAAGCTTCTCATATTCAATTTGAAATTACTGGGAAATTGGATTATTCAGCTCCTATTTCTAATGGATCAAAGGATTATAATCTTATCGAAGAGGAGGATATTGAAGAAACAGAAGTTTCGTGGAGGAACTCAATATAATTTTATATGACTGGAAAGGGCCTGTATTTCATTTATTTCAATGCTTACATAAAATGAGTATGGAAACCTAAGGTCCCAACGATATTATTTTTACCAAATTAAACTTGAAGTAGAAGAAGATTATAAGTGAATTCTTAAACATTGTCCACGGTTCATGGATAATAAGCTTACAAGAATGAAGAAATGAGAACTTGATTATATTTTAAAGAAAAAAGGGCTAAGCTCATATCCTATTTGGTTTAAACTTCACAATCTAAATCTTGGCTTATGGTAAGGTGTATCGGTAAACTTGCTAGCATAATTGGCATCTCGCTTGATATGGATGAAAACTCAACATTAGTTAAAAAAAATTAACTAAGCTAGGGTTTCAATTGAAACAAACACATTATCAGAACTACCGAAAACTGTGGAAGATTTAGATAATAAGGGAATGCGAATGTTTAGTCTATGGATATGAATTTTTTCCTCCAAGGTGTAATGCAATCAATTGCTTTAGGCATACTAATGATTAGCGTGATTCTACAAAAAACCATCCCACGAAAGTATGGAAAGAGAAACCAAAAAACAAAACATCACCTCTCCTCCACAAGATCAAAATATATTTGGTTTGCACAATCCTAAAGATGCAACCAAAAATATACAACAAAATGCTAGCATAACCTATCATACATGCATGATTCGCCAGTGATTATGGGTGAGTGCTTTAGAGAAGCCGCAGGAGTTCAAGCAAATAATAGTTAGAATGTAACAACCCGGAATTTCTGAACCAATTTAAAATTTTAATTTTAGCCATTTTAGTGGGTTTTGGATATTTAAAATGATTTATTTTAAATAATAACGATTAAAAATTTACTTTAAATGAAGTTAGAATGTAGAAATATTTAATTTAATTAGAAAGAGCTTGAAATGGCGTGGTAGTTTGAAAATTGGATTGTAAACTTCAATTAAATGTATAGAATTCAATATAAAACAGAATTGAATGAAACAAGAAACGTTGGAATATTTTGAAATGTAACTTTATAACGAATGCAAGAAACTGAGATTTCACTTTATAAATTAAAAGTTATGTCCAGTTTAAAATTTAGAATAGGCGCTATGGAATTTATATATTTTTTATTATATATATAACCCTTAAAAATAACCATTTTGTAAACGACCTCCGTGTTCAACGAAATAACTTTTGTTGGATTCGGAATGTCAAATTATTGTAAGTCTTAAAATTTCATAATTACTGGAATTAATATGTGAGCGTAGTAAGTTTAAACGTGTTTTGTAATTTCAGTTAATTTAATCAACTAGAAAAAGACCAGTTTTTAAACGGCCTCCAAATTTGATGAAATTAGTTTTGTTAGGACCGTATAGTCAAAACACAACAAGATTTAATTTTTCTGTAATTTTTGGGGTCAGTATGCGGCCCCGGTAAGTTAAAATGTACGTTGAAATTCAATATTGACCGTTATATTAATTTATATTTTAAGTTTGACGAAAACTAATTGAAACAGTCGAATTGGCTTACGAAACATATTCCATTTTGTTTGGAATGAGGGTATTTAGCTAGGAACGACAGTCGTTGGGTTTGATTTGGAGTTCGAACGGATAAACATGTATTTTTGAAATTAAAATAATTATATATATAATTATTTGGTCAAAATCAGTCAAAACCCCACAAACCCTAATCCCTTAAACCAACCGCCGCTCTTTGCGATCAAAGGTCGATATTCTCTAATCTTCTGCTCAAAAGTTCACGATATATATGAATCGAAATCAAAAACTTGTAATAGAAATCTTCTTCAACTTCTCGAGATCTACCTATCTACTGGATATGATTGTGATTGGTGTTAAAACATGCTCGAATTTTGGTCAAAAATTTTCACTGCTCGCTTGTGTTTTCTGGCGCCTGCTGACCACCTGTGGCGACTGGTTGATGCTAGAAGGAAGCGACAGGTAGGGCTCTCGTGTGGCATTCTTGGATCGACAGTAAAAGGCTTCAGGCAACGGGCGTGGGTGAACTTCGAGGGCGATGAATGGGTTTCGTGATTTTGTGGAGGGAACGGGAGAGAAAGAGGTTATCTGATGTAATTAAAATTAATTAATTTTGTTAATTAATTATTTACTTATCCAATAGTTAAAATACCATATCTTCTTCAAACAGCGTCAGAATTTTGTGAAACCAGTTCCGTTGAAATCATATTGTCGAACACTACAACATGGAAGTGACCAGAACGGAAACAGAGCAAGTGGAATTTTTAGCTAAGTTAAACACGTGTTTAATTTAGTTTAAAAACAATAATTCAGAAATAAAGAATGCCGGAGTGGAAACAAATGTGAGAACTCTCTCACTCAAATTATTTTTGTTATGTTATTTAGTTTTGGATTTCAACACACGAACTCCCACAAATCATTTAAATTGAAAGCGAGGTATGGATATTAGCGACACTCGCATTTCAAACTCCGTGGATGACCACTTGTAGCGCCGTAAATGGCTTTGGGTAGTTGAGTATTTATTTATATGGAATGGATAGTTTGGTAGTTTGTGTATTGTGATTGTGATGTTGAAATGTGTAACATATTAAAGATAATGTTAATATTATTGTGGTAGTTGAAATTAAATTATAAATATCTATTTATAATTTTAACAGTAAAAAAATTTGTTACGTAGAAAAATAATTCAAGTCGAATTAGAACTGGTTAAATTTATTAACCAGCGATTTATTTAAATCAACTGTATTGTTTGGAAACCCCACACCGGTCTGGGGATGTTAATTAATTCACATCTCCTTGAATTTAATTGTATGTCTTGTCAACCGATTGATTGATAGACTGTGATAACTGTTATTTAATTATTTAATGCTTATACAGTTGTAAATTACACTCTGGATGTGAATTGACTATTTAATAGTTGTTTATCACTATTTTTGAATACATGCGATGTATGGAATCCATATAAATAAATTAATATGGTAATTGGTTGAGTCTGATTCCAATTCAGAAATAACGAATATCTTAAAATAATATTCAGCAAAGAATCAAAATATGATTTTGATGTCCGATTTTGGATGGACACGAAAATATATAAAAATATGAAGTCGGGCTAAGTATAGAAACGCTATTTTAACTCGATCGAAATTTTGTATCGATTTTATTCATCTTATAATTAATATCGAAAAGAATTGAATTCAAAATTTGATATTTTGAAATTATTTTCATTTTAAAGTTATAATGATATATAATATTCAATTTTGATTTAAAATTGAAAAGTAAGTTAAAATCATTTTAAAACGAATTTATAAATATTTTATAAAATACGTTTTAAATGGAAATCGACGATATATATATTATATATATTTAATGGCTTTTATAGAACGCGTCGCACAGCGACCGTTCGCGAATGTCAACCACTGATTTCAAATTGATGTAACGAGAGATCCGCTATTGGATTCTACTAAAACCGGAACCATTGGGTTCGTATCGAAAAGATCTTTCCAATGAATATTAAAGATTTAAATTTGAATGGTTGGATTTTAAATTATGTCCAAATCAATTTCGAAAAAGGTCGTTATGGATGCAGTTCGGTGGCCATTATGGGAACCGATTGTATGGGCCTTAATAAAATTATTAAAAATATGGAAAAATTATGTAGAATCATAATTACTTATTTGGAAAGATTTTGGATGAAATATTCCATATTTGAAAAGATAAAAGATATTTTTATCGAAATGAACTAGTTATTAACTAGGATAATAATCCAATATTTTTAAATAAATAAATTGGATTTGTAAATGGTTTTAATATAACCAAAATTTTCTAACGTATGGATTGGAAAGGATTTAAATGGGAACAATCTTCAGAATATTTCGACATTGGATTCCGTGATTATACGGATATTGTTAAGGAATTCAAAAGATATAGATATCGTTATTCCCAATACGATATCCGTTAGTTTTAGAATTTGATATTGAATATGAGTCGGTATAATTTCTATTCAGAACCTTGTATTTAGTATCAAATTGGATTTTGGGTTTATCGTGAACGATGTTTTAAATAACATTTGTTCTTAAAACCCAATTAACAATGAAGATATGATTTGGAATTTATAAATCTTTTTATTAAGATTTAATGGAAATTTTCCAAAGTAAAGTTTTCCAATTTAATATAGCAAACTGGAATTGAATGGAATTCGATTTGGTAATAATCGAGATGAGCTTCTCTAAAGGAATACTGTTACTATATATGGAATTTAAAAGGCTTTGCCATTATTCCATTTATATTATTAGTATGATACGTAAAATTATATCAATTATATATTGATCTGTTTTTCCGTGAAGATTCCATAGTTAATGGAAGATGATTCGGGTTTATCGTGAACCGTGTTTTAATTGACATTGGTTCTTTAACCCTGTTAAAGACATGATTAATTTCCCTAAAGCTGAATAATCATAAAGCAATTATTTTTTAGATTAAAACTGAACTAGAGTTTTAATGAATCTTTAAATAGATTAAAATGAGGATGGGATAATTAAATTTATCGAATGCATGAAACAATCGAGAATGGAGTACCACCAATTTTACTCCTGGCGGAAGTTAAATCTTTAATTAGATTTGAAAGTGAAATGGTAATTAATTTTACTGATAACACAGTGGGTATTAGATATGGAGTACTACCAGTTTTTCTCCATAGGACAAATAGGTTGGGATTGGAATAATAAATAATTACTTCGGTAAGCCTCGATAATCCCGATTAGTTTTCTAAACCTTAATTTGATTTAGAATTGCGAAAAGATGAAATAAAATCTTTTGAAATGATATCCAAATGAAGAATAAAGAATAAGTTTAAAAGAATTTATCTTTGATAAAATTAATGGGAACCTTCCCCTAAAGATGTGAATATTTGAATAAAAGAATATTCTGAATTGGAATGAGGCGTGTGATGTGTTTTTATGGCACTTGATTATTGATTATAAAATACATGAGTTATTCGGAAAGACTAGGTTTATCCTATTCTGAATAATTGATACGGCGACTAAAAGTCGACGATGAAGATGGTGGTTGAAGACCGGAGATCTTCACATCGTTTTGATGATTACTGATGTCTTAATTGGGATGTGCACCCGATACAAGGTAATAAGTGGTGATCTTCTATATGTAATAGGAGATCGACTAGATATGCGAGGAACTCTCTCCTGTATTGGACATATGGGACGAGGAATAAGGTGCCTCTTGTTTCGCTCAGACCCAGAACAGACTTGTAAATGGATGTTTGTCTGACATTGGATTTCATACTATGTTGATTGATTTGTATTAAATATATATCTGTTTGGTGGCGAAGAATTTATTCTCTTGCTTAACACCCTTCTCTGAGATGTACGAGCTTAGAGGTTATATATTGATAGACATCAATCGCATGGCGTGGATTGTCAATGTGGCATGCTAAGATGCAAATGAACAAGGCTTTTGTTGAAAAGCAGAGTCTTGTAGTTGATGATCAAAGCATGGCTTTATTTAGCATAGCTTTGTGTATAGCGTTAATTCGCGGGCCTCACACCCCGGTATGAGTCAGAAACGGGATTAAGGACAGCAGGGAGTGCATGCGTTTCTTTCTAGCTGAGAGTGATGTCATGGTATGGAGCCCAGACATTTTTTCTTATGTGGATGATGGATTGCGAGGCAACTCTGATATAGGGGCATATGCTCATAGGGTCGACGTACTGACCTTTTTGGAGGTCCGATAGGACCAGGAAACGTATTGTTCAGGAATAGTTAATCCACTAAAGTAAGTGTGGACCGGCCCTGCAAGATCCAAGGGTTCACTGCGGGGTATCTTGGGTCATCTTGCTAAAGGTGATTCGAATCAGTGAGGAGCCATCCCTTGCCTCGACTCATAGATGGAATCCAATTTCCAATACGTGACTTTTTTGTTTTAGTTATAAACCTATACGGTGACATAGTATGATGAGGGATTATGTCGTCTATGATTGATACTTTAATATTTGAAGTTGATTTTGACACTATGCACTTATAGTAATATCAAAATGATTTGTTTTAAACGTACTGAGCATGTTTGGCTATTATAAGGGAAAACTCTATCCTCCGGCTTGTGTTGCATTGTGTGATGGGACCTGAGTCTTATAATAACTTCATTTTTCCAAAAAGCATTGTGTTGGTTTATTTTAAACTGAGATTCATGTGGAGTAAACCCATTCCATGTTATACGGTGCGGTCCAATGGTTTCCCAACTTTTAAAGTAAAGATTTAATAACTGTTTTATTTCTCACACCAGTCCCATGATTGACTCGAAGTTTATTGTTTCTACCTAAACTCTAGGTGCCCATATTTTCCACATGGGCAGCCAATAGTTTTGGACTTGCAGATATTTCTTTTCACTGGATCCTGGATTACGGCTGGAGCTATATTTGGAATGCTTTGTATCTGTTTATCTCTTTAAGATGGGGTAGTTGATGTATTTCCACTGCACATTATACTTTTGCATTATTTTTCCACTGCTTTGTAATTTAAAACTCTAATATTTTCTGCTATATATTATTATTTGAACCCTGATATCTTGTTCTCTGATGTAATTGTTGTAATAGCAATGAAATGTTCTATTGTTTATGTTTTGATGCATCGTGCTCTCAAAGCAATCTGGGCTTCTCTGTCTCCTCGGGGACCGGGGAAATCTGGGTCGTTTCGGTTTGGCATGAGAGCTTTGGTTTACAAAGCTAGAGAACAAGACACATCCGAACCAAATGAAATAATTCATCATAGATATGATTAGTAATATCCTATTAGAATGACTCGTTAGAGATAGGGTTAGTATTACCCTAGAATGAGTTTGAAGAGTGCTATTTCTTAAAATGAATTTAATTTTGAAAATTATATCTTATTATACATATTTGACTATTTTATTTTATATTGAATTTGGACTATCAGGTATATGAATATTTTGAATATATGCAAAGTTAATGTGTATTCGAAGTCCCAAATATACTGGATAGATATAGAATCACATTCTAGTCTCCCGAAGATGATTCTGATGATTGAGATCTCATCATCAGCATTTATGTTCGAGTTTCAAAAGTGGGATATCTATATATTTCCAATTTTCTGGTGTGAGAACCAAAACATAGTTAGAATTTGTTGTTTGTGCATTAATCTTGAAATATGATGTAGTGTCCCGAAATTCCAGTCTAATTTGAGCTGACCAAATAACACAAGTCCAACCCAAATTACACTAGAACCAGAAAACTAATAGAAAGAAAACAGAGGGTGAGGATAGATAAGATAGAAACTTAGAATAGAAGAAGAACATACAACATAAGAGTAAACACGAATCTCATAGCAGAACGAATAAATATATTTCATAACATAACTTTGAAATATAATTCTGTACTTGAATATACATATCATTTTCAAAGTACAGCACTTACAACACAACGGAAAAACAATAGCTATATAATTCTGAAGCCTCCTGCTCCAGCTCTTCAAGTATCTTCAAATCCCGACTACTTGATTGCCAGTACAAAATTGGGCACCCAAGAGTTTAGGGAAAACAAAACAAAATAAACAAAACAAAATAAACTCCGGGTCAGTCATGTGACTAGTGCGAGAAAACTCAAATTATTTTATTTAACTTTCAAAATCCTTTTGAAACAAAGGATAATCATAAGACTGATCCACACATAAACACGGACGGTTTTTACCTTACGATAACCCAAATCATTAGTAAAACAATATTATTCTGATATAACAATAGTGTCTAACACAAGTAATATCAATCTAGTTGAAACGCTTGCATCTAACGTTCTACATATATAATATACAATTAAAACCGCGGGCTCTTATTTGGGGAATGGATTCCAACTATGACAAGGTATGGATCCACCTTCCGCTCAGTGTACTCTAGAAGCGATACACTGGAGTTCAACAAGAACATCTTGTAACTCGGCCACACATGACCGACCACTCATTTCGCTTGAGTGTATTGAATATATTGTCACCTTACAGTTGGTAAACCAACATAACCATTCCCGGGAGATACAGATTTAAAAGAAGTAACAAATATTAATATTCTCTAGATGGTGAAAATATACCCTACTTGGTTGCGAACCACTTAGACATGCTGCCTGCCTGCTTTCTGTCATTTCCCAATTGATGAGGCTCGAGGTCAAAACGTATCTTTTAACATATCACTCCTCCATTTACTTCGAATGCCACATCATCATACCCGTTAAATCACAAACTGATTTCCCCAAAAATACCATGGGTATAAGCTATGAGAAACGAATTCCTCCGCCATCAACGTAAATACGTTTGAAACGTTCAACTTACGTGATCTACCAGATATACTCTGTCAAACATTCATACATTCAAGTTGTTCTGGGACTGGATAAACCAAAGGCACTATTCTGTACACCCATCCTAGGCAATCTCTACCTAGGACTTATACAACAGCTCTTGCACTTTAACCCTTCTTCAATTTGACTTGGATCTATTTGATTCGAAATGCTAACGCCCATATGGAGTGGTTCTTTTGATAAGAATCCAACCGGTCTCTCCGTATTGACGATGGAAAAATGGTCAAAATTTTGATAGTCTATGATTTAACTATCAAAGAAAAACACGTGCGCAAACAATGATATTATTTCCATGTGGACATTTTATCGATCAATCATCATTTGACATTTATCTCTTTAGTTCATTAATTTACTTATCCCATGTTTCCATATATTCTAAATTCTTGTTTTCTATTATTAGAAAATATTTCTGATTCTTATTTCGAAAACATTTCCAAAACTCCTTCATTGGATATAAACTGATGTTTAAATCAAACATCGCCATGCCAACTCAAACCATTTCACTCATTAACTAAATTCACTTAACCATCATTCACTATCAAACCTTACCATCCCTTAGTTAAGAAGGAAGTCAATCAAGTTGCGGTATAATTACCTCTCAGACCTTAACTGAACAATGTTTTAACTTCGAAATAGTCAAAGTTTATCTTTTAAATCTTTAACAAACTTCCTTACGTAACTCTCTTTTGAATAAATCTCTATTCGATAACTCTTTCCTTCGAATAAACTATATTCAATAATCTCTCTTCTTCGAATAACCTATATTTGAATAGCTCTATTCAATTAACACTATTCGATTAACTCTAATCGACTTACGCTTGTCAGTTATCTCTATTTGATTAATTCAATTCTATTAACTCTGTTTGATTAACTCTATTGGATTAACTCTATTTGATTTACCCTACAGGATTAACTCTATTCAATTAACTCTAACTAATTTGCTCTTATCAATTAACTCCTTTCGAATAAACTATATTCGATTAACTCCTTTTGAATAACTAATATTCGATTAACCCCTTTTGAATAACTAATATTCGTTAACTCCTTTCGAATAACTAATATTCGATAACTCTTTTCGAATAACTAATATTCGATAACTCCTTTCAAATAACTAATATTTGAAAATTTCTTTCAAATAACTAATATTCGATAATTTCTTTTGAATAACTAATATTCGATTAAGTCTTTCTCTATTCGAACAAACTATATTCGATTAATTCTCTTATTCGAATAACCTTATTCGATAACTCTTTCTTCAAGTAAACTATATTCGAATAACTCTAATCCGACTAACTCTAATTCAATTAACTCTAATCGAATAACAAATATTCGACTAACTCTTGTTCGATTAACTCTATTCGAATAACTCTAGTTCGATTTAACTCTAATTGATTAACTCTAACTGATTAACTCTAACTGGTTAACTCTAACTCTAATCAATCAATTAACTCTAACTCTAGTCGATTAACTCCTCTAACTCATTTTGATTAACACATTTTGATTAACTCCTTTGATTAACTCTACATCCATATTCAGTTTCAAACATAGATGTTGAAATCGATTCTTACTTCTCCATATAAGTCCTGACTTATATATTCTATTTATCCAATGATAAATATTTTATTTAATTTATAAAATTTTATTTATAAATTTATCTTCTCCACTTATCTATTAAAATAGATTTTTATTTAAAATCTACTTTAAATTCATATTTCTGTTATACCATTGTGCGAAGCACGGGTCTAAACTTTCCTAGTGTAAAAATCTCATTTTATACAATTATATTTATTTATCACACAATTCCCTTTTGATAATTCTATTTATTTCGTAAATAAATATTTCTTTTTATAACTTTATTTATTTTCTAAATAAATATTTCCTTTTAAAAATTATTCTATTTACATTCTAAACAAATATTCCTTTTACACTTCTATTTACAAGTATTTTCCTTTACATTTGTTTTACAAATATTTTCCTTTATATTTGTTTTACAAATAATTCCCTTTTTAACTCTTTAATTTTATAATTATTTCCTTTTATAAAATCCTTTTCCTTTTATATATAAAACCCATTGATTTAATATAAATAATTTATTTTCAAAATATACTTTGAAAATCCCCTTTTCACATCCCAGTATTTCATACGGTATTTAAAATACCAAACAACAGTGATCGATATCATTTAAACAACATAATCATCAACAGCTTATATATTACATCATATATTACAATATATGAAAAACAGTAAAATAAATGTTGAGGAATCCTGTTGGATCCCTCCAACCTGTTTCCTTGCATCACAGATGTTAAACAATATAATTGACATCAACTTCAATTCAATATGAAATATTCTGCTAAACAGAATCAATATTTGATTAATGATTTATATATATATATATATCGTTATCTATAATTTCAACAAATACATAAGCAGTTCAACCAAATAGTTAACACACAGCAGTCAACAGATAATTATCAGTTCTAAAAATATGTTTTAAAAATATAACTGTTCAGAGTTGGTGAGTTTTACTCACATTGGACGATCATCGTTAATAACGATAACCATCGCTTGATTCAGACGGATAATTTATTTCGCTACAAATTGTAACGAGCTCGAATTCACTTCCAGTCAGTTCCATGTGTAGCCACCATCCATGCGATCCCAATGGATCTTGTTTCACTCAATTCTGATTAAGTATGACCGAGATATTTAATTTACAAGTTTGAATACACTTATTTAAATAAAACAAAACATAATTTGGATTTTGAATTTGGGCCTTTACCTTTTTCTGCCGCAGCCCATTACCCTTAAACCCATACCCGCTTTGTTCTTTCTTCCCCAATTACCCAAAACTCTCGACAGCTTCCTCGCACCATTACCGAAATTTCAACTTCCACCGCACCTCCATTGTTCAACCGTACCCAAAACAAAATCCACCATTTCATTCTCCATCATCCTCTTCCACCCTATACCCGTTTTTCTCAACTCGATCCACCCATCAAAATTCCGTTGCAGCCATTCTTGCACCATACAGTAAACAGTGCGATAGTTTTATCTTAGAGAATTCCCAAAAAACAAACAAAAACTCTACTCTTTTCTATCACAAACCCGAATACCATTTCCGTAGGTCGAATCATTGCTTGAATCACTCGAAAGCTCAAACCCTAAGTTCGAATGCGGCTACCTAGTAGTGATCGAGTACTTCTATTTGCATATAGACTTGAAGGGAAACAGTGTAGGAACTCAAATATATTGGTTTCCTTATTTATAGGATTTTACTTCATTTTTATATGGATTTTTGGAAGAGGATGTTCTCAACGTTTTGAAGTTTCTAAGTGGTGGCTTATGAGAACGATTTTGTAAGGGGGACGTGATTTTTGTGTGGCTGAAAAGGATGAGAGCGTGGCCTTTTCTAGGCCATAGAAGGGTTTGAGATATTTTATTTTTATTTTCATTTATTTGTTTCTACACTCTAAAATCCCTACGAACACACACGATACTTAAAAATCATGAAAATTGATGTATAGCTATAGTTTGACATTACGAACCCAATGAAACTGGTTTCGTCGAATTCCGACTCCGTTTGCTCACACAGCATATTTTTAACTGTCAAAATATTGACTACTTTTCAGATAGAAATCCCGTATGGCCACATACTGACTCTAAAAATCACGAAACTTGGAGTGTAACAATAATTTAATATTATGGATCAAACAAAATTAGTTTCGTCGAAAACGGAGGTCGTTTGCAAAACTGGCTATTTTTAAAGCTCTAAATAACCTATTTAAATATATAAATATATTAAACAATAATTAAATTAAATATTAATAAATATATATTTTCGTATATATATTCACATAGAATATCACACAGCTCCATATCAGGATATATAACTCGATATTGCAAATGCAGTGTTACATCGATATTCGATTTATATTTAAAACCCATTTAAAATATAAATAAATCAATATAAATTATAAAGGAATTCCATAGCGACTTTTCTAAAATTTGGTTTGGACATAAATCGAAATCTACATGACGAAATCCCGATTTTTCTCTTCCATTAGAAAATTATACTTCATTAGCTCCGAACGTTTCTTAATTCACAGATATCCGATTTAAAACGGACCCTGTATATTCAGTTGAAGTTCGAATTGCCAAATTACGAACTGCAGCGCCATTCGAGCTCGATTATATTTGTAATATAATTATACGTTCAAATTGTCATTATTTAAATATATTCGTTATTGTACTTCAATTTTAAACTGAAATACATATTTTGAATTGTCCAGTTCACACTATAGCGTCAATTCACTATTTCCGACTATTACGAAATTAAATATATTATTCTATTTTTATATAAATTAAATATTCAATATTATTTAATTAAACGACCATATAAATCTTTAAACCAGTATTTAAATAATTAAATAAATTAATTGTTACACCATAAAAATACGGGACATTACATTCTTCCACCCTTAAAATAATTTCGTCCTCGAAATTGCAAAGGTAGAAAACAAACCCCATTAACTGGGTTAAAAATTATTTGTTCACTTCTTTAACTTCAGTTTCACTGAACCAATTAATTCTAATAAAATATTAATTTATTTCTGTTAACCAAAATTTTCAAAAATCCTGAAAATTTTCTAACACCTTAACTTTTCGAAAAATTTCGCCAGCACCTCCTTTGTACTGATCAATAGCCCAAACTCCAACTCGCCCCTCTGGGCCTTCTTCAACCCAAAAGAAAATCAAACAGCTAAGCGACTTGCCAATTCGGCTCATCAAAATCTCAAACCCATATATAATATAAACTGGTACCTTTTTGTCGGGCATATCAATATATCCTTTCCAGATGTTACCAATTTTTCATGTACCAATGTTATCCCAATCAAACTCAAATCACTTTTATCTCCAATACAACCATTCGTTTATCCAAGACAAATTCCATTATCAATATCAACTACCATTCTTGATTTTCAATTTAGTTTCACAAATTTCCATCTAATTTGTTTTAATTCAAACAATCCGTTCCTGGGAGTTTTAAACAAGTTACCTTTTCCAAAACAAAAACCAAATATTCGTTTTTTTTAATCAAAAAACTTGTTTTCTCAAAACAATTCAAAAACAATCTTTTTGGTAGTAATTTGTCACTTACAACTCAAAAATGAATACCGATGATGTCATGATCATCATCGGAATCTACTTTCTAGCTATCGAAGTGAGTTCAATACTATATCACTTTCAAAACCATTTCTAAACATTTCTATTTTGAAATCAGTTCAAAATATCGTTTGCAATGCTTGTAAAACAATTTAAAATCTCCCAGGATTTTAAAATTCTCATATATTTAATCCAATTCCATTTACAAACGCTTTTACAACCTTCCAGGGTTTTAATTCCAATTATGATTTAAATTCAGTTTAATTCATTTTGTAACACTTATACGAAATTTTGATTGGTAATTTACATAATCGTTTCAATTATAATCTTATCTGATTACAATCACAACCAACACATCCAATATACTATACTAATTCCAATGTATATATCTTCTCTATATCAAAATATACTTTGGGAAAACTTATTTCGTTTACCCTCTTTTCAAAACATACTATGTCGGTTCATCGTATTCAAGCGTTTATAAACTCCTACCGATACATGGATCAAACTGATCAATCAGAACCCGTAAACAACTCAACCAATAAATCTCCACAAAAAAAACCATTTTTATATCAAATAACAAATACGTTCACTCATATATATACACTCAACTCAATCTAGGTTATTACTAACCCCATCTCTACTGAGTCATGCCGCAGAGCCAAGGTAATTACTTAACCTTAAGCTCTGATACCAACTGTAGTGTCCTGAAATTCCGGTCTAATTTGAGCTGACCAAATAACACAAGTCCAACCCTAATTGCACTGGAAACCAGAAAACTAATAGAAAGAAAAAAGAGGGTGAGGATAGATAAGATAGAAACTTAGAATAGAAGAAGAAGAAGAACATACAACATTAGAGTAAACACGAATCTTACAACGGAACGAATAAATATATTTTATAACGTAACTTTGAAATATAAATCTGTACTTGAATATACATATCATTTCCAAAGTACAACACAACAGAAAAACCATAGCTATATAATTCTAAAGCCTCCTGCTCTAGCTCTTCATGTATATGTAAATCCCGACTACTTGACTGCCCATATAAAATTGGGCACCCAAGAGTTTAGGGAAAATAAAACAAAATAAACTCCAGGTCAGTCATGTGACTGGTGTGAGTAAACAAATTATTTGATTTAACTTTCAAAATCCTTTTGAAATAAGGGAAAGATTGATCCACACATAAACACGGATGGTTTTTACCTTATGATAACCCAAATCATTAGTAAAACAATATTATTCTGATATTATAATAATGTCTAACACAAGTAAGATCAATCTAGTAGAAACGCTTGCATCTAACGTTCTACATATATAATATACAATCAAAACCGCATGCTCTTATTTGGGGAATGGATTCCACCTATGACAAGGTATGGATCCACCTTCCGCTCATTGTACTCTAGAAGCGATACACTGGATTTCAACAAGAACATCTTGCAACTCGGCCACACATGACTGACCACTCATTTCGCTTGAGTGTATCAAATATATTGTCACCTTACAGTTGGTAAATCAACATAACCATTCCCGGGAGATACAGAATTGAAAGAAGTAACAAATATGAATATTCTCTAGATAGTGACAATATACCCTACTTTGTTGCGAACCACTTAGTCGTGCTGCCTGCCCGATTCTGTCATTTCCCAGTTGATGAGGCTCGAGGTCAAAACGTATCTTTTAACAGATCACTCCTCCATTTACTTCGAATGCCACATCATCATACCCGTCAAATCACAAACTGATTTCCCAAAAAAACCATGGGTATAAGCTAAGAGAAACGAATTCCTCCGCCATTAACATAAATACGTTTGAAACGATCAACTTACGTGATTTATGAGATATACTCTATCAAACATTCGTACATTCAAGTTGTCCTGCGACTAGACAAACCGAAGGCACTATTCCGTGCACCCATCCTAGGCAATCTCTACCTAGGACTTGTACAACAGCCCTTGCACTTTACTCATTCTTCAATTTGTCTTCAATCTATTTGATTCGAAACGCTAATGCCCATATGGAGCGGTTCTTTGGATAAGAATCCAACCGGTCTCTCCGTATTGACGACGGAAAAATGGTCAAAACTTTGATAGTCTGTGATTTAACTATCAAAGAAAAACATGTGTGCAAACAACAATATTATTTCCATATGGACATTTTATCGATCAATCATCATTTGACATTTATCTCTTTAGTTCATTAGTTTAGTTATCTTCTATTTCCATATATTCTAAATTCTTATTTTCTATTATCAGAAAACATTTCTGATTCATATTTGGAAAACATTTCCAAACCTCCTTCACTGGATTTAAACTGATGTTTAAATCAAACATCGCCATGCCAACTCAAACCATTTCACTCATTAACTAAATTCACTTAACCATCATTCACTATCAAACCTTACCATCCCTTAGTTAAGAAGGAAGTCAATCAAGTTGGGGTATAATTACCTCTCAGACCGTAACTGAACAACGCTTTAACTTCGAAATAGTCAAAGTTTATCTTTTAAATCTTTAACAAACTTCCTTACGTAACTCTCTTTCGAATAAATCTCTATTCGATAACTCTTTCCTTCGAATAAACTATATTCGATAATCTCTCTTCTTCGAATAACCTATATTCGAATAACTCTATTCAAGTAACACTATTCGATTAACTCTAATCGATTTACTCTAATCAGTTAGCTCTATTTAATTAACTTAATTCTATTAACTCTATTTTATTAACTATATTGGATTAACTCTATTTGATTTTCCCTATTGGATTAACTCTATTCAATTAACTCTAACTAATTTGCTCTTATCAATTAACTCCTTTCGAATAAACTATATTCGATTAACTCCTTTCGAATAACTAATACTCGATTAACTCCTTTCAAATAACTAATATTCGATAACTCCTTTCGAATAACTAATATTCGATAACTCCTTTCGAATAACCAATATTCGATAACTCCTTTCGAATAACCAATATTCGATAACTCCTTTCGAATAACCAATATTCGATAACTCCTTTCGAATAACTAATTTTCGAAAATTTCTTTCGAATAAATAATATTCGATAATTTCTTTCTCTATTCGAATAAACTATATTCGATTAATTCTCTTATTCGAATAACCTTATTCGATAACTCTTTCTTCGAATAAACTATATTCGAATAACTCTAATCCGACTAACTCTAATTCAATTAACTCTATTCGAATAACAAATATTCGACTAACTCTTGTTCGATTAACTCTATTTGAATAACTGTAGTTCGATTTAACTCTAATCGATTAACTCTAACTGATTAACTCTAACTGGTTAACTCTAACTCTAATCGATTAACTCTAACTCTAATCGATTAACTCCTCTAACTCATTTTGATTAACACATTTTGGTTAACTCCGTTGATTAACTCTACGTCCATATTCAGTTTCAAATATCGATGTCGAAATCGATTCTTACTTCTCCATATAAGTCCTGACTTATATATTCTATTTATCCAATGATAAATATTTTATTTAATTTGTAAATATTATTTATAAATTTATCTTCTCCACTTATCAGTTAAAATAAATTTTTATTTAAAATCTACTTTAAATTCTTATTTCTGTTATACCCGTGGGCGAAGCACGGGTCTAAACTTTCCTAGTGTAAAATTCTCTTTTTATACAATTCTATTTATTTATCACACAATTCCCTTTTGATAATTCTATTTATGTCCTAAATAAATATTTCTTTTTATAATTTTATTTGTTTCCTAAATAAATATTTCCTTTTAAAAATTATTCTATTTACATCCTAAATAAATATTCCTTTTACACTTCTATTTACAAGTATTTTCCTTTATATTTGTTTTACATATATTTTCCTTTATATTTGTTTTACCAATAATTCTGTAACACCCCACCTCCGTTAAGGTCACTCACAAAGGAAATTCCTTAACTTTGATGGAGCGTTGTAGTAGACAGAACAGAAATTTACGAGACAGATAAAAACAGTACTTGAAAATTTATAACTTTATTACAACAGAAACCGAAATAAGTTTGGTTACATCTTTTCAAACCACAATATCAGAATTCAAGTACAAAATATAAGTCTTGTACAAAAGCCTTCAGAATGCATAGTTTTTAAAGTCATAACCCCCAACATAAACTACCATGGAAAGATAGAGCCAAGGCCAAGCGATACTTCAAGCCGAGAAAATCCGAATCAAGCTCATATATTTCCACCCTAAAAACTTGGGGGCGCGGGAACGAAAGAAAAGGGGCGAAAACAAGCAAGGTCAGACATAAAGTCTGGCCAGTCCAGTGAATTTCAGCATATGAAGAGATAATAATATCATGACATGAAAATAAAGCTGGATAAGAGACAACAGCAACAGGACTAACTGGTATACTTAAGCTAAACAAAAGAAACAGAATGATATAGCCTAAGTTATGCTTCTTACTTATATCTTACTTCTCTGCACTAATACTAGTATAATAGGATTAGGTGTTACCCTAATGTCAAAACTGGAACAGAAACGGAACAAAATAATCTATACAGAAACAGAATGCCAGTAATGGGTCTTTACCACCCCAACAGACAGAAGGTACATAAACAGAATCAAAGACGGAAACGGAATAATCCCTACGGAAACAGAATGTTAGAATTAGATGTACACTAGTAAATGGGCCTTTACCACCCCAACAGACGGTACCACACAGAAACAGACAGGTGTTACCACCCAACAGAAACAGACAGTGCCCCAACGGAAACAGACAGAACTAAGTGTACCCTAAATCTACCCCAAGCGATCGGCTCCCTAATACATAAATACCTTGTGTCATCCCTACAGAAGAGTGTATCACTCTCTAAAGTGGCAACCTTTGAATGACACAGACCTATTTATAGATGTCACGGCGTCTTACATCCTCAGAGGTAGACCGGGATCCATGCACGCACATGACCCGGTTGGAACACACCATCAACACCCCTCGTCATTATCAGAATGAATGCTTATAATTAGTTCAGTAAGCGTGCCTGGACCCTACCTAATGTTGGGTCATTGTTTTGATACCCGAAAGGGTTACTGACTAATATGGGTCCCAAACAACAGATGACACAAGTATTTTCCCTCCTAACCTTGTGTCCCCAGACTAATGGATTTCAGATTAACTTGTTTACAAGTTTTCAGACCTACAGAGTTCAGATCAACTAGTTCACAGATCAGAAAATAAAGTCAACAGGTTTTCAGACTAACGGATCAGATGTACAGTTTTAACAGACTTACAGACTGTCTAACTTTGTATTGGGCCTACAGATTCATATCTAACTTTGTATTGGGCCTACAGATTCATAAAACAGCTTTACTAATTCATCAGTCCAGTTGGTTTAGCCCTATCCACCCAACACGTTTTAGACATCATATTTATCTCAGATTTGAATTAATTAAATATTAATGCGCAGACCTCTCACATTAGGTCAGTAGCTTGTGGCCGCTGGATAAGCCGGGCGGTTTCGAGCAGACTTCTGCCACAAGCCAGGCCTAACCTCGTGTCTAAGCATATTTAAGTTATGCCTACGACCTCTCACATTAGACTAGCAGTTTATAGTTGCTGGTTAAGCCGGTTGGGTCCAGGCAGGCTTCTACCGCAAACATGGGTCTAACCTCGTGTCTCAGCATTTTTATTATAACCAATTTATTCCATTACAAATTATACAAATATCAGACTAATTATGTCAATTTAACAGATTTGACTTCTTTCCAAATCGCAGCATATTAATTTAATTAACATGTTTTACTCAATCTCAGATCGAGCCTACGGATTTTCATACAAAAATAACAATCATTCATCTTTTCAACAGATTTAACAGATTTACCAGCTCAGGCGGTTCAATAGATTTAGCAGATTAGGCAACTCAACAGATTTAGCAGATTAGGCATAATTAGCAGATTAGGCGATTCAACATATTTAATAGTTTAGGCGATTCAACAGATTAAACAGGTAACAGATTAGGCAAATTTAACATATTAAGTAGATAACAGTTTTAGCCGATTTAAACATTCCTTAAAGTCCTATTCACATATCTTGCCTAATTCATAAAGTAAGCTTAAACTTATATGGCCAAATTATGGTCATAATCCACCACATAACATGTCCCAAATTTTAGTTAAACTTGCATAGTTCAGAATATTCTCCAAAAACCCTAATTGTGATTCACATATAAATTATGCCAAATATAGCCATTGATTACAATGCATGTCATAAATCCAAAAAACCCCCTTACTTAGGTGTATTCACACTTAATAGTCATCAAATCTTAATATAGGTTTTTACACCTAAGTCATATGCAAATTAATTCTCCTACTTCCAAATGACAAACTATCAGATTTAATATGCCCAGATCCAGATCTTAAATTATGAAATATGTTCTTTATGTTCTAAGTCACTATAATCCTGTTCTTCCAAGTCATAGATCATCTTATGCAATATGTCTCAAATTTATGTCCAGAATTACAACATGCGTTGTGTCCTCAAATAAGTTACAAATCGATTTTGCCCAAATATGCCTCATTCAATATTCTTCCCAAATTTAGCGTTTATGCGTTCATCTCTTATAAGACTTGGCTCAGGCTCGTGGTAGCCTGGCTATCAAACAAAAAGAAAGAAAGGAGGAAGAAATACAGAACAAACAGAATAATAAAACGGAGGAACAGATCTGATAAATAGAAAAAGGGCCTAGTCTCAGATTAAGATTTATAATTATGTCAAGATTAAATTTCATATCGGAAAATAACTGCACTTGCCTTGGTTGGATTATAGAAGAAGAGTTGTAGTTGTTCTCTTTTAATCTTATTCAGATTTGGAAGGAGATGCACTAGTTCTTGTTTTGATCCCAGCAGAGTAGCGACGCCATTATTTTATTTATTTATTTCTATTATTTCAGAGGCAGCATAAGGAGAGAAGAATGGTGTAAAGAGAATGGGGCTAGGGGGTTGTTTATATAGGATTAGGCGGGCGAATCTAGACTGAAAACGAGACCGGATACATTAGAATGCACCCAGGCCCAAAACTGGGTTTTGGCACTCGGTCGAACCCCAGGTCGACCGTAGGGTTGACCTGGCCCCTTGGAGGTCGACCATAATGTCGACCCCCAGGTCGACCTGGTCCTGGGCGGGAAAATTCCCGCCCAGTCTGCGCTGGGGTTTGAATTCGAATTTCGAATTCGTGCTGTTTTTCGGTTCTGAAAATCCTTCAAACTTTGGAGGCTCATATCTCCCTCATACGGAATCCATTTTTCGAAAAATCGGACTCGTTTCCAAGCAGAATTTCGAGACGAACGCAATGGCGCAACCCGTTTCCCTTGATTCTTATTTTAATAATTAATTCTGCCTTGATTTATGGTTTTAACATGTTATTAAAATTCGGGTTGTTACATTCTCCCCTCCTTAAAGGATTTCGTCCCCGAAATCTTCAAGTTAAGAAGAATGCATCCTATCATCCAATCATCCATCTACTCAACCATCATCCACAAGAAACCATTGTACTTAAAATATTTCTAATGCTGTATGAACTTATGTAGGAGTGTGTGTTTATGTACTTATCTAATGCAAAGATCAGGCGGTCCACTGATTCAATTGACCTCCTTAATGCGAATTATGTCAGTGCCATGAGTCCAACATGTATGCAATTTTCCTATTTGATACATATCATTTCTATATGAGTACACAACCATTCAATCATAAGCAACATCTATGTGCTGAGTCAACCATTTTGCATCCATAAAATTTAAAAAAAAAATGCACACACATCCATTTGCAATATGAGAGTGTTTTTGAGCCGATCTAGTGCCTAGTGTGTGTATATGCATCCACGAGCAATCACTAGCAACCACTTGCAACCATCAAAAATAACATGTCTCAAACACATGTTGTAACAACCCGTTTTTTTAATAATCTGTTATAACATAAATTGAGGCAGAATTAAATTATAAAATGGGAATCAAGGGAAACGGGCTATGCCATTGCGTTCGTCTCGGAAAAATACGCGAAATAGAGTCCGAGTTTTCGAAAATCGGAGTCCGTATGACCCAGTTAAGGCCCGTTGAAGTTTGCAGAAAATTTCTAAGTAAAAAAAACAGATTTAAATTTAAAATTAAAAACAAGGGTTTGGGCCAGCTGGGCCAAGGCGGGAAAAATCCCGCCAGGACCCGCATGTCGACAGGCCTGTCGACAGGGTCCTGGGCATGTCGACTGCCCTGTCGACAGCCCTGTCGACAGGGGGTGCCCGGGCTGCTTAGCCTGGTGCACCATTTCTGATTGGGGTTGGGTCTTGTGGCTTGTTTCTAGAGAGTTCCGGGATCTGATGGCCCTAATTGAATCTAGGGTTAATCCTATGGCCTAAAAACACTAACCTAATCTATAAATAAGACCCTAACCTACCCTAAATCATTCATTATTCATCCTAGTAACTAAACTATGCCAAAATCCATCCTCTCATGGCCTCCACCCTCTTCATACAAATCCTAATTTAAGTCCTAAGTGATTTTCCATGCATACAAGCATATTTAGGCTTGTATGATCCTCCTTAGCTTGCATTAAAGGCTTGTTTTTCAATTGGCACCATAAAAGAGGAGTTTTGATCAAGTTTGCTTGCATTTGGGGGTTGTAATTAGTTGCATAAGGGGTTCTTTACATTTGCTATAGTCATTTGAGCCCGCATAAGCATTGTAAGCCCTCTTACCTTCACTTTGTAAACTCTAAAGTTAATATGTGGTAAAAATTGAGATTTATGTGAGTTTATTTGATTATGCTTGCTTATGCGAACTCACTATGCCATGTTTTACATGTTTCACAAGTTATGCATGCATATGCGGATTTACTATGACATGATTTGCAAGTTTATTTGAGTATGCATGTTTATGCGAGTTTGCTAAGCTATGATTTGCAAGTTTATTTGAGTATGCATGTTTATGCGAGTTTGCTAAGCTATGATTTGCAAGTTTATTTGAGTATGCATGTTTATGCGAGTTTGCTAAGCTATGATTTGCAAGTTTATTTGAGTATGCATGTTTATGCGAGTTTGCTAAGCTATGATTTGCAAGTTTATTTGAGTATGCATGTTTATGCAAGTTTGCTAAGCCATGATTTACAAGATAAATGAGTTATGCATGTTTATGCATGTTTGCTAAGCCATGATTTACAAGATAATTGAGTTATGCATGTTTATGCATGTTTGCTAAGTCATGATTTACAAGTTAATTGAGTCATGCATGTTTATGCAAGCTTACTAAACCATGATTTGCAAGTTCAATTAGTTTTGCATGCTTATGCAAGTTTAAAATGACAAGTTGTGCATGTTTTGACAAGTTGTGCATGTTTTGACAAGTTGTGCATGTTTTGACAAGTTGTGCATGTTTATGCAAGTTTAGTTGTGCATGTTTTGACAAGTTGCGCATGTTTTGACAAGTTGTGCATGTTTTGACAAGTTATGCATGTTTATGACAATATGCAAGTTCACCATGCTAAGTTGTACAAGTCTAACATGTTAGGCATGGTTGTTGAGCAAGTTTATCATGTATGTTGTGCCAAGTTCCCTCTTCCTATCCTTCATGCGTTACTACGAATATGTAAGCGATAGAATGACGTTGGGGGTTTTGGGGTAAACTTAAAATACATGAAAATATAAGACTGGGAATTTACCTATTAAGTTAGGTCTACCCCTTGGGAATTTACCTATTAAGTTAGGTCTACCCAAGTATTTGTTGACTTGTAATTATGTTTTGAAATAAAGTGGACATGACACTTAGAAAACATAAGTGTGGCCAACTCGAGGTTGGGTTGAGTTTGTAGCGTAATCCTACCCGGAACCGACCGGCTTAACTAGTGGCTACAAACAATAGGACCCAATGTGAGAAGTTGGCCATGTGGTGCCAAAACCCGAGGTTAGACTAAGTTGTGGTGTAAACCTACCCGGACCCGCCCGGCCTAACTAGTAACCACAACAAGGTCTAATGTGAGAGGTTGAGGTGCATTAAACTAATTAATGCCTCATGATTAGGGTTAAGTCAGGGTCCACTAATACTTAACCAATTTGGGAATTCGGGGGGGATTAGAATGTGGTTAAGTCGTGAACCATTGGTTACACTTAACTAGTTTAATCCATTTGGGAGCTCAAGGGATTAGAATGGGGTTAAGCCACACTTAACCAGTTTAATCCAGGATTAGTGAAGGGTTAAATCACACTTAACCCTCTTGGGAAACCCTAGCAACGTGGTCTGTTCTAACAGTAATCCCAGTTTGGTATCATTCACAACCCTAGAAGTTAGGCTAGGGCGGGGCACGATTACTGGCAGATGTAAGCGACCAAAGGGCGATGGCCGAGTGGTACAGCGGTGCGGGTTCGGCGGGCTACGGACGTGCACGTAGTCCGATTTTGGACAAAACTCGAGGCACGGGTACCAGTAGTTTAGGGCTGTGCATTATTGCTTAAGTGTCCGGGGTTGACACCCGAGGGCTTGATACACCCAAAGGGGGACCCAGCACAGACTAACTACAACCATACGTGGGCCATATGGACACCAACACTTGACGTGTAGGTTTATAGGGAGCCGATCGACTAGACCGTGGGGCTGGACCTTATACTAAGGTCACTTCATGTTATTGGGCCAAAGTTTGGGCTAAGGGATCAATACCTGTTATGTTGGTTTGCTAGTACACCGTGGTGCAAAAACTTAACCTTGTTTTATGCGATGACACCTCTATCTGTCTTGTAGTTGATTTATCATGCCAGTATGTTGTTATCTATGATCATCTCAGTTTCCATCATGATGTTAACTTTACTAGTTTATAGACTGATCGTAGCAGGGCTTACTCAGTCTTTTTGACTGACCCGTTTTGTTTCGCCTCTTTTCTTCCGTTTCCCCCCCCCAGGTTCTCAGGGAGGGAATACTGGAGCCTAGCTTGGATTCTAGCCGCTTCCTTGGATAGCTCAAGTATGCTTTGGACTTGAGCCGCTATGGCTTATCACTCTTATTTGGGGATAGCACTTATGTATTTCAGTTTATCAGATGATGTATTTATCTAGACTTGTAATTTTGGGAAATTGACATTTTGATGTACCAGACTTGTGTTTTGAAATGGTTTTTAAATCTTCCGCTGTTTTATTTACTTACTCTGTTTATTTACATATATATATATGTCATGTCCTGCCTTGCTATATCATTATGCATGTTTACCAATAACGCCCCTCCGAAGCTAGTGCATTCCTTTGCGAGTGACCCTGGTGGAGGCGGGGTGTTACATTTGGTATCAGAGCATATGGTTTACGAGAAGGGATAAAAAGGTTTTAAAAACTTTTGAAAAACTATTTTCAAAACCAAGTATAAAGTATTTTCCAAAGAAAAGTCTAGTTATTTTTGAAAGGCTATTCCCCAAAAGCCATTAGCACTATCCTTTGACTCCTCGTTTGAACTCTTTTCTTTTCGTTTCCAGCATGTCTGATAATCTCGTCTTGCCCGAAGGAGTAACGATACCCGATTGGTTTCGTCGGTACTTGGAAGTCACGGCACCGGTCCCGGGTGTCCCTAATGTTGTTCCCCCAGTTGAGGCCGCTGTTCCTCCTCCTCCTCTCGTAGCTAATGTTCCTCTTCCCCCTCAGCCTCCACAAGCGGATTTCGCGGAAACTTGCAAGAACTTTAAGAGGATGGGTGGCAAGAATTTTAATGGGACAGAGACTTTTGTAGAAGCAGGGAATTGGTTGAAAGAGACCGAAGATCTTTTAGCCACCTTTGATATAGGTGACCGCAGGAAGGTTTTATTAGCAGTATGGTTGCTAAAGGAAGAAGCTGCACGTTGGTGGGTAGTCACCATCGCGACCAGGCCAATTGAGACTTGGGATGACTTTAGAGGAAGGTTTGGATTGAGATTCTTATCACTGAAGCAAGGGGACATGACTATTAGGGAATACATAGATAAGTTTAATCAACTGGCTCAGGACGATTTAGACTTGGTTAATACAGCTCAGAAGAAGACCCTACACTTTGCTCTAGGATTAAACGAGCCATTACGTGATTTGGCCCTGTCTCATATACCCTTGGGGGCGACCTTCGAGAGTTTAGTGAATTTGGCCCTACTTCAAGAAGAAGGTAGCAATGACAAGAAAGAGGTCAAGGCGAATGAGACTCAAGGCAAGAGAGTAAATTCCGGGAAACGGGGCAAGAATGTGAAATGTAACTTCTGTGGTAAGGTTGGACATATAGCCAGGGAATGTAGGAAGAAGGAAAAGAGAAAGCGGGGCGAATGCTTTGATTGTGGTGAGTTTGGACATTTCAGCAAGGATTGCCCGAGGAAACAAGGGCAAGGTCAGACTCAGTATGCAGGACTATCTGGAGGGCGAATTCATCCCCTCAACACCGTTCTTCCAGCTTATGATAGAGGTAGTGTTTCTGTTGAAAATCTGGTTTATATTTTCTGATTTTCTCTGTTCGAACTTTGTTTGATTCTGGCACATCGCATAGTTTTATTTCATCTGATCCAGTTGAAAGTTTTGCACCTAAGTACTAGTATAGTTGATGATCCCGTATGTGTTTCAAATCCAGTTGGGGGTTCGGCCCGTTTGTCTATGGTCTGAGTGGATTTGAAAATTTCTATCTTGAGTATAGAATTCTCGTGGGATGTTTACATTCTCGGTTTCAGGGGATATGGGTTGGTTTTGGGCATGGAATGGTTGTCCTATTTTGGAGCCATTCTGGGTTTTTGTATATAGGGTTGTGAGGCTCATGACTCGCCTCAGCCGTACCCTTAGAAATTTCTAGCAACCCTAGGGGTCCCGTCATGTTATGTTATCTTGAATCCCTCAACTCGTCTATCGATAGTTTGCAATCTGGGAGGGTGGTCCGAGAATATCCTGATATCTTGGGAAAAAGGGGTTATCCCTAGACGTGGGATAGATTCCCGCAATTATCTGGTTGGTAATACCAAGCCAGTTTCGTGGCCGGTTAGGCACATGAACTCACGAAATGAGAGTTAAGAAAGCAAGTCAAGGAGTTGCTTGAGAAGAACTTCCTGAGACGAAGCATTTTCGAGTAGGGTGCTCCAGTAGTATTCGTTACTAATGTGGACAGTTTGTTTCGCTTATGTGTTGATTATCGTAAGATAACCGTTACCGAGGATCAATGATTTGTTTGATCAGCTTGTAGGAGCATCCGTTTTCTTTTGATCTAGCTACCGGATTCCATCAGCTTAGGATGGCTGAGAATGGAATTGACAAGACTGCGTTTAGGACTCTGGATGGGTTTTAGAATGGCTAGTCATGCTATTTGGTTTGACTAATACACCCGCATATTACGTGAACTTGATGGGTAGGGTGTTTAGGAAGTCCTTGAACAAGTTTGTCAGGGTCGTCGAAGACGATATTTTTATCTCCTCAAAAACAACGAGGAAGAGCATGCTAGACATCTCGAGAAGGAGATGGATACGCTTAGAGCCACCAGTTGAAGGTCAAGTTCTCCAGATGTCACTTTGGAGGAAAGAAGTTGGATTTCTTGGGCACATAGTTCTTAGGTAAGGCTTAGCGGTGGATTCCGCTAAAGTGGTTGCGGTTTAAAACCGGAAAACTCTGAGGAGGGCAATTGAAGTAAGAAGCCTCCTCAGTTTGGCTAGTTAGTTAGCATTCCCGGAGCTTAGACTTACTCTTCTGGATCAAGAAGGGGGTTTCGCAGGAAGAAGATCCGCAGTTGGTCGAGAACATGGACCAGTCGGTTCGAGGTGAGATGTTAAGTCACCTCACTAGATATATTATAGATGACAAGGGATGACTAAGGCACGATGAGAGATTCTGTGTTCCTCGAGTGAAAGACTTGGTAAAGAAGGTTCCTACAGATGCGCATCACTCGAGGAGGTGGCCGAGTTGGTCTCGGAATGCATGTTGTGCCACCAAGCTAAGGCCAAGTCATAGAAGCCCAGAGGGCCATTACCTCTATTGGGGGTTCTGCAAGGGAAGTGTGAAAACATCTCGATAGATTATGTGGATAGATTACCTAGATCAAAGAAAGGGAATACGGGTAGGTGGACCATAATAGGTAGAGTGCTCATTTCAGAGCGAGAGGACTACATCATGGTTAACAGCGGTTTACCCTCAAGAAGTTGGCCAGTTGTGAAATAGCCTTCAGGAAGCCATGGGTAGGCAACTGAATCTAGGTATGGCCTGTCACTCATAGGCAGATAGTTCATTTCGATTAAGCATGAATTATAGAAAATCACGTTTATAGGGCAACTGGCAACGTGGATTGGTATTTTCAAGAGAAAAGTTCTGTTGCATGGAATACTTTATAGTAAGTAGACGAGATCCAGGATTCACTAGTGAATTTTGGAGAGCTTGCATGAAATCATGAGTTTATTGTATGTTTAAGCCAGGTATACAGAAGGAAGAATAAGTGGAAAAGAAAGACGAGAGGCGATAATGAAATGACTTCCAACTCGAATTTGGGAAATAGGGGTTAGGAAGCCAAGGAATCATGAAGGGAAAGATAGTCAAAGCACAGTGGAGTTAAGCTCAAGGAAACGTAACTGAGAAGAGTGAAGACTAGATATGCGCATCATATCTCTTTTTAAGAGAGCATCCTTGATCCTCGTTTTCCTGTGGAGCTTGCTTGCAAGTTGTCTTTTGCATATATCCTCTCGGTCCCATTCTCGATCCTATTTCTGTTGTAAACTCCATAAGGGGGTTAAGACTCATCGGTTAGTACTATATGTCAAAGTTTGAATGGATTTCTTGTAATCCAAAAAGGAGTTTATCTAGTTTATCTAGTTTATCGTGTCGATCTTGTCATGAGAACCTTAGGTAGAAACCCTTTGGATGAAACATGTATTTGAAACATGTTATGCTTGATGGTTGCAAGTGGTTGCAAGTGTTTGCAAGTGGTTGCTCGTGGACGCATTATACACGATTAGGCACTAGATCGGCTCACACACTCCTCATATTGCATGTGCATGAGTGTTTATGTTTATCCTTGGATGAAATTCGTATGCTATCACATGGATGTTGCATATGGATGTATGATTGAGCACGCATGTAGATATTATACATTATGCTAGGAATTTGCATACATATGGATTCATTTCACTGACATACATATGCATTAAGGAGGTTTACTGTATCAGTAACCGCCTGATTTACATACATATGCATTAAGGAGGTTTACTGTATCAGTAACCGCCTGATTTTTGCATTAGGTAAGTACATATACACACACTTTTGCATATGTTCATCCAGCATTTAGAATCTTGTAAGGACAATGATTGCTCGTGGATGATGCTTTGAGTAGATGGATGATTGGATGGTAGGATACGTTCTTCCTAACTTGAAGATTTCGGGGACGAAATCCTTTAAGGAGGGGAGAATGTAACAACCCGTTTTTTTAATAATCTGTTATAACATAAATTGAGGCAGAATTAAATTATAAAATGGGAATCAAGGGAAACGGGCTATGCCATTGCGTTCGTCTCGGAAAAATACGCGAAATAGAGTCCGAGTTTTCGAAAATCGGAGTCCGTATGACCCAGTTAAGGCCCGTTGAAGTTTGCAGAAAATTTCTAAGTAAAAAACAGATTTAAATTTAAAATTAAAAACAAGGGTTTGGGCCAGCTGGGCCAAGGCGGGAAAAATCCCGCCAGGACCCGCATGTCGACAGGCCTGTCGACAGGGTCCTGGGCATGTCGACTGCCCTGTCGACAGCCCTGTCGACAGGGGGTGCCCGGGCTGCTTAGCCTGGTGCACCATTTCTGATTGGGGTTGGGTCTTGTGGCTTGTTTCTAGAGAGTTCCGGGATCTGATGGCCCTAATTGAATCTAGGGTTAATCCTATGGCCTAAAAACACTAACCTAATCTATAAATAAGACCCTAACCTACCCTAAATCATTCATTATTCATCCTAGTAACTAAACTATGCCAAAATCCATCCTCTCATGGCCTCCACCCTCTTCATACAAATCCTAATTTAAGTCCTAAGTGATTTTCCATGCATACAAGCATATTTAGGCTTGTATGATCCTCCTTAGCTTGCATTAAAGGCTTGTTTTTCAATTGGCACCATAAAAGAGGAGTTTTGATCAAGTTTGCTTGCATTTGGGGGTTGTAATTAGTTGCATAAGGGGTTCTTTACATTTGCTATAGTCATTTGAGCCCGCATAAGCATTGTAAGCCCTCTTACCTTCACTTTGTAAACTCTAAAGTTAATATGTGGTAAAAATTGAGATTTATGTGAGTTTATTTGATTATGCTTGCTTATGCGAACTCACTATGCCATGTTTTACATGTTTCACAAGTTATGCATGCATATGCGGATTTACTATGACATGATTTACAAGTTTATTTGAGTATGCATGTTTATGCGAGTTTGCTAAGCTATGATTTGCAAGTTTATTTGAGTATGCATGTTTATGCGAGTTTGCTAAGCTATGATTTGCAAGTTTATTTGAGTATGCATGTTTATGCGAGTTTGCTAAGCTATGATTTGCAAGTTTATTTGAGTATGCATGTTTATGCGAGTTTGCTAAGCTATGATTTGCAAGTTTATTTGAGTATGCATGTTTATGCAAGTTTGCTAAGCCATGATTTACAAGATAAATGAGTTATGCATGTTTATGCATGTTTGCTAAGCCATGATTTACAAGATAATTGAGTTATGCATGTTTATGCATGTTTGCTAAGTCATGATTTACAAGTTAATTGAGTCATGCATGTTTATGCAAGCTTACTAAACCATGATTTGCAAGTTCAATTAGTTTTGCATGCTTATGCAAGTTTAAAATGACAAGTTGTGCATGTTTTGACAAGTTGTGCATGTTTTGACAAGTTGTGCATGTTTTGACAAGTTGTGCATGTTTATGCAAGTTTAGTTGTGCATGTTTTGACAAGTTGCGCATGTTTTGACAAGTTGTGCATGTTTTGACAAGTTATGCATGTTTATGACAATATGCAAGTTCACCATGCTAAGTTGTACAAGTCTAACATGTTAGGCATGGTTGTTGAGCAAGTTTATCATGTATGTTGTGCCAAGTTCCCTCTTCCTATCCTTCATGCGTTACTACGAATATGTAAGCGATAGAATGACGTTGGGGGTTTTGGGGTAAACTTAAAATACATGAAAATATAAGACTGGGAATTTACCTATTAAGTTAGGTCTACCCCTTGGGAATTTACCTATTAAGTTAGGTCTACCCAAGTATTTGTTGACTTGTAATTATGTTTTGAAATAAAGTGGACATGACACTTAGAAAACATAAGTGTGGCCAACTCGAGGTTGGGTTGAGTTTGTAGCGTAATCCTACCCGGAACCGACCGGCTTAACTAGTGGCTACAAACAATAGGACCCAATGTGAGAAGTTGGCCATGTGGTGCCAAAACCCGAGGTTAGACTAAGTTGTGGTGTAAACCTACCCGGACCCGCCCGGCCTAACTAGTAACCACAACAAGGTCTAATGTGAGAGGTTGAGGTGCATTAAACTAATTAATGCCTCATGATTAGGGTTAAGTCAGGGTCCACTAATACTTAACCAATTTGGGAATTCGGTGGGGATTAGAATGTGGTTAAGTCGTGAACCATTGGTTACACTTAACTAGTTTAATCCATTTGGGAGCTCAAGGGATTAGAATGGGGTTAAGCCACACTTAACCAGTTTAATCCAGGATTAGTGAAGGGTTAAATCACACTTAACCCTCTTGGGAAACCCTAGCAACGTGGTCTGTTCTAACAGTAATCCCAGTTTGGTATCATTCACAACCCTAGAAGTTAGGCTAGGGCGGGGCACGATTACTGGCAGATGTAAGCGACCAAAGGGCGATGGCCGAGTGGTACAGCGGTGCGGGTTCGGCGGGCTACGGACGTGCACGTAGTCCGATTTTGGACAAAACTCGAGGCACGGGTACCAGTAGTTTAGGGCTGTGCATTATTGCTTAAGTGTCCGGGGTTGACACCCGAGGGCTTGATACACCCAAAGGGGGACCCAGCACAGACTAACTACAACCATACGTGGGCCATATGGACACCAACACTTGACGTGTAGGTTTATAGGGAGCCGATCGACTAGACCGTGGGGCTGGACCTTATACTAAGGTCACTTCATGTTATTGGGCCAAAGTTTGGGCTAAGGGATCAATACCTGTTATGTTGGTTTGCTAGTACACCGTGGTGCAAAAACTTAACCTTGTTTTATGCGATGACACCTCTATCTGTCTTGTAGTTGATTTATCATGCCAGTATGTTGTTATCTATGATCATCTCAGTTTCCATCATGATGTTAACTTTACTAGTTTATAGACTGATCGTAGCAGGGCTTACTCAGTCTTTTTGACTGACCCGTTTTGTTTCGCCTCTTTTCTTCCGTTTCCCCCCCCCCAGGTTCTCAGGGAGGGAATACTGGAGCCTAGCTTGGATTCTAGCCGCTTCCTTGGATAGCTCAAGTATGCTTTGGACTTGAGCCGCTATGGCTTATCACTCTTATTTGGGGATAGCACTTATGTATTTCAGTTTATCAGATGATGTATTTATCTAGACTTGTAATTTTGGGAAATTGACATTTTGATGTACCAGACTTGTGTTTTGAAATGGTTTTTAAATCTTCCGCTGTTTTATTTACTTACTCTGTTTATTTACATATATATATATGTCATGTCCTGCCTTGCTATATCATTATGCATGTTTACCAATAACGCCCCTCCGAAGCTAGTGCATTCCTTTGCGAGTGACCCTGGTGGAGGCGGGGTGTTACACATGTTTACATCCATTAGTTTCTACCTAAAGGTCGAAGGATAAAGTCGAGTGATAGAAGCAAGTATAATTAAAACTAAAGCAAGGTTCCCATTAGACATCAGTTTAAGAGAATAACTCCCTAAGTATCAACCCCGAAGACCGAAATCAACATAAGATTAATACTCAGAGAATCACTCCCATTAAACAAATACCCAACTGGAAATCTATTTCACTCTTTGAGTTAAAACTCCTATCCTTTTCAGAAACCTACATGCTACTGATACAGATCAGATTACCAAATGATTCTTAGGAAACTAAGCATGATAAAAACTCAGAATGTATGCATCATGGTCAACTTAACGCCCAATACAGATGCCCTCAAACCCCAACTTATCACAAACAGATGAGTCGTAACCCTCATGGGGTCTGAGACTATAACGGAACCAGAAACAAGACTAGTATTAAAGTGCAGAGTTTCAATTACAGAATCAAAATGCCAGAATCAAAAAGAGTTTTTAACTCCTCAATCAGATAAGGAAATTAAACTTTCTACATAAATTTTCTTATTTCTACCCTATCTACCAGTCTCTTGAGCATTCGCCTGTCCTCCAGAAGTGGGTTCTGCCCTCTTCCCTTGCCCCCGTTTCTTTGGGCAGTTCCTTGTGAAGTGCCCCATTTCTCCACAATTGAAGCAAGTGCCCTTCCTTTTTCTGCAATCCTTGTTCAGATGGGTCGAGCTTCCACAGGTAAAGCACTTCTTCTCCTTCTTATATTCAGTCTTCTCATCCTTCTTTTGTGTTTCCTTTTTGGGCCCCGCCTTCTTGTTCTGTGGTCCTTCAAACTTTTCCTCTTTCTTTTTACTTTCGGCTTCCTCTTCATGCATTAACGCCATGTCCACCAATTTTTCGAAGGTTCCCCCATAGGAATGTGGGACATCGCCAATCCATGCAGCGCATCATTCAAACATTTAGCAAACCTTAGTGCCTTCTTATGTAGTGTATTTACCAATTCTAAGCCGAATCTTGCCAATTGATTAAACTTGTTGACGTACTCTCTCACTGATAAATTCCCCTGCTTCAACGCCAAGAACCTTTCTACGTACAGACCCTCTTCCGCTCGTGAGAGAAATTTCATCTCGAACATATGCCTGAAATCCATCCATCTTTCTACCGGACGCTTTCCATTTGTGACCTCCCACCAAAAAGAAGCTTCGTCCTTAAGCAACCGTACCGCCAACTGTATCTTCTACCTATCGTCCACCTCGAAGATAACGAACAAATCCTCAGTTTCTTTGAGCCAGTTCCTTGCTTCCACGAAGGATTCAGTTCCACTAAAGTTCTTCCCACCTATGGCTCGAAAGTCTCTACATATCTTCAGGAAAGTATTCACGCGCGGAGGAGGAGGAACCGCTGTAGCTGGGGGAGGAGGGACGTTTGTTGGGCCTGTATCATTAGCCCTAGCTTCTAGGTACCTCCTGATCCAGCCAGGTATCGGTATGCCCTCCGGAAGGTTAATATCCCCTTACATGCTGAAACGAAAGAAAAACGAAAGATTCAAAACAAAGGATAGAAAGACATGCTATGGCTTTGGGGATTATGTTTTTCAAAATAAACTCTACTTTTGAAAATACTTCCTTTTTAAAAACCTTTTTGAAAATAGTTTTCCAAACCTTTTTATCAAATCTAGTAACCTTCAGCTCTGATACCAAGTGTAACACCCCACCGCCGTTAAGGTCACTCACAAAGGGAATGCCTTAACTTTGATGGAGCGTTTTAGTAGACAGAATAGAAATTTATGAGACAGATAAAAACAGTACTTGAAAAATTTATAACTTTGTTACAACAGAAACCGAAATAAGTTTGGTTACATCTTTTCAAATCACAATATCAGAATTCAAGTACAAAATATTAGTCTTGTACAAAAGCCTTCAGAATGCATAGTTTTTAAAGTCATAATCCCTAACATAAACTACCATGGAAAGATAGAGCCAAGGCCAAGCGATACTTCAAGCTGAGAAAATCCGAATCAAGCTCCTATATTTCCACCCTAAAAACCCAGGGGGGAACGAAAGAAAAGTGGCGAAAACAAGCAAGATCAGACATAAAGTCTGGCAAGTCCAGTGACTTTCAGCATATGAACAGATAATAATATCATGACATGAAAATAAAGCTAGATAAGAGACAACTGTAACAGGAGTAACTGGTATACTTAAGCTAAACAGAAGAAACAGAATGATATAGCCCAAGTTATGCTTCTTACTTATATCTTACTTCTCTGCACTAATACTAGTATAACAGGATTAGGTGTTACCCTAATGTCTAAACTGAAACAGAAATGGAACAGACCCAACAGACAGAAGGTACATAAACGGAATCAGAGATGGAAACAGAATAATCCCTATGGAAAAAGAATGCTAGAATTAGGTGTACACTAGTAAATGGGCCTTTACCACCCAAACAGACGGTACCACGCAGAAACAGACAGGTGTTACCACCCAACAGAAACAGATGGTACCGCGACGGAAACAGACAGAACTAAGTGTACCCTAAATCTACCCCAAGCGATCGGCTCCCTAATACATAAACACCATGTGCCAGCCCCACAGAAGGGTGTATCACTCCCTAAAGTGGCAACCTTTGAATGACACAGACCTATTTACAGATGTCACGGCGTCTTACATCCTCAGAGGCAGACCTGGATCCATGCACGCACATGACCTGGTTGGAAAGCACCATTAACACCCCTCGCCATTGTCAGAATGAACCGCTTATAATTAGTTCAGTAAGCGTTCCCGGACCCTACCTACTGTTGGGTCAAAGTTTTGATACCAGAAAGGGTTACCGATTAATATGGGTCCCAAACAACAGATGACATAAGTATTTTCCCTCCTAACCTTGTGTCCCCAGACTAATGGATTTCAGATTAACTTGTTTATAATTTTTCAGACCTACAGAGTTCAGATCAACTAGTTCACAGATCAGAAAATCAAGTCAACAGGTTTTCAGACTAACGGATCAGATGTACAGTTTTAACAGAGTTACAAATTGTCTAACTTTTTATTGGGCCTACAGATTCATGAAACAGGTTTATTAATTCATCAGTCCAGTTGGTTTAGCTCTATCCACCCAACACGTTTTAGACATCGTATTTATCTCAGATTTGCATTAATTAAATATTAATGCGCAGACCTCTCACACTAGGCCGGTAGCTTGTGGCCGCTGGATAAGCCGGGCGGTTCCGGGCAGACTTCTGCCACAAGTCAGACCTAACCTCGTGTCTAAGCATATTTTAGTTATGCTTACGACCTCTCACATTAGACTAGCAGTTTACGGTTGCTGGTTAAGCCAATTGGGACTGGGCATGCTTCTACCGCAAACATGAGTCTAACCTCGTGTCTCAGCTTTTTTATTGTAACCAGTTTATTCCATTACAAATTATACAAATATCAGACTAATTATGTCAATTTAACAGATTTGACTTCTTTTCAAGTCGCAGCAGATTAATCAAATTAACATGTTTTACTAAATCTCAGATCGAGCCTACGGATTTTCATACACAAATTACAATCATTCAGCTTTTCAACAGATTTAGCAGATTTACCAGCTCAGGCGGTTCAACAGATTTAGCAAATTAGGCAATTCAACAGATTTAGCAGATTAGGCAAAATTAGCAGATTAGGCGATTCAACATATATAACAGTTTAGGCAGTTCAACAGATTAAACAGGTAACAGATTTAGCAGATTAGGCAAATTTAACATATTAAGCAGATAACAGTTTTAGCTGATTTAAACATTCCTTAAAGTCCTATTCACATATCTTGCCTAGTTCATAAAGTAAGCCTAAACTTATATGCCTAAATTATGGTCATAATCCACCATATAACATGTCCCAAATTTTAGTTAAACTTCCATAGTTCAGTATATTCTCCAAAAACCCAAATCGTGATTCACATATAAATTGTGCCAAATATAGCCATTGATTACAATGCATGTCACATATCTAAAAAAAACCTTACTTAGGTGTATTCACACTTAATAGTCATCAAATCTTAATATCGGTTTTTACACCTAAGTCATATGCAAATTAATTCTCCTACTTCCAAACTATCAAATTTAATATGCCCAGATCTAGATCTTAAATTATGAAATATGTTCATTATGTTCTGAGTCACTATAATCCTTTTCTTCCAAGTCATATATCATCTTATGCAATATGTCTCAAATTTATGTCCAGAATTACAACATGCGTTGCATCCTCAAATTAGTTACAAATCGATTTTTCCCAAATATGCCTCATTCAATATTCTTCCCAAATTTAGCGTTTATGCGTTCATCTCTTGTGAGACTTGGCTCAGGCTCATGGTAGCCTGGCTATCAAACAAAAAGAAAGAAAGGAGGAAGAAATACAGAACAAACAGAATAATAAAACAGAGGAACAGATCTGATAAATAGAAAAAGGGCCTAGTCTCAGATTCAGATTTATAATTATGTCAAGATTAAATTTCATATCGGAAAATAACTGCACTTGCCTTGGTTGGATTATAGAAGAAGAGTTGTAGTTGTTCTCTTTTAATCTTATTCAGATTTGGAAGGAGATGCACTAGTTCTAGTTTTGATCCCAGCAGAGTAGCGATGCCATTATTTTATTTATTTATTTCTATTATTTCAGAGGCAGCATAAGGAGAGAAGAATGGTGTAAAGAGAATGGGGCTAGGGGGTTGTTTATATAAGATTAGGCGGGCGAATCTAGACTGAAAACGAGACCGGATACATTAGAATGCACCCAGGCTCAAAACTGGGTTTTGGCACTAGGTCGACCCCCAGGTCGACCATAGGGTCGACCTGGCCCCTGGGAGGTCGACCATAGTGTCGACCCCCAGGTCTACCATGTCTTGGGCGGGAAAATTCCCGCCAAGTCTGCACTGGGGTTTGAATTCGAATTTCGAATTCGAATTCGAGCTGTTTTTCGGTTCTGAAAATCCTTGAAACTTCGGAGGGTCATATCTCCCTCATGCGGAATCCGTTTTTCGAAAACTCGGACTAGTTTCCAAGCAGAATTACGAGACGAATGCAATGGCGCAACCCGTTTCCCTGGATTCTTATTTTAAAAATTAATTCTTCCTTGATTTATGGTTTTAACATGTTATTAAAATTCGGGTTGTTACAAATTCCCTTTTTAACTCTTTGATTTTATAATTATTTCCTTTTATAAAATCCTTTTCCTTTTATATATAAAATCCATTGATTTTATATAAATAATTTATTTTCAAAATATACTTTGAAAATCCCCTTTTTACATCCCAGTATTTCCTACGGTTTTTAAAATACCAAACAATAGTGATCGATATCATTTAAACACACATAATCATCAACAGATTATATATTGCATCATATATAAAAATATATGAAAAATAGTAAAATAAATGTTGAGGAATCCTGTTGGATCCCACCAACCTGTTTCCCAGCATCAAAGATGTTAAACAATATAATTGACATCGATTTCATTTCAATATGAAATATTCTGCTAAACAGAATTATTATTTGATTAATAATTTATATATATGTATATATATCGTTATCTATAATTTCAACCAATACATAAGCAATTCAACCAAAGAGTTAACACACAGCAATCAACAGATAATTATCAGTTCTAAAAATATTTTTTAAAAATATAACTGTTCAGAGTTGGTGAGTTTTACTCACATAGGACGATCATCGTTAATAACGATAACCATCGCTTGATTCAGATGGACAATTTATTTCGCTATAAATTATAACTAGCTCGAATTCACTTCCGGTCAGTTCCATGGTGTAGCCACCATCTACGATCCCAATGGATCTTGGTTCGCTCAATTCTGATTAAGTATGACCGAGATATTTAATTTACAAGTTTGAATACACTTATTTAAATAAAGTAAAACATATTTTGGTTTTTGAATTTGGGCCTTTACCTTTTTCTACCGTAGCCTATTACCCTTAAACCCAAACCCGCGTTGTTCTTCTTCCCCAATTACCCAAAACTATCGACAGTTTCCTCACACCATTACCGAAATTTCAACTTCCACCGCACCTCCATTGTTCAACCGTACCCAAAACAAAATCCACCATTTCATTCTCCATCATCCCCTCTTCCACCCTATACCCGTTTTTCTCAACTCGATCCACCCATCAAAATTCCGTTGCAGCCATTCTTGCACCATACGGTAAACAGTGCGATAGTTTTATCTTAGAGAATTCCCAAAAAACAAACAAAAACTCTACTCTTTTCTATCACAAACCCGAATACCATTTCCGTAGGTCGAATCATTGCTTGAATCACTCGAAAGCTCAAACCCTAAGTTCGAACGCGGCTACCCAATGGTGATCGAGTACTTCAATTTGCATATAGACTTGAAGGGAAACAATGTAGGAACTCAAATATATCGGTTTCCTTATTTATAGGAATTTACTTCATTTTATATGGATTTTTGAAAGAGGATGTTCTTCACGTTTTGAAGTTTCTGAGTGGTGGCTTATGAGAACGATTTTATAAGGGGGACGTGATTTTTGTGTAGCTGAAAAGGATGAGTGCGTGTCCTTTTCTAGGCCTTAGAAGGGTTTTGAGATATTTTATTTTTATTTTCATTTATTTGTTTCTACACTCTAAAAATCCCTACAAACACACACGATACTTAAAAATCATAAAAATTGACGTACAGCTACAGTTTGACAATACGAACCCAATGAAACTGGTTTCGTCGAATTCCGACTCCGTTTGCTCACACAACATATTTTTAACTATCAAAATATTGGCTATTTTTCAAATAAAAATCCCGTACGGCCACATACTGACTCTAAAAATCACGAAACTTGGAATCTAACAATAATTTAATATTACAGATCAAATAAAATTAGTTTCGTCGAAAACGGAGGTCGTTTGCAAAACTGACTATTTTTAAAGCTCTAAATAACCCATTTAAATATATAAATATATTTAAAAATAATTAAATTAAATATCAACAAAATATATATTATCGTATATATATTCACATAGAATATCACATAGCTCCATATCGGGATATATAACTCGATATTCCAAATGTAGTGTTGCATCGATATTCGATTTATATTTAAAACCTATTTAAAATATAAATAAACCGATATAAATTATAAAGGAATTCTATAACGACTTTTCTAAAATTTGATTTGGACATAAATCAAAATCTACATGACGAAATCCCGATTTTTCTCTTCCATTAGAAAAATATACTTCATCAGCTCCGATCATTTCTTGTTCATAGAAATCCGATTTAAAACGGACCCTGTATATTCAGTTGAAGTTCGAATTGCCAAATTACGAACTGCTGCGCCATTTCGAGCTCGATTATATTTATAATATAATTATACGCTTAAAGTGTCATTATTTAAATATATTCGTTATCGTACTTCAATTTTAAACTGAAATATATATTTTAAATTGTCCAGTTCACACTATATCGTCAATCCACTATTTCCGACTATTTCGAAATTAAATATATTATTCTATTATTTATATAAATTAAATATTCAATATTATTTAATTAAACGACCATATAAATCTCTAACCAATTATTTAAATAATTAAATAAATTAATTATTACACCATAAAAATATGGGACATTACATATGATTTTTGAGTATATATAAAGTTATATATTTGAAAAGCTAATAAACCAATTTATTATTGGTTGTGTTGTGTGATAATTACTTTAACTAATAAAAATATTGGATTGATAAAACCAATAAACGAATGAATGATAAATAAAGCCAAGTCAAATATAAAGTAGAACTGAATTGAAAATTGATTGGAATTGCATACATAGGCATGTATGTATGTATGTATGTATATCTGTGTGTCTGTGGTGTGTATATGTGTGTGTATTGAGCAGGTTATTGGCTTCGCGTTGTGTAAAGAATATATTACGTGCCCGACAAACAGGTGCACCTTAATGAGTTGGTCGTGAAATTTTATTATTATATCAACTCCTGTGAATGAATTTGGATGCGTTGTGATGGTTGTGCTGTGTGAGATTATAAACATATGCCATAGGATTGTAACAAATAAATATGAACTGTATAGCATGGCATACTACGTGAAGACAGCATATCATATCATATTCCATGTAAGCATTTCGTGCTTATATGACGAGGTTTGGATTTCCATATGGGTGAGATGCTTGTATCGTGAGGACTAAATTACAGGTCGAACAAAAGATTGATTATGTACTTAATTAAATACATGTAACAGTGCTCGGGACAGGATTTAATAAAAACCCTACACAGGCCAGGAGATGACAAAAATTCACGTCTCTCTTGTTGTTAATTAAGGCACATGGATTATTTATTTTCCAACACTGGGGCAAGGTATGAGATTTCGACAATTTTAGACGTATCCCATGGGCATAGATAGGTCACAAAAATTATGTATGCTTTTTATTGATTTATTGGGTGCCTAATACGGCCTAATAAATTTCTTAAACCCTCCCCGTACAAAGGAGGTTATGGTGAATTTTTTCGAAAATTTAGGGTGTCAGCCAAATTTTTGAGAAGTAATTGTAACACCCCGAATTTTTAACAACATTAAAGTGGATAAATTAAAGAATAATTAATTTAGTATTCAGAATTAAGGGAAATAGATTGCGCCATTACGTCCATCTCGAAATTTTGGTCAAGATAGACACTTGATTTGCGTAAAACAGATAACATATGAAGAAGTTTGGCAGAAAAAGCAGAAATTCCCTGCGCACTTGATAAGTTCTCCCATGTAGTTTTACACTGGCGCACCTATAAAGTGCGCCCATGTAAGTTTTTGGGCATTCTGACCCAATTGTGTGTCAGCACGTGGCCAGATTCACTTTAGGGTTGAGGTTGCATCCAAATTCTGTAACCTACCAGCTATAAATATAAGTCAATTCCTTTGTTTTCTTCACAAAGAAAGAATGGCGACTAAACTCTGCCGGAGTGTGAACTAAGATGGATTCGTTTTCTTCAACAATGTATAATATTTCGGTTTTGCAAATCAAATCCATAAATTCAAGATCCATTCTCTCTATTCTCTAAACCTAACGTTGTGAGTTCTAGTTGCTTTTAGGTTTAGATAAATAAAAGTAAATTATGAAAGACTATGATTTAGATACGTTGTAAACCTTGAATTTATGCTATTATCATATCCTATGCTATGTCATGATAGATCTACTTCTCTAGATCCAATTCAATCATGATTATTCTACTATGTTATTATTGTGGATCTTGGTTTGTAATTATATTGTGGTTAATATAAATCTGTTAATTTGGATAGTTATATCATTAGATAGATCTAATCATTTATGTAAATCATTAACATATGCCACCTTGAATTGGTTAGGATTGGATCTAAATATTTACCTAAATTGTAACTTCTATGACATGCTATGATGTGGATTCGTGTAGATCTATTTCTAAACTAGTAGATCTAATTTATGTGGACATTGAAACTATTTGTCAGATCTAAATTATCACATTGTTATCATGTTAGATCTATTTTTAATCACTAGATCTGAATTATATTATCTACTTTATCACCTTATGTTATCATGTTAGATTTATTTTTAATCGCTAGATCTGAATTATGTGATCTACTTCACCACCTTGTGTTATCATGTTAGATCAATTTTTGATCCCTAGATCTGAATTATTTGATCTACTTTATCACCTTGTGTTATCATGTTAGATCTATTTTAATCGCTAGATCTGAATTATGTGATCTACTTTATCACCTTGTTTTATCATGTTAGATCTATTTTAACCTCTAGATCTGAATTATGTGATCTAATTTATCACCTAGTGTTATCATGTTAGATCTAAACCAATTGGACGTCTAAATTGCAAATTTAGATCTTACTATGCTTATTGTAACATCATAATTATGTTAGAATCAATTGACTATCAATCTTTCATCAGTTTTATGTCCACCTTGTTATGATGACAATTCCACGTCCATGCCAGTATATATGTTCACCTTATTATCATGCTAGTTTATGTTTATGCCAAGATGATCATTTTAGTTATATTCCTATTTTTTCCCTCTTATTGTTTATGACTAGGCTATTGTCTTCCTAGGCATATTGCCAATTTTGTGAGGGCGCTAGTTAAGGAACGGGGAAAAAAGGTTAAAGATAGCATAATTTGAATAAGAACATTTTTGGACATGTAATTCAAATTATTGAGTAAAATAGGTATTGACAACTGTAAAAGGAAAGGATTAATTAATTGGTAAACTAATTAAAAATGGAATGTCTAGTAATTACAATTAGGAATTGTAATTGTACTTATGACACGAGGTTAGGTTGCATTAGTGGTGGAAGTCTGCCCGGACCTGACTGGCATATCCAGCAACCACTAATGTTGAACCTAATGTGGGAGGTCTAAGTATGCAAATAGGAATCGGGCTAAGACACGAGGTTAGGCCCAACTGTGGAATAAGACTACCCGGACCTGATCGGCATATCCAGCATCCACATGTTCTAAGCCTAATGTGGGAGGTCTAGCCCATTATAAACCATAAACGGACATGGTAATGAATTGGACTACTTAACCAAATCTAATCCATAGGGATTGTATGATATTGAACTAAGGTTAGGGTTAGGTAAATTGATTGGAATAGTGGATGGGTTAAGTAAATCTTGGGTAGGTGGGTAATATTAGAATATATAGGCCCACAAACTTAATCGTTAAATAAACATGCTTGAATCAGCGAGAGGGTTAAGTAAATCTTGGGTAGGTGGGTAATATTAGTATATATAGACCCACAAACTTAACTGTTAAATAAACATGCTTGAATCAGTGGGTGGGTTAAGTAGATATAAGGGGGTGGGCAATATTTACATATAGGCCCATGAGCTTAACCTAATAAGGTTATGTAATTAAAGACGCCTAGTTATATACATAACCGGTGGAAAATATAAAAGGTTATGTAATTAAAGACACCTAGTGGTATACATAACCGGTGGAAAATACAAAAGTTATGTGATTAAAGACACCTTTTTGGGTAAGCATAACTGGTATAGGGCTATGTAATTAAAGACACCTAGTGGTATACATTGTAACACCCCAAGTCCATTAATGTCACTCACAAAGGGAATGCATTAACTTCCATGGAGCGTTATTAGTGTATAGAATAGAATATAACAAGACAGATACAAATATTGGTACTTGAAAATTTTAAAATAACTTTTATTGCAGCGGAGAAAAGGTTTGATTACAACAACTTCATGAACCAAGTACACTTAATATCCATCTTGACAAATTTTTTTCAGAGTACATAAAGTAAAAAAGCATAACCCAAACACAAGTAGCCATAAAAGAGATGAGCTGAACTTTACTTTCAGCAATCCAAGCACTTCCAAAAGAGAGAGAAAGAGATCCAAATCAAGCTCTTCTAGTACTAGTCCCACCCTGAGAACCTGGGGGGGGGAAGGAAGAAAAGAGGCGAAAACAAAGGGGGTCAGACATGAAGTCTGGCGAGTACCATAACTTTAACAATACAATTATTAAAGTAATTAAGATAAGGCATAAACTGGTAAAACAAGGAATGACTGTGAAGCAAGTGGGCAAGACAAAGCAAACAGATGAATATTTTGGCGTTAATTGCGCTCCTAATCACTATAGGATAATTACTATACTACACCAATGCTAATTACACCACACCATTAATAGTCACCCTAAAAGTTGATCCCGCCCACTGAAAATAATAATAATAATAATAATAATGGTAATTTCGTGTACCCCTAGCTGTCTTCATAGGTGCCGCCTGCCTCTATCTCCACTAGTTGTACCCACTACCCTCCCCATTCTAATTACAATGTTTATTCATAATATGGTAGTTATACTCCTAGCTGTCTTCATAGGTGTCGTCTGATCCTATCTCCGCTCGTCGTACCCACTACCTTCCCCATTCGATCGGCTCCCTAACTCGTAGATACCCGTGTTGGTCCCACAGTGGGGTTATCACTCCCCAAAGAGGCAACCTGGTACCACTAAAGATGCACGGCTTATATCTACACGATGCAACAACGTCTTACCTACCAGCCCAGGCCCACGCACGCACATGACCCCGATGGACTTGCGTTGCCACCGCTAACCCAATTTAACCTCTTACAATCAAACTCAGTAAGCATGTCCCGTCCTCGACTTGGGTCGAGCTCACATAGATACTTAATGGATTACCGGTTTGAAAAGGGTCCCAACACAAGCTTTCCACCTATGCTTGGTCCCCACCAGAATTTCCCACTTAACCCCCTCTTATTCATGTCTTCTTACATGTTTTCAACTTGGTTAAGTGTTTATAATTATATCCCACATGTCACCCATGTTATTCACTAAACAAATCAACATGTGTTATTGGTTAAGCTTGTCTTAACCCTATCTGCTTATTAGATCAATATATTATTGGTTAAGCTGGTCTTAACCCCATCCACGTATATCTTATAGGTTAAGTTGGTCTTAACCCTATCCGCTTATCAAGTCAATATACATTATTGGTTAAGTTTGTCTTAACCCTATCAGATCAAGACATATTATTGGTTAAGTTTGTCTTAACCCTATCCGCTTATTAGATCAATATATTATGGGTTAAGATGGTCTTAACCCCATCCACTTATCAGATTAATATATATATATATATTATTGGTTAAGCTGGTCTTAACCCTACCCACTTACCATGTTTTTATGATTAAGTACATCTTAGTTCACACATACATTGGTTAAGAGAATAACTCCCATACTACCAACCTCGAATACCGAAATCAACATCAGATTATTACTCAGAGAATTACTCACTCAACCGAACTTCTGTTTGTCATTCATATTTGTCTTTGCTCAGCATTAATTAATTATTAATGCATAGACCTCTCACATTAAGTCGATTACTTGTGGCCGTTGGATATGCCGGGAGGTTCCGGGCAGACTTCCACCACAAGCAAGACTTAACCTCGTGTCTAAGCATCTTTTAATTTATGCCTTTGACCTCTCACATTAGACTACCGTTTGTGGTTGCTGGATTTGACAGGCGGGTCCGGGCAGTCTTATACCACAAACGAGTCTAACCTCGTGTCTTAGGCCTTTATTACTTATTTAGTTTGTGCCTTTGACCTCTCACATTAGATTACCGTTTGTGGTTGCTGGATTTGTCGGGTCGGTCCGTGCAGTCTTACACCATAAACGAGTCTAACCTCGTGTCTTAGGAATTTATTATTACACATTATTATTCATCCCCAATTTGAATTAATATCCCTATTTCAAATTGCCAATAACTTCCAATTTTAATCCATGTCCATAATTGTCACTTAAATTATGTCCATAATTACTATGCATATAAATTTGGCTAATTAATGTCTCAAATTAATTATATGCCTTTATGCCATTTTATGCCAATTCACAATTATGCATATTTAATATTTTCCCATTATCCCTACGTCGTTCGTACGTTGAACGTGAAATATGTTAGACTCGCAAATAGTCTAACTCATAAAAATGAAAGAAACATCACAACTTGCATAACACACAAAATAGATATAACTAGCATAACATGGATCAAAACTGACATGATTATGATTCATATTAACATAAATTTGCATAATCAACACTTGCATAGGCAATAGTCATAAAACATAAATTTGTATAAATTATGTACTGTCATGGATCTAAATGTATAGATCTAAACATGTAATTATGAACTTGCATATATGGATATGGTTTTTCTATGACTTGCATATGAATTTCATACAAACTTACATTCAAACTAGCATATGATTCACATACAAAATTAGCATAGGAAACATAAATTTGCATAAGTATGTTACTGCCCTGGATCTAAATATAGATCTAATATCAAAATGTGAACTTCCATATGGATCTAAACATAGATCTAAACATAAAAATGTGAACTTGCATATGGATCTAAACACATAAATTAATGTCACACTTTTCGCTTATAAACTAGAATATGTATATACTTGATTCACATATGTTTTACATCCCAACTTGCATAAGATTCACATATGTTACAACATCCTAAACTTGCATACATATGTTTTAACATCGCAAACTTGCATAAGATTCGCATATGATTTAACACATAAATTTGCATAAGATTCACATAACATAAACTTGCATATGATTCACAAATTAACATATGTAAACTTGCATAAAATGAATCAAGTTAAACATGTATAATTGTACATATAAATAAATCTACCAATCATACAACAACAAAACTGTCATATGTTCACAAACAGACAATAACATCACATGTTTCAAGAGACATGTTCTCATAATCCAATTACAACCCATCATAATTAATTTATTAATTATATTGTGAAAGAAATAACACTCACAATCAAAAGAACAGTCTTGTTTTTCTGGGATCTGTATTCTGAAACTGAATTGCTCGCCTTTGATGTAGACTAATTGTTATTCTAATTTGGATTTATATTTGATTTTGATTCTTGCTTCTATCTTGCTTTTAAGTTGAAGAAGGAATGGTGGCTAAACTAGAACGATCATGGATGGCATGGTGGCTCCTTGGAATGAACTTGTGTGAGTTAGAGTTTCAGGATTATGGTTTCTTTTATAGAAGTTAAATCTTATATGAGCCGTTAGATCGTTTTAGGAGCAATCAGAGCCATCCAACTAAAGCAAGTGTCACTCAGCCAATCATAGCATGACACGTAAGCCCTAACACCTCAGAATTTGTCTCAAAGCCAATCAGAGAAGGCCACGTAAAAAAGACAATACTTAACCAACAAAAAATGCGCCATGCGCCACATGATGCGTACACGTCTTTTATATATATATATATATATATATATATATATATATATATATATATATATATATCTATGTATGTATGTATGTATGTATATATGTATATGTATATGTATACTTTTTCTATATATATTTTTTTTCTTTCTATCTATCTTCCCAATTAACCATTTTCACATTAAACCACCTTTTGAACTGCGTTCACACTAAGCACTTTTTAGCCATTCCCCTAAAACAAAAATATGGCGCTGGCAGGGATCGAACTCTGTACCTCTTGTATGCAGATCACATGTTCTAACTAAATGAGCTAATAAGTCTTTTACTTACAAAAGTTAAAACAATGCTAAACATTTTTCTTTTCTCATTCTTCTTTTTCATGTTTTGCTGCAATATTTAATTTAAAGATATCTTCTTCATACGTAGTCCGATTTACGCAAACTCGGACTCTATCTCAAGAAGAATTCCGAGGTGAACACAATGGCGCAACCCGTTTCCCTTAATTCCCACATTTGAAATTAAGTATTCCTTAATTCGTTAATTTTAATATTTAAAATCACGGGGTGTTACATACATAGTCAGTTAAAACCAAGTGGGGGATACAAGACAAAGGGGAGGGCTTGTATCATATTGTGTAGGACCCATTTCAGTCAGTAACCCGGAGTAGGTATCAAATAAAGTACTCCGTACTAGGCGGAGAAGGGGCACACTTACTGACTGATTGTAAGAGATCCAAACGTGACGGACGGTGTGGGCGGCGCAAACCGACCGGGCCTTGTGCGTGCATAGGCTGGGCAGAAGGGGATAATACGACCGTGACACCAGTAGATATAGTTTTGCACATCTTGGAAAATGAAGTGTTGCCACTTTAGGAAGTGATACCTCCTACTGTGGGGTCAGCACAGGGTATCTATGGACTAGGGAGCCTATCGATTAGGGTAGAAGTTAGGATACAATTGGACGCATGCCTAAGTCTACCATCTTATAGTGGAATGGATCATTTCATTCTAGTTATACTTGTAATAGTACGGAGGAATCACTAAAGAAGCGTATAAACCTTATCTTGTCTACCTTGTCACACATACCTTTAATGTAGCTATCTCCCTCTTATCCAATTTATATGCCTATCATGTTACTTTTATTTATTTACTGGCTTAAAGTAACTAGACTTGCCAGACATTATGTTTGACCCTTTTTATTTCCTTTTCTTTCTTCTGTTCCCACCCTCAGCTTCTCGAGGGAGAGAATTCTCAAGCTTAGGCAGGATTCTGCTATCATTTTGCTTGGAGCTTCTAGATGTATTGTTCAAGCTTCTATCTTTGCTACTATGGTTTATGATTTGGGGATTATGCTTTCTTTGTTATTGTACTCTGATATTTAAAGTACAAGACAGAAGTTTTAATAATGTACTGAATTTATGTATTTTCAGACATATGGTGTAACCATGCTTTATGATTAATAAAAGTGTTTAATTCTGCTGTTATTTTATATCTGTCTTGTAATGTTTCTGTTCTATTTACCTATAATGCTTCACGAAACTTTATGCATTCTCTTAGTGAGTGACATTAACAGACGTGGGGTGTCCCACTTGGTATCAGAGGTGAAGGTTACCAGATTGGATAAAGTTTTTGAAAATTATTTTCAAAAAGGTTTTAAAAGAAAGCATTTTCAAAAAGAAAAGCCTGTTTTGAAAACATATTCCCCAAAGCCATAGGAAATATCTCTTGATTCTCCGCTTGATTCTTTTTTCTTTTTTCTGGGGAACCGATTCTTCTCGTTTCGGCATAATGTCGTAGGCATGTTTAAACTGCGGCACATGTCGAAGGGCAATGAAGTGCCTAACCTCCATCTGTAGCTGCTGTAGTATCACTTATGGCTAATTTTCTCGAGCTTCGTAAGGATTTCCGTGCGATGGAGGCAACCTTCGAAAGACTTGTTAGCTTGTTACACAAGGATGGTAAAAAGGAGAACAAGGGAGTTAGGGCCAAGGAGCACAGCCCAAGGATGAGAAAAATGACTGCCCAGGAAGGGAACACAGATAAAATTCAAATAAATCTGAAAGGAAGAAGTTATGGAAATACAAAATAAAAAGGTATGGCCTAAGAAAGGACAGCAACAACAACAGAAGAAGGGCGGAAAGAATGACAAGGCTAAGGGTAAGAGGAAGTTCCATAGTTGCAGGCGAGAGGGTCACTTGGCGTAGGACTACAGGAAAGGGACGAATGCTTGCTTCATTTGTGAAGAGGTTGGACACTATTCTAGGGAGTGCCCAAGGAAGCAAGGGCATGGTCAAAGGACAGGAACCTCTGGAGGGCAAGCAAATGCTCTTGTGGCTAGTGCACCAGATAGAGGTAGGAAAGTTCCATGGAAGGTTTTGATTTCTCTTTCCAGTCACCCTATTAGAACCCTTTTGATTCTGGTGCTTCACATTCGTTTATATCCAGTTCTGTAGTTGAATCTCTGCAATTAAATACTAGTAGGGTAGTGGATCCCGTTGTTGTCTAAAACCTCATTGGTGGTTCAGCTCATTTATTTATGATTTGTTGGGGTATGAGAATATATGTGTTAGGCGTCGAGTTTGAGTGCGACTCATATGTGTTTGGGATTATGGGCTATAGTTTGATTCTAGGAATGGATTGGCTTACCACGTATGGTGCCATTCTGGATTGTGAGAAGAGGGTTGTTAGGCTTCTGACTTGTCAGGGAGAACCCTCGAGATTTCGTGTGACCCACAAAGGTTGATTATGCTTAGTTTCCTAGAGTCTCTTGATGCATCTATCAATGACCTGCAATCTGTTCCAGTAGTCCGAGATTTTTCCGATATTTTTAATGAGGTTCGAGGCTTACCTCCTAGGCGCGAGATCGATTTTCGTATATATCTGTTGGACAATGCAAAGCCAGTTGCATAGCCGGTGCGCCGTATAGCTCCAAGAGAAAGAAGGGAGCTCAGCAAACAAGTGGGGGAGCTACTTGAGAAAGGGTTTTCTTTTGGGATGGGATAAAGAAAGATGTAACAGCATTGTTTCTCAATGTCCAATTTTCCAGCAAGTCAAATCTGAGCAAAGGGAGCCTGGTGATTTACTTCGTCCTTTAGAGGTCCCACAGTGGAAGCAGGAGTGCGTCTCCATGGATTTCATAGATGGTTTTCCTAGATCAACGAAGGGAAATACCAGCATTTGGGTGGTATTAGATAGACATACCAAGAGCACCCATTTTATTTCCAGTTAAGAGTAAGAGGACGGCACCATGGTTGGCAGCAATTTATGTCCGAGAGATAGTTTGTCTTCATGTAGTACCTTCCAGTATCGTAAGTGATCGAGATTCCATTTTCACCAATGAATTGTTGGAGGAGCTTGCAAGAAGCATTAGATACACAGTTGTGTTTGAGCATCGCTTGTCATCCTCAGACCAATGGGCAGGCGGAGAAGGTGAATAGAATTCTTGAAGATCTCTTGAGGCTGTGTATCCTGGACTTCGGAGGGACTTGGGAAGAGCATCTTCCTTTAGTAGAGTTTGCCTATAATAACAGTTATCAAGCTAGCATCGGCATGACACCCTTCGAAGCATTGTACGGACAACCCTGTAGATCACCAACTTGTTGGTGGGAGTCTACAAAAAGATTATTACTTGGACCAGATATGGTTAGGGAAATATCTGAAAAGATTGACCTTATTCGATGGCGGATGAAGACAGCTTAAGATAGGCAGAAATCCTATGCAGACAAGAGAAGGACCGACCTTGAATTTGATGTAGGAGACTTGGTTTTTATCAAAGTGTCACCTCTGAGGAATGTGGTTCGCTTCGGATCAGTAGGGAAGTTGGCACCTAGGTTTGTGGGACCATTTCCGATAACCGAGAGGATTGGCCAAATGGCTTATAGAGTAAAACTCCCAGATAATCTATCCAGCGTTCATGATGTTTTCCACGTTTCCCATCTGCGGAAGTGCCTGCATGACATCGCAGTAATCATTGAGCCGAGTGTGTTGGAAGAAGTCGAAGTGAAATGAGAGGCGACAGTTAGGCGAGTCCCTACCCGTATTCTTGGATCATAAGTTAAGAAGTTACGCAATAAAGAATCAAGTTGCTAAAGGTTCAATAGGGAGATAACCCGGAGGATGCGACTTGGTAGACCAAAGACAAGATTCGTGCTTTGTACCCTTTTCTTTTCGGGGTTATGTTCTTAACTCCTTTTTTCCAAAGCTTTATCAGTACTTGTTTCTATCATTTGAGTATGTCCTATCAATAATATTTTCGACCTTTATATAGGAATCCTATGGATGTAAACATGTGTTTGAGACATGTTATGATTGATGGATGCAAGTCTTTGCTAGTGGTTGTCTGTGGATACATATACACACACATTAGACACTAGATCGGCTCAATCACTCTCATACTGCATATGGATGTGTGCACATTTTCTTTTCTTTCATGGATGGAAATGAATGAACTAGCAAATGGATGTTGCATTTGGACGAATGAGGGTGCACACATATAGATCTCACATGTTATAATAGTATTATTTGCATACATACTGGATTCATGGCACTAACATACATTGCATTTAGGAGGTAAACTGAATCAGTAGACCGCCCGATATTCGCATAGGTATTGGGAAATATACACACACCTTTGCATATACTCATACGCATTATAAATCTTTAAGGACAGTGTATGCCAGTGTTTGGTGGATAGGTAGATGGATGATGGATAGTAAGATACATTGTTTCCAACTTGGAGATTTCGGCGACGAAATCTTTTGAGCAGGGGAGAATGTAATACCCCGAATTTTTAACAACATTAAAGTGGATAAATTAAAGAATAAATAATTTAATATTCAGAATTAACAGAAACAGATTGCGCCATTGCGTCCGTCTCGAAATTCTGGTCAAGATAGACAACTGGTTTGCTTAAAACGAATAACGTATGAAGAAGCTATGGACGATAGAAGTTTGGTATAAAAAACAAAAATTTCCGGCGCACTTGACAAGTATGCCCATGTATTTTTACACTGGCGCACCTGTAAAGTGTGCCCAAGTATGTTTTTGGGCATTCGGACCCAATTGGGTGTCGGCCCATGGCCTGATTCACTCTAGGGTTGAGGTGGCATCCGAATTCTGTAACCTAGCAGCTATAAATATACCTTAATTCCTTTGTTTTCTTCACAAAGAAACAATGGCGGCTAAACTCTGCCGAGTGCGAACTAAGATGGATTCGTTTTCTTCAACAACGTACAATATTTCAGTTTTGCAATCAAATCTAGAAATTCAATATCCATTCTCTTTATTCTCTAAACCTAATGTTGTGAGTTCTAGTTGCTTTTTGGTTTAGATAAATAAAAGTAAATTATGAAAGACTGTGATTTGGATACGTTGTAGACCTTGAATCAATGCTATTATCATATCCTATGTTATGTCATGATAGATCTATTTCTCTAGATCCAATTCAATCATGATTATTCTACTATGTTATTATTGCGGATCTTGATTTGTAACTATGTTGTCGTTAATATAAATCTGTTAGTTTGGATAGTTATATCATTGGATAGATCTAATCATTTATGTAAATCATGAACATATGCCACCTTGAATTGGATAGGATTGGATCTAAATCTTTATCTAAATTGTAACTTCTATGACATGCTATGATGTGGATTTGTGTAGATCTATTTCTAAACTAGTATATCTAATTTATGAGGACATTGAAACTGTCAGTCAGATCTAAATTATCACCTTGTGTTATCATGTTAGATCTATTTTTAATTGTTAGATCTGAATTATGTGATCTACTTTATCACCTTGTGTTATCATGTTTGATCTATTTTTAATCGCTAGATCTGAATTATGTGATCCACTTTATCACCTTGTGTTATCATGTTAGATCTATTTTTAATCTCTAGATCTAAATTATGTGATCTACTTTATCATCTTGTGTTAACATGTTAGATCTATTTTAATCGCTAGATCTGAATTATGTGATCAACTTTATCACCTTGTGTTATCATGTTAGATCTATTTTAACCTCTAGATTTGAATCATGTGATGTAATTTATCACCTTGTGTTATCATGTTAGATCTAAACCAATTGGACATCTAAATTGCAAATTTAGTTCTTACAATGCTTATTGTGACATCATAATTATGTTAGAATCAATTAACTGTCAACCATTAATCAGTTTTATGGCCACCTTGTTATGATGAAAATTCCATGTCCATGCTAGTATGTATGTTCACCTTATTATCATGCTAGTTTATGTTTATGCCAAGATGATCATTTTAGTTATATTCCTATTTTTTCCCTCTTATTGTTTATGACTAGGCTATTGTCTTCCTAGGCATATTGCCAATTTTGTGAGGGCGCTAGTTAAGGAACGGGGAAAAAAGGTTAAAGATAGCATAATTTGAATAAGAACATTTTTGGACATGTAATTCAAATTATTGAGTAAAATAGGTATTGACAACTGTAAAAGGAAAGGATTAATTAATTGGTAAACTAATTAAAAATGGAATGTCTAGTAATTACAATTAGGAATTGTAATTGTACTTATGACACGAGGTTAGGTTGCATTAGTGGTGGAAGTCTGCCCGGACCTGACTGGCATATCCAGCAACCACTAATGTTGAACCTAATGTGGGAGGTCTAAGTATGCAAATAGGAATCGGGCTAAGACACGAGGTTAGGCCCAACTGTGGAATAAGACTACCCGGACCTGATCGGCATATCCAGCATCCACATGTTCTAAGCCTAATGTGGGAGGTCTAGCCCATTATAAACCATAAACGGACATGGTAATGAATTGGACTACTTAACCAAATCTAATCCATAGGGATTGTATGATATTGAACTAAGGTTAGGGTTAGGTAAATTGATTGGAATAGTGGATGGGTTAAGTAAATCTTGGGTAGGTGGGTAATATTAGAATATATAGGCCCACAAACTTAATCGTTAAATAAACATGCTTGAATCAGCGAGAGGGTTAAGTAAATCTTGGGTAGGTGGGTAATATTAGTATATATAGACCCACAAACTTAACTGTTAAATAAACATGCTTGAATCAGTGGGTGGGTTAAGTAGATATAAGGGGGTGGGCAATATTTACATATAGGCCCATGAGCTTAACCTAATAAGGTTATGTAATTAAAGACGCCTAGTTATATACATAACCGGTGGAAAATATAAAAGGTTATGTAATTAAAGACACCTAGTGGTATACATAACCGGTGGAAAATATAAAAGTTACTTAAAGACACCTTTTAGGGCAAGCATAACTGGTATAGGGCTATGTAATTAAAGACACCTAGTGGTATACATAGTCAGTGAAAACCTAGTGGGGGATGCAAGACAAAGGGGAGAGCTTGTATCATATTGTGTGGGACCCATTTCAATCAGTAACCCGGAGTAGGTATCAAATAAAGTACTCCGTACTAGGCGGAGAAGGGGCACGCTTACTGACTGATTGTAAGAGATCCAAATGTGACGGACGGTGTGGGTGGCTCAAACCGACCGGGCCTTATGCGTGCATAGGCCGGGCAGAAGAGGATAAGATGATCGTGACACCAGTAGATATGATTGTGCACATCTTGGAAAATGAAGGGTGGCCACTTTAGGAAGTGATACCTCCTACTATGAGGCCAGCATAGGGTATCTATAGAGTATGGAGCCGATCGATTAGGGTAGAAGTTAGGATACAATTGGACGTATGCCTAAGTCTACCATCTTATAGTGGAAGGGATCATTTCATTCTAGTTATACTAGTAATACTGCAGAGGAATCATTAGAGAAGCGTATAAACCTTATCCTGTCTACCTTGTCACACCTACCTTTTATGTAGCTGTCTCTCTCTTATCCACTTTATATGCCTATCATATTACTTTTATTTATTTACTGACTAAAAGTACCTAGACTCACCAGACTTTATGTCTGACCCTTTTTGTTTCCTCTTCTTTCTTCCGTTTCTCCCCCCTCCCCCCCCCCCCAAGGTTCTCATGGGAGGGAATTCTAAGGCTTAGTCAGGATTCTGCTATCGTCTTGCTTGGAGCTTCAAGATGTATTGTTCAAGCTTCTATCTTTGCTACTATGGCTTATGCTTTGGGGGTTATGCTTTTTTTGTAATTGTACTCTGATATTTAAAGTACAAGACAGAAGTTTTAATGATGTACCGAGTTTATGTATTTTCGGACATATGGTGTAACCGTGCTTTATAATTAATTAAAGTTTTAAATCCGCTACTATTTTATATCTGTCTTGTAATGTTTTTGTTCTGTTTACCTACAACGCTTCATGAAACTTAATGCATTCTCTTAGTGAGTAACATTAACAGACGTGGGGTGTCACACTTAGAAAGTTCTTAGAAACTGAAAAGTTGAAGAATGAAGGTTGAGTTGGTTAGTTAAACAACTTTCAACTCCTTTCCTTTTTTAGGACGAAAATATTTTTTAAGTGGGGGAGATTGTAACAACCCGGAATTTCTGAACCAATTTAAAATTTTAATTTAGCTATTTTAATGGGTTATCGATATTTAAAATGATTCATTTTAAATAATAACGATTAAAATTTTATTTTAAATGAAGTTAGAACATATAAATATTTAATTTAATTAAAACGAGCTTGAAATGGCGCGGTAGTTCGAACATTCGATTTTAAACTTCAACTGAATGTATAGAATTCAATATAAATCAGAATTGAATGAAACATGAAACATTGGAATATTTTGAACTGTAATTTTCTAACGAATGCAAGAAACTAAGGATTCACTTTATAAATTGAAAGTTATGTCCATTTTAAAATTAAGAATAGTCGTTATGGAATTTATATATATTTTATTATTATAACCCTTAAAAATAGCCATTTTGCAAACGACCTCCCTTTTCGACGAAACCAATTTTGTTGGATCCTTAATGTTAAACTATTGTCAGGTTTAAAATTTCACAATTTATGGAATGAATATGTGAGCGCAGTAAATTTAAACGTATTATGAAATTTTAGTTTAAATTTAATCGACTAGAAAAGTCCATTTTTTAAACGGCCTCTAAATTCGATGAAATTAGTTTTGTTAGGATCGTATAGTCAAAACACAGCTAGATTTATTTTTTCTGTAATTTTTGGAGTCTGTATATGGCCTCGGTAAACTAGAATGTACGTTGAAATTCAATATTGATCGTTATATTAATTTATATTTTAAGTATGATGAAAACTGATTGAAACAGTCGAAATTGCTTATGACATATTCCGTTGTGTCCGAAATGGGGGTATTTTGCTTGGAACGACAGTCGTTGGGTTTGATTTGGAGTTCGAACTGATAAACATGTATTTTTGAAATTAAAATAATTGTAGATATATATATATATATATATAGTTGGTCAAAATCAGTCAAAAACCCTAATCCCTTAAACCAGCCGCCGCTCTTTGCGATCAAAGGTCGATATTCTCTAATTTTCTGCTAAAAAATTCACGATGTATATGAATCGAAATCAAAAACTTGTAACAGAAATCTTCTTCAACTTCTCGAGATCTACCTATCTACTGGATATGATTGTGATTGCTGTTAAAACATGCTCAAATTTTGGTCAAAAAGGGGCGCCGCTCGCTCATGTTTTCCGGCGCCTGCTGACTATCGAGTGGCGTCTGGTTGATGTTGGAGGGAGGCGATGGGTAGGGATCTCATGTGGCATTCTCGGATCGACGGTGAAGGGCTTCAGGTGACGGGCATGGGTGAACTTCGAGGGTGATGAATGGGTTTTGTGATTTTGCTGAGTGAACGGGAGAGAAAAGGGGTAATTAAAAATTAACTAATTTGGTTAATTATTTATTTATTTATTTACCCAATAGTTAAAATACCATATCTTCTTCAAACAATGTCAGAATTTCGTGAAATCAGTTGCGTTGAAATCCTATTGTCGAACACTACAACATGGAAGTGACCAGAACAGAAACATAGTAAGTGGATTTTTTTACTAAATTAAACATGTGTTAATTTAGTTTAAAAACAGAAATTCAGAAATAAAAAATGGCGGAGTGGAAACCAATGTGAGAACTCTCTCACTTTAATTATTTTTGTTATGTTATTTATTTTTGGAGTTCATCACACTAACTCCCACAAATCATTTAAATTGAAAGCGATGTATGGATATTAGCGACACTTGCATTTCATACTCAGCGGATAGCCACTTGTGGCGCCGTAAATGCCATTAGGTAGTTGAGTATTTATTTATATGAATGGTTTGGTGATTTGTGTATTGTGATTGTGATGTTGAAATGTGTAACATTAAAGATAATGTTAATATTATTGTGGTAGTTGAAATTAAATTATAAATATCCATTTATAATTTAAATAGTAAAAAAATTGGTTAATTAGAAAAATAATTCAAATCGAATTAGAACTGGTTAAATTTATTAACCAGTGATTTATATAAATCGACTGTGTTGTTTGGAAACCCCACACGGGTCTGGAGATGATAATTAATTCACATCTCCCTTGAATTTAATTGTATGTCAACTCGATTGATTGACAGACTGTGATAAGCGTTATTTAATTATTTAATGCTTATACAATTGTAAATTGCACTCTGTATGTGAATTGACTGTTTAATAGTTGTTTATCACTATTTTTGAATACATGCGATGTATGGAATCCATATAAACAAATTTATATGGTAATTGATTGAGTTTGATTCCAATTCAGAAATAACGGATATTTCAAAATAATATTCAGTAAAGAATCAAAATATGATTTTGATGTCCGATTTTGGATGGACACGAAAATATATAAAAATATGAAGCAGGGTTTAGTATAGAAATGATATTTTAACTCGATCGAAATTTCAACTCTATTTTATTCATCTTATAATGAATATCGAAAAGAGTTGATTTCAAATCTGATATTTTGAAATTATTATCATTTTAAAGTTATAATGATATAGAACATTCGATTTTGATTTAAAATTGAAAAGGAACTTAAAATCATTTTAATTTTTTTTATAAATACTCTATAAAATACGTTTTAAATGGAAATCGATGATATATGTTATATATATTTAATGGCTTGAATAGAACACGCTGCACGGCGATCATTCACGAATTTCAACCATTGACTTCAAATTGATATAACGGGAGATCCGATCGTCGGATTTTTCAAAAACCGGAAGCTTTGGGTTTGTATCAAAAAGTTCTTTCCAATGAATATAAGAGATTTAAATTTTAACGGTTGGATTTTAAATTATGTCCAAATCAATTTCAGAAAAGGTCGCTATGGATGCAGTTCGGTGGCCGTTATTGGAAATCGACTGTAAAGGCCTTAATAAATTACTAAAAATATGTAAAAATTATGTAAAATCATAATTACTGATTTGGAAAGTTTTTGGATGAAATATTCCATATTTGAAAAAGATAAGAGATATTTTTATCGAAATGAAGTAGTTATTAACTTGAATAATAATCCAATATTTTTAAATAAATAAGTTGGATTTGTAAATGGTTTTAATATAACCAGAATTTCCCAACGTATGGATTGGAAAGGATTCAAATGGAAATAATCTTCGGAATATTTCGATATTGGATTCCGTGATTATATGGATATTGTTGAGGAATTTGGAAGATATAGATATCGTTATTCCCAATACGATATCCCTTAGTTTCAGAATTTGATATTGAATATAAGTCGATATAATTTCTACCCAATTAACAGTGAAGATATGATTTGGAATTTATAAATCTTTTTATTAAGATTCAACGGAAATTTTCCAAAAAAAAGTTTTCCAATTTAATATAGTAAATTGGAATTGAATGGAATTCGATTTGGTAATAATCGAGGTGAGCTTCAGTAAAGGAAAAGCGTTACTATATAAGGAATTTAAAAGGCTTTTCCATTATTCCATTTATATTATTAGTCCGGTACAGAAATTTATATCAATTATATATTGATATGTTTTTCCGTCAAGATTCCACAGTTAATGAAAGATAATTCGGGTTTATCGTGAACTGTGTTTTAAATAATATTGGTTCTTTAACCCAGTTAAAGACAGGATTAATTTCCCTAAAGCTGCATAATCATAAAGTAATATGATTTTTGAGATTAAAACTGAACTAGAGTTTTAGTGAATCTTTAAATAGATTAAAATGAGGATGGGGTAATTAAATTTATTGAATTCATGAAATGATCGAGAATGGAGTACCACCATATTTACTCCAGGCGGTAGTTAAATCTTTAATTAGATTTGAAAGTGAAATGGTAATTAATTTTACCAATAACACAGTGGGTGTTAGATATGGAGTACTACCAGTTTTGCTCCATGGGAAGAATAGGTTGGGTTTGGAATAATAAATAATTACTTCTGCAAGCCTCGATAATCCCGACTAGTTCTCTAAACCTTAATTTGATTTAGGATTGTGAAAAGATAAAATAAAATCTTTTGAAATGATATCCAAAGGAAGAACAAAGAATAAGTTTAAAAGAATTTATCTTTGATAAAATTAATGGGAACCTTTCCCTAAAGATGTGAATATTTGAATAAAAGAATATTCTGAATTGGAATGAGGCGTATGATGTGTTTTTATAGCACTTGATTATTTATTATAAAATACGCAAGTTTTTCGAAAAGACCGGGTTTATCCCATTTTGAATAACTGATACGACGACTAAAAGTCGACGATGAAGACGATGGTTGAAGACTAAAGATCTTCACATCGTTTGGATGATTACTGATGACTTGTTTGGGCTGTACACCCAAGACAAGGTAACAAGTGGTGATCATCCAGATGTACTTGGAGATCGGCCGGATATGCGAGGACCTCTCTCCTGTATTTGACATATGGGATGAGGAATAAGTTGCCTCCGGTTTTGTTCAGACCCAGAACGAACTTGTAAATGGATGTTTATATTACATTGGATTTCATTCTGTGTTGATTGATTTCTATTAAATATACATCTATTTGTTGGCGGAGAATTTATTGTCTTGCTTAGCACCCTTCTCTGAGACGTACGAGCTTAGAGGTTATATATTGATAGACATCAGCCTCATAGCGTGGATCGTCAATGTGGCATGATAAGATGCAAACGAACAAGGCTTTTGTTGAAAAGTAGAGTCTTGTGGTTGATGATCAAAGCACGGCTTTAATTAGCATAGCTTTGTGTATAGCTATAATTCGCAAGCCTCACACCCCAGTATGAGTCAGAAACGGGAGTAGTGACAGCAGGGAGTGCATGCATTTCTTTCTAGCTAAGAGTGATGTCATGGTATGGAGCCCAGACATTTTTTACTTATGTGGATGATGGATTGCGAGACGCCTCAGATATAGGGCTATATGCTTATAGGGTCTACGTACTGAACTATTTGGAGGTCCGATAGGACCGGGAAACATATTGTTCAGGAATAATTAATCCACTAAAGTAAGTGTGGACTGGCCCTGCAAGATCCAAGGGTTCACTATGGGGGATCCTGGGTCATTTTGCTAGAGGTGATTCGAACCGGTGAGGAGCCATCCCTTGCCTCGACTCATAGATGGAATCCAATTTCCAATACATGAATTTTCAGTTTTAGTTGTAAACCTATATGGCGACATCGTAGGATTAGGTACTATGCCGTCTATGATTGATACATTTATATTTGAAGTTGATTTTGACACTATGCACTTATAGTAATATCAAAACGATTCGTTTTAAACGTACCAAGTATGTTTGGCTATCATAAGGGAGAACTCTATCCTCCAGCTTGCGTTGCATTGTGTGATGGGACCTGAGTCTTATAATAGCTTCATTTTTCCAAAAAGCATTGCATTGTTCTATTTTAAACTAAGATTCATGTGGAGTAAACCCGTTCCGTGTTATACGGCGTGGTCCCATGATTTTCCAACTTTCAAAGTAAAGATTTAATGACTGTTTTAGTTCTCACACCAGTCCCATAACTACCTCGGAGTTTATCGTTTCTACCTAAACTCTGGGGCCCATATTTTCCACATGGTTAGCTAGTAGATTTTGATTTGCAGATATTTCTTTTCACAGGATCCTGAATTACGGCTGGAGCTATATTCGGAATGCTTTGTATCCATGTATCTTTTTCAGCTGGGGTAGTTGAGGTATTTCCACTACACATTATACTTATGTATTATTTTTTTGCTGCTTTGTAATTTAAAACTTTAATATTTTCCACTGTATATTATTTATTTGAACTCATATATCTTGTGCGATGTAATTGTTGTAATATAAGTGAAATGTTCTACTGTTTGTGTTCTGATGCGTGGTGTTCTCAAAGCAATCCGGGCTCCTCTGTCTCCTCGAGGACCGGGGAAGTCTGGGTCATTTCATAGAACATAAGGAATAAGGATCAAGAGTAGGTTGTGAATGAGTCATAAAATAGTCATTCATCTCCATCCGTACCGAATCATGAAGACAAAATTCCTAATTCCATGGAGGATATTCACAATATGAGTGTTCAGTTGGAGAAATCTGAAGAAGAATATGGAGAAAGACATTAATAAATACACAATATTAAATTTAGAGTATATATTAGTTCATTCTAATCAAAAGAAAAAGGAGAACTTGTTCATTCAACTAGGGAAGCTTTTATTTCGTTGACCTTGAGAAGAAAAATATTATAATTGTCATTTGTTGGAATATTGGAGATTTAAATAATGACACTTGTCATTTAGACTTGTACAACATCAAGGTGAAATATAAGCCTTTTGTTTTGGTGATTTGAAAAATAAGTTTTTAGCTGAAAGCATGAACCTTTTTATGTAGCATATGGAAGATTACTAGCATTTATTTCACAATAATTCAATTATTTTAGGAGGTAGAATCATGGTTTTGTGAGATGCAACTGTATGGAAGGGGGAATTTTTTAAATCATACAGACCAACAAATAACTATTTTTGTTAACATGGGTGGTCTTAAATTTTTTATTACATTTGTACATGCTTATAATCTTGCTTGTAACAAAGTAGCCCTATAGTAAAGTTTAATTGATATTTCAAAAACTATTTAACACCCTTGGTCGATGTCTAGGGATTTCAATGTTATACTCATATCTTCGGAAAAATTGTGGAAATACTTTTAAACTCTCTCAAGTTGTTGAATTTTATAGTTATGTACTTACATGTGGATTAGTGGAAGCCGCACGTTTTCGCCTATAATTTACATGGAAATCGATGAGTCCAAAAAGACTACATCAAGACTTGATGGAGCACTTGGAAATGCAGAACTATTTTATAATATTCCCGGTATTATATTTTAACATTTTTTTACTAGCAATCCTTGGCAATATTTATAAAGTTTCATATTAAGGGCAAGCCTTTTTGATTTGCTTATTATTGGCAATATTTAAAAGGTTTCAAGGAGGCTACAAATTTCAATGAACTTCAAATTCTTTAGGCACTTGTATGTATCAATATGTTAAGCCCATCAAAATCATCAAAGAGAGATTAAAAACTTGTAATAAAACAAGACCAAAGCATAGTGATAGAACTAAAAATGTCCAAGATCAGTTGGAATTTATAAAACATCAATTGTTTGATAATCCATGACATGAAGGCTAGAATGCATATTTTCTTTTGTTATTCAAAAGGAGCTTAAATGGGAATTAAAGATATAAGAAAGAGAACTTAAACAACAAGCTAAAGAAAACTAGCTTTTAAATCGAGATGAATCCACAAATTTTTCTGTTTAAAAATGTAAAAAAAAAAGAATGCATCATATTACCTTCTTAATTATCCCAATAATAATGGAAATGTATTAGACAACCTTAAATTTTTTAGAGAAAAAGGTAGTGGAATATTTTTTTAAACTTGGTTCATAAACATCAATGACATGTTTTGCATAGTTAAAAAGAAGGTCTCCAATGCTAGTAAAGTTTTTTCATAGCTAGGATTACTAAAATGGATCTCATGATGACCATTTTCTAAATTAACTCTAATTCCAGTTCTGGTCTGATAGTATGGGGTAAGATTCTTCAAAATGTACTGGTAGGACTAGGAATAATACATGATGAAGGCATATCAAAAGGAGTTTGATGGAGCAAGAGTGACTACAACTACATATGGGAGGCTAAAGAGAGTATGTGGGTAGCCCATCCAGAACTCTTCTATGGTAAGACCTATATGTCAATTCTACTTGCATCATTGTTTCTTATATTATTGGTATTCCACATGTTAGAGTATGATTTATTTTTGTTATTGTTTGCATGGTTGCTTAGTTGAATTGTTTGATAATTGCTAATAGCTGGTAGGCATGAAGGATAACCATCATTTCTTATGTTTGTCTAGGCATTTTGGGGAAAAAACTCTTAAAGGGGGTAGGAAAAGTGTAACGACCTATATTTTATGTGTCGGAAGATCGTAAAATAATTTTATTGAATTCATTTGACATCGTGTAACTCTAAAATTTTATAATATGGTTCTTAGGGTTGTCTTGTGCTTCGTAATATTTTCTAAATTTTTATATGATAATTTTGACCATAAAAACCTTACTTTAAGTATAGCTTAAGACTTATCAAGAGGGGTTTGATGGAGCGATAGCAGCTGCAACTACACATGGGAAGCTGAAGAGAGTATGAGGGTGACCTATCCATAACTCTTTGGTGGTAAGGCCGATTTGTCGATTCCACTTGCATCATTGTATCTTATTTTATTGGTATTACACATGCTATAATATGAATTTTCACATGGTTACTTTGTTGAATTGTTTGATGGTTGCTAATGGCTTGTAGGCATATGGGATAACCTTTGTTTCTTATGTTTTTCTAGGCAGTTCAGGGATTCCTCAAGGAAGTAGGAAGAGTGTAATGACCTATATTTTACGTAATAGAAGATCGTGACATAATTCTATTGAATTCATTTGATATTATGTCACTCTAAAATTTTAGGATATGGTTCCTACGGTTTCTTATACTTCACTGTTTTTTCCCAAATTTCTATGTCATTATTTTGACCATTAAAATCTTACTTTGAGTATAACTTTTGATAGGAACTGAATTACCTACTCGAACATGTTTCATTGCTTTGAAATGGTGGTTTATCATTCCATGAAGATGTCATATAGGGAAGTTGAAGATAAAGTAATGACGGTTCTAAGTTTTAAAAACTATTCGGCAAAATTAGTATGTGATTAATGGGAATAATTAAAAAACTCATTAGTCTAATCGTCTTCGCATATAAATAAGAGTTGAAATAGATACTTCAAAAATTCCCCATATTCTTAAACAACCTTTAACCCTAGAACTTCTAAATGCTCCATCAAATTTCATTAGATTTTATCATAAATCATCTCTACTTGCAAATTAAAGGCTAGATCTTCAATTAGAATATTGATCTCATTAACTCAGTTGCATTCAAATCTGATTTGTCAATCAGATCTCTATTAGATCTACTTGATGTAAGTAAAAGTGAGTGGTTTCGTATATGATATTATATGTTCGAGTTAGGTGATTTCATTTTAGAATTAGAGGTTTAAATTCTAAATTAATTGGATCTAATTAGAATTCTAAAGCTAAACACTAATTCGACCTGATTATGCATGTAATCGATAACTGTCCACATATAATATGATATGTGCATGTAAATCCACATTTTAAGATATGTTTATGTTGTGAAATGATTGATTGTTAAATTAAATGCCTTGAAGGCATGAAATTGTATGAACTATATTATCTGAATCACTAGCTATGTTTGAATTGGATGTTATGCTTTAATTATTGCTAGTTTTATGTTTTCTTAGGTCATTAGATCAAAGAATCAAGCATACTGAAAGCCAAGTTCATTGCATTTGCACGAAACTCGGAAGGCAGGCACGGAAGCAAGGTAAGGGGTAGTACAATGAGATGTGACCAGATTGAAGCTAAGTACCAGTGTCGACACTAAGTCATGGGTATGAGTCGATATCAAATCATAGGCATGATTCGTGTAACCCTAAGAGTTATGGAGATACATGCAGTACTTCAACATGCTACCTATAGCTTGGGGTTGATGGATTAGCTAAGGTGGGGTTATTGACGAGTCATCTTATATAACTTGAACCGTAATGCTTGGAAGTGAAGACAAAGATACTTCGAGATATAGGTCGTAGTCTAAGGCATCAACGATGAATATACAGGAGGATGCAGAATATACTAGAGGATAAAAACGAAGATAGGAGGATTTTAACAATGTGTACGAATCTTCAATGAGTCACAAAATGGGTTAACACTGATTTATTGGGACCGTTCGTATGCACATGCGACTCATATTGAGATATCTTATTTTATAGTGCAACACGTTGTAGGTGGTGAATCGTTCATATAATATAGGATAAAGAAGATCCAAAATGATGAATTTATGATTCTTCATTCAATGAATCATATTTAGAGTAGGGATAAAAGAAGGCAACTCGGTATGAAATAAGGCCACGGATAATAAATTGGATTGAGTGTCAGAGCTCGTGTCCTTAATGGAGTTGGAGTAAAGCTTCGATGTTATGGGAGTGCCATGGAATCTTAGATTCAGTTTTATCTAAAGTATGGGCACAATTAAGTGAGGAATCCCATGGATTGGTAGCGATGGTTGCTTACCTTAGACCATTGGACTGGATCTAGTGTCTTGCTTTAGGTCGATGATACCTGCTCGGTTAGGATATGGGATGAGAGTACAACAAGAATCAAGATTTTCCATTAGGTCTCAGCATTTTGGGATGGCCATATTATGTATCATATATTCAAGGCTTTAGAGGTTCTTTGCTAGGTTTTTGCTTGATAATTGATATCTTCAAGGTATGTTATCCATCTAAATGCTAAAAAATGGATTGAGGGTAGGATCAGTTGTAGTGCTGCTTATGTTCTTCAATCTAATATGTATGTAGTGTCCTCTATTGTTATTTACGTTCTGTAGCATACTTTATCTTATATTATGTTTTAACTCTATGATTGTAGAGACATGCTAGGTATGACTTATTTGCCTCTGTTTATTTCCATGTTTTAGGAATACCTTTTGATATCCATTTACTGCTCACACTAGACTATTGTATGATGCAATGTTTTATGTTTTTGCTTTTTATTATCTTAGGTACTCTTAAATAAGCAGACTCAGGGACATGGCTTCGTGATGCAGTAGCTGATTAGAGGAAGTGCTTAAAGGAAATACGATGTATTATTTTATTTATAGATGCTTTCCACTAAAGGCACTATGGATACCAGAATGTGATGCTTACTCTGTTATTTTAAATCTTGAGAAAAACTGTAGCGATAAACATTGTATATGGTTCGTATGACTTGTATATAACTTTGTGATCATATAGAGATCTTGTCATGGCTCACTGTTCTATTGTATATTTGTTCCATTATATTTTATTTATGGATTATTAGATATACAATATGTTATATTGTTTTTCTTCACTGATTATCACCCCATATTAACCGGGCATAGTTGTTGTGTTTGTTCCGCTATTTGGTGTATGTGGTATGTGGCAGTTACCGCAATCCAAAATGCCATTAAATTATAAACTAAAATTAATTCAAAAAAATCCGTGAACACCAAATTTGGTCATTTATGAAAAAATGTGTGAAGAAATAAACAAATAGTTTGAAAATTTGAATAACGCAAACCGAGGTTGTAAAAATTGTTGGGCGATTGATAAGCAGTGTGCATAAAATAGGTATGTATTGCTTAAGGGGGATTAATTGAGTGATAATGGAACAAGGCATTTTCGAAAACTCGCTCATTGTGAATGAAATTATAGTATCTTGTTTAGTATTAATTAATCTACAATGTAATATTACAGACTTGAATGGGCTTGGAAGCAGTGTGGAGACAAAATTACCTAAGACAAATATTTTGATGCTTAAAAAGCGATACAAGACCTAAACTGATGCATATATGGTACTTATAAACATGTTTATGTGTTTAGATAATGCAGTATGTTTCATTTAGATGGAGTATGATACTAATTAATGGCAGGTCTAACCTTACGCCTAAGCGGGGCCTAGATTATGGTTCAAAGGAACTTTTACAACACTGATGCAAATATACAAAACGAAAATTCTAATTGACACATTAATAGATTCTCTCACATCAATTAGTGGCATGTCATACTGAAATTAACAATAAAAGTAGGACCTAATTTTCCATTTTTGGATAAACTATCATATGATTTGACTAGTTCTTCGGTTACCATTCAAAACAAGCAACGCATTTACTTTTATTCCAATCTCGTTAAAATCGTTATTGAATGTATTGAAGCTTTTATTCATGTTTTTTTAATATGCTACGTATCATAAATTTATCTTCATCCACAAATTTATTTATTATTCTGTTGGCGTTTGCTTTTTCCTTAAAATAAACCAACATCATGATATTACATTCCTTCAAATTTGTTTCATCCAAGATTAAATATTGCAAATGGTTTTTAAACTACTATAACAAAACCAAAAAAAAAAGAAAACTACTTAATTCCAAAATAAAAAAATTCCACGAGAAATTAAATTAGCACATGCAACACCGGTTCAATAAAAATTAAGTTACATATGCAATACCACTTCAATAAACCATTTCATTTTAAAAATCTAGAGCTTTATTAATAACACATCAAATTTAGTTAAAGGGAGAATGGATGAAATTCGACAAAGTTTTGTCGTGTTTATCCACAAAATTCGACTGTGATGCAGCTGAATTCGAGCATGAACTTCAACAAGAGGCTGTCGAAAACAAGAAGAAAAAAAATAGTGAGGGTATACCAAACACCGCTCAAAATCTATAATAATGCCTATATATGTTCAGCTAACAGCATAGACAGATGTGTCACACATTCCCACAAACCAGCCAAAACCCTAGCCCTACATGAAGTAATAGTCCGCTTTGAAATGAACATTCCTAAAATCGTCCACCACCAACCTGATGAATCAAATATGGTTGAGAGTCCCAATATGAGCTCCACCAGTTTCAATTAGAAGTGAGTAGGTGGAGCATCCCAATAATGGAGAATCTTTCATGGTACGGCTCTTTATTTATCGTTAGCTTTGGTTTAGGTGAGCGTTAATGTAAAAAGTGGCACTAACACCCCCAAAATGCTTATCAACACTTCAAAATTGATCCAACACAAAGTTAAAAGCAAATAAATGCAGTGAAGAGGTTAAGTGAAGGCGATTTAGAGTGGTTCGGTCTCAATTTCGACCTACGTCCACTATGAGAGGAGATTCCATTAGTTTTCCAATAATTACAAGGTACACAATTGTCATTGCTTTATACATCTTCCCTTTTACAATCAAAATATCGCTTTCTTCTCTAACTTCTATAAATTCTTCAATCCGCAATCTTTCAGTTTTCTTGAATCCACCATTGAAATGATAAGATTTCTTCGCTTCTGATGATTATTGTAGTATATCTTCAAAAATTGAGCACTCGGACGATTCACGATGATTTCATGGTGGTTGAGATGAATGATCAAAGATTGGAAGAACTTTAAGGGAGTTAGAGTTGATCTTGAGTCATTGAGAAATGAATTGGGCAACACTTCGTTGTTATAAAATTTTGTCCCCTCAATGTGTGAAATAGCTGGGTATTTATAAATAGAGTTGTGAAGTGGAGTGGCAAAATCGAAAATAATGCTTGCGCAATGCCTATGGATCATGGATCGTGACCGACCCAATTACTCTGCATGCATAAGATTTTAACGACCCATCTTCAATCATACACAGCTGATTCCTAACTTTAAACCATTCCTTCACGGTTCATAACCAATCCACTTGTTCATAATTCATGCGTTATGCTATTTATAATGTTTGTGCTAGTATTTCTTTGTAGGGAACGGATCACGTATGGGCTTCATGACTGGGAACATAGTGATAGGCTCATTAGGTAGAACTCTCCCTTAAAAGCTAGCTTGTAAGGGGAGGGTGCCTAATGGACTATATACTAGCCAATAGCTTCCATATTTTGAGGTATGGGACATATCATTTCACCGCTCTTCGAAAGTCCGACGTCCGCGTCGGCCTACTCTATCGACACTGACCCGACGGTAACCCTTTTCTCTTCGGATGGCTTCACTCACCGACGGTAGCCCTTTTCTCTTTTGGACGACTTCACTCGTCGATGGTAGCCCTTTTCTCGGTGGACGGCTTCACTCACCTATCAGTATTTTAATCCAGCCTATAGGTCGCCCCTCCCGCGGTTCGAACTTCCGTCGAGCGGTTCTCAGTGAAAGCACCAAATGATAGGCTCATTAGGTAGAACTCTCCCTTAAAAGCTAGCTTGTAAGGGGAGGGTGCCTAATGGACTATATACTAGCCAATAGCTTCCATATTTTGAGGTATGGGACATATCACATAGCCATTCAATATGCTTCCAAACGGCCCATCTGCTTGTAGGTGTAAGACTGGATTTAACAATCCATCATGTAGCTCATATAAGATCCACACATTTAAGTTGTTGTTTGTTTATATTCAAATGATCCATATATACATATACATACATACATATATATATATATATATATATATATATATATATATATATATATATATCCGAGAACCGATCCATGCAAACAAGCATGACGACCCCATTTCGCACCTGGCACACTTCTTGCCGAACCATCATTGTATTAATGTAACTGTCCCATGCATAGAAGCCAAGAATCCAGGTACGACATAGAGAAACACGTGGCCTACTTTTTAATGCTTTTAGTAGCAAGTTAGATGAACACGATCCATATGTGACAAGGACTACAAGCGGTCCATTGTTCTCGTTTGTATTACATGCATCCCCCTTTATTTGACCTGCCACGTAGCTTCACTTTAACAACCCATTGTATACACAGTATACACGATTCATGTATGTTGTTTTTAAACGAGCCAAGCACAGTTCATAGTTTACATATTCTAAGATGCCGATCCATGTATAACTTTATCCAATAGCACACGGGGCAACCATTGACTAACAACAACTACCCATGATATTGCCTTCTGGAACTGACGATCCATAATGGTCCATGCATCATCAAGTATGAACGACCCGTACTCAGCGGTCCATGTACGGTCCAGGCTTGTGACATGAACAGTCCACGCAAAATATAGTATGCATGATACTACATAAACGGTCCATCAGCAACTTTTACTTCACACAATCTACGACTTCTAGGGAGTTAACATTTGCCCCTCGAAGCTCGTATTTTTTTGGAATAACATGGGCTTCGAATGTCAATGGCTTTGATACCCCTTGAATGGATCGTGGATAAATATGGACGGCAAGATCAACACTGCTTTCATTTTGAGTTATACATACATGCTTCAGGTGGGCTTTGACCCTGCCCAACACCCTAAATCGGCCGGCTCTATCTAATGTGTCTCGTTATATTCCAATATGCACTTTACTTTTCATTTTACCACATTTCAGCTGGAAGAAAATTAATGGCAGACGAGCTTCGTTGAGGGAAATTCTTGCAATTAACTCTCTTTGTATCTCATCACCATCACTGGTTATCAAAGCTTCATACATTATCGAAGAATTTCGAATCGCCTCCAGATCCAACCTTGCTTTGAGTTGCCATCTTCTGCTAATTCATTACTGCCATCCACAACCATCAGAGCTTCTTCAGGTTATCTGAAGGCTTCGGATCATCCCCAGATCTGTCTTCTGCTTCAATTGTCCTTTCAACCGTAGGCTACTATTTTCCTTGATTTAGTTTTTAACCCAATTTTTAGGGTTTTTATTTTGGTTGAAATGTATGAATCTTATTTCTAGGTCTGAATGATTTTGATGAGTAAATTGTTGACATGGAATCACGATAGTTGTTTGAAACTAGGCTTTTGTATCGGATTAAACTTAGTAACCCCGATCTATGAGATATGGACAGATCAGTTTTTGGCAACGTGTTTGAGGTGCTTTTACATTTGGTTTGGGAATTTTTGTAACGGATTTTGTATCAAAACTTGTTTAGTTCCTTTCAGCATAGCCAAGGATTTTCATTCCTTACTTCTGAACTATTTTTATATTGAGATGCGACTTGGTATTATGTGATTGATCCACAATTCCAATTTGAATTTTCATTTTCATGGTCTTTTCAGAATCCTTTCTGATATCCATGAATTTTGCTGCGAAATAATTTGATGTTTGGCGATTTTGCATAGAATTTCCGCATTTTTTGGTAGTATTACGTGCAAGTTCCAACCTTGCTTTCACACACAAATTGTACTAGTTGATTGTTTCACAATACTGGATTCATCAATGTTTGTGTGATTGATCCGCAGCTTTGACTTGAATTTGAGACCTGATATTATGTGATTTTTCCATAACTTTCAGTTCGAGTCTTGAAGCATGACACAATTTGGTTAATAATAACTTGCTCTTTACTGTATTTGCATAGAATTCTTTGTGTTGCTTTTGCTAGAATTGTGCATAGTTTACACTGGTTGACGATGAAGGACTGTATTTCAATGTTGCGTGGTTGATCCACAAGATATCTTGTTAGTCTTTGAAAATTATGAGATTGTTGTGTAATTTGACGAAGAGATGAGGTGATCATCTTTAGTTATTATTGCAAAAGCTCTGTAGAAGTTTTAAAGGGTTAAAGACTTGATTGTTAATGCTTGATATTCAATGTTGATCGCGAGTTCACAATGCTTAAGAGTATAGCTTTATTCTTAGTCACTTTCCTCGAGTGCTCGTAGTCAAGCAACGAACCGCGAGTCAATGAAACACTTCTGATCCATCAGTGATTCACGGATGATCCATAGATCATACATGCATGGATCATTTGCGGTCCATGGATCCTGTGTAATCCGTCTATGGATCGTCATTGATCCATGGATCGCGTATGATCCTACTATGGATCGTTGGTGATCATCTATGGATCATTAGTGATCCATTTATGGATTGCTGACGATCCATGGATCGTATATGATCCGCGGAGTATTTTGTATCCATGCATGACTTAAAAACCATCCATAGAAGAACCAAGGTTACTCCATACAGTGAAGATTAAAGCTCCGATCATTCCAAGCATATGAAACCGTTGTGATCAACATTGAATCGGTATAGTCCCAACTGAGTCTTCGCCATTTCGAAACTTTGACTTGAAATTCTCGATGCACTTCTTTCTTCAATAAACACTTTTCCAATGATATGCACAATCATGCACTACACTTCACTCATAGAAAACACGCATGTGTGATGTGCTTGTAAACCAGATTGCTTATGTAGAATGGAGACATCCCGAAAATCGATTCATCGTAAGGATAAAGAGACAACAACTTCTAGTCAAATCAAAGTTTCTCCATAGGCTTCTGAGGCTGCCACAACTATACATCCTAAGCCAATGGAAGACCAGCCTTTTCCTGATCCTTGGCCTTTGAGCAAGCCGCCTCCGGAAAGAAGCTCTACAACTATGAATCCATATATTTATAGATAGACGTGTAAGCAATTTGGCATCTCCGAGGCTGACGCTATTTTGCTAGGAAAAGACGATAACATTGACTAACCACCTCCTAGGTTCATAATTGTTAACCGTCAGATGCTACTGAGTAGGGTCATCCCTCCTTTCAAAGATTTTCTACGGACGGTTCTCAGTCGCTTAGTCATTGCCCCCTTTCAGTTACACCCTAATGGGTATGTCAGTTTGTTAGGGCTATATATATTGTTCATGAAGGAAAGACATTGTGCGCCAACTTTTAAAGACATTTGCTATTTTTGTGTTTTCAAGACAAGAAAGGAAAATCCCTTTATCTTCTTTGCTGAAGCTACTTAGAACCGCAAAGTTGTATTTGGCTTGCCAAAGAGTATTTTTGGGTTTGTAAGCCAATTCTTTAATGTTTAGTGTCATAAGGGTTTTTACAGTGCTTGGATGGAAGGAGGTGAAAACATTTACTCTAAATTGTATACCCAGTTTGTTATGTGTGACGGCCCGCCCCGCACCAGCCTGCATTTCCTCCGAAAGTGCGCTGTACACATGCCCGACTAGCACGGGACGGTCGTCAGAAGAAAGAAAAGAAGGGAATGAACTAATCAAGGAACCTGTAGAATGTCTCACAGCGCATGGAATAAAATATAATAATAACATACTTGACATAAAACAGGTGAGACAGTGCATAAGCTGATAACTAAAATCAACATCAATCATCAGAGCAGCGGAAATCCAAATACAGCTTATTACAATTTTCCAAATTTACTGTCTCTAAACAAAAGAAAGCTAAAGTAGAAGATGCACCACCAATGCCCAAGCAGTGATCTTCAACAACACAGGGAGAATATTATATGTATATTACGTGGAAGCCTCATGCTCGTCTCCGGATCATCTACCCGTGCATCACCAGCTAACTTGTCTCTAGTCTGCTCGTGTGAGCACCCAGAGTAATAAGAGGAGACATAAAACTCTGGGTCAGACATAAAGCCTGGTATGAGCGATAATCATCTAAACAAAACAATAACAGGTATACTAAACCATACCTGAACCTGGACCTGCAACCAAAGAGTCAGTACTACATACCGTACAATACTCTAGGATGCCAACAACATATGGTGTAGAAATACGGGGGTGGGGGTGTGTATGTCAAACAATCAAGCATAGCAACCATCCTCACGTCTCTCACTCAGTGCGTAAAGTATACGATGTCCACCACTTTGGGACCCTAGACGACTTGAGGTAACGACGAATCCCGACTTGTAGAAACCCTACTGTGACCAAGCTAAACACATGGAGTCATGACCAAACATTTCAATGACCCACTTCATTGGTCGTAGCTCTTGGTTCTACCGATGCCATAATGGCCCTGAATCCGCCTTCATACCTCCTACCATAGTGGTCCAAAGCTATAGACGTCGATAACCTCTTGGCACGCGTCCCGCAGCAAAGTCCAACCATGAAGCGAACTCATTGGTTCCCAACTAGATCCTGAGCTCTAACTTCCCATACTGGACTACCTTTGCATCTCGGGTTTTGGTCTCCACCTCCGGATCGGTCTTCATTCAGTCTTCTCCTCGGATCGTGCTCCCTTGGATGGTTCGGTTCGTGGCGCGCCTCCCCAATCGGATCGGGTCGAGTTCCTGCTAGCTCGTGGTGCTCCAGCTCCATCGGATCGTGTCGCGCCATTCGGATCGCGCCTCAACAGCTCGTGGCGCTGGCAACCCATTGGGTTCGGGTCGTGCTACCTCGTTTGGATCGTCGCGCCTCATCTCGGATCGCACCTTCTGATCGGTTCGTGGTCCACCAAGCTGGAGCGATTCGGATCGGGGTACTTTAGTTAGGATACGGCGCTGCATCGGTTCGTGGCCTTCGAAGTGAAACGGATCGTGGCGTGAGCTTCCATCGGATCGTGCTCATAGGGGGGCGATCCGATCCGGGTAAATTCCTGCACTTCGTTCCAGCGACAGTCTTTCGCCATTCGACGACGTTTTTGACCAAACTAACACTTCTAAACAATCACAAAACATCTCATACAGTCATAGCAACGTATAGTATCGACCACGAACACCATAACACAAATCATAGCATGTAAAGTGGATCAAACATGGTCAAAACCCCAAATTTTCCCTTAAGCATGTTTAAGCAAATCAAGTGATATACTTAGCAAAACTTAATCAAATCGAACCAAACTTCTGTCAGAGGTTTAAAATAACATTTCAGAATTTTAGAATATTTTTCCAGAATTTATTAGTGTATAAATTCGCTAATCTTCACTAATTACTCTTAATTACCGTAATTAGTGCAAAAACTATGCAAATCACTCACCTTTGCCATAATAAAACTTTCAGATCTGAAGTGAACCTCTGATTTGCACGAATTCCAATATATAACAGCAGCTCTACCTCGGTCCTTGTGCTAATCCTCCTTGATTTGATGCCTCTAAGCCTTAATCCTTGATTAGGAAGTGATTTTGGGTGTTTTTAGAGAGATTTAGAGAGTGGAGGCCATGGCTAGGTTAAGAGGAATGAATAGTGACGGCTGAAAAAATGAGAAAAAGGTATTCTCCAAACCCTAACAGCCCTTTTAAACTCCTAATCCCGAAATTCCCCTTTGGGCCTAGCTGCTAATCACCCGGTTAAGCCCAATTAAGCTGTTTTTCACCATCAGAAACTTGTTTCAGCCATATCTCTCAAACGGTGAGTCCGTTTGGCTAATGTGACCACTCTACGGAAAGAGAAACCATCATCCGGAGCCAATGGAAGTGGTTCCAAATCAAAATTCCTTCCCAGTCAAAAGTTATGGCCAAAACAGTGCCAACTAGGGGTAAAATGGTCATTTAAAATCGGGAAAATCATGAACATGGGAAATGACCCCAATAGTCGTCCCCCAAAGTTACATGACCATACGACTTCGTATGTGAAAGAAATAAATATTCTACGATCCTAAGATGCGTAGAATGCGGGTCGTTACACTCTCCCCCCCTTAAGAAATTTCGTCCCCGAAATTCCTTAACCCAAAACATACAAAGGATCCCGCATGCCTAACAACCACATACAGCAATCAAACATGCAAAACAAGCAAACAAGCCTATCCTAGCATGCGGAAAACTAAATCGAAGTCAAAATCTTACCAGGCAAAGAGTTCTGGGTGTGTCTTCCTAATGTTCTCCTCTGTCTCCCAAGTATAATCATTCTCGTCCTCGCCCCACTGAACCTTGACTAGCTTCACCGCCTTCCTTCGAAGTTGCTTCATGTCGTGCTCGACAATACGGGCCGGCTTGCGGTTCCCGGCCGGCTTGCGGTTCTCAACCGCCTCGGGTTCTACTTCGAAGTCCTCTAACTGATCAGGTGAAATAGTCATATCTGAGTCGTGAACGAACTTCCTTAGTTGGGAAACATGAAATACGTCGTGAACTCCCGCCATCTTCTCCAGTAAGTCAATTCTGTATGCCAAATTCCCGACTAGTTCAAGAACAGGGAATGGGCCAACAAATCTTGGTGCCAACTTGCCTCTCCTGCCAAATTGTATTACGCTCTTTAACGGAGAAATCTTGACAAACACCAAGTCACCAACGGAGAATTTTAGGTCTCTTCTCCTCTTATCAGCATCGCTCTTCTGCCTATCTTGGCCAGCCTTCATTCGTTGTTGAATGGTCTTGATTTTATCTGAAGTTTCCCTCACCACATCTGGTCCAAGCATAAACTTCTCGCCAGTCTCTATCCAACATGATGGTGAGTTGCATGGTCTTCCATACAAAGCTTCAAACGGAGCCATACCGATACTGGATTGGTAGCTATTATTATATGCAAACTCTACTAGATGCAAATGGTCATTCCATGATCCACCAAAATCCAATATACATGCTCTCAAGAGATCTTCCAAAATACGGTTCACCCTCTCCGTCTGACCGTGGGTCTGAGGATGATATGCGGTACTGAGATGTAACTCTGACCCTAGAGCCTCTTGTAAGCTCTTCCAAAACCCACTAGTGAACAACGGGTCTCGGTCGCTCACAATGCTTTTAGGTACTCCATGAAATCTCACTACCCACTTCATATACAATTCTGCTAATTTAGCTGCCGTTCTGGTCGATTTAACTGGTATAAATCTTGCACTTTTAGTCAATCGGTCCACAATCACCCAAATGCTATCATGTCCCGATCTAGTCCTTGGTAAACCATCGATGAAATCCATCGAGACTTGCTCCCATTTCCATTCGGGAATTTCTAATGGTTGTAACAACCCACTAGGCTTCTTTTGCTCGGCTTTAACTAGCTGGCAATTCATGCACTTGGATATAAACTTCCCAACGTCTCTTTTCATCCCTTCCCAGTAGTAAGTCTGCTTCATATCTCGATACATCTTGTTACCACCAGGGTGTATAGTTAGCTTTGAGTGATGACATTCTCTAAGCACTTCATCTCTCAATCCATTGACATTGGGTACAACAAGCTTTCCATTCTTTCTAAGCCATCCATCTCGATCAAGCCCATACTTGTTCACCTCCTCATCGACACACATCTCTAACTTGGAGATGATTTCCAATAGGTTAGGATCGTCCCTCTGACTAGAGCTGATCCGCTCAATCAAAGTGGGTCTGATCGTCAAACTTGCTAACATTTCTGGATTCAACTCGCACTTCGGTCTGAAATCAAAACCCGCGATATACTCCAGTTGCTTCCATTCAAGGAACATAGCCCCTAAGCTGGCATGTCTTCTACTCAATGCATCAGCCACCGCATTACCCTTTCCCGGTGTATATGCGATGTCAAAATCATAGGAAGCCAAGAATTCTAACCACCTCTGCTGACGGAGATTCAGATCTTTCTGAGAGAAGAGATACTTTAACGACTTATGATCTGTAAACAGCTCAAATCTTTCTCCCAAGAGATCGTGTCTCCACATCTTTAACGCGAACACGATCGCTGCCAATTCTAAATCATGGGTAGGGTATCTTCTCTCGTGCGGTTTCAATTGCCGACTTGCGTAAGCTATAGCCCTACCGCCTTGCATCAATACAGCACCCAGTCCGGTACTACAGGCGTCCGTGTATACCATCATCTCTTCATCCCCCTTAGGAATGACTAACACTGGTGCGCTTGTCAACTTGTCCTTTAGACTTTTGAACGCATTCTCGCACCTTTCATCCCAGACAAAAGCTTGATTTTTCTTGGTCAACTGGGTCAATGGTGCTGCTATCTTGGAGAAACCTTGGATAAACTTACGATAATATCCAGCTAATCCCAAGAAACTTCTTACATCTGTTGCATTCTTGGGCGTAGGCCAATCTTGTACCGTAGCCACCTTTGCCGGGTCCACGGCAATACCATTCTCTGATACAACATGGCCCAAGAACCTCACTTCCCTCTTCCAGAAGTGACACTTAGAAAACTTTGCTTTCAATTGGTGTTTTCTCAACACCTCCATCACTACTCTTAAATGTTCCTTGTGTTCTTCCTCTGTCCTCGAATAGACCAAAATATCATCAACGAACACAAGGACAAACTTATTCAACTGATCTCTGAATACCCTATTCATAAGATCCACAAAATATGCTGGGGCATTGGTCAGCCCGAATGGCATGACCAACCACTCATAAAATCCGGACGGCGTCCGAAATGCCGTTTTAGCTATACTCTCAGCTTCCACTCTAAGCTGATGAAAACCTGTCGCGAGATCCAACTGAGAAAATACTCTCGCGCCACTCAACTGATCGAACAAATCATCTATCCGCGGTAGAGGATACTTGTTCTTCCTCGTCACTTTATTCAACTCGCGGTAGTCTACACACAAACGAAGGGAACCATCCGCCTTGGTAGCAAACACAACTGGTGCTCCCCATTCAGAAACACTCCTTCTGATAAATCCCTTCTTCAAAAGATCGCTGACTTGCACCTCGAGCTCTTGCTGCTCTCTTGGTTCCATACGACGAAGTGGCATCACTATAGGCCTGGCATCCTTTACCAAATCAATACGAAACTCAATCTCTCGGTGTGGTGGAAGTCCGGTCACTTCTTCGAAAACATCCGGATACTGGCCAACCACGGGCAAACCTGACAACTCACTATGCGGAATGTCGAGGGAGTTTAGAAAACTAGCCAATACCCCCTTACTGGGTAGACCACCAAACACTATCATCCGCCCATCATCCGCTCTAGCTGTCACTAAAAAGCCCTCACAGTCTACCACCACCCCGTATCTTTGGAGCCAATCTACTCCCAAAATAATGCCAAACCCAGTAAAGCCCAAAACAAAGCAATCACAAACAAACATGCATCCATGACTCGATAGGACCACATTACGACAAACCATGCTAAGGCTAGTCGAACCACCAATCGGGTTCGTCACTACTAAAGGTCTATCGACAATCTCGGGCTCCAATCCTAACCTATCTACCAGGTCACTAGATATGAAAGAACTGGAAGCTCCGGTATCAAACAAAACTCTAACAGGAACATCATAAACAGAAAGCATACCTTGAATGACGACATTCTTTCCCTTCTCCGCCGCAGTTGGGGCATTCGACGAAGAAGGAATAGCATTGAGAGCATATGCTTTCACCATTTGCTTTTCTTTAGGGGGTTGCGGACACTTGTCCTTGTGATGTCCCATTTGGCCACAGTTGAAGCACTTCCTATCCGCTGGCTTGGCCCGACAATTACTAGCATAATGGCCCTTCTTACCACAGCTGAAGCACTCAACATCTTGCTTATTCTTTTTCTTCTGGCCATCCTTAGTCTGATTCTGCTTTCTCTTATTCTGGGGACCACCCTTGCCTCCACCACCTGCTTGTGGCTTTGGCTCATCTGCGGATGCAACCTCAGTCTTCGGCTTAGGGTAGAGACTTTCTGATCTTAATGCTTTCCCCACAATCGATTCAAACGTCTCATCGATGTGGTTAATAAGTCTTTCCCCTAAGTACTGATCCAAACCAGTTATGAATTTCTCATTCTTTTTCTCGGCAGTATCAATAAGAGATAACCCATACTTCGACAAAGTGTCGAATTCAGCAATGTACTCCGAGACAGCTCTGCCATTCTGCTTGAGCTCCAAGAATTTCTTAAACAGCACTGACTTCTGAGCAGCTGGAATGAACTTCTCGCTAAAGCAAGCTTTAAACTTCTCCCAAGTAATCTGATCTTCGGGAGTAGCTGCCTTTATAGCATTCCACCAATTCATTGCCCGCCCTTGCAGCTGACGGGACGCTAGCTTTCTCTTCATCGCATCCTCGATACCCAAATCCTCGAAGATACGTTCACAACTATCCAACCAATCTTGAACATCCGTGGCCGACTCCGTTCCGTGGAACGGCTTTCCACCAAGGCTAGTATAATCCTTATTCAGCTTGGCGAAGTCGACTCTTGGCGCCTGCACTATTGGACCACCACCATTTCCACCATTGGGAGCTGCCCTCTGTACATCTCTAAGCATCTCTCTCATGAGGTCAGTAAACATCGTCCTCATGTCAGCAGCATTCCCATTATTGGCTCCCCTACCAGCACCTCTAGTATATCGGCTCATCGTCAATCTGAAAAAGGAAACGATTAACGACTCCATAGTGGTGCTAGTGCAGTACGACTTCATCCTTATACTAGTAATAGTATATATATATATAGCTTTTAAAAACCAAAGTAATCACAAATACGCTCTCTCGTATACGTATATTATCCCTCCCTGATAACTTCCCTAGGTTAACTACGCAACCTAGAGCTCTGATACCAAGTGTGACGGCCCGCCCCGCACCAGCCTGCATTTCCTCCGAAAGTGCGCTGTACACATGCCCGACTAGCACGGAAAGGTCGTCAGAAGAAAGAAAAGAAGGGAATGAACTAATCAAGGAACCTGTAGAATGTCTCACAGCGCATGGAATAAAATATAATAATAACATACTTGACATAAAACAGGTGAGACAGTGCATAAGCTGATAACTAAAATCAACATCAATCATCAGAGCAGCGGAAATCCAAATACAGCTTATTACAATTTTCCAAATTTACTGTCTCTAAACAAAAGAAAGCTAAAGTAGAAGATGCACCACCAATGCCCAAGCAGTGATCTTCAACAACACATGGAGAATATTATATGTATATTAAGTGGAAGCCTCCTGCTCGTCTCCGGATCATCTACCCGTGCATCACCAGCTAACTTGTCTCTAGTCTGCTCGTGTGAGCACCCAGAGTAATAAGAGGAGACATAAAACTCTGGGTCAGACATAAAACCTGGTATGAGCGATAAGCATCTAAACAAAACAATAATAGGTATACTAAACCATACCTGAACCTGGACCTGCAATCAAAGAGTCGGTACTACATACCGTACAATACTCTAGGATGCCAACAACATATGGTGTAGAAATACGGGGGTGGGGGTGTGTATGTCAAACAATCAAGCATAGCAACCATCCTCACGTCTCTCACTCAGTGCGTAAAGTATACGATGTCCACCACTTTGGGACCCTAGACGACTTGAGGTAACGACGAATCCCGACTTGTAGAAACCCTGCTGTGACCAAGCTAAACACATGGAGTCATGACCAAACATTTCAATGACCCACTTCATTGGTCGTAGCTCTTGGTTCTACCGATGCCATAATGGCCCTGAATCCGCCTTCATACCTCCTACCATAGTGGTCCAAAGCTATAGACGTCGATAACCCCTTGGCACGCGTCCCGCAGCAAAGTCCAACCATGAAGCGAACTCATTGTTTCCCAACTAGATCCTGAGCTCTAACTTCCCATACTGGACTACCTTTGCATCTCGGGTTTTGGTCTCCACCTCCGGATCGGTCTTCATTCAGTCTTCTCCTCGGATCGTGCTCCCTTGGATGGTTCGGTTCATGGCGCGCCTCCCCAATCGGATCGGGTCGAGTTCCTGCTAGCTCGTGGTGCTCCAGCTCCATCGGATCGTGTCGCGCCATTCGGATCGCGCCTCAACAGCTCGTGGCGCTGGCAACCCATTGGGTTCGGGTCGTGCTACCTCGTCTGGATCGTCGCGCCTCATCTCGGATCGCACCTTCTGATCGGTTCGTGGTCCACCAAGATGGAGCGATTCGGATCGGGGTACTTTAGTTTGGATACGGCGCTGCATCGGTTTGTGGTCTTCGAATTGAAATGGATCGTGGCGTGAGCTTCCATCGGATCGTGCTCATAGGGGGGCGATCCGATCCGGGTAAATTCCTGCACTTCGTTCCAGCGACAGTCTTTCGCCATTCGACGGCGTTTTTGACCAAACTAACACTTCTAAACAATCACAAAACATCTCATACAGTCATAGCAACGTATAGTATCGACCACAAACACCATAACACAAATCATAGCATGTAAAGTGGATCAAACATGGTCAAAACCCCAAATTTTCCCTTAAGCATGTTTAAGCAAATCAAGTGATATACTTAGCAAAACTTAATCAAATCGAACCAAACTTCTGTCAGAGGTTTAAAATAACATTTCAGAATTTTAGAATATTTTTCCAGAATTTATTAGTGTATAAATTCGCTAATCTTCACTAATTACTCTTAATTACCGTAATTAGTGCAAAAACTATTCAAATCACTCACCTTTGCCACAATAAAACTTTCAGATCTGAAGTGAACCTCTGATTTGCACGAATTCCAATATATAACAGCAGCTCTACCTCGGTCCTTGTGCTAATCCTCCTTGATTTGATGCCTCTAAGCCTTAATCCTTGATTAGGAAGTGATTTTGGGTGTTTTTAGAGAGATTTAGAGAGTGGAGGCCATGGCTATGTTAAGAGGAATGAATAGTGACGGCTGAAAAAATGAGGAAAAGGTATTCTTCAAACCCTAACAGCCCTTTTAAACTCCTAATCCCGAAATTCCCCTTTGGGCCTAGCTGCTAATCACCCGGTTAAGCCCAATTAAGCTGTTTTTCACCATCAGAAACTTGTTTCAGCCATATCTCCCAAACGGTGAGTCCGTTTGGCTAATGTGACCACTCTACGGAAAGAGAAACCATCATCCGGAGCCAATGGAAGTGGTTCCAGGTCAAAATTCCTTCCCAGTCAAAAGTTATGGCCAAAACAGTGCGAACTAGGGGTAAAATGGTTATTTAAAAATCGGGAAAAATCATGAACATGGGAAATGACCCCAATAGTCGTCCCCCAAAGTTACATGACCATACGACTTCGTATGTGAAAGAAATAAATATTCTACGATCCTATGATGCGTAGAATGCGGGTCGTTACATTATGAGTTTCGTCCATTAAACCTTCCTTTTTATCTTTACTCACTGCTTGTCAAAGATTTTGAGGCTTGCAGTTCCATGTTTAAGTCTTTAAAGGCAGTAGATCGGAAGAAGAGAGCAAAAAAGTTTCTTATCACAAAAGAGTTCCTTTGCAAATTTTCTTTGCTTGCACCTTCCAGATCTTTTACTTCTGGCCGGCCTTTTGCTTCATCTTCAACAATTAAAACATTAAAAGCCCTAAGTGCTAAAGGTGATACAACAGACAAAACTTATGCAGAGGAAACTACTTTAAAGAAGTGCTCAGATACCGGTACTGAAGCTGATGTATTTAGCTAGCTTGAAACGAATATTGCCACCAGTGTTGGGACATCTAGTCGGTCTGAATTGCCTCTGCCTGAGGAAGAGGAACCTGAGCATCGTGAAGATAAATGTCTAGCTGACCCTAGTGGGCAACCTGACAAAGGAGAGATTGCAACTGGAGGAAGCGTCAATGTTGAAATAGCTGAAGTCGATTCCACACATTCTGATGCTACAGAGGATACATCTCTGATACATTTGCAAATTTAGGTGATCTCAACGTGACTTTCGGTGAAGATTTTTAAAGGGACGTACACACCTCACAACTTGCGTTTCCTCCTAAAACTTCTTCCCCAATGGTCACGCAAACGTCTTCTCAACTTATGCAAACTCCACAGACTCCACCTATTAAGCATGTTATAGAAAATGGATCATCTCTATCTCCAATATCACGAGTGGTTTGTTACGTTAGGTTGCACGCCACACACACACTTAGGATTTCCACCTGTTAAGCTCATGTGTTTGTTGCTCATCCCCAACACTTGTTGTTTCTAGAAAACTGAATTTCTTGCTTTTCATTTTTTCCAGGTTCAACTATGCACCGCTCATATATAGGTGATCTCAACCGTTATTCAAGTTCCTTTGACCCACGGAGAAATCTTGGTCGCTATCTGTAACACCCCACGTCCATTAATGTCACTCACAAAGGGAATGTATTAATTTCTATGGAGCGTTTTAGGTAAGTATAGAACAAAAACTTAACAACAAGACAAATATAAATAGTACTCAAAGATTTAAAACTTTATTTCATTGCAGCGGAAAACACATATGTTTGCTTACATCATCAAAAACCAGAGTCAAAGTACATAATATCCATCTTGACTACCAAAAGTACATAAACTGAAAGACATAATCCCCAATACAAAATAGCCATAAATAAAAGAGAAGCTGAACTTTACTTCAGCGATCCAAGTAATCTTCTAAAAGCAGACAAACAGCAGTCCAAGATCAAGCTACACTGGTGCTAGTCCCAACCTGAGCACCTGGGGGGAAAGGAAGAAAAGAGGAGGAAACAAAGGGGGTCAGACATAAAGTCTGGCGAGTGCGATAATTTTGACATTATAATTAACAAAGTAACTAGGCTAAGGCATAAGTTGGAAAATAAGGAAATGACCATGAACCATTGAATATGGCAGAGTAAATAAGGAAACAAGATGAACAACGATATCATTAAAGCGCACCTAACCCACTGTAAGATAATTACTAAACTACGCCAACACTATAGGATAATTGCTATACTGCACCACCACTAGTCACCCTAAGGTTGATCCCGCCTACAGAACTTAATAACGATATTGGTAGTTTCGTGCACCCCTAGCTGCTTCATAGGTGCCGCCTGCCCCTATATCCACTAGGTGTACCCACTACCCTCAAGCGATCGGCTCCCTAACTCGTAGATATCCGTGCTGGCCCCACAGTGGGGTGTATCACTCCCCAAAGTGGCAACCCGATACAACCAACAATGCACGGCTTATACCTACACGATGCAACAACGTCTTACCTACCAGCACGGGTCCACACACGCATATGAACCCGTTGGACTTGTGTTGCTACCGCTAACCCGGTTTGGCCTCTTACAATCAAGCCCAGTATGCGTGTCCCGTCCTCAACTTGGGTCGAGCCCACAAAGATACTTATGGGTTACTGGTTGAAATGGGCCCCCATTACTTGACACAAGCTATCCACCTAAGCTTGGTCCCCTCTAGTACATCCCACTTAACCCACTTCTTATTCATGTTTCAATTACATGTTTCAATTTTGGTTAAGTGTTTCTAATCGTATTTCCAAATGCCACCCAAGGCACCCACTAGATTCCACATGCTACCCAAGGCACCCACTTAACCCCCTCATGTCCACTACATGTTTATCTGGTTAAGTGTTTCTTAATTCATTAAGACCGTAACCTCATAAAGACCTCTCACATTAGACTGGCATTTGTGGCAGCTGGATTTGCCGGGCGGGTCCGGGCAGTCTTACACCACAAAAGAGCTAACCTCGTGTCTTTACAATTGTTACGTATTTAATTTATGCCTAAGACCTCTCACATTAGACTGGCATTTGTGGCAGCTGGATTTGCCGGGCGGGTCCGGGCAGTCTTACACCACAAAAGAGCCTAACCTCGTGTCTTAGATGATAAATTTCTCCTAATTAATCATTCCCCAAATATGAATTACTTTCCCTATTCTAATTATCAATCAATTCCAAATTTACCGATGTCCATAATTGACTCAATTATGTCCATCCATTTATGGTATGCAAAATCATACCAATTTTCACCACAATTATATTTTATGCCTTTTAAGGCATTTATGCCAATTAAATCTTTTTAATATTATCCCCTTTACCCCACGTTGTACGTTTGTTCGTTTAACGTAAAATATACGTTAGACTCGAATAGTCTCTCATGGAATAAAGAGAAAACATCACAATGTACACATAATGAAAACATAGATCTAAACATAGGGATGAACTTGCATATGTGAATGATGTTCTACATCTAAAACTTGCATAGGCCAAAGTTACAACTTGCATAAACAACATATGTCATGGATCCAAATCTAAAGGTGTGAACTTGCATAAATCATGTATGTCATAGATCTGCATCTAAAGGTGTAAACTTGCATAGGCAATAACCCTAAACTTGCATAACATGATTCATACCCCAAACTCATATATTTACAGAAACTTGCATATGTGATTTATGCATCATAACAATGGTGTAAACTTGCATCTAACATGTAAAATATCATGTAGAATTTAGCATATAACTCAGCCATGTCATAGCCTAACTTTTAATCAAATTTTCACATAAACTAGATATCATAACCATGTAAGGTCACATATAATTTTACCCAACTTGTATATGATTCATGTTTAAATAAAAATCTAAACTTGCATACACATGATTTATCATATGAATCGACATAACCAAACTTTGCATATGTACAACATGATGATTCAACTAGACATAGGCTAATCATAGAATTACAACGTGGGTGATAGCATCATAACTTTACATCGTAAATGATAGCATCATAACATAACGTCATAGAGATTTCAACACAATTCTACAACATAATTACAACATACGATCAATAATTCACATCACATCCATACAATCCGCATCATAACTTAATCTAATTAAATTACTAATTATTTTATTAAAACTATCGAACTCACAACTCAATGGCGGTCTTGAGTTCTGAATTCTGATTTCTGAAGTTGAATCAGCTTTCCTTTGAAGAAGATTCGTTGTTAGGGTTGAATAGAACTGATTTGATTTGTTGTTCTTCCTCTCTAATTGGTGGCGGCTACTCTAGGGTTCAAGACGACAGCATGACGGCCATAGTTTTAGTTTTAATTCTGATTTAGGGTTTGAGTCTATGGGTCTTTTTATAGAGCTTTGAATTAATTTAAGCCGTCGGATCACTCTAGAATACATCTAGGCCTTAGAAACCAAGAAATGATGTCAACAGACCAACCAGAAATCGCCACCTAAGCCCTAAAACATAAAATTTCGTCATAGACCATTTAGGGCCGACGGGACCAATTCCAAACCTCCTGAGTCGACCCTGGGGTCGACCCAGCGGGACTTGGGTCGACCCATAAAATAGGTCGGTTTAGTGTTTTGCCTTCCCGCTTCCGCTGTTTTGGATTTTTTTCTTAAATTTTAGGTTGAATTTTATTTTATTTATATTTATATATATATATATATTTCTATCTTCCTAATTAACCATTTTCACACTAAACTACTTTTTGAACCGCGTTCACACTAAGCCTCTTTTTAGCCATTCCCCTAAAACAAAAATATGGCGTTGGCGGGGATCGAACTCTGTACCTCTTGTATGCAAGTCACATGTTCCAACCAAATGAGATACTAAGTCTTTTTCTTACAAACCTTAGAACAATGCTAAACATTTACTCTTTAATTTAGTTAATTCGATTATTCAAAAATCCGGGGTGTTACATTCTCCCCTCCTTAAAGGATTTCGCCCCCGGAATCTCCAAGTTAAGGAGAATGCATATCCTAACATCCAAACAACCATCTACTCAACCATCAAACACAGGCATCCATTGTCCTTATAGAATTTCTAATGTTGTATGAACATATGCAAAAAGTGCGTGTATATGTTCCTTATCTAATGCAAAATCAGGCGGTCTACTGATTCAGTTGACCTCCTTAATGCAAACCATGATAGTGCCATGCGTCCATTATGTATACGAAAGAACCCTATCGATACATATTATTTCTACATGTGTGCACAACCATTCACCAAAACGCAACATCCATATGATAGCACAACCATTATACATCCATTAGCTTAAATATGCACACACATTTATATGCAATATGAAGTGACTGAGCCGATCTAGTGCCTAAAGTGTGTGTATATGCATCCACGAGCAACCACTAGCAAACACTTGCATCCACATGCATCCATCATACATAACATGTCCCAAACACATGTTTCAATCATAGGACTACCCTATCTAAAGTTCAAAGGTACTAACGAGAGGACATACTAAAGATAAGATAAGTATAAGGTAAGCGATAAAGGAGAAACTAAAAGACATACCCTCGAAAAGAAAAGGGTATAATGAACACATCTTCTCTTCCGTCTCCCAAGTAGCATTGCTCTCATCATCTCCCCATTGCACTTTGACTAGCTTGACCTCTCGATTCCTCAACTTCTTAACCTCCGACCCAAGAATGCACGTAGGAGCTCGTCGAATCGTCGCATCACGCTCTATCTCCACCTCTCTAAGCAAGCTCGGCTCTACCACTTCTGCGCTCTCGTGCAAGCACTTCCTCAAATGTGACACATGGAATACATTGTGTACGCCACTAAGTCTCTCGGGCAACTCCACTCTATACGCCATCTGCCGAATCCTCTCCTTAATAGGAAACGACCCTACGAACCTTGGTGCTAACTTCCCAACGGACCCAAAGCGAATGACGTTCCATAATGGAGGCACCTTGATAAAGACCATGTCCCCAATATCAAACTCAAGATCTGTCCTCCTCTTGTCCGCATAAGATTTCTGCCTATCTTGCGCCGTCTTCATCCTCCTTCGAATCAAATCGATCTTTTCCGAAGTCTCTCTAATCATATCGGGCCCAAGTAAGATCTTATCTGTAGACTCCCACCAACATGTAGGCGAACGACATGGCCGTCCATTAAGAACCTCGAACGGTGCTATGCCAATGCTAGACTGAAAGCTGTTATTATATGCGAACCCCACCAACGAAAGATGTTCCTCCAATGTACCTCCGAAATCTAAGACACACAACCTCAATAGGTCCTCTAGAATACGATTCACCCTCTCGGTCTGGCCGTCCGTCTGAGGATGATATGCGATGCTCAAACATAACTAAGTCCCTACCGCCTCTTGCAAGCTCTTCCAAAATTCGCTAGTAAAGATAGGATCGCGGTCGCTCACTATGCTAGAAGGAACACCATGCAAACGAACTATTTCTTGAATGTATACGGAGGCTAACCATGGAGCAGTCCTCTTACACTTCACGGGAATGAAATGGACGCTCTTAGTAAGTCTGTCTACCACGACCCAAATCCCCGTATTACCCTTCCTCGATCTTGGTAATCCGTCAACAAAGTCCATCGAAACACTTTCCCACTTCCATTGTGGGACCTCCAATGGGTGAAGCAATCCACCGGGCTTCTTTTGCTCTGCTTTTACTTGTTGGCACACCAAGCATCTAGCAACAAACTCTACCACGTCCTTCTTCATACCGGCCCAAAAGTAAACTCGTCTCATGTCCATATACATCTTGTCCCCGCCGGGATGGATGGTCATCTTCGAACGATGTGCATCATCAAGGATGGTCTTCCTCAAGTTCTCGTCCTGTGGTACACAAAGTCTACCATCCCTACGTAACCAACCCTTATCATCTAGGGTATACCTACGGAGATGGCTCGATGACTCCGCTCTTTTGAGCTTTTCTACTAACTCAACCAATTGTGGGTCGTCTCGCTGTGCCTCACCAATCCGTCCCAAAACCGTAGGTCTGACCTCTAAGGATGCTAGCAAACCGGGTACAAAGTCAACGGAAGGTTTAAAGTCAAACGTAGAGATGAACTCTAAGCTTCGCCGCTCAACAAACAACGGACTCAAGGACAACCTCTTTCTACTTAAGGCGTCTGCCACCACGTTACCCTTGCCAGGGGTATATGCTATCTCGAAGTCGTAGGATGCTAAGAATTCCATCCACCTTTGCTGCCTTAAGTTCAAGCCCTTCTCAGAGAATAAGTATTTTAGCGATTTGTGGTCAGTGAATAATTCGAATTTCTCGCCAAGAAGATAATGACGCCAAGACATAAGCGCAAAGACAATAGCGGCCAACTCTTGGTCATGTGTGGGGTAATTTCTCTCATGCACTCTCAACTGCCTTCCACCATAGGCTATTACCCTTCCCTCTTGCATTAAGACTGCGCATAGTCCTGTCCCACAAGCATCGGTATAAACGGTAAATGGCTTACTCCCATCTGGCAACAGTAAGACTGGGGTTGTGGTCAAAGCTCTCTTTAGACGTTGGAACGCATCATCACAATCTAAATCCCATGTGAAAACAAATTTCTTCTTCGTCAAGCGTGTCAATGGGGCTGATATCTTTGCAAAGTCTTTGATAAACTTCCTATAGTAGCCAGCCAACCCTAAGAAACTCCTCACCTCTGTAGCATTTTTAGGAACCTTCCAATCTTGGATGGCCACTACCTTCGCGAGATCCACAGCTATCCCTTCTTTTGAAACCACGTGCCCTAAGAATCGCACTTCCTTCCTCCAAAAGTGACATTTAGAAAATTTAGCTTTAAGGTTATGCGCTCGAAGGGTCTCCAATACTTCCCTAAGATGTAGGGCATGCTCTTCCTCGCTCTTAGAAAATACCAAGATGTCATCCACAAAGACCACCACGAATCTATTAAGGTACTCCCTAAACAGCCCACTCATCAAGTCAACAAAGTATGCGGGGCGTTTGTCAAACCGAAGGGCATCACAAGCCACTCGAAGAAACTGCCTGGAGTCCTAAAGGTAGTCTTGTCTATGCTATCCTCAGCCACTCTCAACTAATGGAAACCAGTGGCTAAGTCCAACTGCAAAAACACTGAGGCGCCAACTAACTAATCAAAGAGATCGTCAATCCTCGGCAGTGGGTGTCTATTCTTCTTAGTAAGCTTATTATGTTCTCTATAGTCCACACAAAGTCTAAGGGGCCCATCGGCCTTTGTTGCAAACACTAATGGAGCAGCCCACTCCGATATACTACGTCTGATGAACCCCTTCTCAAGCAATTCCTTCACTTGCTTACTGAGTTCTCTTCTCTCTCTTGGAGCCATGTGGTGCACTGGTAATGCAACTGGCTTTGCATTATCTACTAGATATATCCGAAAGTCTATCTCACGTTTTGGGGGTAAACCCCTCACCTCATCGAAGACATCAGCATGTTCACGGACTATGGGAACAAAATGTAAATCATCATCAGATGCGTCAAGGGATTCTTGGTAGCTAAGAATTACTGGACCTCTAGGGTCATAAGAAATATCAAGGGTCTTTCCAAAACGAGTCAACAATCTAACTACCCTTCTTTCACAATCTAGGATGGCCCCATATCTAGTTAGCTAATCCGTACCTAGAATTAAACCGTAACCCATGAAGCCAAGAACAAAAGCGTTGCACTCAAACCCAACGCCCAAGATAAACACTCTCAAATCCCGACAAATCATAGAAAGATGAGCCGAACCACCGATAGGATTTGAGACTACTAAGGGATCAGTAACTAGACTAGTATCAAGGTGCAGTGTTTCAACTAATGATGTAGAAATAAATGAATGTGATGCGCCAGAATCGAATAAAGTACGGACAGGATGATCAAACAGAAAAACTAAACTTTCAACGGAAATTGCTCTACCTCGTTCTTGCAGCGGTGGGACCACGAGAGCCTGAACTTGTCCCCTTGCCTGCCCTGGTGCCATAAGAGCTTACATCTGTCCTCCCGAGGTAGACCCTGCCCTCTGCCCTTTCTTTGGGCAGTCCTTAATAAGATGTCCCGCTTTGCCACAGTGGAAACAACCAGTCTTCTTTTTCTTCCTACAATCTTTGCTTAGATGGCCGGGTGTCCCACAGTTAAAGCATCTTTTCTTTCCCTTAGCATTGTTGCCTTTGCCACCTTTCTTGTTCTGTTGATGCTGTTGCCGCTTCTTTTGATCCCCTTTCTTCTCGGGTGCCTTATTAGCATTGGCGCCCTTCTCCTCTTTATGCATGAGCGCCATGTCAACTAGTCTCTCGAAGGTAGCCCCCATGGGAATGTGGGACATAGCTAACCCATGAAGCAGCTCGTTTAAACCCTTAACAAATCTTAGAGCCTTTTTTTCTGGAGTATTCACCAAGTCCAAGCCAAATCTTGCCAACTGATTGAATTTGTTGACGTACTCTTTTACCGATAAATTCCCTTGCTTCAGTGCCAAAAACCTTTCCATGTATAGATTCTCTTCAGCCCGCGAGAGAAACTTCGCCTCAAACCTCTGCCTAAAATCTAGCCATGTATCGACTGGATGTCCCCCATTAGTGACCTCCCACCAAAACGAGGCCTCATCCTTCATTAGCCAGGTAGCTAGCTGGACTTTTCTTTCATCATCCACTTCAAAGATTCTAAACAATTCTTCCACCTCCTTTAGCCAGTTACGAGCTTCAACAAATGTCTCTGTCCCGTGAAAAAGTTTTCCACCCATTGCTCTAAATTCCTTACATATCTTAGCAAAAGTATCGACGCGAGGAGGATGGGGAGGAGGAGGAGGAGGAGCATTTGCTGGACCTGCGGTGGCGGCCCTAGCCTCGAGATATTGACGAAACCAACCGGGTACATGAACACCCTCTGGTATCTCAGACGCTTCAGACATGCTGAAACGAAAAAGGAAAGATTAAATATAAAAGAACCGAGGGAAAGATATATGGCTCTTGGGGTTATGCTTTCTAAAATATACTTTTCTCTTGAAAATACTTTCCTTAAAACATACTTTTGAAGGTACTTCTTTATAAAAATGCTTTTGAAAAATAGTTTTTTTTTTTAAATTCATATCTGTTCTGGTAACCTTCAGCTCTGATGCCACGTGTAACACCCCACGTCCATTAATGTCACTCACAAAGGGAATGCATTAACTTCTATGGAGCGTTTTAGGTCAGTATAGAACAGAAACTTAACAACAAGACAGATATAAATAGTACTCAAAGATTTAAAACTTTATTTCATTGTAGCGGAAAACACATATGTTTTCTTACATCATCAAAAACCAGAGTCAAAGTACATAATATCCATCTTGACTACCAAAAGTACATAAACTGAAAGACATAATCCCCAATACAAAATAGCCATAAATAAAAGAGAAGATGAACTTTACTTCAGCGATCCAAGTAATCTTCTAAAAGCAGAGAAACAGCAGTCCAAGATCAAGCTCCACTGGTGCTAGTCCCAACCTGAGCACCTGGGGGGGGGAAAGGAAGAAAAGAGGAGGAAACAAAGGGGGTCAGACATAAAGTCTGGCGAGTGCGATAATTTTAACAATATAATTAACAAAGTAAATAGGCTAAGGCATAAGTTGGAAAATAAGGAAATGGCCATGAACAATTGAATATGGCAGAGTAAATAAGGAAACAAGATGAACAACGGTATCGTTAAAGCACACCTAACCCACTGTAAGATAATTACTAAACTACACCAACACTATAGGATAATTGCTACACTGCACCACCACTAGTATACTGCACCACCACTAGTCACCCTAAGGTTGATCCCGCCTATTAATAATGATATTGGTAGTTTCGTGCACCCCTAGCTGCCTTCATAGGTGCCGCCTGCCCCTATCTCCACTAGGTGTACCCATTACCCCCAAGCGATCGGCTCCCTAACTCGTAGATACCCATACTGGCCCCACAGTGGGGTGTATCACTCCCAAAAGTGGCAACCCGATACAACCAACAATGCACGGCTTGTACCTACACGATGCAACAACGTCTTACCTACCAGCCCGGGTCCACACACGCATATGAACCCGTTGGACTTGCGTTGCCACCGCTAACCCGGTTTGGCCTCTTACAATCAAGCCCAGTATGCGTGTCCGTCCTCGACTTGGGTCGAGCCCACAAAGATACGTATGGGTTACTGGTTGAAATGAGCCCCTATTACTTGACACAAGCTATCCACCTAAGCTTGGTCCCCTCTAGTACATCCCACTTAACCCACTTCTTATTCATGTTTCAATTACATGTTTCAATTTTGGTTAAGTGTTTCTAATCATATTTCCAAATGCCACCCAAGGCACCCACTAGATTCCACATGCCACCCAAGGCACCCACTTAACCCCCTCATGTCCACTACATGTTTATCTGGTTAAGTGTTTCTTAATTCATTAAGACCGTAACCTCATAAAGACCTCTCACATTAGACTGGAATTTGTGGCAGCTGGATTTGCCGGGCGGGTCCGGGCAGTCTTACACCACAAAAGAGCCTAACCTCGTGTCTTTACAATTGTTACGTATTTAATTTATGCCTAAGACCTCTCACATTAGGCTGGCATTTGTGGCAGCTGGATTTGCCGGGCGGGTCCGGGCAGTCTTACACCACAAAAGAGCCTAACCTCATGTCTTAGACGATTAATTTCTCCTAATTAATCATTCCCCAAATTTGAATTACTTTCCCTATTCAAATTATCAATCAATTCCAAATTTAATGATGTCCATAATTGACTCAATTATGTCCATCCATTTATGGTATGCAAAATCATACCAATTTTCACCACAATTATATTTTATGCCTTTTAAGGCATTTATGCCAATTAAATCTTTTTAATATTATCCCCTTTACCCCACGTTGTACGTTTGTTCGTTTAACATAAAATATACGTTAGACTCGAATAGTCACTCATAGAATAAAGAGAAAACATCACAATGTACACATAATGAAAACATAGATCTAAACATAGGGATGAACTTGCATATGTGAATAATGTTCTACATCTAAAACTTGCATAGGCCAAAGTTACAACTTGCATAAACAACATATGTCACGGATCCAAATCTAAAGGTGTGAACTTGCATAAATCATGTATGTCATAGATCTGCATCTAAAGGTGTAAACTTGCATAGGCAATAACCCTAAACTTGCATAACATGATTCATACCCCAAACTCGTATATTTATAGAAACTTGCATATGTGATTTATGCATCATAACAATGGTGTAAACTTGCATCTAACATGTAAAATATCATGTAGAATTTAGCATATAACTCACCCATGTCATAGCCTAACTTTTAATCAAATTTTCACATAAACTAGATGTCATAACCATGTAAGGTCACATATAATTTTACCCAACTTGTATATGATTCATGTTTAAATAAAAATCTAAACTTGCATACATATGATTTATCATATGAATCGACATAACCAAACTTAGCATATGTACAACATGATGATTCATCTAGACATAGGCTAATCATAGAATTACAACGTGGGTGATAGCATCATAACTTTACATCGTAAATGATAGCATCATAACATAACGTCATAGAGATTTCAACACAATTCTACAGCATAATTACAACATACGATCAATAATTCACATCACATCCATACAATCCGCATCATAATTTAATCTAATTAAATTACTAATTATTTTATTAAAACTATCTAACTCACAACTCAAAGGCGGTCTTGAGTTCTGAATTCTGATTTCTGAAGTTGAATTAGCTTTCCTTTGAAGAAGATTCGTTGTTAGGGTTGAATAGAACTGATTTGATTTGCTGTTCTTCCTCTCTAATTGGTGGCGGCTACTCTAGGGTTCAAGACAACAGCATGATGGCCATAGTTTTAGTTTTAATTCTGATTTAGGTTTTGAGTCTATGGGTCTTTTTATAGAGCTTTGAATTAATTTAAGCCGTCGGATCACTCTAGAATCCATCTAGGCCTTAGAAACCAAGAAATGATGTCAACAGACCAACCAGAAATCGCCACCTAAGCCCTAAAACATAAAATTTCGTCATAGACCATTTAGGGCCGACGGGACCAATTCCAAACCACCTGAGTCGACCCTGGGGTCGACCCATCATGGCTCGGGTCGACCCATAAAATAGGTCGGTTTGGTGTTTTGCCTTCCCGCTTCCGCTGTTTTGAATTTTTTTCTTAAATTTTAGGTTGAATTTTATTTTATATATATATATATATCTTCCTAATTAACCATTTTCACACTAAACTACTTTTTGAACTGCATTCACACTAAGCCGCTTTTTAGCCATTCCCCTAAAACAAAAATATGGCGTTGGCGGGGATCGAACTCTGTACCTCTTGTATGCAAGTCACATGTTCCAACCAAATGAGCTACTAAGTATTTTGCTTACAAACCTTAGAAAAATGCTAAACATTTATTCTTTAATTTGGTTAATTCGATTATTCATAAATCCGGGGTGTTACACTATCGCTCAGAAATCGAGGCTCAGATAAGAGCAAGTAGGGAACAAGAAGCTAGAGATTATGATTATCCAGACCAGGAAGACCGAAACAAGCAACCCCGAGGATTCATACCAGGGGGTAAGTGTGATTATGAGAAGAATGATCAAGAGAAGCACCATAACTATGATAATAATGATTGTGAGAGGCACCATGACTATGATAAGCATGACCGTGAGAGGCACCATGACTCTGATAGGCAAAATTGTGAGAGGTACCATGACTATGATGTGTTAGGACCTTAAGGCTACCTAGACACTAAAGATATAAACTATATCTATTCAAATTCAAATCGAAAGAAATAAGCAATAAAATGAAATGCAGTAAAGTAAATAACACCAATACTTTTATACTGGTTTGGATTAACCAATCCTACATCTTGTCCCGAACTTCACCGTGCAGAATTTCACTATAATCGCTTGCTTTCCATGGGTGGCAAGAACACCTTTACAATCTTGATTTCACGGGCTATAAGATACACCTTCTTCTTATCAACAACAACAAACAATGGAAAGTAGTCGTATCTTCAATATAGATTTGGTACAATAATCCTATAGACATCCAATGGCAATATATCTTTGAATTCTTTGAGAAAATAGGATTAAATCAGAGAGAGAATGATATGAATTCAAGTACAACTCTCTGATATTGTGTGGCTTGCAAATCAATGAAGAATAGGAGTGAAAAAGAGTGGATTTGCAAGAGTAATAGGATAGTTTTCAATGGAATTTTGTAGAGAATAAATGGAGAAGGAGTAGAAGAAAATGTGAAATTATTGTATAAAAATTCGTTACCAGAGGCCTTTAAATAGCATATGAAAGGGTATGTCTTTAAGTGAAATGGTGGAGGGAAATAACTACTCAAATTGAATTAAAAAATCTAGACTAGCTATTATATGTCGACATAAAAATAAGGGTATGTTGACATACTTATGTTGCAAAATGCACAACAACACTTATAAGTGTCACAAATTTCCTGCACTTCAAATTTCTTTATATTTGTGGATTTTGGTTATTTGGTTGAGATCAATGGTGGATTATCTTCAAGTATAATTGCCATGGGATCTTTAACAAGATATTCTACGGTTCAATCAACTCCTCATCACTTCACACACCTCTATTCTTCAGCATTATTCTCTAATAGCTTTTAGTCTTCAATTGCATTGATTATCCTTCCTTTGTAATTCTTCTTTTGTATTCTTGTTTATCTTTATAAATATCTTCATAATATATCTAATATAACTGCACAACTCAAAGATATGTTAGTAGTAATGTTTATATGGTTGTCGTCATCAAAATCAATACCCAAGGTATTAACAATCTCTCCCTTTTTGATGATGACAACCATATAAATATTTAAGATATAAAATATAATAGATTTTATATTTGACTCCCCTAACTCTGTGCACTCCCCCTATCATTTTTTCTAGTACATTTATACTTTTTCTCCCCTTTTGTCATTAACAAAAAGGGTAAAAAGAATTATTCAGATGATTGCTAGACAATATGTAGAGTTTGTATATATAAATAAAACAAGTGGGGAATTCAAAACATGACATAAACCAAATAATCAGATGATTTTAGCGTTACCGACTTTGCTGATGCCAATAACAAATCCTTTTGTAACACCCCGCCTCCGCTAGGGTCACTCACAAAGGAATGCACTAGCTTTAGAGGGGCATTATTGGTAAACATGCACAGAAATATCACAAGACAGAACATATAAAATAGCGGAAGTAAAATCGAACTTTCATAAACTTTTATAATTAAGGTCTAAAGCCTTTTACATCAGAGTACATCAAAACCTGTCTTGCAATAGTAAAGAAGCATAAAGACTTTTTCATAAATTATTCCCCAAATAAAGACAGTAAAGTAGCCATAGCCAAGAAAAGTCCAAGCCATCCATGATGACCTTCAAGCATAAGAAGTCCAAACTAAACAGCAGTATTTCCTCCCTGTAACCTTGGGGGGGGGGGAACGGAAGAAAAGAGGCGAAACAAAACGGGTCAGTCAAAAAGACTGAATAAGCCATATCTACTATTAGTATAAAAACTAGTAAAGTTAACTGACATGAGAAGCTGAGATGAACATAAGCATGATAACAAGATAGATAAGCTAAATCAAAATAACAGGATGAACTACTGAACTCAGGTGAACTAAGGTGTCATGATAAATTACGATGTCAAGATAAAACAAGGTATCACATCGTCAGGTTTCTATCAAGTATAATATCCCAAGATATCTATCACGTATAACGTCCCATGGTATCTATCCTGTACATCTGCTCTGCACCTACCGTACTAGTATCCCAACTGTATCACGTGTTATCCGTGAATGACCCTTACTCAAAAGTCGTGTAGTGGTCCATGTCAACCTAATATATCGCATATATAGGTTACTCAACTCGTATGTTTTATTCCATGTAAATGTTCAGTCCCTTGTCGTAGGCCATACGGGCTTTCCCATGAGATTCTATATTACTTTACATAGTTCCATGATCCTTAAGATCGGTTTGGACTGTTACCCTAAACCTAGCTAGGGTCTTCCAACATGAATTAGCGTCTGTACAACTAGGACTTATGCTACCTAGGGCTACTAGGGATTACGCTTACCTATTGCACGTTTTCGTATCTCGGTTTGGGTTCAACCACCTAGGGCCACTAGGGATTACGCTAACCGCCAACCGCGCCCTTTTTCCCACGCATTCATCGTGAATCGTTTTTCCATGACTGTATGCACATGTATCACATCGTGCCATCCGAGTCCTGTCACAGGGCAGACCAGGAAATACAGGACTCGGTCGGGAGCTTACGATTTATCTGCCGATGCAGATGCTAAGGTCTGTTTTTTTCTATACGTGGCTATGGTCCCACGTGACCCCTCCCTCAACTAGCGAAAGACAAGACAGGATAAATCCTGTACGAGAACACACTACTGGCCAACCCCCAATCCGAGCCTTACCGCACCCATAATTAGATAGCAATTATGGTCTATTGTGTGTTCTCTGCCTTTCCGTACGTACACGCTTGACCAAAGATGGAAGGTAGCCTGACGAAAAATGCTATCTAGGGTACGACCGTGTTTCGTCGACTATACCCTATCCATCCCCGTCTTTAGGTCGCTCGTATAGCAACCAAGGCATACTCTTGGTTCTTCTAACGCAGACCTTAACCTCTCATGAGCCTAGTATAATTACCTGGCAGCCCACAGAGGGATCCCAAGAATATCCTCACGTTCCCCGAAGCCGCTGCTTCGTTACCCAGTTCGCTGGAGCCTTTATCTAAATCAGATACTTGCTCCTACTCGTATACTTAAACGATGACCTACCGTATCAGGTTACTCATCTATCTATGAACTGGTCTAAATTTCCTTGACTAAGAATCATTACTTAGTTATCCTTCAACCAAGGTTTACGACTTAGCCTTATTCCCGTTATCCTTGTTAATTACGGTTACCCATCTAATTCTCCGAATTAGGGTTTACATAATAGATTAAGTGTCACTTAAGTTCATGACTTAATCCCGTCTACAAATCATGTCAAAATTGGCTAAGTATCCAAGTTCAAGGCTTAACCCGTCTACAAATCATGTCAAAATTGGCTAAGTATCCAAGTCCAAGACTTAACCCTACAAACCATGCTCAAGTTGGTTAAATATATATTAACTTGACCCTATGAAATTACTTAGTCAAACCGGTCAAGTGTATTCAAGCGATTCATGACTTAGCCTTATCATGGTTTCACGTTATATTGGTTAAGTATGGGTTAACTTAACCTCAATAAATTCACGAGTTAGATTGGTTAAGCATAGATCACTTAACCACATCAAATTAACGAGTTAGATTGGTTAAGTTTAGGTCACTTAACCTCTTCAAATTAACGGGTGAGATTGGTTAAGTATAGGTCACTTAACCACTTCAAATCATCATGTTAGATTAGTTAAGTATTTAACTTAACCCCATTAAACTACCAAGTGGGATTAATTAAGTCTAGGCTAACTTAACCCCATCCGATTATCATGTTTAGACTAGTTGAGTCTAATCTTAACCCCATCCATTAACTGTATCTTTTGGTTAAGTGTCATTAAGAAAACTTACTTAACCTTACCAAATTATCGTGTTGGATTGATTAAGTGTTGGTTAACTTAATCCCCGTCCACTAGTCGTATAAAAATGGTTAAGTGTCATTAGGCAAATCAAGTTACTTAACCTACCCAACCTTGTCATGTTTTGTTAAGTATCATTAGCCTAATCCAATTACTTAACCCATTTGTCCATGTCATATTTGGTTAAGAGTCATTAATCAAATTAACTTAACCCTATCATGTGGCATTAATTTCTTAATGCACCCCAACCTCTCACATTAGACTTTGTTGTGGTTACTAGTTAAGCTGGTCGGTTCCGGGTAGCTTTACACCACAACTTGGTCTAACCTCGGGTTCAAGCACAACATGACCAACTTCTCACATTGGGTCCTATTGTTTGCAACTACTAGTTAGGCCGGTCGGTTCCGGGTAGCTTTATGTTGCAAACTCAACCCAACCTCGAGTTGGCCACTTTCATGTTTAGTCTAGTGTCATGTTCATATTCAAGTTTTCAAGCAATTGGGTAGACCTAACTTAATAGGTAAATTCCCAATGGGTAGACCTAACTTAATAGGTAAATTCCCAAGCTTATGTTTTTATGCATACTTACATGTCACTTCCATGTTATATTTCAAGTCATGTTTTCAAGTATAAACACATGTCATATTTAACGTTACACGTTGTCATGTTTATACCCATTTACCCAAATCATGTTCATATCATTATGTTTTCCCATAATGTGACCTCAACGCTTTTTAAACTCGCATATACGTTCGCAACAACGTAATGGATTAAAAGAAGGGACTTGGCAAAGGCATGACAAAAATGGATATTAAGCCACAAGTTAATCATGGTGGCAAATGAGGCACAAATGTGTTCATTAGCTTGCATGTTACATTCTTAAGCCTCAAAAACATGCATAAACCCAAACTTGGCACATAAGCGAATCATGGTGACAAAAGACATGGAATGATGACTAGAAACTCACATATATCATCATATAAGGGTTATGACTTCATATGCAAGTTGACAAAAAAAGGGTATGAAGGTTCTCATGTTGCATAATGCAACATTTCAACATAAAGGTTGTAGCTTTTAGCTCATAAGATCAAGATAATGACTTCATAAACTTGCATGACATGATAACATGTATCATTCTCAATGATCAAACCCAAACTTGCAACATGAACATTTAACTTCATAGTTAATATCTAAGAGTAGGAAAAGGGCTTACATTGCTTTGAAGGCCTAAATCGATTAAACTAAAGCTTGTGAGGAAGCCTATGCATGCCATCACCCAAAAACCCAAAGATGGATGCCCCAAATCAACAAAAATACCATCTTTATGAACAAAGATCAAAGCTTTTGCCTTGAAATCAACTTGAGAGGCTCTCATACTAACATAGGGACTCTCTAACACTCTCATGATCATGAAACCTTTCATAGAAATGAAGTGGAGGCTAGGATAGTTGAGTGGAGGCCATGAGAGTAGAAATTTTGCCATAGTTTAGTTGCATGAATGAATAATGAGGATTTCGGATAGGTTAGGGTCTTATTTATAGATTAGGCAAGTGTTTTAGGCCATAGGATTAAACCTAGATTCAATCCAAGCCATCAAAGCATGTCTTGGGGAAGAAGTCAAGTGTAGGAACCATCTAGGGCCTTTAGATTAAAGATGAACCATGAGAACCATCCAAATGCAAAATCTGCATTTGAGCGAATCGGCCCACGGGTTGACAGCCAGACACCCTGGATTAACCCCTAGTCGACCCAGCGGGCTCGGGTCGACCTCAAAAATCGGCCGGTTCGGTTATTCCCCTCTCCCAATTCGCTGTTTTGAACATTTTTGCATATTTATTTATTTATTTTTCAATTATATATATATATATATCAATATATATATTTCTCTGCGCAACCCATTTCACTTAATTAAGTATACTTTAATTTGGGAATTTTTCGTGAAACTTCGCGAGGCCATATCTTGGTCATACGGACTCCGATTTTCGAAAACTCGGACTCTATTTCGCGTATTTTTCCGAGACGAACGCGATGGCATAGCCCGTTTCACTTGATTCAGAATTTAAAATTAAATTCTGCCTTGATTCTCGTCTTTAATCATGTTATCGAAATACGGGTTGTTACATTCTCCCCACCTTTTAGGATTTCGTCCCCGAAATCTCCAAGTTAGGAAGAACATATCCTACCATCCATCATCCATCTACTCAAAACATCATCCACGAGCAACCATTGTCCTTAGAAGATTTCTAATGCTGTATGAATATATGCAAGACGCGTGTGTACATGTTCCTTAGCTAATGCTAATGATCAGGCCTGAATAATCTTTCTAATGCAAAATATGTATAGTGCCATGAATCCAACATGTATGCAAATAGTCCTAGTCATATAGATACTATATGCGTGCACAATCATTCATTCATATGCAACAACCGCATGATAATACATTCGATTTCATCCATAAACAAGTATAAATACTCGTGCATATGCAATATGAAATGTGACCGAGTCGAGCTAGTATCTAATGTGTATTCGCGCATCCACGAGCAACCACTTGCAACCATATCAATCATAACATGTTTCAAATACATGTTTACATCCATAGGGTTCTACCTAGAATTCCCTGAAACAGGGTCGAGAAGATAAACAGGACAAACTCCTTACAGGGTTTGTAACGGAGAATAGGACCGAGAGGATGTCCACAAAAGATAGCCTACAAGTAAGCTCTACAGAAAACAGGGATCAAGGATATACTCCCAAAAAGAGATATCATGCGCGTATCTAGTCTTTGACCATCAAAGTCGTATTTCCTTGAGCTTAATTCCATTGTGCCTTGACCGTCCTTTAACTTCGCGATTTCGTAGCTTCTTATTTCCTGTTTCCATAACATGAGCTGAAACTCATTTTTTCGTCGCCTCTCGTTCCACTTGCACTTATCCTTTTCCTAAAATACTTGACGCAAACATGACTGCGTACTCATGATCTCATGCAAGCTTTCCAAAATTCACTAATGAATCTCGGACCTCGTACCACAAGGTATTCCACATAGAAGAACTTTCTCTTGAAAGTAAACAGATGCCAACCAGGTTATCAAGCGCACTTACTAAGGTGATTTCTATAACCCATGCATAAGTGAAATAAACCATCCGTCTTATCGGCGAACACCACTCGATTGGGCTTCCAATTTTCCCATAAAGGCATCAAGGGATTCTAAGTAACTAACCATGACCGAACCCAAAAGGTTACACGAGACTTCGAGGGTATTACCAAGGCTAGTCAAGAGTCTAACTACCCTCCTATCAAAACCGAGAGTGGCACCCCTTACTGGATAACCACTTCATCCCTAGAATCCATCCATAGCTTAAAAACATAAGCATTATTTCCAAACTCAACACTTGGCATAGACATTCCCAAATCCAAACAAGTCATGTATAAATGGACTGATTCTCCAATAGGACTTTGAGACAAAAATGGGATTCTCTATTACGCTAGTACTTAAGGTGCAGAGACTCAACTATCGAAGCAGACTTAAATGATACGATGATCAAAACAAAGTCCTAACGGGATGATAGAGAAGAAAAGCTAAACCTTTAACAAGATCGTCACCCTCCTTCCGAGGTACCCAAGAAATGAGAGCATACTGCTGCCCTCCCGATGATCTTGTCCTTTTCCCATAATACTTAACTATCCGTCCCGTTTTACCATGCCAAAGGTACTCTCTCGTCATGGGTTTCATTGTTCATCCTTCTCTCTCGTCCTGGGCTGAGCCATACCAACAAGTTGCTCATCCTTAAGCTCGTATCCTTTATCCTCTTCCTCACTATCCTTTCTTATAACGCGGCCACCGGTCTCTCGAGAACCACCTCCATCGTAAGGAAAACACTTTCGTAGATAGAAAAGACTAGTCGCAGTTAAAACCACTGTGACTACAGATGGAGGAAAGAAAGGAAAAGAGATTCAATTAAGGAAACAAGGATAGTGCTAATGGCCTTTGGGGAATAGCCTTTTTCTTTTAAAAGAAAATTTTCTTGAAAAATGCTTCTTTATAAACGATTTTCAAATAGTTTTCAGAAGGTCTTTAAAAACTTTTGCCCAGTCTGGTAACCTTCTGCTCTGATACCATGTGTAACACCCCGCCTCCGCTAGGGTCACTCACAAAGGAATGCACTAGCTTTAGAGGGGCATTATTGGTAAACATGCACAGAAATATCACAAGACAGAACATATAAAATAGCGGAAGTAAAATCGAACTTTCATAAACTTTTATAATTAAGGTCTAAAGCCTTTTACATCAGAGTACATCAAAACCTGTCTTGCAATAGTAAAGAAGCATAAAGACTTTTTCATAAATTATTCCCCAAATAAAGACAGTAAAGTAGCCATAGCCAAGAAAAGTCCAAGCCATCCATGATGACCTTCAAGCAGAAGAAGTCCAAACTAAACAGCAGTATTTCCTCCCTGTAACCTTGGGGGGGGAAACGGAAGAAAAGAGGCGAAACAAAACGGGTCAGTCAAAAAGACTGAGTAAGCCCTATCTACTATTAGTATAAAAACTAGTAAAGTTAACTGACATGAGAAGCTGAGATGAACATAAGCATGATAACAAGATAGATAAGCTAAATCAAAATAACAGGATGAACTACTGAACTCAGGTGAACTAAGGTGTCATGATAAATTACGATGTCAAGATAAAACAAGGTATCACATCGTCAGGTTTCTATCAAGTATAATATCCCAAGATATCTATCACGTATAAAGTCCCATGGTATCTATCCTGTACATCTGCTCTGCACCTACCGTACTAGTATCCCAACTGTATCACGTGTTATCCGTGAATGACCCTTACTCAAAAGTCGTGTAGTGGTCCATGTCAACCTAATATATCGCATATATAGGTTACTCAACTCGTATGTTTTATTCCATGTAAATGTTCAGTCCCTTGCCGTAGGCCATACGGGCTTTCCCATGAGATTCTATATTACTTTACATAGTTCCATGATCCTTAAGATCGGTTTGGACTGTTACCCTAAACCTAGCTAGGGTCTTCCAACATGAATTAGCGTCTGTACAACTAGGACTTATGCTACCTAGGGCTACTAGGGATTACGCTTACCTATTGCACGTTTTCGTATCTCGGTTTGGGTTCAACCACCTAGGGCCACTAGGGATTACGCTAACCGCCAACCGCGCCCTTTTTCCCACGCATTCATCGTGAATCGTTTTTCCATGACTGTATGCACATGTATCACATCGTGCCATCCGAGTCCTGTCACAGGGCAGACCAGGAAATACAGGACTCGGTCGGGAGCTTACGATTTATCTGCCGATGCAGATGCTAAGGTCTGTTTTTTTCTATACGTGGCTATGGTCCCACGCGACCCCTCCCTCAACTAGCGAAAGACAAGACAGGATAAATCCTGTACGAGAACACACTACTGGCCAACCCCCAATCCGAGCCTTACCGCACCCATAATTAGATAGCAATTATGGTCTATTGGGTGTTCTCTGCCTTTCCGTACGTACACGCTTGACCAAAGATGGAAGGTAGCCTGACGAAAAATGCTATTTAGGGTACGACCGTGTTTCGTCGACTATACCCTATCCATCCCCGTCTTTAGGTCGCTCGTATAGCAACCAAGGCATACTCTTGGTTCTTCTAACGCAGACCTTAACCTCTCATGAGCCTAGTATAATTACCTGGCAGCCCACAGAGGGATCCCAAGAATATCCTCACGTTCCCCGAAGCCGCTGCTTCGTTACCCAGTTCGCTGGAGCCTTTATCTAAATCAGATACTTGCTCCTACTCGTATACTTAAACGATGACCTACCGTATCAGGTTACTCATCTATCTATGAACTGGTCTAAATTTCCTTGACTAAGAATCATTACTTAGTTATCCTTCAACCAAGGTTTACGACTTAGCCTTATTCCCGTTATCCTTGTTAATTACGGTTACCCACCTAATTCTCCGAATTAGGGTTTACATAATAGATTAAGTGTCACTTAAGTTCATGACTTAATCCCGTCTACAAATCATGTCAAAATTGGCTAAGTATCCAAGTTCAAGGCTTAACCCGTCTACAAATCATGTCAAAATTGGCTAAGTATCCAAGTCCAAGACTTAACCCTACAAACCATGCTCAAGTTGGTTAAGTATATATTAACTTGACCCTATGAAATTACTTAGTCAAACCGGTCAAGTGTATTCAAGCGATTCATGACTTAGCCTTATCATGGTTTCACGTTATATTGGTTAAGTATAGGTTAACTTAACCTCAATAAATTCACGAGTTAGATTGGTTAAGCATAGATCACTTAACCACATCAAATTAACGAGTTAGATTGGTTAAGTTTAGGTCACTTAACCTCTTCAAATTAACGGGTGAGATTGGTTAAGTATAGGTCACTTAACCACTTCAAATCATCGTGTTAGATTAGTTAAGTATTTAACTTAACCCCATTAAACTACCAAGTGGGATTAATTAAGTCTAGGCTAACTTAACCCCATCCGATTATCATGTTTAGACTAGTTGAGTCTAATCTTAACCCCATCCATTAACTGTATCTTTTGGTTAAGTGTCATTAAGAAAACTTACTTAACCTTACCAAATTATCGTGTTGGATTGATTAAGTGTTGGTTAACTTAATCCCCGTCCACTAGTCGTATAAAAATGGTTAAGTGTCATTAGGCAAATCAAGTTACTTAACCTACCCAACCTTGTCATGTTTTGTTAAGTATCATTAGCCTAATCCAATTACTTAACCCATTTGTCCATGTCATATTTGGTTAAGAGTCATTAATCAAATTAACTTAACCCTATCATGTGGCATTAATTTCTTAATGCACCCCAACCTCTCACATTAGACTTTGTTGTGGTTACTAGTTAAGCCGGTCGGTTCCGGGTAGCTTTACACCACAACTTGGTCTAACCTTGGGTTCAAGCACAACATGACCAACTTCTCACATTGGGTCCTATTGTTTGCAACTACTAGTTAGGCCGGTCGGTTCCGGGTAGCTTTATGTTGCAAACTCAACCCAACCTCGAGTTGGCCACTTTCATGTTTAGTCTAGTGTCATGTTCATATTCAAGTTTTCAAGCAATTGGGTAGACCTAACTTAATAGGTAAATTCCCAATGGGTAGACCTAACTTAATAGGTAAATTCCCAAGCTTATGTTTTTATGCATACTTACATGTCACTTCCATGTTATATTTCAAGTCATGTTTTCAAGTATAAACACATGTCATATTTAACGTTACACGTTGTCATGTTTATACCCATTTACCCAAATCATGTTCATATCATTATGTTTTCCCATAATGTGACCTCAACGCTTTTTAAACTCGCATATACGTTCGCAACAACGTAATGGATTAAAAGAAGGGACTTGGCAAAGGCATGAAAAAAATGGATATTAAGCCACAAGTTAATCATGGTGGCAAATGAGGCACAAATGTGTTCATTAGCTTGAATGTTACATTCTTAAGCCTCAAAAACATGCATAAACCCAAACTTGGCACATAAGCGAATCATGGTGACAAAAGACATGGAATGATGACTAGAAACTCACATATATCATCATATAAGGGTTATGACTTCATATGCAAGTTGACAAAAAAGGGTATGAAGGTTCTCATGTTGCATAATGCAACATTTCAACATAAAGGTTGTAGCTTTTAGCTCATAAGATCAAGATAATGACTTCATAAACTTGCATGACATGATAACATGTATCATTCTCAATGATCAAACCCAAACTTGCAACATGAACATTTAACTTCATAGTTAATATCTAAGAGTAGGAAAAGGGCTTACATTGCTTTGAAGGCCTAAATCGATTAAACTAAAGCTTGTGAGGAAGCCTATGCATGCCATCACCCAAAAACCCAAAGATGGATGCCCCAAATCAACAAAAATACCATCTTTATGAACAAAGATCAAAGCTTTTGCCTTGAAATCAACTTGAGAGGCTCTCATACTAACATAGGGACTCTCTAACACTCTCATGATCATGAAACCTTTCATAGAAATGAAGTGGAGGCTAGGATAGTTGAGTGGAGGCCATGAGAGTAGAAATTTTGCCATAGTTTAGTTGCATGAATGAATAATGAGGATTTAGGATAGGTTAGGGTCTTATTTATAGATTAGGCAAGTGTTTTAGGCCATAAGATTAAACCTAGATTCAATCCAAGCCATCAAAGCATGTCTTGGGGAAGAAGTCAAGTGTAGGAACCATCTAGGGCCTTTAGATTAAAGATGAACCATGAGAACCATCCAAATGCAAAATCTGCATTTGAGCGAATCGGCCCACGGGTTGACAGCCAGACACCCTGGATTAACCCCTAGTCGACCCAGCGGGCTCGGGTCGACCTCAAAAATCGGCCGGTTCGGTTATTCCCCTCTCCCAATTCGCTGTTTTGAACATTTTTGCATATTTATTTATTTATTTTTCAATTATATATATATATATATATCAATATATATATATATTTCTCTGCGCAACCCATTTCACTTAATTACGTATACTTTAATTTGGGAATTTTTCGTGAAACTTCGCGAGGCCATATCTTGGTCATACGGACTCCGATTTTCGAAAACTCGGACTCTATTTCGCGTATTTTTCCGAGACGAACGCGATGGCATAGCCCGTTTCACTTGATTCAGAATTTAAAATTAAATTCTGTCTTGATTCTCGTCTTTAATCATGTTATCGAAATACGGGTTGTTACACCTATTCACATTTATCCAAGGTTCAATAGATTTCTCGTCCTATGCTTTGAGCATCGACTATTTGGTACCTAAAAAATTATAAAAATATGCACACTGGTACCCTTTTTATTTCGGGGTCAATTGGTTAAGTTTTGGGATGTCAAACCCATGAAGAGTTTGAATGCCCTTTCAAAATATAATCATTAGATAAATGAACCCTATTAATAAAATTATCAATATTTTTTTTAGTATTAGCTAACCATTTTGGAACCCATAAGTTAATGAACCTATTTGGAGGATTTAACTTTAATTTCCTAGGTTCTGGTTTGAGCTTGGTGGCTTTAACAAACTTAGTACATTGAGTACTATTTTTCTTTGATTTCACATTAGGGGTGTAGCCAAGTCCATGCTTATTCCTATTGTGTTTAGATGCAGATAATAATTTTTCTAGATTATCCTTTCCTTTGTTAAATTTATCAGTATCAGTTTTCATTTTATCAAAATCCTTACTACGGTTAAGAATAACATTGTCTAGAGATGTTATTTTCTTATTCAGATCAGTGACCTGTGACTTCATTGAAAGATTTCTGATTTTAAGGACTCATTTTCACTTTTCACTTTTTCATAACTCCCAAGTATTAAATCCTTTCCATTTTTCTGACCATTAAATCTTTCAATTTCATCTTCTAGACATTGTTTTTCTTTACTGAACTTCTCATTAAATAGTTTTAATCTATCTATTTCTGCCAAAGTATTGTTGTACTCTTTCCTAAGTATTTCATAACTTTAATGCATACCATTTAGAAGTTTAGTAATTTCTTTATCAAAATTTCATACGTGGTCATCCATTGCCATGAAGCATACATTGGCATTTTCTGTTTCTAAATCACTATCGCTTGATGATGAATCATCCAATGTTGCATTGAATGCCTGTTTCCTCTCCTTTATTGAAAGTACTTGAAATGTGCTTTGGTTTTCTCAAGTTGGGATAGTCTCTTTTCAAATGACCGGGTTTACCACAATTGAAATATCTAACAACATTTCCATTTATATAATTATTATTGTTATTTTTTCAAAGTTTCTTCGTTACCCACTACTTCAAGAATTTCTTGATCTTCTTGGTAATAATTAAGTCGATATCATCATCAACAGTATCATCATCTAGTTCATAATTATCAATCATTGCATTAAATGCTAGTGATATAGTTATTTATTCTCATTTCCTTGATTCTCTTTTCTAACCTGCAACTTCACTTCATAGGACATTAGATTACCAATTAATTCTTCTATTGACATAGTACTAATATCATTGGCTTCTTCGATTGCCAGAGTCTTCTGATCCCATTCACTAGGAAGTGAATTCAAGATCTTTATGACTTGGTCTTCTTCAGTAATTTTCTTTCCTAATGATATTAATGCATGTACAATATCTTGAAATCTAGAATACATATCAAAAATAGACTCATTTTATTTCATTTGAAAAAGTTGAAACTGGTGAGTCAACATAGATATCTTTGTCTGTTTTACTTTGTTTGTGCCTTCATGTGTGACTTTTAATATTCTCCAAATTTCATATGCAGAATTACAAATAGACACTCGATTCAATTCATTTCTATCTAAAGAACAAAATAAAATGTTCATGGCCTTAGAATTATTAAGTGCTTGATTCTTTTGGTCTAGTGTCCATTTTGAATATTCAGTTTGAGGCTCTATGTATTCTACTTGGGTAATATTCCAAATATCTAAACCACTAGACTGCAAATAAAATTTCATCCTACAAACCCAATAAGCATAATTACTTCCATCTAAAAGAGAAGGTCTAGTGGTAGATTTCCCTTCTATAAAAGAACTAATAATGGTGTTACTAGTGTCACGAGCCATTATAATTTTTCAAAAATCAGATTATGAACTTTTTGAAAGACCAGGCTCTGATACCGATTGTTAGGACCTTAAGGCTACTCAGACACCAGAGATATAAACTATATCTATTCAAATTCAAATGAAAAGAAATAAGCAATAAAATAAAATGCCGTAAAGTAAATAACACTAGGATTTTTGTACTGGTTCGGATTAACCAATCCAACATCCAGTCCTGCACTTCACCGTGCAGAGTTTCACTATAATCGCTTGCTTTCCACGGGTGGCAAGAACACCTTTACAATCTTGATTTCACGAGCTACAAGATACACCTTCTCCTTATCAACAACAACAAACAATGGCAAGTAGTCGTATCTTCAATACAGATTTGGTACAAAGATCCTATAGACCTCCGATGGCAATATATCTTTAAATTCTTTGAGGAAATAGGATTAAATCAAAGAGAGAATGATACGAATTCAAGTACAAATCTCTGATATTGTATGGCTTGCAAATCAATGAAGAATAGGAGTGAAAGAGAGTGGATTTGCAAGAGTAATAGGATAGTTTTCAATGGAATTTTGTAGAGAATAAATGGAGAAGGAGTAGAAGAAAATGTGAAATTACTGTAAAAATTTGTTACCAAAGACCTTTAAATAGTATGTGAAAGGATGTGTATTTTGGTGAAAGCGTGGAGGGAAATAACTACTCAAATTAAATTCAAAAATCTAGACTAGCCGTTATATATCGACATAGAAATAAGGGTATGTCGACATACTTGTGTTGCAAAATGCACAACAACACTTGTAAGTGTCGCAAATTTCCTGCACTTCAAATTTCCTTATATTTGTGGATTTTGGTTATTCGGTTAAGGTCAATGGTTGATTATCTTCAAGTATAATCGCCATGGGATCTTTAACAAGATATTCTAAGGTTCAACCAACTCCTCATCACTTCACACACCTCTGTTCTTCAGCATTCTTCTCTAATAGCTTCTAGTCTTCAATTGCATTGATTATCCTTCCTTTGTAATTCTTTTTTTGTATTCTTGTTTATCATTATAAATATCTTCATAATATATCTAATATAACTGCACAACTTAAATATATGTTAGTAGTAATGTTTATATGGTTGTTGTCATAAAAATCAATACCGAGGGTACCTCGGGTATTAACATGATGAGCATGACCGTGAGAAGCAAGATGTGAATGACTGCAAAGGGACATGGCCGTGATGATAAAGATAGAGATCACGGGGGAGAAAGTAAGCATCCCAAGGGTGATGAAGGCGCTACGGCTGAAGACAAGTGTAACACCCCGTATTTCTAACAACAGTGATGTTCATAAATTAATGAACAATTAATCTCAGACGTGAGAATTAAGAGAAACGGGTTTCGCGGTTGCGTTCGTCTCGGAAAAATACGCGAAATAGAGTCCGAAATTTCGTGAATCGGAGTCCGTATGACTGAGATATGGCCTTTAGAAGTTTCACGAAAAATCAGAAAACGAAACAGATTTCAAAAATGCAGAATATGGGCTAGGCGGGAAAATTCCCGCCCAGACCAGGTCGACCTGGGGGTCGACCTACCCACCAGGTCGACATGGGTGTCGACCCTAGTGTCGACCTGGGGGTCGACCTCCCTGGTCGAGCCCAGGTGACCTGGGTGCACTGATTTGGGATCTGGGCTGTGTTTTGGTGGCTAGTGACGAGATCTGACGGCTCTAATCTGATTTAGGGTTAATCTAATGGCCTAAAACACTTAACTAATCTATAAATACACCCTAAGACTACCCTAATTCATACTAAAATTGGAGACAACGTCGTTATGCCGTCAAAATGCAACTAGAAGGAGCCACCAACAAATTAAAGAGGAAGATAGCTTCTCAAATCAACTTCTAATCAACTCTAGCAACTTAATCTTCTTCATAGAAGTGCTAATCAACAAGTTGTGAGTTTCTATGCCTTTAGCAAGCAATTGCTAAACTAATTATGATAGGATATAATGAGGTTATGGTTATGTATGTGGATCAATGAAGTTATGTTGTCATATGCTATGTGTTCATGATGTTAGTTATGCAAGTTTTATGCTATATGTTCATGATGCTAGTTATGCAAGTTGTATGCTATGTGTTCATGATGCAAGTTATGCAAGTTTGATGCTATGTGCCCATGAAGCTAGTTATGCAAGTTGGGTGTAATTTATGCTATATGTTCATGATGCTAGTTATGCAAATCACTATGATAAACATTGATCCATTATGACACCATGTTATGCAAGTTTGGTGTTTGATTATATGCAAGTTCATATATGACATGTTATGCAAGTTTGGTGTTTGATTATATGCAAGTTCATATATGACATGTTATGCAAGTTTGATGTTTGATTATATGCAAGTGACATGTGCAAGTTTACACCTTTGTATGACATGCATACATATGCAAGTTAACCCCTTTGCATGTCATACATACACATGCAAGTTTACCCCTTTGTATGACATAAGTAGCTTATGCAAGTTACCCTCTTTATGACATATGTGATTCATGCAAGTTTGGGTTGGTTATTTATGCTAGTTGGGTTTGATGCTATGGTCATATAAGCAAGTTGACACCTTTAAAACCCATGTGATGCTAATGTTATGCTAAGTTGAACCCATTGTATTTGTGATGAATCTTCCCTTTTAAGTATGTCATGTTAGCGTATTATGTGGGGAACGATGGGGTTAATATTCATGTTAACAAAATTGTGGTGAAATTGGTATGATGTTGCATACCATGAGTGGATGGACATAATTGAGTCAATTATGTACATCATTAAATTGGAATTAATTAGGGAAAATTAATTCAAAATATGGGGGTGATTAATTAGGTGTAATTAATCGACTAAGACACGAGGTTGGACCCTTTTGTAGCATAAGACTGCCCGGAACCGACCGGCAAATCCAGCGGCTACAAATGATTGGCCCAATGTGAGAGGTCTTAGGCATAAACTAAATACGTGACAAGTGTAAAGACACGAGGTTAGACTCGGTTATGGCGTAAGGCTGCCCGGACCCGACCGGCAAATCCAGCTGCCATAAAAGATAGTCTAATGTGAGAGGTCTTTACAAAGGTTAGGTTCTTAATTAATTAAGAAACACTTAACCAGATAAGCATGTAGTGGGGCATGAGGGGTTAAGTGGGTGCCTTGGGTGGCATGTGGAAATCAAGTAAGTGCCTTGGGTGGCATGTGGAAATCTAGTGGGTTGCCTTGGGTGGCAATAGAAAATACGATTAGAATACTTAACCAAGTGGAAACATGTAATTAAACATGATTAAAGGGTTAAGTGGGATGCACTAGAAAAAGGTACAAGCTTAGGTGGGTAGCTTGTGGGGGCCCATTTCAACCAGTAACCCATATGTATCTTATTGGGCTCGACCCATGTCGAGGACGGGACACGCGTATTGGGCTTGACTATAAGAGGCCAAAACGGGTTAGCGATGGCAACGCAATTCCAACGGATTTCATATGCGTGTGTGGACCCAGGCTGGTAGGTAAGACGTTGTTGCATCATGTAGGTATAAGCCGTGCACCGTTGGTTGTATCGGGTTGCCACTTTGGGGAGTGATACACCCCACTGTGGGGCCAGCACGGGTATGTACGTTAGGGAGCCGATCGCTTGGGGAATAGTGGGTACACCTAGTGGAGATAGGGGCAGACGACACCTATGTGGTCAGCTAGGGGTACACGAAACTACTAGTTATATTTTCTAAGTCCATGGGTGGGATCAACCTTTAAGTAGGAATGACTGGTGTGGTGCAGTGTAGTAATTACCCTTGGGTGGGTAGAAGCGTCTTTACCGATATCTTAGTTCATCCTATGTCTAGTTGGCTGCTTAGTGTAGTCATTTATCCCCAGTCGTTACCGTACCAAGTTTATATCATACCCTAATTACTTTAATGATTGTATTGTTAAAGTTATAGGACTCGCTCAGACTTATGTCTGACCCCGTTGTTTTTATCTTTTTCCCAACCCTCGGGTTCTCAGAGTGGGCCTAGCACTAGTGGGCTTTGATCAGATTGCTTTATCTATCTTTTGGAGCTTGGACCGTTGATGTAAAGCTCAGCTTATCTTTTCTATTATGGCTATTAGTTATGTAGTGGGATTATGTACTTATGTTTTTATCAAGATGGATATTTAGTACTTGACTCTTGTTTTAGTTGGTTTTGGTATTGTAACCAAACATGTTTATCTTCTGCTGCAATGAAATGATGTTCTAGATTTTCAAGTATTATTTATATCTGTCTTGTTGTAATTTTTCTGTTCTATATTCGCTTAAAATACTCCACCGAAGCTAAGGCATTCCCTTAGTGAGTGACCTTAGCGGGTGTGGGGTGTTACACGTGGTATCAGAGCCAGGTTACCAGAACAGATAAAATTTTTAGAAAAACTATTTTTCTAAGAACATTTTTGAAGGAGTATTTTCAAAAACATGTCTTTTAAGAGAAAAGTTTTTGAAAGAAAAGCATAATCCCCAATAGCCATATCTTTATCTTTCGAATTCTCCGTTTTGAATCTTTCCTCTTTCGTTTCAGCATGGCTGAAGATCTTAACTTTCCGGAGGGTGTAGCGATACCTGTATGGTATAGGAGGTTGATGGAGGCTAGGGCCGCCACTGCGGGTCCAGCAGATGTTCCTCCACCACCAGTTGCACCCGATCTTCCTCCTCCTCCTCCTCGCGCGGATACTTTTGCTAAGACTTGCAAGGAATTTAAGGCTATGGGAGGGAAACCTTTTCAAGGATCAGAAACTTTTGTGGAAGCTAAGGATTGGCTTAAGGAGGTGGAAGAATTGATAGATATCTTTGAGATGGAAGAAGGAAAGAAAGTCAAGTTAGCTGCTTGGTTAATGAAGGGAGAGGCCTCGTTCTGGTGGGAGGTCACTAATGGAGAACGCCTAGTTGACTCTTGGGCGGATTTCAGACAAAGGTTTGTGGCAAAGTTTCTTTCAAGGGCGGAAGAAAATCTGTATATGGAAAGGTTCTTGACTCTAAAGCAAGGAAACCTATCAGTGAAGGAATATGTCAACAAGTTTAATCAGTTGGCAAGGTTCGGCATAGACATGGTGAATACACCGGAGAAGAAGGCTTTGAGGTTCGTTAAAGGCTTAAACGAACCGATGCATGGATTGGCCATGACTCACATCCCTATGGGGGCCACCTTTGAGAAGCTAGTAGACATGGCACTCATGCATGAGGAAGAGAAGGGTCCCAATGCTAATAAGGCACCCGAGAAGAAAGGAGATCAGAAGAGACCTCAACAGCAACAGCAAAACAAGGGTGGGAAAGGCAACGGTGGCAAGGGAAAGAAGAAGTGCTTCAATTGCGGGACACCAGGCCACCCAAGCAAAGATTGTCGGAAGAAGAAGAAGACTGGCTGCTTCCACTGTGGCGAAGCAGGGCATCTAGTGAAGGACTGCCCTAAGAAGGGGCAGAGGACGGGATCTACCTCAGGAGGACAGGTGCAAGCTCTTATGGCACCAGGTCAGGCAAGGGGGCAAGTTCAAGCTCTCGCAGTTCCACCGATTCAGGATAGAGGTAGAACTATTTCCGTTGAAAGTCTGGTTTTTCTGTTTGATCATCCTGTCCGTACTTTATTTGACTCTGGCGCATCGCATTCGTTTATCTCATCATCATTAGTTGAGTCACTGCACTTAGACACCAGTCTAGTAGATGATCCCTTGGTTGTTTCAAACCCAATTGGGGGCTCCACTTATTTGTCCATGATGTGTTTGGGTTTGAAGATTCTTATACTTAGCGTTGAGTTTAGATGTGATGCTTTTGTTTTGGGCTTCACGGGCTATGGGTTGATTTTGGGCATGGACTGGTTATCCAGTAATGGTGCCGTTCTTGATTGTGAAAGGAGAGTTGTTAGGCTCATGACCCGCTTGGGTAACACTCTCGATATCTCTTGTAATCCCATGGATTCTGTTATGCTAAGTTATCTTGAATCGCTTGACGCTTCGGTCGAGAGTTTGCGATCTGTTAGGGTGGTCCGGGAATACTCGGATGTGTTTGAGGAGGTGAAGGGCTTACCTCCGAAGCGGGAGATTGACTTCCGAATATATCTGGTAGACAATGCTAAACCAGTATCTTTGCCAGTGCGCCACATGGCTCCTCGTGAGAGGAGGGAACTCCATAAGCAAGTAGGGGAGTTGCTTGAGAAGGGGTTCATAAGACGAAGTATATCGGAGTGGGGTGCTCCAGTAGTTTTTGCCACGAAGGCGGATGGGTCCCTCAGACTTTGTGTAGACTATAGAGAACTCAACAAACATACAAAGAAGAATAAACACCCATTGCCGAGGATAGATGATCTCTTTGATCAGTTGGTTGGCACCTCGGTGTTTTCGCAGTTGGACTTAGCCACGGGGTTTCATCAGTTGAGGGTGGCTGAGGATAGCATAGACAAGACTGCCTTTAGGACTCCGGATGGTTTTTATGAGTGGCTTGTGATGCCATTTGGTTTGACGAACGCCCCTGCATACTTTGTTGATTTGATGAGTAGGGTGTTCAGGGAGTACCTTAATAAGTTCGTGGTGGTCTTTGTGGATGACATCTTAGTCTTTTCTAAGAGTGAAGAAGAGCATGCCCTACATCTTAGGGAAGTGTTGGAGACTCTTCGAGCACATAGCCTTAAGGCTAAATTCTCTAAATGTCACTTTGGGAGGAAGGAAGTGCGGTTCTTAGGGCACGTGGTCTCTAAGGAAGGGATAGCTGTGGATCCCGCGAAGGTAGTGTCCATCCAAGATTGGAAGGTTCCGAAGAATGCTACCGAGGTGAGGAGTTTCTTGGGGTTGGCTGGCTACTATAGGAAGTTTATCAAGGACTTCGCGAAGATATCAGCCCCATTAACTCGCTTGACAAAGAAGAATCTAGTCTTCACATGGGACGTAGATTGTGATGATGCGTTCCAACGGTTAAAGAGAGCTTTAACCACAGCTCCAGTCTTAGTGTTGCTAGATGGGAGTAAGCCATTTGTTGTTTATACCGATGCTTGTGGGACAGGACTAGGCGCAGTCTTAATGCAAGAGGGAAGGGTAATAGCCTATGGGGGAAGGCAGTTGAGAGCGCATGAGAAAAATTACCCTACTCATGATCTAGAGTTGGCCGCTATTGTTTTTGCGCTTAAGTCTTGGCGCCATTATCTTCTTGGCGAGAGGTTCGAATTGTTCACTGACCACAAATCATTGAAGTACTTGTTTTCTCAGAAGGATTTGAACTTAAGACAGCAAAGGTGGATGGAGTTCTTAGCATCCTATGATTTCGAGATAGCATATACCCCTGGCAAGGGTAACGTGGTGGCAGACGCCTTGAGCAGAAAAAGGTTGTCCTTGAGTCCATTGTTCGTTGAACGACGAAGCTTGGAATTTATCTCGATGTTTGACTTCAGACCCTCCGTTGACTTTGTACCCGGTTTGCTAGCATCCTTAGAGGTCAGACCTACTCTTTTGGGACGGATTGGCGAGGCACAGAGGGACGATCCACAGTTGGTTGAGTTGGTAGAGAAGCTCATAAGAGGGGAGTCGTCCAGCCATTTGAGTAGGTACACCCTAGATGGTAAGGGGTGGTTGCGTAGAGATGGTAGACTTTGTGTACCGCAAGACGAGGGTTTGAAGAAGGTTGTTCTTGACGATGCACATCGTTCGAAGATGACCATTCATCCCGGTGGGGACAAGATGTACTGTAACGACCCGCATTCTGCGCATCATAGGATCGTAGAATATTTATTTCTTTCACATACGAAGTCGTATGGTCATGTAACTTTGGGAGACGACTATTGGGGTCATTTCCCATGTTCATGATTTTTCCCGATTTTTAAATGACCATTTTACCCCTAGTTGGCACTGTTTTGGCCATAACTTTTGACTGGAAATGAATTTTGACCTGAAACCACTTCCATTGGCTTTGAATGATAGTTTCTCTTTCCGTAGAGTGGTCATAATAGCCAAACGGACTCACCGTTTGGGAGATATGGCTGAAACAAGTTTCAGATGGTGAAAGACAGCTTAATTGGGCTTAACCGGGTGATTAGCAGCTAGGCCCAAGGGGAATTTCGGGTTTAGGGGTATAGGAGGTCTGATTAGGGTTAGGTTATCACTTTCATTTCAGTTTTGAGCAGCCACAAACCTCTTAGAGATCCTAGTAATGGCTTCCTACATCTAAAACACCCCAAATCACTCTCTAATTGAAGATTAGGCTTAGCAACACCAAATTAAGGAGAAAAAGCACCAAAGCAAGGTTAGAGCTGCTGTTAGACATCAGTATTCGCCCCAAATCAGAGGAGTTTCAGTTCTGAGAATTTCATTTGTGGCCAAGGTGAGTGATTTGCTTAGTTTTTCACTAATTACGGCTAATTAGGGTAATTAGCGAAGATTAGCGAAATTATGGCTCAGAAAAATCTAGAAAAATTCCTAAAATTCTAAAATAATAATTTACGGCTCTGATAAAAATTTGGGTTAATTTGGACATGTTTTGCTAATAGTATGGTTAGACCATGCTTTAGGGGATTAAGGGGTGATTAGTGTTAATTAGCGAAATTAAGCGTGACAAAATTCTGGAAAAATATTCAGAAATTCATAAACATTGTTTTAGACCTCTGTTAGAAAATTTGGCTAATTTGGTTAAGTTTTACTAATCCTATCAATAGTTGTTCTTAAACATGCTTAAGGGGAAAATATGGATTTTTGGGTATGTTTGATCCGTTTTAACCTATCATATTGTTGTTTTGGTGTTTGTGGTTGATTATGCATGTTGCTATGACTGTATGAAATGCTTTGTGATTGATTTCAATAGTTAGAATGGTCGAAAACGTCGTCGAATGGCGTAAACACTCGCTGGAAAAAGTTGCAGAAAACTGTGCAGAGCTTCGGATCGGATCGGATGGGGGGCTCGGATCGGACATGTGAACTGGGCAAGGTAATCCGAACCGAACTGGAGTTTGGCACATAAGTGACTTGGCAAAAAGGAAGGCCGTTTACTTAGAGTTGGAGTGGACAGGGGGATCGGATCGGAACTATGGAACAGGATCGGATCGGAACTATGGAGCAGGATCGGATCGGAGTAGGAGAGAGCGGATCGGATCGGAAGCATAATAGAGGCCAAACCGGATCGACTCACGAATGGGAGGCTACGACTGGAGCAAGACGAAGGGATCGGATCGGATCGGAGTAGATGGAAAACGAGGAAGCTGATCGAAGGAGGAGCGTGAACTCGAAGGAGGACAGCACCCCGACCCGACCCGGAGGAGGAGGACCCCGACCCGACCCGGAGTGAAGCACCCGACCCGAATCGAATGGAAGATGGCAAGGATGGAGGACCGACCCGAACCGACACTACCGAACCGAACCGAGTTCTAGGACTGTTACTGCGCGACAACTTTTCTGAAGACCCACTCCAATTCGACCAAACCCGAGATGCAAAGGAAGTCCAAGTGAGAAGTTAGAGCTCAGGATTCGGATGGGAACCAATGAGTTCACTTCATGGTTGGGCTTTGCTGCGGGACGTGTGCTAAGGAGTTGTCAGTATTCATAACTTTGGTTCACCACTGAGAGATGGATAGTGGGCTTGTAGTGATAGTTACACGGGATTGGATTCCGCCATGGCCCAAAGTATTAGGTGACCAAAGTAGTGGATATTGTATGCTTTACGCACTGAGTGAGAGAAGTGAGGTTGGTTGTTATGCTTGATTGTTTGACATCACTATGACATACACACCCCCACCCCCGTATTCTTACACCATATGTTAGCGGCACCTTAGAGTATTGTACGGTATGTAGTGCTAACTCTTTGGTTGCAGGTCCAGGTTCAGGTATGATTGGATTATACCTGTTATTGTTCTGTTTTGTTTAGCTGCTTATCGCTCACACCAGGCTTTATGTCTGACCCAGAGTTTTATGTCTCTTCTTATTACTCTGGGTGCTCACACGAGCAGACTAGAGACAGGTTAGGTGGATGCACGGGTAGCTGTACTGGAGACGAGCAGGAGGCTTCCACGTATGATATTTATGTATTATCTCCCTGTGTTGTTGAAGATCACGGCTTGGGCATTGTTGGTGTATCTTCTACTTCAGCTTTCTTTTGTTTAGAGACAGTAAATTTGGAAAATTGTAATAAGCTGTATTTGGATTTCCGCTGCTTTGATGATTGATGTTGATTTTAGTTATCAGCTTATGCACTGTCTCGCCTGTTTTGTGTCAAGTATGTTATTATTATATTTTATTCCATGCGCTGTGAGACATTCTGCAGGTTTCTTTGATTAGCTCATTCCCTTCTTTCCTTTCTTATGACGACCGTCTTGTGCTAGTCGGGCATGTGTACAGCGCACTTTTGGAGGAAACGCAGGCTGGTGCGAGGCGGGCCGTCACACTTGGTATCAGAGCTCTAGGTTGCGTAGTTAACCTAGGGAAGCTATCAGGGAGAGATAATATACGTATACGAGAGAGCGTATTTGTGATTACTTTGGTTTTTAAAAAGCTATATATATATACCATTAGTAGTATAAGGATGAAGTCGTACTGCACTAGCACCACTATGGAGTCGTTAATCGTTTCCTTTTTCAGATTGACGATGAGCCGAGATACTAGAGGTGCTGGTAGGGGAGCCAATAATGGGAATGCTGCTGACATGAGGACGATGTTTACTGACCTCATGAGAGAGATGCTTAGAGATGTACAGAGGGCAGCTCCCAATGGTGGAAATGGTGGTGGTCCAATAGTGCAGGCGCCAAGAGTCGACTTCGCCAAGCTGAATAAGGACTATACTAGTCTTGGTGGGAAGCCGTTCCACGGAATGGAGTCGGCTACGGATGTTCAGGATTGGGTGGATAGTTGCGAACGTATCTTCGAGGATTTGGGTATCGAAGATGCCATGAAGAGGAAGCTAGCATCCCGTCAGCTTCAAGGACGAGCAATGAATTGGTGGAATGCTATTAAGGCAGCAACTCCAGAGGATCAGATTACATGGGATCAGTTTAAGGCTCGTTTTTGCGATAAGTTTATACCGGCTGCTCAGAAGTCAGAATTGTTTAGAAAGTTTCTGGAGCTTAAGCAGAACGGAAGGGCAGTTTCAGAGTATGTTGCTGAGTTCGATACTTTATCGAAATATGGGTTATCTCTTATCGACACTGCCGAGAAGAAGAACGAGAAGTTCATAACTGGTTTAGATGGGTACTTGGGGGAAAGGCTTATAAACCACATCGATGAGACGTTTGAATCGATTGTAGGAAAGGCATTAAGGTCAGAAAGTCTTTACCCTAAGCCTAAGACTGAGGTCGCTACTGCATCTACAGTGGAGCCAAAGCCGCAAGCAGGCGGCGGAGGCAAGAATAATTCCCAAACTAAGAGGAAACAAGACCAAACCATGGATGGCCAAAGTAAGAAGAATAAGAAAGATGGCGAGTGCTTTAGCTGTGGCAAGAAGGGCCACTATGCCAGAGATTGTCGAGAAAAGCCTGGGGAAAGGAAGTGCTTTAATTGCGGCCAAGCAGGACATCACAAGAATGAATGTCCACAATCTCCTAGGGAGAAGCAAATCGTGAAAGCATATGCTATCAACGCTATTCCTTCTTCGTCGAATGCCCCAACTGCGGCGCAGAAGGAAAAAGGTGTCGTTATTCGAGGTATGCTTTCTATTTAAGATGTTTCTGTTCGAGTTTTGTTTAATAATAAGGTTTCCCATTCCTTCGTACCTAGTGACCTGGTAGATAGGTTGGAATTGGAACCCAAGATAGTCGATAGACCTTTAGTAGTGACAAACCCGATAGGTGGTTTGACTAGCCTTTGTTGGATTTGTCGTAATTTGGTCTTATCGAGTCATGGATGTATGTTTGTTGTGATTGCATTATTTCGAGCTTTACTAGGTTTGGCTTGATTTTTAGGAGCCGATCAACTCCAAAGGTATAGAGCGATAGTAGGTTGCGAAGAGTCTTTGACGACCGTTAGAGTGGATGATGGACGAAAGGTGGTATTGGATCGCCTACTTTATGATGAAGATGATAACGGGAGTTAGAGAAGCAAATGTACATTGGATGTACAGTAGTTTGTTCAGGACTTGGTCATGCGATCGACGATAGTTTCAAGCAAGATTGGCGAGGATAGCCAAAGTCAGTTATGGATGCTTGAGTGTTCGGATGTTTTGCTCATATCATCTCACGTAGATTGTCTGAACTCGGAGGAGATGTTCCTTGGGTGCTTGTCTGATATTGGTTTAGGCCTTTGGGGCTTGTGCTTGGGGAATGTCGAGGTCGACTAGGATGGTTTGCGTGAGAGACAAGTGGTTGTTGCGATTCTCATTTGATGATATCTTGGTGCACTCGGGGATTGATGTGCAGCTCATAACATGGTAGGAATGTTCGATGGTATAGATTTCCCGAGTTAGACTCAATAAGGGTATGTGATGACTCGAGTGGGACTCGAGAAAGATGCAAAGTAATGGATTGTTTAGGACCCTATGTTGATGTTCTTTTTGAAAGAATAGGATGTGTTCATTGGTCAAGGAATATGCAACGAAGGTTAGGACGATTCAAGTTGGACTTGAACTCGTAAAAGAAAATAGATGTTCGATTGATCTTAGAGATGCAATGAATAGGGAGACGACTCACGTTGGACTAGAGTTTGTAGGTAATGGATACTCAAGACTGGGTCTTAGTATGGATGTGTAATAGATTGACTCGAGTTAGACTCGAGGAGGCTGCGAGGAATTGGATTGGCTCGAGTTGGACTCGAGAGGGCAGCAAGATAATGGATAGACTTGGGTGGGACTCGAGTGTTTCAGGCGGACTAAAAGCAGGGGTATCTGGGGACGCCCGTTACCTTGGATCCGTTGGACGTGATCTAGTTATCCTTGGAGGATAAACGTGCGTTGGACGTACGGTAGTCCGTTTGGAGGCTGGGCTTCCATTAGTTATTGATGTTGGTTGGACCAGACATATAGGTGTTGATGTATTCATGGCTTTTAGCAGGTGATAGATAGGACTTGTTTGATGGATGCTATGGTTGTTATGTTTGTTCCTACCTTTCTTCTCTTGAGTAGACTATCACCTGTAGGATTCTGTTGAATGGAAATGGGACGAGTTCGTTAGTCATGGTGATATAACGGATACGAAGATACTTTACGTTAGACTTGAAGTATGTTTGGGAATTGTGGAGCGTCCGTTGGTCTTGGAGATTCAGTGGATATAGGAGTTTCAAGAGGGACTTGGACTCATAGGTAGGGTACCTAGATTCATTGGATGAGTCTAGTTCACCTTTGGAAGGTGAATGTACGTTGGACGTACAGTACAGATATAGGTGGAGTACCTGGATTCATTGGACGGGTCTAGTTCACCTTTGGAAGGTGAATGTACGTTGGACGTACAGTACAGATATGGATGTAGTGCCTAGGGTCATTGGATGGATCCGGTTTGCCTCTAGGAGGTGAATATACGTTGGACATGCAGTATGGATGTAGGCAAGATTCGGGTTAGACTTGAAAGGACATTTGGAATGTAATTGGTAATTTGATGGATAGGGTTGGGTTACCTAAAAAGATGCCAAGAGAATATGACATATTTCATGTTTCTCAGTTAAGGAAGTTTATGCATGATTTTGATTTAGCTAGTTCGCCATACCGGTTGGACGATATCGAAATAGAACCCAAGGCGGTTGGGAACCGCGAGACCGATTCGCATTGTCGAGGACGATACGAAGAAATTACGAAGAGAGACGGCGAAATTAGTGAAAGTCCAAGGGGCGATGGTTCTTCCCTTGTTAGTTTTCCGCATGCTAGGATAGACTTGTTTGCTTGCTTTGCATGTTTGATTGTTGTATGTGGGTGTTAGGCATGCGGGATCCTGTGTATGTTTTGGGGTTAAGGAATTTCGGGGACGAAATTTCTTAAGGGGGGGAGAGTGTAACGACCCGCATTCTGCGCATCATAGGATCGTAGAATATTTATTTCTTTCACATACGAAGTCGTATGGTCATGTAACTTTGGGAGACGACTATTGGGGTCATTTCCCATGTTCATGATTTTTCCCGATTTTTAAATGACCATTTTACCCCTAGTTGGCACTGTTTTGGCCATAACTTTTGACTGGAAATGAATTTTGACCTGAAACCACTTCCATTGGCTTTGAATGATAGTTTCTCTTTCCGTAGAGTGGTCATAATAGCCAAACGGACTCACCGTTTGGGAGATATGGCTGAAACAAGTTTCAGATGGTGAAAGACAGCTTAATTGGGCTTAACCGGGTGATTAGCAGCTAGGCCCAAGGGGAATTTCGGGTTTAGGGGTATAGGAGGTCTGATTAGGGTTAGGTTATCACTTTCATTTCAGTTTTGAGCAGCCACAAACCTCTTAGAGATCCTAGTAATGGCTTCCTACATCTAAAACACCCCAAATCACTCTCTAATTGAAGATTAGGCTTAGCAACACCAAATTAAGGAGAAAAAGCACCAAAGCAAGGTTAGAGCTGCTGTTAGACATCAGTATTCGCCCCAAATCAGAGGAGTTTCAGTTCTGAGAATTTCATTTGTGGCCAAGGTGAGTGATTTGCTTAGTTTTTCACTAATTACGGCTAATTAGGGTAATTAGCGAAGATTAGCGAAATTATGGCTCAGAAAAATCTAGAAAAATTCCTAAAATTCTAAAATAATAATTTACGGCTCTGATAAAAATTTGGGTTAATTTGGACATGTTTTGCTAATAGTATGGTTAGACCATGCTTTAGGGGATTAAGGGGTGATTAGTGTTAATTAGCGAAATTAAGCGTGACAAAATTCTGGAAAAATATTCAGAAATTCATAAACATTGTTTTAGACCTCTGTTAGAAAATTTGGCTAATTTGGTTAAGTTTTACTAATCCTATCAATAGTTGTTCTTAAACATGCTTAAGGGGAAAATATGGATTTTTGGGTATGTTTGATCCGTTTTAACCTATCATATTGTTGTTTTGGTGTTTGTGGTTGATTATGCATGTTGCTATGACTGTATGAAATGCTTTGTGATTGATTTCAATAGTTAGAATGGTCGAAAACGTCGTCGAATGGCGTAAACACTCGCTGGAAAAAGTTGCAGAAAACTGTGCAGAGCTTCGGATCGGATCGGATGGGGGGCTCGGATCGGACATGTGAACTGGGCAAGGTAATCCGAACCGAACTGGAGTTTGGCACATAAGTGACTTGGCAAAAAGGAAGGCCGTTTACTTAGAGTTGGAGTGGACAGGGGGATCGGATCGGAACTATGGAACAGGATCGGATCGGAACTATGGAGCAGGATCGGATCGGAGTAGGAGAGAGCGGATCGGATCGGAAGCATAATAGAGGCCAAACCGGATCGACTCACGAATGGGAGGCTACGACTGGAGCAAGACGAAGGGATCGGATCGGATCGGAGTAGATGGAAAACGAGGAAGCTGATCGAAGGAGGACAGCACCCCGACCCGACCCGGAGGAGGAGGACCCCGACCCGACCCGGAGTGAAGCACCCGACCCGAATCGAATGGAAGATGGCAAGGATGGAGGACCGACCCGAACCGACACTACCGAACCGAACCGAGTTCTAGGACTGTTACTGCGCGACAACTTTTCTGAAGACCCACTCCAATTCGACCAAACCCGAGATGCAAAGGAAGTCCAAGTGAGAAGTTAGAGCTCAGGATTCGGATGGGAACCAATGAGTTCACTTCATGGTTGGGCTTTGCTGCGGGACGTGTGCTAAGGAGTTGTCAGTATTCATAACTTTGGTTCACCACTGAGAGATGGATAGTGGGCTTGTAGTGATAGTTACACGGGATTGGATTCCGCCATGGCCCAAAGTATTAGGTGACCAAAGTAGTGGATATTGTATGCTTTACGCACTGAGTGAGAGAAGTGAGGTTGGTTGTTATGCTTGATTGTTTGACATCACTATGACATACACACCCCCACCCCCGTATTCTTACACCATATGTTAGCGGCACCTTAGAGTATTGTACGGTATGTAGTGCTAACTCTTTGGTTGCAGGTCCAGGTTCAGGTATGATTGGATTATACCTGTTATTGTTCTGTTTTGTTTAGCTGCTTATCGCTCACACCAGGCTTTATGTCTGACCCAGAGTTTTATGTCTCTTCTTATTACTCTGGGTGCTCACACGAGCAGACTAGAGACAGGTTAGGTGGATGCACGGGTAGCTGTACTGGAGACGAGCAGGAGGCTTCCACGTATGATATTTATGTATTATCTCCCTGTGTTGTTGAAGATCACGGCTTGGGCATTGTTGGTGTATCTTCTACTTCAGCTTTCTTTTGTTTAGAGACAGTAAATTTGGAAAATTGTAATAAGCTGTATTTGGATTTCCGCTGCTTTGATGATTGATGTTGATTTTAGTTATCAGCTTATGCACTGTCTCGCCTGTTTTGTGTCAAGTATGTTATTATTATATTTTATTCCATGCGCTGTGAGACATTCTGCAGGTTTCTTTGATTAGCTCATTCCCTTCTTTCCTTTCTTATGACGACCGTCTTGTGCTAGTCGGGCATGTGTACAGCGCACTTTTGGAGGAAACGCAGGCTGGTGCGAGGCGGGCCGTCATGTACCAAGACATGAAGCGAATTTTCTTTTGGGCCGGTATGAAGAAGGATGTGGCTGAGTATGTCGCTAGATGCTTGGTGTGCCAACAAGTGAAAGCGGAGCAAAAGAAACCCGGTGGGTTGCTTCACCCATTGGAAGTTCCGCAATGGAAGTGGGATAGCGTCTCGATGGATTTTATTGATGGGTTACCGAGATCGAGGAAGGGTAATACGGGAATTTGGGTTGTGGTAGACAGACTTACTAAGAGCGCCCATTTCATACCCGTGAAGAGCAAGAGGACTGCTCCATGGCTAGCTTCAGTTTACCTTCGAGAGATAGTTCGGTTGCATGGTGTACCTTCTACCATAGTGAGTGATCGAGATCCTATCTTCACTAGCGAGTTTTGGAAGAGTTTGCAAGAGGCAGTAGGGACTCAGTTGTGTTTGAGCACCGCATATCATCCTCAGACGGACGGCCAGACCGAGAGGGTGAATCGTGTTCTAGAAGACCTTTTGAGACTATGTATCTTAGATTTTGGAGGTACATGGGAAGAGCATCTTCCATTGGTGGAGTTCGCGTATAACAACAGCTTTCAGTCTAGTATTGGTATGACTCCTTTCGAAGCTCTTTATGGAAGGCCTTGTCGATCACCTACATGTTGGTGGGAATCTACGGATAAGATCTTGCTTGGGCCTGATATGGTTAGAGAGACTTCGGAAAAGATTGATTTGATTAGAAGAAGGATGAAAGCGGCGCAAGACAGACAGAAATCCTACGCGGATAAGAGGAGGACGGATCTTGAGTTTGATGTTGGGGACATGGTCTTTGTTAAAGTATCTCCATTACGGAATGTTGTTCGCTTTGGGTCCGTTGGGAAGTTAGCACCAAGGTTTGTAGGACCATTTCCTATTAAGGAAAGGATTGGACAGATGGCATATAGAGTGGATTTGCCCGAGAGACTTAGTGGAGTACATGATGTATTCCATGTGTCACATTTGAGGAAGTGCCTACATGAGACCGCAGAGGTGGTAGAGCCGAGCTTGCTTAGAGAAGTGGAGGTAGAGCGTGATGTGACGATTCGACAAGCTCCTACTTGCATCCTTGGGTCAGAGATTAGGAAGTTGAGAAACAGAGAGGTTCAACTAGTCAAAATGCAATGGGGAGATGATGAGAGCAACGCTACTTGGGAGACAGAGGTGAAGATGCGTTCACTGTACCCATTCCTTTTTGAGGGTATGTCTTTTAATTTCTCCTTTATCGTTTGTCTAGTACTTATCTTATCTTTAGTATGTCCTCTCATTAGTACCTTTGACCTTTAGATAGGGTAAACCTATGGTTGAAACATGTGTTTGAGACATGTTATGATTGATGGATGCATGTGGATGCAAGTGTTTGCTAGTGGTTGCTCGTGGATGCATATACACACACTTTAGACACTAGATCGACTCAGTCACTTCATATTGCATATTGCATATAATTGTGTGTAGGTAGCTATATTATTGGGTGTATAATGGTTGTGTTATCATATGGATGATGCATTTTGGTGTATGGTTGTGCACACATGTAGAAATAGTATGTATATATAGGGTTCTTTCGCATACATATTGGATGCATGGCACTATCATGGTTTGCATTAAGGAGGTCAACTGAATCAGTAGGCCGCCTGATTTTGCATTAGATAGGGAACATATACACACACTTCTTGCATATGTTCATACAGCATTAGAAACTTTAAGGACAATGGATGCCCGTGTTTGATGGTTTAGTAGATGGTTGTTTGGTTGGTAGGATACGTTCTTCTTGACTTAGAGATTTCGGGGACGAAATCCTTTAAGTAGGGGAGAATGTAACACCCCGTATTTCTAACAACAGTGATGTTCATAAATTAATGAATAATTAATCTCAGACGTGAGAATTAAGGGAAACGGGTTTCGCGGTTGCGTTCGTCTCGGAAAAATACGCGAAATAGAGTCCGAAATTTCGTGTATCGGAGTCCGTATGACTGAGATATGGCCTATAGAAGTTTCACGAAAAATCAGAAAACGAAACAGATTTCAAAAATGCAGAATATGGGCTAGGCGGGAAAATTCCCGCCCAGACCAGGTCGACCTGGGGGTCGACCTGCCCACCAGGTCGACATGGGTGTCGACCCTGGGGGTCGACCTGGGGGTCGACCTGCCCACCAGGTCGACATGGGTGTCGACCCTAGTGTCGACCTGGGGGTCGACCTCCCTGGTCGAGCCCAGGTGACCTGGGTGCACTGATTTGGGATCTGGGCTGTGTTTTGGTGGCTAGTGACGAGATCTGACGGCTCTAATCTGATTTAGGGTTAATCTAATGGCCTAAAACACTTAACTAATCTATAAATACACCCTAAGACTACCCTAATTCATACTAAAATTGGAGACAACGTCGTTATGCTGTCAAAATGCAACTAGAAGGAGCCACCAACAAATTAAAGAGGAAGATAGCTTCTCAAATCAACTTCTAATCAACTCTAGCAACTTAATCTTCTTCATAGAAGTGCTAATCAACAAGTTGTGAGTTTCTATGCCTTTAGCAAGCAATTGCTAAACTAATTATGATAGGATATAATGAGGTTATGGTTATGTATGTGGATCAATGCAAGTTATGTTGTCATATGCTATGTGTTCATGATGTTAGTTATGCAAGTTTTATGCTATATGTTCATGATGCTAGTTATGCAAGTTGTATGCTATGTGTTCATGATGCAAGTTATGCAAGTTTGATGCTATGTGCCCATGAAGCTAGTTATGCAAGTTGGGTGTAATTTATGTTATATGTTCATGATGCTAGTTATGCAAATCACTATGATAAACATTGATCCATTATGACACCATGTTATGCAAGTTTGGTGTTTGATTATATGCAAGTTCATATATGACATGTTATGCAAGTTTGGTGTTTGATTATATGCAAGTTCATATATGACATGTTATGCAAGTTTGGTGTTTGATTATATGCAAGTTCATATATGACATGTTATGCAAGTTTGATGTTTGATTATATGCAAGTGACATGTGCAAGTTTACACCTTTGTATGACATGCATACATATGCAAGTTAACCCCTTTGCATGTCATACATACACATGCAAGTTTACCCCTTTGTATGACATAAGTAGCTTATGCAAGTTACCCTCTTTATGACATATGTGATTCATGCAAGTTTGGGTTGGTTATTTATGCTAGTTGGGTTTGATGCTATGGTCATATATGCAAGTTGACACCTTTAAAACCCATGTGATGCTAATGTTATGCTAAGTTGAACCCATTGTATTTGTGATGAATCTTCCCTTTTAAGTATGTCATGTTAGCGTATTACGTGGGGAACGATGGGGTTAATATTCATGTTAACAAAATTGTGGTGAAATTGGTATGATGTTGCATACCATGAGTGGATGGACATAATTGAGTCAATTATGTACATCATTAAATTGGAATTAATTAGGGAAAATTAATTCAAAATATGGGGGTGATTAATTAGGTGTAATTAATCGACTAAGACACGCGGTTGGACCCTTTTGTAGCATAAGACTGCCCGGAACCGACCGGCAAATCCAGCGGCTACAAATGATTGGCCCAATGTGAGAGGTCTTAGGCATAAACTAAATACGTGACAAGTGTAAAGACACGAGGTTAGACTCGGTTATGGCGTAAGGCTGCCCGGACCCGACCGGCAAATCCAGCTGCCATAAAAGATAGTCTAATGTGAGAGGTCTTTACAAAGGTTACGTTCTTAATTAATTAAGAAACACTTAACCAGATAAGCATGTAGTGGGGCATGAGGGGTTAAGTGGGTGCCTTGGGTGGCATGTGGAAATCAAGTAAGTGCCTTGGGTGGCATGTGGAAATCTAGTGGGTTGCCTTGGGTGGCAATAGAAAATACGATTAGAATACTTAACCAAGTGGAAACATGTAATTAAACATGATTAAAGGGTTAAGTGGGATGCACTAGAAAAAGGGACAAGCTTAGGTGGGTAGCTTATGGGGGCCCATTTCAACCAGTAACCCATATGTATCTTATTAGGCTCGACCCATGTCGAGGATGGGACACGCGTACTGGGCTTGACTATAAGAGGCCAAAACGGGTTAGCGGTGGCAACGCAAGTCCAATGGGTTTCATATGCTTGTGTGGACCCGGGCTGGTAGGTAAGACGTTGTTGCATCGTGTAGGTATAAGCCGTGCACCGTTGGTTGTATCGGGTTGCCACTTTGGGGAGTGATACACCCCACTGTGGGGCCAGCACGGGTATCTACGTTAGGGAGCCGATCGCTTGGGGAATAGTGGGTACACCTAGTGGAGATAGGGGCAGACGACACCTATGTGGTCAGCTAGGGGTACACGAAACTACTAGTTATATTTTCTAAGTCCATGGGTGGGATCAACCTTTAAGTAGGAATGACTGGTGTGGTGCAGTGTAGTAATTACCCTTGGGTGGGTAGAAGCGTCTTTACCGATATCTTAGTTCATCCTATGTCTAGTTGGCTGCTTAGTGTAGTCATTTATCCCTAGTCGTTACCGTACCAAGTTTATATCATACCCTAATTACTTTAATGATTGTATTGTTAAAGTTATAGGACTCGCTCAGACTTATGTCTGACCCCGTTGTTTTTATCTTTTTCCCAACCCTCAGGTTCTCAGAGTGGGCCTAGCACTAGTGGGCTTTGATCAGATTGCTTTATCTATCTTTTGGAGCTTGGACCGTTGATGTAAAGCTCAGCTTATCTTTTCTATTATGGCTATTAGTTATGTAGTGGGATTATGTACTTATGTTTTTATCAGGATGGATATTTAGTACTTGACTCTTGTTTTAGTTGGTTTTGGTATTGTAACCAAACATGTTTATCTTCTGCTGTAATGAAATGATGTTCTAGATTTTCAAGTATTATTTATATCTGTCTTGTTGTAATTTTTCTGTTCTATATTCGCGAAAAATACTCCACCGAAGCTAAGGCATTCCCTTAGTGAGTGACCTTAGCGGGTGTGGGGTGTTACAACAAGCGTTCTAAAACCGACATGGGTGTTATCACCGAAGATAAGCGCTGCAGAGTTGGCAAAGAAGCTACTATTGTTTCTTCTACTTCTGCACATACCCTATCTCTCTAACCTCCAGATGTTACCCCATCTCCTGCCGACATTATGACAATAATTAATAGGCCCCTTATCGTGCCGGATCTGGTCCAAAGGAGCTTTCTCAAAGATTCAGTGATAAGTGGTGCTTCAAAGGGGTTCGTTTAAATGTAGACGTCCACCCCTTAAACAAACATAATATTCTTAAGGAGATAGACGCAACGAAGGACAATAAGAACAAACATATGGACGTCGCTAGGAAGAAGGCTGAGAAAACGGCCGAATGGTACAAGTTGTGTGACGAGCTTCAGTGAGCTAACCAGTGCCATCTTGCTGCCATGCTTACGATGGAAAATGATAAGGCTGAGTGGGAATGAACACTTAAATCTTGCGATGCCAAGATTGCATCCTTCTCTCAGCAGAATGCCGAGCTTGCGACGGAAAACCAACGTATTAAGGATGAACTTACCGCCATTAGAACCAGAGAGGAACTTCTCCATTTCAAGGTGAAAGACGCGCACTCAGCTCAGAAATAGGTTGAACTTAGGTTGGCTATAGAGCTGCAATCTATAGTATCGTATAGAGAATCTAATACCAGTTTGCAAAAGGAGAAAGGTGATCAGAACTAGAAGATTTCTTAATTTGAAGTTCAAATTGCTAGACTTGAAAAGGAAAGGGATAACGCTCTATTAGCTAAGACCACTGTTGAGGCTGCACGCATTCAGGATAAAGCCCGCTTTAATGCCTCTCTATTCGACTTTTATACTTTGAGTGTTGCGAATAGAGGAAGGTTGTGCTTTTTACAAGATGTGTTCCTGATCACACTTGCTGAAGTCTGGGAAAATGTGCTTAAAAATATGACGGATCAGGTTGGAAGGAAGAGGATCTTATGGATACCCTTTTAGATGATGACTCTCGTGAGGCGCTTGCTAAGGGTCGGGAACAACTCCAGAAAAGCCATGCTTCATATTCTAGGTTTGGACACTCTAGGGGGTCCGCTCCAGAAACAGAGTCTACTACCGTCACCGATGAAAGAGTCTATGCAGTGGTAGAACCAGATAGTATGGAGTATATGCAATAAGTAGTAAAGTAGCAGCTATAAAGAAAAATCATACAGTCAATTTTATATTGGTTCGGACCATTGTCCTACGTCCAGTCCCAGACTCCCTTCTGAAATTTCGGTAACACAATAACCCTCACTTCACCCGGAGGAACAGGTTCATAGTTGCCCGAACAGCCAAATGAGATTTCTTGCCTCAACTGCTGAAGAGGACTTCCACAATACAAATAATTTGATGACTACTTGTGTTTTTGATAATACAGATATGTCAATTTGATGTACAAACTTTCTATAATCTTTCCTTGATGAGAAACATGTAGTTTGTGAAAAAGTTTGGAAGATTTGAATAAGAATTGAAATCCTAAAGTATGGAAATAGAGTGCTTTTAGAGATTATAAGTGCTTTGAGTAAGATAGAAAGAATTCAAGTAAGTTTCGGTGTATGAATCACTTAGTCAAGCCTCTATTTATAATATACAAAAGGTTACAACTTATCATGAAGAGATTCGATCAAGAGTTATGAATTGGAAAGTTGTAACTCTTCATTTTAAGTTGCATCCCTTCGAATTCAAATGTCTGAATTAAAAATTCAGATGTCTATTTTTGAGTTTAAAATCAAACAACAAAGAAATAGGCCATTTTAGGCATAATTCAGACGTCAGAATATTACGCTGGAGATAATATTTGTTTCAGCAGCCAGACGTCTGACTTAAAATAAATAGACGTCTGTTTACTGATACAAACCTATGCCTTGTGCATGTCATATGTAACATCATATATATTTAAAATGTGCATGTGTGTGTATCACCAAGGAAGATTTTAACAATTAGTTACTAATACTAACAGACTTCAAACACATATAATCTTCATTTTGAGTTCTTGAATCTATTGTTGAGTATCTTCCTGCAAAACAGGGTTAGTCAATAATAACATATGTACATGTATAGTTGTCATAATCAAAGCGCTATAAAGCGAGATCCAACATTTTCCCCCTTTTTGATAATGACAACTATATATGTAGCTCCCCCTATCGATATGCATAAATTAGCACATGTTTCTCCCCCTTTGTCATTGGAAAAAAGGAGATACTTATGTAAACAATAAACAAGAATATGCATAACACAAAAACATACAACATAAGCACAATTATTTACAAACAAACAGACAGATGATAAACGTTTTAAGAACATTCAGACGGCTGAATTATGGGATAAAATTTTGATGCTATGAACATTCAGAAAGCTGACTCTGGGATTCAGTCAGCTGAGTAAGTAGTTTTTCCTAAGTTGTGCATATGATATACTTGTTTAGATATAACTTTGTAAGTTTATATTCAAGTTCAATATATATTCCATGGCACAAGCTACAAGTTGACAATAAGAAAGCATATTTACACAATCTTTATTATCATTTAGATATGTATTCATATATAAGTCAAAAAAGAAATCATGTAAGCTATATTTACTTATGAGCTTGTGATATATGAAATATTTCCATAAGGAACTGCATAAAAAATATGTAGTAATGATATAGTATATCAGTTTACCATTAATATGAAATATAATGTGTAAAAGAATAATTGCATATCAATGATAATATAAATATATAAGATTACCAAATTTTCTAATTTATTCTTTCATTTTGAGCTCTGTTTCCAAATATTTTAGAGATATTGGAATAACCTCATTGTTGTGGTGTACCTGCAAAAAATATGATAAATACTTTGGTACCCACTTCCTTTGTCAGGGTCCAGGGGTTAAATGGAAGGTAACCATAACCAAGAGGGTTTAATGGAACATTTAAAAATATTTTTTTCATTATTAAATACTGAATCAAAATAATCACTGATATATCTTTCTCTGTTTTTCCAATTTATAGGAACCCAAATAATTAAATAATTTGTATTGGTATTTTCTTTCGTACCGATATATCTTTCTCTGTTTTTCCAATTTATAGGAACCCAAATAATTAAATAATTTGTATTGGTATTTTCTTTCGTACTTCTAGATTTATTATAAATATCTCTAATCATAGAAGTATTCGAATTTCGCTAAAAGTTGAATCTTGGATTTACTCGTGCTTTAGTACTAGCAGTGATACTTTTATTATACATAAAAGCATATCTAGTACTATTCCTTATGATTAGTTTTATTATATCCTGAACCACATTTGTCGTGTAAAGGTCTAGAACAAGATAAAATTACATTTAAATCATTTTTTCCTTTATTAAAATTCGTGAACTTATTTGTACAATTTTCAAATTTGATTCCAAAGTCACGATTGACACTTTTAAAAGAAATTCCGCTACTTATTAAATTATCAATTTCCTTATTTAATTCAGAATTCTTCCTTTTCAAAGTACTATTCTCATTTTCAAGATGACAAAGTTGAGATTTTGAATTACTAAAAGACGATTGCAAATTTTCAAAGTTTTCTTTTAAGTCACAAATTTCTTTTTGCAAAATATTACTATTAACTTTTTAAAACTCACATTCTTTAGATAATTATAGATTCTTTCCAATTAATGCGTCATTCTCTTTTTCAAGAGATAAAATTAAAGAACTAGAATCATTTAAAGAATCTTCTATAGATGTATTTTTATTTTGTAAAAGGTCGATTTCCTTTAAAAGAACAATGTTTTTATCTTCTAGTCGCTCATTTTCTTTTTGAACTAAATCCTTTTCAAAAACATGCTCTTCTAAAGTATTTTCAAAACATTTGGCTTGTTCTACTAAAAAATTGTTTTCCTCGTTTAATTTAGAATTTTCTTGCTCATCATCTTTAGACTTGGCAAAAATAATTGCACTAAGTTTACCCAAACTTTTAAATTCTTTTAACAATTTTTCATGGTCTAACAAACGGTCTTTATATAATGAACCTACACATACCGATTGTGATCTGACTTTAGCCATGAGACATTCTTCTTTTGATTCTGCTTTGTTGATCTTCTTCTTTCTAAATCCTTGACTAGAACTCTTTATTGTCATACATATTCTAGAATGTTGTTACGATCTCTAGACTCCCTTGCTCTAATACCAGTTGAAAGAGTCTATGCAGCGATAGAATCAGATAGTACGGAGTATATGCAATAAGCAGTAAAGTAGCAACTGTAAATACAACTCACATAGTCGATTTTATACTGGTTTAGACCACTGTCCTATTGTCCAGTCCCAGGCTCCCTTCTGGAATTTGACTAACAAAATAACCCTCACTTCATCCAGAGGAACAGGTTCATAATCACCCAAATAGCTGAACGGGATTTCTTGCCTCAACTGCTGAAGAGGACTTTCATAATACAAATAATTTGATGAGTACTTGTGATCTTGATAACACGGATATGTCAATTTGATGTACAACCTTCCTATAATCTTTCCTTGATGATAATCGTATAGTTTGTGAAAGAGTATGGAAGCTTTTAATAAAATTTGAAATCTTAAATTATGGAAATATAATACTTTTAGAGATTATAACTGCTTTGAGTAAGATAGAAAGAATTAAAGTAAGTTTCGGTGTATGAATCACTTAGGCAAGCCTCTATTTATAATATACAAAAGGTCACAACTTATCACGAAGAGATTCGATCAAGAGTTATGAATTGGAAAGCTGTGACTCTTCATTTTAAGTTGCATCCCTTCATATTCAGATGTCTAAATTAAAAATTCAGATGTCTGTTTTTGAGTTTAAAATCAAACAGCAAAGAAATAGGCCATTTCGGTGGTAATTCAGATGTCTGTTTATTTTAATTCAGACATCTGAATATTATGCTGGAGATAATATTTGTTTCAGCAATCAGACATCTAACTTGAAATAAATAGACGTTTGTTTACTGATACAGACCTATGCCTTGTGCATGTCATATATAACATCATATATATTTAAAACGTGCATGTGTGTATCACCAAGGAAGATTTTAAGAATTAGTTATAATACTAACAGACTTTAAACACATATAATCTTCATTCGAGTTCTTGAATTTATCGTTGAGTATCTTTTCTAGCAAAATAGGGTTAGTCGATGATAACATATGTACATGTATAGTTGTCATAATCAAAACGCTATAAAGCGAGATCCAATAACTGGCATGCCTCTTACTGATGTTATTGCTTCCGAACTGAAGGTTACTAGAGCGCCTACCATTGACCTTTCCATCCTCTCGAGAAGGAAAAAGAAATAGCTGAGGAATTTTTGAATGATGATGATGGGGAGGATGACGCGGACCGATATATGCTAAGGAGCAGAAGCCCTCCAGCCACCCTAGGTAAAATTGGGACCGAAGCTCCTACACTTCCAGTCACCCTAGGTAAAACCAGGACCAAATCACTAGCCTTGGATTTTGGTCCTTTATTCTCTCCTCATGGATTCAATGATTTCCTCTCTTATTATTCGTATGCATTGGGCCCTGTTACGCCGAAGCCTTCTCCTGCTATAACCGTGATTAAAGCTATCATTGCTGCATCCACTTTGCTGACGACGACTTCGACTACTTTGGTTGCTACTCCTCCATCGGGCGATTCTCCACTTATTCTTCTATTCACTCCAATCTCTTCCTCACTGCCTAGGTCTCAGTCGAAAATGGTTCAGGCTATCCGAGACCTGGATGGCGCAATCACTTTGTCTGGGGACATGGACGAAGACGATGAGACTTTGATGGTAACCCAGCTAAAAGGGAAAGGATTCTTCTTATAAAGTGATGAAGCCTCCATCCACAAAGCGCTGAGGGAAGAAATTAGCTCATAAAAGGTCACTCGCTCCTTCTTCTGCGACCAATACGAACAAGGATAAAGACAAGGATGCCAACTTATCAGACACCCACCTTTCTTCTACCAGGCCTGGGAAGCTTTCAACCCGATCCAATAGCTCCTCTAAGGGTGGTAAGAAGGACTGACTAAATATTGCCTTTTTAGTTGTTTACATTTCTTTGTGCCTTTTATTTGGACCGGATGTTTAAACGGGTGTCGACCCTCGCCTTATGAGTTGATGGAAACTTGTGTCTGTGACCTTTGTTTTGTAATTTTGTGGAAACTCGTATCTGTGACTTGTGTTTGGATGATGTGAAGCTGTTTTCTGCATTATGTACTTTAGCTTTATTTCAGCTATATCGTAATTTTTCTGTGCATTTGTTTCTTTTCAAATTACAAGTCTTAAATTGTTGCAGTGCAAGTGCCGTAATGAGCTTGTGGTAAATTTTGTGAATACTGGTCCTTCTAGTGTAGCTGTGTTGCCCCTATACCATCACTAGCTACTTGAAGTCTACACGGTCAAATCTTGTTGAATTCTTCTGATTTTAGCTGAAGCACTCAAAACAACGACTCCATGAGTAATATATCTTTGTACTTGCCACTGTTTCGAAGCCTCTAAGCTTGCCTCAAAGCCTTTCAAGAGATTCAGCTTTATTGACCAGCGTTGTACTTTTAACTGCAGAAGCTTTTTGTTCTCGTGCGTTCGCTTGAGGAGGTATTTGGATTTTTTGCCATATGTTGGGAGGTCTTATGCTTAAAATGCACTTAACCATTTAACTCACTAACCTGGCAGCCCAGGCCCTTTGGAGATCAGATTGAACACATGCCCTCGGAGAGGTCTTGAGTTTTAGTTCAATCCAATGTTTGCCTTGTCCATCCTGACGAATCAGGACTCGGAGAGACTTCATTGGATACCCTCCTTTGGGATGGGATTTCTGTTTGTGTTGGTCCTTCTATCTTGGGTTTACTAGTCCTTCAAGTATTTAATCCGATGTTTGTTTCTCCTCCATTTGGATAAATGCAAGATTGTCGAAACTAAACCGGACACCCCCGTTCAGTGAGCCAAACTCAGCTTTCCTCCGACCTGCTAAGCCAGGCCTCGAAGGAACTGGCCCGGACACCACCTACAACTACGATTTCAGTGAGTGATGGTCTTCCCAGCTTGAGTCCAAAGTGAGCTTTCCTTCGACCTATTGAGCAAGGCCTCGAAGGAACTTCCTTGAACACCCCCGTCCGGCTAGGAATCCACTGTTCGCTGCACTTTCCACCAAATGGATTGGCATTGGTAAAGCTAAACCAGACGCCTCCTTCAGTTGAGGTTTTCTGTCGTGTTGTATCATTCCATGGGGCAGACACCGGTTCTTCTGCCCGATGCGTTGACTTGGCAAGCTATCATGGTTGGAGAACTCATATCCTGAACCTTGCACTTGGAAAGGTGCCCCTACGATGGAACTTACAACCTTTTGGTTATTAGCTTGGTTGGTCTGCTTTCTCTTCTTCATTGTTTCATGGGGTTAACGCCAATCTTTTTGTTGGACGCTTATCTTGGCAAGCGATTTCAGCTGGAGATTTGGTGTCTTTCACTTCTCACTTTGGGAAGTTCCCTTCTGAGGAAGCATGCAACTTTTTGACTTCATGCCCATTTGTAGCGCTTTTCAACACTTGACTCTGGATTGCTCTTTCTTTTCCAATTTGCAAGGCGGTGCACTACATCATCTCATTTATTTCATATGATGCTTTGGCACTTAAGGCTTGAGCTGTCCCTATTGGGATATGCTTTAAAAGCTTCCAAGTCTCATTGGATTGTAAACGAGCTAGCGTTATTTATACAATCTACAATCAAAAGTCAATTTTTAGCAACTTTTGAATTATTTAACAAGAGTGCAAATATATGACTCAGGCAAGCAAATAGACTTTTCACTTATGTATACAGTTCAACTACAATGCTTGGAAATTATTTACAACTTTCAACAACAAATTTGAACAAAGTATCATGTAAAGTAGCAGCGGATGGCTCGCTATTCCAAGCTCTAGGGATTTGGATTCCATCTGTCATTGATAACTAAAAGGTGCTATCTTGGAGCTTCTGGCTTATAACATAGGGTCCTTCCCAATTTGGCCCAAAGGCTCCGGTTCCAGTCATAACTTTCTTCAGCACAAGGTCTCTAATCTTGAAAGTCCTTTGTCTGACTTTGGAGTTGAATGTCTGGCTACCCTTCTTTAGTGAGAAGCAACCCTGAGCTCTACTTCGTCTCTCTTCTCTTCGAGTTGATCGAGGGCATTAAGCTGCAACCGTTTGTTTTCCTCTTGATTAAATTGAATCCTTCTATAAGTGGGAACTTCTAGCTCTAAAAGAATCATTATTTCAGAACCAAAAATCAGAGAGAAAGGAGTGTGACCAATCACAGTTTTACGAGTCGTGCGGTATGCCCACAGTGCAAGCAGAAGCTCGTCCACCCAACCATCTTTGGCCTTTTACAGACTCTTCTTGATGGTTGAATTTATGATTTTTTTTCACTGCTTCTACCTTCCCGTTTGCCTGCGGATGAGCCACTGCTGCGAAGCTTTTCTAGATATTATACTTGGCATAGAAACTCTTGAATTATTCACTCTCAAACTGGGTTTCGTTGTCCGTGATTATCTTCTGCGACACACCAAACCTGCAAATGATGTTCTTCAAGACAAATTTGATAACTTTCTTTGAGGTGATGATGGCCAACGGTTCTTCTTCAGCCCAATTGGTGAAGTAACCAATGGTACGATGGCATATTTGAAGTTGGATTTTGCCGTAGGCAGTGCCCTGATCAAATCGATTCCCTAGACATCAAATGGCCATGGACTGACCACCTGAGTTATTACTGTGGATGGTACTTTTGGGATCTTCACAAATCTCTGACATCTATCACACTTTCTGGTGTATTCTGCGGAGTCTCGATTCACATATGGCCAGAAGTAGCCTTATCGTAGAATTTTCTTAGCCAATGTCTGACCACCAGTATGACCTCCATATTCACCTTCATGCAATTCCATCAGGATTTCCTTTGACTCCTCCTTTGTGACACACCGGAGCAGAGGCATAGAGAATCATCGCATGTATAGTCGACCATCCTGAATGAGATACATGGGGTCCTTCCTTAATATCTTTCTTCGCATCTTAGAACCCGTCGAGAGCACACCACTAAGGAGATATTGTCAAATTAGAGTCATACATGAGTCCTGTTCTTCGACCGCTTCCATGATCCAATCTACATCGATCTGCTTTGTACTAGGGTTGGAAAGGACTTCAACTGGAACAAACCCCAGCAATTGTGCATCTCCCGTACTAGCATACTTTTCTAGTGAATCCGCCTTCATGTTTTCCTCTTTGGGAACGTGTGATATGGTGTAGAAGTCAAAGCTATCGAGTAGTTCCCAAGCCTTAGATATATAAGCTGCCAGGTTTCCTCCTTTAGCTTGAAACTCTCTTCGAATTTGACATACCAATAACCACGAATCACTGAGTATTTGCAAAGTCTTCAACTGTAGCCCTTTTGCCAACCTTAATCCGATGATGAGGGCTTCATACTTACCTTCATTATTTGTTGACGGGAACTCCAAGCTTAGCGCATAGCAAATTGATCTTCCTTTAGTAGTTTCCAAGATCACTCCTGCTTCGAAACAATAATCGTTTGATGACCCATCAACAAACAACTTCCATTGAATTAATGCTTTGGCAGGTTCTTCCTTCTCCTCTCCTCGATCCATGAACTCTGCAATAAATCTGCAAGTGCCTGTCCGTTGATCGCTTTACTGGGATGATAGATGATGTCATACTGACCGAGCTCAATATTCCATTTCAACAATCTGCCTGAGGTCTCCGGACGGAATAGAACTTACTTCAATGGCTGATCGGTAAGGACATTAACAGAGTGTGCTTAAAAGTATGGCCTGAGCTTCTTCGAGTCTACGAGTAGACAATAAGCTAGCTTTTCCAACTTTAGGTAGTTCAACTTTTCCTCGATCAACCTCTAACTGATATAGTACACTGGCCTCTGAACCTTCGGTTCCTCCCTTACTAAAGCATCACTTAGCGCATGAACAACATTGCCAGATACAAGAACAAGTCTTCTCCATCATTGGACTTGGATAACATTGGAGGTGTTGCCATATGCTGGATTAGATCCTCAAATGCCTTCTGACATTCAGGAGTCCACTAAAAATCTTTCTTCCTTTTTCTCAGAGCGTCAAAGAAAGGAATACATCTATTAGTTGCCCTCGTATAAAGCGGTTGAGAGCATCAAACTTTTTGTTTAAGCATTGGAGCTCTCTCTTGGTTCTAGGAGCACGCATGCCCCTGGCATTGACCAAGAACCCCAAAAATTTCCCTGATGCGACCCCAAATGAACACTTCAACGGATTTAACTTCATACCAAACTTGTGCAGTATATCAAATATCTCTGCCAAATTCTTTAAATGATCACTGGCCCTTTTTGACTTAACCAGCATATCATCGACATAAACTTCCATCATCTTGCCAATTTGATCTTTGAATATAACATTAACAAGTCGCTGGTAAGTCGCTCCCGCGTTCTTTAAGATGAATGACATTACCTTATAAAAATATAAGCCTACATCCGTGATGAAGCTTGTATTTTCCTGATCAGGAGCGTACATCATAATCTAATTATAACCTGAATAAGCATCCATAAATGAAACAAAATCATGCCCAACTTTAGAATCCGCAAGTTTATCTATCCTTGGAAGAGGAAAGATATCTTTAGGATATGCTTTGTTGAGATCTGAGTAGTCTATACAAACTTGCCACTTGCCATTCGACTTCTTCACAAGCACGGGGTGGAAACCCAATCTGGATAGATAGATTCTCTGATGAAGCCATTCTCCATTAGTCTGTCAACTTCTTCTTTTAGAGATCTCAATCTTTCTAAACCTTGGATTCTCCTTTTTTGCTTCACGGATGGAACTCGCGGGTAAATATTGAGCTTATGAACTACAACTTCAGGAGATATTCCACACATGTCTGAGTGGCTCCACGCGAACACATCCAAATTTGCTTTTAAGAAAATAATTAATTCACTCTGCAATTTGCGACTCAGCTGAGATCCTTTATTTAGCACTCGATCGAGATCTTTAAGATGAACCTAACAGGAATTGTAACCTTAGATGGAGTCGCTTTTCCTTCCCCCTATTGGCTTTTCTTGGATCCATCTCCTTTTGTGCTCTACTATGCTCACCAGTACCGGAGCCCCACCCTAAATGCTATAAGGCGGAATCATGAATGCGGAGGGGAACCTCTACATTCCTGCCCAAGTCTTTCTTTCTAACGTCACGCAACTCCATCATGTAACACTCCTTGGCTGTCTCTTGGTCACCTTTGATTACACCTACTCCATTCTTTGTTAGGAACTTCATGATCAGACACCATGGAGCTAATGCAGAGTTAAAACCTACCAAAGCTGGCCTTTCCAAGAACGCGTTGTACGCCGAGAGTTCATCCACTAAGACGAAGGTATGCATCATTGCTACTTTCTTCTCTCCATCCCAAGCTCCACAAGCAAGTCAATCACACCAATAGGCTGCTTTGGTTCACCGGTGAACCCTTGTATATTTTGTTTTGGCATGCCCGCACATCTGACATGGAGAGCTTTATTCTATTGAACGTATTTCTGAAGAGCACATTAATAAAAGCACCACTATCAACAAACACCCTCTACACTATTGTCGGGCCAATGCCGATTGTGACAACCATAGGATCGACCATTGTAACAACCCGAATTTTAGTAACATGTTAAAACCATAAATCAAGGTAGAATTAATTTTTTAAAATAAGAATCAAGGGAAACGGGTTACGCCATTACGTTCGTCTCGGATATCTACTTGAAATAGAGTCCGTGTTTGCGTAAAACGGATACCCTACGAAGAAGATATGGACGAACGAAGTTAGGCAGAAATAACAGAAACGGGCCAGAATGCATTGGCACACTTGGGAAGTGCACCAGAACAAAATTGCACTGGCGCACTTGGGAAGTGCGCCCATGCAATTTTGCATTGGCGCACTTGGCAGGTGCGCCCAGGCCGAGCAGAAACCTGCTTGGTCAGGCCCTGGCTGGCCTGGTTAGGTTCTGGTCGAATTTCTAAGCTCCGGTGTGTCATTAGGGCTAACTAGTCACTTTCTGATTGGCTTCTCTTGAGATGGATGGCCTTGATTAACTCTAGCTTCATCGACGGCTCTAATTAGTTTGAAACCCTATATAAACAGCCTCATTCTCTTTACACCATTCTTCTCTAACCTTATGCTGCTCAAACTCTTGATGATCATGGCTTCTTCTTCTTACTCTAAAATAAATTGAATTAAAATAAATCGTGAAGATTATTTCTTGAAGACTACGGCAAGGAATTTCTTATTGGGGATTTGCTTCTACAATCAAAGCAAGATTCAGCGATTCAACAATTCAATGACTAATTTCTAGACTTGACTTCTACATCTAAATTTCTTAGACCAAGATCTGTAAGTTCCAGTTACTTTTAGATAAAAACTATAAATCTAATATGGGCATGTTAAATTGGAATTGATTTATGTATGATTCATATCTATTCTTGTTTTCTTCTTGGATCTTGACTATTGGGAATATTGTCTACGACGTTGAAACTATTGTTAATGGCATAAGACTATGACAACGCTTATGACTGTGAACATAAGACTATGACTATGCATATGACTGTGAACATAAGACTACGCCTATGACTGTGAACATAAGACTATGCCTATACCTATGACTGCGAACATAAGACTATTCCTATGCCTATGACTGTGAATATAAGACTGCTGCCTATAACTATGACAAGGACAATTGTGAATAATCACCTATGATTCATGACAAAGAGGTTATTGCCTAGAATTATGACTATGAAATTGAATCTAGATTATTATTCAAACCTTTTCATGTTCATAATGTTATGCCTGCGATGTTTTAATCAATTTATTCAGTTAGGTCGTGCCTTGGAAATAAATTGATAATAGGGCAATGTTTATTATGTTGATCTATGCCTGTGTTTCTATTCTATCATCATGTTGAATCAAGAATTAATGAATAAGTCTATTCATATGTATATGAACTTGGAGTATAACCCGTTATGACAAGTTGTGCAGTTTATCATGTTATGCAAGTTTTAGGTTGTGAAATCATATCACATATGTGACCAAATGTTAGATCTACATGTTTATGTGTATATATTAAACCTATGTCATATTTCAAGTTCACTCTTATTCATTTGTTCGTGATTGATTTGCAAGTTCACATATATGTAAGTTTATTTAGTCTATGTTGCAAATTCACATATATGTATGTTGGTTCAGTCTACGCTGCAAGATCACACCTATGATATTCATGTTGATTATTTTGCAAGTTCACACCTATGATGTTCATCTTGACTATGCTGATGATGCCAAGTTTACGCCTATGTCATGCTTATGTTAATAAATTGCTTTATGCCAATTTTGTGTACGTTAAATTAGGCTAAGTTTTTAGCCTAATATTATATGCCAAAAACCATGCGGACGGAAAATTAGGCTAAGATTGTTAGCCTAATATTTAGACGGGGTAATATTGGGAAAAATTGGTAATTGTAGGAAGCTTGACATGAAACTCGCCTTGAAAACTTGACACGAACTTGACATGAAAACTTGAACATGGACATGGCAGTAGAATGAACTTGAAAATGGCCAACTCGAGGTTGGGTTGAGTTTGCAGTGTAAATATACCCGGAACCGCCCGGAAAATCCAGTGACTGCAAACAATAGGATCCAATATGAGTAGTTGGTCATATCGCGCTTGAAACCCGAGGTTAGACTGAGTTGTGGTGTAAATCCGCCCGGAACCGCCCGACATATCCAGTGACCACTACAACAGGTCTAATGTGAGAGGTTGGGGTGCATTAATGAATTAATGCCACTTGATAGGGTTAAGTCATTAACATGAAAGACAACACTTAACCAATTTGACATGCTAGACTGATAAGGGTTAAGTCTCGAATTTAAATGACAACACTTAACCTGTTGGATGGAAACCCTAGTTACGCAGTCCATTTCAGCAGTAACCCACTAGATGTATCATGGTACCCTGGAACTAGGCAGGGTGGGGCACGATTACTGGGCTGATTGTAAGCGACCAGAACAACGACTATGTTGGTGCGCCAGTGTAGGTTCAGGCAGGCTATGGTCGTGCACGTGGTCCGGAGTTGAAAAAGCAAGCATTGGGCATCAGTGGGTTTATCTGTGCATGCTTGATTCGTGTCGGTGGTTGGCACCATAGGGCTTGATACACCTTATGGTGGACCTAGCGCAGGTGACTACATTCGTGATAGGGACGTATGACACAGACACACGACGAGCTAGAACTTGTAGGGAGCCGATTGACTAGTGGGTCATTTCGTTGGACCTAGAAATGGGTCATTTCATGATATTGGGTCATGGGATTATTTTATGATTTATATACGACATGGGTTTGTGGATTCTAGTACAGTTGATGCAGCGAACCTTGAATATGTGATGCTATACTTGATTTATACTTGATTTATCATGTTATCTTAGTCTATCTTGCCCATCTTGACAGCATCCTTATGTTAACTTTCAGTTTATACATGTCATGTTACCTTTGTCTGTTTTTATGCTGAAAGTCACTTGGACTTACCAGTCTTTATGACTGACCCGTTTTCTTTCGCCTCTTTTTCTTCCTGTCCCCCCCTCCTAGGTTCTCATGGAGGAAACTCTAGCACTTAGCTTGGATTTCGCTTTCTTTTGATTCAGCTCATGTATGGTTTGATCTTGGGCTATGCTATGGCTGCATTTTCTGCTACCTTTGGGGAATTAAGCTATTTTTGATGTTTTAAGTTTATGCTTCTTTGTTTATGCAAGACAGAATTTGTTGTAATGGAAAACAATGACTTTGGCTATTTGGTACTTTGAATGAAAAAGGCTTTGACTATTTTGAAAGTAATGAAATTTATCTTTTGATTCTTCCGTTGTTTTATCTATGTTCTGTCTTGTAATATTTCTGTATTTATTTACCTCAAAAACACTCCTCCAAAACTAGTGCATTCCCTTTGTGAGTGACCCTAGCGGAGGTGGGGTATTACATTTGGTATCAGAGCAGAAGGTTATCAGACTGGTCAAAAGTTTTTAAAAACCTTCTAAAATTATTTTCAAAAACCATTTACAAAGAAGCATTTTTCAAGAAAAGTCTTGTTTTATTTAAAAGGCCATTCCCCAAAAGCCATTAGCACTATCCTTTGTTTCCTTGTTTGAATCTCTTCTTTTTCATTTCAGCATGTCTGGGAATCTTACCTTTCCAGATGGTGTGTCAATACCTAGCTTGTTTAGGAGGTACTTAGAGGCTAGGGCCAACGATGCAGGCCCAGCAGATATTCCTCCTCCAGCTGCAGCGATTCCTCCTCCTTCGCCCCCTCCTCGTGCAATTGCTTTCTCGAAGATCTGTAAAGATTTTAGAGCCATGGGTGGAAAGGATTTCAAAGGAATTGAATCATTCGTAGAAGCGAGGAATTGGCTCAAAGAAACTAAGGATCTGTTCGTTATCTTCAAGGTGGACGATAGGCAGAAAGTACAGTTGGCGGTATGGTTGCTCAAAGACGAAGCTTCCTATTGGTGGGAAGTCACTAACCCTGAGAGGCCGGTTGAAACATGGATGGATTTCAAAATAAGGTTCGAGACGAAATTCCTCTCACAAGCTGAACAAAGTCTACAGCTGGAAAAGTTCTTATCTCTTAAGCAAGGAAGTATGACGGTCAAAGAGTACGTCAATCAATTCAATCAGCTGGCTCGGTTTGGACTGGACTTAGTAAATACCCCTCATAAGAAGGCTCTCCGTTTTGTCAAAGGTTTGAATGAGCCACTTCACAGCTTGGCCATGACCCACGTACCTATGGGGGATACTTATGAAAAGCTAGTAGACATGGCGCTCTTAAGTGAAGAAGACAAGAATGGCAAGAAGGAGGTCAAGGCGAATGAATCTCAAAACAAGAAGGTAGACTCCGAGAAAGGAGGCAAGAACAATAACAACAACAAGAATGATAACAAGACACATGAGAAAAGAAAATGCCACTTCTGTGGTATTGAGGGGCATATAGTCCAGGATTGTAGAAAGAAAAAGATGAAGATGGGAGCATGCTTTCAGTGTGGTGATATTGGACATATCAGCAAGAACTACCCTAAGAAGAAAGGGGAAGGCCGGCAGGCAGGACCATCTGGGGGTACTTCTTTAACTTCTTCCCCTAGATGCTTTTTTTTATCTTGCTTATCTTCTCAATCCTATCTTGAGAACCTTAGGTAGAACTCTTTTGGATGTAAACATGTGATTGAGACATGTTATGGTTGATGTTTGCAAATGGTTGCAAGTGGTTGCTCGTGGTTGCATAACACACATTAGGCACTAGATCGGCTCAGACACATTTTCATATTGCATATGCATGAGTGTTTATACTTGTTTATGGATGAAATTGAATGTGTTATCATGTGGATGTTGCATATGGATGGATGTTTGTGCACACATATAGTGTTTATGTGACTAGGACTATTTGCATACATTTTGGATTCATGGCACTAAACATATTTTGCATTAAGAAGATCACTCAGGCCTGATAATTTGCATTAGATAAGGAACATATACACACTTTCTACATATGTTCATATAGCATTAGAAATCGTTTAAGGACAATGGTTGCCTGTGGATGATGTTTTGAGTAGATGGATGATTGGATGATAGGATGCAATCTTCTTAACTTGAAGATTTCGGGGACGAAATCCTTTAAGGAGGGAAGAATGTAACAACCCGAATTTTAGTAACATGTTAAAACCATAAATCAAGGCAGAATTAATTTTTTAAAATAAGAATCAAGGGAAACGGGTTACGCCATTGTGTTCGTCTCGGAATTCTGCTTGAAATAGAGTCCGAGTTTGCGTAAAACGGATACTGTACGAAGAAGATATGGACGAACGAAGTTAGGCAGAAAAACCAGAAACGGGCCAGAATGCACTGGCGCACTTGGGAAGTGCGCCAAAACAAAATTGCACTGGCGCACTTAGGAAGCGCGCCCATGCAATTTTGCATTGGCGCACTTGGCAGGTGTTAGTCTGCTTTGTGACCAGGCTACCCAAAGCCCGGGACTTGAGTATGAACTTAAATTGATTGGCGATCACTTGGATGGAGTGATAGAAAGATGGAAAATTTGAATTATACATACAAATGTCACCGGATCGGATCCCCCATTCGGATCGGATCCCTCCATTTGGATCGGATCGGATCCCTCCTTTCGGATCGGATCAGATCCCCCTCTCCGGATCGGATTGGAGTACCCTCTACCCGAACCTCCTGAAGTATTCTGCACAGAAGTGCGTGCAGGCAATCTGCCCGAACAACCGGTTCGGTTCGGATCTGATCCGAACCGACTGGACCTGTCTCTGCACACGGAGTTTGACCTCTTCTCTTGGCATAACCGACTCCTACAATTGCGGATCGGACTCCACTTGGCAAAGCACGACCTGGTAACCACTTTTCCACGTTCTCCACTACTTCTGAGATCTCCTCCGGTCACTCCACGTGGCCCATCCGAACCGGAACCGCCCAGAGCTTCTCTACAGCTATAAATACACCACAACATGGCCATTTGAAGGGGCTTTTTGGGGCAGTTATCTTCTTCATGGCTTCTATGGCCGAATTCTTCTACTGAAAATGACCAACTTCTTCAATAGATTCAATGAATTCAGAGAGAATTACTCGTTGAATTTGAGCGATTGAGTGATTAAATTCATTGTAATTGTAATCCATGAATGAAATGAGAAACTATGAAGTGGATGTAGGCTTGTTAACGCCGAACCACTATAAATCTCATGTCTTTACTTGATTTTTTACGTTTTAGATTATTATTCCTCACAAATCCTAGACAATTGGGTGCTAGTGCCATTTTTTGGTCTAACATTTTGGTGCTTTCACTGAGAAATGAAGATTCTTAGCTTTTCGGGTTATTTATCTACTGTTTGGATCTCCAAATCCGAAGAGATAATCCACGTTTTCCATGCCTACAAGAAAAAATAAAAAGCAACGGGCTTCTCGCAGAAATGAAGTGAGTGCATAACAACAGGATGACAAGCAGGTTGCAGGTTTCGCTCCAGTCACTGGTTCAGGCGTGCCCGGGTCGGGTCGGATCCGAACCGACCCGATCCCCTATCACCACGAATGAGAACCCAGTACTCCAAGTTTTTGGAAAGCTTTATCATCGGATCGGATGTGTACCCCCGACCTGAGCTGCAAAAGTGTGGCACCCCGAACCGACCCGGGACAGTGCTCCGACCCGACCCGTTGAGCAGGACTCGAATCCAGCTGCTGTTGATACCCCGATCCGACCTGGTGATGCATCTCCGAACCGAAGGGGGTGCCCCGAACCGAACCGAGGAAATGAATGTTACCGATGGTGCATCCATGATCCGACCCAACGTGAAGGCACTCTCGAGCCGCAATTTGAAGGGATGATCCGATCCGAACCGAAATAGCTGTTTTTGGGAAAAAATACATTTTTATGATCATTTCAGAAAAGGCTCCATCGTCCAAAATCGAAAAAATCGTGCGGTGCCCACATTTTCGACCTAACCGGCTAGGTCGATCGCCGCCGGGACTGTGGGGCCCCGGACCCCCACCGGCGCTGCGCCCGGACCCGTTGACGGCCTCGCCTTCGGCTCGGAACACGGCTCGCCTTCGGCTCGACATATATTTTGGCTAATGGTAGTCATCAAAACTTGCCAATGAAGATTAGACGGATAATCTAAGAATATGACAGCAAGATGGCAACGACTGGGATTCTTCCCAGAGCCATGACATTTACTTGCATCAGTAAGCCAATGTGAGGAGCTATCGATCAAATTCAACTTGCTATCAATGATAGTATACAAGATAATGCTTGTCCTATAGCAGCTTCCTCTTCCATAGCACTGATGGTGTATAAATTTCACTGATGCAACTACTGTCTCCCTAACGACCAGTGATTACCTTATTTATGTGACTTAAACCTATCCGATCGGCGGAGTACCGAATGACGGTTATATAGAACAGTCCGAGCACTACTCCAAAGATGATTCATATGATCTTAGTGACCATGATTTTCAATAATGGGATACCAGAAAGTAGTTAAGGATCCCAACATCCCCAAGCTACAATTTAATTGAAAGATGTGATGAATGAAATATTTACCGTGGTTCACCTCCCGCAAAACTCGGCTAACCTTTGCAATGGCTATTTGCTGTCGAACACATCGATGAAGACTGATTTCCATCAAATAAGGGTTAGGTCAACATACTTTAGTGCCCAGAGTTAGGTACTAGTTGAACCATCATACGCCATGATTGGACCTACGGATCCTTTCCCGGATTATAGCAACTGGACCGCCTTCCAGCCACCATACAACCTTGGTCAAGTGATGAGAGCTCGAGATTAAAGCAGATACGAATCGACCATTAGCTCTCTATTTATCATTTCCATCGTAACATAACGCATGAATATTACTTCAAGTCTCGCAAGCTATGTTGTCGTACTCAAGCTTATCTGATCAAGGTCTAGACTGACTAGCTTCAGCATAATTCAGAGCTTACATTGCACCCTAGTGTCTACTGCTTAGTCCCAACCGAAGCTGGAGCGGGAATGATCCGTGATGACCAAGTCACTGGAAGAGCCTTCTACTTGGCTGGATAGAATATGCTATGCAACGGAGATGTCATGAAACCCAAAAATGCTTCCCCTCATGATGAGATCGAGTGAGAAATAGGCATGGGCTTAGCAAGCAAAGAAGACATCGCAGAAAGAGTTGCCCGATGATCTGCCCGAAGACATAGACCCTAGAAAAGATGAAGATTCGGGATGCAAGAGGGCAACGTCTAACGAAGCAACCTCCCAAAGATTGAAAAGCTCGTTAACAGCTTGTTGATTGCTTCGGGAAAACTCCGACCATTGATCAGATGGAAGTTGATCTAGTGTTGGAGACTAAACACAAAAGAGAATAATTGACAACCCCCGTAAGAAACTTCCTACAACACGAAATGCTTCCGGCAGGGAGAATAAATGGCATACCATCGTTCGTTATGCCTCAAGATATGACGTGCAAGGTGACATTGCTTATTTCCTTTGAAAGGTTGCACCGAGATAGATATTAACGAGTCTCATTGCTCAATTCACTGCCCTGAATGATTCGACAAAATCACTAATCAGCCTCCCACTAGTTGGGAGATGAACGCCAATGAAACTTTTGACGGATGACGTTTTGGAGTTAAAAAGTGAAGATTCACAATCTCACTCCCTTCATCGAGTATTAGTCAAGTAACTCATGCCCCAGATGCTAGGGCCAAATGGAGATTCGAATGTCGATTGCTCGTGACTATATCATCTAATTCAAAGCTGATACATCATGGGGTTGCATGATCGACTACCTCAGCCTTGCCCGAAGTAAAAGTTTAGAGCACTTAAACCAGGATACTGATTGATTATCTGTGCATTAGATCTTATTCCCGACGTGGGATTGAAGGCATATTTACGGATGGGTGAGATATGACTATCCCCCTAGCAGCCATTTCCTATTTCCTAGCATGGAAAGTGCAAAAGTTCTTATAAGCATGGGTCCATTATTATCCTGCCAATTATTGTCCTGGCACCAATGTGATGATATGATACCATTAGCAATACATACATGACTCCTTGACATTCAACCCTTGCCCTTAACATGAAGGCAAGAAGGCGATTCAAAGGAGATGCGACCTCGTCATTCGCTTACAGTATTTACCTAACCGCCTTTGTCACTCCAAGACCACAATCAAGGTCTGTTCATTCTTGGGAATGCCATCCCCCGACGATTTGAAAAGACATTCGTCACCAGCTAAAGACTTTAGCTGCCATCCCCTGGCGGAGATTGGGCGAGGCAAAATGGACCTGCAGATAGCATGCAATGCCATTTTCGCACAGAATCATATTCATTCCTTTAACAGGATTACTTTTAAACAATGACTCTTATATTTACATGCTACTTGAGTTATTGACATGAATAACTCATGTGATATGAATGATGCAGGTACCCGAAGTTTGGTGCCAATCACTCCTCCCATAGATTGATCGGAGGAATGCAAAGCTTTGGCAAAAGTCTTTTGAATGTTTGCCTGATTAACTCTAGTCCTCAGAGATTGAATAGAAGTATCAACCTAGGACGAGTGTGATGGGTGTGCAATGATTAAAAGACCACTCGATCCGTGACTCTGGCTCTCATGATTTGAGAGAACATTTAAAGGACAATATTGCAGCTTTCGACCAAACTTCATCCCACGAGTTGACGGGATGAGAGAGACTTGATCACTGCAAACAACCACCTTTACCCATGAATCGGGAATTATGAGGTAGCGCCTCGGCGAGTGTGATCCGACCGCTTGCCCAAAAAGCTCCATCCGCCAGAGTGAAGCGTGGAGTAAGGACTAAAATCGAGTTTGAGAACGACACTCGAGACGGCAGACTCCTACTCTTTGAAATAGACTGAAGAAGGAGCACCAGGGCGAATGACACGACGTCCACAACTCTAACTCTCATGACTCGAGAGAGAGTATAAAGGACGGGAAGACAACGTCCATAACTCTAACTCTCATGACTCGAGAGAGAGTATAAAGGACAGGAAGACGACGTCCATAACTCTAACTCTCATGACTCGAGAGAGAGTATAAAGGACGGGAAGACGACGTCCGTAACTCTAACTCTCATGACTTGAGAGAGAGTATAAAGGACGGGAAGACGACGTCCTCAAGGCGTGAAGGTGCACCACGATTAAAAGAGCGCCCTGATTCCACTCTACCCTTGGCATCCGACGGGAGAGTATAAAGGCGCCAGAGACTGGCTCCACAAGAACTCCTACCCTGCTGAAGGATCGGGGAGCAGATTGAAAGCTGAGTTCGAACACTATCCTAGGCATACGACAGGAGAGTATAAAGGCATGTTGACTAAATGCCATAAAAGGGCTCCTACCCCGTTGTTGTATCGGGGGCAAGAGTGAAAGCTAAGCCCGAACCCTTCATGTCCGGGCATGGGGGGCAATGCACTATCGATCCTAATCAATCCCAAACAGGCCCTGACCAAGCACTTTATTCATGACACACATCACCCCCATTTTTAGATAAATTATATATGATTAGCTAGATATTATTTGATTTCAGGGGTTTTTGAATTGGAACCCTTGTTTGATTGTGGTGTGATTTATTACCTATTGCTTAGGGATTTGCTTTGTTTATAGAGTGCAGGCTTGTACAAGATAACAAGACAAGAATGTGAGCGCCGCACTCGCGACAACCGCAGCAGGCTGGTGGAAAACAAACAAAGGGCCACGTCCAGATGGCTGACGCTGATGCCTAATGCTAAACTTTTCATGCGACTCAAGGCGACGACCGAAAGGAGGCCTTGAGAGTGAACTGTTTAATAACGTGTCACACGACTTAAGGCAACGACCGAAAGGAGGCCCTAAGAGTGATATATCAAATCAACATACACACCCATGTATGACTAGCCATAGCCCAAGTGCAACGACGAGTGCCACCTCGCAAATATATTGAATAGAAAACGCGATAACTCGAGCACGTGGATAACTCAATCACATAAGCTTTGAAAACAATGTCTCCCTTCCATGCATCCACGTCTAAATTTAAAAGGGATGTGATACAACTGCCGACCTTTCTCCATTACCCCTGGACTGGGGCCGCACTGCTGAAAATATTCATAAATGTTATATGTCTGTGTCTAACTTATACCTCGATCTTGACAGGCTGCTTGAGGGCCACGAAATGGATGCGGAGTGAACGTCCATTTGCTAGTCCGGACCAACTTCCCGGTTGAAAGACCCCATGTAATGGGAGATGCCATTGCTTTGACTCCTAACTTGCGAGGAGGCGAATTGCCTGGCACTCAGACTCAAAAGCTAAGAAGAAGGAAGATATAAATTTCTTCCGTGCTGAGGATATTGGCGCAGAAGGCGCTAGGATTGAAGGAAGGTAGCAGATTTCTTCTTGTGATGATCCCTCAGCATGTCAAGCTAGATATGAAATGGATGGTACCCTTGCTGATTTGTGAACTCAAATGGATCAGCGAGATGAACTTCTCCGGAAACGACAGAAAATGGTGGATAACTTCTCTACTCGGATGGATGGAAGGCCTAGTAGCTTCGACTTATTCGCTAGAGCGAGCACCATGGGAATTCAAACGACAATGAACTTGGCTCATACACTCCCTGCCCCGTGGTCCAGATAATATGAGACCCTAGGACAAGTTGGCATAGTCGTCTTTGATGAAACAAAGATGCAACCAACCTCCTCTCAGGCATTTGTAACATGCAACTTCCGACCGTGACATTTTGGATGAAAATGATGGATATGTAAGAGCCGCCGAAAAATTAAACGAAGCCCGACCAACCTTTTCTCCAATTCGGAGGAATGTTTAAAATCCAGCTCAACCTCAACATGAGGCTCCCCATGTAGGGGGAAGACGAGAGCATTCGAGAAAGCTATAGTCTAACTTCATTGCCATCCGACTCCGAACCTCAAAGCTTGGATGGGAGACCAAGGACTAACATGAGCTGGACACGAATAAATCATTTTCTATCAAACTCTAACTCACAGCTCGATGAGGGAGTATGAATTCAGAGAATACGTGAATTTGATGACCACCGTTTAGTAAAATCCCCGTGGATGGGGAGTACAAGATAAGAGCTTCGAACATCATCATCTGACTATCTGCCAGCTTTAGGCACATTTACGATTATCTGAGCTTCACAATAACCCAGACTATAAGCAGAAGAATGGCTCCTCAAGAGAAACCTGCATACATCCAAGTAGCGGATCACCATCCAGAATTAAAAAACAGAAGCCTGATTGACTGCTATTACATATGCACAACCAAGAAGCCAGAAACCGGCTTCCACCCAATTTAAGACTTCATACCGGGGGCACTAGCGCTAAATTAGGTAATTAGCGACAACTTCTCAAAGATGAGGGCCAAATTGGTAACATTAATTGATGCTTCAACAGAGAGCAGGCGAGACCCTGCATGCATTCCTTGAAAGATTCAACGCCGCAGTGGCATCGGTAAATCGACCTGGACCATATATAGCGTTGATTGCTGTAGTATCCGGTATTCTGGATATCTAAAACTTTAAAATCTCTTTGCATCGAGACCCACCAAGAGGACTTGGCGGATTCACCTCTGAAACAAACCTCGGTATCACTTTACCATGAGATTCTCCTAGAAACGTTGGAAAATCCTATCCTGAGACAGACAGATTCGTGCAATAAGAGTGTGCTAATGTTGAAATGGATGATCTCAATGTCTTCACGACAGAATGGAGCACCATCTGACTCTTGAAATAATAAAGGAAAAAGAAAAGCCCCAGGAAAGACTAACATGAATTTATAATTCTGGAACTGACCAATGTCATTAATCGGGCCCGCGGTCTTGATTGTCAAGCTTAATGGAACCAAGCATGGGAGATAGACTCAACAAGACTATGGTGGCTATTTCGGATTATGCCAAAGCATGAACGAAGGAGCTCGAATAACTCACTAACGACGTTCGCTCGCTTGCAAGATTGACGAGCTTACTCAACTCTGCAGCTGATGCGAGGAGAGTATCTAAGTTTGCTGATATACTCAATAAGGCGATCACTGCTTTCTGGCTAAACAGATGGGTTGACCCTAACGCGAATGTGATTCGACCATTCGCATATACAACTCCAACCCTTGATGACTTGGGAATGTGCACATAACGACACAGGGTGACTAAGATTGTTGAACCTACATATCTAACCCGATGCGGCAGAAAAACGTATAAAGGCTAAAAGATTGGATGTCCGATTGACCTATCATAACCCCCAACAATGCTGGGGGCATAAGCACTGACTTCGCTCATCCTCCACTAATGCTAGGAACATCAACTTCAACCGACAGATTGACTTTAAACATGACCCTGACTCAATGCATGATTCAGAACATATACATTATATCTTTAGAATATGACGTGATTCATCCCGACCATCCAAGTGAGCGAAATTACGGATCAAGCAGGAATTCAAACAATTGATCTACAACTGTATCAACTAGAGAATGTGGAGAACTCCTTTACTGCCTTACGATTGTGACGAACTTATTCGTTGATTTCTTTTAGTATGATCTGATTACTATCCTGATGTCCGGATAGTCCCAAGACGAGCGCAAATGACAGACGCATGCACCAAGTATGATGTGGTTTATCCCAACAGTCTAAATACTAGCTCAAGGCCAGAAGATTCTTATACTACCACATGATTTGGATATCTAGTTCATACATTGACTTATGTGTAAAAGAAACCCTGAATCGATAATACACTTGACTCGTTTGGGAAACGAAGTCGTTTAGCAATGGCCCATGTATGCACGATCTCACACAAGAGCCAACGACCCTATATGACTTATCATGAAGGAAATCAACATCTTGATTCGACGATGTTTAAAACGGTTACCCGATCATTTCGACTACTCCTTCCATAGAATTTGTACTAACTAGCACCCATGGAAGTAGTGCAAAAATTCGATAAAGTCTCCTCAAGGATGGATGGCGTTCTAAAAAGATTTATCTCGACTTAATCAAAGCACATCTCATCTGTGATAAGATGTACTTTGGGGGGCAAAATGTTAGCCTGCTTTGTGACCAGGCTACCCAAAGCCAGGGACTTGAGTATGAACTTAAATTGATTGGCGATCACTTGGATGGAGTGATAGAAAGATGGAAAATTTGAATTATACATGCAAATGTCACCGGATCGGATCCCCCATTCGGATCGGATCCCTCCTTTCGGATCGGATCGGATCGGATTCCCCTCTCCGGATCGGATTGGAGTACACTCTACCCGAACCTCTTGAAGTATTCTGCACAGAAGTGCGTGTAGGCAATCTGCTCGAACAACCGGTTCGGTTCGGATCCGATCCGAACCGACTGGACCTGTCTCTGCACACGGAGTTTGACCTCTTCTCTTGGCATAACTGACTCCTACAATTGCGGATCGGACTCCACTTGGCAAAGCACGACCTGGTAACCACTTTTCCACGTTCTCCACTACTTCTGAGATCTCCTCCGGTCACTCCACGTGGCCCATCCGAACCGGAACCGCCCAGAGCTTCTCTACAGCTATAAATACACCACAACATGGCCATTTGAAGGGGCTTTTTGGGGCAGTTATCTTCTTCATGGCTTCTATGGCCGAATTCTTCTACTGAAAATGACCAACTTCTTCAATAGATTCAATGAATTCAGAGAGAATTATTCGTTGAATTTGAGCGATTGAGTGATTAAATTCATTGTAATTGTAATCCATGAATGAAATGAGAAACTATGAAGTGGATGTAGGCTTGTTAACGCCGAATCACTATAAATATCGTGTCTTTACTTGATTTTTTACGTTTTATATTATTATTCCTCACAAATCCTAGACAATTGGGTGTTAGTGCCATTTTTTGGTCTAACAGCAGGTGCGCCCAGGCCGAGCAGAAACCTGCTTGGTCAGGCCCTGGCTGACCTGGTTGGGTTCTGGTCGAATTTCTGAGCTCTGGTGTGTCATTAGGGCTAACTGGTCACTTTCTGATTGGCTTCTCTTGAGATGGATGGCCTTGATTAACTCTAGCTTCATCGACGGCTCTAATTAGTTTGAAACCCTATATAAACAGCCTCCTAGCCTCATTCTCTTTACACCATTCTTCTCTAACCTTATGCTGCTCAAACTCTTGATGATCATGGCTTCTTCTTCTTCTTCCTCTAAAATAAATTAAATTAAATTGAATCGTGAAGATTATTTCTTGAAGACTACGGCTAGGAATTTCTTATGGGGGATTTACTTCTACAATCAAAGCAAGATTCAGCGATTCAACAATTCAACGACTAATTTCTAGACTTGACTTCTACATCTAAATTTCTTAGACCACGATCTGTAAATTCCAGTTACTTTTAGATAAAAACTATAAATCTAATATGGGCATGTTAAATTGGAATTGATTTATGTACGATTCATATCTATTCTTGTTTTCTTCTTGGATCTTGACTATTGGAATATTATCTACGACGTTGAAACTATTGTTAATGGCATAAGACTATGACTATGCCTATGATTGTGAACATAAGACTATGACTATGCCTATGACTGTGAACATAAGACTACGCCTATGACTGTGAACATAAGACTATGCCTATGCCTATTACTGTGAACATAAGACTATGCCTATGACTATGAATATAAGACTGTTGCCTATAACTATGACAAGGACAATTGTGAATAATCACCTATGATTCATGACCAAGAGGTTATTGCCTAGAATTATGACTATGAAATTGAATCTAGATTATTATTCAAACCTTTTAATGTTCATAATGTTATGCCTGCGATGTTTTAATCAATTTATTCAGTTAGGTCATGCCTTGGAAATAAATTGATAATAGGGTAATGTTTATTATGTTGATCTGTGCCTGTGGTTCTATTCTATCATCATGTTGAATCGGGAATTAATGAATAAGTCTATTCATATGTATATGAACTTGGAGTATAACCCGTTATGACAAGTTGTGCAGTTTATCATGTTATGCAAGTTTTAGGTTGTGAAATCATATCACATATGTGACCAAATGTTAGATCTACATGTTTATTTATATATGTTAAACCTATGTCATATTTCAAGTTCACACTTATTCATATGTTCGTGATTGATTTGCAAGTTCACATATATGTAAGTTGATTTAGTCTATGTTGCAAATTCACATGTATGTATGTTGGTTCAGTCTACGCTGCAAGATCACACCTATGATATTCATGTTGATTATTTTGCAAGTTCACACCTATGATGTTCATATTGACTATGCTGATGATGCCAAGTTTACGCCTATGTCATGCTTATGTTAATAAATTGCTTTATGCCAATTTTGTGTACGTTAAATTAGGCTAAGTTTTTAGCTTAATATTATATGCCAAAAACCATGCGGACGGAAAATTAGGCTAAGATTGTTAGCCTAATATTTAGATGGGGCAACGTTGGGAAAATTTAGTAATTATAGGAAGCGTGACATGAAAACTTGACACGAACTTGACATGAAAACTTGAACATGGACATGACACTAGAATGAACTTGAAAATGGCCAACTCGAGGTTGGGTTGAGTTTGCAGTGTAAATCTGCCCGGAACCGCCCGGCAAATCCAGTGACTGCAAACAATAGGATCCAATGTGAGTAGTTGGTCATATCGCGCTTGAAACCCGAGGTTAGACTGAGTTGTGGTGTAAATCTGCCCGGAACCGCTCGGCATATCCAGTGACCACAACAACAGGTCTAATGTGAGAGGTTGGGGTGCATTAATGAATTAAAGCCACATGATAGGGTTAAGTCATGAACATGAAAGACAACACTTAACCAATTTGACATGCTAGACTGATAAGGGTTAAGTCTCGAATTTAAATGACAACACTTAACCTGCTGGACGGAAACCCTAGTTACGCGGTCCATTTCAGCAGTAACCCACTGGATGTATCATGGTACCCAGAAACTAGGCAGGGTGGGGCACGATTACTGGGCTGATTGTAAGCGACCAGAACGACGGTTGTGTTGTTGCGCCAGTGTAGGTTCAGGCAGGCTATGGTCGTGCACGTGGTCCGGAGTTGAAAAAGCAGGCATTGGGCATCAACAGGTTTATCTGTGCATGCTTGATTTGTGTCGGTGGTTGGCACCATAGGGCTTGATACACCTTATGGTGGACCTAGCACAGGTGACTACATTCGTGATAAGGCCGTATGACACAGACACATGACGAGCTAGAACTTGTAGGGAGCCGATCGACTAGTGGATCGTTTCGTTGAACCTAGAAATGGGTCATTTCATGATATTGGGCCAAGGGATTATTTCATGATTTATATAAGACATGGGTTTGGGATTCTAGTACAATTGATGCAGCGAACCTTGAATATGTGATGATATACCTGATTTATACTTGATTTATCATGTTATCTTAGTCTATCTTGCCCATCTTGACAGCATCCTTATGTTTACTTTCAGTTTATACATGTCATGTTACCTTTATCTGTTTTTTTGCTGAATGTCACTTGGACTTACCAGTCTTTATGAATGACCCGTTTTATTTCACCTCTTTTTCTTCCGTCCCCTCCCCCCCCCCCCCCCCCAGGTTCTCAGGGAGGAAACTCTAGCACTTAGCTTGGATTTCGCTTGCTTTTGATTCAGCTCATGTACGGTTTGATCTTGGGCTATGTTATAGCTGCATTTTCTGCTACCTTTGGGGAATTAAGCTACTTTTGATGTTTTAAGTTTATGCTTCTTTGTTTATGCAAGATAGAATTTGTTGTAATGGAAAATAATGACTTTGGCTATTTGGTACTTTGAATGAAAAAGGCTTTGACTATTTTGAAAGTAATGAAATTTATCTTTTGATTCTTCCGCTGTTTTATTTATGTACTGTCTTGTAATATTTCTGTATTTGTTTACCTCGATAACGCTCCTCCAAAACTAGTGCATTCCCTTTGTAAGTGACCCTAGCGGAGGTGGGGTGTTACGGCGTAAGCACTCCATCTGAATCACTGTCTTTAAACACCACATCTTCATATAAAGTTTTTGGCATCTTCACTGGAAATTTGTTACTTAGGACAAAGCATTTCTCTTCTTTCGAAAGATTCCTTAACTCGCCAGCGTATCTCTCAATGTCTCCCCAGCTTTTTTCGGCTGGGTGAGGTCCTCCTGAGATGGTATTGATAACTAGTCTCGAGTTGACGGGTGTTGGAGCTTTCTCCCTTGATCCAGATTGGTTTACGGATGCATTTTGCCCATGGGCAGCTTGATCATTTTGTTGACTTCTTAGGTACTGCTGAAGCTGGTTTTTCCTAATCAGCTCTTCAATCAGACTCTTTAAGTGTTTGCACTCATTGGTATTATGCTCCAGTTGATTATGAAAGTGACAGACTTCCCAGAATTAGCATTTTTCTCTGTGATTCTCTACGGCTTCACTTCGAGAAAGATACCCCAGTCCTTCGTAGCAAAGTAGATCATTTTTGGAGTTTCATTCAGAGGGGTCAACATTGAAGGCTTGAAGAATCGAATCTTCTTGTAAGTTTAATTGTCTTTCACTTCGTTCCCTCTTTTCTGCCCAGAAATATTTTTCTTCTCAACTTGAATCTCACTACTTTTCCTTGCCCCAACAGCGCTACATTCCACAACATTTCGCACGAGAGGAGGGGCATCTTTCACATTGATGAATTCCTATGCTTTTTTATAGAATTTCTCCAAAGTCTTAGGATTCTTCATCTTGACCCAACTCCTTAACTCTGTCTTTTTGTTTATAGCATGCTTCAACGCCATCAGTGCAAATCGAGGTTCCGGATCCGCAACTTCTGCTGTTGCATGAAATCGTGTAAGGGAAGCTTTAACTGACTCTTCAAGATCCTACTCCATGTCATTAAGTGACATTACATCCTTCATTCTCGTCGAGTACAGTCGGAATTGTTCTTTGAATTTCTTTGCCAGATCAACAAATTGGTCCACAGACTTTTGCGGAAGTCTAGTAAACCAAAATGAAGCTACACCCTCAAAGTATACTGGGAAGCACAAGCACTTTATTTCATCGATATCCCTAAATCCTTTCATATGCCGATCGTACTTGAACAAAAAGATGTTCAAATCTCCGGTCCCCCATAAGCCGCTATCGTTGGAGGTGCAAATTTCATAGGGAATTTCGCCATACAGATTCTTTCCATGAGCGAATTCTTACTTGATGAAAATTCCCATTCTTCCTCGTCCACTTCACAAGCTATACTCTCTTTCATTATCCTCTTGACCATGTCTGAGATATACTGCTCGTCACTGGTTCGTTCCACGAAGCAGGCGCCGGTCCTCTTGTTGGATCAATCACGGCTTGAGTCCCGGTGCCCTGGGCCTCTCTTGGGAGGTGCCCCTTTGGTGGGACTAGCAGTGCTCCGAGTAGTGTACTTCTCAACATGTTGTCTAGCTTTAACTTTGGAGCCTTCAACCTCAGCTTCCCCTTTGTTATTGTCTTCATCATTGACTTCAACTTCAAAATGAGAACGACTAGGGTCTATGGAAGAAGAACCCTCTTTCTCTTTGACATTAACTACAACCTTTGGAAGTTGGGGGTTAGCTTGAGCATTGAGAAGGGCATCAAGCTTCTCCATCATCATCTTGGTTGTAGCATCCATTCTTTCGTTCAATCCAACTACAACCACATTTAATTCTTCTCGAGTTATGGAAGGCCTCAAAGATTGACCACCATCTTCATTCAAAGTGTGTGGTGTAGCCGCATCATGACCAGGCACGTGGACATTCAATATGTTGTCAAGTGGTCCATCTACTTGTAGATGTAAGACTAGATTTAATGACCCATCACGTAGCTCATATACGATCCACACATTTAAGTTGTTGCTTGTTTATATTTAAACGATCCATATATATATCCGAGAACCGATCCACGCAAACAAGCACGACGAACCCATTTCACAGCTGGCACTCTTTTTGTTGAACCATCATTGTATTAATGTAACTGTCCCATGCATAGAAGCCAATGATCCAGGTACAGCTGTAGAGAAACACGTGGCCTACTGTTTCATGCTTTTAGTAGCAGGTTAGATGAACACGATCCATATGTGACAAGGACTATAGGCGGTTCATCATTCTCCTTTGTATTGCATGCTTCCCCCTTTATTTGAGTTGCCATGTAGCTTCACTTTAACAACCTATTGTATACACAACATACGCGATCCATGTATGTCATATTAAACGAGCCAAGCACAGTTCATACTTTATATATTCTAAACTGTCGATCCATGTACCAATGGCACACATGGCAACTAGACTAACCGCAACGACCCATGCTATTGCCTTCTGGAGTTGACAATCCATACAACAATGGTCCGCGCATCATCAAGTATGAACGACCCGTACTTAGCGGTCCATATACGGTCCAGGCTTGTGATATGAACGGTCCACGCAAAATACAATATGCATGATATAACATAAACGGTCCAACAACAACTTTTACTTCACATGATCCACGACTTCTAAGGAGTTAACAGTGAACTATTTTATTACTTGATTGTGAGTTTTGGTAATTTGAATTCTGAATCAACAAAAAAGAGTACAACAGTTGCGGGGATTGCTCAGTTGGGAGAGCTTCAGACCGAAGATCTGAAGGTCGTGCGTTCGATCCATGCTCACAGCAATTTTGAACCGTTTTTCACAACAATGATTTGGAATTTTACTGTTTTACCGATTGCTCTTACTCAAAGTCACGCAACGCAATTTAAACCGTTTTTTTTGAAAGTTAAGCGCAAATTTTATTAATCACCAAAATATTTACATTACATATATTAGCATATACAAGTATGCTATGATATATAACCATCCTTATCTATACCCTTTAAAATCACTAATACTCACTCGCTAACCACAAGTGATTACAGAAAGAATCTCCAATAATCAATATTACATTCCAGTTGCTCTTGCTTCTACCACATCCGGTTAAAAAAAACATTCCAAGACAAGCTTGCATGCACCATAATCCCTCGGATCTGACACAAGGAACAAGTCAAAACTAACGTGTAGAATTTATCAAAAAAGGGGCTAGGATTGCGCCTTATGTGTCGTTTTTGCGATATCACCTTGCTACCAATGGGTAGTATGTCTTCAAGTGTAAACTCATGTCCCTCATCAAGGTCATCTTCAGCCCAAAATTTTCCATTAGTTTTCTTGCCTTTGGATATTGCAGATGGATAGGCACTCATTGAAACTGCAGTGGATAACATGGAAGATTCGATTGCTGGAGGAGGAAGTATTAGATGGTCAGGCGGCTTTAAATTTGCATATGGGGAAGCAGATTGCTTGGCATTCGAAGAAGAAGTTCCAATCAAAGCCGAAGTAAAATTCATACAAGAAGAAGCAGGAGAACTTTGACTATAGGTTGATGAACACGACATAGAGAAAGAAAGAGTTGAACAAGGAGCAACAATAGTGGCACTAGAGGATGAACTAGTTCCCAAGAAATCAATACAAGAAATAGTTCCATTACCTGTAGCCTCATTTGAAGTTTCTAAATGTTCTCTTGTATCATCAAATAGATTGCCGAACAAGGTCTGCATCTCAGCGTTAGCTGTGTAGTTTGAATGTGCATTAGTAACCAGATTATACTGAACAATATTAGGCTCATCAAGACCATGACCATCAATATCAACATTCTGCTCAGTAGCATTAATATCAACATTCTGCCCAGTATCATCAGTAGCTAAGCATGCAGAAGAGTTACCATTTTCATTGCCTGTAGAAACTGCAGAATCTGTCGTACCCTTATTAGTATCTACCTTTTTTGTCTTCCAATACTTCTTTTTTGTTGTTGTAACCATTTGTCCATTTCTCCTGATTACCATTTGCATGAATTTTAATATGTGGCTTTTGTACGTGCACATTCTCAACTGGACAATAATCCTTCCCATTAGCATTACCCAGATTCTGATTATCCTTACTGTTATTGGCGTGTAATTCACAGTGGGATGAATCATGTCCAAATACCTTACAATTAACACAAATCTTTGGTTTCCAGTCATAGCTATCCTTTACAATAGGACAAGCATCTCCCAAACCATCAATCTTAATAGCATTTGGTAGCTCAAATTCAGGTGATACTTCGACCAATGCCTTCGCATTTCTGAACCTATCTAACCTTTCAGTACTAACATCATAAAAAATCAATCTGCCAACATGATTCACAAGCCAATTGATGCCTATTAGAGTCCATAAAACATGGGTATCCTATATAAATGGATCCAAACATAGACTTTTTTAATTTGAGATTAGGCACATCCTATGGTTGGATCACAAACAGATATGATAAACATCCTACCATGTATGAAGATGGGATCGGATCTGAGAATTTTTTCTCTTTCAGAGTCATTAGAGAATTTAAAGTAAAAGTGAGACCCATCGGATTTAATATCAACCTCACCATCAAGCTTTCAATGCCTATGCAAATAATTAGATACAGCGTGAAACGATAACGTATCATCGAGGAAAAATCCGATCAGAAGATAACTCCACTAATTAAGACCTTGCTGCTTGACAAGATCTGGTATCATATGCTTCTTTCCATCTCTCGCTATATCAAAATGGAGTGGCTTGTACGATCCTGCATCCCTTAGAGAAGTCTAAATAGAGATACGTAATCAGATTTCACTGGAAAAGATGATTGCGATGGAATAGCCAGATCCAGATTAGCATTTATCGAAGAAGAGGGACTTCCAGAGGGAGGTGGTGGATCAGGGGGTTTGAAGGGTGGAGGGGGAGGTGGAAGAAGTGGAAAGGCATCGGTGGCGAAGGAGGAGGAGATAGGAGAAGAAGAATGAGTTGTCACTGCCGCCATTGCTAGGTCATGATAGTTATGCACATTGCTAGGTCATGATAATATAATAAAAAGAAAATAATATAACAAAAAGGAGAATCTAGTCATTCTTTAACGACTCATAAAAATAGTTTCTATAGAGATGGCTATAGAAACTATGCACACAAACAAACAGATAAGCAACCTAATCCAAGAACATCACGAATACAACAACGAGTAAATAAGAAAACAAGAAGAAAAAAATCAGAGTCCATCCCCGGCATAACGGGCCACTCAAGTCAGATATCAAAATAAGGCCTCGTCGAAGTCTCCAAAGGTCATCAGAAGACGGACCATAAACTAGAACAGTGCCAGCCTCAGACTATAGAGCAGGCAAGAAAAATCCAAGCATAAACCCTGAGAATCTGAAAATAGCAGCTTGTCCAAGTCCGAAGGATCCAACCGAAAACCATCACCCATTAAAGCCAAAGCCCGAGATAGAGATGAAGCCCAGTACTTATAAATCCAGGTCCTGTAGAAGTAGAAAACAACATAAAATCGGGGGGGGGGGGGTTAAAAAGGGGACAGAGTAAAAGAGCCCAACACTGGCGGGATCAGCCAATTCCCACTCTATGAGTGGTCGGAATCGTGGTAAAACCAAAAGTTCCAGCCAATCTCTAGAGCGAGCGCCAATAGAACCTCTAAACGATCCACCTTGGAAAGTAAAGATTAGTTATTAGAGGTGGAAGAAATAGATATGATAGAGTTTTACATCGCAATGAAATATTTACAATATAACATAAGTTTTTAAAAAATATATAACTTCTACTCTATAAACATACGCATATCAGAGTACAACACCATAACACGTTTTTACAAATGCTGATACCTATGTTAATAAAAATAGTGGAATATAAACTTAAGCACAAGAGTATGGTTTTGGCTTCTTTTCGGAAGCAGTTTGGGCTTCAAATTGCATCAAACCGATTGACGGCCGCTTTTGTAAAAGCTTTGGAATCTATTACTTAAATTGTTAAGCAGGAAAATGACACTGATTTTGTGGACATCATCTCACCTCTCCTCTATTTCAAAATAGAAGCATTCTGTTGAGTACCTTTTAATTTTTTTAATTTCTGTAACTGCCGACTGCTTAACGCGATCTCCAAGAAAAATTGTTCTTTTGCTTCTCCGCCACAATGAACAATAGATCATCGTGCATGCCCTTCTGTCAAATACGGTTTCTACTCTGCATTTCTTCTTCTCTTTCCTAAAATACCGAACCTTCTACATAAGAACTTCAAAAACCCCTCTACTTCACCGTTCCGCTTTTATCTCACCTCGGATCTAGACCTAAATTTATTGATACTCGCCGACTTCCCTCATCCAACGACATTGCTTTCGAGCAAGTCTTACTGCTCATTTTTGTTTATTTTTTCAGTGGAAATTTGTCTTCTATGACTAATTCTTTGTCTACTATTTTTGGCAGATTTATTTGACAATTGACATACAAGCTATTCAATTTCTCAGGTATTAAACTAATTCTGTTGCTTGAATTTTTTTTCTTTTATGTTTAATAAAAGTGATACTTGGCGGTCTAACTTTTTTCTATGAAATTTATAGAATTAATTCGCAAATTCCTGTGAATTTCACTTTGAAAGACCTATCCCGTAATTTCTTCCACCTGAGCCTCTACAGGCTTCGAATAATAAAGTGTGGATTTCATGGAGGTTCGAACCTCAAAATCTTGAACATCAAAACCTATCCCGTACTTCTTGCCTTCAGCCATTTACTATTTCAAATGATTTTTCTATACTTACCCAAAACCCATATGTTCAACTGCTGTATTAATCCATTCTTGGTTGTTTTTCAGTGACCACCTCATGTCCCTACTAGATTTGGAATCATTGATTCAAACATCAGGTTTAGTAGGTATTCTTCCTCTCATCAAAAATTAATGACCATTTTAATTCAGTTGTTTTACCCTTTAATTGGATTTTGGTGATTGATAAATGATCTACAGTTTATGTGATTATTTTATACATTTTGGGTTAATCCTACCTTGGAATAATTTATTACTATTTCTCTTGATTTTATCGTCCTACATTTTATTTGTTCCTAAATTTAAATATACTGAACAAAATTATTTTTAACCTGCTGGTCTGGAAATTTTTACTCCACCATGCCTCCATACAAGATTTGTCCATTCTGACCAACAAAATTTACAAATCAGCGACCCTAATAACACTTATCAGTTCCTCTCATCTTTTCTAAATAAAATTAAGTCCAAGAGTACTAAATAGTCATTCTTTTGAACACCATGCAGCAGTTGACAATACAACCAGATCCAACTACGTCAATATGTAGGTGTACATATCCCATTTCCAGGATTTCATATTCTACTTCTGATCAGTTGGTTGGTATCCAACTTATGTTCTTCTACTTTTGTGTATTGTACCATTCGATTACACTCATAATATCATTTACCTTGAAATAAAAACAATATAATAAAGCCTTGATTTTGCAAATTGTAGGCACATGCTGGAGCTTATAGCAATTTCTTGAACACTTTGTGATTGTGGTATTACTTGTAGAGGAAACAACGTAATGTCTGTGTTTATGCATCATATATTTCCTCATACAAGAATTTACAAAATATCTTTATTACAAAGTCATGTTTGATTCATAGTTACTATGAATCAGTGGAATACCTTACCAAAGTAGTCAAACAACAAGTGGAATTCCGAATTATATACACCAATTTTTTGTTTGCATGTGGTCATGTATCATTGCAACATTTAACCTGTGATGTCATTTTCCCTTCTATTTGTTCACTCTTTCTACCAAGCGATACTCCTATAAAATATATCGTATTCATTCAAGAATAGTACTACTCCTTGGTTTTTAATCATACATAGTATTATATAAGAAGTATGGTAGGAGAAGAAAAGCATTATATCGTACGGTATTGCTGTACGAATATGACTAATAGCTACATCTGGTTCCTATTGAGGTAAAAGATTTTGAAGAAGTATTTTATTGGCAGACTTCCAAGATGGAATATTTTTTTATTGGGTAAACTTCTTTGCATTTTTCTTTATGCCACTAGATTAAGATATATTCAACCAGTCTGTAATAGAAGCCTTTTCAGTGACCATGAAGTTGTGAGATCGTTTGCTACATGACTTGCCTCAGTGTGCTTATAATACCTATTTTTACCAAAACATATTTACCCTAGCCATATAGTTTTCATTAAACTTTTAGGTGTATCACACTGAGATATCAAATCTCTAACCAGCATTATTTGTTTTTAGTAAATCATTTGTTCATTTAGGTCCAAAACTCTAAACACTTATGCATACAGAACATCCCCAATACTAATCTATTACTTAACTATCAAAGCAGGAACCATGCAATGCTAACTTGGACACATTAAATTCACTTACTTCAAAATAACAGCACTTCCTTTATTTCCTGTTTTTTTAGTTACATGCTATCTGATCCAAAACATGTCTTTATTTGGTTAGAAAAACCGTCCACTTCCTTACCACTCTTACTTACTCTTCCCCTAACTTTATAATTTGAACTTTAAACTGGTCTCAAAATGACAGATCCTCGGATGATGGTTCTCCTTCAGATGCTGAATTTCACATTGGACATTCCTCTTTCATGAACTCTGAAGTCAAGTTCACTTTCTCCCTTCACTACAACAAAACAGTCCTTTTACAACGGGCAAAAACCGTTGTAATATGTATTTCACAACTGGCATATGCCCGTCTTAATATGACCCATCGTAATAGCTCCTGACTATTTGACAACGGGCAATGACTGTTGTAAAAGACCGTTGTAATAACTGGCTCTGTCACGTGCAATGACTCAATGACAATGGTTATTAACCCGTTGTAATAGCTAATAAATTACAAGCGGCCTTTGCCCGTTGTAATACAGTATATTACAACGGTTTTTGCCCGTTGTAATAGAAAATTTAAATATAACTGTTGCGATATGCATCCATAATAATAATGAATATTTTAACATGCAATAAATACTGTAATGCAACAATCAAAATCACATAATAACACATACTAAAAGACTGAAGCAAGAATCATATAATTCCAACACATTTCAAAAAGTTCGATAAGTTTATACTCCAAAAGACTAGATAAGTTTACATTCCAAAAGGTTACATAAGTTACGTCGACATAGTTCTAACATAAATTACATAACTAGTTTCATAAGTACCAAAACTAGACCAAGAAATGTAATCTTTGTGCCACGCGACGGCAGATCCAACGGCCTGTTGATCTTGAGACTGCATATATTTACTAGCACAGTGTGACTGCAAAAAAAGAAAAAAAGTTACCACATTTTGATGAGGAATTAGCATTACCCAAATAAACCTTTGTAGCATGCATGTCCACTGGTATGGAAATTATCTCTGCAAATACTAATTTTGATGAGGAATTAGCATTATCCACATATCTAAGTTGTTCTAAAAATTAAGGCATAACTATTTATTGATTTGAAGGCAATTTTTAGACCCATAAATCTGAAATGCATTCTGTAATGAACTACATCAAGGCTACGTAACGGATGTGTTTATGTATATAACCAAATGACATAATCGGGGGAGGGTAAGAAACTCGTATATGCTCTGTCTATAATCTTACAGATATCAATAGTAATTCTTACCACATTAGTTTAGTATCAATCAAATTAAGCTGATCAAAGAACCTAAAAGATTTGATGCATCAGCCACTAATTGGTAGTAATAGAAGAGGGAAAATTTGCTAAATAATGTATCCCTTATTGACTAATGTTTCATTTGCAAGAAGTGAAAAGACTAACTTTATTCTTAAATCCCAAGTCCAACCCAAAATTAGACATTAATAGGGATGAGCAACATCTCTATTATTAAGTTAATGATGTACTCCCAAATTATAAATGCTTTACTTAACGATCTATCCATTAATATTGTGTTTTCAACTAAATTTTGAATAAGAACAATTCTTAACATTTTATGGGTCTTGTTGATTTCAGATTTATAGAGAGAAAATGCTGCGCTAAAATTTTGTATAACATATGAAACTTTTTATTTTAAGATTTTGCAATGCTTTTTTACACATGTATATTTATTTAAGACTGGAGGTGCTTTCTTTCCTTTTCTTTTCTTTATATCAATAGTTCGCAAAATAAAATTCACCTATTGCTTCAGACGGATCTGGATGCTTATTATTTGGTCCAATGTTATTTACCCTAAAAAAGTTGCATGCACACGCATACCCATACCAAAACTACAGGTAGCAAAAAATTATAAATTAATCATAGGAACATTTGCAGGAACAACATTTGTATGATGGTTAGGAAATGATGTTTATTGATACAACTAAAAATAAATAAATAAATCCCCTTACCAGAAACCAACGGTAAATTGAACTTCCCTCTTCTCCTCCCCAGTATTTCTTCTCAGCAGTTAGTTTAGTGCCTTCGACGCAACTGCCCAATATACGGAGAGACAACAATCTCGGACTTCCTACAAAATTGAAGGAAAAAGGATTATTATCACTCTGGGACAACAAATCTCGGAGAGACAACATTTGTAATAACACATTTCCTATGTTCTGAGAATGAAAATAATAGTAGAGCTAAATATATTGTTACAAACAAACTGCAAATTCTGCTAAATATGCACCATACCTTAAGCTTGCTTCTGCTAGAGCCAGCACAGCTTGATTGCAATGTCGGATTGATGCAATGTGAATGTTCTTCAGTTTTTTCAGCTTGATTGCAATGTCCTATTGATGCAATGTGAATGTTCTTCATTTATGACAAGACTGACCAAGACGTCCGATTATGCTAACAAGATATGTAAAATCCTCTTGTGTAGAAAAATCAAGAGATATCACTCTGGGACAACTACTAGCCTAGAAAGTGAGAACAAAAACGTTAATAATAATAAAGGCTAACAAAAGAAAAAGAAAATAACATGTGAAAGTTGCTTACTGTTAATTTATTTGTTATGCCTATTCGTTGATTTATTATGACTAAACAAAGTTCATTGCTTTTGAAGCTGATTTTTTATAATTATTTGCCCAAGCAATTTAAGACTTCAAATGCAGCATCACGGTATAAACTATTAATAACATTATTTTCTGTTTTTTAAGCGTCCAAAGGAAATTATAACTGGAATTATAAATAATTCAGAGCTGTAAAATATTGCTACGCTTAGCAGAGACATACAAAAAACCAAATACATGCAAGCAATTCAATTCCTACAAAATTCCTACAGCAAATAAACCAAACCATGAATCACAAGGCTGATGATCCATCTCATGTTACATTTTCAACGGTACAGAAATAGCATGTAGGTAACAATAACATAACCGATATAAAAATCGAGGATAACTCAAAGATATAAAAGTAAATATTAATACTTCTCAGCCAATTGAGCAGTAACAGCTCTAAGCTTAGAATAAACCTTTCGAGCAGGGGACCCCAAAATGAGACTGCAAAGTGCATCCCTAGCAACTTTGATGTTGAGAACTGAACCAAGGATGTGAATCATTGTATCGACAATAACGATTTTGGTTCTAGTTGAGTTCTCGATGGCGAACTTGCTGTGGCGTAGCCAAAAAATATATTTGGGAGGGGTATTTTTTTTTCATGTCAACCATTTGATCTACATAAATTTTTTCATTTCAGGTAGTCTGCAAAATTATTTTTTGTCAACCATTTGAACTGCATAATTTCTTTTACATGTCAACCTTATTTTCATGACAACTGAAATTGATCTACTCTAAAGCCTAAAGGTATTGTCTTCAAGGTTTATGTTTTAGCTGAACTTGATCTGGTTATTAATTCCCTTTATTTGCTTTGTCCATTCTCTTATAAAATACATCCCTGAACAGTAATCATTTTTAAGCTAACACTATAATAATCAACTTGAACCCATCTTTGCAGCAAACTAAAAAACTGAATCACGTTATTACCAACTCTACAACAGTTGATGCAATCAAAAGCCGAATCAACTAAAAAACACTTAGATTAATCAGTAAAATCAAATTATTAGGCCACTACTCACTACTATTTTCAGAGACCAGGCGACCAGCAACAAGATGGCCTGCGGCTGTGAAGGAGATTGCATCAAGCTGCTTTTGCAAGACGGTGGAGGGTGACTTAGGATGCCTTGCAACGATGAGTTGTGCTTGGAATTGGACTTGCGATTTGATTCTTAAAAAATTGGGGTTTTTACTTATTTTCTGAGAACGAGAGAAGGGTTTTTTATTTTATTTTTCTGAGAACAAGCTTTTTCCTGTTTAGTTTTTCGTTTACGCAGATACTGGGAGGGGCACGTGCCCAGGCCAGTAGCAACGTGCCTCCGCCCCTGCGAACTTGGTTTTGCCTTCTTTGCCCGAAAGCCTTCCAATAGCACGAGAGAGATGCTCTCCTCTGAGCGTTTTCATGTCCTTGATCTCGAAGGAGCCGACGTATAGATCGTCGATACGGAGGAGAGCGAGTGCATCCAGGACATCGAATCCAAGCATGAGCGAGTGCACAAAATCCAGGACATCGAATCCAGGACATCGAATCGGTTTGCAATTTACGTGGAGGCGCTTACGCAATGTTGTTGGGTAGAAAAAAAGGATCAAGGAGTGTTAAAACACTTTTGTTTTATATTTCTTAATGCTATGAATAAAGAACTTTTCTTGTAGTGAGGCCCTTGAAATAATACGGTAAAATAGTTAATGACATGGCTAAGAGCAATAAAAAAATCAACTACTTCCACCTGAGGCTCAGCACCACCTCTAGGAAAATCCGGGTCCATTTCAACCATACCGTCGGATCCCTTTCTTTAATATATGTTGGCTATTGTTAGATTGCAAATTCACTCCAACTCTTCATACCAGCACTTGGTAACTCTATTTTCAATTAAAAGTATTTAACTTAAAGGAGAAGTGCGAGACTCTAATTTTGAATAACTGTTGATAATTACAGAGACAATCAATTACATACAAGGATGATTTTTCAGCAAGAACTTATAATATAGATTCTTTGGTAAAAGACACATTTTAGCTGATTATATTCTGTTCTACTAGCCAAAAAATTCCAATAATACATGTTTTGGCACTTTTAAACACAAAAGAATCATTTACAATTTGATGTTCCGAAATATAAACTTTATTGTTCGAAGCAGCAGAAAACATTTACGATGAAAAAATAAACTAGCTAACTAAAGGGCTTCAATACTCCCAGTATTTCCATGCAATAATGTCAAATAATAAAAATAGAATACAAGTACATAGCCTCATTAACAAACTAGGGTTGTTCTCGGCTGAAGAAAACATGCTTGCAGATGAAATAGTGAATCGTTTCATCGAATTGTCTAATTCTCAAGGAATATTAGAAAAATTATAGAACAGAATATGACATTTTTTTTAGTGATAAACGCTAAAAATGACCAAATACTCAGATTGTAAAACAAATTGATTAGGTACTTAGGTTTACTCCATATTCAGATCAAAATAATTAGGTAAAAGTAGTAAATAAATCAAATCTAAAGGAATTAAGGTTACCGTATCTATAGCATGAAAAGGCAATGATGGCACAGAAACTCAACTCAGGTGGCAGCGGATCTCGAATTGCAGAGGAGCTCGATTTTCAGATTGTTGCAGATGAGTCTGGCTTTCAATTGCACGGTAGTGGAGAAGATCGTAATTGATAGACTATCACAGGAGGTTGGTCATTCCACCATTAAGCACCTACAAGAGATAATAATTTAGGGAATTTAGGGATTTGATGGAGAAATCACGAGAGACCGAATTTAGGGTTAGAGGAGAACGTGATTTTTTTTTTAATTCGATGTTTTTCGCATATGAGCCCCTCAAAAATAGCATGGTTCGAACAAGTCAATTTGAAAGAACGGTTCAGATCTACTTTTAAAGTTGGTATGGATTGCTAAAACCTTTTTTTTTTGCAAGGCAAACTAAAACCTTTTTTCCTAAAACAAAAATATATCAAGTTGAAATATTAGAATTTATAACATTAATCAAAAATTGTATAATCGTAACAACGTATAACAAACGTTGTCCTAAATATGGATTGACATAACGTTATGATAATGTTGTAAAATAATAAATAAATAGAATTTACAACTATTTATTGCTGTTGATCAACTTCGAGTTTACAATATTTGGTAAATATCGTTGAATACTACAGACTTACAATGTTTAAAAAATAAAAAATAAAAAACAACCTTCAAAATTAAAAATTAGCATAAATTATTAATGTTTATTGTTAATTAGCATAAATTTATATGATCATTGTAAAATTAACATTGGTTAAAATGATTATTTTTCATATAGTGTAGTAATATTATTAATCATAAATTATTAATGTTTATTGTTAATTATAAATTATTGATATTGATTACTGGATATATATTATTTACTAATAACTGGAAAGTAAAATTAAGTTTGTTGGAATATTGATTATATATAATAATTAATAATTAGAGATTATTTATTAATAATCATTAATTATTATAATTTATAAATGATTAATATAATATTATTAATGATTGATTATTAAATATTAATAAATAATATAATATATTAATGATTAGTAATTAGTAATATGATATTATACTTAATAATAAGTAATATATGATTAATGATTAATTATTAAATAATCAAAATTAATTTTATGGAAGTATTGTAATTATTAATTGTCAAAAATTAGCGTCTATTACAACGGACATTTTGTGACCGTTGTAAAATAGACATCTATTACAACGGGCGTTTTGTGACCGTTGTAAAATAGATATTTATTACAACGGGCCTAAAAATGACCGTTGTAATATCATTTATTACAACGTGCATTTTATGCCCGTTGTAGAAAGGGTGTTGTACAGGCATCTATTACAACGGTCCAGAAAATGACCGTTGTAACAACAGTCTATTACAACGGGCAGCAAACGCCCGTTGTAAAATGGACGTTGTAATAGATCTGTTTTGTTGTAGTGCTTCCACTGCTGTTTACTCCTGTTTTCCCATTTCTTATTTCAACTCCCCTAATTTGGTAACTACCGCATTAGGCCGAAAGGGTAAATCGGTAATCAGTTTGTCAAAATTTAGGATGCAACATACATGGTCATTGTTTCGCCGGTCCGGGGGCCTTCATTTCAGTCAAGGAGGAACATGTATTTATCTTCCTACATAAATTCTTGCAGTTACCTACTTATCTGTGTATGTGAATTCACGCAGTTACTTTTTTACCTTCCAATTGCAAATTCCTTCTTAGTTTGTTGCACCATTATATTGCTAATATTTGAAACTTCTATTACCAGTTTAATTTTTCTTCTATTTGAATTCCATCAAGCTCATATTTCCCTCTTTTAACATTGGTCAATTTTTTACCATATGCAATTATTTGTCTTCTTCCATACTTTCCATGCTAAGGCTATTCCAATTTGGAAGTTGGATCATATTTCCAACTCAAATCTTTATTTTAAACAACAATATAACATTAAATTCTCTAAACCCAAATGAAATCATTGGAGATTTTTTTATTACTCATTGGAAATTTCCATTGTCGGACCATCAGACATGTTATGAAATATTGGGTAGGAAATGTTTTTATTGCATGTGCGTAAATAGGTATAAAGAATATCAACCATTTTCATGTCCGAATGAAACCAAACATCTTCACGTTAATATTTTTGCACTAAAGGAAACATTTAAATTTTAGGTTTAAAATATAATTGGACCGTGAATATACTCTATGCAACTGTGTTAGCAGTTATCATTGCTCTTGCGACAAGGAAGCTAAAGCAATTTTAGGTAGTACTGTAAATGACCTGCTTGAATTTCAGGCGTGGGTAGTTAAGAACAAATCATTATTATATTGTCTGTCACTGATATTTTAGACCTCACACACACTTATCATTTGGATCATAACTATCACTACATTTTCATTTCTTCCACTAAACAGCCATATATTTATCTATTAGTAGATGTTCAATATTTTAAATTCTTATAAATGCACAAACTCATATAATTCATTATTGATAGTAGAAAACAGTGCATATCAACAGAAGCATAAATAAACACTATTACTAAGAGCATAAAAACTTCTACAATATTGTTTTACTAGAAAATTAACCAGCAAAAATCCAAATTTTTTTAACAAAGTGGTGGGTATGAAAAGAGGATATTTAAAGTGATATTTCATACAGTGTTAAGTTAATTGAATGAGACTAATGAAGAAACCATAGCATTAAAAATTAGTGGTTTTAACGAGGATAAAGGTAAGAAGGATCAGGGTGGGGTTCCATGGAAAGCAAACTTTTCAGATGGGTACATTGGTGTAAAATTTGAGATTTCGATCAAGAGGACGCAAAATATAACCTTTTGCATTAGTTCCAATTATAAGGTGCCTAAACTGATATAGGACTTAGCTTCAACATGTGCAAAAGTATTGTGCAGATGGTGCAAGGAAATATCTGGGCTGTACCCAATTCACAAAGTCAGCCTGAAAGCAAAATTATCCTACTACAACTCCAGTCTCAATTACTGGATTCAATACCCGAACCCAACAGTTCTTCCAATCGCCACCAAATTTGTTCTCCCATCCCCTCAGAGTCTTGCTTGTAGACGAATATGTTTTCAATAAGGTAGTAACAAGAAAGCTAACAGGAAAATTATGTTGCTATGTCTCCTTTGTTTGTTCGGGTATGCAGTGCTTAAGCTCCATTAGAACATTCAGGTGTCTCTACTCATTGTTTTGGATTTGCAAATGAATAAAATGGTCAAGTTTGAAGTAGCTTGCAAGGTTCGCAAAACTAATAGTAGGGCTAGGCATGCTATTAATGCATTGACTGAAAGCGCGGAAGACGGTATTTGGGAGAGATGCTTGCAGTTGCGAATGACTGGGTTGATCCACAAACCCGTTATGCTGCAGACATTGAGAGATGAGATTTATAGCGTTTTGCAGAACACATGGCATTGAATAAGGGTGGCATTTTAATTATTTTATTATTATGTTTGCTTATTGGTTTTTTGGTCATTCATAGTTATACATCCCGTTGATGGCTCGACTTATACATGCAACAAAAGTTTAGACATTGAATTCTGAATTACTTTTTCATTCAAAAATCGTATTCTACTGTATACATGACTACATGGGTTTTTTCCTGCTTAGGGTTTATGTATTGCAAGCAAGTTTAAAGGATCTTGCTTTTTACTTTTTTAAAGGATTTAGGCTGCATGCGTGAACAATCTATGACATTTTTCATTTTTGTTTAAAATCATTTCTATTAATATAAGACTTCAGTGTATTCTATGCTTGAGTATATTTTTGTGCTGGCTAAAGTGCATTCTTAGTAAATGCACAGTTGTGCTACGATAGGTTTTTTTATGTATGTAGTTGCCCGATGATCTTACAGTAAGTAAGAGAAGTAACTGTCTAACCCCTAAGGCTATTCATCTTGGATTTAAAAACGATAAAAGTAGCATAATTAAGTAAACTGAATTATACCTGCAGTTATAGTACAAAGATTATATTCATATATACTAATCATTTATTATTTTCATTTCCAGATTGGGTTTTGGAAAGTAAACACCTTATGAACTCTGGATGATCTGAAGTGGAATGCATATGAAGAAAATAAAAGTGATCTGCTGTCAGGATTAGTGCTTTGGCTGGCTTTTTTTTGTTACAAATACCATGCAATAAAATAGATAAAAATTGATGGAGCCTTCAGTTTGAAAGTAAAGGATACTCAGTTTTTACTTGGACAAGCGTAGATTACACGCCTGTTTGATGATTTATATTTAAGTTACTTGGGTTTGTCTTGATATGTACATATTCTGGATGATTGTAAGGAATTATAATCATTGTCATTTATAATAGTTGTACAAAAATTAAGCTTGACCCAGATTTGTGGTGGACAAATTATGTGCGTTCTTACTTTTACTACAGCAAGGAGTATTTATGTATTTGTATCATTGTATGCTATGTTGTGTTATATAACGACGGTTGGAACAAAGCCCCCTTTCTTGCACGTATGTTACGTGCCTGTCAGCTCATATTTGTACACAATTTCTTCAATATATTTCGTGATGTGGGACTATTGTATCCAAACCATCATCCCTCCTTAACAACATGGGAGGCAATGCTAACAATCTCCAACTTGGCTCGCATCCTACGAGTATCTTTTGAGAGTATTGCCTTCCCCGCATGGCTCAGTCCGTAACCTTCGATACCACTGTTATGTAACGACGGTTGGAACAAAGCTCCTCTTCCTTGTACGCATATGAGCTGACACACAACTCCCATATAACAAAAGGAATCTCTGATGTTACATGCCTAGCAGCTCATATTTGTACACAATTCCTTCAATATATTCCGTAATGTGGGACTATTGTATCCAAACCGTCATCCCTCCTTAACAACATGCGAGGCAATCCTAACATGTTATATGCTTTGTTCATGTTCTTGGACATAAATCAGTCAGTTTAGTACAAGTTAGGCGGAATACAATAATGTTAACCCAATGCTACCTTTATGGTTTTTGCGCTGAGTCAAATATCTGGTGTACCTAACTTTCAGGTTGAATTCATACATTATTAGGTATCACTAATGTTCCATCTGTCTTCACAGTGAACGATAATTACACCGACCATTTTCTCCCAACAATTCTTTCAAATTGAGTGTCAATATTTACATTAATAGTAATCACTTGAAATTATAGGAGATGCATGAAGTAAAATAGTGAACACATGAAGTCAATTAAAACCCAAACCATTTTAAGTTGTAATCATTTGAATGGTAGTCCAGAAATTAGATTGTTTAATGGTGTTCAAATATTATACTTTTCTTTAATCAAATATCCAGTTCACACTCTCGGCATTTGACAATAATTTGTTGGGCTCAACATAATTAAACTAGGTGACATATGACCTTCTCCAACGGATGATACTGTATCACAAATGTAAAATATACACCCACTTCAATGTGCACTAGAGTGCAGATTTTGTAATTTGTTGCATTTTCATGGATTTGATTACACATCCTTTTGCGGTCAACTAAGTTTCTTAAAATAAAAGATAAATAGCAAAATTAAGTGTGATACTTCCCGTGTGCGAAGCACGGGCCACTCACTAGTTGCAAACTGAAATGACGAGTCAATATACAATATTCCGGATGTCAAAATGGGCATCCAAAATTTCACGACCCAGGTCCAACCAATGGGCGGTTTTAGTCCTAACGAGAAATTCTACATTCTTCTCTCCTCCTCGCACTTTACCAACGACCAGAAAACACCCCCATCCTACATTAGGAGAGTGGCCGGCGTCCGCCTTCAAAAGAAGATCTCTGAAACTACCAGCCACCAACCCGGTTAAACTCCAAAATCATAGGGAGGTCGGAGAAGAGAAAAAGATGAACCAAGTATACGGTTTGAGTTCGATCGGTTTCAATCAGAAGCGATTTGGGTGTAAGGTCTCAGTAATGGAGAATCTATCGTGGTATGTCTGCTTATCTATCGATTAGCCTCGGTTTCGTTGAGTGGTTGTGCTACATGATTGCTTTGTTACTTTAAATAAAAAATGTTTCGACAGTCGCGGGGATAGCTCAGTTGGGAGAGCGTCAGACTGAAGATCTGAAGGTCGCGTGTTCGATCCACGCTCACCGCAATTTTTGGTTCCTTTTTAACTGCATCGAATTGGAATTTCTGGGTTTTGCCGGTTGCTCTTATTTCCTGTGATCTAAACTGCGCTTTCCATTTTTCATCTGCCAACCCGCTTTTCCTCTCTCCGCTGCTCTCCTATCCTTTCTTTCTGATTTTAGAATTTGGATGCTCGTTGGAAGTGAGCTTTTGACTGCGACGAACAGTGCTCCTTCATAGGTTAGCTGTTTTTAGCGCATCCCTTTTTTGTTTTTTGTCTTTTCAAATTCAATAATTTATGCCTACGCATGCTGCTGGATTTCATTTGATTTTGATACGGACTAATACTGCAAATTATACTTCTTAACTAGTATAAGTGTGTAATTAAAAAACTTAATGTGATTCTTACTTACTTTTAAAATAAACACGAAATGGCGAGATGGTTTAAAAAAAATGTAAAACAGAGAGAGATTTAAAGAGACATGAGTGGGGAGAATTATGTTAATAACATTGGAGAAATTTAAGAACATGTGTTATAAACATGTTTCTTTTGCACTTTCTGTATCTTTATTAATGGTCGTGCTAGGATTGATGTAATACTTTTTTGGTGTAAACGCGAACTACTGAAAATACCATTCACGCATACAGGGCCGGTCCTGGCCTAGTGCGAGCCGTGAGACCGCACAGGGCCCATTAGGGCAGGGGGCCCAAAAAAAAAACTATATTACCTTTACTAGAGTTGTTTTTTCTTGTCAGGATGCGTGTACTTGATAGTAATTTATTTATGCAAAAGTAGATATGATTGTATGTTTTGTTGACATCAATCAATATATTAAAATGAAGATGTGGCTTGGGTGGACCTCTAGTTGACAGATTGAAAATGTGGGTAAAAACTTTATGAATTTGCTGAAACACACAATTTTCTCAATGGAGATGCACCGTAGAAAAAGTATATTTTCACTTAAAGTTCAATTTCATAAAAAAAAAATTAAGGATCCAAAATTTTGGGTCCGCACTAGGCCCATAAATACTCAGGACCGGCCCTGCACGCATATTATTAAATTTTACTATTACTAAACAATAGGATCTAGTAAGGGTAATTAACCTACAAGGACAATTTGCATTAAAAATTTATTTAGAAGGACAGCCGCATAATATTTTACTCAGAAGAAAAGCCGCCTAAAATTATCCTTCATTTATTCAATTTTATACCACGAAATCGTGAAATTAAAAATCAAGATTATGCTCTATTGCTTCTGTTGTGCTCTAATGCTCTATTGCTTGTTGTTGTGACAGCTTCTGTTGTGCTCTTGTGCAGTTTGGCTTGGTGTTGTATGAATTTGTCATATTAATTCAGAATTACATGTCTGTATGTCTTTGTAAGTTTATAGTAGATCGAGATTTTGCTCGACTCTTGTACTGTAATCTAGACAGATTTAGTGGACGGTCTACTTCAAAACCGCTTGTAGTTGATAGATTAACTATCTATCACCTGTGTCCTCCTTTTATCATTACTAGTTATAATGAAAGTGGAACGAACCACTATAAAAAACCAGCTTGGTTTGCAAAAAAAAAAAAAACCCCAAAATCAAAATAATCACAAAATCATCTGTACTAGCAACCGATTCAAAATCTGTGTTATTTCATACGGTCGAACCAAAAAAATCAGATGAACAATAAAAATCAGCATCGAATCAACCACGGATGGAACAACAAACACAACCTCGAATGAAAACCCTAATTGAATGTGATAAAAATCTTCAACAGTCACTGGAAACCATAGTTGAAGAAAACCGTTGTGTTTTTTTTTTTTTTTTTTAATGTTTCAGCTACTGAGTATCAGTATTGTGTAATTTTGTTACTGCAGTTTTTAGGTAGCAGTTTCATGTCTCGATTGGTATCAGTTTTTGTGTTATTATTGTTTTCAGTTTATGAGTATCAGTTTTGCACTACTATAGGTATCGGTTTTGTGTTACTTTCTTACTTACAGTTTTGTGAGAACTGAATAGAGTTGATTGGTATTATTTTTTTAATCACTGGGTATCAGTTAGAATTAATATTGGTATCAAGAAATTCATTAAATACATATGAACAAAAACATAACACAGTTAATACATTAAAACTAATACCTAAAAAATATGTAACTGATACGTAAAAACTGTTGTACTGTTTTTTTTTAAATCTAATACAAAAAATATTTACATCACAGTTTGATTGATTAAAGCAAAACAAGTCCGATTGTAATACACATTTAAAGTAACAATACAACTACACAATAAAGACAACATCAAAAACATATGAACAAAAACATAAAACAGTTAATACAGTAAAACTAATACTTAAAAAAAAAAAAACTGAAACCTAAAAGCTATTGTAATGTTTTTTTTTTTTTAACTAATACAAAATATTTACATCAAAGTTTGATTGATTAAAGCAAAACAAGTTCGATTGTAATACAGATTTAATGCAACAATACAACTACACAATAAGTACAACATCAAAAACATATGAACAAAAACATAACATAGTAAATATAGTAAAACTGGTACATAAAAAAATATAAAAGCGATACCTAAAAACTGTTGTAATGTTTTTTTTTAAAACTAATACAAAGAATATTTACATCACAGTATGATTGATTAAAGCAAAACAAGTTCGATTGTAATACACATTTAATGCAACAATACAAACATCAAAAACTTAACAAACGAATATAAGAAAGTCTTAATTAAAAAAAATGATATCTCAAAAAATACAAAATTGATACCCAACTACTGAATAGCTGAACATTAAAACGATTATAACACTAAATTGAAACGATTATAACAGTAAACAAAAACTAAATCGATGCAAACAGATTATAATAAACAAAAATTAAATCGATGCAAACACAAAATATAATAATCTCGAGAATGATTTCCCAAACCAATATGTGCGGGATCAATTTTGCAATCTTAAATTCGCGAGCAATACAGATGTTTGAAGACAATTGTCAGAGATCAAAAAATGCAGGAAAAAATCGCATTGGAGATGAATGGCGAGATCGAGATATGCGCGAGATCGAATTGACGAAGGAGGAAATAGCACGCGTGATTTACGGTATTAAAAAAAACAGTGTAATGTCCTTTTGATTAAATTATTAGCAAGTTTGTCCTTGGGGTTAAAATTTTAATGGGTTGTCCTTATGGTTAAAAAAACCTTAAATTTTGTCCTTGTGATCATTTTCCTGATCTAATAGATAAATATCATTTACCATTTCAAAATGACCATCAAATATTATTAGATGTTACATCGCCTAAAATAGAATCTACTACATACACTTTATTTTTAAATTAAAAATTCATCTATAAAATATTAATAGATCTTAGTATCACTTAAAAATAGGATCTACCAAGTAACTTTACTTACATAGTCGTTTTAAACTAAAAAACATTAGAAATTGCATTTGTGACTTTGTACCTACTAATCTATGTTTTTTTTAACTAAATTTATCATTTTAATAGCATTTTGTAGTGTGGTTTTTTTATAGCAAAAAAACTCATACTTGTATAAAAGTCGCTCAAAAAAGCCCAAGACTCAAAAAAGTTCAGGGCTCAAGCCTTGCGCCTTTTTGCACCTTTGCGCCTTAACTACTATGTTTCACTTGCAGAACAAACTTTGAATCAAATAGCAAGACGAATAAAATTAGATCAATGGGATCCATGAAAAAGCAGTTAAAACATTGTTTTCCCATTATTAAAACATATGGTTTAGGGGGTCTGTACGAAGATAGAATATCCCTAACTTCGAAACTAATTTCTGAAGTTTGCAGTACCATTTTCAAGCTATAGCTGTAATTCAACCATAAACAATGATAATTGTGGAACGAAACCACCAAACAAGTAACCATCGTAAGACCAGATCTCAACCTTTAAACAGATCAATCCCCTTATATGAAAATTAACAACCCAAAATTCTTCTTAAACTAAGACTTTGTAACAATTCTTCCCTAACTAACCTTCGTAGACGGAGTAATCGATTTCGAACTACATGAAGAATCAGTTATGGAAAGTTGAAAGATTTTCACTTACGCCAGAGCATGTCGGACCCAAGATTTGTTATGGCTTGATTCTCTGTACTCGAACAATTTCGCTTAATTCTATGTGGAAATTGGGTAGAACTGCCATGGCATTAGGTTTGGATATTTGTTGGGATGGGTATGAAACAAAGGGTTGCGAGATCGGATTAAACATAGCAATTTTACGTTATTTGGTGGAATCGAAACCTCAGTGGTTTCGTTTTGAAGAAGGATCGTTTGTCTTCTCCCTTTGGTGGAATCTGATCTCCCTACATCAAAATGGTGAATCTCAATGTCACATATGTTTAGCGATGGAGGTAAAAGGGAATTAAGGATCGGGGTTAGTTTGAAAAATTAGCAAGTGAATGAGAAATAATAGGCATCAGAGTTGAAGGGGAACAATGGATTTGAAGGGGAAACAATATAGAAGAAACACACTTTTATTTGGGCTTTGGAGCTTTGTTCGATCCGTAAAATCGAATAAATGGTAAATGGAAGGAAAAACAGGGGACATCGGGATGTCACTGGGAGAAAACATGGTTGAAGAAAGGGTATTTTTTAATTTTGGTTTCAGAAAAATTGATTTTGGACAACCCTCCCTAACGATCGGTTTGATCAGTATTTTTCTACTTTTTTAAACCACCTCATTTGTAAGACACGATGGCCTCTTCAGCGAATTTGTGCCCGATTCATCTTATTATATCTACCAATCTACAATATTGATAATTTCCTACAAGCATGTTTCATGTTAATTGTTATTGGAATTTTGATGATACAATATTTCCAAAATTAATTAGATTTTGGAGATATTCTCAATAATTTGCTTACCCGTTTTGTGCAATAAAGGAATATTAAGGAGAAAGAGATATTGGAGTCGCCATTTATTTTTTTGCCATATTTCATGCAAGAAGAAATAGAAAGAAATTAAATTGAGAAAGAATCGATTGATGGAGAAAAAAGAAAGTTATCAATCAATTATATGACAATAAAATTAATGGGAATATTAGTTTTTCATGAATTGATTTATTTACATAAATCAATTACTTTATCCCCAAGTAATTGTTCCTCTGTATAAAGAGAGGCATAGAGAATGTTATTATCATCAGATCATCTGTATTTCTCCATTTCTTTGCTCTACTGTAAAACTATGTAATCTCTTTAATATTAATAAAATCTTTCCCTATTGAAGTGGACGTACACTATCTCGCGATAGTGGAACCACTGTAAATATTGTGTGTTCTCTGTTTGTTTTTTTGTGATCTGTGATTGATAATCATTTCAATCTGTTTGTTCTATCACATCATTGAAAGATCGTATTGAGGATTTTCCACTGAAAGGAATTGATCACCCCTTACACACGTATCGTCAACTTGTATCTGCAAAATTATTCCGATATTTCTTGATTAATCATTAGAATAAGTATTTTAACTATACAGTATATAGGATAATTAATTTTGATGGGCAAAATTATCTTAGTAATAATTTTTCTTTTGCAAAAGATGATGAAATGTAGAACAAATATAGAAAATCGTTAAATTTCGATGATTGTAAAAATAAGTAAAAATGAATTAGGGTAAAATAAATTTGGGTTGCCGAGCCTTTCCATACCCACAAGCACGTGTGTGTGGGGAATACATACACACGCATGACGTGGACATATACAAATAAGTATCTTAAGTTTGAAGAAATAACATTTTTGTATACGTAACTCAAAAACCATTCTATTTTCAATCATATCCAATACTATCGCCCTGTTCGCAGCTAAAAAACACCCTGTTACCGTTGCGTTCGCGTCGGACGCGTCGGACGCATGAATGTGGTGACCAGGCTCACCAACAGCCAAACTGAACGTAAGAAATTGAACCGCTCGCGTCGGACGCGTCCGATGCAAAGCCATTAATTTGTCTGATCTCATGTAGTAGTGAAAGCATACATTGTTTGGTTGGTTCATGTGCATGCTTTGTTGCAGACTAACCAAGGATCAAGTCCTATCTTCATCCCACTTTTTAGTGTTTTGTTGTACACTGTTTGTTAATGCTTAATGCCTACCGTAGACTATTTGTTAATGCTTAATGTTATTTTTCAATTTTTTTGTTGTACACTGTTAATGTTTAATGCTATTATAATGTATTTGCATTAATTATATTGTTATTTAAAAAGGTTTTAACACAATCGCTAATTAGATTTAACGGTACAATTAAAAATCAGTATTTAAATAATTCAAAACAAATAAATACCCTGTTCAAATACCACGCTCAAATACCTCATTCGTAGCAAAAAACACATTTCCTGTTCACAACGGTGTCACGCTCAAATATCTCGTTACCGTTCGTCAAAAATGCACACTATATACTAAGTACTGACATTGACGAATGTAAATGTTCCATTTCAGTTCCTGCCGTTTTATACTTTTTATATCATATGATAAAAATACTATATTGATTAATGGTGATTGTTTTTGTGAATTCAGTGCAAGTGCTTTTGATGTTGATGCATTCTAATTGTATGTATTTAATTGAGTTCTATTTTTTTCTTTCATAATTATTTAAAAATGTTTAATTTTTTATTAGTTTAATCTCCAACTCCCTTATAGCTGATTTTATCTTCTCAAAATCAAATTACTTCCTACTAATTATTTTTCATAAGTTACTTGCAACTAATGAGTTAGTTAGTCGGTATGAATCTTAATACTTATGTATCCGTATATGTATTTTTGAATGGAAAACTGTTCATTTTTTTCTTTTATGTTTGTCAATAACTAATATATTGCTGCTTGAAATCATGTTGAACATGAGTTCTCAAGCTTACATTATTTCTATTTTTATCCCGTATACTAGTGTTTATATAAACAAAATCAATTATATTTCTAGCAGTTCATCGTACCTGTTGGATTTTACAATCAAATGCAAAACGAATAAAAGTTGGCATTGGGCTCTTACACGGCAGAAACATATGATTTATTTTAGTTATTATCTTTATTTTGTGTTTGGTGTTAGCACATACGTCTGCTGGAAAGATTATCATTGCTTCATATAAATTGTTGTGTCATTGAATAGCCAACAAATGGTCTTTTAATACTTATCCAATTAGAGCAGCTGTTAAACAAAAGCACAAAGGCTTGAAAGAAGGATTCTTGTGGGGGTTATGACCTGCAGTATAACAATGAATCAAATGAAACTTGTTTGGTAAATATTTTCTGTATTTTCAATAACTCATGTTTACTAATGATGAAATTTCAGGTTATGGCAACGTCGATTTGGCCGTGCATGCTACTCATAAAAAATGAGATCTTTTTTAAAAGGTTTAAGTTAATTATCTTGGAGAATGTTCAGTATATATATAGATATGTGATGGGGAAAGATGTGTTAACTAGGAAAATAAACATCGTGTGGTTTCTGGAAACTCAATTTTTGTATTCCTTTCTGTTATGGTACCTATGGTTACAGAGTGCCAATTGGGTGGTTAAGGAGCTTGATAGATTTTCTTTGAATCATAATCTATTTCAGTATTACATATGTATGTATATAATTTTTAGGTCTTGTGATATTCTACACTGCAGACATTAAAATTAAATTCTTGTGTAGATCTTTAATGAAGACTTCAACCTTAGTTTTTCAAGAACAAGAAGAATAAAAAAGTTTTGAATTTATGATTTGTGGCCTATAAGAGACATATCATAGACATTGATTCTGTCAGAGTTTCTAACATCGTTTATACAGAAATAAAGGAATCAAACATTAGTTGGTTTGTTGGAAAGTTTTTTCTTTTTTATACCTAGACTAATTCATTGTTCATGATGTATGGGTGCACACAACACATACTCAACTAGATTCAGTCCCTCAATCTGAGCCAACCCACATAAGCCTAACCAAACTCACCTTAGTTTGAATCAAATATGAGTTACAATTTGTAATTCATACTTCATACCGATAAGGTGTGATTTTATTTAATCCAACCTTGTTTTAACTTTTAACCCAACTTAATCCTATATATAAAAATAATTATGTATTTTGCAATAATGCTTATGTATTTTGGAATAAAGATAGAGTTGACTAAGATATTTTAAAGAGCATTTTAATGTGTTTTGTGATAAAATCCGTACTCCAACGTGCAACGTGCAGTGAACTAATTTCGTGTAATGTGTTTTACAATGAAATTCTAGTAAAATATGTTTTGTAATGAATCAGTTATGTTTGGTGCATTATTTAGTTGAAATTTGATATTTTAGGTTGGATGTTTTAATATTATACTTTAATTTTTTAAACATGTTCTCAGTTTTGTTTTAGATTCATGTAACCCACCCGTACTAAACGCGACCTAACTCATACTCAACCCAACATATATCCAATATCATATAACGGATTGAATTACATCTAACCCATTACCCATACGTATATTAGTTTGGTGTAATATTTGATCTAACACTACTCAACTCATACTTCATGCGGCCCTACTGGTCCACTTTATGTAAAATCATAATATGCTAGGGAAACGCAGGAAAGATTCACATGTTTTAAATGGTTAAAGTAATAATTCAATAATAGTATGATTCTCTAGCACTTTTGGGAGTATTCCCAATAGATAGTGTCATAGTAGTTAAAGCGCTAAGGCGCAAAAAGACGCAAGCATTGAGCCTGGGGCTTTTTTGAGCCTTGGGCTTTTTCGTGTGCCTTATATATGAGTTTGATCTGCTATTTTACTAACTACAAATAAATTTTTAAACCATATTTTATAGTTCATTCAATTATTTACATATTTTATTAATAAAATTTAAATTTTAAACCATATTTTATAATTTGTTGAACAATCAAAATTTTTATTCAACTATTTATAAACAAAATTTTGAATTTAGCCAAAAAAGCGACTCAAACAACAAAAAGGCACAAGCCTTGAGCCTTAGGCTTTTTTGCGCTTAGGCGTGCCTAAGCGCGCGCCTTGCTAACTCTGGATAGTGTTTGACAACATCAATCAATGCTCATTTTTGCCTCCACCTTCTTTTGTGGTCTTAGCCGGCTTTAATAAAGCCGGCTAAGACACTAGTGGATTGCAATCCGCGAGAATATATTTTTTCTATTTTTTATTGTTGCTACCTTAGCCGGCTAAGTCGATGACCTCTTGGGTTGCCAAGGGAACCCAGAAGAGAGTCACCGATCCTCTTTTGGGGTTCTATCAGTTCCAAACCGTGACACAGATGGGAATTCGCTTTGTATTAGCAAAAGGGAGAGTGAATATCGTGCGATGCAGGTATGTTTGAATGAAGCAGGAAGCCGCCCCTGCCTAAAATAATCCAAAGAATTTATAATTCCCTAAAAATACTTCTTGAATAAAGCATAATTGACAATTTTATGTCTGAAAATCATGGATTATAGTTTGTGGAGTTCGCATGTTAAAATTATTAAATTAGCATATAGAAATTAGGTTTATTATTCTTTCGGTAGCAGCTTTTTGTAAGTAAGCGTTATGCTTCTGAATTTAAATTTTAAAATAGACACCAACAGTGAGAACACGAAATCAAATATTAAAATTGTCTCTCGTAGTCCAGTGTATATGCTTTCTGAAGATGACAAGAAACTCATCAGACATGATAACTTATTTTAGTTTTATTTCAATAGATCATGTAACCATGTCTATTAGCTCTAACATTCTAGGTACTTAATTTTGTTTCATTTGGATTGAAGAGTGGAATCCTTAATCACCATACATGCATGTTCTGTTCAATGGAACCTTGCTGGGTTAGTGTAGCACTTCATATTTTTACTAAAAAATACTTTGACAAAATAAGCAGTAATTTTGCAAAAAACTGTTATTTGCTTTTAACGGTAAAAATAACATCTTAATTTTTATTCTTCACTCGATATGATTATTCCTAATGTTTGAGAAATCATTCTGCTTTTTTCGTTGTGCTAACCGACAATGAAAGAAAGGGCGTTTAATTCGATTTCTTTCGATGCAAAGAAATATCTAACTTGGTTGTTTTACCCTGGTAACGACGTGCCAGAGCAAAATGTCACTGAAAAGCGACCTTGTCTGCAATTCAATCAGAAATTGAATTAGTAAAATTCTGTGACAACTTGGAGGAAACGTTAACGTATTTGAAACTTAAAAAACACATTGTACAACTTTTAGGCTCATCTTATGTAAATATATAAAGATAGTATGTAGGCCGTGCGGATGACCCGAATTTAGGTTTTGTTTGACAGAACCTACAATATAATTCGTTGGAATTGTACAATTTGATCAATGTTAAATCCAATCACAACATGATGATAAGAATTTTTGCAATATTAAAACGCATACGGCATGCATTTAAGATTTTTGTGTTTCATATTTATACAACATGAGCACGGATAGAGTATATCAAGAATAATAAAATAAAAATGGGTGGGCACTAAAATTTAACACCACAAAAACTATTTTTACTTCTACCAAATTTAAAACATTATCTTGTTTAAATTCATATATTTGTGTTTGTTCGTGTGTAACATAGCAACCTGTGCGATGTATAATGTACCTACGTATAAGAGTTTGGATTTCCATTGTGACTGATGTGTTAGTTCATCAAACGTACAAATGTATTGTTTAGAAGTACATTCAAATACTTGTATATATATATATATATATATATATATATATAGTATGGTGCTAAGGGCACACCAATATGTTCTTAATACCGCAATTAAAAAAATAAAACTCATTAAATTTTGTATGCTTCCTAATACCATATTACCTCTTCATTCTAATCTCCCACTAAATCATTATTTGTCGAACTAATCACGTATTAAGCTAATCTAAATACTGTAATCTCTCGTAATCGCTGTCTTTATCGCATCTTTCGCGGGAAAATTCAAATTCGTACGGTAATCTCTCAATTGTTTGGTGATCTGAAAATCCTAATCTCTCACTTTCTCTTCTTGTTTGCTTAATCCAAACTTTATTCACGGCTTTTGTATATTGCGGCGTCGAATTCGTTTATCGGTTATAAATCTAGGGCTTAGCTCGTTGATCGCCATGGTTATTACGGCGCTCGACTAGTCGCGACTAGTCGTCGACTAGTCGGCTAGTCGAGGTTGAAGGCTCGACTTGAAACGTCGACTTGCCAAACGTCGACTGAAATCGAAACCCTGGAAATCGAAACCCTAAATCGAAGTGTCGATGTCGATTTGGAACCCTAAGATGATGGACTCGAACTCGATCTACCCTGGAAGCCTCGATTTGAGTTTTGGAAGTCTTTCTGGAAGTCGTTACAGGAGCCGCCGCCACTAAAGGATTGCAGTTAGGGTTTTATTACGAAGTGGCTTCATCTGCTTCTTTCCTTTTCTACACTGCGTATTTCCTGCTTTGTTTTGGGGTTGTGTAATACGGGCTTGCTGCCGTATGGATTTTGTCATGGGCCTTGGGCTTATTTTGGTGATGTATTTTCTGTTATTTTTCTTTTTGTGTTTTGGGCAAGAAAAGTTCTATGATGTTTTCTTGTCCTTGTATTTATGTTGAGCAACCAGGTTCGAAGGAATAAATATGATTTACCATTTTGCAACCACGTACAAGCGGAAAAATCACTTCATATTGCGGTCAATGAGGTATGCCAGTACATATTTGAATTTTATCCATATGTATTAGTTAGAAATTTCAAATTATATATGTATATATCTATTTATCGACTAGTCCGACTAGTCTACGACTAGTCCACTAGTCGACTAATTGGACCTTTATCGACTCGACTCGACTTACCGCCGTGATAACCATGTTGATCGCTTTTACAAATGAGGACGAACGAAATCGAAATAGGGTAAAATAGTGTGGTAGCCCTATTTTTTAAGTGTGTGGTATTAAGAAGAATGTAATACTAATTCTTATGGTATTTTTTAGTCGTGGTATTAGGAAGAACATATTGAGGTGCCCTTAGTACCACACACACTCACTCTCTCTCTCATATATATATATATATATATATATATATATATATATATATATATATATATATATATATATATATATATATATATATAAGGAGGGTTCCGCTACACCTCTTATATTCCACGTGAACTGTCCTCCTCTCTCTCTATATATATATATATATAAAAGGAGGGTTCCACTACACCTTATATTGCACGTGAACTCTCCTCCTCTCTCTCTCTCTCTCTATATATATATATATATATATATATATATATATATATATATATATTTGTGTGTGTGTGCGCTTAATTTTTTGTATATAAAATAAAACACAACCGATGAGAGATGACACAAAACATCTGGAGTTATGGACTATATTGAGAAGGTACTCCAATATTAGAAATTCACTTTGTCACCAACTGTCAAATTTGTACACATTAAATAGACCTTTTACATATAAACTCATATTTTATTTTAAACTGGTAAACTGCCTTTGTCAATGACATGGATGCAATCGTTTCATTGTTATACAATTTGTGGCATAATATGTTGGACAAACGTACAATTTTTCGGAGGAAAGAAAGTAAAACATAGTATGGAATATATCATATTTACAGAAGTTTATTTGGCTAGGAAAAAAGGATGAAATGAAGTAACCGATTAATGGAGAAACAACTAACATCTCACCTTCCTCCGTCTAGCTAAAAAAATAATTTTTGGCAGAGTTCCAAACATGGGTTATTGTATTTTATTCTTAGCAAGTAAGAGATTGTATTATACTTATGTATTGTACCTTATTTTACAAAAGAAAAATTAACAGGAAAGAAATTTAGAAATAATTAAGAGGGTGATACTCAGATACATACAGACATAGAGATGCCACTTCCATTTGTCTCCATATTGCTTGTGCAACTGTTGATGTTTTATTTTACATTTGAAACCACTGTTCGGTTATAATCGGTTGCTTGTTAAAGTTTAATGATGCAATTAACAATTGTTGTTCAAATAAACCAATTAGCTATCAATTCTCAGAAATATCCATTAGTATGTAAATAAAGAAAAAGATCAAGGAGATCGATCAGCAAACGGAGTTGCAGCAATACTGAGATAATTCAGAATTCTGCCATGCATAAGCAATCACATTTTAGTTATTTCACACTTGCAATTCTTGGTTTATTTCAGTTATTTAAGTTATTCCAGTTAATTCAACCCTGTTGCAACTATTTCATCTCTTATGTTATTTCAGATTACTACCATTTCGATGCTCCTGTATCAGTATCGTTGAACCATTTAACTTGTTATGTTGTTCTATTTTGGGTTACCCAGCTGGAATAAGATCGGGATCATCGTCATATGCCATAAAATTTGGATCATCAACGTTGTTTTTTCGTATGTGAGTGTGTGTAGTCATAATCAGAGCCGGCCTGGGGGCAAGCCCACCAAACCTATGGGCTGGGAAACACCCCCCCCCCCCCCCATAAGGCAAAAAGAAAGAAAAATCCAGTTGAAGGAACATTTCATATTCTTTTTCTCAACTTCATCCTTCCGCTCAGTTTTCGTCTAATTCATGGCAGCAAAAATTAGGTCAATTAATCTATTGCAACGCTGCAGGCTTTGCATTCTCATTGAGATAAATTCGGAAATCAATCTCTCGCTTAGGTGGCAGTCCTCTCACCTCCTTAAATATATCCATATACTTGCTCACAAAGGTATATATTTAACATCATCGACAGAAGAGTCTAGGGAGTAAAGAAAACTCAACATGACTGACCCTTGTGGATTGCAAAAAATCTCGACGGTCCTACCACTATAATCAATCGAACGACCCACTTCTCCCTGTCAAGGATAATCCAATATATGGCTAACCAATCCAATATCATACATAAAGAATCCCAACACGTAGGCGTCACAATCAAACTCAACTCCTAAAGTATAAAATTTTAACCAATACAAATCATAAATAAGTGCATCGAATCACCTATGGGGTTTGAAACTACTATGAGATCGGTAACAAGTGAGACGTCTAAGTGCAAAAAGTCAACCAAATTGCTAGAAATAAACGAACGAGAAGCTCCCGAATCAATAAGAATACATATAGGAAAGTCGGGAATAGAAATCAAACCTTCTATAGTCACTTTCCTACCTCGATCCGAACCACTTCTAGTCGGAGCTGCCTCCAACACATGAACCTGTGTTGCCGATGTACCGTCCCCTGTCCAGATTTCGGTGGACACGTCCTATAAGTTGCCCAGTCTACCCTCAGTTAAAGCACATTCCGTTCATGGTCGTCTTTCTGCAATCCTTGATGAAATGTCTTACCATCCCACAACCATGACACTTGATTTCTGACTTAATTTGCCTTTTCGGAGAACTATCAGCTAGCTTCGTCTTGCCTTTCTTGTTTTCCCACCATTTCTTTTTAGAACCAGAAAACTTAGAAGTTCCATTCTTAACATCCTTGACATCTTTCTTTTTATCCTCGTGCATCAAAGCCAAATCTACCAAAACCTCGAAAGTAGCCCCCATCGGGATATGAGTCATCACTAAGCCTTGGAGAGGTTGATTCAGCCCTCTCGTGAATCTAATAGTTTTCTTGCTAGTTGTGTTGACCAAGTCCATCCCAAACCTTGATAACTTATTAAACCGATTGATGTACTCTTTGACAGAAAGGTCTCCTTACTTCAGATTAAGTAACCGCTCTAACTGCATACCCTAACTTCCTCTCGAACCTAATTCAGAATCCAGTCCAATCAATAGCTCTTTCTTTGGCCTCAACAATTCCCCACCAAAATGACGCTTCTCCCTTAAGCTTCCAAGTAGCCAATTAAACCCTATATCGATCGTCAAGCTCCAATAACTCAAAAATTTGATCCGTATCCTTAAACTAATTGCGAGCCTCTACAAAAGTCTCTGTGTCTGAAAAAGTCTTTCCGCCCAAATTCAAGGAATCCTTACAAAGCCTAGAAAAGTCAATAGCAGCTGATAGATTAGGAGGAACCACCACAGCGGGTATTTGATCTTGTGCATTTTCTTATTCTTCGGTTGGTGTCGTAGCCTCTAAGTATCTACGAAACCAACCAGGAATAAGGACGCCTCCAGGAAGATTGCTGCTCAATAGAGTGAAGATAGATATTTTAAATTTTCAAAGAGTCAAAGGTTGTAACTGACTTGATGGGGTACTCTTTTATTTTGTTAAAATAACTTTGGTTTTGGAAATGTGTTTTCTTTCAAAAAATTCTCTTTTAAATCAAAATTTTAGCGATCTTGCAACCTTAGGCTCTTATACCAAATGAAACACCTCACATCCCTTATCGTTATCTACAATAGGATCCCGCTAAAGAATATGAAGCATTATAGGTATAAAGACGTAAAAAACATCATAGAGTCTACTCACAAGACGAAAATGATTTTCACTGTAGAAAAAGATAATTTAAAATAGAAACATTACATTTTATTTCATAAACCAAAATACTATGTCTCGTGGAAATAAAATCTCAGTATCAATTATCAAAGTACATAAATAATAACCCTCAAATAGTCATAGATACAACCAAATCATGGAAAAGAAATAACAAAGAGCAGTACATCTGCTGCAAAGACAATCCTCCATGATAGGGTCTGTTGAACAATCCGAACTATGCATTTCCACCCTGCGAGCCTGGGGGAAATAAAAAGGAAATAAGGAAGGAAACGAGTTAACCATAAATTTTGGTGACCTTTTATGATTACTAGCATGATTGATAAGCAAATGAAATAGACAAAACAATAATTATAGTGTCAGATAGGTCAAGTGTCTGAGTATACCTAAAGTGAACTTATAGGGTGACATAAAAGGTTGATTTTTCTCATTCAATAGATAATATGTTTGGCCATTTGTACTTGTACAAATTTCAGAACATATTAGAATTAGGAAAATTTTTCCTAATACTACTCATCGATCGACTGTCAATATCATAGTGATAATCTATGCCCACTGTAGGTCTTGATCTTTTTAGGCCCGATCCATCAATAAAAAGACATACTATTACCACATATGTTATAATGTCTTATCTTCCCTAGTCATTTCGATGCACGCACATCAAACCGCCCAAAGGCACCCGTACCTACCTTAATTTGGACCATCTTACTACCTAGCACATCATGATGTGTGCCCTTTCCTCCTAGTGTGAGACCATATGTGATAAAAAAAAGTATGCTGTCTGGTTTGGATCCCCAACAAATAATACAGTCCAATCACGATTGATAGGACCCCCATAGAAACCGTAGGAACAATTGTCATAGATTAACCATAGAATTAGGATTTTTAACCTAATGTCAATTTTAGTTCAATATATATTAAGCCTAACTGCCCATTTATTTACCATAGAAACCGAAGTCATAGAATTGCCTAGTCACAAGGACACCATAGAATTGTCTAATCATAAGACCATCATAAAATTTCCTAATCACAAGGCCGTCATAGAATAAAATTGCTTAATCATAAGGCCACCATAGAATAAAATTGCCTAATCACAAGGCCACTATTGAATTGTCTAATCACAAAGCCACCGTAGAATTACCTAATCATATCAAGGCTACTATAGAATCATAGAATTACCTAATCACAAGACCACCATAGAATAACCATAAAATGTTAGGCTTGTAACTTAACATCATTTAAGTCAATAATTCATATCAAGCCTAATTATTCTTTTACAATTTTATGTCATATCCATATTTGCAAATAAACAATGTTTGTTTATTATGATTCCATAATTTCTTATATTTATGAAAATATATGTTATGGTTCATTTGTAGGTCATAACCTGTGCCATAGTCATTTTACCAACTTTTTGAACTTTGCCTATTTTCAATCCAATGTCCCATTTTATTACAGTTTCATAATATATGTCAAATTAGCTCTAAGATATCAAATCGTGTTTCCATTATTTCTAATTTACTCAAATTTCCTAAACATGCACAAAATAAAAGGATAATTTTTAGTCATAGGCAGTTAGGCATATAAACGTATGCCTAAACCAGTCATATACATATGCCTTTTAGGCATATTAGGGTATAATCGCACTAAACTGTAAAAAAAACTTACGAAGAAGCAGAAAGAGAATTGTGAACATAACTTACAATAATTTGAATATTAATTAAACAAAAACTGTAAGAAAAGACAGAAAAATTACAGAATCTACTTACAGAAAGAAATTACAGAAAAACGTTAATAATCTGAAACTGTAAATAAATAAAAAAACTATAAACAAAACTACGGCTGTAATTACTATTATTCCTATTTCCCTAAACTTAATCAAAAATATGATAATTATAAAACTCACCAGAAGAAGTTCCTTTGTATCCCCAGCGGAACCTCCTGAAGAAAATAAAATAACAAATATTTTTATTAATCTCAATCCACTAAATTTAATTTTAGGTTGTCCCTGTCTCTTAAATAGAAGACTAGCTTAGGCAGGGAAGAGATGTGTTGTGGAGAAATGGGGAGGGGATTTGAGGTTTATTTATAGGGGGAGCAAAAGATTCTCAACCGTTCGATTTAGGTTTTAAAATTGAACCAGCCATATCCTTGAATCAATTCGGAGTGGCCATGTCAACAAATCAGAGTCACTCACGTTAGTTAGAAAAATTCGAATTAAATCTCGTACATCCGTTCATTTTCATGCCTGGCAAGTATATGTGCTAGACATGCATGGGTTAACCCATGCAACCCACAGGTCGACATAGGCCAACCAACATGCAATTTGGTCGACTTATGGGTCGACCTGGTTATTGCTGGGTTGTCCCATGCAACGGTCTATTTTTTTTCTAATTTGAATTTCAAACTTCGAATTATCATAACTCCTTCATTTTACGTCTATTTTACGTAAATCATATATGCTTCTGAGCCAGAAAATCATAACAGACCTAATGGCGCAATTCCTGTTGTTAAATTTTGAAAATTTTACAACTTATTAATTAATTTATTCATTTGCCAATTAACCATTGTATATTGAAATTTGGGTTGTTACAATTCACAACCTCCCAAAAATATAGATTACCACATATATTACTACTCCCTTCGATTCATAATGTAAGATGTTTTAGAAATTTACACGGAAATTAAGAATAAAAATTATTGACACTTAAGTCCATACTTAAATTAAGTAGGCCCCATAAATTATCTTTTTATGTGCAACCTACTTATCACTTCTATTTTCATGCCTAAAAATCGTGAAACAACCATTTAGTCCTTAACATTTATTAAAGATCAAGGATAAAATAGGAATAACAAGCTAAAACTTTTTATATTTTGAAACAAATCATACAACTTAAAACACCTTATATTATGAACCAAAGGGAGTACTATTTAACTTCCTAGTCCATTTTCTTCTATTCTATCACTATTAATTTGTTCAATGGAAAAGGACCATTTTTATCATTCGCTGCCCAAGGTGGTCCAGTAACTTCTTGAGAAATAGGCATTAGTGCTGGCTGACTCCGACTCCTCTTCATCCTACGTTCCACTATCTTATTTGAAAACCTTTTATGTTTCACATTCTCTACTTGCGGTGATAGTGCTCCTCTTTGCCTTAGAAATTCTAAAGCTTCTCCATAGTCAATACTTTCTGCTATTTTTATTTCAATCTCAAAAGGATTACGGTAGAGAATAAGGTCCCGTTTAAACCTTCTTCGCAGTCATTATCTTTGTTGTAAACTTCATATATCTCATCAAGAAGAATCTCCTTTGCTCTCCACTTAAGCGCATGTTTTTCTGTCGTGCGACCTACAGTAATTAACCGTTGGTTTTGGATTGTGGTGCACTTAACACCACGCCACGAATCATCCGTACTCCAAGTTTGATTACTTGCCATAACTTATAACTGCAAATAGTCATAAAGATGTCAATGAATTGTATAACAAGAAAATATTGTATTTATAGCAAGCAGGGATTGCACTGAAACTTTCCTTGCTATTGTTTCCTCGCTACCTTCTTTTTTAGTTAATAAATGAGGTTGCTGTAAGCTATTACTTGGGACCAAATTTTTCGTGGTCAATTTTCCCTTTTTCTTATTCCTCCCGCTTCGATTTTCTCTCCACTTATGAAAGAAAATTAATTAGGTTAACAGTTGTCCCTTTTCACTTCTCTTCACTTACCAGACCCCGCTCCAACCCTGAATCCTGTCTACAACCCAAGAAACCCTCTCAATCACTTTATTCGGCCTTATTGTGAAGCTGAAGCGGAATCCCGATATGCATATAATTGAATTTGGAGGAATTGAAGGCTGCGTGAGTTGACTGAGTTCAGAGGATGAGGGAGATGCTTGGTTTGCGTGGTTGTAGATGCGGTTGTAGATGGGTTTGGGAGGAATAGGACTGCGTAGGTGAGGGATTGATGCAGTTTGTGCTTGAAGGTGGGTCTGGCAGATTAAATTGGAAGCAGAGATTGGGTCAAAGAAGGCTGGCAAAGCAGTTTTGGTTTGGAGATAATGGCATTCATTTTGAAGCACAATATTATGTTCTTGAATTTAAGCTTAACTAAGCATTCATTTTGATACGCAGTACATAAAAACTTACAATTGTATTGCTGTCAGTAGATAATGGCGTCATAAGGAGTAACAGGGTGGCTCAAAGGGAAAGTGAAGGCTGTTCCTTCGGGAGATTGCTTGATGATAATGGCAATCTCCAAATCAGAAATTCTGCCTGAAAAAGCCATCACATTGTCTTCCATTATTGCTCCAAGACTGGCATAAGAGCATTGTTTACCATGCTATTTTTTGGCATAGTTGAAAATATTGTATAGTTTAAATACTAACAAAATGCTTGATGCACTATATATATCTCCCCACGTTCAATCTTTTTCATTTGTTATTTATTTGTAATTACGTAATATTGTAGAAAATGCATTGAGAAATGTTTTTTAATATAGCAAATTTTTTTGGATAGCATTTTCCCTGCATATATTTACCGTGCTTTGTGCCAAAACTTACAAATATTCACAGCACATTACTAGCTGGCAGATGACAATAGACTTCTGTTTTTTTTTTTCCTTTCAAATTGTAGTGCTGTTGAAATCAGTATCTGAGTATCCTTGAACTGAAGGCCTCTTAACATTGCATTTTTTCCCCACATATTTATTTACTCTATAGGCACAAAATGCTACTTGTATAGCATTTGTCTCCAATTTATAGTACATCCTACTTATTCAGTTACATGACAGGCACGTCGGGGTGGAGTTGTTGAGCCTTTTGCATGGGAAAGCAGAGAGTACCTAAGGCAACTATGCATTGGAAAGGTCTCTTCTTTTGAATTTAATTGTCATGCTATAGGAGTGATATTTCGAGTGCGACAATGATATTTATTTTTTCTGGTTTAATTCTTTTTGTAGGATCAATGTTACTTTCGGAGTAGAATGTACTGTTCCATTAATAGGATTTGAGTTTGGATTTGTTTTGCTTGGTGATAAGAATGTTGCAAAATTAATCGTGGAACAAGGATGGGCAAAGGTAATTGTTACATGTGTATTCAACTTTTTACTTGTAATTCATACTATGCCATGGCTGCATTTTACAGACATGCATTGAGTAAATGATAAAATTTCACCTTTTTGTTGCCTAAACTATTCAATATGTTAGAGAACAAGGTCAACAAAAGGAAGAAGCAAGCCCATACCTGGCTGAGTTGATGCCGCTGGAAGAGCAAGCAAAGCAGGCCGGTCAGGGTCGTTGGACCATAGTCAGTATTTACTGTTATCCAAATGTTTATCTGTTTTTATGTTGTGCATATATGTTGCATAAAGCATAGACAAAGTGTAATACTAGCGGAAGGGAAGGAGATGTGAGAATAATGAAAGTTGCTTATTTTATTGATAGAACTTAAAAGAGCAAGTTATGAAGTCCTAGTGCATATATACAATGCAATACGACATAACTTATTTTGAGGGAAGACACAATTAATATTCTAGAGTGTTACAACGTTGACACTTTTTTGGGTTTATAATTTGTTAATTATTAACATATTTGTGGACGCTGTGATACCGTACAATTAAATTACTAGGTTAAAGTCTAATTTTAGATCCTTGTAATAAACAGGCCCATGATATATTGGCACCTTGATTTGTCTTGTGTAAATTATTCACCATGTTCATTCGCTGATAATTGATGCAGGAGCACGGTGCCTTAGGGAAGAGATGTACCTTCTTCAGCTATCGGTGATTCCAATACTTTCGATGTTGTGGTCTTTAAAGATGCAAAGAAAGGAAAGCCTATCAAAGCCATCGTTGAGCAGGTTCGCGATGGTAGCACCTTTTGACTCAATTTGCTCCCACAATTCCATTTTTTCCAAGCATTTGTTGCAGGTGTCCACGTAATTTTTTGGTATCATATGTTTTGTATGCATGTAAATTATTTTTTTGTGGATTTTGATGTTTGAAACATTATCACTGAGCTAAATGAAATAAGTATAGAGTGGAGTAAGTAAATGAAATAATTTAGATACTTATTTACATGAACTAAATTATGTTTGATTTTGATATATTGTGCATAATTTACATGCATACATAGTTTAAATGAAACATTATTGTTGTAATCTATTTTCAAAATTGTCTGGTTTTTAAATATTTGAGTATATTTCATCTCCTTTAGCAAATTGCTTTAATGTCCTTTTAACGAGAATCAAACATTCTGAATTGATGATTTTCTATAGTTGAATGGTGCTAGTTTCTCTATTGTTATGCAATCTTTAATTTCTTTCTCTCCATATATAAATGACAGTAGTAAAAAAATATAGTCATTTTTGAATTCTTTTGGCCTGACTTTGAAAATTTTCTGGATATAATATATGCTTTCTCTGGTGTTTTGGATTGTTTCCAACTAACTGAAATTCAAATTATATTTGGTAATGTATCAAATGCGTTTTAAATAAATACAATCAAAAAACAAACGATCAATGCTTTTTGGGTATTTTTTGCATTGTAGTCACTAGCTTTTTTAAGCACTTTTTGTTCCACTTTAGGGATCTGTCTCGAGTAGGCAATATGTTTGATATAGCAAAGTATGCACAGTGAAACTCTTTCATTTTAAAGTTATGATACCCAGAACCTCACAATTGATATCCATATCACTCCAAACTCTGACACATCACCTGCATGTATCTTAGACTTACTGGAAAAAAAAAAGATTCCTAGATTTTTAATGTGAGGAAAGCAAGAAAAATGTCAAAATATTATAGGAGAGAAGCATCAAAACTTTCCAATCACTAAACATTCAACTACCATAAAAAGCATAGATCAACATTGTGGCTTATGCTATCAGAAGACCCATGTTTTTGTAATGGCTATATACACATGTCAGGGCTTTCCATGGCAGCATATTGAAAAGTTTCATAGACCAATGCTGCAAAAGTTAGATGTTTGAAGTCTTTTAGCTTCAATACCTTTAAAGGGTGCTTCATGTCTTTCATCACTTTTCCTAATCCTTAGGTTTTGTGAAAGGTTACAACTATTCTAAATCTAGTGGATTCTTTTTTTGCTATGAAAGCTTATAGCGTGATAATCACAAGATTAATTAATTATATGATAAAAAATACTCACTTGCTCTTACATTGTTCTTGAATTTTAAAATTTTATATTTCATTTAATGTATCGATTGATTTTCACTCGCATCCTTCTATAGTTGCTCTAATTACGATCCTAACTTCTATACAAACAGTCCAACATCATTTGTAAGGGATCAAGATTATTGTATTAATATCAATGACAGTGTCGAATACATCAATGACAGTGTTGAAGACATCAATGACAGCATTGAAGACAGTTTTGGAAAGAGCAGAGTAGCTTTTACCGCAAGGGCTGCCATTTCACCACCAGTTAATGGTTTCTTCACCATATCTCTGGGTAAATACAAAGTACATATTCCCCGATACAATATATTCGTCTTCTCACAAAGCTTTGATATATTCATCATAATTCAACCTATCAGAGTTGCATACAAAGCTATGGCTGTCATTTCTGAGAATGGTAGAATCTCTTGTAGGAATAGCGAACTGCATTAATGATCCATCCATGCATATAATTTTAGACGTCTTCATAACTGATTCGTGTATGTAGTTTGCAAATGAAGAGGACGAGAAGCAACAACCCATGTTTTATTTGAATATATGTTAATGTGGACATATTTATATCCACAAATTATTAAAGACTGGGACTGACATAGGTAGTAACGTAATTTAAAAGCAGAGTCATTGCTGACATAGTGCAAATGTTACATTATATTTTGGTGGTCCATGTAAAGTATGCTTAACTTTATTTTAAACTGTTATTTCATCTATTTTCAAAATAACGATTCTTTTCATTTTGATATTTTGATAGCAACTAAATGAAATAAGTAAGGAGTGGAGTAACTAAATGAAATAAGTATGCATGTAAATTATGTCTGGAGTAGGTAATTTCAGAATGGAGTGCTGCCTTGATGGAACCTGATGACAAAGCAAAGCTTAAAACAGCTGAACTTCAAGCAAAAAAAAGAATGTCTTAAGATGTGGACCAACTATACACCTCCACCTTCAAATTTCAAGGCAATTCATGATAAAAAATTCTCAGGAAAGGTAATTGTTGCGTTGTGTGTTTGTTCTCTCTTTAACCTTTCAGTGTATACCAACCTCAAATGGAGAATATTAGCACTACATCAGTTGCAGCAATTTATTTAGTTTATTTGCCTTTTGGGTTGCTGATTTGGTTTAAGATGCTTATGGTTCCGCTGTATTTACCATTCTTGGTTGCTGACTGAGCTTAGTATGCTTATGATTTTATATTAGCACATTCCATTTGTTTTAGGTTGTTGAGGTGGTCGGTGGAGACTGTATAATTATCGCTGATGATCCTTTACAACATGGAAGGCCACAAGCTGAGTGCAGAGTCAACCTCTCAAGTATCAAGTGTCCCAAAACTGGAAACCCTCGTAGAAATGATAAACCAGGACCTTATGCAGTAGAATCTAAAGAGTTTTTGGGATGGCGTATTATTGGTTGTCAAGTATGTAACTTTTAACTTCAAAGTTTGCAATATTTATTCGGATTTCTTGTTGTACAGTATTATTACTCTATTATTACTCTGGCATGATTGAGAGCATTTTTGTTATCATGTGGACATGTTACCATTATAACTTTTAACAAAATTCTATACATTTACTTACCCTTAAGAGCATTCCTAGCAGTTGCTGGATTTCATGAAATGGGAAGGAAAATGTTTTTCCCGCTCTCCAACAGTTGCGCGAGCGACGTAGGGGCAAATTAGAAATGGCGACGCTCGCCATTTCTAATTTGGAGCGGCGGGGGAGAAACGGTATTGAGAAAACCGTTTATACATTAAACGGTTTTCAGAAAACCGTATAATGTACAAATGGTTTTCAAAAAACCGTTTATAGCTTATGGTGCATTAAATGCACACCCATTTGCAATTTGTTTAAATTAGATTCTTATATTTAAATTCAATGATTTTTTTAAGTTTGAAATTTATTTCTAAATTTTTTCATTTATGTTTTAGTATGATTTTTTTTTTTTTTGTTATATCTTATCTTAGATTACTTAATTTTTATAGTTTTAAGGCTTTTGTTTAATTTTTTTTTCAGGCTTTTTTTTTTTTTTTTTTTTTAGTCTTTTGTTTTCGTTAAGCACTTCTTACCTATCCAGTTTGATAGTTGTCAGCTGGTATAACATATGCTAGTTATTAAAAACGGTATAAACGATACTAATTCCACATAGCATGTGCGATACAACAGATGTTCATTATAACATCACCAGCCATACGTAGGATACAATATAAAAAACTGAATACTAGCCACTAAAATATAGGATACAAGAGATGTTAAAGTAGGAAATTCAGTACGCAAACACATTAATTGTTACGCTCATTCTGAAGGGATTCTAAAGAGGTTCGAAGTCGCCTATTCTCTTGTTCCAACTCGTTGGCGTAAGAAATAGCCCTTGGAGGGAAACGGTCGTCTATCCACTCAAAAGTATTGAATCCGTTAGGCCATAGCGAGCATAAATGGATCCTACGACCAATATTCTCTCCATCCGTACGGACTACTACCTCCACCGCGTAACCACAGTGGCAACAAACGAGATAGGAGTTAACCTCCTGCTCGTTAGGAGTTTGGTTAACTAAAACTCGTCGTATCTCCTGATGACCTACATCCGGAACAGTCGGAGGACGAGCTACACCTGGATAAGTGGGAGGACGAGGGACTGTAGCCGCTCCTAAGCGTTCTTCATTCACAGTGTGGACTTGTTGATGACCTACATCTGGAACATGATTAATTGGTGGATGAATCGTCAGGCGGGCCAACTTCGGGTAGTCACGACGCAGGTCCTCGTAGTGCCGCTCTTGGTATTCGATATTCCAATCAATATCTGTTCTTGAACTTGAAGGCGGACGCTCAGGAAAGTTTTGATCATAGTTCGAATCCATTGATGAGGGCCATGACCAGGAAGACATTTTTTTATGTTGATGAAAAATTTGGTTTCGGATAACTAAAAAGTAGTAAACGTAGATATTTATATAGGCGCTCAGTGATAAAGGTTAGACCAGTCGATGCACTAAGGTGATCGGATATGACTAAAGCGATTTGACAAGTCAGTGGGCTCAGTGATAGGATAGGATGACCCATTTCTGTTTTTTAACACAGCACTAAAGCGATAGGATATGAAAGGACAAGATATGACAAGTCAGTAGCAATAGACTGTAACAATACAACACTTGAGCATTAGAGCATTGTAACAAAGCACTAAAGTGATAGGATAGGACGACCCAGTTATGTTTTTAACACCTAACTAAAGCGATATGACTACTCACGTCCAACTTTAATGTTTGTTAACTCCGTTATGATTTTTAACTCCGTTATGTTTTTTAACTCCTTTGTGCGTTGATAGGGTGACCTAGGTTTTTCCTATATATAGCAGCTTCTCTAATGCAACCTCCTCCATCCTCTTTCATAATGTCGAAACACGAAAATGAAAGTGTAGGCTCAACCATGGACAAATGAAAAAATGACGATGTAGCGGGAGCTACTCAACGACCTGGAAAAGAAAGAGTAGTTGAAGAGGGCGTTGTCCAGCCACTACGTCCGGGTGGATCCAACCCTATTTGCGGTTGTGGGGAAAAATCGGTTGTGGTTGTTTCGAAAACTGTAAAAAATGATGGTCATCGCTTTTTCAGGTGTGAAGCTTATGAGGACCACAAGATTTATCCCGACGAAATTGATTGTTGTTACTTTAAGCAGTGGATTGACCCTCCAATGTGTGAACGTGGAGCTCAGTATACACTGGAAGCGCAAGCCAAAATAACACGCTTGAACAAGCATGTTGCTGATCCTGCTAAAGCTGCATTTTTCCCCCGTCCGTGGTAGGTGTACGTGGAAATAACCATAATGTGTTTTATTTTAATTTGAATTTGATGTTTGTTTGTTTAATTGTTGTTGTTCGTACTCGTGTAGTTTGCATTTCTTAATGTTGTAATAGTCGTTATTGTAAGCTTCTTGGTAATGTAATAGTCTTTAATGGTACTATAGTCGTTGTTGTAATAGTCGTTGTTGTAAACAACATAACAAATACACAAAACAATAACAGTATGTAATAAACAATATTCCATTACCATTAAACTACAACCATTACAAACCATACGCTAACAAACCATTACACTAACGAACCGTTACAGTAACAAACCATTACAATAACACCTACCAGTAGACATAACAATATTATAGTACCATTAAACTAACAAACCATTACACTGACAAACCATAACATTAACATTAGCACCTAAAAAGTCATACAAACAACTCTTCGATCTTCATTAAATGTCCTCAATGCTTGGAATGTGATTCCCATGACCTTTCTTCTTTCCCTTTCCCTTAAATAAAGACTTCACCTTGCTGACGAAACCACTGCTCTTCTGCTTCCCTTTGTCTAGACTCTTGCCTGCACATACATAAACACTTTGTTATACGTGAACTTTAATAAACTTAGAACTAAATAAATATATATATGTGCACTAGTTACTAGTGCGTATGGAGTTAAATTAACAAGTACCCGGCGCCGACGATGAGGAGGTTGGATATCTAAGCTTAACACCATACGGATTAAGACTTACACCTTCCTGATCACCCTCCTCGTCTTCTTCCTCGTCATCCTCCTCGTCATCTTACTCATCACTCTCCTCTTCATCTTCCTCATCACCCTCCTCAACTTCCTCATCATCCTGCTCATCACCCTCATCATCTTCTTCCTCTTCCTCTTCCTCTTCCATCTGTACATGAGTTTTTCTTTTTTTCCTGTTGTTTTTTCGCCCCGCCTGATAAGACCCCAAATGCAACACTGGTTCCCTAAAATCCTGCATGTTCTGCGCAGTATTTTAAAACAAACACAATATCATTATATAAATAATACTAGGGATTGTATGTTCTGAGCAATATTGGAAAACAAACATGTTTCACAAAAATTAAATCGATAACTTACAAAATCGTCTGCAACTGTGTTAACCCTATTTAAGCCCTCTTCATAATACTTCGACTGTTCAAGAGCTAACTGCCGCATACCCATATTCATTTCCCATAGACTATCAACAGTGTAATGGGACAAAAATGGCGGTATATCCATCAAATGAGGAATCGGTAACGGATCATGTCCTGTCCAATGCAGGTTCCATCCAGGATCCTCGGCCCACTCACTTTGCTATGGCGGTGGGTAAAACTGAGATGTGTAATTAACTTCTGAAGACGTGACGATTGGAGCTTCGATTCCTGCCTTCAAAGCAGACGGTCCGAAAAAATCCATATTACCGATACAGACAGAAGCCTCTAGCAATGGACCAACATCTCTACCCACTGAGCGCCAATACGTGTTGTAGTCCATGTCTGGCTCTTTATATATATACTACTGATAGTCATCTTGGTATAAGGCTTGTTGCAACTCCGCATATGTAGAATATGTCATCTTGCGGGTCATGTGTGCGGGAGGATCAATGGGAATAGTCGCCCAGCCTGTAAGCTGCCGCATACACCTCTCTCCTAAATAAATCTCATATGAGCTACCGGGCGGAACAATCAAAGGCAGCCGTTTCATAGATAGGTTGCGTGCATGGACAACCTCTGCATTAGCGAGTGCGACTGAATTTTGCCAAAGATTCCAATTTATATGCGCTGCGTGGCGATGATCAATATGATACCGTGTGCTAGAGAGCAAATGAGCCGAAGTATCATGCGTGATGAGTCTATTTTCTTTCTTCCATGCTCTCAATCTCGGATATGAAGCTTGTTTCACCTCCTCTTTGACAATATAGCCGCATACCGTCATGTACTCAAAAAACCAGTACTGCAAGAAGGAAAGATGTAATATTAAACACTAGAATAAACCATCGTAAACATAAAAAACTTTGTGCTTACTATAGGTAACCATACCTGCAATAGCTCAACGAAACCAGTTATATGTCCTCCCTTAGTTACAGCAACATCCAAACTCTGGTAGAGGTAACCCATAATCGCAGAACCCCAATCGAACTGTTCTGCTAAGTATAAATCAAATACGGCCTCCAAATATCCCAGACTAGTAGTGTCATTTGTTGTTGTAAAAAATAGAGTACCCATCATATACAACACAAAAATGCAGGCAATATGGTTTTGTTATCATTAGCCTCAAGATAATCATCATGAAAGTGCTTTACAAGATGCGATAAAGAAACATTTCCTCCCCGAATATCTTTCTGCTCAATAAGTGGCAATAGTTGATTTGCATTGTCGAATTGCCCCCAGCTCTCATCATACGGTATCGTTAGATTATGCATTCCGACGGGAATGGATGTCAGCATGGTAAAATCTAATGGTGTAAACCCGATCTCCGTACTAGAAAATAAAAAGGTATGCGTTGTCAGCCACCAACACTCAACAATAGCATGTATACATCTGTTATCCGAGTTTTTCAATTCAATTTCCATAAATTTCCCAAATATACTCACAATCGGATCGTAAATTTGCGGATAGACTTTAACTTTCTTCTATCATTTCAACATTGTCGTAAATGTCCCATGACATCCCATCTTGTCGTGATTCTGGTTATAAAAATAAATCGGTTACATAACCTTTTCATATCGAATAATTCTATTTAACGCAATTTAAAGCAAAAAAATATACCGTAAGCTCTTTTCCACTGTTGAAGATATGTGTAACTCCTTCTTGTAGACTCATGATAGACGTGAATGGAATGGAAACCCCGGCTCGATTATTGTCTCCTTCCTAGCACCATAGCCACCTTCTTCGCGTTCAATCGTTTTACGACTTTTTCGTGAACTTTTTCTCCTACATAACCCACTCGCAGTGCTATTACCTTCTATGATTTCCTCTTCCATCGTCAACAAATTCAACTAATTTGCTAAATCAACAACAATGTCAGAAATGATGGGTTTAAGGTGGAGAATTATGTAATTGATTGCGCTAAAGAGATGAGGAAGAGAGTAGATATTGAAGATGTTGCAAAAATCTTAGATTTTCACTCAATTTTTGAACTAGGGTTTTTGATTTTTTTGGGGATTTTGAAGAAAATCTCGAGCGTCTGTTTACAGAGAATAATGACTCTTTAAACAGATGCTCGCAATATTATTTTTTTTCTAATTTTCCTGGACACTAAACGGTTTTCTAAAAACCGTTTAGTGACTAAACGGTTTTCAGAAAACCGTTTAGTATCCAACATTTTTTTTTAAATTAAATCTCAGCGTCCCCCCACTGTCTGCTGGAACAGTGGGGGGAATCCACGCTGAAAATAACCAATCCACGCTCAGATTTCCAGCAACTGCTGGGAATGCTCTAACAAAATTCCCAGTCATGTTTAATGTTTTTTTTCCTTGTTAATATGCATGTTTGCAATTTCTAATTGATTTTTGCTTAAAGATATCAGCACATGTTGTTAGACTCTTCATATTATATAAGCTATTACCTAACAGGTCAATGAGATTGTTAACTGGCTTTACACTTTGTACCAAATTTATTTTTTGCTCTAAGAAAAGTTACTGTTGTCTCTATGTGAAATTAATATGTAGATTAGAAGCCTGACAAATTTCAAGAAAAAGTGTTGTGAAATTATGTTCATCAAGAAAAGTGCTTATATGTTTGTTATTAAATTGAAAAAAGCTTCCACTTCTGTGTCCTAGTAGTTTGGTGTAGTGAAAACTATAACACGTTTCATTTTATTCTATTTTATTTCGTTCAAGCTTTGGTGTGACAGGTTGAACCAAATAGGTATCTCTCTCATACCCTACAGCTCATAAAATAGCTTGTTGGTTCTACATGTATAATTACAAGGCAGTTTTAAAAAAATATTCTGTGCGTTTGTGGTGGAATGTAATAGGTGTTTAAGTTGAATGAAAAAAAAAGTGAAGCAATAAAAATGTAGTCATTCAATTATTCTATGTTTTATCTCTCTCCTCCTCTCTATATCTAAACTTCAAAATGGTATCAGAGCTAGGTTGGTGAGAGGGGACAGAGAGATCAAAAAAAAAAACAAAAAAACAATCGGAAATCGTTTTTGATTTCCACGACCGATGCAGTAGAAGAAAAAGAGCAAGGATCTTCGCACACCGTTGATACAACATCCCAGAAGCAGAAGAATGGAAAATCTGAAAAGTCTGTCGAAGAAGATGAAAACGAAGAAGACGAAGAGATCCTAAAGGCTATAGCTTTGGAGAAGAGAAAGCAGCAGACTTGTAGCAGCTATCAAAGTTGTTGTTGAACATGGCACAAGTGGCCGTTAAAGAAATTTTATTTTAGAATTGTTGGTGAGAAAGTGCACCATGGAGAGAAAGTGCTCCATTTTTTTTTTGAAGGTGATGAGAGAGTGCATCACAAATCAAAGAGAAAGTGCTTCGTTAATTTTTGAAGGTGATGAGAGAGTGCATCACAAATCGAAGAGAAAGTGCTTCATTAATTTTTGAAGGTGATGAGAGAGTGCATCATAAATCGAAGAGAAAGTGCTTCGAATCAAGGAATCTGTTTTGAGTAGTAAAACCAAGTTTAAGGGAGGATGTTGGAAATAAACTTGGCTTTTAGGAAAATATTGATTGTGCAATGAATTTAATAATTGTATTAATGGAAGGCTAAAATAAATGGTAAGAAACTTTAGATTTATCAAATGGAGAATTCTAGAATTGATTTGTTGAGGAAAGTAGAAATTAGAGAATAGAAGAAAACTCTAGAATAAGAAGAGTCTAGATACTTGACTATGTTATAAAAGGGTTGTACTCTCTCATTTGTAATCAAGTTGAATGGAAAAAAAAGTGAAGCAATAAAAATGTAGTCATTCAATTATTCTATGTTTTATCTCTCTCCTCACCTCTATATCTAAATTCCAACAATAGGTTACCTTTTGATTTACCAGGAGGAATTACTAGCTAATAGAACTTTTATACGTTTTAAGGTAAATGTTATAATGGACTACTCTAGAAAAATTCCTCCATCTTCTGGATCCAATCCAATGGATATCACAACTGATACCAAGATTATGGATTTTGGATCAGTCTTCCTTGTGTCTGAATGAAAGGAAGGATGCGACGTTAACATTGCTGAGCTGATCATTGCACGCGGACTAGGTGAAGTAATCAGGCATAGAGAATTTGAAGAGAGGTCAAACTTTTATGATGCTCTTTTGGCTGCTAAATCCCATGCCGCTACTCAAAGGAAAGGAAAACACAGTAAAGACAAAGAGTCTCCTCAAGCCATGCATATCAATGATTTGATCAAGGTTATATTTTTCGTTTTTCTTCCTAGTTATATGACCTATGTATATAATTCATAATTTTCCTTTTCTGCAAGCTTCATCAAAAAAAAGCTAGAGACTTACTGTCGTTTATACAGTGAAGAAGAAGGCAACATGCAATTGTTGAATATGTACTTACTGGACAAAGGTTCGAAGTATACCTTCCGAAAGAAACTTGCAGCATCGCCTTCTCCTTTTATGGTGTCGGGTGTCCAGGTCGTGACAAACCTTATTCTGATGAAGCAATTGCTATCATGAGAAGAAATATAATGCAAAAGGATGTTGAGGTGCTAATATACTAATCCCTTTCTCATACAGATCTCAAATGTTTTGATAACTTACTTTGCAGATAAACCTCTTGAAATTAGGTAAACAATTTTCTACTGTATTGTTTTACCATTTTTTTCCACTAAGCTCGTCAGTTGATATATTTGTGATGTTTCATCATACAAAACTTATGTCAATATAAGAACACATGTCAACATTATCTCCATTTGTATACACAAAATATCATATATACAATACATACAAACCTCTGTTTGACATACTAATATGCTATATATCAGTCTACTCTTCTATTTTGGGTTAGAAATATTCAATGACTCAATGCTATTGGTTGATGTTTATTTCTTTAGTTGATTCATTTAGGTTAATATCTGGTTGCATTGAGTCATATATCATGCCTGAAAAACTATCAGGCTGTTATTCATAGGATATCAATAAGTTTTCAAAGCAACGTCATTATTGATTAAAGAAACGAGCATTTCCACAAAACAGATGAAAGATAGGGTCCTCTTCTCTTATTCATTAAGTAATAGCAAAGTAGCTCTTCTTATTGGATTAATTTTGTGTTGTTGCTTGGAACTGTCATTTGGTTTGTGCGTGTGAACTTGGGTTGGTCACTGTGACTGTTCTCCCATCACAGTATGCTCGCGGGGTTGCTGGGACCTTTCGGCTCTCTAGCCTTCCACTTATAATTTTCTAATGTCATTTTGTTGGTTGGTTTTGTATCTAGTTATTGGCTGAGGTCATGTTGTTATAAGGCAAGTTTCCTTCTTGATGCAAAGTTCCTAGTTACTCAATCCCCTGCTGGTTAGATGTAGATCTATTAGAAAGTCATGCTGTTTATTTTAATTTGAAATGACAACCTTTCGAGTTTGTTAGTTAAGTGAGTGATTTAGTACTAGTGCTTGTTGCTAATCACATTTTGATGCATTTGTATGACAGGTGGTGTATGATGATGATGATAGGATTGTTACAAGTTGGAAGGCAGAATGCTTGCATTAATACATTTTGTATCTGCGTTCATAGATCGTTGTTTTTAGTATGTATCATTTTGGTTAGCTACGATTCATTGCATGCATGGTTACTTTTAGTCACAAATATTTATATGTTGAAAACTATGTATGAATTATTACAGATATATACACTGTGGTTTGACTTTTGACTCCATTTGATTACGCACATTATAATGTCATAATTGTGGTATTTTAAATTTTTTAATATATCATTAGATCTATAATTCGTAAGCTTGACTGTATACGACAATATGAAATGATAAGTAGTTATAGTGTTTTAATCATGCTATGAAAAGATTGTTTTTTCAAGCTTTCATATACTATAGCGTCATGTGGTTGCTATAAACGATTCTCATAGCAAGCAAACGATGCTATAAAAGGTAGTCACGAACTATTCAATAGTGTTTTTTGATGCTATAAAAAACTAGCATGTCAACATATTTTAGCAATTAAATGACGTCCTAATGTTAGCAGCATCGTTCTATGTACATGTTCTATAACAAGTGATGGAACGCTATAGAAAGTATTCGTATTGACAACGTCTAAGACAGCAACAAGCATGCTATAAAATAAGGTTTTCCATAGCGTTTCACCAACGCTATTGTTTATTTCTAACCTATTATAGCTTGTTAATATATAGCGTTTTTAAAATCGCTATAGTTTTATTTTATAGCGGGTATTAAACGCTTAGTGCATGCTTGTTGTAGCGTTCCTATTTCGATAAATTAAATTATGATACTATAAAGTTTTATACAATTGCCCATTAAACCTAAACTCTGATACCAATAACTATAACACCCTTACTCTAGCACACTTATCCAAAAGCGACAATTTAACATATAAACACCGGTGCTAATAGAATAGTTACACAACTTAACAAAAAATGATATCGGAATATAAAATCATTCAAGGTGCATGATTTTAAATAGAAGAATTATTATACAATCACCTCATCAGATAACACGGTTATAAATATCCAAGAGTTTAATCAGCAAATAATTATACATATAAGTACATAAAGAGATAATATACATAATAAAAGTCTTTACTTTAAGTATCCAATAAATTTCTAGGGTTGAACAACTAACCATATAAATCTAAAATGTTTAAGTGCAGCATCATGAGCAATACAGACTCGGCGAGATAGCTATTTAAGCTATAGTTTTCAAGTAATGTCATAATGAGTTTTATTATCGTTTCATTATAAATCTCTTCTTCAAAGATTTCACCAGTCCAAAGTTTAAAGTAATAATCAAGGAAGACTTCGACATGTTTAAATCAAACAAGTTTATAATAAACTTCAGTCCATCAAAAACCATGATTTATCAAAATACTTGTTCATGAATCGTAACTACCCTCGTTTTGGTTTAGATCCTAGGATATGTTATCCTATTGAGGTCGGCATCCCGTCACTAAGTAGATTGTACTCTACTCGGCTCAATACCAACATAGAGTAATAATGCACTAACCAAGATCTATTATCTTATGGCACACCCTTAAAGTAATATCATTAAGGAAATGTTCTTTAGAAGTAATCTTAAATTATTTTTTCATATTCTTACATTTATGGGTTTAATACAAACCCCAAACTACGTCAAAAATATTTTAATATAAGTTGGAAAAGACCTCAAAACTTGTAACACCCCACGTCCATTAATGTCACTCACAAAGGGAATGCATTAACTTCCATGGAGGTTATAAGTGAATATAGAACAGAAAAATTACAACAAGACAGATAATAAATAGTACTTGGAAATCTAAAACTTCATTTTATTGCAGCGGAAATTAAACATGTTTGTTACATCATAAAACCATAGATCATAACCAAGTACAATATCCATCTTCATAAAAACAAAACACATAATCCCATTACATAAATAGCCATTAAAAAGATAACAAGCTGGACTTTACTTCAACGGTCCAAGCTTTCCAAAGAGAGATGAAGAAATTCAATCAAACTCCACTAGAGCTGGGCCCAACCTGAGGACCTGGAGGGGGAAAAAGGATAGAAATAGAGGGGGTCAGACATAAAGTCTGGCGAGTATGATAATTCTAACAATACTATTATCAAAATAACTAGACTAAGGCATAAGATGGAAGACAAGTAAATGTCTATGAACTCTTAGGAAGATAAAGATAGCGTTTAAGATAACGGTAAAGGCACACCTAATTACTAACGAATGATTACTACACTGCACCGCACATTACTACACTGCACCACACCAGTCACCCTATTATTTGATCCCACTTGCTTCACACAGAAACTTTATAAATAGCCTTACGTACCCCTAGCTGACTACACAGGTGTCGTCTGCCCCTTTCTCCACTAGGTGTACCCCACTACCCACTTTCGATCGGCTCCCTACTCGTAGATACCCGTGCTGGCCCCACAGTGGGGTGTATCACTCCCCTAAAGTGGCAACCCGATACAACTTGAGAATGCACGGCTTATACCCACACGATGCAACAACGTCTTACCTACCAGCCCGGGTCCACAAACGCATACGAAACCCGTTGGACTTGCGTTGCCACCGCTCCCCGTTTTAGCCTCTTACAGTCGAACCCAGCATGCGTGTCCCGTCCTCGACTTGGGTCGAGCCCACAAAGATACGTTTGGGATACTGGTCGAAATGGGCCCCCATAAGCTACCCACCTAAGCTTGTCACTAGTATATCCCACTTAACCCTCTTAGTCATGTTCATTTACATGTGTGTTTGGTTAAGTCTTACTAATCGTATTTCACATGCCACTAAGGGCACCCCCTAGATTCCTCATGCCTCCCAAGGAACCTACTTAACCCCCATGTCCCACCTTACATGTTTATCTGGTTAAGTATTTCTTAATTCATTCAGGCCATAACCTCATAAAGACCTCTCACATTAGACTGGCATTTATGGCAGCTGGATTTGTCGGGCGGGTCCGAGCAGTCTTACACCATAAAAGAGTCTAACCTCGTGTCTTTACAACCGTTATGCTTTAGTTTAGGCCTAGGACCTCTCACATTGGGCTGACATTTGTTACCACTGGATTTGCCGGGCGAGTTCGGGCGGGTTTACGTCACAAACGAGTCCAACCTCGTGTCCTAAGCATTGATTAACACTTAAAATCTTTTACCCCAGTTTTAATAATTCCCTATTCAAATTATTAATTAAGTCAACTTTTAATGATGTCCATAATTGACTCAATTATGGCAATCCACTTATGGCATGAAAAATCATATCAATTGCACCCCAACTTTTTAATATTAAATCCTTAATATTACCCCTACCCCACGTTTATACGTTCTCTTATTCAACGCATAATATAGGCTAGACTTGTATAGTCTAACACCTAGCACAAAGATAAATTATCACAACATATAGACAATTAAAATAAATCTAATCATAATAGGGGTGAAACTTGCATAAACTACACATGTTAAGGATCAAAAGGTGTCAACTTGTTAAATGTCTCAATTTATATGATATGATCATAGCCCAAATCTATACATAAACTTGTATATGGGGTTTTTAGGCAACATAATGATGGTGTGAACTAGCATAGGATATCACATATGTCATAGCATAATTCTAGATGTCATAATAGATGTCTTGGTATATGTTCATAACTTTTCTAATCAATCTAACTTGCATATGTGACTTGTCATATAGATCAACATAACCCAAACATGATGATTTAATTAATATGAACTAACTAGCATAGATGGTAACATCATGGCCTTTTTAACATGTATGATTCATCACAACTTAGCATAGAAACTTTCAACATACATAACATCATCATAGCATGATTTACAACATATAAGATATCATCATCACATATCATTGGATTTACAATATACATGATAGCAAAAGGGGTTTACAACAACATATATGATAATTCTTATCATCTACTCATAATCCATTCATAACTCAACCTAATTAAAATGATAATAATCTTGTTAAGATCATCATACTCACAATTTAGAGAAGAAAAGAGAGAGTTTTGCTTTGCTTTAGGGTTGAGAGAATTAGAATTGAATTTGCTTTTCTTCTTTCTTAGTTGGCGGCGGCTCCATTGATTTCCATGGCGACGGTATGACGGTAACTATTCTGTTTTAATTAGGTTTAGGGTTAGCATTAGGATGTATTTATAGGTGTAGGAAGTTATTTAGGACCATTAGATTAACCCTGAACCATGAGAACCAATCAAATGCAAAATCTGCATTTGAGCGAATCGGCCCACGGGTTGACAGCCAAACACCCTGGATTAACCCCTAGTCGACCCAGCGGGGCTTGGGTCGACCTCAAAAATGGGCTGGTTCGGTTATTCCCCCTCCCAATTCGTTGTTTTGAACTTTTTCGCATATTTATTTATTTAATTTTTAATTTATATATATATATATATATATATATATATTTCTCTGCGCAACCCATTTCACTTAATTCTTTTCTAAAAATTAAGTATACTTTAATTTGTGAATTTTAATGTTATAAAATTACGGGGTGTTACAAAACTATTGAAATGGTTACATTTATAATCATTTATAAATGTTTTAAAGTCCAAAAAGAAAAGATATTACTTCAAAAAGTGCTACAAAAAGCTTCAGCATCAACAGGAATGTTAAAATAAAAACTGCAATAGTTTATAAAGCATTATGGGATGATATATAACTGTTTATAATGATGTTAGACTCAGAACAGCTATTGTAGCATTCCTGGTGCGTTATAAAGAGTTATGGTCTTGTTAGAGTATCTTATAAACAACTTATAGAAAGAATAACATTTCTGAAATGCTAAAGATATCCAGGTCACGTTAAAACACTTCATTATATGTTATAGGTTGGCAATAGCTAAAAGGTGTTGCAAATCAAAAGTGTCGCTAATTTCAGGTTTAAAACTTTAAACGTTTACGGTAGCATTCAAAAAATGCTATCTAGAGTATTTGCAATGGCTATAATCGTCTCCGAACCGAACCGTTGCAAATATGGTTTTGTTGACCCGTCTTTTTACAAGGCAGTCACCTTAAGGCTTTTACTTATCAAAGCATTCAATACTTAGGCGAGAACTTAAACAAGCTGGAGTATACACGACTAAAGTAACAACTTAGGCTCAGCATAGGAGTACGTCACCTCATTTTGGATAAGAGGGCTCAGTTCAAACAAGTTGGTTTGACATTGCTGGGCTCGAGCAATACCTCACTATTCCTCACTTCATCTCAGCATCACTTCATTTGCAACCTGTCCAGAGCTCAGAAGTACGAAGTAAGAGGGAAAGGGGAGTTTCTTCCCGGCTCGGCTATGTTAAACCGAAGGTCAAATTCCTCTGCACTATTTCCACTCACTGACCTGGTCAATCCACTATCCTATTACTTCGGATTGAATACCTCCTGTCCTAATCGAGTTGACGTATATTTCCACCAACTTGAAAACAAGCTCCATCACTCATACTGAACCGTATTGGTCGCTACGTGTCAATGTCGAACCGAGCTGCGGACTTCCTATAAATTGCTCATTTTTGGACTTTTAAAGAGATCTTCATTTTCTTCAAGCACTAGAACGCTGCCAAAACAAGAATTATCCTTTTTTCTGCTTATTTTGTACATACGAAAGCACCTTATCTTGTAATCTAACAGTATAAACAATAGATTATCCAAGTGGATGTAGACGCGTCACCGAACCACTATAATTTTGTGTGTCTCTTTTGCTTTTACTATATTATGTGTATGAGATTATGTAATTCTTGTGATTCTAAGTTCATGAGTATTCTGTGGAATCCATTTATTTGGGTGTTGATTTAAAAAAACAAAATTTCGAGTTAACATTTCGGAGCATCCCGAAAGGGGAACGCAACTTGGAATTCTACTGAAATCAGATAGCTATTATTCTTTAACCTTCAACTATGACGAAGAGAAAGAAATATGGACTTTTACCCATTCGGAAGCTATTGGAAGAGAGGAAGAAGGCCAGGAGGCATCTTCTACAGGAAATCGCTCTGTCTACTTGACTAGAGAAGAACTTGATGAAGCCATGAGCGTGCTACTAGCACGTTTCGAACAATAAGAAGACACAATGCATGAAATCTTATCATAACTAAAGGAATTTATAGCTCAGACAAAGGAAGCTAGAGAAAGGAGCAACGAACCAGCAATGATGCAACCGAACTCAGGGGAACAACCATCATGCTGTTTCCGGCTCGACCAAGGTGGGTAGAAAACTCAGTTTGACATAGTTGAACCAGAAGTCTAGCTCGACCATATCGAGCCGAGTCGACTCAGTCGTGTGCTCCCAATACCTTTTCAAGCTTCGTGAGCACCGACATCGCAAGTAGATACAAACAGGGTTCCAGAACTAGGACAAGAAGCACTTACTACACCATAGGTCCGGGGAGGAATAAAAGAGAATAAAGGGCAATGACCACCCTGTGGGATTTGCACGACATCGGCTCAAGCTTGGCAGCTAGAAATACTAGATTGGATAACTAAAACACCTTAGCAGCGAGTAACACTGACTGGAGGACGTTGCTTGGAGAAGTCAACAAGGTAGATGAAATCACTCGGCAAGTGAATCGAGGTGGTTTATCGAGTCAGGACATGGATAAGTTGTAAAGTAGTCCATTCACTTCAAATATTAAAGGCTCAAGGAATCCGACGGATGAAGAGATCCAACCTTTCATCTCATGTGTTGTATGAGACACATGAAAGTGCTGGGGGCATCAGAGGAAGTAATGGATAAATGCTTCCCACTATCTTATCAAACATAACTACTCATTGGTTCAGACAACTGGAGAGCAACTCAATCAATGGATGGACGGGATTGATTGAAAGGTTCATGGGACAGTTCCAGGTTCACGTAGCGCGATGCAAAAATGTGATGACTTTTGCTACAGTAAGGCACAAGATCGAAAAGTCTCTACGAGCTTTTCTGGAGAGGTTCAACGTCGTAGTAGGTCCTTTTGACCAACTGGATCCATCAATGATATTGATGGTAGTCGGTTTTGGGGTTCTAGTTGATACAGGATTCAAGAGATCGTTAGAGAGAGATCCCCCACTATATATTGAGAAGTACTATTTCAAAGCCGATGGGTTTCTAAGGGAAGAGGATGCGAAAGATGGTTGCGAAGCCCTCAAGGTGAACACAACAGTGGATGATGGACCATCCAATAAGGGGAAGCATAAAACTGAAAAGATGAAGGCCGGGATAGTAGGTTCAAGAGATGGCCTAAGTATGACTCGTACACAAAGCTGAACGCGGGGTTTGGAAGATATCTATCATGAAATCAAGGGAATACTCCTAGAAAAGAGGCAGTATGGAAGGGAACCCATAGAGCATGACTGAGCATCAGGGAAATTTTGTTTGTTCCATGAGAGGGCTAGGCATGACGCAAATGAATGAAAATACCTTTGCGATGTCCTCGAAGAGTTTGTAAGGAAATGACAACTACAACACTTCAACCTTCAAGGAACCCCTGCTTAGAGTCAATTATCAGTTGAACGACGTGGAAATGAGCCTAGTGCTTGGGGAGGACTCATTATTAACAAGTGGATCCGGTTGGCATACCCATGTACGAAGCCAACCACTAGTTTCTGGGCATACTATATACAAGACAACAAACCATTGCTTCACTTTTGCCTTTATAAACTTGTAATTGATGGCTAAGCCTCTTACTCTTGTATAGAATCCACGACAACCCCTAGGCAAGCTCTATAACGACAAAAAATTATCTGCCTTTTCAAATATCAATTTGCTTACGTTTTTCACATCTTAATAAAAAGTTTGGAAAGTATGGCAGATGCTTGTTAGACACTATGTTTATGGCACTTTTATGGATAGTTCGGCAAATATGACTGATGCTCGTCGGGCATTACATCTTCTAAACTTTAAATCTTGGACCATTATGTATGGTGATGCATGACAAGGTCTAGGCAAATTCATCAAAAACTTGACAGGTTTTCTTACCCAGGAACGTCAAGTATGTTTGATGCTTTTCCAGGGTCAGGCGGCAGTCGGACTTGAATCCGTTCGATTAGGACTGTTGAGTATGGTTGATGCTCGACAAGAGCCGAGTGAGGCTGGGAACATCAAGTATGCCTGATGCTTGGCTAGGGTTTGATGTCCCCAGACACGGGTATGTATAATAAGGAACGTCGAGTATGGCTTATTCTTAGCCAGAGCCCGGTGAGGCTAGGACCGTCAAGTATGGAGGCCTGGATTATTCCCCAATACGGGGTCGCTTAGTCAGGGCCGTCACATAAGATTTATGCATGGAAAGAGCCCGACAAGGCGACAGGCACTAGATACGACTGGTATGATAAAAGCTCGGTGAGGCTCAGATCGTCAAGTGTCGCTGATGCTTGATACTTAAGCACAATTCAATCATGGACCGTCGGATACGGTTGGTACTTAGTAAGAGCTTGACGGAGCTGCGGACTAATTATTGGCATAATACTGCTGCAAACATGGAAATTACAAATGATCCGACGAGATTGTGAACCTCGAGTGTCGAGTCAACAGAGATTCAAAACATGTTATTACAACAAAACATGTTTCATTGGGTAAGTGTTGACCCGTCTTTTTACAAGGCAGTCACCTTTAAGGCTTTTGCTTGTTGAAGCACACAAGAGTTGGATGAGAACTTAAACAAGCTCAAGTGTGCACGATTGAAGTAACAACATCTTGAATACTTAGGTTTGATGAGATTGGATTTCAGATCGGCATGGGGGGCGTGTCACCTCATTTCGGATAGCAGGGCTCGGTTCGAACAGGTTGGTAAGACATTGTCCGACGCGACCTAGAGCAATACCTCATCAATTCCTCTCTTCATCTCAGCATCACTTCATTTACGACTTAACCAGAGCTAAAAATTCGCAAGTAAGAGGGAAAAAGGGAGTTTCACCCCGGCTAGGCTAGCCTGGTTCGACATTGTCAAACCGGAGATAAAATTCCTCCCTACTACTTCCACTCAATGACTTGGTCAGTCCATTATCCTATTACTTCGGATCGAATGACTCCTGTCATAGCTGAGCCGAAGGTAGTATTTCAACCAACCTGAGAACACGCTCCACCACTCCTACCAAACCGATCGGTCGGCGTTTGCCAATGTTGAACCGAGCTCTGGACTTCCTACAAATATCACATTTTTGGACTTTTTTAAGGGATCTTCTTCTTCTCCCAGCACTAAAACACTGCCAAAATGAGAATTATCCCTTTGTCTTCTTATTTCTTATATACAAAAGAACCATATCTTGTAATCTAACAGTATAAAGAATGGATTATCCAAGTGGACATTGGCACATCACCAAACCACTATAATTTTGTGTGTTTCCTTTACTTTTACTACATTTCGGGTCTGAAATTGTTTAATTCTTGTGATTCCGAGTTCTTGATTATTTTGTTGGAATTCATTAATTTCGGTGGTGACTTGAAAGAACCAAATTTCAACTTAATAGGTTTTAAGTCACACTTCAGTTTTAGTAAAGTTAAAAGTGTTACAATTTACAAAAGTGTTACTAATTTCAACTCAGATTTTCAAGGATTTTTCCCTAAAATATTTGATGCAATTTTTCAATGTTAAAAATATTTTTTGACTCCAAATTTCTATAATAAGTAACTTACTTAATATACTTGATTACCATGAAAAGAAACCCTTAAAATCATTTGTCGATTTAATGAATACAATTCAACAATGCAAGGCATTTTCTTAAAATCACAACATGTTCATTTCGGATAGAGTTTTACCTGACTTTGAATCTAAATTTCAGGTACTCAAACCTTCGACTTAGGTAATATGGTCAACATGAAAGTTGTAGGTCTTTGAGTTAGATTTCCAGATCATTAAAAAAAATCCAAATTTCATTAAGTAATGAGGAAGTTATGGTCGAATTATCAAATACCATTTTGATAGGTTCGAACCTTATCATTCATTCTTAATATTCACATCTTTTCTTTATAGTATGACATGAATACATATACTCAAATTGTTTTTCTACCTTAGAATTGTAACTTTCACTTGTATTTTTCCCTTCACTTCTGCTAAACTTGTCCAATTTATCTTACTTTGTTTTTGTTTTATAAAAGTATGAAAAACTAAAGAAGACATGCCCCCTATTTATAGCATTCTTTAGTGCTAGTTTAGTAATTTTGCTTAGGAAACTTGACCACCTTATCGTTATGCAAGCCTTAGGATATTGGTACATGCCTTCTTAGTTGTCTTAGGATGGTTATACACATGGACACATAATATGTTTTGTGTGTCATTACTCCATTTAATCTATTGACATGTGTAGGTTTCATATGGTGCTACTTGTATTCACCATCTCATGCCACCTAACTTATTCATATTTTTGAATATAAAAGTATAAATACATATACTATTTGTTTTAGTTATAAGGCATATATACATGTATACATTGTACAAGTATACTTGGATTGTTGAATCAGATCGAGTTAGTATATCAAAATTTCTATAAACTTTTCACACCCAATAATAAGTTTGGTTGTTACACTTACAACCGAAAAATGACATTGTTAAGGATTGAAGATGTGAGTGCGATACATTTCCTAAACAAGAAATATAGAAAATTAGCACTGTAAAGGCATCACTAAAATGTTATGACATCATTGCCGCTTTTTTTTAGTGTCATAAAGATGTTAAACAATTAGTGACATCTATGTTTCAAATAGGACTTTTTCATTGCAAAAAAATACAGCGATGTTAAAAGCCCTTCATAAAATCAAATAATTGTAACTATGAAAGTTATAACTGGCTATAAGTGGCCTATCAAAACACCTAAACTCATTAAGTAATAAACATCGTGTTACTTATATTTAAATGTTTACCAATATCTTTACAAAATGCATAAATAAAACTTTTATATACACCCCCCACTGATTACTAATGGTACCTGAAAATTTTAGTAGCATCTAAGACATCAAATAAATAAATAATATTCCATAGATATTAATTAAACTATAATTAATTATATCATGAGGTAGTTTGGGAATTCACAAAAATGATTGTGTGACTTGTAAGTGCAAATTTTGTCAGCAATTAATATCAACACTGTTGACCCACTTTTTGGCAAAAATGTCACGGTTCAACGGATCGAAGCCCAATGTCAAAAAACTCAGCAGTCGACTCCTTCTTCAGAAAAAGCCCGAATAAAATATGGCTTGAGCCATATTTCCCTTGAGCAACAACTTCTCATGCCCCGAAAGAATCGCTTTCCCAGACCGACCGAGTCAAACATTTCCTTCGGATCGACCAGATATCTCTGGATCTACGTGGAAATATCCAAATGAGTCATATATTACTCAGCCCGATTCTCAAGGCATTAAAGGAAGTCAACTACTTCCGGCCAAAGCTCTACTTTTGATACACCTCATCTCGAGTGCCACGTAAGCCACAATTCTCGAGGATACAATTAATCAACAGTAGACCGGGTCCCACCACTGCAACCGCTTCAAATGATCGAGCGCTACGTGTCCAAGCTCCCCAAAAGAGGCAAGCCACGTGCAGCTCATCCAGCGCCTCTCTTCACCTAAAAATACCTTTAAAGTGGAAATAGAAAGGGACTTTTCCGACTCTTCTTTTTCTCCACTTCAACTTTTATGCACGAGCTCTCACTCTCTCAAGCTCAAACTCCACGGCTAACAAAAAAATAGCCAACTCTCCTTCTTTTTTCAAATACAAAGAAAAAAGTGTTGTACTTGTAATCAAAATAAAGTCAACATATATAAATTGGACGTAAGCACCATCTTTGCCAAATCACTATACAAAGTCTTGCGTATCCCCTGTTTTCTTTACTTTACCATATTATGTGAATATTATTCGTGTGCTCCATGCACAAATGGGGGTTAACTATCACTAGTGACCAACTTTTGACGTCAACACTTTGGCGCGCCAGGTAGGGGAACGCACCTACATACCCCATGACCTTCTATCTTCTATGATCCACGGCGAACAAGAGGAAGAAGGATGCAACATCTTCTCGCCCTACAAACGATGATGCAGCCGACACAAACGATGCAGAGGCAAGTCAGGGAGCCTCCTCTCATGAAGATGTGTCCAGTATCTTACTCGGGATGACATGGATAAGATTATGGCCAAGTTCAGAGGCCAGATGACATCTTAGGGTAAACTCCTCGAACAACAACAATAGTTGATGAGCAACCTCCTCGCTCGGATGGAAACGGATCTAATGCTTCAACATCAATTCCTCAACCAGGTGAAGTTGCGGCAACAACTATCTTCGGTCTGCACAAATACAAGCCGTAGATCAAGCCACACCTTTGCTTCCTCCTGACTCGACTGCAGTCCTCGACCGACCATAACCAGGAGTATCACTTCCAACAACCAACATAGCTGCAACTGCAGATTCTCAGATCCCGCGACCAAGATCTACGTCATTTGACCATTTTTCCTCCACTCCAGGGAACAACTTAACCTCTTGGATCAATTGAGTAGCAGCTGCGTTGACCGGGATCAATTCCATTCCCATTACAGCCTGACATCTTACTGCAGACTCATCTTATGTCCCTTCCCTCCAACAAAGAGCCGGTGGAGCCTTCCCTTTGAACCAGGTAAATCACTCTATCATACTGGTTCTCACCATAGCGGAGGAAAACGCTACCATAAACCTTCTAACATCGTTTTGGGGGGGCACCGGAGAGCCCCGAACATCACATGATATGTTAGATCTGCCCGAACCTTCCATCGCGGGCATGGCTCAGACCAATTCTCATCAGGTTCAAGAGGCGCTAGTCTTCCCAGAACCACCAACTGTGATGGACCCTCTCCCTCATCTCCACTCAACTCTCGGAGGTCGAGCCCAACCAACGGCTACCCTTCCGAGTATGCTTTCGGCGAATCCTAGTACTAGAGTTCTTCCAAATGCAGAGTTGGATTCATGGCAATGGCTCCTCGGAGATGGAAGCCAGCTTGCAAGTATTATCAAACATTTCACCCGGAGCTCTTCTTCTCAAAGGGATATATACGATATCCACTGCAACCCCTTCACCAGGGAGATCAAAAACTCCCGCAATCCTTTAGACTTCGAGTTTCCAGCCATCGAGCCCTACAACGGTCGGACCGACCCGACCATCCATCTCATGAGGTACATGCGCCATATGGAAGTACTCTATGCATAGACCAATGTTATGGCCAAATGCTTCCCTATATTCCTCACAGATATTGCTGGCATGTGGTTTCAGCAGCTGACAATGGAATCGATCAATAGCTGGAACATGCTGGTTACTCGCTTCATCAAATAGTTCAGAGTCTATATCTTTTGGCCAAAGAGTTTCATGTCCCTGACCACCATCAAGCAATGACTGGGAGAAACACTTCATTTTTCCTCAAAAGATTCAATGCAGTCGTAGCATCAGTCGATCGACCCGAGCTATCGATGGTGCTTATGGCCGCCATTGCAGATGTTTAGAACAAATCAGAATTCAAGATGTCTTTAACCAAAGATTCTCCCAAGGACATTGACGACTTCTACTTCGAGGCTGAGCGGTCCCCTGAAAATAAGACACCAGCATTGAGATAGAGAGCCTCGAGGTACTTGCTGCCAAATACGGAGGTCCATCCAACACCAATGGCCAGGATAAAGGAAGAGGAAAGGCCTTAGAAAAGAATGAATGCAACATATGACGCCGGAGAGAGAACAAGTACAATTAGTATACCGAGCTTGATTCTTCCCTTCTCGACATCTACCTTGACATACGAGGATCCCTACCTTTCCCAAAACCTCCTCGAAGAGAGCCGACACAGAAAAAGCTCGACTCTGGAAAGCACTGAATGTTTCACAACATTGTCGGTCATAGCACCAATGAATGTAGGCACATGTGCAATCTCATCGAGGATATGGTCGGGCGGGGAGAGTTACCCAAGTATGTCAAGAAATCCACGTCGGTCATGCCACCACAATCTTCTACCCAAGCTCCTCAGGCCGGTCCTCGAGCTCCTAGAAATGGAAAGGACCCTGAGCTCAGCGCTCGCGACATCATCTTCAACTAAGGAGATTTAGATTTATTATTCTGAATGTATTTTTGTTTCTTTCAATAATATGGGTAGGCTGAAGTACACACGTGCGGAGTTAGGATTTAGCTCCTAGGCATGCTCTGGATTCGTCTCTCACCCAAATAGAATTCATTTTCATTTTCCTTGTAATAGCTCTTTAGCAGCATTAAATTTTATTTTGTAAAAATGAACTATGTTTGAATGATTTAATCCAAGCTTGATTGTGGCTCACCGACCTAAATATGGTCAATGCCCACCGCCATATCTAAGCCTACTCCTCGAGCCGAGCATGGTATTTCTTTATGCCATGTATAAATTATACTTGCCCCTTCTTTAAGTCAAGTGTACTCTCCACTCACCAGAATTTTACAAATATCACCTACCCATATATTAAACTTCATTAGCCGAACACAGTTAACACTTGCCATAAGCCGAGTATGGATAATACTCGCCATCTCCGTAAGCTGAGTATGGTTAATACTCGCCATCTTTATAAGACGAGTATGGATAATACTCGCCATCACCATAAGCCGAGTATGGATGATACTCGCCGCCCCTCTAAGCGAAGTGTGATTACTGCTCGCCAACTCTTTAAGCCGAGTATGGTTAATACTCGCCCAAACAAGACCAAAGCCATCTCTAAACCGAGAATGGTCTCCACAATCCCTACAGGTACTGGATCTTTCAATTTAAGTTGTCGACTACTTTCATAGCATTCTCAACCTTAATACAGTCCTCGATGGTTTTTGGTTTTCTGACCTTAATACAATCTAGATCGATCGTCGGTTTTCTGGTCTTAATACAACCGTCAGGTTTGTTGGACTTCTGGCCTTAATATGGTTTGGCGCAACCACAACTGCTTACACATTGACTCCGATGCAATGTTCATAACATACCTCCTTTACCGAGAAGGATGCATTCTGAGGGGCAAAGTGTTGACTGACTTTTGGGCAAAAGATATCACGATTCAACGGATCAAAGCCCAATGTCAAAAAACTTATGAAACCACATCGACCGAACCCCAGCGGTCGACTCCTTCTTCAGAAAAAGCCCGAATAAAATATGGCTCGAGCCATATTTCTCTTGAGCAACAACATCTCATGTCCCGAAAGAATCGCTCTCCCAGAACAACCGAGTCAAACAATTCCTTAAAAGTCGAATCAAACAGATATCTCTGGATCTACGTGGAAATATCCAAATGAGCCATTCATTACTCAGCCCGATTCTCAAGGCATTAAAGGCGGTCAACCACTTCTGGCCAAAGCTCTACTTTTGATACACCTCATCTCGAGTGCCACGTAAGCCACAATTCTAGAGGATAATATTAATTGATAGTAGACTGGGTTCCATTGCCGCAACCGCTTCAAATGATCGAGCGCCACGTGTTCGAGCTCCCAAAAGAGGCAAGCCACATGCATCTCATCCAACATCTCTATTCACCTACAAATAACTCTATGCTGAAAATAGAAAGGGACTTTTCTGACTCTTCTTTTCTCCACTTCAACTTTTGGGCATGAGCTCTCACTCTCTCAAGCTCAAACTCCACGGGTAACACTAAAAATAGCCAACTCTCCTTCTTTCTTCAAATACAAAGAAAAAAATGTTGTACTTATAATCAAAAGAAAGTCAATATATATAAAGTGGGCGTAGGCACCATCTTTTCCTAACCACTATGAAAAGTCTGGTGTGTTCCCTGTTTTCTTTACTTTACCATATTATGTGACTGTTATTCGTGTGTTCCACGCACGATTGGGGGTTGACTGTTACTAGTGACCAACTTTTGGCATCAGCAAAAATATTCGAATATTTATGTTAATTCATCATCTTAGCTGTGGAGCGGCCGTTTGACTGAGTTTATCACTTATACATCTTTAGTGGTAAAATTTAATTTTATAATTTAACCAGTACATTTTAATAATGGTTGTTTATTATTATTCCATTTGTCAACACAATACCAAATTAGAACTTATGAAATTTGACATTAGACAAGATTCCAATATCAACCTATATTCAAGTCAGTCAACCTATAACGGATGTCGTCGGTTCACCAAAACCATATTACTTTGACTAGTTATTTGACTTTGTGTTCGCTACATTCGATTGTGACACTGAAATCATAAAACCAAACCAGGAGAATTCCCTATTAAATGGTATTCACTTTCATAGCTTCAAAGCTGACCCAACTTTATTTTCTCAACGAATGTTATGCTATGAGCTAATTACATTTTAAGCGAAGTACCCAAATTCAAGCTCAATAGTAGTATCTAGTCGATAAAACTATGTTACATTATCACTTTGAGATTTCTTGTTTTGCTATTAACCAACATGAAACTCTCGAGTGAGTCAATTTATAGCTATCCAACAACTATCAATACGTAACCCTTTGGTGTCCCTATCGGCAAGGAGTAAAACACTATCTAATGTTTAGAAAGCATTAGCACTCTGATTAAACGTTTTAAATCTTCAACATCTCGCCCAAGAAAAAATTCTAGAATTTTTCCAAGATCTGAGTTTTCACGGCAAGTTTAATCTTTATATTTTTAAATCTCTGTAATGAACTGTCTTTTCTTATCACTGAAGACGACAAATACTACACCTTAGATGTATGTGCGTTGATCATTTAGTCGTCTAAAAGACTTATCATTAAGGACGGAAGAAAGCAATATAACAAAATTTTACATCGCAATGGAAAATTTATAATATACCGCAAATCTGTACAAAACAAAGAACATCTACTTCGTATACATACATATCAGAATACGAGAATAACCTATTATTAGCTTAGGATAGTTATAACAATCTATTCTTACAAATGTCGAAGCCAACATCAAAAACAATAGTAGAATACGAATAAATGCGGGAGTATGTGTAGCGCCCCAAAAAATTCGACGTTCGAACTTCGAACAGTAATACACAAGCCCGTATTTACGTATCCTAAACCCGAGTATCGAAAACCTAGAAAGCAAAAAGAAAGAAATAAGAGGGTGAGATAACGAAGAAAGAAAGTGGAAATAGAAGAGTGAGAATAAGAAACAACATAACACAGAGTCTCACATTACAGCAGAACAAAATATAATATATAAATAAATCTTTATTGAGAGCTTTGAAATAAAACTTATAATCATCACAGTACATCATACACCTGGACAATTATAATAACCTGTCCTCATATACAACATATAGCGAAATAAATACTAGATATCATATGTTTGAACTTCTTCATCTCGTCTCTGGATGTCACAACATCCGATAACCTGAACCTATAAAACTCGGTCTAACCCAAGCATTGCAAATGCCAGGATCAGTCTAGTGAACAAGCATGAGAAAACTCACTAAGTTTAAGGGTATCATCCAACTTGATTTTAAAGTCAAAAATTTTTTGAAAGAAAAGGACAATCGTAAGACCAAATCCACGCATAAATATGGACGATTTTTACCTTATGATAACCCAAACCATTTTGAAATCATATCTATTTTGATATTATAATAGTGTTTAAATCAATTAAATAACCATCTAGCAAAACGCTTGCTTCTCACACTCTATGTAACACCCTGCATTCTTAAGGTAATAAAATATGAATAACATAATCAAATATTCAGAATTAAGCAGAATCGATATCACTGTTGCGTTCATCTCGGAATTCTGGTTAAGATAGACCCTAAGTTTCGAAAAACAGGTAACGTTTGAAGAAGTTATTAGCGTTAGAAGTTTGTATACGTATAAGGAACTTATATGTACGTATATTAAATAAATTTATCCAGAAAATCAAATGTACACAGCGGGAAATGTGAGCGGGAAAGTATACCATTGGGGGTTGACCCACCCCAGATCTGGGTGCAATATTCAGTGAACGTTGACCTTTTTTCGGACGTTCTACGTATATGGACTATTTTCTGGGCTATATTCATTGTTGAGCATCTATAAATAAGTCTGTAGAGCCTACCCTAAATCTCATATTTTTGAGATAACTCCGAATCTCTACCATTCTTCTTCCTCCTCTAATCTCTTTAGAAAAATAAGATAATTAGTTTAGAGAATTCTGAATCAAGATCTAGAGGAAAAGAATGAATATTAATAAGACGGTGTTCAGAATCGTATTCGAAGTATGGTAATTTCTTAGATCTGGTCTATTCAATTTTCTTCCTCTTTCATAACTTTTCTTTTAGTAAAAATTTTGGATCCATGGTTGTTAGGTTCAAATCCAGTTAGGGGGAAACCATGGAATGCCAAGTCTGGACCAGATTTAGGATTTGGAAAGCAAACAAGGTGAGTGAATTTAAGTTATATCATTTTCGATAATGATATATTATTGTTTAACATTCCCCGTTATAATACAATGTGAATTTGCTAGAATAATTAAAAAGCATTGAAATGCTAGTATGACATGTCTAAATATTGATATGAATATGTTGGAAAATTCCTATGTTGAAATGGCTAATGTGCTGAAACGTTCATGCTGAAATATAAACTTGTTGAAATATGTGTAGTGACTACTATTGTTGAATTACATGATTACATGTTAGAATTAAATACATGTTAAAAAGAAACATGCGGCATAAAACGGGCTTAACATGATGACATGGAAAATATGGATTATAGCAAATTTTGAAACAAATGAGCATGCCTAGATTATATAGAAAATTTATAGTAAATAGAAAACTGTAACGCGCCTAGGCACGAGGTTGAATTCAGCTTGTGGTAAAGTCTACCAGGAACCGCCCGGCAAATCCAGCATCCGCAAGTTGTTAATTTAATGTGAGGGTCTAGTGCGTAAATAAAAATGTAATGGTGCTTGTCACGAGGTTAAGTCAACTCGTGGTAGAAGTCTGCCTGGAACTGCCCGGCAAATCAAGCATCCACAAGTGTATGTTTAATGTGAGAGGTCTAGTGCGTAAACACATATATATAAATATATGTAAATAGCATTAATTGTAATTAATGGAAATGAATGGGAATTGAATGAAAGTTACAACAGTAAAAGGAATGGAATGAACGGGGAATGATAATAGCCTAATATAAATTGATTAAATTAATGAGAATGTTATATCATAGGTAGACTTGTCCTATGAACAAGTGGAGAGTATAACTTAGGTTATAATAAACGATTAAGAAAATGAGATAACTTATGTAATGAGATGAGTGGCACTCAATTGCAAATTAAGTAATCATTAAATGGAGAAAACTAAAACCAATTGTTTGTAATAAGTAGAGAAAAGGGGGAAATTTATGAAATGTAAGAAGTTGAACTTAATTATAAATTAAATAATCTGTAAACTTGGAAATTTGAAATCTGCTAATAAGAATAACATGTTAAGGCTTGTCCTAGGGACAAGAGGAAATTATAACATAGGTTATAATAAATGGAAAGGAGACTTATTAGTGAACCTTAGTTAAGAGAACTAAGTTAATAAGTAAACAACGATAAGTCGTACTGACAATGTAAGATGGAATTATGATTAAATAGGAAAGAGTAAGGCAAACTTATGAAATGAAATAAGTTATATTTAATCATAAATATTGACTAACATGTTAAACAGACGAGACGACCCAAACTCCCCCTTACCGGAAAGCCCGGAGTGAATTGAGAACACAACACGTCAGAACACAAACAATATAACATTTCGTTTCTATTACAACAATTACATCAGAGTACAAGAATAAATAATTTACAGTGGAAAATATCGGAATTTTAAATTACAAAGTAGCGGAAAGATAATACATAAGTACAATGCACAACTGAAAGAAATACACATATACAAAGCTTTCCGAATATAGCTCCAGCTGTAATCCAGGATCCTATGAAAAGAAATCTGCGAAAATCGAAACTACTAGCTGCCCGTTGGAAAATGAGGGCACCCAGAGTTTAGGTAGAAACAATAAACTCCGAGTCAGTCATGGGATTGGTGTGAGAACTAAAATAGTTATTAACTTGATTTTAATGTTAGGTAAATCAAGGGAGCACGTCGTATAACATGGAACAGGTTTACCCCTAAGAATACCAGTGCATAAAACAAACAGCGCAATGCTAAATAAAGGAAAAATGAAGCTATTATAAGACTCAAGTCCCATCACACAATGCAATGCAATCCGGAGGATAGAGTTTTACCTTATAATAGCCAAATATGCTTGGTACGCGAGATTTATCTTTTATTATTACTATAAGTGAAGAAATCAACTTCAAATATAAATGTATCAATCCTAGACGACATGAGCGCCCCATCCCGCTATGTTGCCATATATAGGTTTACAACTAAAACCGAAAAATGTCATATTGGAAGTTTGGATTTCCATAATGATGGCTCTTGATTCAAAAGATATATCGTGTAGTGCAATACACAACGGCTTACGTCCCAGCTAGCGAAAACACCGTAATGCACAACCGCGTTTTGGGAAATCAAGTATTACAACGGCTTACGCCCCAGCTAGAGAAAACACCGCTTACTCTATCCCTATGGAAATCGGGAGGTGTGCCCTATCCCTCTGAGCGTGGAGTGACCACAGTCATCTCATCTCGGTCGACCGAATCCATGACATCTCTAAGGGTGTATATCCTCATCTCAAAACCATACTGACCTGACCATCAGTTCACCACCATACCGGGGTGTGAGTCTCACGAATTAACGCTACACATAGCTATGCTAATTAAAGCCATGCTTTGATCATCATCCACCAAGCTCTACTTTTCAACAACAACTTGGATCACTACAGTTCAGCATGAAACACTATCAATCCATGTCATACCATTGATTTCTACTAATATATAACCTCTAAGCTCGTACGTCTCATAGAAGGGTGTTAAGCAAGAGAATAAATTCTCCGCCACCAAACAGATATATATATATATATCAGAGATCAACGAATACAATATAATGGAATACAATGTCAGACACACCACCCATTTGCAAGTCCGTTCTGGGTCTGAACGAAACCGTAGGCACCTTATTCCTCGTCCCGTATGTCCAAAACAGGAGAGAGGCCCTCGCATATCCGAACAATCAATAAATATGTCTGGACGACTACCACCGTAGCCCCTTCAAGGTAGCTACTCCAATCACGGGCATTAGTAGCAACCCATCCATTCAATGTGAAGATCGTCGGTCTTGCACCATCTTCAATCTATTCGACTATTAGTCGTCGTATCAATTATTCAGAATGGGTTAAACCCGGTCTTTCCGAATAACTCGCATATCTTATAATCAAGTGCCATAACAACACATCATATGCCTCATTTCAATCTAGAATATTCTTTTATTCGTATTTCTTTGTTCCGGAAAGGTTCTCATTAATCTCATCAAAGATTATCACTTTTGAACACACTGTTTAATCCATTTCTTTGGGAATCATTTCAAAAGATTTTATAGTATCTTTTCACAGTTTAAACCAAATTAAGGTTTATCAAACTAGTCAGGATTAACGCCTTACCGAAGTAATCATTCATTTTATTATCCCATCCCAATCTATTCATCCCATGGATCAAAACTGGTAGTACTCCATATCTAACACCACTGTGTTATCGGTAACTTCAATTACCATTTCAAGTTCAAATCTAATTAAAGATTTACTATCGTATGGAGTAAAACTGGTGGTACTCCATTCTCGATCACTTCTTAAATTTGGCAAATTTAATTACCACATTAACATTTCAATCTAATTAAAGATTCATTAAAACTCCACTTAGTTTTAATCTTCCAAAATCATTATTCAATGATTATTCAAAATTAGGAAATAAATCATGTCTTTAACCGGGTTAAAGAACCAGTGTCATTTAAAACACAGTTCATGATAAACCCAAAATCATCTTTCATCAAAATGGAATCTATACGGAAATCATAACAGTATATAATCGATATAAATTCCTGTATCAGACTAATAATATAAATGGAATAACGACAAAGCCTTTTAAATTCCATATATAGTAACGGTCTTCCTTTACTGAAACTCATCTCGATTATAACCAAATCGAATTCCATTCAATTCCAATTTAATATATTAAATTGGAAATCTTTACTTTGGAAAATTCCATTAATCTTAATTAAAAGACTATAAATTTCAAATCACATCTTCATCGTTAATCGGGTTAAAGAACAACTGTTATTTAAAACAACGTTCACGATAAACCCAAAAATCCAATTATTTTATTCAATTCCAGTTAAATGTCAGTTAATTTGGAAAACTTCTCTAAATCTTAATTAAAAGATTTATTCTTTTCTCAACTGGGTTTAAGAACAGTGTTAATAAAGGCACCATTCATAACAAACCCAAAATCTAATTCCATTCCAATTACATTAATTAATTGGTAAATTTTACTAAATCTTAACTAAATGATTTATTCTTTTCTCAATTGGGTTTAAGAACAGTGTTAGTAAAGACACTATTCATGACAAACCCAAAATCTAATTCCAATCCAATTACATTAATTAATCGGTAAATTTTACTAAATCTTAATTAAAAGATTTATTCTTTTCTCAACTGGGTTTAAGAAAAGTGTTAGTAAAGACACCATTCATGAAAAACCCAAAATCCAGTTTGATATCAAACACAAGGCCCTGAATAGAAATTATATCGGTTTATATTCAATATCAAATTCTGAAACCAACAAATATCGTATTGGGAATGATGATATAAATATCTCCCAAATTCCTCAACAATATCCGTATAATCATGGAATCCAATATCGAAATATTTCGAAGATTATTTCCATTCAAATCCATTTCAATTTATTCATGGGAAAATTCTGGTTATTTTAAAACCATTTTCAAATCCAATTTATTTATTTCTGAAAATAATTGTATTATTATTCTAGTTATTAACTTGTTCATTTCGATAAAAATATATTTTTATCTTTTCAAAACTGGAATTTTTCATCCAAAACCTTTCCAAATCATTAATTATGATTTTACACAAATTTTCCATATTTTATTAAGGCCCGTACAGTCGGTTTCCAATATCGGCCACCGAACTAATTCCATAGCGACCTTTTCCAAAACTGATTTTGACATATCTTAAAATCCAACTATTAGATTTCAGATCTCTTATATTCATTGGAAAACTCTTTTCGATACAAACCCAACCATTTTGGTTTTAGGAGAATCCGATGGTCGGATCTCCCGTTACGTCCATTTGAAGTTAATGGTCGAAATTCGTGAATGGCAACTGCGCGATGAGTTCTATTCAGACCATAATATATATATATATATATATTGTCGATTTCCGTTCAAAACGTATTTATAAAATATTTATAAATTCATTTCAAAATGATTTCAACTTCATTTTCAAATTTAAATCAAAATTGAATATTCTATATCATTATAATATTAAAATGATAATATTTTCAAAATATCAGATTTTGAAATTACTTTTTGATATTCATTATAAAGTGAATAAAATCGACAGAAAATCATATTCGTGTTAACATGGCGTTTAACTACTTAACACAGCTTCACATTTCAATATTTTCGTGTCCATCAAAAATCGGACATCAAAATCATATTTTGATTATTCATTGGATATTATTTTAAAATATTTGTCAATTTTGAACTGGAACCAGACTCAATCAATTACCATATAATTTCAGTTATATGGATTTCATACATTGCATGTATACAACAATAACGATAAACAATCATTAAAAATTCATACAACATCCAGAGTGCATTTTATAACTGTATATGCATTAAAATAAATAAATAACGCTTATACAGTCTGTCAACCCATCGATTGACATGCCACTAATTATTGTGATCAGTGTATGTCAAATATCATCCTGATATTTGTGTGGGGTTTTCAAATAACAAATACTGATTATTACTTGAGTGGAGTACGTTGGCTTTATATTAAAACGTTGAGATAAATTTAAGCGGGAATGAATTTTCACTTCCCACCACTATTACTAAAATCAGCCGCGAATCCATAATATTTCCGTAAATTTTTAAATTCTCAGTTACAAACTTTCCATCCAATTTTTTTCATCCACCAGTCTTCGTCTCACTTTCGAATCTCCGGTCACTTCGCACTGTTGCTCTTGGTCTCTCGGTTGTCATAACAGAAGGCAATCGGTTCCAGTGGAGGAATTTCCATTCCAGTGGAGGTCGGACCCACAGATCTCGTTCAGTCTTCATCGTGCTTAAGTCGCTATAAGCGTCGCCTTGATTATTTTATCTTTTTCATTGATTAGCCAATGTTCATTTTTTTCTAACATCTCGTATGCCTACTGAAAATGTTGACTGTGTTATTAGCAGTTTATAAGTTGCTGTGTCTCATTTAGTATCACTGTTTTATTTAAGTAGTTATGTTAATTTGCTTGTACTCAACAATAGACTATTACTTCAAATTTTAGAAATTTGTTTGCTTATATAGTAGACGATGATGGATAAAAATTGGATGAATCTACACAGTTTTTATCTTACCATTTAACTTAAGTGTTTGTTGTTATTTAATTTTCTATTTTGCTTGTGTTTTTAATTATGCCTTACAAAATATCAGATAATAAAAAAAATGCACAATTTGAATAATACCACACTTAGCCAATTCTTTTTCTCTTCATTTGAATGGGAATTTTCTCTATTTTTTATTGCCTTTAGGAATAATGGCTTCTAGGGTTGTTGCTTTAGCCGTTAGACCTATGGTTGACTCCACTACAGTGTTCTTTATTTTTTTAGCGAAAAAATATTTAACTAGATTAAGTTTTAGACCGAATATTGAATCTAACGGTTTAAAGCATAATTCTCTTACTTATAAAGATAGACAGCTACACAAATGCTACTCTTTTTTTGGTAGCGAGAGCTTCAAAGAGAATCCATTCGTGCGGTAGTTTAAATATGTATGTGAAAAAAGTTTTCATTTTTTGTTCAAAATTTTGCCTTCCATACTTGACTTTATGTTGATAAATTATTCCTTTTCAGGATCAAGAGATTGCAAAAAGAATTTAATGTGACAAAGCCCTGCTTCTTTTTGCAAAAAGAATAAATTATTCCTTTTCACGATCAAGAGTCCATCCATTGTAATGTTATCAATATTGGAGACCTGCTTCTTCCTTTTTTTTTTTTTTTGGCCCAAATTGAAACAACTTGAAACTAGTCTGTTAAGTCGAGTTGACTGGCTAATCGACTTGTCACTCCTTGTCGTTTTAGTCGCTCGACATATTAACAAAATTCATGTCGGGAGTCAAAGTCACTGACTGGCGACCGACTGGTCGACTAGTCGCAACTAGACCGTCGTCGTGATAACAGTGTCGTGTATATAAGACAAGTAGGTGGTATTATCACGGTGAGCACATACATATAAGCACAGATGTTAAGTTCGATGACATATATGATTTAGGCTAACTGACAATAACAAATTATTTAGGCTAACTCATATTTTGCTGCAGCTATAACTGTACTTCTATGTTTTAAAGTCTCCTAAACTCCCTTTATTTGTTGTGAAAAGCCATGTTGTTTTCCTGTAAATGACATATTAAGGTGTAGCATATTTAGGATGGCCTTAGTGCACAAGTGTTTGGATTGTATAGTTCTGCTATATATTTTATGTTTTTCCTCATGTTTTAGTAATAGGAAATAAGGGCAATAACGCGACAACAGAAAAAAAGCAAAGGAGCCAAAAATATACTGTTCAAGCCTAATAAATGGAAGAAGCATATTGAAGACAATAACGTTCAAAGCGAGGGAAATCCACAAGCATTAGTAGAAGATAATCCATAAGTAGTAGTAGATAATCGAGCACAAGCAGTAGAAAATAATCCACAAGTAGTAGAAGATAATCGAGCACAAGCATTAGAAAATAATGCACAAGGAGTAGAAGATAATCCTAGTGCATTTGAGAACCGTACAATGCAAAATGAACAACACGTGGAAACCGATGGACCAACTAAAAATGCAAATGTCTGTCGGCCAAGGAAAAGAAAGAGTAGAGGTCCTACGAAAATGAAGAGACTTGCTTCAAACTTCACAAATCGTGTTGAAGTTGAATTTAATGAGAATGCTGAACCAATAAGTCAAGGATCAGTCCATTTATCGTCCTTTTTAGGACCACTTGTGCGAGAGCATGTTCCTGGTATATTTTATAATTTTTATCTAGTTGTGTCTATTTAACTCATTGTTTTATACCAAATAAAAAATCCAGATGTCTGGATACCTATTCAGGCATAATATTATAGGCGCAGAAAAATATAAGACGTCTGGATAAAATATCCAGACGTTTGAGTACTTCTTCAGGCTTAATAGTTTAGGCTAAGAAATAAATCCAGACGTCTGTATTCTTCTGCAAATATAATTATCTAGCCCGAGAACACTATCAGACGTCTAGATAAAAAATCCAGATGTCTGAAAACATCTTCAGGCATTTTACTTTAGGCGGAGAAAAATCCAGACGTCTAGATAGATTTTCAAACGTCTGATTGATATTCAGATTGCTTTCTCTTTCTACTCTCAGACGTTTGAAAAATATCCAAATGTCTAACACACCTGTTTCACCTGTGCATATCTTTCTTGTTGTCGAGCTATAGCCATATATAATTAAAGTTCCATATCCATAATATTTTCCATCCACAATAACATACCCGAATTACATAACAATAGCATATCCGAATTACATAACAATAACATACCCAAATATCATAACAAACATAGCAACAACATGTCCGAATTGCATATTGAACATAACATATCCAAGCTGAAGGTTTTAACTTAATTTCTGGTTAAGAATATACTTGGTGATTCACTAGGTGGATGTATTTTAGCGCACGCACCCAATCGGGATTTCATTCTTATTAACTTTATTCAAGTCCCAAATGCTGCTTCACTTAACGTAATGAAAATTGCAACTCCTTGCAGTTCAACAATTTATTTTGAAGCAACCTTTACTATATTTGAAGCAAACTGTGTAGTGGAAGTAATATACATTTGTGTTGCTATACACGGAAATTGTTTTCATGGGGTTATCTATTTTTCCATTGCAGCAAAAGAAAAACAGATAACCTCAATAAAACACTCCCTACAGCAACACAAATGTATATTACCTGCACTACATAGTTTGCTTCAAAGATAGTAAAAGTTGCTTTAAAAGAAATTGTTGAACTGCAAGTAGTTGCAAATTTCATTACGTTAAGTGAAACAAAGTTTGTCCCTTGAATAAAGCTATTAAAGCATGAAAGCTCGACTGGGTCCGTGCGCTAAAATACGTCCACCTAATGAATCACTGAGTAAATTCTTCAGCTTGGTCATGCTTCATCTGCTTCATAGTCTGTAAACCGTTAAGATACATGCATTAGTACATCACTCAATCAGCAAATACACAACTAAATATGGATAACTTGAACTTTGATCACAAGTTTAATTTTAAACATACACATACAAGCTTTATACAACAAAGTTAGGCAAACTTACTAGTAGGAGGCGGTTGACAATAGGAGGACGCCATTGAAGTTAAATTCAGAGGAAAATTTTGATTTTCGGCCATCGAAGTTAATTTTAGGAGGCCACTGAAGTTTATGCCCAAATGAGGCCTAAACCAGCAATTTATATCCGTTATAAGATCTCAAAAGAGGGCTAAATGCAAATTTTCCTTTTTTTTAATTACAGGCTAGATTTGTGTTGAATGAGGAATGGCAAAAGGTCCCCATATTTCGGAAAATGGGGTGTATTTTTAGGTGTTCAAAATGCACGTTAGTTAATAAATTGGTCAAAGCAAAGTCCAAGGAGGAAAGACTTCAAATGAAACCGGATAATATAAAAACTATGATGGAGTGGAATGATTTTATCAACTTGAAAACTAGTCCATAGTGTAAGGTAAATTATGTATGAATGGTCGTCTTTGTATATGTAAATAACTAGTCAGTATATTTTAATTTTTTATTTCAGCAACAAACTGAAACATTCAAAGCCATCAGATGCAGACAGATGCTACATACATGCAACCGTAAAGGAATGGCACGCTTAGCTGCTGATTTGGTCAGAATTTTTTTTAATGTTGTGATCTTGTCATGCCATTTATAGAGTTATGATAAATTATTTTATACCAATTTTTATTACCGTAGAAAAACGAGAGTCTATATCCCTCTTATGTCGGCCGATCTGATGTTTGGATTAAATCTCACACTCGAAAAAACGGTGAGCCGATGAGCTCAGTTCTTGAAGAAACTATTGTATGTGATTTAAAAATTTACATATTACAAATGATTTTGGAATGTGATAACGTTGAAAGTTACAATGTATGTTGTCCTTTACAGGAGAAAATTAAAAAGTTTAACGCTGAATCACAAGCTACCTCGACAACTTCTGTGAGAGAAGATGCTCTTTCAGCAGCGCTGGGAAACGATAGACCAGGACGGTTAAGAGGAATGGGAAGAGGTATGACCCACACCAAGTTTGTTTCGTCACAAGCTAATCAAAAACAAACAGTGCAACTACAAAACAGAGTTGCGGATTTGAAGAAGATAGTTCAAATGCTAGTATCACAAAACCAGGTATTTCTAAAACGAATGGCAATAAGTTATAACTTGTACGTAGCAATTAGTTATTTGCATTCTGTGAGTTTAGAATCGTAGTAAATCATTGAATAAACTCTTTGTTGAGTAATGACCACATAAATAATTCATAATAAAATTCATGTTGTCATATAAACCCGAAGATAAAATAAAGATTGAGTACATGCAGCATTTTCATACTTCACTTTTCGCAAAACCAAAAGATGAATCCAGAGATAGAATAAATTCAAGCTGGACACTGTTGCATGTACAGGCTTGACACTATTGCATGTACACATGGTTTCTATGTTGTGGTATGCTCAAATGGTGAATCAATGAACCATGGCTATATGCCAAAACATAAAAAGTTGGACCCTGTTCATAAAAGATAACTCAATATGTGTATGTACACGTATCTCCTCATCTAGAACTTATCAAAATGAGTTGCATGTACACGTTGTTCCTTATTAGAAATGAGCTGGCTCTTTCATCCCTATATAAAACTTATTAGTAGAGTTACTTCTTGTCTTCACCACACTCATAGTAACTTAAAGACACGGTCCTACTGTTTTAAGTTACTTCTTTCCTCTTACACAAGCCTTATTACCATGTCAGTCATGAAGCAGTGACGTCATGCCGCCTTGGTTAATTGAAGCCATGCTGCCTTGGTTAACGTTAGTGCTGTCATGAGGTTATTTTCAGATCAATGTAAAGGGGTATTCAATACCTTAAAGATACTGAATACCCCATCTACATGGTTCTGAAAATAAACTTTGTGGCAGCACTACTTAACATTTTAAGGGGCTACACGGCTATCATATATCGCTGTGTCCAATATATTGTTTGTTTTGATATTTGATCAAGTTGTCCAATATATCGTTGTATTCTAAATGTATATCAATTTGTCCAATATATCGTTGTGTTCTATATGTATATCAATGCTTGTTAGTAGTGTTCTACATGTATATCAATTTGTCCAATATATTGCTGTGTTCGTTATGATATTCAATGTCTCTGCAAACATTATTTTAGGCTGAAAAAATATCCAGACGTCTGAATGATTCTTCATGCATAATATTTTAGGCCGAGATGTAATCCAGACATCTGATTGCTGCTTCATTTACAATTTTTTAGGCCGAGAGAAATTTCAGATGTCTGGATAAAAATTCCAGACGTCTGAATACTTCTTCAGGAATATTATTTTAGATAGAGATGGAATTCAAACGTCTGGGTAAAATATTAGACCTCTGATTATCATTCAGATTGTTTTATGGTTCTAATACCAGACGTCTAACACATCAAATTCATCTGTGCATGTCACAAAATCATTACATTCCGATATCCGTCCGTATCCAAAAATTAAGAGGATACGGCTATCCGATATCTGAAAATTAAGCGGATTATCCGATATCAGAAAATAATTTTGGATACGGATATGGCACTATCATCAAGTTATCACAAGTTATCACAAGCTAACATGTATCAAAGTCACAATCAAAACACAACCATCAAAGTCACAATCAAAACACAACAAACTAACATCATCTAGTTATCACAAGCATAGAACATGTAACGACCCGCATTCTACGCACACATGATCGTAGGATATTTATTTATTTCACATCATAAGTTTTATGGTCATGTAACTTTGGGAGACGACTATTGGAGTCATTTCCCATGTTCATGATTTTTGCCGATTTTTAAATGACCGTTTTGCCCCTACTTGATCTTGTTTTGACCATAATTTTTGACTAGAAAGGAATTTTGACCTGAAACCACTTCCATTGGCTCCAGATGATGGTTTGCAATTCCGTAGAGTGGTCACATTAGCCAAACGAACTTACCATTTGGGAGATATGGCTGAAACAAGTCTCAGATAGTGAAAAACAGCTTAATTGGGCTTAACCGGGTGATTAACAGCTAGACCCAATGGGGGATTTCGGGATTAGAGGTATTTAAGGGCTGCTAGGGTTAGGATTTCGGGTTTTCACTCATTTTCCAGCCGCCACAAACCCTCTCTTCAACCTAACAATTGCCTCCAACATCTAAATACACCTTTAATCACTTCTTGATCAAGTTTTGGCTTAAACTACACCAAATTAAGGAGGAATAGCACCAAAGCAAGGTTAGTGCTACTGTGTTGCATTGGGAACAGCACCAAACAGAGATTCATTTCAGATTTGGTATTTTATTTGTGGCCAAGGTGAGTGATTTGCATAGTTCCTCACTAATTATGGTTAATTAAGGGTAATTAGTGTTGATTAGCGAATTTAAACGCTAATAAATTTTGGAAAAATATTTATAAATTCGAAAATAATGTTTTAGGCCTCTGTTAGAAAATTTGGTTAATTTGGTTAAGTTTTGCTAATCATATCATAAGTTTTGCTTGAACATGTTTAAGGGAAAATATGATATTTTGGTTATGTTTGATCCGTTTAACCTTATCATATTGTTGTTTTGGTGTTTGTGGTCAATTCTATTTGTTACTATGACTGTATGGTGTGCTTTGTGATTGATTAGAACTGTTAGAATGGTCGAAAATGTCGTCATATGGCATAAAATAGTCGTTGGAAAAGTTGCAGGAAAATGTGCAGGGTTTCGGATCGGATTGGGATAGGGGGCTCGGATCGGATGGTGGACTGGGCAGAGAAGCCGAACCGGATCAGAACTTTTCACTAAAGGAGACTGGGCAAGAAGGAAGGCCATTTGCATAATAGATGGAGTTGGGTTCAGATGGGGAACAAGGAAGGGGCTGCGGATCGGATCTGAGAAGAGGAGATGGAGCAACGGATGGGATCAGGTGGTCATAACCGAACCGAACCGAACCAGGATAGTGAGATAGCTAAGCTCAAGTGACATGGAAGCACCGAATCGAACCGAGGGTGGAGCTCCGAACCAAACCGGATGGCCAGGAAGTGGAGCAAGCCGAACCGAACCAGGGAAGGACAACCGAACCGAACCAGATTGGAGCTGCGATTATGCGACGACTTTTCTGAAGACCAACTCCAACTCGACCAAAACCCAAGATGCAAAGGAAATCCAAATAGGAAGTAGAACTCAGGATCCAGATGGGAACCAACGAGTTGACTTCATGAGTTGGGCTTTGCTGCGGAACGTGTGCAAAGGGGTTGTCGATGTCTGTAACTTTGGATCACTATGTGTAGGGAGTACGTAAACGGATTCAGGGCCACAGTGGCCTAGGTACGACTAAAGAGCTATAGACCAATGAAGTGGGGTCATTTGTAAAGGTTTGGTCATGACTCCATGTGGGAAGCTTGGTAGTAGCAGTAGTTGTACAAGTCGAACTCCGTCACTACTTCGATGGGTCTAGTGATTGACAGTGGTGGACATCGTATGCTTTACGCACTGAGTGAGAGATGTGAGGATGGTTGCTATGTTTGATTTGTTTGCCATCATTATGACATGCACACCCCCACCCCCATACTCTTTATGCCATATATTAGTGGTACCTTAGAGTATTGTACAGTATGTAGTGCTAACTCTTTGATTGCAGGTCCAGGCACAGGTATGGTTTAGTATACCTGTTATTGTTTTGTTTAGCTTCTTATCGCTTATACCAGACTTTTTGTCTGACCCAGAGTTTTATGTCTCTTCTTATTACTCTGGGAGCTCTCACGAGCAGACTAGAGACAGGTTAGGTGGTGTGCATGAGTAGTTGTACCGAAGACGAGCAGGAGGCTTCCACGTATGATATATATATATATATATATATATATATATATATATAGACATTCTCCCTGTGTTGCTGCGGTCACTACTTTGGGCATTAGTGGTGTGCCTTTCTTTCTTTTGTTTAAAGACAGTTGTTTGGAAAGTTGTAATAAGCTGTATTTGGATTTCCGCTACTCTGATGTTGATGTTGGTTTTAGTTATCAGCTTATGCACTGTCTCACCTGTTTTATGTCAAGTATACTATTATTATATTTTGTTCTATGCGCTGTGAGACAGTTTACAGGTTTCGATTTGTTCATTCTCTTCTTTCCTTTCTTTGGCGACCGTTCCGTGCTAGTCGGGCATGTGTACACGCACTTTCGGAGGAAATGTCGGCTGGTGCGGGGCGGGCCGTCACACTTGGTATCAGAGCGCTAGGTTGCGTAGTTAACCTAGGGAAGTTATCAGGGAGAGATAATACGTATACGAGAGCGTGTATTCGTGATTATTTTGGTTTTCAAAAGCTATATATACTATTAGTATAGCTAAGGATGAAGTCGCACTACACTAGCACCACTATGGAGATGGTTAATCATTTTCTCTTTACAGATTGAACGATGAGCCAATACGCAAGAGGTGCCGGTAGAGGAGCCAATAATGGGAATGCTGCTGACATGAGGACGATGTTTACTGACCTCATGAGGGAGATACTTAGGGATGTGCAGAGAGCACCTCCCAATAATGGTAATGATGTTGGTCCAATAGTGCAGGCGCCTAGGGCCGATTTCGCCGAGCTGAACAAGGATTATACTAGTCTTGGTGGAAAGCCGTTCCACGGAATGGAGTCGGCTATGGATGTTCAGGATTGGTTGGATAGCTGCGAGCGTATCTTCGAGGATTTGGGTATCGAGGATGCGATGAAGAGAAGGCTAGCATCCCGTTAGCTGTAAGGACGGGTAATGAATTGGTGGAATGCTATAAAGGCAGCTACTCCCGAGGATCAGATTACTTGGGAGCAGTTTAAGGTTCGCTATAGCGATAAGGTCATTCCAGCTGCTCAGAAGTCAGTGTTGAAATTCTTGGAATTCAAGCAGAACAACAGAGCTGTCTCGGAGTATATTGCTGAATTCGACACTTTGTCGAAATATGGGTTATCCCTAATAAATACTGCCGAGAAGAAGAACGAAAAGTTCATTACTGGTTTGGATGGATACTTGGGGGAAATGCTTATTAACCACATCGATGAGACGTTTGAATCGATTGTGGGGAAAGCATTGAGGTCAGAGAGTCTTTACCCTAAGTCGAAGACTGAGGTTGCATCTATAGAGGATCCAAAGCCGCAAGCAAGCGGTGGAGGCAAGAATGGTTCTCAGAATAAGAGGAAGCAGAACCAGAATAAGGATGGCCAGAAAAAGAATAAGTAAGATGTTGAGTGCTTCAGCTGTGGTAAGAAGGGCCATTATGCTAGTAATTGTCGGGCCAAGTCAGCGGATAGGAAGTGCTTCAACTGTGGCCAAGTTGGACGTCACAAGGACAAGTGTCCGCAACCCCCTAAAGAAAAGCAAACGGTGATAGCATATGCTCTTAATGTTATTCCTTCTTCGTCGAATGCCCCAACTGCGGCGGAGAAGGGAAAGAATGTCGTTATTCAAGGTATGCTTTCTGTTTATGATGTTCCTGTTAGAGTTTTGTTTGATATCGGAGCTTCCAGTTCTTTCACATCTGGTGATCTGGTAGATAGGTTGGGATTGGAGCCCGGGATTGTCGATAGACCTTTAGTAGTTACGAACCCGATTGGTGGTTCAACTAACATTAGCATGATTTGTCGTAATGTGGTCTTATCGAGTCATGGATGCATGTTTGTTTGTGATTGCTTTGTTTTGGGCTTCACTGGGTTTGGCATTATTTTAGGAGTCGATTGGCTCCAAAGATACGGGGTGGTGGTAGACTGTGACGGCTTTTTGGTGACAGCTAGAGCGGATGATGGGCGGAGGGTAGTGTCTGGTGGTCTACCCGGTGATGGGGTAATGGCTAGTTTTCTAACTTCCCTCTACATCCCGCATAGTGAGTTGTCAGGTTTGCCCGTGGTTGGCCAGTATCCGGATGTTTTCGAGGAAGTGACCGAGCGTCCGCCACACCGAGAGATTGAGTTCCGTATTGATTTAGTGAAATATGCCAGACCTATAGTGATGCCACTTCGTCGTATGACACCAAGGGAGCACCGAGAGCTCGGGGTGCAAGTCAGCGATCTTTTGAAAAGGGAATTATCAGAAGGAGTGTCTCTGAGTGGGGAGCACCAGTTGTGTTTGCTACCAAGGCAGATGGATCCCTTCGATTGTGTGTGGACTACCGCCAATTGAATAAAGTGACGAGGAAGAATAAGTATCCTCTACCGCGGATAGATGATTTGTTTGATCAGTTGAGTGGCGCGAGAGTATTTTCCCAGTTGGATCTCGCGATAGGTTTTCATCAGCTTAGGGTGGAAGCTGAGAGTATAGCTAAAATGGCATTTCGGAAGCTGTCTGGATTTTATGAGTGGTTTGTCATGCCATTCGGATTGACCAATGCACCCACATATTTTGTGGATCTTATGAATAGGGTATTCAGAGATCAGTTGAATAAGTTTGTCCTTGTGTTCGTGGATGATATTTTGGTATACTCGAGGACAGAGGAAGAACACAAGGAACATTTGAGGATAGTAATGGAGGTGTTGAGAAAACACCAATTGAAGCAAAGTTTTCTAAGTGTCACTTCTGGAGGAGGGAAGTGAGATTCTTGGGCCATGTTGTTTCAGAGAGTGGTATTGCTGTGGATCCTGCGAAGGTGGCTACGGTACAAGATTGGTCTACGCCCAAGAATGCAATGGACATAAGAAGTTTCTTGGGATTAGCTAGATATTATCGTAAGTTTATCCAAGACTTCTCCAAGATAGCAGCACCGTTGACTCAGTTGACCAAGAAGAATCAAGCCTTCGTCTGGGATGAAAGGTGCGAGAATGCATTCAAGAGCCTAAAGGAAAAATTGACATGTGCACCAGTGTTAGTCATTCCTAAGGGGAATGAAGATGTGACAGTATATACGGATGCATATGGTACCGGACTAGGTGCTGTATTGATGCAAGGAGGCAGGGTTGTAGCTTATGCAAGTCGGCAACTGAAACCGCATGAGAAAAGATATCCTACCCATGGCTTGGAATTAGCAGCGATCGTGTTCGCATTGAAGATGTGGAGACATTACCTATTGGGAGAAAGATTCGATTTGTTTACCGATCATAAATCGTTAAGGTATCTCTTCTCTCAGAAGGATCTAAATCTCCAACAGCAAAGATGGTTAGAATTCTTGGCTTCCGATGATTTCGATATCGCATATACAACAGGAAAGGGCAATGCGGTAGCTGAAGCATTGAGTAGAAGACATGCCAGTTTAGGGACTATGTTTCTAGAATGGAAGCAACTGGAGTACATCGCTGGGTATGATTTCAGACCAAAGTGCGAATTGGATCCATAAATGTCAGCAAGTTCGATGATCAGACCCACTTTGATTGAGCGGATTGGTTCTAGTCAGAGGAGCGATCCTAACCTATTGGGAATCATCTCAAAGTTAGAGATGGGAATCGACGGAGAGATGAACAAGTATAGGCTTGATTGGGATGGGTGGCTTAGAAAGAATGGATGACTAGTTGTACCCAATGTCAATGGATTGAGAGATGAAGTGCTTAGAGAATGTCATCACTCAAAACTGACTATACACCCCGGTGGTAACAAGATGTACCGAGACATGAAGTAGACCTACTACTGGGAAGGGATGAAAAGAGACGTTGGGAAATTTATATCCAAATGCGTGAATTTCCAGCTAGTTAAAGCTGAGCAAAAGAAGCCTAGTGGTTTGTTACAACCATTAGAAATTCCAGAATGGAAATGGGAACAAGTGTCAATGGATTTCATTGACGGGTTACCAAGGACTAGATCGGGCCATGATAGCATTTAGGTGATTGTGGACCGATTGCCTAAGAGTGCAAGGTTTATACCCGTCAAGTCAAACAGGACGACAGCTAAATTAGCGGAACTGTATATAAAGTAGGTAGTGAGATTTCATGGAATACCCAAAGGAATTGTGAGTGACCGAGATCCGTTGTTCACTAGTGGATTTTGGAAGAGCCTATAAGAGGCGTTAGGATCAGAACTACATCTCAGTACCGCGTATCATCCTCAAACCAATGGACAGACAGAGAGGGTGAATTGAGTGTTAGAAGATCTCTTGAGAGCTTGCATATTGGATTTTGGTGGATCATGGGATGACCATCTGCATCTAGTAGAGTTTGCATATAATAATAATTATCAATCCAGTATCGGTATGGCTCCATTTGAAGCTTTGTACAGAAGACCGTGCAACTCACCATCATGTTGGTTAGAGACCAGTGAGAAATATGTGCTTGGACTAGAAGTAATAAGAGAAACATCAGACAAGATTAAGGTTATCCAACAGCGAATGAAGGCTGCCCAAGATAGGCAGATGAGTTATGCCGATAAGAGGAGAAGAGATTTAAAGTTCTCCATTGGCGACTTGATGTTTGTCAAGATTTCTCCGTCGAAGAGCATGATACGATTTGGTAGGAGAGGCAAGTTAGCACCAAGATTTGTTGGTCCATTCCCAGTTCTCGAGCAAATTGGGAATTTGGCATATAAAGTTGAGTTACCAGACAAGATGGCAGGAGTTCACAACGTGTTTCATGTTTCCCAGTTAAGGATGTTCGTACACGACCCAAATGTGACTATTTCACCTGATCAGTTGGATGATATCGAAGTTGAACCCGAGATGGTTGGGAACCGCAGGCCTATGCGTATTGTTGGGAACGATACGAAGTGTCTTCGAAGGAAAGCGGTGAAATTATCAAAATTCAGTGGGGGCGAGAATGAGAATGACTGCACTTGGGAGACAGAGGAGAGCATTAGGAAGATGTATCCAGAACTCTTCGCGTGGTAAGATTTCAATTTCGATTTAGTCTTTTCGCATGCTAGGATAGGTTTGTTTTGTTTTTTTTGCATGATTGATTGTTGTATATGGCTGGTAGGCATGCGGGATCCTTCGTATGTTTTGGGTTAAGGAATTTCGGGGACAAAATTTCTTAAGGGGGGGAGAGTGTAACGACCCGCATTCTACGCATCGCAGGATCGTAGGATATTTATTTCTTTCACATACAAAGTCGTATGGTCATGTAACTTTGGGAGACGACTATTGGGGTAATTTCCGATGTTCATGATTTTTGCCAATTTTTAAATGACCGTTTCGTCCCTAGTTGATCTTGTTTTGACCATAACTTTTGACTAGAAAGGAATTTTGACCTAAAACCACTTCCATTGGCTCCGGATTATGGTTTAAAATTCCGTAGAATGGTCACACTAGCCAAACGAACTTACCGTTTGGGAGATATGGCTGAAACAAGTTTCAGATAGTGAAAAATAGCTTAATTGGGTTAACCGGGTGATTAACAGCTAGGCCCAATGGGAGACTTCGGGATTAGAGGTATCTAAGGGCTGCTAGGGTTAGGATTTCGGGTTTTCACTCATTTTCCAGCCGCCACAAACCCTCTCTTCAATCTAACAATGGCCTCCAACATCTAAATACGCCTCTAATCACTTCTTAATCAAGTTTTGGCTTAAACTACACCAAATTTAGGAGGAAAAGCACCAAAGAAAGGTTAGAGCTGCTGTGTTGCATTGGGAACAACACCAAATGGAGATTTATTTCAGATTTGGTATTTTATTTGTGGCCAAGGTGAGTGATTTGCATAGTTCCTCACTAATTATGGTTAATTAAGGGTAATTAGTGTTGATAAGCGAATTTATACACTAATAAATTTTGGAAAAATATTAATAAATTCGAAAACAATGTTTTAGGCCTCTGTAAGAAAATTTGGTTAAGTTTTGCTAATCATATCATTAGTTTTGCTTAAACATGCTTAGGGGAAAATATGGGATTTTTGGCTATGTTTGATTCGTTTAACCTTGTCATATTGTTGTTTTGTTGTTTGTGGTCACTTCTATTTGTTACTATGACTGTATGGTGTGCTTTGTGATTGATTAGAACTGTTAGAATGGTCGAAAACGCCGTCGTATGGCGTAAAACAGTCGCTGGAAAAGTTGCAGGAAAATGTGCAGGGTTTCAGATCGGATCGGGATAGGGGGCTCGGATCGGATGGTGGACTGGGCAGAGAAGCCGAACCGGATCGGAACTTTTCACTAAAGGAGACTGGGCAAGAAGGAAGGCCATTTGCATAATAGCTGGAGTTGGGTTCAGATGGGGAACAAGGAAGGGGCTGCGGATCGGATCTGAGAAGAGGAGATGGAGCAACAGATGGGATCGGGTGGTCATAACCGAACCGAACCAAGACAGTGAGATAGCTGAGCTCAAGTGACATGGAAGCACCGAACCGAGCCGAGGGTGGAGCTCCGAACCGAACTGGATGGCCAGGAAGTGGAGCAAGCCGAACAGAACCAGGGAAGGACAACTGAACCGAACCGGATTGGAGCTGCGATTACGCGACGACTTTTCTGAAGACCAACTCCAATTCGACCAAAACCCGAGATGCAAAGGAAGTCCAAATAGGAAGTAGAACTCAGGATCCAGATGGGAACCAACGAGTCAACTTCATTAGTTGGGATTTGCTGCGGGACGTGTGCAAAGGGGTTGTCGATGTCTGTAACTTTGGATCACTATGTGTAGGGACTACGTGAACGGATTCAGGGCCACAGTGGCCTAGGTACGACTAAAGAGCTATAGACCAATGAAGTGGAGTCATTTGTAAAGGTTTGGTCATGACTCCATGTGGGAAGCTTGGTAGTAGCAGTAGTTGTACAAGTCGAACTCCGTCACTACTTCGATGGGTCTAGTGATTGATAGTGGTGGACATCGTATGCTTTACGCACTGAGTGAGAGATGTGAGGATGGTTGCTATGTTTGATTTGTTTGCCATCATTATGACATGCACACCCCACCCCCATACTCTTTACACCATATATTAGTGGTACCTTAGAGTATTGTACGGTATGTAGTGCTAACTCTTTGGTTACAGGTCCAGGCACAGGTATGGTTTAGTATACCTGTTATTGTTCTGTTTAGCTGCTTATCGCTCATACCAGACTTTTTGTCTGACCCAAAGTTTTACGTCTCTTCTTATTACTCTGGGTGCTCTCACGAGCAGACTAGAGACATGTTAGGTGGTGTGCACGAGTAGCTGTACCGGAGACGAGCAGGAGGCTTCCACGTATGATATATATATAGACAATCTCCCTGTGTTGCTGCGGTCACTACTTTGGGCATCAGTGGTGTACCTTTATTTCTTTGTTTAGAGACAGTAGTTTGGAAAGTTGTAATAAGCTGTATTTGGATTTCTGCTACTCTGATGTTGATGTTGGTTTTAGTTATCATCTTATGCACTGTCTCGCCTGTTTTATGTCAAGTATATTATTATTATGTTTTGTTCCATGCGCTGTGAGACATTCTACAGGTTTCGATTAGTTCATTCTCTTCTTTCCTTTCTTTGGCGACCGTTCCGTGCTAGTCGGGCATGTATACAACGCACTTTCGGAGGAAATGCCGGCTGGTGCGGGGCGGGCCGTCACAGAACACATCAAAATCACAACCATGTCACAAAACTAAGTTTAATACATAGATAATTTTTCATAAATTGTAAATTAAGCGTCAATGTCTTTAGGTTCGACTCTCGCTTTTGTTGAGTCGCTATCCCCCTCTTTATCTACCCCTATGTCCACCTTATCATTAAATTTCTTTGAATCTTCTTTTTCCTCAAGTTCGATGTTCACTTCTTTTGGATCACCTTCCTCCTCTTTTTATTCTTCTCTCTCCTCCTTGTCATCGGATATCTTTGGTTCTTCTTTTTCTTTAGGTTCGACAATCGCTTCTTTTGGGTCGCCTTCCCCCTCTTTTTCTTCCTCTATCTCCTCCTTGTCATCGAATTTCCTAGGTTCATTGCTCGCTTCTTTTGGGTCGCCTTCCCCCTCTTTTTCTTCCACTTTATCCTCCTTGTCACTAAATTTATTTGAATCTTCTTTTTCTTCAGAATTATCTACTGAAAAGGTTAGAGATGGTCGGGATGGCGGAGTTCGTGGTCGAGTACGTCGTAAAATTTCAGTGAGAGATTGTGCTGTTGCACTCATTGTATTCTCAATAGTTGCGAGACGAGACACTAGTGTAAGTTCCATATTCGCAATACAATTCCCTAAGGCAACTTGATTTTGATACATTATTAGTTAATTATGAATGACAACTTGATGAAATGATTCGTTTGGAAGAATTTCTGCCTTGGGAGAAGTCATACCTTCAAAAGTTCGATATTGAAAAGCTTTTTGGGTGGAAGATTCCGGCATATCCTGAATATGCTCTTGAGGATGCTCTTGCGGCGGAACTTGTTTACCTTGACGTTCATCTCTCTATTCGTCCAGAGTGCAAAATGTTAGTGGTTCTTCGGGGAGACGCATCAAGGAGAAGAACTTTTTACCTGCTTTCTTAACCGGAATTTCCTCAAACGTTGATAAATAAGTCAGAACTTGTTTTGCCTTTAATAATCTCATAATAAACGGGGCATAGATAATTGTTTGTCGAGACCTACTCCAAAATTCCTTTAGTTCATCAAAGATAAATTGAGCCCAATTAACTTGAATACCACCAAATATGGCATATAAGGCCCTATGCTCTAGATCAAGTATTTTTTTTATGGCTTCCAAGCCGAGGAAACACTGTATTTATAAGAACTCGAGTAAGAAATCTCGCTTTTGGTCTTAAATATTTAGTAGAAAACAGAGGCATATCATCTTCCCAAATTTGATGAGTAATGTTATCCCGTGGCTTAAAACGCATATTGGGAATATCATTGATATTTGTCCCGGTGTTAGAAAATTGCAGTATATCTCCTATGTCCTTAGCTGTGAATCTAACAGTAACCCCGCTAACACTTGACGAAATCCAATCTTTTTCTACTTGAGGATTCCAAAAACCTGTACTATCTAAGTTCGCATTGAATTGAAATATGGATAGACGGTCAATGTTAAGGTGATTAGAAGGGAATGAGACCAGTGTTACAAGACCAGCATCCTGGCATAAGCTATGTAAATCATACATCGGAAAATCAATGAGACTGTATAATGGACTAGTATGTAGGATTTTATTCTGCATCAATCCATATCTTTCTATTGCCAAGGGTGCTTTGTTCATCTATCTGTTGAGTCGTGATTGCGAAACTAGTTGTGGTGTTTCTTCAGTAGTTTGTGGAGGATTTGATGTTTCTACTTCTGCCCTCTTTCGTTTTGATGAAACTTTTTTTAGGACCCATGATTTGGACTGGATTAGGGATTTTAGGGTTACAGAAGTTTCAACTTGATCGGTGAAATGGAAGAGTGAGAACAGAAGGTTCTGGTTATTTTTATATAGAAATAACTGACGTTTTGTAAATCAGACCTCTGGTTTGAAAAACTGATGTTTGATTTAGGGTTTTTTTCACCCCGAGGAAGTTTTTAGACGTCTAGGAATAGTTTCAGACATCTGTGTTGGATGATTTTTAAATCCGTGTTTATTTTCAGATTTCACACGTCTGATTTTAGTTTTCCTATTTTTCATTTTAACCCTGTCAATTTTCAGACTTCTCGTTTATTGATTTAGACGTCTGGGTTTTAATTTTTTGTAAGAAGTGCCCTTGATTTGCATAATTGTTTACATAATTGCATCACGATCACCACCAATTAATAATTACTTGCATAATTGTTTATTAGGTTAAAGGAAGCAGCAGGGATGAGAGTCTATCTCAAGTGGTACAAATGGTTTATATTATTGTTGCCATGACAATGGAATTTTTATTGATTTAATATATAATATAAATGATTTTGACTAAATGTAGAGTAAGTATGACCAACTGAATGTCAGATGTAATTTGTTGGATTTGACTGGGATGGACGAAATAGTAGCTGAAGGAAGCGTTCTTTCAAATGACCCTAAAAAGCTTTTATATAATATTCCACTTGGACCAAATGCTATGAAAATTTTGATAGAAATCCCGAATAAATTGGATGCTTATTTATGGAGGTCTAGTCCTAGGATGATCTCACATATTGGAGAAGCTAAGGATGAGATAGTAGCATGGCCAGCTGACAGAGTTGTACTCCACACTACGATAGTCTCTGAAAATGATGAAAATGCGGTATACTTAATACTTTATGCACTCATTAGCTCTATGATTTAATATAAGAACCTGATAATTTTTTTTTTACTAGAGTAGAACTTCATCAACAAATAAGAAATGCAATTTGTATGATTGGGTTGGAAGCAAAGAATTAGTTGCCGAAGGGTGGTTGTACTCTACTGATCCAAATCAGCTCGTGGATAATATTCCTCTTGGACAATCTGCTGCACTTGTTTTGATTAACACAGCAAAAAATTCAGATGCATTCTTATGGAGAGCACTAGTTGGTATGACATATGTTGGAGAAGCTACTGGGTGCAAAGTAGCTTGGCCGAAAAAAAATGTAGTTCTTGAGGATATTAATGCTACGGAATCTGCTGATACACCAAATATAGTACCACATTCAGCGGTAATGTGTAGTTTATGTATTTAATTTATAAAAATATGCATATACCTTGATACTGTTTTATTATTATAATCACTTCTGTTTTGTAGAAAACATATTTAAACTGTTTCAAATATTTCATTACAGACCACTAGTTTCAAGTCAAACATTAAATGCAAGTTGATTAGTGTTCATGGAGAGAAAGAAGTTGTTGCTGAAGGACACATGTCTTCGACTGACCCAAATGCGATGGTCCATTTTGTTTGTTTGGGAGAAGGTGCCGTTAAAGTTTGGGTTGATATTGTTAAAGTTCCAAATGCACCTTTATGGAGACCTACATCTAAGTTTGAGTTTATTGAAGATGCAACTGGTTCTACTATAGCTTGGTCTTCTGCAAATGTCGCCCCAGATTCGTCTTCAAGTAAGAATGGCTTATAATTCTCTTTACTTATCGTCAGTATGAATGATGGAAATACTCCTTGTTATGATTGTTTTGGCAGAATTTTACTTCAAGTATGATTTCCCTTTTCACCTCTTAAAACTGAATTAATATTTAAATTTCGTTTAGGTAGATAAAACTGGAAAAAATAAAAGATACGGTGACCTAGATGTGCTCAAACATTTTGATCTTACACAATTTTTCTTTCTTGCAGTTTGGTCGTACTAAGCCGTACCATATTTGTTGACACAAGAAATGATGCGAAGTTTAGGATGCTGGTTGGAAAAAAATATGTTGCCTGTGCATGGAACTGAACCATGCCAACGATGTCAAGTAGTTTAAGCACTACGACCAGTCAAACAAGCCAATATTAGAAATGTTATATTTATACCAAATCCAACAACAAGATAACTTGATCACACTTGACCTCGTTTTCTTTTCGCATTGCCATGTTTAGCCGTACTTTTTAGTTCAATTGTTGGCAGTTTCTCAATGTCATACGTATACAAAAAAAGTAGTTATGTATTTTCTTATTGCCAAATAAGGTGTCGATGTTTGATGCATGACGGAAATTCAACTTTGTAGCACACAAGCTTGGACTTTGAACGGTTTTTTCTGGTCAATACGCATCTTTTGTAAAAACAAGTTAGATGGGAACATCGATTATAAAATGTTATGTCCAACTATTATATATTTGGCATATCTTATTATAACTTATGTGATATTGTTTTATAATTATAATTCTTTTGTGTTGTTTGAATTTCGTGATGATTTTGAACTGCATTGTGTAAAGTTGATAAATGATGATAGATCTACCTCAACAACTCTACAGAAATGCTGTGATATATTTTGAAAAAACGTTGTGGCATGCAGGGAAGAACAACATTTGCAGATGATAAAAAACGCTGTGGTATATATCGAAAAACGTCGTGATATGTAGAAAGTAACAACCTTTCTAACCAGAAATAAACGCTGTAATATATGCCGGGAAACGTTGTACTATATGGACATGCATAAGATTTCTGGACTTTATAAAACGCAGTTATATATGTTGAAAGCGTTATAATATATGGACGGTGACAATGGTTATAGCCATTTTAAAACACTATTATTTATTCATAAAAACGCTGTGATATGAAGGCGATAACAACATTTCTACCCCATATAAAACGCTGTTATATATGTGATGAAGGGGGAATAATTTGTATTAGCTATGCAAACACAACAACAAAAAATGCTGTATAAACATAGTGACAATGCATTTAAAACTCTGTATAAAACATAACAACAACACTAACTAAAACGTTGTAGTATCCCATATTTCTACAGCGTTTTAAAAGTATTGTGATAGTCCCATGACCTATAACAACGTGTCGGTAGACAGCGTTCTTCGAAACGCTGTAAATTTATATAACAACATTTTTTCAACAATGTCGATGAACATATTTGTTGTAGTGTACATAAAAAAACCGTATGATTTGTAAATGAATATTTATTTTATTTTATTTTCATGATAATTTTTATATACATTTTATATAAATAATTTTATATATACAACAATATCAATCAATGACAATCCCAATCACAATCCAAATAAACAATCAACCATGGTTTGTACAAAAATATAGTGGCAGGAGCTACTAAGCCCCGTCTGCAACCTATTATATAATAACTGTAAAATAATTTGAGTGAGAGAGAGTTCTCAAATCCTCTCCGCTGTTTTGAGAGTCTTTTAATGGAGCTAGGGTTTCCGCCGCCCCTTTCCTCTTCCGGGTCTTCTTTTTCTTCCCGCTTCTTCCCCTCTGCCTCCTGTTTCGTCTTCCTTTCTCCTTCTCCCCTCTTCCGCTGATTTCTTTTTGGTTCTTTTTTATCTTTTCCTCGCTTATAATCATCGTTTTCTCTAATTTAAGGCCTCCGCCTCCTTTTTTCTTCCCTTCTCTCTTTTCCATGCCTCACTATTTCACAGCTTCATAATCAGATTGGGAAGCATCTCCATTTTGGCATCCGAGACCTTTTCCTCTCTCCATCTCAGCGCTATCTCCCTCCTCCTTCCAAATCTCTGCCTTCTTTCAATTCTATCCTCTTCGCATCTTCTTCTCGCCATCTTCTTCCTCGGTTCTTGCCATATTGGTCTTGCTTCCCGCACCCTAGTTTGATTCACCCTGCTTTTCTAGATTGGATCTGATTTTGCCAGTTTCTGCGGCTCCATCCGATGCTCTTGAGCCCCTTTTTGGGATAGCTGGTTAAGCTTATCTGATGGTTGGCCTCATTGAGTTGGTCGATCAGATCTACTTTTATTGGTGAATTTTTCTAGGGTTGATTGATCTATTTCCTTGTAGTCTCGGGTGTTTATCCACTGCTGTTGTTGTTGTTCTCAGGCCCAGTGCTATGCTTATTTCAGAGGTCGTGATCCTATCTTGTTGTTTTTGCTTTTAACCGCCCTATAGAGCCTTTCTCTCCTCTAAGGCGTCAGATCTCCCTTTCTTCCTCCTTCAGGTGGCCACTTAAGGCAACTCTTCTGCCTAATTTGGTCTGCAGCTGTGATCTTATTCTGGTGATTTGACTTTCTTATGGGTTTGAAGGTGGTGGGTTGATTGAGGGATGTTCTTGCGTGCAGCTATGCCAACCACCACGATTTGGTTCTTGTATCGTCCATCCATGACTGGTAGGTAGGGTTTCATGCATTGAGCACTGTGTCCATCACCTTTCGGTGGACTGTTGCTTGTGTTCCTGGCTTCAACAGCATTGGGTCTAATGGTATTGGCCTTACTGTGGTGTGGAGGTTTTCTTTGCACTCTTGAATTTCGTCTGTTTCAATGCAACTTGAGATCTATTCTGTGTTATTGGAGTTTATGTGCTTTGCTGTGTTCTGGGTTTCCTTCCTGGTTGATTGGATCCTTCTTTTTCGGCATTGTCTGGCTTGTGTTTATTGCTGTTCTATGCTTACTGGTTGCACTGGGCTTTGATTTCTTATCATGGATTTTTGCTGGGTTGGAGATCTTGAGTCTGCTTCTGATGCCGTTTTGTTGTTGTTTGTGGGTTGTTGATCTAGTGTTGGCATGTTCTTGTTGGGCTCTATTGTTTTTCTTTCGTGGTGGAGTGGTTCTCTTGTTTCGTGTCAGTTTGTATTTTAGTTGTTTTAGCTTGCTTTTCTTGTTTTAGGTAGTGTTGGTTGCCGTTTGGCGATCTGCTTTTCGTTTGCTTTGCTTTGTAATTTTCCTTGTATTAATGAGAAATATCCTTTTGAAAAAAAAAAGAGAGTTCTCACTGTCGGTTTCCACTCCGTCAGTCTTTATTAGATGGTTTAGATTTAAATCTGCCCTAAATTCTAATAAGCTCCAAATTTGACCTAGTTAGTATTATTGTGAAACTCTCAGCCCCACGATCACAACGGATCCGAAATCGTCGGATTTGGACCTCGTATGAAGAAGATATTGTATTTTAAACATTTCATTGAATAATTAGATGATTAAATAATAATTAATTAAATAATTACTCCCCCTAATTACATTTCTAATCCATCGTTCTCTTTGTTATAACTGGCATCGAGCAAAACCATTAGTTGCTGCCTAGGGTTGGAATTTCCACACGCGTGGAGCCACTAGCCGCTGATCGGAGGACGCCATGTCGGAGAATATCGTGCCGCCTACCTTCGCCATCCCACCTCATGAAGCTCTGTGGACCATGGAGTCCCCGATTCCCAGTCGACGGCAGTGACTTCATGATGAGAAATTGGTCTCCACGGTGAACGATACCACATTATAGCCATATCACTTCATAGAGCAGGAAATTCTCTATCATTTTCGATTAATAACCTTGCTTTTATTCGAATAAAAAAAAGTTTTTTGGGAAATAGTTTCGGAGCATTTATATGGTCCATTTTGGGCAAGAGGCGGCTGATGTTATTAAGTGAATTAGGGTTCCAAGGAAAAGGGCTTATATATAAATATAATTATATTAATATTTAATTCATTTAATTGTTTTATTATAAAAAATTCTGTTCAAATTCAAAATCAAACCCAATGACTATTGCCCATAACCAAACACCCATATTCCAGACACAATGGATATGTTTCAAAAGACAATTCGATCGTTTTGATCAGTTTTTATCAAAATTAAAATATAAATTAATATATATTGAATTTAAACATAATTTTAATTTACCGGGGCCACATAATTACTCCAAATATTACAGAAAAATAAATCTAGCTATGTTTTGACGATACGGTCCTAATAAAACTAATTTCATCGAATTTGGAGACCGTTTGAAAAAAATGGGCCTTCTCTGGTCCATTAAATTCAAACTAAGATTACAAAACACATTTAAATTCACCACACTCACATATTAGTTCCAAATATTATGAAATTTGAAACCTAACAATAATTTGACATTCCGGATCCAACAAAATTGGTTTCGTCGAAAACGAAGGTCATTTGCAAAATGGCTATTTTTAAGGGTTATATATTATTTAAAAATATATATTAAATTCCATAACGACTATTTCAAATTTTAAACTGGACATAACTTTCAATTTATATTATGAAATATGAATTTTTCACATTCGTTAGAAAGATATAATTAAACAGATTCAGATATTTCTGGTTTTACTGAAATCCGATTTATTTTGAATCCTATACGTTCATTTGAAATTTAAAATCGAATTTTCAAACTACCGCGCTATTTCAGGCTCACTTTATAATTAAAATAAATTTATACATTCTAAATTTGATTTAAATAAATTTTTAGTCGTTATTATTTAAAATATTCAAAATCCATCAAAATAGCTAAAATAGATTTTTTAAATTGGTTTAGAAATTCTGGGTTGTTACAACAGAAAACATGTGAATTGAGATGTACTTAATTACATATTAAGCAGAACACATTATGGTAACTATGAAATTAAACAAGAATATAAAGGGATTGTGGATTACAGACCTTGGATCACGATCTAGAGAATAATATGGTGTGTGCTTATTAATAGGCTTAAATGGGTTAAGTTATAAGACTGAAATTAATAAGCAAGAGGAACTTGGTAACCTGAATAAGAAGTCAATGTGAATGGGAATAACCAAGTCAAATGAAACCTGATGAGATAAAGCAAGGGCATAAAAGAATGTTTAGACATAGGTTCTAATAACATATTAAAATGAGGAACTTGGACCAGTCCGCACGTTTGAGGGTGAATAACCCAACAGGGTAAATCATCGTGGTGTCATGAGGCACGAGGGGAGCGCACGTTCATCTGATTATTTTGTCAGCTCCAAAGGTCTGGAAGGGGAAGCACGCGGCTTCCTGAGATACATAAGGTGCTCCTGGTAATCCTTTGTGCGGTGATAGATGTTCAAGCGGTGCTCGCAGAGGTTGGGTGGGCCTTGACTGCAAAAATAGCTTTGCAGTCATAATGTTGTGACGAGGTAACACTAGGGTGATTCGGCGATTGCCTTAACGGGAGGCAAGGTCAGGACCAGTAAGGATAGTAGATCGTCGGGTACCCGTCATCAGCAGCTAGTGGGATGCGAAAAGACTAGAGCTAAACCCAATAGACCATTCACCTTTCACTATCGAAGTACGGTGGTTGAGGGGAGATGCCAACTATATGTTTAGATTGTTTATTAGCGACAAATCGCTTAGCTTTTGTAGTCTTTACTAGTTGAAGGTGGGGCCGAGGTAGGGCCATAGCCACCATGAAAAACAGACCCTAGGGATATCTGTATTTTGAGGCCCTTAAAGGCGGGCCTATATAGATATGGTAAAGCTCCCGACCGAGTTCTGTGTTTCTTGTATAGCCCTATCACGGAACTCGGTGAACATTAGAGGTTATGCGCAGTTAAGGCATCGAGTATGATTCACGATACGTACACGGGAAAGTCTAGATACATGCATGTTTTCTCTGGGTGGTGTATCGTAGACTTGAGGGCATTACTCTGTGATGGTATCTGATTCGATTGAAGGTGGCACTCCATATGCTTACGTAGCATAGTAAATGACACATAAATGTGGAACGTAACATTGTAATGTAGAGATTCATACGTCACTTCGGCGTAGGATGAGGGATTGCGTTCATTTATGTGGCATTACGGTGGAGACCATGCGAGTGGGATACCATTGGGTGTACCTCAATATTGAGGGGTTGCTACATATATAATGTATTAGGTTAATCCACTAGTAAGTAAATGGGTACGACGTGTGTGTAAGCGTTGAGTGATGTTGACCCAAGTAACCTAATAAATAAGAAAATGTGATTGAACGGTATACATAGGATTATCCAAAGTGTATAGTATAAATCCAGTCACTAGAACTTGTGTTCTGACCCCTTCCTCATAACATACTCACAAGTTAGGTTTGTGGCAGAGATGTGATAGCTTTCGATACTGGTTAGGCAGTATTATTACTACAGTAAGGCTATACTTTGATTATATTATACTTTATCCATTCCGCTGTGAGATATTTTCTGAGCTCTGATATATTTTATATCTCTATCTTTTCTGCAGGATACCAGAGCAACCAACACGGGTTTCCATGGATTAGAATTTTGAAAAAAATTCAGTCTATCGGAATTCGGGTTGTTACACTCTACATACATAGAATACAATCAAAAACTGTTGGGCTCTTATTGGAGAATGTATTTTCAACTATGGCAAGGTATGGGACCACCTTCCGACAGTGTAACTATAGAGAAAATACACTAGGATTCAACAAGAACATCTTTCAACCCTGGCTAAACATGACCGACCACTCATATCTCTCGAGTGCACCAAATATATTGTCACCTTACGGTTGGTACCAACATAACCGTTCCCGAGAGTTATAGAAGCGAAAAGAAGAACAAATATGAATATTCTCTAGATGATGACAATACACCCTAATTGGGAGCGACCCACTTAGCCATGCGACCTACCCGATTTTATACCAATTCCCAGTTGAAGAGGCTTGGGGTTAAAATCTTCTTTTTAGCACATCTGGCCATTATTCACTGCCACATCCTTAGATCCATCAAATCAGTAATTGATGTCCACAAATATACTCTGGGTGTTATGCTTAAAGAATTTTCCTTCTCTACCACTATACTTGATATATTTGTAAAAATCAACATACGGACAGGATGAATTGAAGGCACCCTCATACCACATCCTATGAATCACCCTGGATCAGTAGCGAATAGTCCTTGCAATCCGTAAACTTCGACCACGACACAATATATCTCTAGGGATAGTTAGAGATTTTAAGTAATTCTACCATTTTATGAAGATCACGGTCTTTATTTGCTCCATCGCGATCAACATCTTCCACACAACATATTTGCTGGTACAGAATGATTTTCGAATATAAATTCGATCTCGGTCTTTCCGTACCAACAACGAATTAGGCAAGATTTTGATAGTCGGTTATTTAAGTATCAAAATAAACAATCACAAAAATAAAATGGATCCACTGATTTATTACACACCATCAATTGGCCCTTTTTAAATTTCCATTCGTTAATCAAAACCTTTAAATCTTCAAATATTTAAAAACACAATTTTTTCTTCTTATTTTAAAATATGATTTTACTCAAACCCTTCTATTCAATTTATGAAAATTTTCGAATTATATTTTATAATACTATACACTCTCTTTAGAAACCTCACTTAGATCTTAACCGGGTTTACTTAATTCAATTATTAATTAAATTAATATTTAAAGCATTTTCTATTAAATTTTACCATCCTTAAACCATTATAAACGAGCCTCGATCCTAGAATCCTTTTATCAACTTCTGATAAGTTTATTCCAAACCAATTTCAGTTATATCCCGATAAAACTTCATTTCTTATTTAGTATCGCAAATTTCGATCACATCTTCGTAACTTCACTCGCCTAACCTCTTTAATTCAAATTTGGGTTTCCGTTTTGATTTCCATTTCATACCTTCATCAGTCCCTAATTGTAAATTTGTAAGGAAATAATTCCCTAAATATCAACCCTGAAGGCTGAATCCAACATCTGATCAATACTCGGAAAATCATTTAACTCAACTGATCTCCATTTAGGTTCCAATTGTTAAATTCCAATCTCAGGCTTTTAGCTCATTCATTAGCCATTTTCAGATAACTCGTTCCAACAAAACTCGGGTTTTATAACTCCATTCAACTTGGATTTTATAGAATCCAAATAAATAGAATTTTAAATAAGAATTCGATTTAAAACTACAATTTAAACTTAACTTATATTATTATTAACATCAAATCGCTTAAGAACTTCACTAAACTATAAGCAAGCTTTACAACTTCATAAATCTCAATTATAACTTGAAATTCTAATATTACCATTTTGATTATTATTAAATAAATAATAATCATCATTCAACCTTTTAGAAAAATGGTTTACTTCTCGATTAACAATTTCCACTAAACTAACAAACTAATTTAATAAACAATTTTAGTTAACTCAATTGACTTGGTCAAATCTAAACCCAATTCATTTGTTAATCAATCCCAATTTGTGTCTCAATTTAAATTAATTAATAATTTATTTAATTTAAATAATACCATTTACTTTGATTAATATTAAATAAAAAATAACCACTTCAATATAATCCTATTTTAACTGCTCTTAAAAACAATTAATCCTAGTTATTAATCATTTTGTTAATTTCTGCTCACTTGCTTGTCAATCTTATTAATATAAGAACCAGCTTTATAAAATCACTTAATAATTACATAAAAACTTAAATATTAAATAAACATTTATTTCCTTTTATACACTTCATTCAAAATAATATATTTTAAATTCTATCTTCAGTTATAAAATAAATTATAGTTGAAATTAGGTTAAAGGACTTCTTTTTGTAGGATATTGAGTTTTAAGGACAACAGTACTTAACAATAAGTTTTAAGGACAATTCTGCATGAAAAATATAAAAGCGGTTATTTTTTCAAGTTATACAGAAAAAAGATAAAAGCGGTTATCTTTATTTCTGTATAATGTAAAAAGATACTGCTTTTATCTTTTTTGTGCATAATTGTCCTTAAAGCTAATTTTTCAAAAGTGTTGTCCTTAAAACTTACTACCCTGAACAAGTAAGCCCTTTAATTGAAAATCCCCTAAATTTTGTAACTTCCCCTTTATCGATTCACTTGACGGTAAATCAATATTTATAAAACGATGTCTTATTAGGCCATTTGGAATTAATTTCTCAACCAATGATTCCCATTGGTTAATAACAAAACAAACGTTGAATTTGGATTCAATAATCAACAATCAAATCAATCATTCAATCAGATTGGTAAATAGTTCATATAATGATAATATGAAAATAAAAAATAAATTTGTGGAATCCATTTGGATCCTCTAACCTTTTTTCCCTACATCCAAATAGGTTACCTCAAATAAAACAATCCATTTAATACAATAATATTTTATTGATTATAATAAACATGAATAATAATTTCAACTGATAACAGTCAACTAATAATAATAATATTTCAAACATCTAATTAAATTTAATACGTTTATGTTATTATAAACTTAACCAACAAGATAAGTTACCTTGATTGGAAATAATCATTAAAAATAATGAGTTCTTTCGATTAAATTAAAAGAATGTTTAATTTAATTAGTTATATAAAAATATTCAGTATATATCCAAATAATCAACAAATCATCCGATAATTAGCAAACATATCACACAAACAATAAACCCGACTTATAAAAAATATAGGTGTGATAACTGAGTGATTTTAACTCACCTTGGTTTAATTCATCGTTAAAACAATTTGTTTAATTAAATTAAACATGAATTTAATTTAACTAAAATCTCAACCGCTTGCATCTTCGTCCAGTCCAGCTCCATAATGCTATGCTTGTTGATACGGGTTCAACGCTTCTTGTTTACTTCGATTCTGTGCGCTTATGATATCGTTATATATTTTGCGTGATTCACTATTTAAATTAATATAATTAAATTCTTAATCCAGTTATTAATTTAACTAATTACTTTGGTTTAAGGGTCAAATAGGCCACCTCTGATTTAATAATACAATCGACATTGGTTCCATCCCATTGCTCCTTGCTTTCAGGTAATTCGAACCATAATTCTGCTTTCCTCCTTTTTTCCTTTTCGTTCTTTTCATTTTTTTAAAGGCCCGAAATCCCACTGGAAAAACACAGCCCACATCCCCTTCTTATGCTTCTTCCCTACGTTAACTTTCCCCGAACTTTTGAAACAGTTCCAGTACCCTTCTTCATATTTCCTCTCTTCCCCACGTGGTCTACTTACCCACCTTCTAACGCATTTCCCTTTTTTTCTTTTTAAACTTCGAAAACCTAGGCCCACCAATTCCATCCCACATCTTTTCCTTCATTTCCCAAACTTTCGAACTCCAGTAGGCCTTCTTCCATGCACGAAAACACACCATGCATCATGTTCCCTTCCTTACCTGCTGTTGATCCTGACCCCATATCAACACTCCTCAAGTCACCTTGTTGTCGTCGCCTCTTCCTAGCACCAGACCACCGACCTAACCCCCTCCACGTGTTAAAACATCAAAAACCCATGTCATTATTCCACGATCAACTGCGCTTCGCCCAAACGTCGAACAACCTACGACAGGCGTCACCAACTCTGCCTAGCGCCAGCAGCTGAGAGCATCAATTGGATTGAAATGTTTGAGGGCTTCTTCCCCGTGCTTGGAAAGTGTAATCAAGAAAGGATGTCTGAAAAACATATAGAAATGGTCGAACGCATGAGCAATTATAGGATAACAAGCCTTGGTCAGCACGTATGCATAGGCTAGCTATACAACATAGGTTAGCCATGGTTGGCTTGCACACATTTGCTTCAATCGCCTCAAATGGTTGGCATTGTCCTGTGTTTAGCTGTGTTCTCTATGTGGTAGGTTGTCGTCTTCCCTTCATAGCTGTGTATACATGAGCAGTAGTGTTTCTCCCATTGAGTTATCCCAGGTTTGCGATGTGTTCATTTCAATCGGTAGGGTAGTAGGCATATGCGTGTGTCTTCTCTTTGGTAGGTTAGGATGTGCTGGTATTAGTATTAAGTTAGGAGATAGGTTGGCACATTTATTTGATGGGAACTTGTTTGGTACCTTTTACATGTATTTTAGGTATTAGGCTGCACGTTTTAGGTGGATATAGGTGCTTGGGTGGCTTGTACTTTAGCTTAGGGATTACTTAGGGTAGGTTTTGTATAGGGTAAGTTAAATTAGTGTAGATTTTAATTTACAAGGTGCCGCTATTTAACGTTGATCGTTAAATTCACATCGACACACACAAACTCCAAACACATCGAAAATGGACATACCACTGTGTCTTAATGTTGCAAACCCAAAGAAATCCGTTTCATCAAAATTTGACTCCATTTGCAATATGACACTATTTTAATTTCAATTTATTCATTGGTTCACAATTTAAATATCGCATACTCACAAAATAACTCTGATTGGATCCAAACTAGAAATCTAGCAATAACTGGCCATACGTATCCTAATAAAATTCGTTTCATCGAAAATGGAGGTTGTTTGGGAAATTGCTATTTCTAAGGCATATATTATTGATAAAATATAAATAAATTCCAAAACAATTAAATAAAAATAAATTATTATCATCGTACATATCCAAATAAAATAATATATCACTTCAAATCTAACCAGTATGGAATTATAACTCAATGTTAATATTTTTGGGTTAAACGATATCCAAGTTATATAGAAACCCTTTATATTTTTTAAATAAGCGTTATCGTTTATAGACGGTTCCATAGCGACAATTTTAAAATTTATTTGGACATAACTTACAATATATAAGATAAAATGTAACAACCCAGAATTTTGGAACCAATTTAAAATTTTTATTTTAACAATTTTAATGGATTTTGAAAATTTAAAATAATTTATTTTAAATAATATCGACTAAAAATTTATTTAAATTGAAGTTATAATGAAATTTTTTAATCTAATTATAAAAGGAGTTAGAAATAGAGCGGTAGTTTGAAAATTTGAATTCGAACTTTGAATGAATGTACAGGATTCAAAATAAATTGGATTTTAGTGAAACCAAAAATATTTAAATTTGTTTAAAAATATCTTTCCAACGAATCTGAAAAATTGAAATTTCATAGCGGGAATAAAAAGCTCTAGCCAGTTAAATATTCAGAATAATCGCTATGGAATTTTAAATAATATATAGCCCGTATAAATAGCCATTTTGCAAATGACCTCCGTTTTTGACGAAACCACTTTGGTTGGATCCGGAATGTCAAATTATTGCAGGATTCCAATTTTCATAATTTTTGGAATTAATTTGTGAGTGTGGCAAAAGAAAATGTGTTTTGTTAATTTCAGTTAATTTGGATCAACCAGAAAATGACCATTTTTCAAATGGTCTCCAAATTCGATGAAATTAATTTTGTTAGGACCGTATCGTCAAAACATAGCTAGACTTATTTTTTGGAAAATTTTGGAGTCAGTATGTAGCCCCGGTAAATTAAAATGTACGTTCAAATTTAATATACACTGATTTATATTTTAATTTCGATAAAAATTGATCGTAACAGCCGAATTGGGTTACGAAACATATTTCATTGTGTCCGGAAGGGGGTATTTAGCTAGGGGCGACAGTCGTTGGGTTTGATTTGGAGTTAACAATGATAAAAAAATAAAAATTGGAATTAAATGTTAAAATAATATTAAAATATATTTTCTATATATACCCCCTATTACCTTAAACCCTAGAAATGTTTCAGCCGCCGCCACTTAGGATTGAAAGGCCAGGGTTGTTCTAATTTCGATCCCTAATCATGGCCAATCCATTTCAATTTTCAATCTAACACTAAAGCAAACATTACAGAGATTTTTATGAACTTCGAATCTATAAGGTGATGATGAAATATCAGGGTGTAATAGTTCGATTTCTGGCCATGAAGGCCCACAGTTCACAAGCGGTTTCTGATCAGGATTGAGACTCGAGTTCCGAGCCCTTCAGGGGGTGCTGAGGCGTTGCGAAGGTGAATGGCGTGGGGGTCTTGATTGGAGGCCGGATGATCGGAGGCAGGCGCAGGCGGATGGGATTGGCGACGAGGTTTGGTTTCTTCGTGACTTGTAGAAGACGATGAAAGTGGCCAATTAACAATTAAGAGATGTTAAGTATTGTAAATAATTAATTAATTACTTTAATTAATTTTAATAACATGATTAATATTCAAACAATCATATCTTGTGCAAATCAAAACACAAAAAGACGAAATCAAATCCGTTGGAATCAGAAAAATGAGATCTACAACATGGAGTTGACTAGGACTGATTTGGAGCTATCTACAAATTCAGAGGGAATTAAATCGATGTGAGATTTCATATTTAAATAAAAATTAAATAATTACGATTGTGTTTAGAAATCTTTACCAATCCGCTGTTAAATTCAGTTTGATATTATACGCGATTTGATCTAGATTGATCAATTATGTTTGGTGTGATTTGTTTGACAGAATTTTATATAATGGAATTATGGAGATTTGTCAACATAATAAATTTGTCATTTTATTGAATTAGAAATGTAACATAATAAAATTTTCAATATTAAAATGTCATTTTTATGTTGAATTAGAATTGTCAAATAAAAATGTCATATAAAAATATCATTTTTATATTGAATTAGAATTGTCACATAAAAATATCATTTTTATGTTGAATTAGAATTGTCAACAACATAATAATATCATTTTTATTTGTGATGTTGAATTAAAATCGTCGATAACATAAAAATATCATTCGTATGTGTTATGTTAACATTGAATTTGTATACGAATAGAAATAGTCATTTTATTTTTCAAGTTAAACATTGAATTTGTATACAAATAAAAGTAGTCATTTTTATTTGTTATGTTAAAGATAGAAATTTGTGTGTAAATAAATTTACATTTTTATTTGTCATGATAAGGATAGAAATTTGTATGCAAATAAATTTACATTTTCATTTGTCATTTTTAAATAGAACTAACTGTATGCAAATAAAACATTTCCTTTTATTTGTCGTGTTAAGATTTGAAACTGTATGCAAACAAAAACATTTCTTTCTTATTTGTCATGTTGAGATTAGAAACTGTATGCAAATAAAAACATTTCCTTTTATTTGTCATGTTGAGATTAGAAACTGTATGCAGATAAATATCCCTTTTTATTTATCATTAAAAACATAGAAAATGTTATGACAATAAAATCTTCTTTTCATTTGTCATTAGCAGCATAGAAAATGTTATGAAAATAAAACATTCTTTTTAGTTATCCTTTGAAACATAGAAAATGTTATATTAAAATTAAAATGCCATTTAGTTAGAAAATGTTATGTGAATTAAAAATATCATTTATTTAAAATAATGTCATGTTAAAATAAAAATATCGTTTTTTATTTGTTACGTTAAAAATTAGAATTGTAAATCAATAAAAATATTCATTTTTATTTGTCATGTTAAATAATGAAATTATATACAAATAAAAATATACTTTGTCAAATAAAAAATTTCTTTTATTTGTCACTAGGAAACATTAAACACGTTATATATTTTATATTGTCATTAGGACGTTAAAACCTGTTATTTAAATAAATTATCCTTTTATATTGTCATTAGAACTAGAACATATGTATGTTGACAAAATTATCTTTTTATTCTGTCACTTGAATTTCAATACAAGTATGTAGATAAAATTGTCTTTTTATTTTTGCCACTAGAAGAATAGAACATGTTGCAAATAAAATACATATTTATTTGACATTAGAAACATGTAGAGAAATTATGCAAATAAAATACATTTTTATTTGATATTAGAAATATAATAACATGTTTTGTTCATTATCATCAACATGTTAGCGGAATTAGAATTGGTTAAATTCATTAACCAATGATTCTTTTAGATGAACTGTTGTTCTATGAAAACCCCACGCGGGTATTGGGATGATATTTGACATACACTAGTCCCAATATTTAACTAATTGTCAATCGATGGATTGACAGTCTGTGATGAGCGTTATTTATTTATTTTAATGCACACATAGTTATAAACTTCACTTTGGATGTTCATGGATTGTTTGATAGTTGTTTATCATTATCGTTGAATATATGCAATGTATGAAATCCATATAACTGAATTTATATGGTAATTGATTGAACCACGTTCCAATTCAGAATAAAGAACATTTTTAAAAGAATATTTTAAAATAAAGAGTATTTTAAAATAAATTTAGTGAAGAATAAAGTTTTGATTTTTATGTCCGTCTTAGAATGGACACAAAAATATAAAAATATGAAGCCGCAATAAGTATAGAAACGCCATTTTTAACCCGAACGGGTTTATCGATCGATTTTATTTTATAATGAATATCAGAAAGTAGCAATTTCAAAATATAATATTTTGAAAATATTAATATTTTAATATGATATAAATATAGAATATTCAATTTTGATTTAAAATTGAAAATGAAGTTAAAATCGTTTTAAAATGAACTTATAAATATTTTATAAAATACATTTTAAGAGGAAATCGATGATATAATATATGTGTGTGTGTATATTTATATATATATATATATATATAATGGCCTGAATAGAACGCGCCGCGCAGCGACCGTTCGCGAATTTCGACCATTAAATTCAAATTGATGTAACGGGAGATCCGACCGTCGGATTCTCCTAAAACCGAAACCATTAGGTTTGTATCGAAAAGAGCTTTCCAATGAATATAAGTGATTTGAAATCTAATGGTTGGATTTACAATTATGTCCAAATCAATTGTAGAAAAGGTCGCTATGGATGCAGTTCGGTGGCCGTTATTGGTAACCGACTGTAAAGGCCTTAATGAAATTATTAAAAATATGGAAAAATTATGTAAAATCATAATAAATGATTTGAAAAGATTTTGGATGAAAAATTCCATATTTGAAAAGATTAAAATATATTTTTATCGAAATGAACTAGTTATTAACTAGGATAAATCTTTAAATTAAAGATTTAATGGAGCTTTCCAATTAATTAATGTTAAATTTGAATTAAATAAAATAAATTTGGTTTTTGGGTTTGTCGTGAATGGTATGTTTAATAACACTATTCTTAAACCCCCTATGAAAAAAATAAATCTTTTTAATTAAGATTATTAGAGTTTCCAATTATATTTAGTAATTGGAATAAAATGAAATGTGAATTGGATTTATTATGAACTGTGTTTTTAACGACATTCGTTCTTTAACCCAATTAACAGTGAAGTTATGATTTGAAATTTGTAAATCTTTTTGTTAATATTTAATGGAAATTTTCCAAAGTAAAGTTTTCCAATTTAATAGAAGGAATTGGAATTGAATGGAATTCGATTTAATAATAATCGAGATGAGCTTCTGTAAAAGAAGACCGTTATTATATATGGAATTTAAAGGGCTCTACCGTTATTCCATTTATATTATTAGTCTGATACGGAAATTTATATCGATTATATATTGATTTGATTTCTGTGAAAATTCCATATTTAGTGGAAGACGATTTTGGGTTTATCATGAGTGTGTTTTAAATGACATTGGTTCTTTAACCCAGTTAAAGACAAGATTAATTTCTTAAAGTTGAATAATCATAAAGTAATGATTTTTATATATTAAAACCAAATTGGAGTTTTAATGAATCTTTGAAAAGAAGATTAAAGAATAAATTTAAAAGAAATTATTCTTTGATAAGGTTAATAAGAACCTTTCCCTAATAATGTGAATATTCATTTAAAAGAATATTCTGAATTGGAATGAGGCATATGATGTGTTTTATATCACTTGTTTATTGATTATAAAATACATGAGTTATTCAGAAAGACCGAGTTTAGCCCATTCCGAATAATTACTACGATGATTAAAAGTCGAGGAAGAAGATGGTGGCTGAAGACCGGAGATCTTCACATCGTATGGATGATTATTGATTCTTGATTGGGAGGCATTTCAAGACAATGTAATAAGTGGTGATCGTCCAGACTTACTTGGAGATCGACGGATATGCGAGAACCTCTCTCTTATATTGGACATATGGGACGAGGAATAAGGTATCTCCGGTTTCGTTCAAACCCAGAACGGACTTGTAAATGGATGGTATGTTTGACGTTGTATTCCTTTATGCTGTATTCATTGATCTCTGCTAAATATACATATCTGTTTGGTGGCGGAGAATTTATTCTCTTTCTTAGCACCCTTCTTTGAGACGTACGAGCTTAGAGGTTATATATTGGCAGAAATCAATAGTATGGTCTGGATTGACACTATGGCATGCTAAGATGCAAACGATCAAGGCTTATTGTTGAAAAGCAGAACCTTGTGGTTGATGATCAAAGCACAGATTTATATAGCATAGCTTATTCCTTTATGCTGTATTCGTTGATCTCTGCTAAATATATATCTGTTTGGTGGCAGAGAATTTATTCTCTTTCTTAGCACCCTTCTCTGAGACGTACGAGCTTAGAGGTTATATATTGGCAAAAATCAATGGTATGGTCTGGATTGACACTGTGGCATGCTAAGATGCAAATGATCAAGGCTTATTGTTGAAAAGAAGAACCTTGTGGTTGATGATCAAAGCACAGATTTATATAGCATAGCTTTGTGTAGCGATACTTCGCGAGCCTCACACCCCGGTATGAACCAGAAACGAGAGAAGAACCCTAAGGAGAACATGCGTTTCTTTCTAGCTAGAAGTTGTGTCTGAGTTTTACAAGCCCAGATATTTTTACTTATTTGGATGATGGAAAGCGAGGTATCTCGGATTTGAGTCCTCAGTGGCTCTATTTTACGCCCCATAGGGTAGGGAGACGTATTGTTCAGGCATAACTAATCCACTAACATATTTGTGGACCGGCCCTGGTGCTTTTAGGTGCAGTTGCGGCTGTATCTTGAGACATGGGCTAGATTGTCTCGAATTCAGTAAGGACGATCCTTGCCTTGGTTCATAATAGAAATCCAACTTCCAATACGACACCATATGGTTCTGATTTTATAACTAGTATGGCGACATAGTATATGGTAGTTATGCCGTCTATGATTGATACATTATGATTGAAATGTTTTTGAAACATATATACATTAATAATAATATCAAATCCGCTTTATCATATCAAGCATTTTTGACCATTCTAATGTAAAACTCTATCCTTCGGTTTGCGTTGCATTGTGTGATTGGACTTGAGTCTTATAATGGTTTCATTTTTCTAAAAAGCATTGCATTGTTTAACGATTTACTTTATTTCTTGCACTGCAGCAATCCAATGGAGTAAACCCGTTTTGCGTTGGCGGCGTGGTCCTGTGATTAGCCTTATTATTAAATAGGTTAAGTTAGATTTCTCATATCAGTTCCATGACTGACTCGTAGTTTGTTTTACTTTGCAAACTCGGGTGCCCTCTTTTCCATATGGGCAGTCGAGTGGCTTGTTTTGCAGATATCTATTTATTAGGCAGGATTCTGGATCGAAGCTTAAAGCTGTGTCCAGAGCATTGATAGTCTTCCGCTGCATTAGTTAAATTGTTCTGCTGTACTGTATTAAGTTTATTGTAAATTATCTTTCGTTGTATTATCTTCGATGTACTCTGATATTTTGTACTCTGATGTAACATTATTACGATGTTTATAAAAGTCTTCTGTTATTTGTTCTGATGTATTGTATGCCCAAAGTTAGTGTATCCGGTGATTTCCCACGAAGGGGATTTACGTGTCATTACATAAAAAAAAATCTATTTTTCTCTTTCATTGAAAAATTATAATCAAATAGATCTAACTGTTTGCATTTCACAGAATTCTGACTTAAAACGGATTCTGTATATTCAATTGAAATTTAAACCTCAATTTTAAGAACTACCGCGACATTACGAGTTTGTTTATACAATAAGTATAAATTAAAACGTTCAGCTGTCATTTAATAAACGAATTCTATATTAATAATCCATTAGTATTTTTAATATAATACTTAAAACAAATTTAAATATTCGAATTCAAATGATCAAAAAATCCGGGTCGTTACATTCTTCCGTGCTTAAAAGAATTTTGTCCCTGAAATAAGTAAGTTAGAAAAATGCTCCGAAACCCATTATTTTCAAAATAAGTATTCTAAAATATTATCCAAAATATTTTAAGGTTTAAATTTTACGAAAAATCGCGGGCGCCTACTTTGTACGGTTCGATCGAAATAACTACAAACGCCAGCCCGGGCCCCACATGGATCAAAAAAAAATAAAAGCCAGACAGCTACCCAACTCAAGGGTATAAAATCAATCACCCAATCAATAATATTAAGGTTTACCTATTTGTCAGACAACCAATACTCTAGTCACGTAGCAAAGCCACTAACAGCATTTCCTCTTCCAACCTGCACTAACTCAATGTAATACTAGTAACCAATATGTGTTAAATAATTTAGGTTTATTCTATGAGTGATTCTATTCTAAGATTTATTAGATTGAAATTTATCTCTTTAGTTTTCAATTCATTTAACTGTTGATGAATTTTATTATACAACCAATCAATCATCCAATAAAAAATCAACAAACAATCCTATATCATTCCATTTTCCTTTCTAATTTTATTTTACTTATCTCCAAATTAATTCTTATTCGCAGATTCTTCTAGTTATATTAAACTTATTCTAATTCGAAATCAAATTAATACTTCCATTCAAACCAACTAGCAAACCAATACCAATAATTTGATAAAATTATTTCTTTTATATACGAAAATATAATTTGGGCAAAATTATTTCATTTACGCCTTTACAAAACAATATTGTATCATTTTTCGTTCCAACTTGAACCGATCAAACAACACAACACAAAACATTTGTATATATAAAGTCCACAAATACGCTCTCTCATATATATAGTCAAACTCAATCTAGGGTAATACTAACCCAATCTCTAAAGAGTTATAACACAGAGTCAAGCTTATTACTAAACTCTTACTTTGATACTAACTGTAGTGTCCCGAAAAATTTGATGTTCGAACTTCGAACACTAATACATAAACCCGTATTTACATGTACCAACCCGAGTATCGAAAACCCAGAAATCTAAAAGAAAGAAATAAGAGGGTGAGATAAGGAAGAAAGAAAATTGAAATAGAAGAATCAGAAGAATAACCAACATAACACAGAATCTCACATCGTAGTGGAACAAAATATAATATATAAATAAATCTTCATTGAGAGCTTTGAAATAAAATTTACGATCATCAGAGTACATCATACATCTGGGCAGTTATAATAACCTGTCCTCATATACAAAACATAGCGGAGTAAATACTATATATCATATGTCTGGACTTCTTCAGCTCGTCTCTGGACTTCACAACATCCGATAACCTGAACCTGTAAAACTTTGTCTGACCCGAGCATTGCAAACGCCAAGACCAGTCTAGTAAACCAGCATAAGAAAAATCACTAAGTTTAAGGGTATCATCCAACTTGATTTTAAAGTTAAAATCTTAAAGAAAACGATAATCGTAAGACCAAATCCACACATAAGCACGGACGGTTTTTACCTTACAATAAACCAAAACATTTTGAAATCATATCTTTTCTGATATTATAATAGTGTCTAAATCAAAAAAATAACCATCTAGCGAAACACTTGCATCTCACGCTCTACATACATAGTATACAATCAAAAACCGCGGGCTCTTATTGGAGAATGGATTTCCAACTATGGAAAGGTATGGGACCACCTTCTAATAGTGTACCTCTAGAGAAAATACATTAGGATTCAACAAGAACATCTTGCAACCTTGGCTAAACATGACCAGCCACTCATTTTGCTTGAGTGTACTGAATATACTGTCACCTTACGGTTCGTACCAACGTAATCATTCCCAGGAGATACAAAAGCAAAAAGAAGAAAAATATGAGTATTCTCTAGATGGTGACAATGCACCCTAATTGGAAGCGATCCACTTAGCCATGAGACCTACCCGATTTTATACCATTTCCAGGTTGAAGAGGATTGAGGTTAAAATATTCTTTTTGGAGCATATGGCCACCGTTCACTTTGAATGCAACATCGTCAGATCCATTAAATCACTAATTGACGTCCACAAATATACTCTGGGTGTTATGCTAAAAGAAGTTTCCTTCTTTTCCACCATACTTGGTATTTTTGTAAAAATCAACATACGTGACTCTTAGGAAAAACTCTGTCATACATTCGTCCATACAAGTAATCCAGGAACATGTTGAACTGAAGGCACCCTCTTACCACATCCTCGGAATCATCCTGTGGATCAGTAGCGAGTAGTCCTTGCAATCCATAGATTTCAACCACAACAGAACCACAATATATCTCTAGGGATCTGCCATAGAATTTAAATAGTTCTACCGTTTTATGAAGATCACGGTCATTAATTGCTCCATCTCGGTCAGCATCTTCCACACAGCGTATTTGCTGGTACGGAATGGTTTTCGAAGATAAATTTGATCTCAGTCTTTCCATACCAACAACGAATTAGGCATGATTTTGATAGTCGGTTATTTAACTATCAAAATAAACAAACGTAAAAATAAAATGGATCCATTAGTTTATTACACAACATCACTTGGCCCTTTTTAAATTTCCATTCATTAATCAAAACCTTTAAATCTTCCAATATTTGAAAAAACCTATTTTTCATCCTATTTCAAAATAAGAAAATACTAAAACCCTTCTATTTAACTTATAAAAATTTTCGAATATATTTTATAATACTATACTCTCTCTTTGGAAACCTCATTTAAATCTTAACCAAGTTTACTTAATTTAAGTATTAGGTAAATTATTATTTAAAACCTTTATTAAATTTAACCATCCTTAAACCATTATATACGAGCCTCTATCCTAGAATCCTTTTATCAACTTCTAGTAAGTTTATTCCAAACCCATTTCAGTTATATCCCGATAAACATTTCTTATTTAATATAGAGAATTTAGATCGCATCTTATACCTTAACTCGCCTAACCACTTTAATTCAAATTTTGGTTTCCGTTTCGATTTCCATTTCCATTTCATACCTTCATCAGTCCTTAAATGTAAACCAATAAGAAAATAATTCCCTAAATATCAATGTAACGTCCCGCCTCTTTGACTGCTTCAAATCGGTAATTAAACCAATTTAAAACGTTCAAAATCGACGGATCGTTATTTAGCTTACAGAGTTTAAAACAGAATCAACACAGAAAAAAACATAGAATAAATAACAAGTATTGAAACAGCAGAATAAAACTTTTTATTTATAAAAGAGAAGTTTTGATACAACATTTTCTATACAGCGGTATGTCAAAATAATTTGAATACAAGAAAATCTTTACTGTTATAGAACTTCAGAGTGCATCCGTCTTCGAAATCCCCAGCTTCGACGGTCTTCTAATCCTAAGCTATAAACTTTAAATCTGTATTGCTCGGGTCTGACCCGAGCGTTCCATGCAAAACATAAAACACCCGAGTCAGGATTTATCATAGTTCAAGTAAAACAATTTCAAAATAAACTAAAAGATAATAGTTAATCCTCATGCTAGTGCAATACGTGTGCTTTATCAGTTTCTTTTCAGGGGCAAGTTGTTATGGGAACCTGCATATACACACATGTACAGGTACATGTGTGTACTACCTCAGCATCCCGCGAAAACAAGAAAATAACAAGTGTGATGATGAGAGTAATAAATTTTGCACGAATAGGCAATCAATATCCGGCAGCGAGCGTACTAAATTAACCGGGGTAAATCACAAAGTGGGTATAACACCATGCAGACATCTTTGCAGGTGGAAATATGTACAAAATAACCATACGTGCCACAAGTGGATGTCACATGAAGCATGTAAAGATTTGGAGCACTCATGTACCTAGTTCAGCTCGATAATTCAAGGCAGGGTTCAAAAATGACAGTGAAGAATACAAGGATTCAAACATAGCCCAAAACGTGGTCCAGAAAAATTATGGTTCAAATATAGACCAAACTGTATATAGGTGTGTTCATATATGTGCGGTTAGATGGACCACATGCAAGAATACATGACTGATGCAATTCACAACAAATGGCCAATTTCAGCAGCTCAGACTTAAATGAAATCATAATGATAAATGGGTACTGCCATAATACGGCATGCACTTGCAAGATGCTACAAGCGGGTGGGTACAAGGTGGAGCATCAAGTCAGTTTTATGGGTCCAAATAATATATAAATCAACATGTAAATTCAAGTTTACCAGATTGGATAACAAAGTTTAGTTCCCTCTACCCCAATCCATCCATCCCCATATAAAAATCTTGACAATAACCCAAACAGACAATGAGCATCAATATTATATCTCAGCAAAATGGTGTGACCCCAAGTAGATGTAGAAAACGAAGGAAATGTCCAGATTGTATCAGATTTTAGAACATAGGCGATTGTTAAGTCCTGAACCACTAAGCCTAACATGAGACCATATATGCATAAAATTTTACTGTTAATACACACACATATATATATATATATATTTTTAGGCACAAAGTTGTCACACCCTGAGATGCATAGCAAGTCATTACAGGAAGATAAAACATGCAAGTATAACATGTTATTTTAGTTGCTTTTATTTATTTGTGGGTTTTTCCTTTTCTTTCGAAATAAAACCATATTCCAGTATCAGTTTCCTAAGTAAATGGTCAATACAAGTGATGAGTTCATCTTAACATACATGCCTACCCTTATATACACAGTATAAGCAGATCCAAATTTTGTTTCTCAAGCTAACAAAAATGGTTTCTCCAAAAATCAAAGATTAAAACTGATCAGGTGTTATATATACTAATCCAGGCATAACAGATATCCAAAGGTATAACAAGCTTTTCAACACAACTGTGCATATATGTGTGATACTGCATGTGAACGCCTATCATATATACATGCTTAAACTGATATATGTATGTAAGGTCCATGTATTCCAGATTTTTGTTAAATTTTGAAGTATTAGAAAGGGTAAACATTTCCATTCAAGTTGCAACCTACGTTAGTACTTCTACTAAAAAAAACACCACTTAGGCGGCTCGATCATGCTAAAAGATGAATTACGTTAACAGAATGCCTCTACAAAATGTCACCATTAATCATTATATCTTAACCAAATTTATCATCAGTTACTAATTCATGGGTTTTGCACTAGTTTCCATAAATTAAAGTACAAAGGAACTGTAGTTATCAACTTATCATATCAGCTCGGTTTTAATTACTACAATAGCATAGCTGCAAACAATGTTAGGAAACAAAGATAATTTGCTGCAAAACGTGATACCGTATTGGAGGCACAAGGAAAACTTAAATACATCAGATTATACTACCTACCCTACTAATCATCATAATAAATAAACTGACCGTTTCCGTTAAAGACAGGGTTACTGAACAGAGATGAAACTTAACATAGTCAGACAATGGTTGCATAGGTTCGAGAGTGAAGGTATTATATCAACTATGGTGCTCCAAAACAGTGAAAAGGTCAGCAGGTATAAATTTATTTATATGTGCTCCTATATTAACATCAAAATGTTGAAAATCAGACTGCGGGCATGAACTACCAACATATGCCATTTACACATCTTTTTTTCCGGGGGTATCGGATCAGCCTTCTAATTATAGGATACTACTATATGGAAATCTCACGGAGTAAGTTTTTATGATTAAGTTTAAAACAGAAATACTTGTGAAAAATCGTATGCAGCAAGGTAAGTCTGTCAAACTAGTTTATTTTCAAAGTCCAAATCCTGAACCGAGGTGAATGGCATACACAACTGGACAAGTATCAAGGAAAAATCAACTTCTGAGATCTAAATAAGTTGAAGTATAGCAAGGCGGCATTGACATCTAGTAAATCAGGTAGCCGAAACAATCAAATAAGGTTGCACCACTAACTACACAGGTCAAAGCAACGGTGTCTTCCCGTGTATATATGTATGCCGAATTGGTATGTATATACATATACAAAATACATGTATATAAATATTAGAATTGGCCTCCACATATATGTACGGTTCAGCTTCTAATCATTAGACCACAAAGAACAGGGATACGCACTAACAACGACAGCAACAACGAGCATGGGTTTGACTAATATATTTAGCTTATACTGGAATCGAATTACTTGAAAATAGGATAAATCGTGAGTGAATTTCTCACCTTAAATGGTCGGAGCAAGCAATTACAGTGGTGGTGCGAACATGGACTATTCTGGAAGCCGAAAGGAAGTGCTGTAATGTTGGTCCTTGCGGTGGTGGCTGCAGCTAGCATCGGCTATGGCAGCTGATTCGAAAAGGATGGATTTTTAATTTAGGAATAGCAATCTCGGTTAGGGATTGGGGAAACGATTCAATTTAGGGCCGAGGAGGGTGGCTTTGGATTTTCCGATCGCCAGAAGGAGGAGGAAGCCATCAATTTAGGGAAGAACGTAATTTGATTTGGGAAAAGAGGAATTAGTTTCAGTGGAAGCCATAAAAAGTTGAAAAGGGGAAGAATGGGTTTTGCTGGAGAAATTTGGGAAGGAGCGGATTAATTTATAAAGGTGGGATCCGTGGGAGCCAAGTAAAAGAAATTCCGTGGCATCCAAGGAAAAGAAATTCCGTGGCATCCAAGGAATTGAGATAGGCTAAATTTGGACGGGTGGTTTCTGAGTACGAACTTACTTGGTGCTGAGGAAAAAGAAAAATTTGTGAACCCTTAGTAAGTTAATTTCTACCGCAATTTACGTTACACATTTTATTTTGTTTTTATCACAACAAACTCCAACCGCTACGAAACTTAACGTGCTACTACGTTTCACCTTTTGAATCAAATAAAATTATTCTGGTTATAAACCGACTTCATATGTATACAACGTTATTTTAATTTATTGGTTCACTGATCTTATTCTGTTAGTTCACTAGTAATTCCGTTCGTTTCCAAATTTTGAATCGTTACATTTAATTTCTTTATATGCACTCCAATACACACATATCTAAGCAATTACCCACATATCTAAACAAATGAAATCTCCAACGTCAATAACCAATTACATTCTTAAATCGAAGTTTAAATCCATTTTAAACATCAACAAAAATCAATTTAAATTTTCAAAAATAAATATTTGATTTTCAATCAAACATCCTGAATTAATATTGAGTCCAATTCAACTCAGAATCATATATTCGATTTTCAATTTCTAATCAGAGTATTAATATAAAATTGATTATTCAAATTAAATCTAAAATAAATCTCACATTCTAGTAGTCGAAATTTCTGGGTCGTTACATTCTTCCCCCCTTTAAAACTTTTCGTCCTCGAAAAGGAGAGATCGTTATAGTTGTACAAATTTATACTTTCAATTTTCATATTTGTGTGAGATTCTTCCATAACTAATTTAAATATCGATATTAAGCTATCGACCTTCTTTGTTTATCTGCCACATTCAATTAACTTGATAACCCAAATTTCTTTCCAAAACCAATCCCCTTTACATTTTCAATCTCTGCATAATTTGGATTTATACATCTCAAACCATTCCAAACTTCATTATAATATCATTTGTCAACGATACTCATTCATCGTTGCAGCTGTAATGGGTATAGGCTTTGCAATCATCAATCCAATCTTTTTACCTTGTTACTTTTAATCCATTTAATTCTTCTCAATACTCATTTCAGAGTGTAAATACATTCCTCTTTCCAAGTACAAATTGTTGACTTGAAAATTTCCAAAAATCTGAATTTCTTTTATAACTTCTATACAAAATTTGTGCGAAAAATATTTGTATTATTATTCCAAAGCTATGGATTTGAAAATATTCTGTAATTCTCTTTCTTACAATCTTATGATAAGTATAATTAAATTTCAAAATTATTTATTTAAAAATATTTGATAACTCGAAGTTTGACAAGTACATTGTCGTTCTTACAGATGTTAGGCATACGCTGGCCAGGCGCACAACTAAAATCTACAAGTACTAAATATTCTTGCTTCAACTCACAAGTGAAAATATTTCAAAAATTCCTTTAAAAACAGATACGGAAAGTACCAATGTGATATTGATATGTTGATTGTTCAAGAATCGCAGATACACAATGGTTCCGTCTGGATCTCCCAGAAAACATCCGTATCCGTAGGAAATCACTTCCCTGCGAATTTCGTCATGGACAGATCAACAGATAATATTTTAAGAATCAAAAGACATTCTGATGTCACTGAGCGTTGATTGCTCTGTCTCAGAATCACGGAACAAATCAGGGAATTATGAATATACTTCAAGTCACGGGAACAAAACAAGTCCCAAAGACAAATCAGGTCACGAAGATCAATCAAGTCACGAAGACTAACTGCTGCATCAAACAGGTGGCTCACTATCACTAAGATATCTCATATACTGTGGACCGCAGGTACACAATGGTTACGCCTGGGTCCCCCAGGAAACATCTATACCCGTAAGCTTTCACAGCTCTGCGGATTACGCCCTTACATTCGACTGTAGATCGCAGCAGTCACAATGGTTACGCTTGGTTTCCCCCAAGAAACATCCGTCCGCCATAGGCTATCTGCAGCCCTGCGAATTCCGCTACACGGTCGAATTCCAACGACTCTAGATCGCAGCGATCACAATGGTTACGCCTGATTCCCTCAAGAAACATCCGACCGCCGTAGGCTATCTGCAGCCCTGCGAATTACGCTAGCAGTCGTGCTAAATGGCAACTCATGAGTTTTATGTCCGGACAACCTACTTCCACCAGCAGCATATCTCAACCAAGCTCGAAATTCAAGAGAAGGAAGGTACTTTCCTTATCTTTATTTTGAAAAACACACGATACTATATACATATAGTATTTTATTTCATACTTCTCATAAATCATACTTATGTGAACTTACATAAGATTTAATTTCCAAATCATATTTCAAACATCTCGTCTTATATAAATTCCGTTATATAAGATTTTATCTTAATCGATTACCTTTCAAATCAATAGTTCTCGACTTCGCTATATTTTTATGCATTTCTCATATAAGTTCTGAAAATTTCTATATCCACTATCTCACATCGAGCATCCTCAAATCTCCATTCAATTTCAGTTTTGATCTCTTATCCAATTCAGATATCTAATATTTCCTTTAACTCGAATTTATGAATCTATTGGTTATAACCAATTCTTCTTCCAAACCTCTAATTAAAAATTCATCACTTCAGTCACAACTTTATTCTCTCAAAATTCCATTTTTTTTTTCACAAATTTTTTTCTTCATGCATTATCACTCCTTCACGTCCACACCTCGACCATCAATTAACAAGCGAACAATTCCCTAAGTATCAACCCCGAAGGTCGAAACCAACATCAGATCAATACTCAGAAAACTATTCAACTTAACTAATCTTTAGTCAGTTTCTAAATTCCTTAAGTCCACTTCTTAATTTCTTATCAATCATTGTTTACGAAATTCTCGGATTCAATTTACAATTCCACTTCTCTTTATGTTCTGCCCTCCTTCGTCTTCGACGTAGCTCTTTGTTCTTAAGTTCTTGTTATTCTGAATTATGTTAACCTCTCACTATCCTTTGAAAATATTTCCAATTGTTCTATTCATTTTCTCCATTCTTAAAAATCATTTATTGTCACCGGAAAATATTTCCATATATTCACAAAGCTTTATTTTCTATCGAGAATATACTTTATTCTTGCAACATCTCTAAATTTGTTAGTTTGATTTAAACAAATGTTAAATAAAACATCGTCATCTCTTCACTTAACCCTTTTTATTTGATTTTTCATCAACTTATATTCTTAACAAAATTCATCGTTTCTTCTTTGAAATGATTTCAAATTTCCTTTTTCTATTCAAATTGAATTCTCCTTTACAATCAACTTCAGTTATCTTTGATTTCTAAAATTCACGCTTAACGAAATTAATTCGTTGATTCTCTCCTATCTATCCTAGATATCATCCGATGATGGATTCTAGATTCAAATCCTAAGGGAACTTATTGAAGAATAATTCTCGCAAACCTGGATTCGAAGACTTCTGAAGACTGGGGATTCCGAACAAAATTTTAAATCTCAAAATAAATTTTTATTTCCGCTGTATTAATTTCAAAACACTAGTTTCAAAATATTTGATATTTCAAAAATAATTATTTTTCAAAATCGCTTTATTTTCAAGATCCGTTTTTAAACTCAATAAGCTAAGCTTTGATTAAACCAAAGCTCTGATACCACTTGTAACGTCCCGCCTCTTTGACTGCTTCAAATCGGTAATTAAACCAATTTAAAACGTTCAAATCGACGGATCGTTATTTAGCTTACAGAGTTTAAAACAGAATCAACACAGAAAAAAACATAGAATAAATAACAAGTATTGAAACAGCAGAATAAAACTTTTTATTTATAAAAGAGAAGTTTTGATACAACATTTTCTATACAGCGGTATGTCAAAATAATTTGAATACAAGAAAATCTTTACTGTTATAGAACTTCGGAGTGCATCCGTCTTCGAAATCCCCAGCTTCGACGGTCTTCTAATCCTAAGCTATAAACTTTAAATCTGTATTGCTCGGGTCTGACCCGAGCGTTCCATGCAAAACATAAAACACCCGAGTCAGGATTTATCATAGTTCAAGTAAAACAATTTCAAAATAAACTAAAAGATAATAGTTAATCCTCATGCTAGTGCAATACGTGTGCTTTATCAGTTTCTTTTCAGGGACAAGTTGTTATGGGAACCTGCATATACACACATGTACAGGTACATGTGTGTACTACCTCAGCATCCCGCGAAAACAAGAAAATAACAAGTGTGATGATGAGAGTAATAAATTTTGCACGAATAGGCAATCAATATCCGGCAGCGAGCGTACTAAATTAACCGGGGTAAATCACAAAGTGGGTATAACACCATGCAGACATCTTTGCAGGTGGAAATATGTACAAAATAACCATACGTGCCACAAGTGGATGTCACATGAAGCATGTAAAGATTTGGAGCACTCCTGTACCTAGTTCAGCTCGATAATTCAAGGCAGGGTTCAAAAATGACAGTGAAGAATACAAGGATTCAAACATAGCCCAAAACGTGGTCCAGAAAAATTATGGTTCAAATATAGACCAAACTGTATATAGGTGTGTTCATATATGTGCGGTTAGATGGACCACATGCAAGAATACATGACTGATGCAATTCACAACAAATGGCCAATTTCAGCAGCTCAGACTTAAATGAAATCATAATGATAAATGGGTACTGCCATAATACGGCATGCACTTGCAAGATGCTACAAGCGGGTGGGTACAAGGTGGAGCATCAAGTCAGTTTTATGGGTCCAAATAATATATAAATCAACATGTAAATTCAAGTTTACCAGATTGGATAACAAAGTTTAGTTCCCTCTACCCCAATCCATCCATCCCCATATAAAAATCTTGACAATAACCCAAACAGACAATGAGCATCAATATTATATCTCAGCAAAATGGTGTGACCCCAAGTAGATGTAGAAAACGAAGGAAATGTCCAGATTGTATCAGATTTTAGAACATAGGCGATTGTTAAGTCCTGAACCACTAAGCCTAACATGAGACCATATATGCATAAAATTTTACTGTTAATACACACACATGTATATATATATATATATTTTTAGGCACAAAGTTGTCACACCCTGAGATGCATAGCAAGTCATTACAGGAAGATAAAACATGCAAGTATAACATGTTATTTCAGTTGCTTTTATTTATTTGTGGGTTTTTCCTTTTCTTTCGAAATAAAACCATATTCCAGTATCAGTTTCCTAAGTAAATGGTCAATACAAGTGATGAGTTCATCTTAACATACATGCCTACCCTTATATACACAGTATAAGCAGATCCAAATTTTGTTTCTCAAGCTAACAAAAATGGTTTCTCCAAAAATCAAAGATTAAAACTGATCAGGTGTTATATATACTAATCCAGGCATAACAGATATCCAAAGGTATAACAAGCTTTTCAACACAACTGTGCATATATGTGTGATACTGCATGTGAACGCCTATCATATATACATGCTTAAACTGATATATGTATGTAAGGTCCATGTATTCCAGATTTTTGTTAAATTTTGAAGTATTAGAAAGGGTAAACATTTCCATTCAAGTTGCAACCTACGTTAGTACTTCTACTAAAAAAAACACCACTTAGGCGGCTCGATCATGCTAAAAGATGAATTACGTTAACAGAATGCCCCTACAAAATGTCACCATTAATCATTATATCTTAACCAAATTTATCATCAGTTACTAATTCATGGGTTTTGCACTAGTTTCCATAAATTAAAGTACAAAGGAACTGTAGTTATCAACTTATCATATCAGCTCGGTTTTAATTACTACAATAGCATAGCTGCAAACAATGTTAGGAAACAAAGATAATTTGCTGCAAAACGTGATACCGTATTGGAGGCACAAGGGAAACTTAAATACATCAGATTATACTACCTACCCTACTAATCATCATAATAAATAAACTGACCGTTTTCGTTAAAGACAGGGTTACTGAACAGAGATGAAACTTAACATAGTCAGACAATGGTTGCATAGGTTCGAGAGTGAAGGTATTATATCAACTATGGTGCTCCAAAACAGTGAAAAGGTCAGCAGGTATAAATTTATTTATATGTTCTCCTATATTAACATCAAAATGTTGAAAATCAGACTGCGGGCATGAACTACCAACATATGCCATTTACACATCCTTTTTTCCGGGGGTATCGGATCAGCCTTCTAATTATAGGATACTACTATATGGAAATCTCACGGAGTAAGTTTTTATGATTAAGTTTAAAACAGAAATACTTGTGAAAAATCGTATGCAGCAAGGTAAGTCTGTCAAACTAGTTTATTTTCAAAGTCCAAATCCTGAACCGAGGTGAATGGCATACACAACTGGACAAGTATCAAGGAAAAATCAACTTCTGAGATCTAAATAAGTTGAAGTATAGCAAGGCGGCATTGACATCTAGTAAATCAGGTAGCCGAAACAATCAAATAAGGTTGCACCACTAACTACACAGGTCAAAGCAACGGTGTCTTCCCGTGTATATATGTATGCCGAATTGGTATGTATATACATATACAAAATACATGTATATAAATATTAGAATTGGCCTCCACATATATGTACGGTTCAGCTTCTAATCATTAGACCACAAAGAACAGGGATACGCACTAACAACGACAGCAACAACGAGCATGGGTTTGACTAATATATTTAGCTTATACTGGAATCGAATTACTTGAAAATAGGATAAATCGTGAGTGAATTTCTCACCTTAAATGGTCGGAGCAAGCAATTACAGTGGTGGTGCGAACATGGACTATTCTGGAAGCCGAAAGGAAGTGCTGTAATGTTGGTCCTTGCGGTGGTGGCTGCAGCTAGCATCGGCTATGGCAGCTGATTCGAAAAGGATGGATTTTTAATTTAGGAATAGCAATCTCGGTTAGGGATTGGGGAAACGATTCAATTTAGGGCCGAGGAGGGTGGCTTTGGATTTTCCGATCGCCAGAAGGAGGAGGAAGCCATCAATTTAGGGAAGAACGTAATTTGATTTGGGAAAAGAGGAATTAGTTTCAGTGGAAGCCATAAAAAGTTGAAAAGGGGAAGAATGGGTTTTGCTGGAGAAATTTGGGAAGGAGCGGATTAATTTATAAAGGTGGGATCCGTGGGAGCCAAGTAAAAGAAATTCCGTGGCATCCAAGGAAAAGAAATTCCGTGGCATCCAAGGAATTGAGATAGGCTAAATTTGGACGGGTGGTTTCTGAGTACGAACTTACTTGGTGCTGAGGAAAAAGAAAAATTTGTGAACCCTTAGTAAGTTAATTTCTACCGCAATTTACGTTACACATTTTATTTTGTTTTTATCACAACAAACTCCAACCGCTACGAAACTTAACGTGCTACTACGTTTCACCTTTTGAATCAAATAAAATTATTCTGGTTATAAACCGACTTCATATGTATACAACGTTATTTTAATTTATTGGTTCACTGATCTTATTCTGTTAGTTCACTAGTAATTCCGTTCGTTTCCAAATTTTGAATCGTTACATTTAATTTCTTTATATGCACTCCAATACACACATATCTAAGCCATTACCCACATATCTAAACAAATGAAATCTCCAACGTCAATAACCAATTACATTCTTAAATCGAAGTTTAAATCCATTTTAAACATCAACAAAAATCAATTTAAATTTTCAAAAATAAATATTTGATTTTCAATCAAACATCCTGAATTAATATTGAGTCCAATTCAACTCAGAATCATATATTCGATTTTCAATTTCTAATCAGAGTATTAATATAAAATTGATTATTCAAATTAAATCTAAAATAAATCTCACATTCTAGTAGTCGAAATTTCTGGGTCGTTACAATCAATACCGAAGGCTAAAACCAACATCAGATCAATACTCAGAAAATCATTTAACTCAACCAATCTCAAGTTAGGTTCCAATTTTTAAATTCCAATTCTCGGACTTTTATCCATTCATAAGCCATTTTCTAATAACGAGTTCCAATAAAACTTGGGTTTTATAACTCCGTCCAACCTGGATTTTATGAAATCCAAATAAATAGAATTTCAAATAGGAATTCACTTTAAAACTGCAAAACTTACTTTTTTATTAATATCAAAACGCTTAAAAACTTCGCTAAACTATAAACAGGCTTTACAACTACATAAATCTCTATTAATAACTTTAAATTCTAAGATTACCATTTTGATTATTATTAAATAAATAATAATCATCTTTCAGCATTTTATAAAAATGGTTTACTTTTCGATTAACAATTTCCATTAAACTAACAAACCAATTTAATAATCAATTTTTGTTAAATCAGTTGACTTGGTCAACTCTAACTCGATTAATCAATCTCAATTCATGTTTCGATTTAAATTAATTAGTAATTTAGTTAATTTGAATAATCCTATTTATTTTGATTATTACTAAATAAATAATACTCACTTTAATATAATCCCATTTTAATTGTTGTTAAAAACAATTAATCCCAGTCATTAATCGTTACGTTAATTTCAGCTCACTTGCTTGTCAATCTTATTAATATAAGAATCAGTTTTATAAAATCATTTAATAATTACATATAAACTTAAATAATAAATAATAAACATTTATTTCCTTTTATAGACTTCATTCAAAATAATATACTTCAAATTCTATCTTCAGTTATAAAATAAATTTTATAACTTCCTTTCTATCGATTCACCTGATGGTAAATCAATATTTACAAAAGATGTCTTGTTAGGCCATCTGCTATTAATTAATCAGCCAATACTTCCCTTTGGTTAATAAAAATACAAACATTGAATTTGGATTAATCAATAAATGATCAAATCAGTTGTTCAATCAGATTGGTAAACAGTTCATATAATTATAATATGAAAATAAACAATAAATTTGGGGAATCCAGTTGGATCTCTCCAACCTATTTTTTCCTTCATCCAAATAGGTTTCCTCAAATAAAACAATCCATTTAATACAATAATATATTATCGGTTATAATAAACATAAATAATAATTTCTACTGGTAACGGTCAACTAATAATAATAATAATTCAAACATCCAATTAATTTATTACGTTTATATTATTATAAACGTAACCAAAAAGTAAGTTACCTCTATTGGAAATAATTGTTAAAAATAATGATTTCTTTCGATTGAATTAAACAAATGTTTAATTTAATTACTTATATAAAAATATTCGGTATATATTCAAATAATCAACAAATCATTCGAGAATTAGTAAACATATCACACAAATAATAAATCCGACTTATATAAAATATAAGTGGGACAACTGAGTGAGTTAAACTCACCTTGGTTTAATTCTTCATTAAATCAGATTTTTTTTAATTAGATTAAACATGCATTTAATTTAATTAAAATCTCAGCTGCTTGCATCTTCGTCCAACCCGGCTCCATAATGTTACGCTTGTTGATATGGGTTCAACGCTTCTTGTTTACTCCGATTCTGTGAACGTATGATATCGCTATATATTTTCCGTGATTCACTATTTAAATTAATATAATTAACTTCTTAATCCAGTTATTAATTTAACTAATTACTTTGATTTAGGGGTCAAATAGGCTACCTCTAATTTAACAAGACATCCAATATTGGTTCCATCCTGTTGCACCTTGCTTTTAGGTAATTCGAACCATACTTCTCCCTTCTTTTTTCTCTTTTCGTTCTTTTCATTTTTTTTAAAGGCCCGAGAGCCCACTGGAAAAACATAGCCCACCTCCCTCTGCATGCTTCTTCCCTGCGTTAACTTTCCCCAAACTTTCAAAACAGTTCCAGTACCCTTCTTCATATTTCCTCTCTTCCTCATGTGGCCTACTTCCCCACTGCTAACGCATTTCCCCTTTCTTTTCATTTTAGACTTCGAAAACCCGGGCCCACCCCAATTCCATGCCCTTTCCTTCCTTTCCCAAACTTTAAACTTCAATAGGCCTTCTTCCATGCATGAAAACACACCAAGCATCATGTTCCCTCCCTCGCCTTCTATTGAGTCCGACCCCATATCAAAACACCCCACTTCACCTTGTTGCCGCCACCTCTTCCAAGCACCAGACCACCGACCTGACCCTGTCCACGTGGTAAAACATCAAAACCCCACTCCATCATTGCACGATGAACTGCGCTTCACCCAGATGTCGGACAACCTGCGACAGGCGTCACCGACTCCGCTTGCTTTGCCTCTGCCTTGTGCCAGCAGTTGTGAGCATCGGATGGTTTGAAATGTTTGAGGGCTTCTTCCTCATGCTTACCGAGTGTAATCAAGAAAGGATGTCTGCCCTTTTTTTGTTTACTGAAGAAACTTCTGGAAATGGTCGAACGCATGAGCAATTATAGGATAACAAGCCTTGGCCAACACATATGCATATGCTAGCTATACAACATAGGGTAGGCATGGTTGCTTGCACACATTTCCTTCAATGGCCTCAAACGGCTGGCACTGTTCTGTGTTTAGCTGTGTTCTCTATGTGGTAGGCTGTCATCGTCCCTTCATAGTTGTGTATACAAGAGCAGTAGTGTTTCTTCCATTTTTCAAAAGCTGCACATGAGTTATCCTGGGTCTGCGACGTATTCATTTCAATCGGTATGGTAGTAGGCATATGCTTGTGTCTTCTCTTTTGTAGGTTAGGATGTGTTGGTATTAATTTTAAGTTAGGAGATAGGTTGGCACATTAATTTGATGGGAACTTGTTTGTTACCTTTTTCATGTATTTTAGGTATCAGGCTGCATGTTTTAGGTTGATATAGGTGCTTGGGTGGCTTGTACTTTAGATTAGGGATTACTTAGGGTAGGTTTTATATAGGGCAAGTTAAATTAGTGTAGATTTTTATTTACACGGTACCGCTATTTAACGTTGATCGTTAAATTCGCATCGACACACAAACTCCAGACGCATTGAAAATGGACATACACTGTGTCTTAACGTTGCAAACCCAAAGAAATCCGTTTCATCAAAATTTGACGCTATTTGCAAAATGATGCTATTTTAATCTCATTTTATTCATCGGTTCACAATTTAAATATCGCACATTCACAAAATAATTCCTGTTGGATCCAAACTGGAAATCTAGCAATAACTAGCCATAGGTATCCTAATAAAATTCGCTTCATCGAAAACGGAGGTTGTTTGGAAAATAGCTATTTCTAAGGCTTATATAATATCAATAAAATATAAATAAATTCGAAAACAATTATATTAAATTAAATTATTATCATCGTATATATCCAAATAAAATAATATATCACTTCAGATCTAACCAACATAGAATTATAACTCAATGTTACACTACACCATAATAGCCATTTTGCAACACTTATTTTTTCTGATTACCAACGCTTATTTGAGTTGCATACTAATAACACTTATATGTTTTGCTAATCCAAAAATGCGTTACCAAAAATGCAAATCGGCCCCGAATTCAACTCCCTACCACTGATTCCAACCATTCTCCTTCCCTCTATCGTAGATTCTACAACTAATTTCCCTTTTCTTTTGTCGCTTCAGAAGACTCTACTGAAGGTCGCTCTTCCCCGTAGATTGGTAGATACATCTTATTTGTTATTGATTCCTTTACTATAAAGCATATTTAGGTCTCCTTTCATCTTAAGTACGCTTTTGTTTTCTAGATTTCTGACTTTCATATGGGTTGGAGATCTTTATCATTGGATGGATGAGAATCATTTATATAGTTTCTTCAGGCATACAGGAGAGGTATTGAATTTTTCAGTTGAATAGGTTTATTGCATGCTTCAGTTTTATATGGAGGCAAGAAATTACTTTGTTTAAGTATAATTTGCTTTTTTGTGGATAGATTAAGGATGTTGGACAAGAGATAGATCTTAATTATTTGAATTTGATTGTTGTATATATATGTTATGAGTATTTGGCATTCTATTTCACCGTTAACCTTTATTCGTCTCCAGATATGAATGTTTACCAAATTGCCCATAGTTTAGCTTAAATTAAAAGATAAATTAGGGTGCGTCTATTAACACCCCGTTAATTACTCTTCACCCCCCACTAACTAGAAAATAAAATATGCACCCCATCATTTGCTCTTCCCACCCCGTTTAATCCAAAAATGCCCTTGTTGCATACTATTTCAACGTCGATTTATTTGAACAATAACATCTATATTAATGATTTATTTATTTACTATTTAGATTTTTGCAATTTCCGTATACTGCTAAGATACTCGATCTCAAAATGCATAATGATACACATCGTTGATAGTACAATTTTTAAATTTTTAATAATTGTTTGATTTTTTTTAATCAATATTTGTAATTTTTATCTTTTTTTTTACAAAGATCATGTACAATGTTGATTTTAAATTAAATTTTAGTTTGTAATTTAGCATCGAACACCCATATATATAGTTGGAATTATTATTTTTTAATCATTTTGCAACATCAAACAAACTATCTAATTGGTTGTTAAAGGGCAAACTTGAAAATGAAATTTTAAAATTTTATTCGGGGGGTGAAGAGCAAATAATGGGGTGCGAATAGCCAAACCCGATAAATTAACTTCACTAAAGTAATGAGCCTTTGTTTGTCTTCCGACTTAATTGTACATATAGATGCTTTTTCACCATTTAGTTTCTTAGTTAAACCCATCATCATCACATGACATCTTAAAGTAATAATGTTATTTTGAAATTAAACACAGAGTCAAAGAATTACCTTTTGTTTTGTTGTTCATTATGTAGACCCTGCATATTTGAACCCGACATCACCAGTCGCTTATTTATATAATCAATAAGAAAAGGAAATAGATTCAAAAAGAGTAAAATAAGGTGCAAAAGCCAAAAATAAGTAATAATAAAAAGAAAATGTGTAACAATATTAAAAAAGGGAAGCGCAAAAGAGCTATGATATAGGAGAGAGATAACATAGTTGGTGTTTTCCCATTTTTTTTTATGCAATGAAGGTTGGAATGGCGGACCCCATGGTAAAAAAAATCTTCACTATTCATAATGAAATAGGCAGAATATTTTTGTTGATACTTGGGCATTATTTTGTTGATTTTCTACTTTTTGTATGGTTGAAGCAAACATGAAAAGGGGATAGAAAAATGGAAGTAGGAATGGAATAATATTAGGTAAGTATGTATTGGGATTTGTCATTTGTTCTCTATGTCTGATAAGTTAAGTTTGTGTATACTTACAACCAGTTGTTGAGTGTTGTGTGTATTACATGTGGCAGTGCTTGATATGAATTAATGGTCAATTGTATTATGTAGTGATTGCTCAGCTAGTGCTCCATCACCTGTTATATCCATAACATTTTTTGTTGATCCCCATTTAAACTCAAACACAGAATTGATTCTTATTCTAAAAAAAGGATCCGCATTCTATCATTATAGACAGCATAGCTGGTAGACTTGTTAGCTCACATCAAATGCACCCAAAAAGCAGCCTGCCAAAATTTCCGCGTATGTTATAAGTAAGTAGTCCTTTTATGTATATCTGCTGACATCTGAATAAAATTCTATTGATGTGTTCTTTACTTGTTAATTTACAGTGTAGGTGGTGATAATCTTGTTGCGGGGATTGCTAGTGAGAAACCATCCAAAAATCTCTTCTGAAAAATGATTTCAGAAGTACACTCCATCCAATGAATGTTCTAGTGCCACCCTAAAGTCAGATGAGCAATTACTGGATTCATTTCTCTTGGTCTGTCGGATAATTTATTGTGGTTTGGCACATTAAAGTTTGTAGCTCAGGTATTTTACCTCATTATTCTGCAAACTTTCTTGATATGACTTTCTTGCAAAGTTGTTTCTATCATTTGGTTTAAGGATTTAATTATTTGATACTTAGATTGTTTTTTGGATGGTCAATTTTGTGTTAATCGAATTGTATAAGAGTTTCAATTTGCACTTCAGATCTATATCTAAACGATATAATGTCAAGTTTTTCGTAAGTTTTAAAGTCATCAATGTTTTTGCCGGTTTTTAATTAAAAAACATGGGTTTATATTCTTAACTGTGGTATTGAAACTGGAATTTTGTTTGAATTCCATTTTTTCACGGGGAAAACTGAGATGGAATCTCTGGTATTTCGGTGTGCTGGATGAGATTTTGATCTAGTCATTGTATTTACTGTTGGATGCATTACTTAATACCAGGTGGCAGTTCCAACTGATTTGGAAGTGATTAAAAATGTTATGTTCGATGGAAATCATAAATAATTGCAACATACTATATGATAGGGGCTTTGGTGGAAACTGAGCTGAAAGACTCGGTTCGGAAACTGAGCCTGGTGGCTTAGTTGCAAATTAGTTTAGAAAACGAGCCAAATTTTCAAAACTGAGTAGCTCTGCCTGGATAATATATAAGAGTCTAACATGTGTTTTCAGCGTCTATTGTAACATGAAGTCCATACATGTATTTTCTTTTTGTTGTTTTTCATTTTGTTACGTTTATGATTTAAATAATCTCTCTTGTCATAAGAAACAATTCATAGAAATCCGAACTGCAAAGCAATACTGTTACGTTACAGACCAAAAATATCATAACAGATTTTATTTCCAAAACACATCACATTTTTATTTTGTATAATATGTACGAGAATGTTTTAAGAACCACATGTGCTCAAATAATTACATTATGCATTTGTTAATTGGCTGTGTTACCTATAGTGTAGACGATGTCATAAAACCTGATACGATTCATATTGAATCTCGTGAACGAATGATGTCCATCGCAAGAGAATGCATATTATATTGGTATGTGGCAGTGACCAATACCTGCACAGCATATTCTCAACAACTTGAGCAAATGGGAATGAAAAATAGTCCACCCAATTTTAATCAATGAAAGACCATCATGTCAAGTTCTATAAGCGTTTAGTTCTTGTGGAACTTCATCATGGATAACACTAGTAGATGGATTTACCCGACAATCTTAGTTATGACTTATAACCTAAGTATGACTCTTTTTAATTATATTCTTAGATTAATTTCCTCTGTTGTCGCCCTGCGTATGAATTCGGTACTTGGGACTTAAAAAAATACAATATACATGAGAAACGTTGTGATCTTCTGCACTGTAATTTTCCCTATGTTGTAACTCAATTGAATTATGCTACTTTCAACCACTTCAAGCTGAATTACATTATCGAAATTGGTTTAGAACCAGTTTACTATATAATACACGTCGGAGACAAATATTGTCAATGTAGCTGAGAATAGGATATGGCATTCAATGAAGCAAGGTCATTTTGAAAATTTACCTGGAAAGGGAATACCTCTCAATCTCAGCACAAACCCTCATGTTGATCCAGCAGAAGATACTTTGTATAAAATACTATCGAGAAATGACCGCGCTCCAGAATGGGTTGAGTTGAATAAAGAAATTAGACATGATATTGCAAAATGGAGATGTCTTATAAAGAAAGTTTAGGCAAGTAAAATAGAGAATCATGATTCAACAAAAGATATCAAATGTGAGAGTCTTCAAGCAAATATGCACTCCTTCAATAATAAGGTTGTTTTCATACCCCTGATCTCTTATTTATATTCCTATACTGAATTGGTTACATTAAAACCATAACATATCATATATTTGATTACAACACTTCTTATAAATTACCGAATGATTAAAGTTTACGTGAGAAAAGTTTGCTGAGAACTGCTGTAACAAACTTGAGTGAATTGAATTGTTTAGAGTATATAACTCTAATTAATAAAAAAAAAAGAGTTTAGTGAACGTTATCATGGGAAGTATTTAACACAGTTCTTAGCTTTGCCCTTCATGCTTCAAACTTTATTTCATTACGAAATGTACAAAAAATGTATATAAGGTCTAAGTATCAGTGACAAAATTGACTTTTTCTTTTATTACGAAGGTGTGGAATCGTAGCAATTCAATTAACAGTATGACCCTGTTCTGGGTCAAGATGCAAAGTGTAGTAATTCAATTCACAATATTACCCTGTTTCGAGTCAAGATGCAAAGTGTAGCGATATGTAGTTATGTTGCGTGAGCTGCACCTTTTGCTTTAATGAATACATTTCGTCAATTATCAATTTCACCTATTTCTAAGTGCAACCTTCTTTCAGTTCAACTATAAGGTACCTGGGTCTGATTAAGTTGGAAGGTTTATTTTGTTTTTAAATCATTCAAATTTAAACACATGCCTTGCATGTTATTTTGGTTATTCATATTGCAATATGAAGTTGGAAATTTAAAATCACCTGTTGACTTAATAATGTGTGTAAGGTTGCCAGTTTGGAATTTAAATGAAGTTTGAATCGCAGATTTGAAGATTTTTAAGTGTTAATGTTCATGTTGTAGAATCTATTATAACAAAAAATGTTTATACATGTATGGACAATTAATTATAATTCATATTTGTCAAGACTGGCTCAGTTTCGAACTGAGCCTTTCCGACTCAGTTTCGAATCCGAACCGAGTCGGAAAGGCTCGGTTTCTAAACTATGCTCAGTTTTCAGAAACTAGGCCTTTTCGCCTCAGTTTCAAATCTGAAACTGAGCGAGAAAAGCTCAATTTAGAAACTGAGCCTATCCAGCTTAGTTTTGGATTCGAAATTGAGCCTTTCCAGCTCAATTTCAGGTTCGAAACTGAGCTGAAAAAAGGATCAATTTCAAATCCGAAACTGATCCGGAAAGGCTCAGTTTCTAAAACTGAGCCAGAACTAGCTCAGTGTCTAAAAACCGAGCCTGAACTAGCTTAGCTTCTAAAAACTGAGCCTTTCCGGCTTAGTTTCAGGTTGAAAAGGCTCTATTTGAAACAGATCCGGCAAGTCTCAGTTTTTAGAAACTGAGCCAGGACTGGCTTAATATCTAAAAACTGAGCCTGAACTGCCTCAACTTTTAAAAACTGTGCTTTTCTGACTTAGTTCGAAACCGTCGGAAAGTCTCGGTTTTAGAAACTGAGCCTGAAGCTCAGTTTTGAATCGAAACCAAGACTTTTGGCTCATTTTTCGTATTGAAACTTGAATGAGATTCAAAACTGAATTTAGTATTGAATGTTAAACTGCTTTGGTCAATTAAAACAAAATAAAACTTAGTTATATTGAAGGTGAAGTGATGACAATAACCTTTTGAATGTTGAATTTGTGCATCGTTTCTTTAAACAATGATGTCTTTGTTTTAACTAATAATTTTAATTCATTGTGATATTGAATTCATGCAGGAACTTCTAGAAGAAGGGAGAAAAGAGGAGATTGGTTATATGGCTCTAGTTTCGTATTCGATATTTGTAATATTATTAAACTATTGGTAGTATAGTCTTTTAGCATTTTAGTTTGTTATGATTATAAGATTGGTTAATGCTAGGTGAATTTAGCAATTCAATTATGTATTGGATTTATCAACTTAATTATGTATTATACTTGTTTATTGTTAATTGATATTCTATGTTGTTACTAGATTTTGAATGTTGTCTATTGGTAATTTGGTATTCATTGGGTTATACTTTTTGAATTAAGAATAATATTAATTTTGGATTCATATTAAATATCGGGTATATTATAATCATGTTAATTATTAATTGACTATTAATGTTTGAATATGGGAATTACTAATACATATTTTTGTTATTATTAATATTTATGCTTATTATGAATGAAAATCTTGCAACATGTATAAGTGTTGCAAACGAAAATATTCCAACACTTATAAGCGTGGTGAACGAAAATATACCAACGTTTATAAGCGTTGCGAACGAAAATATACCAATGCTTATAAGCGTTAGAAGAGAATATCTACCAACGCTTATATGCATTGGTAATAAATTTCCACCCTCTCATAGTAACACTAATAAGCATTGCTAAAATTGTTTGTGATGGCTATACTCATTGGGAATCACCAGTTTTGGTGTAGTATTACTATTTTCGAGTTAAACGATATCCAAATTATACAGAAACCCTTTATATTTAATAAATAAAAGTTATCATTTATAAACGCTTCCATAGCGACTATTTTAAAATTTGATTTCAACATATAAGATAAAAATTTGATTTTTCTCTTTCACTGGAAAATTATAATGAAATAGATTCAAATGTTTCTTGTTTCATAGAATTCCGATTTAAAACAGATTCTGTATATTCAATTGAAGTTTAAACCTCAATTTTATGAACTACCACGACGTTACGAGTTCGTTTACATATTAAATATAAATTAAAATGTTCAATCATCGTTTAATAAATGAATTCTATATTAATAATCCATTGGTATTCTACTATTATATTTATTACAAATTTAAATATTCAAATTCAAATGATTAAAAAATCTAGGTCGTTACAGTATTCCTGTGTGCCAGCTACTATTACGAAGTTCTAAAGCTTCTAAATCTAATCCGACTAATATGCTCGGTCTAGCCCGAGCAATATAAGAAAATAATACCCAAGCCGGTTAAAATACCAACATGAGAAAACTCAAATCACAAGGAATTTGGTTTTTAGGAAATTTACGTGAAGGGATTCCGATTGCAGCCCAATTAGTTTAAAGGGCACGACTTTGAGTGAATAAGTTTCAAGGACAAAAAAAATGTCACGGCTGCTATTTTGCAACTTTGTTTGCCCTAGTCTATATTCATCAAATAGGTGATTTTCAAAATCGATTCGTGAATCAAACGAATCGATTGAACGATTCTATTTTATTGCTAACGCCGCAACATATCATGCTTCAAATGAATCGGAGTATATTTTACTTTAAGGTCAACAACATCTCAGTCTTCAAACGAATCAGCTGTTCGATTTTTAGACATGTTATTGTCAAGTGATTGCGTGTATCAGGTTATATGTTTTTAAGCTTGTTCGATTTCAAATGCACAGTGACATAGGGAGAAAATTTTGTAGAAGATGATGGTCTGAACCTTGCTAAACTAACAGTATCTACAAATAGAAAAAGCTATGAGTTGTTTTGTTTGGTCAGACTATTTATCATTACACTAAACTGGTAATCATGATTAAAAACGTACATTAAACATCAACCAATGAATGAATTTTCATATGGGTGTTGTTTTATATACAAATGATAAATTGGTTGCGTATATAAATACATGTCGAAACTGTCTGTAAGATAAAAATACGGAAAAGTCTAATTGATTTTACTTAATAAGTTGTTCTTCTTTGTCTGAAAAAGATAAAGGTCTTTATCTTTTTCTAAAAAAATAAAAATATATACATATTTTGTAGCGACCCAAACTTCCCCAGTAAGGAAAGCACGGACGGCGTTGAGGATAAGACAAATCAGAACGCAAACAGAAGAACATTTCATTGTTTATTACAACAATGCCATCAGAATACAAGAATATACAGAGTATGAATAAATATTACACATTTCACGAATATCAGAGATTTAAATACAGTACTGCAGCAGAAAAATAATACAAAACAAAACTGAAAGAGATATACTGATACAGAGCTTTCCGGATATCATTCCAGCTGTAAACCAGGTTCCTGTGAATATAAATCTGCAAAACCGAAACTACTAGCTGCCCGTGCGGAAAATGAGGGCACCCAGAGTATAGGTTAAAACAATAAACTCCAGGTCAGTCATGTGACTGGTGTGAGAACTAAAACAGTTATTTAAAACTTTACTTTAAGTGAGAGTAATTTAAAGGACCATGCCGTATAACACGGAACGGGTTTCCTCCCAAGAACACCAGTGCATAGAATAAACAACACAATGCTTTTTCGAAAAATGAAGCTATTATAAGACCCAGGTCCCATCACACAATGCAACGCAAGCCGGAGGATAGGGTTTTCCCTTATAATAGCCAAACATGCTTGGTACGTTTAAAACAAATCATTTGATACTATTATAAGTGTATAGTGTCAAAACAATTTCAATCATAAATATCAATCATAGGCGGCATATATGACCCATACCACTATGTCGCTATACTAGGCTCTACAATCAAAACCGAAATATCACGTATTGGAAATTGGATTTCCATCATGAGTCGAGGCAAGGGGCAAGCTCCTCTCCGATTCAAGACACTCTAGCAAATGTCTCAGGACCCCACTATGATCCTTGGATCTTCAGGGCCGGTCCTCTCTTACTTTTGAGGATTAGTTATTCCTGAGCACACGTTTCCCGGTCCTAACAGACCTATAACCGAGGCGCCTCGCATTCCAACAACCACACAGATGAAAAGTATATAAATGTCAGCCAGTTTAAGCACTGACACCACCACTAGCTAGAAAGAAATGTCGTGCTCTCCCTGCAGTCACTGTCCCGTTTTTGACTCATACCGAGGTATGAGGCTCGCGAATTAACGCCATACACAAAGCTGCGCCACATAGGCCGTGATTTGATCATCAATCACAAGGCTTTGCTTTTCAACAGAAGCCTTGATCATCTACCACTTAGGCATGCCACAAAGGCAATTCATGCCATGCGACTGATGTCCATCGATATACAACCTCTGAGCTCATACGTCTCAGAGAAGGGCGTTAAGCAAGAGAATAAATTCTCCGCCGCCAAACAGATGTATATTTAATAGAGATCAATCAACACAGAATAAAATCCAATGTCAGACACACAATCCATTTACAAGTTCGTTCTGGGTCTGAACGAAACCGGAGGCACTTTCCTCGCATATCCATCGATCTCCAAGTATGTCTGGACGATCGCCAACTGATTCCCTCCTCTTGGGTGTACAGCCCAATCAAGATCATCAGTAATCACCTAAACGATGTGAAGACTTCCAGTCTTCAACCACCGTCTTCATCTTCGACATATCGTCGAATCGGTTATTCAGAATGGGTGTAAACCTGGCCTTTCCGAATAACCCGCGTATATAATAAACACGTGTTACACTAACTCAGCATACGCCTCATTCCAATTCAGATTATTCTTTTATTCCAATTTTCACATTCTTAGGGAAAGGTTCCCATTAATTTTATCAAAGATAAATTCTTTAAAATTTATTCTTTAATCTTCCTTTGGATGTCATTTCAAACCATATTATGGTTTTCCAAACTAGTCGGGATTAACGAACCTCACCGAAGTAATTATGTATTTTATTTCCCAATCCCAACCTATTCATCCCATGGAGCAAAAATGTTATTACCCCATAACTAACACCACGATGTTATCGGTAAATATTAATTACTATTTCACGTTCAAATCTAATTAAAGATTTAACTATCGCTTTGGAGCAAAACTGGTGATACTCCATCCTCGATCACTTTCCAAATTTGATAATTTAAATTATCAATTCACATTTCAATTTAACTACAGAATCATTAAAACTCCACTTCGTTTTAATCTTTCCCCCAAATCAATATCCTGTCTTCAACTTGGTTAAAGAATCAATGTCACCTAAAACACGATTCACGATTAACCCAAAATCACTTTCAAATTCAATTCCAATTAATATTTTTTTTAATTGGTACACTTCGTTAAATCTAAATAGAAAGATTTAATCCTTTTCTCAACTGGGCTAAAGAACAGTGTTAATGAAGACACCATTCACGACAAACCCAAATCACATTTGATATTAAATATAAGGCTCTGAATAGAAAATATATCGGCTTATATTCAATATCAAATTCTACGACCAACATATCGTATTGGAAATAACGATATAAATATATCTTCCAAATTCCCATAGCAATATCTGTATAATCACGAAATCCAATATCGAAATATTCCGAAGAGAATTTCGATTCAAATCCATTCCAATTCAATTATTGGAAATTCTGGTTACTTTTAAAACCCCTTTCAAATTCAATTTATTTATTTCAAAAATAAATTGATTTTAATTCTAGTTCAAAACAAGTTCATTTCGATAAAAATCTATTTTTATCTTTTCAAATGTGGAATTTTTCACCCCAGTTCTTTCCAATTCATATATTATGATTTTGCACAAATTATTAATATTTTTAATAATTTTATCAAGGCCCGTACAGTCGATTTCCATCAACGGTCATCGAACTGCACTTACATCGACCTTTTCCAAATTTGATTTGGGCATAATTCCAAATACAACCGTTAGATTTCAAATTTCTAATATTCATTGGAAAGCTCTTTTCGATACGAACCCAACGATTCCGGTTTCAGGAGAGTCCGACGGTCGGATTTCCCGCAACGTCAATTCGAAGTCAATGATCAAAATTCGCGAACTACCACGGCGCGGCGCGTTCTATTCAGGCCATTTAATATGTATAATATATATTATATATATTTCATCGATTTCAATTCAAAATGTATTTTATAATTCGTTTTCGAAACAATTTCAACTTCATATTCAATTTCGAATCAAAATTGAATATTCCATATCCTTCAAATAGGTGTACATAAACAAACCGTCCGGTTTGTAAATGAATATTTATTTATTCACATTCACGTTAAGAATATATTTTTAACGACAATTAATTTATTTCCACACATGAATATATATTTTTCTTTCAACACATGAATATATATTTTTCTTTCAACACATGAATATTTTCCACACATGAATATTTTATTATCTATTCCACATCAACATCACAAACAAATTTCACAACACATCAAACAAGCATACAAGTCGTCCATAGTATGTGGACGACGGGTGTCGGGTGCTACTAAGCACCGTCTGCATCCTAGTATATATTTTAACTAGAAAACAAGATTTAAAGTGAGAAGTTCTCACAGAGGGTTCCACTCTGCCGTGCTTTACTGTTGAACTGCTGAACCGTCTGGATCTGTTTGAAATTCCAATGCAGTTCTTGTTCCGCTGTTTATAATAAAAATTATATTTTTATCACTTCATTTCAATAAATAAAAATCATATTTTTATTTTTCTACTTATATAAAGATCAAATTTTTACTATCTATATAATATAAAAATTGTATTTTTATATTCTCTATCCTATAAAAATCATATTTTTATAATCTCTGCTTTATAAAAATTATATTTTTGTTATTGCCACTATATAAAAATCATATTTTTATTATCGCCATTATATAAAAATCATATTTTTATTATCCTACATGTATCAAAATCTCGTCTTTCTATATATAAAAATCTTCTTTCATATGTTAAGAAAATCCAATCTTTTCGTTAATAAAAATCTGAACTTTCTCCTTTGCTTCTTATAAAAATATATAAAAATTCTATTTTTCTTCGCTATAAGAATGTATAAAAATCAAATTTTTACTTCGCTAATGAATATATAAAAACTGATTTTAATTTAGGCTAAAAACCCGATTTTTATATTAATAAAAACAATCACATAAACAAAGGAAATAAATAAATTAAAAAAAAAGAAAGGACTCGCTGAATTTGGTTTTGAGGAGGGGGAGGGTGTTGCGTCGTTCGCCTGAGGTGGTGGGAGGCTGCGCGGTGGTCTGGTGGCGGGTCGGAGGCCCACAACGGCGGCGCTAGGGTTTTCGTGGAGGGGGGTTTCGATTGGGGATTTGGGGCAACGGTTCCTGGAGAGAAGAGGGAAGAGGGCGCAGAGGAGATGAAGAGTGGGGGACGGCGATCGTGAGGGCGTGGAGGCGGTGCATTCAACGATGGGGCGACGGTTTTTTTTTTCTTTTTACTGAAGGAAAAGGAGGGAGAGAATAAAGAAGGGCGGCTTAATGTAAAGGAATATATATATTATTATTTAAATTTTAAAAAGCAACTTTTTATTTTGACCTCGGAATCGAGCCCACTGCCTGTCGTCCATAGCTAATTACCCCTATTCCGAACACAATGGGATATGTATCGTAAGCTGATTCGATCGTTTCGATCAGTTTTCGTCAAAATCAAAATATAACTCTATATATTGAATTTGAACGCACATTCCAATTATCAGGGTCACATACTAACCCTAAAAATTCCTGAAAAATATTTTCTAGCTTCGTATTGACGATATGGTCCTAACAAAACTAGTTTCGTCAAATTCCGAGACCGTTTGAAAAATGGCCATTTTCCAGTCGATTAAAATCAACTTAAACTGGTCAAACGCGTTTTCATTTGCCACGCTCACATATTGATTCGAAAAATTACGAATTTTGAAATCTAGCAATAATTTGACATCACGGATCCAACAAAAGTGGTTTCATCGAAAACCGAGGTCGTTTGCAAAATTCTCATTTTTAAGGGCCAGAATTCCATAGCGACTATTCTGAATTTTCAACTGGACGTATCTTTTGATTCCCGCTATAAAATTTCAATTTTTCGGATTCGTTGGAAAGATATTCTCGATTAGATTCTAATATTTTTGGTTTCGCTAAAATCCGGTTTGTTTTGCACCCGGTATGTTCAATTGAAATTTGAAATCGAACTACCGCGCCATTTTCAATTTCTTTTATAATTAAAATAAAATATTTATATTCTAACAACGATCTATATAAATATATACTTCTAATTCTATTCAAAATAAATTTTTCGTCATTATTATTTAAAATAATCTATTTAAATGTTCAAAATTCATCAAAATTGCCAAAATAAAAATTTTAAATTGGCTCGCATTTCCGGGTTATTACAATCTCCCCCACTTAAAACTTTTCGTCCCCGAAAAGGAACGAAGCCGAAAGTTGTTTAACTAATCAACTCAACTTTCATTATTTTCATTAGGCTTAAGTTCTTCAACTTTTCATTTTCTAAGAACCTTACAAATTTTCAAAAATTTGGCTAACACCCTAAATTTTCGAAAAATTACGCCATAACCTCCCCTGCACCGGGGACTTCGGGATATTTCTTATTGCCTCCCATGGCCTTCTTCAATCCAAAAGAAAAAGCCAAGCGGCTAGCCAAGCGGCTCATAAAATCATCATCACCCAAACAAAACAGTAAATTATGGTAAACATGTATCTATTTGTCGGGCAAACAATTTTATTCTTCTACTCTAGCCTCCTTGCTATGACCTTTTCAATGTAAGTACATGTATATGCATGCAAATGCGACAAATTTTCAATACAATTCACTGTTTGGTTCAATTTGGCTAAAGGTTCAACTTTTAATTAATCAAACAGTAATCAAACAACGCAACCAGCAATCAATTAGTTGATTATCATTTCAAAACTCATAATTTTGATATATATATATACAGAAAATCATGTTTTTGATGCCAAATCACAACAATAAATCTATATAGTTTTGGTTCTCACACCAACCTAATGGAAATATATAGATATCACACCTTCGAAACACGAATATAAATGTTGATGATGTTTCGAACCACCATCAGGACATCTCCGGGCTACTAGAGTGCGATTCTATATCTATCTAGTATATTAAAACTTCGAATATACGTTCATGATGCGTATATGCGAAATCTTTATATACTCGATTGCCCAAATTCAATACAAATAAAATATTCAAATACGAATAAAACGATTTAAATTTTCAAAACAATGTTGTTTTCATTTGAAAAATATACTCTTCACACTCGTTCTAGGATACTACTGATCCTATCTCTAACGAGTCATTCTAATTGGATATTACTAATCCAATATCTGATGAATTCTTTCGTTCGGTTCTAATGTGCCTTGTTCTCGAGCTCTGTAAACCAAAGCTCTGATACCAAACGGTAGCGACCCGAACTTCCCCGGTAAGGAAAGCACGGATGGCGTTGAGGACAAGACAAATCAGAATGCAAACAGAAGAACATTTCATTGTTTATTACAATAATGCCATCAGAATACAAGAATATACAGAGTATGAATAAATATTACACATTTCACGAATATCAGAGATTTGAATACAGTACTGGAGCAGAAAAATAATACAAAACACAACTAAAAGAGATATACGGATACAGAGCTTTCGGGATATCATTCCAGCTGTAAACCAGGTTCCTGTGAATATAAATCTGCAAAACCAAAACTACTAGCTGCCCATGCGAAAAATGAGGGCACCCAGAGTTTAGGTTAAAACAATAAACTCCAGGTCAGTCATGTGACTGGTGTGAGAACTAAAACAGTTATTTAAAACTTTACTTTAAAAGAGAGTAATTCAAGGGACCACGCCGTATAACACGAAACGGGTTTCCTCCCAAGAACACCAGTGCATTGAATAAACAACGCAATGCTTTTTCTAAAAATGAAGCTATTATAAGACCCAGGTCCCATCACACAATGCAACGCAAGCCGGAGGATAGGGTTTTCCCTTATAATAGCCAAACATGCTTGGTACGTTTAAAACAAATCATTTGATACTATTATAAGTGTATAGTGTCAAAACAATTTCAATCATAAATATCAATCATAGGCGGCATAAATGACCCATACCACTATGTCGCCATACTAGGCTCTACAATCAAAACCGAAATATCACGTATTGGAAATTGGATTTCCGTCATGAGTCGAGGCAAGGGGCAAGCTCCTCTCCGATTCGAGACACTCTAGCAAATGTCTCAGGACCCCACTATGATCCTTGGATCTTCAGGGCCGGTCCTCTCTTACTTTTGAGGATTAGTTATTCATGAGCACACGTTTCCAGGTCCTAACAGACCTATATCTGAGGCTCCTCGCATTCCAACAACCACACAGGTGAAAAGTATATAAATGTCAGCCAGTTTAAGCACTGACATCACCACTAGCTAGAAAGAAACGTCGTGCTCTCCCTAAAGTCACTATCCCTTTTTTGACTCATACCGAGGTGTGAGGCTCGCGAATTAATGTCATACACAAAGCTGCACCACACAAGCCGTGCTTTGATCATCAATCACAAGGCTTTGCTTTTCAATAGAAGCCTTGATCATCTGCCACTTAGGCGTGCCACACTGGCAATTTTTGCCATGCGACTGATGTCCATCGATATACAACCTCTGAGCTCATACATCTCAGAGAAGGGCGTTAAGCAAGAGAATAAATTCTCCGTCTCCAAACAGATGTATATTTAATAGAGGTCAATCAACACAGAATAAAATCCAATGTCAGACACACAGTCCATTTACAAGTTCGTTCTGGGTCTGAACGAAACCGGAGGAACTTTCCTCGCATATCCATCGATCTCCAAGTACGTCTGGACGATCACCAACTGATTCCCTCTTGGGTGTACAACCCAATCAAGATCATCAGTAATCACCCAAATGATGTAAAGACTTCCGGTCTTCAACGACCGTCTTCATCTTCGACATATCGTCGAATCGGTTATTCAGAATGGTCGGCCTTTCCGAATAACCCGCGTATATAATAAACACGTGCTACACTAACTCAGCATACGCCTCATTCCAATTCGGAATATTCTTTTATTCCAATTTTCACATTCTTGGGGAAAGTTCCCATTAATTTTATCAAAGATAAATTCTTTAAAATTTATTCTTTAATCTTCCTTTGCATGTCATTTCAAACCATATTTTGGTTTTCCAAACTAGTCGGGATTAGCGAACCTCACCGAAGTAATTATTTATTTTATTTCCCAGTCCCAACCTATTCATCCCATGGAGCAAAAATGTTATTACCCCATAACTAACACCACGGTGTTATCGGTAAATATTAATTACCATTTCACGTTCAAATCTAATTAATGATTTAACTATCGCTTTGGAGCAAAACTGGTGATACTCCATCCTTGATCACTTTCCAAATTTGATAATTTAAATTATCAATTCACATTTCAATTTAACTACAGATTCATTAAAACTCCACTTCGTTTTAATCTTTCGCCCAAATCAATATCCTGTCTTCAACTGGGTTAAAGAACCAATGTCAAAATCACTTTCAAATTCAATTCCAATTAATATTTTTTTAATTGGTACACTTCGTTAAATCTAAATAGAAAGATTTAATCCTTTTCTCAACTGGGCTAAAGAACAGTATTAATGAAGCCACCATTCACGACAAACCCAAATCACATTTGATATTTAATATAAGGCTCTGAATAGAAAATATATCGTCTTATATTCAATATCAAATTCTACGACCAACAAATATCGTATTGGAAATAACGATATAAATATATCTTTCAAACTCTCATAACAATATCTGTATAATCACGAAATCCAATATCGAAATATTCCGAAGATAATTTCGATTCAAATCCATTCCAATTCAATTATTGGAAATTCTGGTTACTTTTAAAACCCCTTTCAAATTCAATTTATTTATTTCAAAAATAAATTGATTTTAATTCTAGTTCAAAACAAGTTCATTTCGATAAAAAACTATTTTTATCTTTTCAAGTGTGGAATTTTTCACCCCAGTTCTTTCCAATTCATATATTATGGTTTTACACAAATTATTAATATTTTTAATAATTTTATCAAGGCCCGTACAGTCGATTTCCATCAACGGTCATCGAACTGCACTTACAGCGACCTTTTCCAAATTTGATTTGGACATAACTCCAAATCCAACCGTTATATTTCAAATTTCTAATGTTCATTGGAAAGCTCTTTTCGACACGAACCCAAAGGTTCCGGTTTCAGGGGAATCCGATGGTCGAATTTCCCGCAACGTCAATTCGAAGTCAGTGGTCGAAATTCACGAACTACCGCGGCGCGGCGCGTTCTATTCAGGCCATTTAATATATATAATATATATATATATATATATATATTATATATATTTCATCGATTTCAATTCAAAATGTATTTTATAATTCGTTTTAAATTCGTTTTCGAAACAATTTCAACTTCATATTCAATTTTGAATCAAAATTGAATATTCCATATCATTAATATATAAATGATAATATTTTCAAAACGTTATATTTTGAAATCACTTCCTTTTCTATATTCATTATAAAAATGAATAAAATTGATTATAAATATCATTCGCATCAAAATGGCGCAACTCTAATCAACACGGCTTTATATATTTTGATAACTTCATTATTTTATTCAACAAATGAATATTTTCTCCTATTCAACACATGAATCTATATCTCTTTCAACACATGAATTTTCTCAACACATGAGCATCGTCAACACATGACTATTTTTAATATTTAATATATTTTATAAAATTATGATAAAGATGTAAATTTTATTGTTTAAAATATTTTACTCAACACATGAATATATATATATTTTATTCAACACATAAATATATCTTTCTTCTATTCAACACTTGAATATATATATTTTATTCGACACATAAATATATCTTTCTTCTATTCAACACATGAATATATATTTATTCTATTCTTTATTTTCCCAATTGGAATGAGGCCCAATCAATTACCATATAATGTTAATTATACAGATTTCATACAACACATGTATATAATAGCAATGACTAATAATCAACCATCATCCAAAGTGCACCACACAACTGCATAAGCATCAAATATAAATAATTAACGCTTACACAGTCTGTCGAACAATCGATCGACATACAACTAAATAATTGGGTTTAGTGTACGCCAAATATCATCCCAACACCCATGTGGGGTTTCAAATCAACAAACACTGAATATTATTTGTGCAGTTGGGCGATGCGTAAAATTTATCGTCCCAATCAATATCCTTCAAATAAGTGTACATAAACAAACCGTCCGGTTTGTAAATGAATATTTATTTATTCACATTCACGTTGAGAATATATTTTTAACGATAATTAATTTATTTCAACACATGAATATATATTTTTCTTTCAACACATGAATATATATTTTTCTTTCAACACATGAATATTTTCCACACATGAATATTTTATTATCTATTCCACATCAACATCACAAACAAATTTCACAACACATCAAACAAGCATACAAGTCGTCCATGGTCTGTGGACGACGGGTGTGGTGTGCTACTAAATACCGTCTGCATCCTAGTATATATTTTAACTAGAAAACAAGATTTAAAGTGAGAAGTTCTCACAGAGGGTTCCACTCTGCCGTGCTTTACTGTTGAACTGCTGAACCATCTGGATCTGTTTGAAATTCCAATGCAGTTCTTTCCCCGCTGTTTATAATAAAAATTATATTTTTATCACTTCATTTCAATAAATAAAAATCATATTTTTATTTTTCTACTTATATAAAAATCAAATTTTTACTATCTATATAATATAAAAATCGAATTTTTATATTCTCTATCCTATAAAAATCATATTTTTATAATCTCTGCTTTACAAAAATTATATTTTTGTTATTGCCACTATATAAAAATCATATTTTTATTATCGCCATTATATAAAAATCATATTTTTATTATCCTACATGTATCAAAATCTCGTCTTTCTATATATAAAAATCTTCTTTCATATGTTAATAAAAATCCAGTCTTTTCGTTAATAAAAATCTGAACTTTCTCCTTTGCTTCTTATAAAAATATATAAAAACTCTATTTTCCTTCGCTATAAGAATGTATAAAAATCAAATTTTTACTTCACTAATGAATATATAATCAAATAGAAAATACTCACTGAATTCGATTTTGAGGAGGGGGAGGGTGTTGCGTCGTTTGCCTGTGGTGGTGGGAGGCTGCGCGATGGTCTGGTGGCGGGTCGGAGGCCCACAACGGCGGCGCTAGGGTTTTCGTGGAGGGGGGTTTCGATTGGGGATTTGGGGCGTCGGTTCCTGGAGAGAAGAGGGAGGAGGGCGCAGAGGAGATGAAGAGAGGGGGGCGGCGATCTTGAGGGCGTGGAGGCGGTGCATTCAACGATGGGGCGACGGGGTTTTTTTTTACTGAAGGAAAAGGAGGGAGAGAATAAAGAAGGGCGGCTTAATGTAAAGGAATATATATATTATTATTTTAATTTTAAAAAGCAACTTTTTATTTCGACCTCGGAATCGAGCCCACCGCCTGTCGTCCATAGCTAATTACCCCTATTACGAACACAATGGGATATGTATCGTAAGCTGATTCGATCGTTTCGATCAGTTTTCGTCAAAATCAAAATGTAACTCTATATATTGAATTTGAACGCACATTCCAAATTTTTGGGGTCACATACTAACCCTAAAAATTCCCGAAAAATATTTTCTAGCTTCGTATTGACGATATGGTCCTAACAAAACTAATTTCGTCAAATTCCGAGACCATTTGAAAAATGGCCATTTTCCAGTCGATTAAAATCAACTAAAACTGGTCAAACGCGTTTTCCTTTGCCATGCTCACATATTGGTTCGAAAAATTACGAATTTTGAAACCTAGCAATAATTTGACATCACGGATCCAACAAAAGTGGTTTCGTCGAAAATCGAGGTCGTTTGCACAATTCCCATTTTTAAGGTCCAGAATTCCATAGCGACTATTCTGAATTTTCAACTGGACGTATCTTTTGATTCCCGCTATGAAATTTCAATTTTTCGGATTCGTTGGAAAGATATTCTCGATTAGATTCTAATATTTTTGGTTTCGCTAAAATCCGATTTGTTTTGCACCCGGTATGTTCAATTGAAATTTGAAATCGAATTATCGAACTACCGCGCCATTTTCAATTCCTTTTATAATTAAAATAAAATATTTATATTCTAACGACGATCTATATAAATATATACTTCTAATTCTATTCAAAATAAATTTTTTTTCATTATTATTTAAAATAATCTATTTAAATGTTCAAAATTGCCAAAATAAATTTTTTAAATTGGCTCGCATTTCCAGGTTATTACATATTTTGTTGTTCATTTTCTTGTATACCGTGTACTAGTATTGTAAGTACCTAATGTACAAAAAAAAGGTTAAAATATATCAATATGATATAGGTCATTTTTGCAAGTTGTTATTTGTTTTCTGAAAAAGATAAAAGTATTTATCTTATTAATGTTCTTAAATTTGAATAAGTCTTAGGATTATAACATCGAAGTTAAGGTGGAAATTTGCGTGAAGGGCTTACTAGTAGGACCAAATATTTTAAGAAAAATAATATGAAAATGTCATAACCAGTAATTGATTTTACTTAACAAGTTGTTAACTATAGCTATTATTTTCTCCATGTTTGCTTCCATTGATTCTTTCTTGTTGCTTCTTGTCACAGTTGTCGACTTACATAAAAGATCTTAGTGAAGAAATATTTGTGATATATACTTGGTTCTCTTCTGCTGTATTTGGTTCTTGTCTATTGTGTTAATTGTTTTATAGGCAAGAAGCAACATAATATAAATGTTGTACTTAGCTATTGCTACACACGTTTGAAATTGTGTGTATTGAAATAATGTTGTTTTGAAGCATTGTGTTTATTTGAAGTTTCTTGTTCTTTGCTTGTACTTGGCAAGCGCTTTATTTATCTATGTGTGGTTTTGATTCACATCAACAATTTATATCTCTTACTTGCAGTATCATTTTGTCCAAACTAAAAAAAGATATATGCATACATCTTTTTCACCATACAGATACCAATATATATTGTAAGGGGTGATTAATCCCTTTTAGTGAAAAAACATCAATAGGATCTTGCAATGATGTGATAGAACAAACAACTTATAATGAATATCAATCTCAGATCACAGAAAAAAAATAAAGGCAACAGAGAACAAAAATATTTATAGTGGTTCCGCTATCACAAGATAGTGTACGTCCACTTCAATGGGGAAGAGATTTTATTAATATTCAAGAGATTACAGGGTTTTTAAAGTAGAGCAAAAGAAAATGAAGAATACAAATGTTTTCACATATCATCTCATGACATCCTCTATGCCTTTCTTTATATAAAGGAAAACGTTTCTTGGGAATGAATTAATTTGATTTATGTAAATAAATCAAATCATGGAAGGCTAATATTCCCATTGATTTGATTGTCATATGATTGATTGATTGATAATTTTCTATTTTCTCCGTCAATCAATCCTTTTCCAATTTTAATTTCTTTCCATTTCTTTTTCATGAAACATGGCAACAAATTAGATGGTGAACATCTTCAATATCCCATATTCATTAATATTCCTTCCATTCATTTCTTGCACAAAACGGGTAACGAAATTACTACGAATATCCCCAAAAATCTAATTGATATTTGGAAATATTATATCACCAAATTCCAATAATCTCCACCTTGATACAATATCTCATGCAACCTAGAGACTCCAACGTGAATGCTTCTCAATGAGTTCCTGCAAAAGCCACCCCTCATTGCACTTTGTCAGTGAACTCCGGCAAGGCCACCGCCCACCAACAAAGTGTTGGAAGCATTCAAAAAACAAGGTAGAGATTGTGCAACCAACTCCTATCTCTTCATACAAGAAGAATACCATATCTTCTCTTGACTTCAACCAAGTCATTCTCTTCTCCATCGTGCACCATGTGGCACCTAGCACTTCATCAAGTGAATCAAGTTCGAGCAATGCTCGAACTTAGTACCAGGTAATGCCTTCGTAAACATGTCTATGCATTTTCATTTGTGTGAATCTTCTAAAGACGAACTAACTTCTCCTCATTCATAGAGAAAAGTAAAGACTATCTTATCTCTATATGCGTTGTTCTAGAACTGAAAGCCAGATTTTCAACTAAATGAGTTACACTTTGACTGTCACAATTCACCAAACAAGCATCTTGCATGAAGCCCAAATCACACAATAACTTTTTAAAATAAAGTGCCTCCTTAGCTGCCTCAATTGCAGCTATGAACTCTGCATCTATAGTAGACAAGGCAACTATAGTCTGCAACCCGACTTTCCAACTAATAGTTGTTCCTCTAAGTGTGAACACATAGCCTAAGGTTGACTTCCTTCTATCTCTATCTCTATCTCCGGCATAGTCCGAATCACAGAATCCAACCAAGTTGAAATCCTTAATTCTACACAAAAAACAAGCCCATAATCTGATGTTCCTCTAAGATATCTAAAAATGTACTTCACTGCCTCCTAATGCGATTTTCCCGGATTTGCCGTATATCTACTAACTAATCCAACAGCTTGAGCAATGTCAAGTCTAGTGCACACCATAGCATGCATCAAACTGCCTACTGCACTGGCATAAGGCACCTTCTTCATATAGGCCTTGTCCTTTTCCGAGATCAGAGAGCCCTGATTAGAAAGCTGTATATGCAAAGGCATGGGTGTACTGATAGCCTTTGCACCATTCATGCTAAATCGAGAAAGCACCTTTTGAATATATTCCTTTTGAGTAAGTCTCGAAAGCCCAAGCTTTCTATCTCTTTGGATTTCCATCCCAAAAATTTTTTTGCTTCTCCAAGGTCTTTCATATCGAATTCCGCTTTTAATTTCAACTTCAACGCATCAATTTCAGCTTTATCCTTGGAAGTAATCAACATATCATCCACATACAAAAGTAAATACACCCAATTATTATTCTTTAAATGCTTAAAATAAACACATGCATCTTTAGTACTACGATTAAAACCATGTGAAAGCATAAAAGAATCAAACCTTTTGTACCATTGTCTAGACGACTGTTTTAGACCATAAAGAGATTTCTTCAACTTGCATACCCAATCTAACTTTCCATCTACGATAAATCCTTCTGGCTGCTTCATGTAAATGGTTTCCTCCAAGTCACCATGCAAGAAAGCGGTCTTCACATCAAGTTGTTCCAACTCCAAATCGTAAGTGGCAACTATTTCATGTAGGATTCGAATTAAAGTTTGTCTAACAACTGGAGCAAATATTTCATCACACTCTAACTCCTTTCTTTGTGAAAACCCTTTGGCTACCAATCTTGCATTGTATCTACCATCATCTTTTACCTTGAACACCTACTTACAACCTATGGCTCGACTTCCTTGAGGAGCGGTACCAAATCCCAAGTCTTGTTCTTTTGCAAAGATTGTATCTCCTCTTCCATAGCGCAATTCCACTTCGAGTTGTCACTCGACTTTATGGCTTCTTCAAGGCTCAATAGTTCATCATGAATTACATGTAAAGCATACTCAAACTGATCATCAAGGCTCAAATTTTCATACAGCCAATCTCCATATCTAATTGGAGCTCTCTTTGGTCTTTGACTAGACCGAATGACTATATCACCCGACTCTCCTTCAGCTCCACCTTGAGCTGAATCATCTCTAGCTTCATGACCATCACCATCACTACTAGAGGAAATATGTGGACTATCATGTGATGTATCATCAACTGCTCCGTCTCTATTATCAATAGTGATAGCTCTACTTCGGGTTTGAAAACTGGGAATTTCGGTCTTTTCAGGCTTCTCATCAACTGAGTCTGAACCCTCTGATAAACCTTCCAAAGGTTTGAAAATTGTTGACTCATCAAAAGTCACTTGTCTAGAATGTATAGATTTCTTCATAATTGGATTCCAAATTCTATATCCGTTTATGCCATCTGTATAACCATAAAAACACATTTGGAGGTCCTAGGCTCCAACTTGTCATGTCCTGTATTATGAACATAAATTGGACATCCAAATATACGAAAATAACTTAATAAAGTGTTTTTACCACTCCATATCTCCTCTGGAATCTTTCCATCAATGGCTGAGCACGGAATCCGATTAATAATATGTGCTGCAATTGAAATAGCTTTAGCCCAAAAACCCTTAGACCTACCCGCAATCAATATCAAGCAACGGGCCTTTTCAAGTAGAGTCTTATTCATTCTCTCAGCAACCCCATTTGATTGTGGATCACCAGGTGTAGTAAAATGTCTTCTAATACCACGCTGTCTGAAGTAGTTGAGGAACTCTTTGGAGACATATTCGCCACCATTGTCAGATCTAAGAATCTTCAATTTCTTTCCTGTTCGATTTCAACAAGAGCTAACCAAACCTTAAACTTCTCAAATACTTCCGACTTAGCTTTCATTACATACACCCAAACCTTGCGCGAGTAGTCATCAATGAAGGAAACAAAATAATATGCTCCACCAATAGAAGCTGTAGAGTATGGCCCCCAAACATCTGAATGCACATAATCAAGTACCCTCTTAGAAGTCTGCACGCCATCACCAAAAGAAACTCTGGTTTTCTTTGCCAATACACACTCCTTGCAAAAGTCCAAGTTGTTGAAGATTCATCCCTTGATCTTTTTCTTCTTACGAAGCAACTCTAAGTTCTTTTCCAAATTATGACCTAATCTCATATGCCAAAGCTTGGTTGCATCCAAACTTTTAGAACTATCGACTCCAACACATAATTTTCCATGGACAGTGGTACCCATTAGCAAATACAGATTTCGCACCATAACACCCTTCATCAATACAAGTGCCTCTCTAGAAACTCTCAAACCATCTTTGACAATGGTATCTTGCATCCCAATGATGCCAATTGGCCTAATGATATCAAAGACTTTCGAAGACCTGGGACATAGCGAACATTTGAAAGTGTGCGAACAATCCCATCATACATGCGAATGCGAACTGAACCAACTCCCATTCACTTGCATGTAGCATCGTTCCCCATAAGGATAGAACTTCCTTCTTTGGCATGGAAGGAAGAAAAATAATCCTTATTAGGAGTCATGTGAAATGATGCTCTAGAATCTAGAATCCAGTGGTCTGTAACATCTGATACAACCGTTGTCAAGAAATCGCTACCGCCTTTTTCCATCGCAATAGATGAAGAACCATCAGTCATCTTCTCGAAATCCGGACAGTCTCTTCTCCAATGGCCTGGTTTCTTACAATTATAGCACTTTCCCTCTTTAGACTTATTCCGGGAATCAGGCTTCCTAGAATTGGAACGCCCTCTATTATTCTTCACTTTCTTCTTTGCTCTTCCTCTCTTAACAAATAAGCCTGAACTACTACTTCCTCCACTACTATCACTTACACCAAACTCTTTCATCTGATCTCTCAACTCTTCACTAAGCAAACATGTCTTAGCATCATCTAATTTCAATGTGTCTCTACCATAGATAAGACTGTTAGCAAAATCAGTGTATCGCTCTGGAAGCGAACACAACAGAACCACTGTTTTTTGTTCTTCATCAATTTTCAACTCAACAGGCTTCGTCTTCATCAACAGGTCATCAAACACACTTAGGTGTGTCTTAATTGAAGAATCTTCCTTCATCTTATAAGTGAAGAAAGTCTCCAATAGGATCAGGCGTTTGGTTAGGGATTTCTTCATGTAGATGTCCTCCAACTTCTTCCAAATGCCTCTAGCTGTTGTCTACTGACTGATTTTAGAAATTACATTCTTTCCCATAGCAAGCTAAAGAATAGTAAAGGCCCATTCTTCCATCTCTTCTAATTCCACTGATGAAATATCAGCAGGCAATGTCTCTGTATCAAATACTACTCGATGAACACGATTTCTTCTCAAAACTACTTTCACATCCATTGCCACTTTTCAAAATCTCCTTCACCATTCCACTTCTCTATTATCAACTGTGATCCTGACGCCACATAAAAGCCTCTGACGTATGGAGCAACTACTGGCACTGAAGTATTATTTGTATTGTTTTCACCTCCTTCTACCATTCTACCAAACACCTTCTTTGCGAATCAAGCTCTGATACCAGTTGTAAGGGGTAATCAATCCTTCAACGGAAAAACCTCAATAGGATCTTGCAATGATGTGATAGAGAAAATAGCTTGAATTGAATATCAATCTCAGATCACAGAAAAAAAATAAAGGCAACAAAGAACACACAAATTTATAGTGGTTCCACTATCGCGAGATAGTGTATGTCCACTTCAATGGGGAAGAGATTTTTATTAATATTCAAGAGATTACAGAGTTTTTAAAGTAGAGAAAAAGAAAATGAAGAATACAAATGTTCTCACATATCATCTCATAACATCCTCTATGCCTTTCTTTATATAGGGGAAAACGTTTCTTAGGGATGAATTAATTTGATTTATGTAAATAAATCAAATCATGGAAGGCTAATATTACCATTAATTTGATTGTCATATGATTGATTGATTGATAACTTTCTATTTTCTCCATCAATCAATCCTTTTCCAATTTTAATTTCTTTCCGTTTCTTTTTCATGAAACATGACAACAAATTAGATGGCGAATATCTCCAATATCCCTATTCATTAATATTCCTTCCATTTCTTTCCATTCATTTCTTGCACAAAACGGGTAACAAAATTACTACGTATATCTCCGAAAATCTAATTGATATTTGGAAATATTATATCACCAAATTCCAATATATACTATTATATAATATTCACAAAATAAACAGCAATGTATATTGGAATCTAATAATATACTACACTTACACAAATAGTATGAGATTTATACAAACAATAATTTGGTGACATATCATTTATGCTGGCAAACAAAACTTAATTAAGCATTCACATGAAAAAAATTGAGAAAGATAAATACATTTATCTTTTCATTAACATCCCTCTTTCTTTTATCATTAGCAAGCCTAAAGCTTCCAAATAGCTTCGAAAGCAAAATACACTATAAAAGTTTCCAATATATACAACTTAGTATGAGTCTACACTTGTAATGAAAAGATACAATTTGTTATGGAAATCCTTTTGTATATTTAGACTCCGCCGTGCAATCTAGTACTGAAGGGGCAGTGTTATGTAGAGATAGTGGAGGAGTTTGCTACACCAAGTATGCCTCGTACCATGTCAAAGGAAAGTACTGTCATTAGATGGCCCTTGGAATTGTCCTTTCATGCATCAAGAGTTACGCAAATCGGTATAAGCAGTACATTGTTCAAGTGGTTTCGGTACATATGGGCTTTTTTGCATTAGTATAAGAAGTACATTTAAAGTGAACCTGCCACATTTATATTCCTTTTTTGCATTAGTTTTCTGTAATGATCATGCAGAAAACTGGGTGGTTCATAATAATGTATCAGTAACAAAAATAGCAAAGGGACACTAAATGCATGAACTGAATTGCAATTGAAATCATCTCACTGCAATGGTGCTTGTAATTGAATTGATGTTTAAAACTGTTATCAAATTTAAAGAAAAAGATAAATGTTTTTATCTTTTTAGTTTTTTAAGCACAAATCATCATATAAATTTCCAATTAGTCCATACTCCAACAAAAACCGGCAATTAATCTCATACACCAACAAAATGGAAGCAGAAAACAAATGTTATAAGGTAGAAAAAAATATGAATTTATAATTTTCACAAACGTAAAAACTGTGTATGCCAAATAATAGTTAAACTTAAAAAATTGCGTACAACAAAAATTAATTAGAAACATCTGAGCAACAAAACAAAATACACAATTTTTGCCAAACATAAAACAGTGTTTTTTTTAGAAGATAGATGAAATTATCTTTTATAAATTTGAAATAAAATAAGATATTCTATTAAATATTTAAAAGGGGAAAAAAATTTAAGGACAAAAGCCCACTAAAATTTATCCATAAGGACAGTCGTCTAATATTTTATCCTAAAGGACAATACACTGGAAAAAAAAAATCGGCCGCTTCTTTCTTCTTCTCTCCTCTTGCGCATCAGTCATCACGAAATCATGAATTGCAAAATCACGAATTTCAGAATATAACAAAAACGAAATTTGAAATCGAATTCAAACATCACGAAATCGAAATCGAATTGAAAAGCATTCGAAAAAAAATCGCGAGAAACAAAAACCCTAGAAAAAAATTGTCGAACAACATAAATCCATTCGAAATCACAATTGAATTGAGTAGTAAAGTTTTTCTAACGATGGAAAACACAATTGAAAAAGTCGAAATTGTTGAAACATTTTTTTCGTGATTGGAAATATATTTTTTTTCGTTAATAATATTTCAGTTCGTAGGTATCATTTTTCTATTTTTTTAGTTATCATTTTTCCGGTTTTAACTTTAAAATATAACAGCAGTTTTTAGTTATCATTTTTCTATTTTTCTAGGTATCATTTTTACTGCAGTTTATGTGTTGTGTTAAAACATTATAGCAGTTTTAAGGTATCATTTTTATATTTTTTAAGGTATCATTTTTAATGTGATTTCTTTGTTATGTTACACATTACTGCAGTTTGAAGGTATCATTTTTATATTTATTAAGTTATCATTTTTACTGTAACACAACAAAAAATCACATGAAAAAACACTTAACACAGTTAAAACATTAAAACCGATACTCAAAAAAATAGAAAACTGATACCGAATAACTAATTCAATGTTTTGAAGAAAAACTAATGAAAAAATATAACAAACAAATGAATACCTACAATATTAAAAAACTGATATTCATGAACTCTGAAAATGAGAAAAACTTTAACTTAGCCGTACCAACTTATAAAACTGATAACAAAATATAACATAAAACATAACAGTTTGATTGAATAAAACATATAAAATGATACCTAAAAAATTAGGAAAATGATACCTACAAACTGCATCAATGTTTTAAAGAAAAATTAATGCAAAAATTGTTTACATCACAGTTTGATTGAATAAAATGAAATACGTTCGACTGAGTGATGAAGTTGATGCAAAAAAACAGTTTCAAAATTAACACAGCAATAAAATCACATCAAAACAACACATAACACAGTTAAAACAGAAAAAATAATACCTAAAAAATTAGAAAAATGATAAGTAAATACTGATGCAATGCTTTGAAGATACAATAATGAAAAAAAAATAATATCCTAGTTTGATTGATTAAATTGAAATAAGTTCGGCTTCGTTTCTTAGCTGATACATCAATATAACTTCAAAATTAAAACAACAACAAAATCTCATGAAAAAAACATATAACATAGTTAAAACGGTAAAAATGATAACTGTGAAAATAGCAAAATGATAACTAGAAACTGCTGCTATGTTTTTAAAGTTAAAACAGGAAAAATGATAACTAAATTAATAGAAAAATGATAACTAAAAACTGCTGCTATGTTTTAAAGTTAAAAACGGGAAAAATGATAACTACAAAAATACAAAAATGATACCTACGAACTGCTGTACTGGTAAAATGAAAAAAAAAACATTTCCGATCTAAAAAAATTGTTTCAACAATTTCGACTTCTTCAATTGTGATTTCCATCGTTTGTAAAATATTTTTATTCCATTCAATTCTGATTTCCATTGGGATTTTGTTGATCGACATTTTATTTTCTATTTTTTAGGGTTTCGAATGATTTTCTTCTCGATTTTGATTTTGTGAAGTTTTCCTTTTATTTCGAATTTAGTATTTTCTGAAATTCGTGATTTCTTGTTTTCTGATTTTGCGATTTCATGATTTAAGATGAAATCGAGAATGACGTGAGAGAGGGAGAAGTTGAAAGTAGCGGCCGACGTGAGAGAAGGAGAAGATAAAAGTAGCGGCCAAAATTATTTTTCAATGTATTGTCCTTCTGAGTAAAATTTTAGTGGGCTGTCCTTATGGATAAAAAGGCCTTCAGTTTTGTCCTTGTAAATATTTTCCTGTATTTAAAAATTGTTAATTGAAAAAAATGAAATTTTGTAATAAAAGTTTAGTTCTATCACTAACATTGCATATTTACAACTTACAATTAACACATGACATATATATTCAATTATCTTTTTGAAATCTGAAATTCAGTTTTGAAAAGATAGATGCAGCTATCTTATTTAAATCTAAAATAAAATAAGGTATTCTACTAAACATTTAAAAATTGTTAATTACAAAAATTAAATTTTGTAGTTAAAAGTTAATTTTTATCGCTAACTTTGCATATTTGTAACTAATAATTAACACATGACATATATATTCAATTAACATTTTTAAATCTGAAGTTCAGTTTTGAAAAGATAAATGCAACTATCTTTTCTAAATCTGAAATAAAATAAGATAATCTTCAAAACATTTTAAAATTGTTAATTACGAGAATGAAATTTTGTAATCAAAAGTTCAGATTTATCATTAACATTGCATATTAGCAACTAACAATCAACACATGACATATATATTCAATTATCTTTTTTAAATTTGAAATTTAGTTTTTAAAAGATAGATGTAACTATCTTTTGTAAATCTGAAATAAAATAAGATATTATACTAAACATTAAAAAATTGTTAATTACAAAAATGAAATTTGAAGTTCAGTTTTGAGAAGATAGATACAATTATCATTTCTAAATCTAATGTAAAATAAGATATTCTGCTAAACATTTAAAAACCGTTAATCACAAAAATGAAATTTTGTATTTAAAAGTTCTTTTTTATCATTAACATTGCATATTTGCAACTAACAATTAGCACATGACATATATATTCAATTATCTTTTTTAAATTTGAATTACAGTTTTGAAAAGATAGATACAATTATCTTTTCTAAATCCAAAATAAAATAAGATATTCTACTAAATATTATTGAATGGAAAAAATATTACTTATTTAAAAATGTTAATGTATTTATCCTATTTCCTACATTATCAATATAAAGTTGATGTATCGCTTTAAAAAGGTAAATGTATATATCTTTTTATTGTTTTTACTATTTTAATAAGATAAACACAATTATCTTGTTACATAAGTTATATGTTTTAATAAAAACTAATATACATTCAATGAAAATTGTGAAATTATATTTTTGTATATACTTACAAGTTTCTTTTGAAAAAAATATCTACTTATTTTTTAATGTATATATAATTTTCAACATTACTTTATGTAATAAAGTAGACAAAAGATACATATGATTATCTTTTTGAATTGTTTATGTCCTTCCCATATGATTTATACATGTTAGTATTTTCAATAAGATTGTAAATCTATTATACTTTATGAAATATGTTTATTATTTTAAAAACTTCATGGAATAACTTATTTTTCCATATATAAACAACTAAACCAAAAGATAAGTATATTTACCTTTTTAAGTAATTTATGTTCAAAAATAAATTGTATTGTTTTGTTCAATCATTTCCTTGCTTCAAATTAATTGATCATGCAGATGATCATTAAAATTTTATATTAAAGCTGCACTTATAGTACACAAATCAAAAAACAGCTAATATATTCACAACCTTAACAATAGTACTTCATGCCTTCAAACTCAAAATCCTATCTTTTCAAACAATATGGTGCAAAGTAATAAACATAAAACAATGCCTTACATGGAAAGATAAATGCAATTATCTTTTAAAACCTTTACTGTTGAAAAAGTGTTGTTTTAATTCTTATTAAAAAAAGATTAATATATTGTAACAACCCGGATTTTCAGAACCAAATTAATTTTTTAGCTATTTTAATGGATTTTGAATATTTAAAATGATTATTTTAAATAATAACGACTAAAAGTTTATTTTAAATCAAAGTTAGAACGTATAAATTTAATTTAATTATAAAACGAACTTGAAATGGCGCGGTAGTTTGAAAATTCGATTTTAAATTTTAAATGAATGTACATAATTCAAAATAAATCGGATTTCAGTAAAACCAGAAATATTTGAATCAATTTACTTATATCTCTCTAACGAATGTGAAAAATCCAGATTTCACAATGAGAATTGAAAGTTATGTCCAGTTTAAAATTTAAAATAGCCGCTATGGAATTTAATATAATATATAGCCCTTAAAAATAGCCATTTTGCAATCAACCTCCGTTTTCGATGAAACCACTTTTGTTGGATCCTGAATGTCAAATTATTGCTAGGTTTCAAATTTCATAGTTTTTGGAATCAATATGTGAGCATGGCGAATGTAAATGTGTTTTGATAGTTTCAGTTTGAATTGAATCGACCAGAAAATGGCCATTTTTCAAACGGTCTCCAAATTTGACAAAATTAGTTTTGTTAGGACCGTATCGTCAAAACATAGCTACATTTATTTTTCTAGAATTTTTTGAGTTAATATGTGGCCTCGGTAAATTAAAATGTAAGTTTAAATTCAATATATATTGATCTATATTTTAATTTAAAGGAAAGCAGTTCGAAACGATAGAATTAGCTTATGAAACATATCCCATTGTGTTCGGAATGGGGGTATTTAGCTAGGAATGACAGTCGTTGGGATTCGTTTATAGTTCAGATGTGAATTTCACTTTCCAGAAATTAATAGTATAAAAAATAATAAAATATTATATAATATATATATATGCCCTTATCTTCTAAAAACCCTATCCCTTTAGAGCTGCCGTCATCCCCAAAACGTAAGGCCCAAATCGCTCAAGAAATCGTCCCTTTAATCCTCCAATTATACATTGAACTAGACTAGGGTTGTAAAGCAAAAATCGTAGAGAATTAATAGGCTTCAGATTCGTATGTCTTTGATCGGATTACATCGTGTGTACTGCTCGATTTTTGAATCAGTGGTGACTCATTTGTGGCGGTTTTGGGGAGACTAGGTGGTGCGAGTGTTGAGTGGCTGCTGGTGGTAGGAGAGCCTGGAGCGTCGGACGTCGGGGCAGTGTTGGATCGATGGATGGGCGGGTTTGGTTTGTTCGATATCGGTTGTTCCCTAAAAGGAAGAAGTTTAAAGAAGTAATTAATTTTTATATCGTTAATTAGCAATTAATGTAATTAAATTTCAAATGTTCATATCTCTCTCAAATCAAAACAGAATCGAACAATTTCAAGTCCGTTGGAATCGCAGAAAAGAGAGCTAGACAATGGAACCGACCAGAACGGAAAAGGAGCAAATTAGAATTTCAGGCAAATTCAAATTCGAGCAGAAAATAAAAATCAGAAATAAAAAATGACGGAGTGGAAACTGACGGTGAGAACTTCTTCTCACTCATATTATTTTATAGTTATTATATAATAGGTTGCAGACGGAGCTTAGTAGCTCCTGACAATATTTTTCTACAAACTATGGTTGACTGTTTGTTTGGATATTGATTGGGATTGTCATGTATTGATATGGTTGTATATAAAATTATTTATATAAAATGTATATAAAAATTATCATGAAATGAAAATAAAATAAATATTCATTTAAAAATCGGACGGTTGTTTATGTACACTTAATTATCTGATATCGATTGCGACGATAAATTTTACACATCGCCCAACTACACAAATAATAATTAGTATTTTTTGTTTGAAAACCCCACACGGGTATTGGGTTGATATTTGACATACACTGATCCCAATATGTCAATCGACGGGTTGACAGAATGTATAAGCATTATTCTTTTATTTTAATGCTTATACAATTGTAAAATGCACTCTAGATGTTGTATGAATTTTTAATGGTTGTTTACCATTATTGTGGTATACATGCGATGTATGAAATTCATATAACTGAAATTATATGGTAATTGATTGAGTCTGCTTCCAGTTCAGAATTAATGAATATTTTAAAATATTATTCAGTAAATATTGAAATGTGAAGCCGTGTTAAGTAGTTAAACGTCATTTTAACACGTACATGATTTTCTGCCAATTTTATTCATTTTATAATGAATATAAAAAAGTGATATCAAAATCTAATATTTTGAAAGTATTATCATTTTAATTTTATAATGATATGAAATGTTCAATTTTGAATTGAAAATTGAAATGAAGTGGAAATCATTTTAAAATGAATTTATAAACGAATTCATAAAGGAATATTCAATTTTGATTTAAAATTTAAATAGAAGTGGAAATCGTTTTAAAATGAATTTAAAACGAATTTATAATGATATGGAATATTCAATTTTGATTTAAATTTGAAAATGAAGTTGGAATCGTTTTTTTAAAAAATTTATAAATATTTTATAAATACGTTTTGAACGGAAATCGACGAAATATATTATACATACATACGTACATACATACATGCATACATATATACATATATATATGTGTGTGTGTGTGTGTGTGTGTATGTATGTATGTAATGGCCTGAATAGAACGCCCGCGCAGCGACCATTCGCGGATTTCGACCATTAACTTCAAATTGATGTTACAGGAGATCCGACCGTCGGATTCTCCTAAAACCAGAACCGTTGGGTTCGTATCGAAAAGAGTTTTCCAATGAATATAAGAAATTTGAAATCTAAAGATTGGATTTTAAAATATGCCCAAATCAGTTTTGGAAAAGGTCGCTATGGATGCAGTTCGGTGGCCGTTATTGTAAAACAACTGTACAGGCAATAATGAAATTATTAAAAATATAGAAAAACTGTGTAAAAATCATAATAAAAGATTTGGAAAGATTTTGGATGAAAAATTCTAGTTTTGAAAAGATAAAAATATATTTTTATTGAAATGAACTAGTTAATAACTAGAATAATAATCCAATTATTTTTAGAAATAAATAAACTGCATTTTAAAATGGTTTTAAAATAACCAGAATTTTCTAATGTATAAATTGGAATGGATTTGGATGGAAATAATCTTTGGAATATTTCAATATTGGATTCCGTGATTATACGGATATTGTTGAGGAATTTGAAATATATATATATACACACACACACATCGATATTCCCAATACGATATTTGTTGGTTCCAGAATTTGATATTGAATATAAGCTGATATAATTTCTATTCAGAGCCTTGCATGTGGTATCAATTTGGATTTTGGGTTTGTCGTGAATGGTGTCTTCAATAACACTGTTCTTAAACCTAGTTGAGAAAAGAATAAATCTTTAAATTAAGATTTAGTGAAGTTTCCAATTAATTAATATTTAGTTGGAATTGAACAAAAGAATTCGATTTTTGGGTTTATCGTGAACGGTGTTTTTAATAACACTTGTTCTTTAACCCAATTAACAGTGAAGATATGATTTGGGATTCATAAATCTTTTTATTAAGACTTGATGGAATTTTCCAAAGTGATGTTTTTTCCAATTCAATATATTAAATTGGAATTGAATGGAATTCGATTTAGTAATAATCGAAGTGAGCTTCTATGGAGGAAGAATGTTAATATATATATAGAATTTAAAAGGCTTCGTCGTTATTTCATTTATATTATTAGTCGGACACAGAAATTTATATCGATTGTATATATTGATCTGTTTTTCGTGAAGATTCCGTAATTAATGGAATTTGATTTTGGGTTAATCGTGAACTGTGTTTTAAATGACATTGGTTCTTTAACCCAGTTAAAGATAGGATTACATGTCTGACATTGTATTTCGAACTGTATTTGTTGATCTCTGCTAAATATATCTGTTTGGTGGCGGAGAATTTATTCTCTTGCTTAACACCCTTCTCTGAGACGTACGAGCTTAGAGGTTATATATTGGCAGAAATCAGTGGCACGGTGTAGATTGTCGATGTGACATGTTTGTGTTTCCAAAGTTAAATAATCATTAATAATGATTTTTGGGAAGATTAAAACTAAGCAGAGATTTAATGAATCTTTAATTAGATTGAAACGTGAATGTTATAATTTAAATTATCAAATTTGGGAAAATGATCGAGATGGAGTATCACCAGTTTTGCTCTAAGCGATAGTTAAATCTTTAATTAGATTTGAACATGAAATGATAATTAATTTTTACCGATAACACCGTGGTGTTAGATATGGAGTATTACCAGTTTGCTCCATGGGATAAACAGGTTGGGATTGGGAAAATAAACAAATGATTACTTCGGTAAGGTTCACTAATCTCGACTAGTTTGGAAAACTTTAATTTGGTTTATAATTGAAAAATAATAAAATCTTTTGTAATGCTATCCAACGGAAGATTAAAGAATAAATTTAAAAGAATTTATCTTTGATAAAATTAATAGGAACCTTTCCCTAAAGATGTGAATATTTGAATAAAAGAGTATTCTGGATTGGAATGAGGCATATGATGTGTTGTTATATCACTTGATTATAAGATACGCGAGTTATTCGGAAAGACCGGGTTTAACCCATTCTGAATAATTGATACGACGAAAAGTCAGAGAGATTGAAGACGAGGCAAGGACGATCTTCACATCGAATGGTTGGGTTGCTACTGATGCCCATGATTGGAGTAGCTACCTTAAAGGTGATATAGTGGTAGCCGTCCGGACGTATTTATTGATTGTTCGGATATGCAAGGCCCTCTCTCTTGTATTGGACCTAGAGGACGAGGAATAAGGTGCCTCTGGTTTCGTTCAAACCTAGAATGGACTTGTAAATGGATGGTGTGTCTGACGTTGTATTCCTTTATACTGTATTCATTGATCTCTGCTAAATATATACCTGTTTGGTGGCGGAGAATTTATTCTCTCGCTTAACACCCTTCTTTGAGACGTATGAGCTCAGAGGTAATACATTGGCAGAAATCAGTGGTACAGTATCGATTGACAATGTGACATGCTGAGTTGCAGTGATCCAAGATTTTGTTGAAAAGCAGAGCTTGGTGGATGATGATCAAAGCATAGCTTTAATTAGCATAGCTTTGTGTAGCGTTAATTTGCGAGCCTCACTCCCGGTATGGTGGTGAACTGATGGTCAGGTCAGTATGCTTTTTAACGAGGATAGACACCCTTAGAGGTGTCCTGGATTCGGTCGACTGAGATGAGCTGAGTGTGGTCGCTCCACACTCAGAGGGATAGGGCACACCCCTCGATTCCCAGAAGGATAGAGTATACAGTGTTTTCTCATGCACGGGACATAAGTCGTTGAGATACTCGATATCCTGGATATAGTGCGGATGTGCGTTACGGTATTTTCTCATGCACGGGACGTAAGCCGTTGAGTATTGCACTACGCGATAGATCTTTCGAATCAGGAGCAATCAGTATGGAAATCCAAACTTCTAATATGACATTTTGCGGTTTTAGTTGTAAACCTATATATGGCAGCATAGTGGGATGGGGCGCTCATGCCATTTATGATTGATACATTTATATTTGAAATTGATTTCTTTACTTATAGTAATAATAAAATATTTGTTTTTAAAATGTACCAAGCATATTTGGCTATTATAAGGTAAAAATCTATCCCCAGGCTTGCGTTGCATTGGGTGATGGGACCTGAGTCTTATAATAGCTTCATTTTTCTTTAATTAGCATTGCTCTGTTTGTTTTATGCACCAGTATTCTTTGGGGTAATCCCGTTCCGTGTTATACGGCATGATCCCTTGATTTACCCAACGGTAAAATCTAATTAATAACTGTTTTAGTTCTCACACCAGTCCGATGACTGACGCGGAGTTTATTGTTTTAACCTAAATTCTGGGTTCCCATATTTTCCACACGGGCAGCTAGTAGCTTTGGTTTTGCAGATTTATTTTCATAAGATCCTGGATTTACAACTTGAGCTATACTCGGAAAGCTTTGTATCCATATATTTCATTCAGTTGTGCTAGTTATTGTATTTTCCGCTACGCATTATATTTATACATTTTATTTCCGTTGCTATGTATTTTAAATCTCTGATATTTTTCTGTGTAATATTTATTCATACTCTGATATATTCTTGTACTCTGATGTAAATTGTTGTAATAAGAAATGAAATGTTCTATTGTTTGTGTTCTGATTTGTCGTGTTCTTAATTCAATCCGGGCTTTCCCGTAAGGGCGAGTTTGGGTCGTCTCAACGTGGTATCAGAGCTTTGGTTTACAGAGCTCGAGACGAAGACACATTAGAACCGAACGAAAGAATTCATCGGAGATAGGAATAGCAATATCCTACGAGAATAACACATTAGAGATAGGATCAGTAGTATCCTAGAATGAGTTTGAAGAGTTTTATTTTTAAAAATCAAATTAGATTTTGAAAATTTTATATCTTATTATTCGTATTTGAATATTTTATTTTGTACTTAAATTGGACTATCAAGTGTAAGAAGAGTTTGAATATACACCTAACAAGTGTGTATTCGAAGTCTCGAATATATTGGCTAGATATAGAATCACACTCTAGTCGCCTGGAGATGATTCTGATGATCGCTATAGCATCATGAGCATGTATGTTCGAGCTTCGAAAGCGAGATATCTATATATTTCAATCGACTGGTGTGAAAACCAAAACTTAGAGATACAGTTTACTGTTTGTGATTTGACACTAGAAATATGATTTTTGAATATATATACAAAAGTTATATGTTTTGGAAATTTAATTCACAAATTGATTGCTAGTTGTGATGTGTGATTATTAGTTTAACTAATAAATAATATTGGAATAATCAATACCAATTATAGAATGAAAAATAAAACTTAGCTAATGGAAGTCAAATATTGAACTGAATTGAAAATTTATTAGAATTGCAAACATATACAAGTGTATATAATGAACTAGTCATAGCATGGAAGCTAAGAAGAGGAATAAAATTGTATGTCCGACATATAGGTACATGCTTACTATTTTCTTGGGTTTTGATGATTTTATGAGCCGATTGGCTAACCGCTTAGCTTTTTTCCTTTTCTTTTGGATTGGTGAGGGCCATGTGAGGAAAGTTGCGGTTTTAAATATCAACCCGTACAAAAGAGGTCATGGCGAAACTTTAGGGTGTTAGCCAAATTTTTGAAGAATTTGAAAATTCTTAGAAAATGAAAGGTTGAAAAATCAAAACCTGAATGAAAGTTGAGTTGGCTAGTTAAACAACTTTCAGCTCCGTTCCTTTTCGAGGATGAAAAGATTTTAAGTAGGGGAGATTGTAACAACCCGGATTTTCAGAACCAATTTAAAAAAAATTATTTAGCTATTTTAATGGATTTTGAATATTTAAAATGATTTATTTTAAATAATAACGACTAAAAATTTATTTTAAATCAAATTTAGAATGTATAAATTTAATTTAATTGTAAAACGAACTTGAAATGGCGCATTAGTTTGAAAATTTGATTTTAAATTTCAAATGAATGTACAAGATTCAAAATAAATCGGATTTCAGTAAAACCAGAAATATTTGAATATGTTTAATTATATCTTTCTAACGAATGTGAAAAATCTAGATTTCATAACAAGAATTGAAAGTTATGTCCAGTTTAAAATTTAAAATAGTCGCTATGGAATTTAATATAATATATAGCCCTTAAAAATAACCATTTTGCAAATGACCTCCATTTTCGACGAAACCACTTTTATTGGAACTAGAATGTCAAATTATTGCTAGGTTTCAAATCTCATAATTTTTGGAGTTAATATGTAATCGTGGCGAATGTAAATGTGTTTTGATAGTTTTAGTTTGAATTGGACCGACCAGATAATGACCGTTTCTCAAACAGTCTCCAAATTCGACGAAATTAGTTTTGTTAGGACCTTATCGTCAAAACATAGCTAGATTTATTTTTCTGGAATTTTTGGAGTTAGTATGTGGCCCCGGTAAATTAAAATGTACGTTTAAATTCAATATATATTTATTTATAATTTAATTTAAAGAAAAACAGTTCGAAACGATAGAATTGGCTTACGAAACATGTCTCATTGTGTCCGGAATGGGAGTATTTAGCTAGGAATGACAGTCGTTGGGACTCGTTTGGATTTCGGATGCGAATTTCACTTTAAAGAAATAAATAGTATTAAAATTAATAAAATATTATAATATATATATGCCCTTATCTTCTAAAAACCCTAATCCCTTTAGAATCGCCGTCATCCCCAAAACGTAAGGCACAAATCGCTCAAGAAATCGTCCCTTAAATCCTCCAATTATACATTGAATTAGACTAGGGTTGTAAAGCAAAAATCATAGACAATTTAATGGGCTTCATATTCATGTGCCTTTGATTGGATTTCATCGTGTGTACTGCTCGATTTTTGAGCTCAATAGCGACTCGTTTGTGGCAGTTTTGGGGAGACTAGGGGGTGCTAGTGTTGAGTGGATGCTGGCGGTAGGAGAGGCTGGAGCGCCGGACGTTGGGGCAGTGTTAGATCAGTGGATAGTGGCTCGAGTGGAAGGGCGCAGGTGAAGTTTGAAGTCAACGATGGGTGGGTTTGGTTTGTTCGATGTCGACCGTTCTCTGAAAGGAAGAAGATTAAAGAAGTAATTAATTTAATTATATTGTTAATTAGTAATTAATATAATTAAATTTCAAACGTTCATATCTCTCTCAAATCAAAATAGAGTCGAACGATTTCGGATTTGTTGGAATTGCAGAAAAGAGAGCTACATAATGGAACTAACCAGAACGGAAACGGAGCAAATTAGAATTTCAAGCAAATTCAAATCCGATCAGAAAATAAAAATCAGAAATAAAAACTGACGGTGAGAACTTCTTCTCACTCAAATTATTTTACAGTTATTATATAATAGGTTGCAGACGGGGCTAAGTAGCTCCTGACACTATTTTTGTACAAACCATGGTTGACTATTTGTTTAGATATTGATTAGGATTGTCATGTATTGATATGGTTTTGTATAAAATTATTTATATAAAGTGTATATAAAAATTATCATGAAATTAAAATAAAATAAATATTCATTTACAAATTGGACGGTTTGTTTATGTACACTTATTTATCAGATATTGATTGGGACGATAAATTTTACACATCGCCCAACTGCACAAATAATAATAAGTGTTTGTTGTTGAAAACCCCACAACGGTATTGGGATGATATTTGACATACACCGATCCCAATAATTAGTGGTTTGTCAATCGATGGGTTGACAGACTGTATAAGCGTTATTTATTTATTTTAATGCTTATACAGTTGTAAAATGCACTCTGGATGTTGTATGAATTTTTAATGATTGTTTATCATTATTGTGATATACATGTGATGTATGAAATCCATATATCTGAAATTATATGGTAATTGATTGAGTCTGATACCAGTTCAGAATTAACGAATATTTTAAAATAATATTTAGTAAATATTGAAATGTGAAGTCGTGTTAAGTAGTTAAATGCCATTTTAACATGAACGGGATTTTCTGTCGATTTTATTCATTTTATAATGAATATAGAAAAGTGATTTCAAAATCAAATATTTTGAAAATAATATCGTTTTAATTTTATAATGATATGAAATGTTCAATTTTGATTTGAAAATTGAAATGAAGTGGAAATCATTTAAAAATGAATTTATAAACGAATATTCAATTTTGATTTAAAATTGAAATAGAAGAGGAAATCGTTTCAAAATGAATTTAAAACGAATTTATAATGATATGAATATTCAATTTTGATTTAAATTTGAAAATGAAGTTGGAATCATTTTTAAAACGAATTTATAAATATTTTATAAATACGTTTTGAACGAAATCGACGAAATATATACTAGAAATATATATATATATATATGGCCTGAACAGAACGCGCCGCACAACGACCGTTCGCGAATTTCGACCATTAACTTCAAATTGATATTACAGGAGATCCGACCGTCGGATTCTCTTAAAACCGGAACCGTTGGGTTCGTATCGAAAAGAGCTTTCCAATGAATATAACAAATTTGAAATCTAACAGTTGGATTTTAAAATATGTCCAAATCAGTTTTGGAAAAGGTCGCCATGGATGCAGTTCGGTGGCCGTTATTGGAAACCGACTGTACGACTGATAAAAAAATTAGTAAAATATGGAAAATTTGTGTAAAATCATAATAAATGATTTCGAAAGATTTTGGATAAAAATTCTTGTTTTGAAAAGATAAAAATATATTTTTATCGAAATGAATTAGTTAATAACTAGAATAATAATCCAACTATTTTTAGAAATAAATAAATTGGATTTGAAAACGGTTTTAAAATAACCAGAATTTTCCAATGTATAAATTGGAATGGATTAAATGGAAATAATCTTTGGAATATTTTGATATTGGATTCCATGATTATACAGATATTGTTGAGGAATTTGGAAGATATATATATGTATATATATATCGTTATTCCCAATATGACATTTGTTGGTTTCAGAATTTGATAATGAATACAAGCCGATATAATTTCTATTCAGGGCCTTGTATTTGATATCAAATTGAATTTTGGGTTTGTCACGAATGGTGTCTTCAATGACACTGTTCTTAAACCGAGTTGAGAAAAGAATAAATATTTAAATTAAGATTTAGTGAAGTTTTTCAATTAATTAATATTTAAATGGAATATAATAAAAGAATTGGATTTTTGGGTTTATCGTGAACGGTGTTTTAAATAATACTTGTTCTTTAACCCAATTAACAGTGAAGATATGATTTGGAATTTATAAATCTTTTTATTAAGACTTAATGGAATTTTCCGAAGTGAAGTTTTTTTTCCAATTTAATATAGTAAATTGGAATTGAATGGAATTCGATTTGATAATAATCAAAATGAGCTTCTGTGGCGGAAGACTGTTATTATATATGGAATTTAAAAGGCTTTTCCGTTATTCCATTTATATTATTTGTCTGATACGGAAATATATATCAATTATGATCTGTTTTCCGTGAAAGTTCTAATTTGATGGAATGTGATTTTGGGTTTATCGTAAACTGTGTTTTAAAATGACACTAGTTCTTTACCCCAATTATTAGTGAAATGTGATTTGGAATTTATAAATCTTTTTATTAAGATTTAATGGAAATTTTCCAAAGTAAAGTTTTCCAATTTAATATAGTAAATCGGAATTGAATGGAATTCAATTTGGTAATAATCGAAGTGAGCTTCTGTGGAGGAAGACTGTTAATATATATAGAATTTAAAAGTCTTCATCGTTATTCCATTCATATTATTAGTCGGACACGGAAATTTATATCGATTATATATATTGATCTGTTTTCCGTGAAGATTCCATAACTAATGGAATTTGATTTTGGGCTTATCGTGAACTGTGTTTTAAATGACATTGGTTCTTTAACCCATTAAAGAAAGGATTACATGTCTTACATTGTATTTCGAACTATATTTGTTGATCTTTGCTAATTATATCTGTTTGGTGGTGGAGAATTTATTCTCTTGCTTAACACCCTTCTCTGAGACGTACGAGCTCAGAGGTTATATATTGACATAAATCAGTGGTACGGTGTAGATTGTCGATGTAACATGTTTGTGTTTCCAAAGTTAAATAATCATTAATAATGATTTTTGGGAAGATTAAAACTAAATGGAGTTTTAATGAATCTTTAATTAATTGAAATGTGAATGTGATAAATTAAATTATCAAATTTGGGAAAATGATCGAGAATGGAGTATCACCAGTTTTGCTCCAAGCGATAGGTAAATCTTTAATTAGATTTGAACATGAAATGGTAATTAATTTTTACTGATAACACCATTGTGTTAGATATGGAGTATTACAAGTTTGCTCCATGGGATAAACAGGTTGGGATTGGGAAAATAAACATGTAATTACGTCGGTAAGGTTCGCTAATCCCGACTAGTTTGGAAAACCTTAATCTGGTTTAGAATTGAAAATATAATGAAATCTTTTATAATGATATCCAAAGGAAGATTAAAAAATAAATTTAAAAGAATTTATCATTGATAAAATTAATGGGAACCTTTCCCTAAAGATGTGAATATTTGAATAAAAGAATATTCTGAATTGGAATGAGGCGTATAATGTGTTGTTATTGCACTTGATTATAAGATACGCGAGTTATTCGAAAAGACCGGGTTTAACCCATTTTGAATAATTGATACGACGAAAAGTCGAAGAGATTGAAGAAGGTGCAAGACCGACAATCTTCACATCGAATGGATGGGTTGCTACTGATGCCAATGATTGGAGTAGCTACCTTGAAGGGGCTGCAGTGGTAGCCGTTTGGACGTATTTGTTGATTTTTAGGATATGCGAGGGCCTCTCTCCTGTATTGGACATACCGGACGAGGAACAAGGTGCCTCCGGCTTCATTCAGACCTAGAGCGGACTTGTAAATGGATGGTGTGTCTGACGTATTCCTTTATACTGTATTCGTTGATCTCTGCTAAATATATATCTGTTTGGTGGCGGAGAATTTATTCTCTTACTTAACACCCTTCTCCGAGATGTACGAGCTCAGAGGTTATACATTAGCAGAAATCAGTGGTATGGTATGGATTGGCAGTGTGACATGCTGAGTTGCAGTGATCCATGCTTTTGTTGAAAAGCAGAGCTTGGTGGATGATGATCAAAGCATAGCTTTAATTAACATAACTTTGTGTAGCGTTAACTCGCGAGCCTCACACCCCGGTATGTGGTGAATTGATGGTCAGGTTAGTATGCTTTTAAGATGAGGATAGACACCCTTAGAGGTGTCATGGATTCGGTCGACCGAGATGAGCTGAGTGTGGTCGCTCTACGTAAGCCATTGAGATACTCGATATCCTGGTTATAGTGTGGATGTGCATTACGATGTTTTCTCATGCACAGGATGTAAGTCGTTGAGTATTGCAGTACGCGGTAGATCTTTCGAATCAGGAGCCATCAGTTTGGAAATCCAAACTTCCAATACGACATTTTGCGGTCTTAGTTGTAAACCTATATATGGCGACATAGTGGGATGGGACGCTCATGCCGTCTATGATTGACACATTTATATTTGAAATTGATTTTTTCACTTATAGTAATAATAAAAGATTTGTTTTTAAAACTACCAAGTCTATTTGGCTATTATAAGGTAAAACTCTATCCTCCGGCTTGCGTTGCATTGTGTGATGGGACCTGAGTCTTATAATAGCTTCATTTTTCTTTAATTAGCATTGCGCTATTTGTTTTATGCACTGGTATTCTTGGAGGTAAATCCGTTCCGTGTTATAAGGCGTGGTCCCTTGATTTACCAAACTTTGAAATCAAATTAATAACTATTTTAGTTCTCACACCAATTGCATGACTGACTCGTAGTTTATTGTTTTAACCTAAACTCCGGGTGCCTATATTTTCCACATGGGCAGCTAGTAGTTTTGGTTTTGCAGATTTCTTTTCACAGGATCCTGGATATACAACTGAAGCTATATTCGGAAAGCGTTATATCCGTTTATTTCATCCAGTTGTGCTAGTTATTGTATTTTCCGTTGCGCATTGTATTTATACATTTTATTTTCGCTGCTGTGTATTTAAATCTCTAATACTTTTTTATGTAATATTTATTCGTACTCTGATGTAAATTGTTGTAATAAGCAATGAAATGTTATATTGTTTGTGTTCTGATTTGTCGTGTTCTCAATTCAATCCGGGCTTTCCCGTAAGGGCGAGTTTGGGTCGTCTCTTGTATGTTTAAGTGTATGTCATTCCTTATGTTATTCAACTGATAAACTAGTTAATGTTGCTTCATTTACGTTCGAAGATAAATACATACGTCTTTTTAAACTATTGAATGCAATATATGTATAACATTGAAATAACTGTGCGATTACCTTTTTAAATAGATAAACTGTCTAACAAGGTAACAATGGTAGATGTTTTACATGTTTAATGCAGGAAAAATATCTTTTCTATATGCTTAATTTCAATACTTAGTGAATACAAACAATTGATGAACATTAACTTCAGTCAGCAATCATTAAATACACTTCAAAGCAAGTGCAGAGTTTTTTGCAATTAAAATTGATTTATTTATCTTCTTTTACATGCTGAACTATTTTTTAAAGGATTTGATGAGTTATTATAAATAAAGTAGAGAGATATTATATATCTTTTTTGTACAAACTTGCAAAGCATTCAAACAATAACTAATTCCTTCCTATTTCTACCTAACAAAAATTTTACATGCACGTGCAAAATTAGTTTTAAAACACTAAACGCTTAGGAATAATTTAGTAAAACATATAAAATACACAGAATATCTTAAAAGATTTACTTCCTATTTCTAGCTAACAAAAAGTTTACATGCACGTGCAAAATTAATTTTAAAACACTAAACGCTTAGGAATAATTTAGTAAAACATATAAAATACACAGAATATCTTAAAAGATAAATGTATTTATCTTTTGAGTAATCAAACAGTAAAAAACCGCGAATATTAATCAAACAACGAAAAGTAGTTACAATCACACAAAAACACATAATAATAGTCGAAAAGTATCGAATGTCGAAAAGTATATAATGCTGCAAGTTGAAAATGTAGATTCATACCTGTCGAGTCTTAGCGACTTTAGGGTTTTAGCTTGTTTGAGAATATCGACTTGTTTGAGAAGATCAATTTGTTTAAGAAGATCGACTTAGGGATTCAGGTAGTTACGAATCACCTTAGGTTTTAGGGATTCACGAATAGGCTTAGGTTTTGATTTTGAAGATCGGCTGTATTGAGAAATAGGGGACGATCGTCAAAAAGAGAAGAATTCAGGCCAAAAAAATTGGTGTAGGATCGTCAACATTTTTGTGGAGGATCATTAAAAAATAGGAGACAATCGTTAGAAAGAAGAAGATGGTAGAAATCGACGCGGCCATGGAAATTTGTCTTGGAAAACAATTGTTTTGAACCTATGTCCTAGGAACTAATTGTTAAACTAAAGGAGGCCCTTATTGAATAATTCCCCTTTTAGTTTTTTATACCTTATAAAACCTTTTAAAATAAAAGGTATTTCATAAGACCATGTAACACATAAATACGGATTGGGCATTACCTTATGATAACAAAAAAAACATGCAAAAAACCTAATATATTATTATAATTTATAGAATACAAATACTGATAAATATAGCCGAAATGCTTGCATCCTACATTTCAACATAGTAGTAAAAACCCATTCGGAGTGGACCTTCAGAAAAGTCCCATCGAAACTTAGTGTCATTCTAAAATGATCGTTGGTTCCTATAAGGATCACATAAACTGAGCCAATTAAAAACGAAATTAGAATCTCACAGTAGAAGGGATAAAATATAATAATTGAAAATAGATGTACCATTAATTAAAACCATAATATTGTCAATCACATCAAATTCTAACCGTCATATCTAGGTACATCAATAATAATATTATCCTATGAATTACAATAAACAACTAAACATGATAATAATAACTATAGAACCTCTTTCGCTAGGCTTCAATCCAGATAATTGCATCAAAATAAAGAGGAGGGAGGTCAGGACAATAAGTTATGGTGAATAAAAATCAAATAACTTCAAGGGATAACTATTTCCTGTACTTGGTAGCAATGTTATGGAAAACACGCTTAAGTGATGCTTAAGCACCGCTTAAGCGATTTTTGCAACTACATCACTTAATTTTCTAAAAAGCAGAAGGCATTAAGCGATTAGCGCTTAAGCGCACTTTTTTAGCGCTTAATAGTGTCTCGCTTAAATTTAAAATTTTATATAGTAGTATTAAGTGGTGACTTATCAGTATAATAGTTAAGCACTACTTAACCATTGCGCTTAAGTGCCTTTAGGAATAGTTTTCTTGTGCATGGACCTAGCGCTTAGGCAACGCTTAAGCACCACTAAACGAAGCAAGCCCATCATCGCCTAGCCTCACTTAGCGCTCAATATAACATAGCTTAGCAATTTAAATTCTCAAATTATGTTTGCGAAATTTAACACATAATCAAACATATGCAAAATTGAGGTGAACTCTCCTAGCTTACATACTGTTTATACGACGGATCTTAATATCACTAAATACCCTACGAGGCAGACTCTATTGGTCACTTAAGGACATTAGATAAGAATTTATTTATGGGTAGATCCCTTTTGATCACTTAAGACCCTTTGGCAGGCCCTAGCCACTTAAAACCTCGTCTTAGTCACCAACGTTATTAAATATTCTTTCTCTTGTAATATGAGAAATATTAAGCAGCCACTTAATACCGATTTAGTTACACCCTCATGGTCATTTAAGACCCATTCGGTGGACCCTTTCGTTACTATTTAATTGATATTACAGGTGAACTCCTAGCCACTTAATGCTTCCCGTAGACAGGTAGTTTTATTAGAAAGCTTTCAGTTTCTCATCGTTAAATTTATACTGCCTATCCCTAGGTAATCCCTCACACATCCTCTAGAGGAAGTGGACAACTTTCTGAAGAACTACCCTACCCAACATGTTCGCTTAAGACCATTTAAAACTTCATGATTTTTTAAGAAAAGTGGACCACGTGACCACTTAAGACCTTTGTATGGGTGAGTCTCATGACGTGGGTCTGGAACCAAGAACTGAACCTTAGGTATGAACCTAGTATATATATATATATACACACACACACACGCACATAAGACATCTCATATTAAACCGGCCATTTGTAGATGTTGAATTTGTTGGGCTTTTCCGGGCAGACTTTTACCTTAAGTCGGGCTTAACCTCACGTCTTAGTGTAGTAATTATAATTACCCATGACACTTAGATCTCTCACATTAACCAGTCTTACTTGCAGATGTTGGATATACCAGTCGGTTCCGGGCAGACTTCTACTACAAGTAATAGTTAACCTCGTGTATGTGTGTCATTAATACTAATTAAGCCATTAGCTCACACACATACAAATTCCTATGGGGACATTTAATTTCTACTTTCCAATTTAATGAGTATTATACACTATTTAATACGAATTTAATATTCATTAATAATACGTTAATTACATTTAATAAATATTGATAAATAACGTAAATCAAGCACATGAGAATAAATGTCCTAATTCGTTTGGAATTTCAATCCTAACAACGTAATTATGGTATACAAGTTTATTTCCCTACTTCAACACATTGCATAGATATGCATATTCTCATTCAATAAACAAAAGGGAAATAACTGCACAAACATAAATCCTGTAAATAAGATTTGAATCATTATATCAATAACAAAAGATAGACAAGGCGCAATAATCCAATTATATATGTAAACTTCCTTTTTGGTACTGCTTCACTTTTATATATTTTTACATTCAAAACTTAAGACTTCAATAATTTTTTGAATAATATGTTCAAACGATCTATTTCAAAAATAGATGCTTAAGTGTAACACCCTAAATTTTTAACGACACTAAAGTGGATAAATTAAAGAATAATTTATTTAATATTCAGAATTAAGGGAAACGGACTACGCCATTGCGTCTGTCTCAAAATTCTGGTCAAGATAGACATCTGGTTTGCGTAAAACGAATACGTATGAAGAAGTTATGGACGATAGAATTTTGGCAGAAAAGTGAAAATTCTTGGCGCACTTGACAAGTGCGCCCATGTATTTTTACACTGGTGCACCTGTAAAGTGCGCCCAGAATAGTTTTTCTGGGTATTCGGGTCTTTGGCCAAATAGGGGGCGACCCAGGACCCGATTTACCCTAGGGCTTATGTGGCAGTCGGTTCCAGATGGTTTTGCAAGTATAAATATATGGCCATTTCAAATATTTCTTCATTAGAAGTCATGGCGGCCAAACTATGCCGGATTCTGAACTGAGCCAGGGTTTCTTATCTTCTTCTAGCAACTAAATCATATCAAATTCCGAGACTCAAGACCCAGCTCCTTTTCTATCATCTTAGCAATCCAATCACAGTGAGTTCTAGTTGCTTTGTTTAGATAAATAATAGTGAATTATGAAAGACTGTAATTTGGATATGTTGTAAACCTTGAATCTGTGTTATTGTTAGATCCTATGCTATGTCATAGTAGAACTATTTTCTAGATCCAATTCAATTGAGATTGTTCTACTATGTTATCATTATGGATCTTGGTTTGTAACTTTTATGATAAGCTATGATTCATGTTAGATCTATTCTATGTGATCTAAACTGTCGCCTTATGATTCATGTTAGATCTATTCTACGTGATCTTAATTGTCACCTTATGATTCATCTTAGATCTATTCTACGTTATCTAAATTGTCACCTTATGTTTCATGTTAGATCTATTTAATGTGATCTAAATTATCTCCTTATGAGTCATGTTAGATCTATTCTTTGTGATCTAAATTGTCACTTTATGATTCATGTTAGATCTATTCTATGTGATCTAAATTGTCACCTTTTTATTCATGTTAGATCTATTCTATGTGATCTAAATTGTCGCTTTATGATTCATGTTAGATCTATTTTATGTGATCTAAATTGTCACCTTATGATTCATGTTAGATCTATATTATGTGATCTAAATTGTCACCTTATGATTCATGTTAGATCTATTTTATGTGATCTAAATTATCACCTTATGTTGACATGTTAGATCTATTTTATGTTATCTAAATTATCACTTTATGTTAACATGTTAGATCTATTTTATGTGATCTAAGTTATCACCTTATATTGTCATGTTAGATCTAAATCGATTGGACATCTAAATTGCTAATTTAGATATTGTGACATCATAGTTCATCAATTTTAGGTCCACTTGTTATGATGACAATTTCATGTCCATGCTAGTTTATATGTTCACCTTATTATCATACTTGTTTATGTTTATGCCAAGATGATCATTTTAGTTATATTCCCGTTATTTTCCCTATTATCGTTTATGACTAGGCTATTGTCTGGCCTAGGCATGTTGCCAATTTTTTGAGGGCGCTAGTTAAGGAACGGGGGAAAAAGGGTTAAAAATGGCATAATTTGAATATGAACATTTTTGGACATGTAATCCAAATTATTGCTTAAAATAGGTATTCACACCTATAAAAGGAAAGGATTAATTAATTGATTGATTAATTAAAAATTGAATGTCTAGCAATTACAATTAGGAATTGTAATTGTACTTATGACATGAGGTTAAGTTACATTAGTGGTGGAAGTCTGCCCGGACCCGACCGACATATCCAACATCCATAATGTTGAACCTAATGTGGGAGGACCAAGTACGTAAATACGAATCGGGCTATGACACGAGGTTAGACCCAACTGTGGAATAAGTCTGCCCGGACCCAACCGGCATAACCAGCATCTACATGTTGTAGGCCTAATGTGAGAGGTTTAGCCCATTAAGAAACCATAAATGGACATGGTAAAAATTGGATTACTTAACCAAAGTTAATCCATAGGGATTGTATGAACTTCAATTTAAGTTGGGGGTTAAGCAAACATGGTTGAGGGGTGGTTTAAGTAAATCTGAAGAGGGGATGGGTAATATTCACATATAGGCCCACAAACTTAACCCGTTAAGATTATGTAATTAAAGACACCTAGTGGTATACATAATCGGTGGAAATAATAAAGTTATGTAACTAAAGACACCTTTTAGGGTAAACATAACTTGTAGAAGTGATAGAGTTATGTAATTAAAGACACCTATAGGTAAGCATAACCGGTTTGAAGATTGGGGGTTATGTATTAAAGACACCTGTAGATAAGCATAACCGGTAGAAATAAATAAGGCTATGTAATTAAAGACACCTAGTAGTATACATAGTTAGTGAAAACCTAGTGGGGGATACAAGACAAAAGGGAGAGCTTGTATCATATTGTGTGGGACTCATTTCAGTCAGTAACCTGGAGTAGGTATCAAACAAAGTACACCATACTAGGTGGAGAATGGGCACGCTTACTGACTGATTGTAAGATATCCAAACGTAGAGGATGGGGTGGGCGGCGCAAACCGACCGGGCCATGTGCGTGCATGAGCCAGGCAGAGGCGGATAAGACGACCGTGACACCTGTAGATATGGTTGTGCACATTATTACGATGAGGGGTTGCCACTTTAGGAAGTGATACCTCCTACTATAGGGCTAGCACAAGGTATCTACGAGGGTTAGGGAGTCGATCAATCTAGGTAGTAGTTAGGATACATTTGGACTTATACCTAAGTCTACCACCTTATAGTTGGAAGGATCATCTCTTTTTGGATATACTAGTGACAGTGCAGAGTAATCATTAGTGAGGCATGTATACCTTATCTTGCTTACCTTGTCACACATGCCACTTATGTAGTGATCTCTCGCTTATCCACTTTATATGCCTATCATGTTACTTTTATTTATCTACTGGCTAAAAGTAACTAGACTCGCCAGACTTTATGTCTGATCCTTTTTGTTTCTCCTTCTTTCTTCCATTTCCCCCCAGGTTCTCAGGGAGGAAACACTCAGGCTAAGTCAGGACTCAGATCTCATCTTGCTAGGAGCTACTTCTGAAGTATGGCTCAAGTTCTTGTCTCTACTGCGGCTTAACTCTTTTAATTGGGTATGCTTTTTTATTTACTTATGTACTCTGATGGTATAAGACAGAAGTTATTTCCTTGTAATGGTTTTTGTGACTTATGGAATTGTGAACCACGCTATTATGATTGAAATAAAAATTTAAATTTCCGCTGCTATCTTTTTTATATCTGTCTTATAATTATTCTGTGTCTGTTTACCTATAACGCTTCACGGAACTTAATGCATTCCCTTAGTGAGTGATATTAACGGACGTGGTGTGTCACACTTGGTATCAGAGTTGAAGGTTACCAGATTAGATAAAAGTTTTTGAAAATTATTTTCAAAAAGGTTTTAAAAGAAAGCATTTTCAAAAAGAAAAGTCTGTTTTGAAAAACATTCTCCAAAAATTCATATGTTGTATCCTTCGGTCCTTTGTCTAAATTTCTTCCTTTACCCTTTTTCAGCATGTCTGGGGAACAAAACATCCCTAATATCCCAGAGGGCGTCACTATACCCGGATGGTTCCGTAGGTATTTGGAGGCCACGGCGCCAGCCGAAGGCTAAAGAGACGTTCCTCCCCCAGCTGCACCAGTCATTCCTTCTCCTCCCCCCCCTCCAAAAGCAGATAACTTCGCCTAGATCTGCAAGGACTTCCGTGCTATGGGAGGGAGGCCATTCCATGGGAACGGGACATTCGTGGAAGCTCAGAATTGGCTTAAGGAGACTCAAGACTTATTCATAATCTTTGAAGTGGAGGCCGAAGAAAGATTCAGTTAGCTGCTTGGCTATTAAAGGTTGATGGGAAGTCACCCAAGCTGGACGTCCTGTGGAAACTTGGGAAGATTCTAGATAGAGGTTCGAAATGAAATTTCTATCCCAAGCTGAAAGCAGCATGCAGATGGAGAGATTCTTGGCACTCAAATAAGGAAACTTGATGGTGAAAGAATATGTGAACAAATTCGACCAGCTAGCAAGGTTTGGGTAAGAGTTAGTGGATATGCCACACCAAAAGGCTTTGTAGTTTGCTAAGGGGCTGAATGAACCCCTTCATGGGTTAGCTATGTCCCATATTCCAATGGGGGCCACTTTTGAAAAGCTTGTCGACATGGTCCTGATGCATGAGGAGGACAAGGGAGAAAAGAAGGAGGTAAAGGCTGAGGGGACACCGCAAAATAGGAAGGTGTGGCCCAAGAAGGGGCAACAGCAGAAGGAAGGAGGGAAAAATGATAACGGCAAGAATAAAAAAATGCCACCATTGTGGGAAGGAAGGTCATCTGGTTAAAAACTGTAAGCGAAGGAAGAATTCTTGCTACCACTATGGAGAGGCTGGACACTTTGCTAAAGAGTGCCCGAAGAAACGGGGATCACATGGACAAGGTCAAAGGGTAGGAAATTCTGGAGGGAAGGTGCATGCTTTCGCGACCAGTGCTCCTGATAGAGGTAGAAAAATTTCTGTGGAAGGTTTAATTTCTCTTTCAAACCATCCTATTAGAACACTTTTTGATTCTGGTGCCTCACATTCATTTATATCAAGTTCTGTAGTTGAATCTCTGCACTTAATTACTAGTATGGTAGTAGATCTCGTAGTTGTTTCAAACCCCATTGGTGGTTCGTCTCATTTATCTATGATTTCTCGGGGTTTGAAAATATCTGTGTTAGGCGTCGAGTTTGAATGTGACGCGTATGTGCTCGGGTCTATGGGCTATGGGTTGATTCTAGAATTGGATTGGCTTACCACGTATGGTGCCATTCTGGATTGTGAGAAGAGGGTTGTTAGGCTTCTGACTTGTCATGGGAGAACCCTCAAGATTTCGTGTGACCCACATGGTTTGGTTATGCTTAGTTTCTTAGAGTCTCTTGATGCATCTATCGACGATCTGCAATCTGTTCCAGCAGTTCGAGATTTTTCCGATGTTTTTGACAAGGTACGAGGTTTACCTCCAAGGCACGAGATTGACTTTCGCATATATCCGGTGGACAATGCAAATCCAGTTGCATTACCAGTGCGCCACATGACTCCAAGGGAAAGGAGGGATCTGAGTAAGCAAGTAAGGGAGCTACTTGAGAAAGGGTTTATCAGAAGAAGCATATCTGAATGGGGTGCTCCAGTAGTATTCGCAACTAAGGCGGATGGTTCGCTTCGTTTGTGTGTTGATTATAGAGAGATGAATAAACTCACTAAGAAGAATAGGCACCCGCTTCTGAGGATTGACGATTTGTTTGATCAACTTGTTGGTGCCTCGGTATTTTCTCAGTTAGACTTCTCTACGGGGTTCCATCAGTTGAGGGTGGATGAGGACAACATAGATAAGACAGCCTAGGACTCCGGACTGTTTCTTTGAATGGCTGGTTATGCTTTTTGGGTTGACGAATGCACCCGCCTATTTTGTCGATCTGATGAGTAGGGTGTTTCAGGAGTTCCTAAATAAGTTTGTGGTAGTCTTTGTCGATGATATTTTGGTCTTCTCCAAAAGCAAAGAAGAGCATGCCTAACATTTGAGAGAAGTTTTGAAAACTCTCCGTGACCATCAGCTTAAAGCAAATAACACGACCCAAACTTCCCCATGAAGGAAAGCCCGGATTGAATTGAGAACAAGACGGGTCAGAACACAAACAGAAGAACATTTCATTGTATATTACAATAATTTCATCAGATTACAAGAATATACAGAGTATGAATAAATATTATACATCAGAAAAATATCAGAGATTTATAATTTACAATGTAGCGAAAAAATAATACAAAACATAACTGAAGGTGATATACGGATACAGAGCTTTCTGAATATCATTCCAGCTGTTAACCAGGATCCTGTGAATATAAATCTGCAAAACCAAAACTACTAGCTGCCCGTGCGGAAAATAGGGGCACCCAGAGTTTAGGTTAAAACAATAAACTCCAGGTCAGTCATGTGATTGGTGTGAGAACTGAAATAGTTATTTAAAACTTTACTTTAAACCAGATATATCAAGGGACCACGCCGTATAACACGGAACGGGTTTCCTCCCAAGAATGTCAGTTCATATAACAAAACAGCGCAATGCTTTTTGAAAAAATGAAGCTATTATACGACCCAGGTCCTATCACACAATGCAACACAAGCCGGGAGATATGGTTTTCCCTTATAATAGCCAAACATGCTTGGTACGTTAAATCAAATCATTTGATACTATTACAAGTGCATAGTGTATAAAACAACTTCAAATATAAATGTATCAATCCTAGATGGCATGGGTACCATATATCATGTTGCCAATACTAGGCTCTACAATCAAAACCCCAATTGTCACGTACTGGAAGTTGGATTTCCATCTGTGAACCAAGGCAAGGGATCATCCTTACCGCTTCGATATTGTCTAGTACGAATCTCAGGCAAGCGCGCAGACAAGCCTTGGATCCTCAGGGCCGGTCCACTCGATGTAGATTGAAATGCCTGAACACTGCGTTTCCCCGCCCTATGGGGCGTAAATGAGCCAAATGACTCCACCGACCCCGGATCGACCGATATAACTAAGGTGCCTCACTATCCATCATCCACATAAGTAAAATGCCAGGGCATGCAAAACGCTGACACCACTCCTAACTAGAAAGAAACGCTTGCCCTCCCTGATGTCCTTTCCCGTTTTTTGTTCACACCGGTGTGTGAGGCTCGCGAATTAACGCTACACAAAGCTATGCCACAAAGGCCGTGCTTTGATCATCAACCACAAGACTCTGCTTTTCAACAAAAGCCTTAATCATTTGCATCTCAGCATGCCACACAGGCAATTCACGCTATGCAATCGATGTATATCAATCACAAAGAATGAAATCCAATGTCAGACACACATCCATTTACAAGTTCGTTCTGGGTCTGAACAAAACCAGAAGCACCTTTTTCCTCCCCTATATGTCCAATACATGGGAGAGGCCCTCGCATATCAATCGATCTCCAAGTACGTCTGGACGATTACCACTTATTACCTCTTCTTAGGTGTACAGCCCAATCAAGACATCAGTAATCATCCAAGCGATGTGAAGACCTCTGGTCTTCAACCACCATCTTCATCCTCGACATATCGTTGAATCTATTATTCAGAATGGGACAAACCCGGTCTTTCTGAATAACTCGCGTATATAATAAACAAGTGCCATAAAAACACAACATATGCCTCATTTCAATCCAGAATATTTCTTTATTCAAATATTCTTATACTTTGGGAAAGGTTCCCATTAATTTTATCAAAGATAAATTCTTTAAATTTATTCTTTAATCTTCCTTTGGATATCATTTCAATCTAATTAAAGATTCATTAAAACTCCACTTGGTTTTAATTTTCCCAAAAATCAATATTAACGATTGTTTAACTTGGGAAACCATATCCTATCTTTAACTGGGTTAAAGAACCAGTGTCATTTAAAACACGGTTCACGATAAACCCAAAATCACATTCCATTCCATCAGCCTTTAACCGTAAATTAGCAAGTGAACAATTCCCTAAGTATTAACCCCGAAGGCCGAAACCAATATCAGATCAATACCCAGGAAACCATTCAACTTAACTAATCTTCAGTTAGTTTCTGATTTTCTTAACTCCGTTGGGTCTAAGAATAGTATTATTAAAGATACCATTCACAACAACCCAAATCACATTCCATTAATTATGGAATCTTCACGGAAAAACAAATCAATATATAATCGATATCAATTTCCATATCCGACCAATAATATAAATGGAATAACGACAACTCCTCTTAAATTCCATATGTATTAACAGTCTTCCTCCACAGAAGTTCACTTCGATTATTATCAAATCGAGTTCCATTCAATTCCAATTTAATATATTAAACTGGAAAACATTACCTTGGAAAATTCCCATTAAATCTAAATAAAAAGATTTATAAATCCCAAATCACATTTCACTGTAAATCGGGTTAAAGAACGAATGTCGTTAAAAACACAGTTCACAATAAACCCAATTCACATTAGCCTCTAACCGTAAATTAGTAAGAGAACAATCCCCTAAGTATTAACCCCGAAGGCCGAAACCAACTTCAGATCAATACCCAGGAAACCATTCAACTTAACTAATCTCTAGTCAGTTTCTAATTTTCTTAACACCATTCGGTTTAAGAACAGTATTATTAAAGATACCATTCACGACGAACCCAAAATCCAGTTTGATATTAAATACAAGGCTCCACATAGAAAATATATCGGCTTATATTCAATATCAAATTCTGAAATCAACAAATATCGTACTGGAATAACGATATATCTATATCTTCCAAATTCCTCTACAATCTCCGTATAATCATGGAATCCAATGTCGAAATATTCCGAAGATAATTTCGATTTAAATCCATTCCAATTCAGATATTGGAAATCCTGGTTATTTTTAAAACCATTTCAAATCCAATTTATTTATTTCTAAAAATAAATAAATTATTTTTCTAGTTCATAAGTAGTTCATTTTGATGAACATATTTTTTATCTTTTCAAATATGGAATTTTTCATCCCAACTCTTTCCAAATCATTTATTATGATTTTACACAAATTATTAATATTTTTAATAATCTTATCAAGGCCCGTAGGCAGTCGATTTCCATAAACGGCCATCGAACTGCACTTACATCGACCTTTTCCAAACTTGATTTGGACATAATTCCAAATCCAACCGTTAGATTTCAAATCTCTCATATACGTTAAAAAGCTCTTTTCGATACGAACCCAACGATTCCAGTCTTAGAAAATCCGACGGTCGGATCTCCCGTAGTGTCCGTTCGAAGTCAATGGTCGAAATTCACGAACTGCCGCGACGCGTTCTATTATGGCCATTATATATATATTATATATTTCGTCGATTTCCTTTCAAACATATTTTATAAATCGTTTTAAATTCGTTTTCAGAACGATTTCAACTTCATATTCAATTTCAAATCAAAATTGAATATTTCATATCATCGATATATAAATGATAGTATTTTCAAAATATTAGATTTTGAAATCAATTCCTTTTCGATATTCATTACAGAAATGAATAAAATCGATATAAATATCATTCACGTCAAAATGGCGTTAATCTAATAAACACGGCTATATATATTTAAATATTTTTGTGTCTATCCCAAATCGGACATCAAAATCAAATTTTGATCTTTTACTGAATATTATTTTAAAATATTCGTTATTTTAAAATAATTGTTATTTCAAAATATTCATTCTTTCTAAACTGGAATCAGACACAGTAAATTACTATATAATGTGATTTATAAGGATTTCATACACACATGTATACAATAACAATCAAACCCAGTCAACCATCATCCAAAGTGCATTATACACTACATAAGCATCAAATATAAATATTCAATGTTTATACAGCCTGTCAATCAATCGCTCATCATACAACTAATTATTGGGACTAGTTTATGTCATATATCGTCCCAATACCCGTGTGGGATTTCAATCAACAAATAATGAATTTTATTTGTGTAAATTTATCGTCGTAATCAATATCAGTCAAATCTGTGTACATAAACAAATTGTCCGATTTGTTTATAAATATTTATTTTATATACATGTTAAAAACTATATTTTTAACTATAAAATATTTATTCATTCCACATTACACAATAAAATTTCACAACACATCAATCAAACAAACAAGTCATCCATGGTCTGTGGACGACGGGTGTCGGGTGCTGCTAAGCACCGTCTGCATCCTAGTATATATTTTAACTAGAAAATAAAATTAAAGTGAGGAGTTCTCACCTTGGGGTTCCACTCCGCTGTTTTGTATTTCTGAACTCTTTGGATTTTGTTCTGATTACAGTCCGTTCCATCGCACTCCTTTTCACATTGTTCATCGTAAAAATCATATTTTTAATATGATGTTCGTATATTAAAAATCATATTTTTATCGCTACTTTCCAATAAATAAAAATCACATTTTTATTCTACTTCATATATTTTTACAACGCTTCTTTCTATATAAAAATTATATTTTTATATTTCCACTTCTTATATAAAGATCGAATTTTTATTTCGCTTCATATATAATAAAAATCGAATTTTTACCTTAATGATATACATATAAAGATCGTATCTTTATCATCATGAAAACATTATAAAAATCATACTTTTATTTATAAAAATAACATTTTTATAATTCTTCGTACAAGATAAAAATTATATTTTTACTTCGCCACTTCATATATAAAAATTATATTTTTACTACAATATTTTCTATATAAAAATCAGATTTTTATTACTTTGTTTTCTACATAAAAATCTAATTTTTATCGTGCTTTCATGTATATAAAAAATATTTTTTACTTCTCTACATACATAAAGATTACATTTTTAACAAAGTAAAAATCATATCTTTTAGTAATTAAACAAAATCACATCTTTTATCATGCTACATAGAGAAAAAACTAATTTAAAACCTATTCTATAAAAAAACTGATTTTTTTTATAAAATAAAGAGGAAGAAAACTCACTGGTGGTGCGAAGCGGGGAGGTGAGGCAGTTTCATTCGATTCGGGGGTTCGCTAGGCGATTTTGGTGGTTGAGGGGGACTGCGCCGGAGTTTGAAAGATTGGGTGTGGCAGCGGTTGGCCGGAGGAGGCAGTGGAGGTCAGAGGCGGCCCCTGGGGCATTGGCGGCATGCTCAATTTAAGGTTTTAGGGTTAGATTGGCCGGAAGGGAGAGAGAGGGGGGAGAAGAGAGGTGGCACCAGCGTGGGGGGGGGGTTCGACGATGGCTAGGGTGGCGGGACAGGGTGGGTGGCGGAATCGATGGAGCGAATGGTGGTTTGAGCGGCTGAATGTTTTTTTATGGGGTGAGATAATGAGGAGAGAGGGAGTTGACTCAGCATTATATAAAAAATTTATATTAATTATTATTATTACTTTTCAAAAAGTGAATTTTTCTTTCGAAAACCAAATCGAGCGCAATGATTGTCTCCCTTAGCTAATTACCCCCAATCCGAACATAATGGGATATGCTTCGTAAGCCAGTTCGGCTGTAACGAACGGTTTCCATTAAATTTAAAATATAAATCTATATATTGAATTTGAACGCACATTTCAATTTACCGGGGCCACATACATACTCTAAAAATTCCAGAAAATTTATTTTTAGCTTCGTATTGATGATACGGTTCTAACCAAATTAATTTCGTCAATTTTGGAGACCGTTTGAAAAATGGTCATTTTCTGCTCGATCCAAATTGACTTAAACTGTCAAAATACGTTTTCCTGCGCCACACTCACAATTTGATTCAGAAAATTATGAATTTTGGAATCTAGCAATAACTTGACATCTCGGATCCAACAAAAGTGGTTTCGTGGAAAATGGAGGTCGTTTACAAAATTTCCATTTTTAAGGGCTATATTTCCATTGCGACTATTCTGAATTTTCAACTGGACATAACTTTTTATTCCCGCTATGAAATTCCAATATTTCGGATTCATTGGAAATATATTTTCAAATAAATTCTGATATTTTTGATTTCGCTAAAATCCGATTTATTTTGAATCCTGTACAATCATTTGAAATTTGAAATTTGAAATCGAATTTTCGAACTACCGCGCCATTTTCAATTCCTTTTATAATTAAAAATAAATATTTACTTTCTAACGTCGATTCAAATAAATACATATGTTCTAATTCTATTCAAAATAAATTTCTCATAGTTATTATTTAAAATAATTCATTTTAAATATTCAAAATTCACTAAAGGGCCAAAATAAAAAAAAATTGGTTTGAATTTCCTGGTTATTACAATCTCCCCCACTTAAAATATTTTCGTCCTCGGAAAGGAACGGAGCTGAAAGTTGTTTAACTAATCAACTCAACTTTCATTATTTTAATTATGGCTTAAGTTCTTCAACTTTTCAGTTTCTAATAACTTTTCAAATTTTTCAAAAATTTGGCCAACACTTTAAATTTTCGAAAAATTTAACCATAACCTCTCCTGTACGGGAGCACCGGGAAAATCCTGAAATCGCCATATAGGCCTTCTCATCTCAAAAAGAAAAAGCCAAGCGGCTAGCCAATCGGCTCATAAAATCATCCAAACCCAAGAAATTAGTATACATGTACCTATTTGTCGGTCAAACAATTTTATTCTTCTGCTCTAGCCTCTTTGCAATGACCTGTTCAATGGATACACATGTATATGCATGCAATTTCAAACAATTTTCAATACATCCAAGATTTGGTACAATTTGGCCTAAATTTACCTTTCTTTCACATAATGGTTTTTATTAGATAACAAATAATCATACAACACAACCATCAATCAATTAGTTGATTAGCTTTTCAAATTCATAACTTTGATACATAGTCCAAAAATCAGATTTTTGATGCCAAATCACAACAATAGACCTATTTACTTTTGGTTCTCACACTAGTCAATTGGAAATATATAGAAATCCCACTTTCGAAACTCGAACACAAATACTGATGATGCCATGGTCATTATCAGCATCATCTCCGGGCGACTAGAGTGTGATTCTATATCTATCCAGTATATTAAAACTTCGAATACACATGGATCAGACGTATATATAAAATCTCTATATACTGGATTGTCCAAATCAATATAAAAACAATATTCAAATACAAATAATTGATTTAAATTTTCAAAATTTTTTTTTCATTTTTATTTTAAAAATATCACTCTTCACACTCGTTCTAGGATATTACTGATGCTATCTCTAATGAGTCATTCTCATTGGATATTACTAATCCAATCTCTGATGAATTCTTTCGTTTGGTTCTAACGTGTCTTGTTCTCGAGCACTGTAAACCAAAGCTCTGATACCAAACTGACACGACCCAAACTTCCCCATGAAGGAAAGCCCAGATTGAATTGAGAACAAGAAGAATTAGAACACAAACATAAGAACATTTCATTGTATATTACAATAATTTCATCAGATTACAAGAATATATAGAGTATGAATAAATATTATACATCTGAAAAATATCAGAGATTTACAATTCACAATGCAGCGGAAAAATAATACAAAACACAATTGAAGGTGATATATGGATACAGAGCTTTCCGAATATCATTCCAGCTGTAAACTAGGATCCTATGAATATAAATCTGCAAAACCAAAACTACTATCTGCCCATGCTGAAAATAGGGGCACCCAGAGTTTAGGTTAAAACAATAAACTCCAGGCCAGTCATGTGACTGGTGTGAGAACTAAAATAGTTATTTAAAACTTTACTTTAAATCAGATATATCAAGGGACCACGCCGTATAACACGGAACGAGTTTCCTCCCAAGAATATCAATGCATATAACAAAACAGCGCAATGCATTTTGGAAAAATGTAGCTATTATAAGACCCAGGGCCTATCACACAATGCAACGCAAGCCGGAGGATAGGGTTTTCCCTTATAATAGCCAAACATGCTTGGTACGTTAATTCAAATCATTTGATACTATTATAAGTGCATAGTGTATAAAACAACTTCAAATATAAATGTATCAATCCTAGACGACATGGGTACCATATATCATGTCGCCAATACTAGGCTCTACAATCAAAACCGTAATTGTCACGTATTGGAAGTTGGATTTCCATCTGTGAACCAAGGCAAGGGATCGTCCTTACCGCTTCGAGATTGTCTAGTCCGAGTCTCAGGCAAGCGCACAGACAAGCCTTGGATCGTCAGGGTCGGTCCACTCGATGTGGATTAAAATTCCTGAACACTGCGTTTCCCCGCCCTATGGGGCGTAAATGAGCCAAATGACTCCATCGGCCCCGGATCGACCGATATAATTGAGGTGCCTCGCTATCCATCATCCACATAAGTAAAATGCCAGGGCATGCAAAACGCTGACACCACTCCTAATTAGAAAGAAACGCATGCCCTCCCTGATGTCCTCTCCCATTTCTGGTTCACACCGGGGTGTGAGGCTCGCGAATTAACGCTACACAAAGTGTAACGACCCTCATTCTGCGCATCGAAGGATCGTAGAATATTTATTTCTTTTACATTATGGTCATGTTACTTTGGGAGACGACTATTGGGGTCATTTCCCATGTTCATGATTTTTGCCAATTTTTAAATGACCATTTTTCCCTAGCTGATCTTGTTTTGGCCATAACTTTTGATGGGAAAGGAGTTTTGACCTGAAACCACTTCCATTGGCTCCGGATGATGGTTTATCTTTCCATAAAGTGGTCACATGTAAAAAACGGACTTACGTTTGGGAGATATGGCTGAAACAAGGGTTGAAAGGCGAAAAACTGCTTAACCGGGCCTAATTTGGGTGGTTAGTGAGTGGACCCATAACCCATTTCGGGATTAGGGATGTATAGGGGCTGATTAGGGTTAGAAAACATTTCTTTAAGCCGCCACTTTCATTCTTGGAACCCTAGTAATGGCCTCCAACATCTAAAACACCTCTAAACCACTTTCTAATTGAAGATTAGGCTTAACAACATCAAATTAAGGATAGATAGCACCAAATCAGTATTAGGACTGCTGTTAGGCATCAGTATTCGTGCCAAACAGAGAATCATTTCAGATCTGAGTTTTATTTGTGGCCAAGGTGAGTGATTAGCATTGTTTTGACACTAATTACAGTTAATTAGGGTGATTAGTGTTAATTGGTGGATTTATGCATAAATAAATTCTGGAAAAATATTTATAAATTCTAAAATATTATTTTAGACCTCTATTATAAAATTTGGCTAGTTTAGTTAAGTTTTGTTAATCCTATCATTAGTTGTTCCTAACATGATTAAGGGGAAAATATGGGTTTTTGGGTATGTTTGATCCATTTTACATGCTATGATTATTGTTTTGGCGTTTGTGGTCGATACTACATGTAGCTATGACTGTATGTTATGATTTGTGATTGATTAGAACAGTTAGAATCGTCGAAAACGCCGTCGAATGGCATAAGATAGTCGTTGGAAAAGTAGCAGAAAGTTGTGCAGGGACCGGATCGGATCGCCCCCATGTGTCATGAGTCGACCGGATCGAGTCCATGTGCCACGAGCCGCCAGATGTTACTCATCCCTTCGAGTTTGGTCACCACGAGTTGCTCGCGCCTGAAGCACGATCTAAACCGAAGCTCCACCACGACCCGAACCAATGGGTGCTCACGATCCGAACCGACGGAGGCTCGACCCACGAGCCAATGGAGGATCCCGACCCATTGTAGCAGTGCGACCCGACCCGGTGGAAGGAGCACGACTGGAGCCTGACCACGAGCAGAAGGAGGCCGACGCGAACTGTATGCAGCAACATGATCCAAACCTGAAGGAAGACTACGAACCGAACCGAGGAGCTTGGACGCGAGGTATGAGCTATGAACTGAATGAATACCGATCCGGAGGAGACCAAAACCCGAGATGTACAGGTAGTCCAAGTGGGAAGTTTGTACTCAAGATCCAGTTGGGAATCAACGAGTTAACTTCATGATTGAACTTTGTTGTGGGACGTGTGCTAAGGAGTTGTCGATATCTATGACTTTGGATCACTATGAATGGGAGGTAAGTGGACGGATTTAGGGCCACAGTGGCCTAGGTACGACTAGTGGGCTATAGACCAATGAAGTGGGGTCATTTGAAAAGGTTTGGTCATGATCCCATGGGATAAGCTTGGTGGTAGCAGTAGTTGTACAAGTCGAACTACGTCGTTACCTCGATGGGTCAAGTGATCAAAGTGGTGGATATTGTATGCTTTACGCACTGAGTGAGAGACGTGAGGTTGGTTGCCATGCTTGATTTGTTTGCTATGACTACGACATGCACACCCCTTTCCCCGTTATTTTTACACCCCTGTTTAGTGGTCACCTTAGAGTATTGTACGGTATGTAGTGCTAACTCTTTGGTTGCAGGTCCAGGTTCAGGTATGGTTTAGTATACCTGTTATTGTTCTGTTTTGCTGCTTATCACTCATACCAGACTTTTTGTCTGAACCAGAGTTTTATTTCTCTTCTTATTGCTCTGGGTGCTCTCACGAGCAGACTAGAGACAAGTTAGGTGGTATGCACGAGTAGCTGTACCGGAGACGAGCATGAGGCTTCCACGTATGATATATAGATATTCTCCCTGTGTCGCTTTTGGCCACTACTTTGGGCATTAGTAGTGCACCCTTCCTTTCTTTTACTCTAGAGACAGTTTTAAAGTGGTAATAATGATGATGTGGAACATAAGCTGTATTTGGATTTTCCACTGCTATGATGTTTAGTTTTCATCTTCTGCACTGTCTCGCCTTTTTTATGTTAAGTATGTTGTTATTATATTTTATCTCATGCGCTGTGAGACATTCTACAGGTTCTTTGTTAGTTCGCCAGTTAGTTCATTCTCTTCTTTCCTTTCTTTGGCGACCGTTCCGTGCTAGTCGGGCATGTGTACAGCGCACTTTCGGAAGAAATGTCGGCTGGAGCGGGGCGGGCCATCACACTTGGTATCAGAGCGAGGTTGCATAGTTAACCTAGGGAAGTTACCAGGGAGAGATAGTACACGTATATGAGAGCGCGTATTTGTGATTATTTTGGTTTTCAAAAGCTATGTATATATTATTAGTGTAGTTAAGGATGAAGTCGCACTGCACTGGCACCACTTTGGAGATGGTTAATCGTTTTCTTTGTGCAGATTAAACGATGAGCCGATACGCAAGGGGTACCGGTAGAGGAGCCAATAATGGGAATGTTGCTGTTATGAGGACGATGTTTACTGACCTCATGAGGGAGATGCTTAGATGTAATGACCCGGGTTTTTGTCGACCTTGGTTATCGCCATAAACTCAATGATGACTAACCAAACATCGAAAAATACCGGATGATTAATGAAAGAAATTAGAGGGTGAGGATAGATAAGATAGAAATTTAGAATAGAAGAAGAAGAAGAAGAACAACATCAGAGTAACACGAATCTCACAGCGGAATGAACAACATATAATAGATAACATATCCTTGAAATAGAATCAGTATATGTATACAATAACATTATCAGAGTACGACACTTACAACACAGCAGAAATAAATAATAGCTATATGATCCTGAATCCTCTTGCTCCAAGCTCTCCTGGTATATCTGTAAAATCCTGACTACTTGACTGCCCATGCAAAATTGGACACCCAAGAGTTTAGGGAAAACAACAAAATAAACTCTGGGTCAGTCATGGGACTGGTATGAGTAAAACAGTTTAAAACAGTTTGAACAAGTAAACGATATCTCATAAGACCACGCCGTATAACGGAACGAGTTTTTCCCTTATGAGAATCCAAATATCTTTATATCAAAAACCTTTTGATATTATAATAATGTCTATCAACCACAATATATTAATCATCTAGCAGAACGCTTTCATCTCACGTTCTACATATATAGTATACAATCAAAACCGCAAGCACGTATTGGGTAATGGATTTCCAACTATGAAAAGGTATGGAATCACCTTCCGATCAGTGTACTCTAGGAACGATACACTGGAGTTCAAAAAGAACATCTTGCAACTCAGCCACACATAACCGACCACTCATTTCGCTTGAGTGTATCGAATGTATATCACCAACGGTTGGGATCAACAACCGTTTCCCGTATATATATATATATATACATATGGGACAACATTGATAGATTAAAGAAGCAAATGAATATTCTCTACATAGGTGATTATACACCCTACTTCGGAGCGACCGACTTAGCCATGCTGCCTGCCCGATTTCTGTCATTTACCGGATGTGAGGCTAGAAGCTACGCTTATCTTTTACATGTCACATCTTCATTCACTTTGAATGTCACATCGTCATACCTACCAAATCACAAATTGATTTCCCCAAAAATACCATGGGTATACAGCTAAGAGAAACGAATTCCTCCGCCACCAAACGTGGATACGTTTGAAGAGATCAACTTACGCGATCTATTAGATATACTCTGTCAGACATTCTTCCATACAGGTCGTCCTGGGACTGGACAAACAGAAGGCACTATTCTGTAAACAGGATAGCCCTTGCATAACTCCGTCTTCAATTATCTTTGGCATATATGATTCGCAACGCTTATACCAATACAGAGTGGTTCTTCGGATAATAATCCAACCGGTCTCCCCATATTAACAACGTTAAAATGTTCGAAAACTTCGATAGTCGATGAGTTAACTATCAAAGAAAAACACATGTGCAAACAACGATATTATTTCCAATTGGAAATTATATCGATCAATCATCAACCATATATATATATATCTTTATTTCTATGTTTAGAAAATATACATTATTAACACTGGAAAGCATTTCCATTTGTTTATTTACATATCACTATCATCCCACATCTATCAGACTCTAACTATAACCAACAAGAGAACAACTTCCCAAGTATAAACCCCGAAGGCCGGAACTAACATCAGATCGATACCTAGAAAACTTATTCAACTTATTAATCTCTAGTCAGTTTCTAATTTCTGTTTAACTCCATTTTGATTTACTCTAATTGAATAACTCTATTTGTTTAACTCCTATTCGAATAACTAAAATTGAATTTAACTCCATTCGCTTGACTCTAGATCGCAGTGATCACAATGGTTACGCCTGGTTCCCTCAGGAAACATCCGACCGCCGTAGGCTATCTGCAGCTCTGCGAATTACGCTAGCAGTCGTGCTAAATGGTAACTTATCCTAAATAACTATGTCTGATTAACTCCTTCGAATAAACTATATTGGATTTGACTTCTATTTGATAACTCTAATCGACTAACTCTTTTCTATCTCGTTAATTTCCTTTTTATAAATCCTATTTATTTTTCTAAATAAATGTTTCCTTTATACTTCTATTTATTTCCTAAATAAATGTTCTCCTTTATAAAATCCTATGATTTTATAAATACTTTATTTTCAAAATATTTCCTTTTATAAAATCGGTTGATTTTATAAAATTCCTTTATTTCAATATACATTGAAATATTTCTTTTTACATCCCAGGGTTTCTTATGATATTAAAAATATCGAATAACAATGATCAACATCATTCTAACACAAAAAATCCATAACATATTGTATATCACATCATATATTACAATACATGAACAGAACAATATTATAAATATTGAGGAGTCCAGTTGGACCCCTCCAACCTGTTTCCCTGCATCACAGATGTTAAACAACACGAATATAAAATATTTTATTAAACAAAATCAATATTCGATTAACGATATATATATCGTTATCTATGATTTCAATCAATACACAAACAACTCAACCAACAATTAACACACAGCAATCAGTCATAATTTATCAGTTCTAAATATACGTTATAAAAATAGAACTGTTCCGAGTTGGTGAGTTTTACTCACATTGGTGCGTTAATCTTTAAATAACGGTTTGCGTTTATTTGACTGCAACGGACAATTTATTTCGCCATAAATTGTAACGAGTCCTGATTCGCTCCCGGTCAGTTCCATTGTGTTGCTCCCGTCCATACGATCCCAACGGATCCAGTTTTGTCCAATTCCGATACCGTATGATGAAGTTACACCATTTACAAGTTAGTACACTATTTGAATTGAAATTTAAACTATATATATTTAGTACACATGGGCCTTCACCTTTCACTCTTTGGCCCACTAACCTAACAGACCCGTACCCGCCCCTTTAATCCTTCTTCCCAAAACCGATGGTCTCCAGTAAACCATCAAACCCATTTCCGCAACTTCAAGACATCCATGCTTCCACCATACTCCACCGTAACCAACAAAACCAGATTCAAACTCCTCCTCTACTCGTGCTCTTCACACCCATCGCCTCCATGATAAACTCGCAAGCTTAAATCAAAATCCGTCCTCAGGTCAAAACGCATGCTCCAATGAATCCATGTATCACTTTTGATAACCGAAATGCCCCAAATTTCTCAGGGAGGCGCGGTTCTTAATAACAAACTCAAATAGAATGCTCACTCATTGAATCCAAGCTTCTACGGTCCTAAAACTTGAACCCTAGGACCACCAGCATTAACGTCGAACACAAAAAGAAAGTGCGAGTTGCCCAAAATGGGTACCAAGATACAGCGAAGGCCCTTATGAGTTCATACATATACTTATTATGATTTATGGCAATTCTTTTGATTTGTTTTTGATTTCTTGAGATCGAAACTTTTGTTGGAGTATGAAGAATTTATGGCGGCTCAGTTGCGCTTTTAACTAATGAGGGTGTGGCTGTGAATAAAGAGAACGTGGCCTCTCTTTGATCAGTTATAAATTTTAGGATATTTTTCATTTATTAATTTATTCATTTATAATCTTACGTTATGTGTATTTATCTTCTAAAAATCGGTACGACCACATAAGGTACCTAAAAATCACGAAACTGAACGTGCTACAGTTCGACATTACGGTCCCAACGAAACTGGTTTCGTCGAATTCCGACTTCGTATGCTCACACAGCATATTTTTAACTGTCAAAATACTGACTGTTTCTCACTCTAAAAATCCGTGCGGCCACACAGTGACTATAAAAATCACCAAACTTGGAATCTAACAACTATTTGACATTGCGGATCCAACAAAATTAGTTTCGTCGAATTCCGACTTCGTTTGCAAAAGTGGCTATTTTTAAAGCTCTAAATAGCCTATTTAAATATATAAATATATTTAAACATAATTAAATTAAATATTAAAAGTTAAATATTATCGTCTATTTTCACAGAGGAATACCATACAGCTCAGAATAAATCCTATATGGATTTACAACTCGATATTACATCGTCAGAGTTATATCGATGTTCGATTTCTATTTAAATCCTTATATAAAATATAATTAAATCGTTATGGTCAGAGCGCTGCATTTCTGAGAATTTGATTTGGACGTAACTCAAAATCTACACGACGAAATCCCGATATTTCTCTTCCACTAGAAAGATATACTCCACCAGCTCCACACGTTTCTTGTTTCACAGAAATCCGATTTAAAGCGAACCCTGTATATTCAGTTGAAGTTCGAATCGCCAAATAGTGAACTGCCGCATCGTTACGCGCTCTATTTTAATTATATTATAATTATACGTTCAAACTGACGTCGATTGAATATATTCATCAATATAATTCAACTCTAAGTTGAATTAAATCTTAGGGATGGCCCAGTTCACAGAATATTGTGATTTCCAATATTTTGATTATTTCTGAATTAAATATATTATTCTATTATTTAATTTTAATTAAATATTCACTATAATTTAATTAACGATGATTTAATTTCCCAAATCACTATTTATATAATTAAATAAATTAATTATATCCCTGGAAAATGCGGGTCATTACATTCTTCCCCACTTAAAATAATTTCGTCCTCGAAATTGCTAAGGTAGAGGACGACCCTATCTATTGAATTAAAGTTTATCTGTTTAACCCTTATCTCTTGTTTTCTCCAAACCAATTAATATCGACTAAAATATTAATTCCTTCCGACTAACTAAAATTTCAAAAATTCTGAATATTTACTAACACCTTAATTTTCGGAAAATTCTGCCATAACCTCCTTTGTAGAGCCCTATCGGTAAAACCACAACTCGCCTCTCTAGGCCTTCTCCAACCCAAAAAAAATCAAACAGCCAAGCGGCTTGCCAATTCGACTCATAAATCTCATGCTTATATCAAATATAAACTTGTACCTTTTTGTTGGGCATATCAACTCTATCACTTTCACCTGCTGTCAATTCAGTATATACCAATGTCATTCCAACTTGATCTCAAATCAATTTATCTTTAACACAACCATTTGCTTATACCTAAGTCGAATTTTATTTCAAACTCAAGAACTATTCTTGATTTCCAATCCATAACTCACTAGCCCAATATACTTCCAGATTATCTCTAATCAAGCCTAATTCCACTTGACATCAATCTATTTCAATACGATTTTCACTTAACTGGCTTTTAATTCCATCTCAATTTTATTGGATTTTACAAATTTTACTTTAATTTGTTTTTATCTTAAACAGCCTTTACCTGGGAGTTTCAAATAGCTTGGCTTTTCCCGAAAATCAAATATCCTTTCCTGGAATTTCAAACCAACTTGTTTTTCTTAAAACAATTCAAAAACAAAATCTTTGGTAGTAATCCGTCACTTAGAAACTCGAACATCACATCGGTGATGCTGCGCAGTCAACATCGGAGTTACTTTCCAGCGACCGTAGTGAGTTCAATACTATACCACTTCAAAACCATTTCTTAAACATTTCCACTTTGAAATATAATTCAAATACCATTCACAAGGCTTTCAACCAATTTAAAATCTCCTAGGATTTTAAAATTCTCTTATACTTAATCCAAATCTGTTAACAAACACCTTTCCAAATCTCCAAGGTTTTAATTTCAATTCTGACTTAAATTCTGATTCAATCCATCTGATTTCACGTATTTCACTTATATGAATTCCGATTGGTTATATATAACCATTTCACATGTTATAATCTTACTCGATTATAATCACAACCTATATATGATAATATATCACATATCCATACTGTGTCGGTCCATCGTATTCAAGTGTTTATAAACCCCTACCGATACAGTGGATTAAACAGATCGACCAGAATTCATAAACTAATCAATCAATGAACCTCCCCAATATAAAACCATTTTATATCAAATACAAATACGCACTCGTATATATACACTCAAACTCAATTTAGGGTATTACTAACCCTATCTCTACCGAGTCACGCCACAGAGCCGAGGTAATTCTTAACTTAAGCTCTGACAGTTTAAAACAGTTTGAACAAGTAAGTGATATCTCATAAGACCATGTCGTATAACGGAACGGGTTTTTCCCATATGAGAATCCATATATCTTTATATCAAAAACCTTTTGATATTATAGTAATGTCTATCAACCACAATATATTAATCATCTAGCAGAATGCTTTCATCTCACGTTCTACATATATAGTATACAATCAAAACCGCAAGCACGTATTGGGTAATGGATTTCCAACTATGACAAGGTATGGAATCACCTTCCAATCAGTGTACTCTAGGAATGATACACTGGAGTTCAACAAGAACATCTTGCAACTCAGCCACACATGACCGAGCACTCATTTCGCTTGATTGTATCGAATGTATATCACCAACGGTTGGGATCAACAACCGTTTCCCATATATATATATGGGACAGCATTGATAGATTAAAGAAGCAAATGAATATTCTCTAGATATGTGATTATACACCCTACTTCGAAGCGACCGACTTAGCCATGCTGTCTGTCCGATTTCTGTCATTTACCGGATGTGAGGCTAGAAGCTACGCTTATCTTTTACATGTCACATCTTCATTCACTTTGAATGTCACATCGTCATACCTACCAAATCACAAATTGATTTCCCTAAAATACCACGGGTATACAGCTAAGAGAAACGAATTCCTCCGCCACCAAACGTGGATACGTTTGAAGAGATCAACTTACGCGATCTATTAGATATACTCTGTCAGACATTCTTCCATACAGGTCGTCCTGGGACTGGACAAACCGAAGGCACTATTATGTAAACAGGATAGCACTTGCATAACTCCGTCTTCAATTATCTTTGGCATATATGATTCGCAACGCTTATGCCAATACAGAGTGGTTCTTCAGATAATAATCCAACCAGTCTCTCCATATTAACAACGTTAAAATGGTCGAAAACTTCGATAGTCGATGAGTTAACTATCAAAGAAAAACACGTGTGCAAACAACGATATTATTTCCAATTGGAAATTATATCGATCAATCATCAACCATATATATATATATATATCTCCTCATTTCTATGTTTACAAAATATACGTTATTAACACTGGAAAACATTTCCATTTGTTTATTTACATATCACTATCATCCCACATCTATTAGACTCTAACTATAACCAACAAGAGAAAAACTTCCCAAGTATAAACCCCGAAGGCCGGAACCAACATCAGATTGATACCCAGAAAACTTATTCAACTTATTAATCTCTAGTCAGTTTCTAATTTCTGTTTAACTCCATTTTGATTTACTCTAATTGAATAACTCTATTTGTTTAACTCCTATTCGAATAACTAATATTGAATTTAACTCGATTTGCTTGACTCTAGATCGCAGCGATCACAATGGTTACGCCTGGTTCCCTCAGGAAACATCCGACCACCGTAGGCTATCTGCAGCTCTGCGAATTACACTAGCAGTCGTGCTAAATGGTAACTTATCCTAAATAACTATGTCTGATTAACTCCTTCGAATAAACTATATTGGATTTGACTTCTATTTGATAACTCTAATCGACTAACTCTTTTCTATCTCGTTAATTTCCTTTTTATAAATCCTATTTATGTTTCTAAATAAATGTTTCCTTTATACTTATATTTATTTCCTAAATAAATGTTCTCCTTTATAAAATCCTATGATTTTATAAATACTTTATTTTCAAAATATTTCCTTTTATAAAATCGGTTGATTTTATAAAATTCCTTTATTTCAATATACATTGAAATATTTCTTTTTACATCCCAGGGTTTCTTATGATATTAAAATATCGAATAACAATGATCAACATCATTCTACACACAAAATCCATAACAGATTATATATCACATCATATATTACAATACATGAACATAACAGTATTATAAATATTGAGGAGTCCAGTTGGACCCCTCCAACCTGTTTCCCTGCATCATAGATGTTAAACAACACGAATATAAAATATTTTATTAAGCAGAATCAATATTCGATTAACGATATATATATATATATATCGTTATCTATGATTTCAATCAATACACAAACAACTCATCCAACAGTTAACACACAACAATCAGTCATCATTTATCAGTTCTAAATATACGTTATAAAAATAGAGCTGTTCAGAGTTGGTGAGTTTTACCCACATTGGCGCGTTAATCGTTAAATAATGTTTTGCGTTTATTTGACTGCAGCAGACAATTTATTTCGCCATAAATTGTAACGAGTCCCGATTCGCTCCCAGTCAATTCCATTGTGTTGCTCCCGTCCATACGATCCCAACGGATCCAGTTTTGTCCAATTCCGATACCGTATGATGAAGTTACACCATTTACAAGTTAGTACACTATTTGAATTGAAATTTAAACTATATATATTTAGTTCACATGGGCCTTTACCTTTCACTCTTTGGCCCACTAACCCAACAGACCCGTACCCACCCCTTTAATCCTTCTTCCCAAAACCGACGGTCTCCAGTAAACCATCAAACCCATTTCCGCAACTTCAAGACATCCATGCTTCCACCATACTCCACTGTGACCAACAAAACCGGATTCAAACCCCTCCTCTACTCGTGCTCTACACACCCATCCCCTCCATGATAAACTCGCACACTTAAATGAAAATCCGTCCTCAGGTCAAAACGCATGCTCCGGTGAATCCATGTATCACTTTTGATAACCGAAATGCCCCAAATTTCTCAAGGAGGCGCGGTTCTTAATAAAAAACTCAAATAGAATGCTCACTCATTAAATCCAAGCTTCTACGGTCCAAAAACTTGAACCCTAGGACCACCAGCATTAACGTCGAACACAAAAAGAAAGTGCGAGTGGCCCAAAATGGGTACCAGGATACAGCGAAGGCCCTCATGAGTTCATACATATACTTATTATGATTTATGGAAATTCTTTTGATTTGTTTTTGATTTCTTGAGATCAAAACTTTTGCTGGAGTATGAAGAATTTGTGGTGGCTCAGTTGCGCTTTTAACTAATGAGGGTGTGGCTGTGAATAAAGAGAACGTGGCCTCTCTTTGATCAGTTATAAATTTTAGGATATTTTTCATTGATTAATTTATTCATTTATAATCTTACGTTATGTGTATTTACCTTCTAAAAATCGGTATGACCACATAAGGTACCTAAAAATCACGAAACTAAACGTGCAGCTACAGTTCGACATTACGGTCCCAACGAAACCGTTTTCGTCGAATTCCGACTTCGTATTCTCACACAGTGTAACAACCCGTATTTTTATAACATATTAAAACAAGAAATCAAGGCAGAATTAAATTTTAAAATTAGAATCAGGGGAAACGGGTTATGCCATTGCGTTCGTCTCGAAATTTTACATGAAATAGAGTCCGAGTTTTCGAAAATCGGAGTCCGGATGAAGAAGTTATGGCCTGTACAAGTTTCAGCAGTTTTCAGGCAGCACTGGACCAGGGGGTCGACCTACCCCCCCAGGTCGACCATAGGGTTGACCTACCCCCCAGGTCGACCATATGGTCGACCTCCCCCCCTTACAGGTCGACCTGGTCGGCCTGTTTTAACCCAGAACTCATTTTTGAAGCCTTAGACGTGTTTTGATGGTCCGGATTGATTCTAGGGTTAATCTAAGGGCCTAAACTAGTTGCTACCCCTATAAATACATCCTAAGACCTAGCCTAATTCGTACAAATCATTCTTATACTGCTATGCTGCTAATTCACCTCTTGAACCATGGCCGCCGCCTCCAAATTAAAGCTTAAGCATTCAAACTCGATTCAAATCAAAGATCAACGCTTCTACAACAATTCAAGAGAATAGATCAGCGACACCACAACAATTCAACGACTAATTTCTAGACTTGGCTTCTAAATTTCTTAAGACCACGATCTATAAGTTCCAGTTACTTTTAGATAAAAACTATAAATCTAATATGGGCATGTTGTAAATTGGAATTGATTTATGTATGATTCATATCTATTCTTGTTTTCTTCTTGGATCTTGACTATTGGGAATATTGCCTACAATGTTGAAACTATTGTTAATGGCCTAAGACTATGCCTATGACTGTGGACATAATATTTTGCCTATGCCTATGACTATGACGGTGAACATAAGACTATGCCTATGACCATGACGGTGAACATAAGACCGCCTATGACTATGAACAATAAGACTATGCCTATGACTATGACAAGGACAATTATGACTAATTACGTAAGATTCATGACCATGAGGTTATTTCCTAGGATTATAACTTTGAAATTGGATCTAAGCTTGACTTTCTTTATTTATCCTAGGATCTTGATTTTGGGGATTTTTCTATTTAAGTTAGATCTATCCATGTTCTTAAAACTAGATTATTATTCAAAACTTTTCATGTTCATACTATTATCAGATCTATATGCCTGCGATGTTTTAGTCAATTTAGTTATGTCATACCTTGGAATTAAATTAATAGTAGAACGATGTCTATTATGTTATAGGTGAAATTGAATGATATTTATCTATGTCTGTAGTTCTATTTTATTATCATGTTGAATTGAGAATTAATGAATAAGTCTATTCATATGTATATGAACTTGGAATATAACCTGTTATGACAAGTTGTGTAGTTTATCATGTTATGCAAGTTTTAGGTCATAAAATCATATCACATATGTGGCAAAATGTTAGATCTACATGTTTATGTGTTAAACCTACGTCATATTTCAAGTTCACACTTATTCATATGTTCGTGATTGATTTGCAAGTTCACATATATGTAAGTTGATTTAGTCTGTATTGCAAATTCACATATATGTATGTTGAATTAGTCCACGTTGCAAGTTCGCGCCTATGATATTCATGTTGATTACTTTGCAAGTACACACCTATGGTGTTCATATTGACTATGCCGAGAATGCCAAGTTTACACCTATGACATGTTTATGTTAATGGATTTCTTTATGCAAATTTTGTGTACGTTAAATTAGGCTAATTTTTAGCCTAATATTATATGTCAAAAATCATGCGGACGGAAAATTAGGCTAAGATTGTTATCCTAATATTTAGACGGGGTAACGTTGGGAAAAATTGGTAATCATAGTAAACTAGACATGAAACTTGCCTTGAAAACTTGACATGAACTTGACATGAATCTTGAACATGGACATGACACTAGAATAAACATGAAATTGGCCAACTCGAGGTTGGGTTGAGTTTGCAGTGTAAATCTGCACGGAACCGCCCGACAAATCTAGTTACTGCAAACAATAGGATCCAATGTGGGTAGTTGGTCATATCGCGCTTGAAACCCGAGGTCAGAATGAGTTGTGGTGTAAATCTGCCCGGAACCCCCCGGCATATCTAGTGACCACAACAACAGGTCTGATGTGAGAGGTTGGGGTGCATTAATGAATAAATGCCACATGATAGGGTTAAGTCATGAACCGCTTGAATATACTTAACCAATTTCACATGATGATTTGATAGGGTTAATTCATGAACCGCTTGAATATACTTAACCAATTTGACACGATGATTTGATAGGGTTAAGTCATGAACCGCTTGAATACACTTAACCAATTTGACATGATGATTTGATAGGGTTGAGTCATGAACCGCTTGAATATACTTAACCAACTTGATAGATGATTCGTAGGGCTATGTCATGAACTTGAACGACAACACTTAGCCAATTTGACATGACATGTAGGCTGGTTAAGTCACGAACTTGAATGACAACACTTAACCAACTTGACATGCTAGACTGATGGGGTTAAGTCTTGAATTTAAGTGACAACACTTAACCTACTGAACGGAAACCCTAGTTGCACGGTCCTTTTCAGCAGTAACCCACTAGATGTATCACGGTACCTTGGAACTAGGCAGGGTAGGGCACGAGTACTGGGCTGATTGTAAGTGACCAGAACGACGGCTGAGTTGGTGCGCCATTGTAGGCTCAGGCGGACTATGGTCGTGCACGTAGTCCGGAGTTGAAAAAGCAAGCATTGGGCACCGATAGGTTTACACTGTGCGTGCTTGATTCGTGTCGGTGGTTGGCACCATAGGGCTTGATACACCCTATGGTGGACCTAGCACAGGTGACTACATTTCGTGATTGGGTTGTATGACACATACACATGAACGAGCTAGGACTTGTAGGGAGCCGATCGATTAATAGATCGTTACGTGGAAAAAGGGTGTTGTTCGTTAGGTAGCATAATCCCTAGTGGTCCTAGGTGGCATAAACCCTAATCGAATCTAGAAAACGTTCAATAGGTAGCATAATCCCTAGCATAAATCCTAGTTGAACACGCGATAATTCATGATAAGGAAACCTAGCCAGAACAAGGGTGGCAGTCCAAACGATTTCAAGAATGGTGGCACTACGTTGAAGTAGTATAGAAATACGTGATGAAACCCGTACGATATACGGAAAGGGACTGTACATATACATGGAAAGGATGATACGGGTTGGGGTACTAGTACAGTTGGTGCAGAGAATATAGGAAATCAAAGAAAATAGTAGGAATGGTGAAGCTTAGAAATCTTGCGATGTTATACTTAATAGAAACCTTGCAATGTGATACTTGGTAGGAACCTTGTGATGATACTCTTGATAGGAAGCATGGGATGTTATACTTGATTCATCGTGCCTGTAGCTTACCTTGTCATCATGCTTATGTTTACTTTTAGTTTATTCATGCCATATTATCTTCACCTGTTTTTATGCTGAAAGCCACTAGGACTTACTCAGTCTTTATGACTGACCCAGTTTGTTTCGCCTCTTTTTCTTTCACTCCCCCTCCACCCCCCCAGGTTCGCAGGGTGGGAATACAGCTTAGTTCGGATCTTACCAAGCTCCAAGGCTCTTTCATGTACTGCTTGGATTTCTCTTGGCTACGGCTTGCTTTGCTGCTTTATTGGGGAATGCTACAGTTTATTTTTATGCTTCTTTGTTTTTGAGCAAAACAGATATTTTAGCTATGCAAATTGGGTATTGGAAGTTGATGGGCTTTTATTGTAAACAATTATATTTAATAAATGATTTGTAGTACCTCCACTTTACTTTCTGCTATTTTATATATGTCTGTCTTGTAATATTTCGGTTCCAGTACCCATAATGCTCCACTGAAGTTAAGGCATTCCCTTTGTGAGTGACCTTAACAGATGTGGGGTGTTACATTTGGTATCAGAGCAGAAGGTTACCAGACTGGGCAAAAGCTTTTAAAAACCTTCTGAAACTATTTTCAAAACGTATACAAAGAAGCATTTTTCTAAGAAAAGTTTTGTTTTACGAAAGGCATATTCCCCAAAGCCATATGCACTATCTTTTGATTCTCTCCTTGAGTCTCTTCTCTCTTTCTTTTTCACCATAGTTTTGTAGGTGTACGACACATGTAGGAGGGCAAAGGAGTGCCCAACCTCCATCAGTAGCCGCAGTAGTTTCATCTGCGACTAATCTTATTTCAAGCTTTGAAGAGTTGCAATGCGATGGAGGTGACTTTCGAGAGACTTGTCAACAAGCTATACAAGGATAGTAAGAACGAGGATAAAGAACACAAGCCTAAGGAGGAGGAACTTGTTGATATGGCTCAATCCACAAAGGAGGAAAAGGTGAAAGGAAAGAGGTCAAAGTAAAAGAATAATAAAACCTATGACAAGAAAGAACATCGTTGGTATGGTAAAAAGGGACATGTAGTTAAGTATCATAGGACAAGGACAAGGGTAAAGAACAAGATCGTCAAGAGGGCAATTGTATGCTCTCACTACTGGCATACCTAAGAGAGGTGGTAACGTTTCTGTTAAAAGTTTAGCTTCTCTTTTCTATCATACCGTGGGAACTTTGCTTTTGTACATCGCATCCTTTTAATTCTGCTTCGATAGTTGAGTCTCTGCACCTTAGTACTACCGTAGTAGAGGATCCCATTTTTTTGTCTCAAATCCTGTTAGGGAATCGGCTCATTTATTCATGACTTGTTTGGATTTAGGAATGTCTATGCTAAGTGTTGAGTTTAGAAGTAATGCTTATGTTTTTTTTGGGGCTATGGGTTGATTCTAGGGATGGAGAGGTTATCCAGTAATGGTGCCATTCTTGAGTATGAAAAGAGGGTAGTTAGATTCTTGACTTGCCTTGGTAATGCCCTCGAAGTCTAGTGTAACCCTTAGGGTTCTGCCATGTTTAGTTACCTAGAATCTCTTGATACATTTATCGATCCGCTCGAGTAGTGTTCACCACTAAGGCGGATGGTTCATTTCGCTTATGCATGAGTTATAGAAAATCACCTTAGTAAGTACATTTGGCAACATGGTTGACATCTGTTTGTTTTCAAGGGATAGTTCTTCTACGTGGAATACCTTATAGTGAGTAAACGAGATCCAGGATTCACCAGTTAATATTGGAGAGCTTGCATAAAACCATGAGTACGCAGTTATGTTTAAGCCGAGTATACTAGAATAAGAATAAGTAAAAGTGGAACGAGAGGCAACAGTGGAATGAGTTCCAACTCATATTTTGGAAACAAGAATTAAGAAGCTACGAAATTGTGAAGTGAAAGACGGTGAAAGCACAATGGAGTTAAGCTCAAGGAAATGCGACTCAGAAGATTGAAGACTAGATACGCATATCATATCTCTTTTTAAGAGTATACCCTTGATCCCTCTTTTCCTGTAAAGCTTATTTGCATGCTATCTTTCCAGTATATCCTCTTGGTCCTATTCTCAATCCCATTTCTGTTAGAAACCCCATAGGGAACATGACTCATCTGTTAGTAATACATTTTGGGGCTTGAGGGTGTCCGTTGGGTTGACTAAACTCTTTGGGTTTTATAGGATACGGGTTGGTTTTAGGACGGGATTTCCTTGCGACCTAAAAGGAGTCCATCATGCTTAGTTTCCTAGAATCATATATATTGGTTGGGTTGAGTAATTCTTTGGGTGTCGGCCTGATGTTGATTTCGGTCTTCGGGGCTGGTGCTTAGGGAGTTCTTCTCCAAATCAGTATATATGTGACATAGGTTTCCAGTTTTGACATTGCCTAATGGGCACAAGGTTTTTACTTGCTTCTATCGCTCGACTATACCTTTAGGTAGGAACAATTGGGTGCAAACATGTGTTTGAGACATGTTATGATTGATGGTTGCAAGTGGTTGCAAGTGGTTGCTAGTGGTTGCTCGTGATTGCATATACACGTACATTAGACACGAGATCGGCTCAGTCACCTTTCATATTGCATATGCATGAGTGTTTATATTTGTTTATGGACGAATTTCAATGTCATATCATGTGGATGTTGCATATGGATGGATGTTTGTGCACACATGTAGTGTTTATGTGACTAGGACTATTTGCATACATGTTGGACTCATTGCACTAAACATATTTTGCATTAAGAAGATCAATCAGGCCTGATCATTTGCATTAGATAAGGAACATATACACACACTTTCTGCATATGTTCATACCGCATTAGAAATCTCTTAAGGACAATGAATGCCTGTGATTTATGATTGAGTAGATGGATGATTGGATGGTAGGACACATTCTTCTTAACTTGAAGATTTCGGGGACGAAATCCTTTAAGGAGGGGAGAATGTAACAACCCATATTTTTATAACATATTAAAATAAGAAATGAAGGCAGAATTAAATTTTAAAATCAGAATCAGGGGAAACGGGTTATGCCATTGCGTTCGTCCCGAAATTTTACATGAAATAGAGTCCGAGTTTTCGAAAATCAGAGTCCGGATGAAGAAGTTATGGCCTGTACAAGTTTCAGTAGTTTTCAGGCAGCACTGGACCAGGGGGTCGACCATAGGGTCGACCTACCCCCCTAGGTTGACCATAGGGTCGACCAAAGGGTAAACCTACCCCCTAGGTCGACCATATGGTCGACCTCCCCCCTTACAGGTCGACCTGGTCGGCCTGTTTTGACCCAGAACTCATTTTTGAAGCCTTAGACGTGTTTTGATGGTACAGATTGATTCTAGGGTTAATCTAAGGGCCTAAACTAGTTGCTACCCCTATAAATACATCCTAAGACCTAGAGTAATTCATACAAATCATTCTTACACTGCTATGCTGCTAATTCACCTCTTGAACCATGGTCGCCGCCTCCAAATTAAAGCTTAAGCATTCAAACTCGATTCAAATCAAAGATCAACGCTTCTACAACAATTCAAGAGAATAGATCAGCGACACCGCAACAATTCGACGACTAATTTCTAGACTTGACTTCTAAATTTCTTAAGACCACGATCTATAAGTTCCAGTTACTTTTAGATAAAAACTATAAATCTAATATGGGCATGTTATAAATTGGAATTGATTTATGTATGATTCATATCTATTCTTGTTTTCTTCTTGAATCTTGACTATTGGGAATATTGCCTACGATGTTGAAACTATTGTTAATGGCCTAAGACTATGCCTATGCCTATGACTGTGGACATAATATTTTGCCTATGCCTATGACTATGACGGTGAACATAAGACTATGCCTATGACCATGACGGTGAACATAAGACCGCCTATGACTATGAACAATAAGACTATGCCTATGACTATGACAAGGACAATTGTGACTAATTACGTAAGATTCATGACCATGAGGTTATTTCCTAGGATTATAACTTTGAAATTGGATCTAAGCTTGACTTTCTTTATTTATCCTTGGATCTTGATTTTGGGAATTTTTCTATTTAAGTTAGATCTATCCATGTTCTTGAAACTAGATTATTATTCAATCCTTTTCATGTTCATACTATTATCAGATCTATATGCCTGCGATGTTTTAGTCAATTTAGTTATGTCATACCTTGGAATTAAATTAATAGTAAAACGATGTCTATTATGTTATAGGTGAAATTGAATGATATTGATCTATGTCTGTAGTTCTATTTTATTATCATGTTGAATTGAGAATTAATGAATAAGTCTATTCATATGTATATGAACTTGGAATATAACCTGTTATGACAAGTTGTGTAGTTTATCATGTTATGCAAGTTTTAGGTTGTAAAATCATATCACATATGTGACAAAATGTTAGATCTACATGTTTATGTGTTAAACCTACGTCATATTTCAAGTTCACACTTATTCATATGTTCGTGATTGATTTGCAAGTTCACATATATGTAAGTTGATTTAGTCTATGTTGCAAATTCACATATATAGTATGTTCAATTAGTCCGCGTTGCAAGTTCGCGCCTATGATATTCATGTTGATTACTTTGCAAGTACACACCTATGGTGTTCATATTGACTCTGCCGAGAATGCCAAGTTTACACCTATGACATGTTTATGTTAATGGATTTCTTTATGCAAATTTTGTGTATGTTAAATTAGGCTAAGTTTTTAGCCTAATATTATATGTCAAAAATCATGCGGACGGAAAATTCGGCTAAGATTGTTAGCCTAATATTTAGACGGGGTAACGTTGGGAAAAATTGGTAATCATAGGAAACTTGACATGAAACTTGCCTTGAAAACTTGACACGAACTTGACATGAATCTTGAACATGGACATGACACTAGAATAAACATGAAATTGGCCAACTCGAGGTTGGGTTGAGTTTGCAGTGTAAATCTGCCCGGAACCGCCCGGCAAATCCAGTTACTGCAAACAATAGGATCCAATGTGGGTAGTTGGTCATATCGCGCTTGAAACCCGAGGTCAGACTGAGTTGTGGTGTAAATCTGTCCGGAACCGCCTAGCATATCCAGTGACCACAACAACAGGTCTGATGTGAGAGGTTGGGGTGCATTAATGAATTAATGCCACATGATAGGGTTAAGTCATGAACCGCTTGAATATACTTAACCAATTTGACACGATGATTTGGTAGGGTTAATTCATGAACCGCTTGAATATACTTAACCAATTTGAAACAATGATTTGATAAGGTTAAGTCATGAACCGCTTGAATATACTTAACCAATTTGACACGAGGATTTGATAGGGCTAAGTCATGAACCGCTTGAATATACTTAACCAACTTGACAGATGATTCGTAGGGCTAAGTCATGAACTTGAACGACAACACTTAGCCAACTTGACATGACACGTAGGTGGGTTAAGTCATGAACTTGAATGACAATACTTAACCAACTTGACATGCTAGACTGATGGGGTTAAGTCTCGAATTTATATGACAACACTTAAACTACTGAACGGAAACCCTAGTTGCGCGGTCCTTTTCAGCAGTAACCCACTAGTTGTATCACGGTACCCTGGAACTAGGCAGGGTGGGGCACGATTACTGGGCTGATTGTAAGCGACCGGTACGACGGCTGAGTTGGTGCGCCATTGTAGGTTCAGGCGGGCTATGGTCGTGCACGTAGTCCGGAGTTGAAAAAGCAGGCATTGGGCACCGGTAGGTTTACACTGTTTGTGCTTGATTCGTGTCGGTGGTTGGCACCATAGGGCTTGATACACCCTATGGTGGACCTAGCACAGGTGACTACATTTCGTGATTGGGCCGTATGACACAGACACATGAACGAGCTAGGACTTATGGGGAGCCGATCGATTAATAGATCGTTACGTGGAAAAAGGATGTTGTTCGTTAGGTAGCATAATCCATAGTGGTTCTAGGTGGCATAAACCCTAATCGAATCTAGAAAAGGTTCAATATGTAGCATAATCCCTAGTGGTCCTAGGTGGCATAAATCCTAGTTGAACATGCGATAGTTCATGATAAGGAAACCTAGCCAGAATAAGGGTGGCAGTCCAAACGATTTCAAGAATGGTGGCACTACGTTGAAGTAGTATAGAAATACGTGATGAAACCCATACGATATACGGCAAGGGACTGTACATATACATGGAAAGGATGATACGGGTTGGGGTACTAGTACAGTTGGTGCAGAGAATATGGGAAATCAAAGAAAATAGTAGGAATGGTGAAGCTTAGAAATCTTGCGATGTTATACTTAATAGAAACCTTGCAATGTGATACTTGGTAGGAACCTTGTGATGATACTCTTGATAGGAAGCATGGGATGTTATACTTGATTCATCGTGCCTGTAGCTTACCTTGTCATCATGCTTATGTTTACTTTCAGTTTATTCGTGCCATATTATCTTCACCTGTTTTTATGCTGAAAGCCACTAGGACTTACTCAGTCTTTATGACTGACCCAGTTTGTTTCGCCTCTTTTTCTTTCGTCCCCCCCAAGGTTCGCAAGGTGGGAATACAGCTTAGTTCGGATCTTACCAAGCTCCAAGGCTCTTTCATGTACTGCTTGGATTTCTCTTGGCTATGGCTTGCTTTGCTGCTTTACTTGGGGAATGATTTATGACTATGGTTTTATGCTTCTTTACTATTGCAAGACAGATTTCGATGTAATGGATTTAATAGCATTTTGATGTAAAAGGCTTTAGACCTTTCTACATTTTTAAGCAATTAAATTTGGTTCTTCTTCCGCTGTTTTATATGGTCTGTCTTGTAATATTTCTGTGTATGTTTACCTAGATAATGCTCCACCAAAGCTAGTGCATTCCCTTTGTGAGTGACCCTAGCGGAGGTGGGGTGTTACACACAGCGTATTTTTAACAGTCAAAATACTGACTATTTCTCACTCTAAAAATCCGTGCGGCCACACAGTGACTCTAAAAATCACCAAACTTGGAATCTAACAACTATTTGACATTGCGGATCCAAAAAGATTAGTTTCGTCGAATTCCGACTTCGTTTGCAAAAGTGGCTATTTTTAAAGCTCTAAATAGCCTATTTAAATATATAAATATATTTAAATATAATTAAATTAAATATTAAATATTAAATATTATCGTCTATATTCACAGAGGAATACCATACAGCTCAGAATAAATCCTATATGGATTTACAACTCGATATTACATCGTCAGAGTTATATCGATGTTCGATTTCTATTTAAATCCTTATATAAAATATAATTAAATCGTTATTGTAATAACCCGGAAAATACGAGCCAATTTAAATTTTTTAAATTGGTCATTTCAAAGGAATTTGAACAATTGAAATAGAATATTTCAATAAAATAGTGAATTAGAAATAGTGAGTCAGTTTGAAAATTTGAATTCAAACTTTGACTGACTGTGCAGGGTGGAAAATATAACTGATTTTAGCGAAACCAAAAATATCTAAATCTGTTTATCAATACCTTTCTAACGAATCTGAAAAATCGAAGTTTCATAACGGGAATCAAAAGTTATGGCCGAATGAATTTTCAGAAAGGTCGCTATATAGAATATATAGCCCTGGAAAATTGATATTTTGCATACGACCTCGGAATTCGATGAAACCACTTTTGTTGGGTCCAGGATGTCAAACTATTGCTAAGTTTCAAATTTCATAATTTTTGAAGCTAGTATGTGAGCGTGGCAAAAGAAAATGTGTTTGGTCAATTTCTGTTAAATTGGATCGACCAGAAAATGGCCATTTTTCAAACGATCTCAGAATTCGATGAAACTAGTTTTGTTGGGACTGTAGCGTCAAAACATGGCTAGATTTATTTTTCTGGAATTTTTCGAATCAGTTTGTGGCCCTAGCAAATTGAAATGTACGTTCAGAGTTAAAAATTAAATGTTTTATACTTTAATTTGAAAAATAACTGACTGTAACAGTCGAATTGGCCAACGAAACATATCCCATTGTGTCCGGGATGGGGGTATTTAGCTGGGGACGACAGTTGTTGGACTTGAAAAGGAGTTCGTTGGAGAAAACACTATTTAAAAATATAATATATATATTGGCCAATCAGAATTTTTCTTTCATAAATTAAAAAAAAAACCCCGTAACCCTCGAAATGAACGGCGACGCGTGCTCCATTCTTCCCGACGAGATTCCGACCGTCTCAGCCTCCTATCGCCGCCGCCACCACCTGTCGTCGAACCGCCTCCGCCTCCTCTTCAAATCCGACCCCAACACCTCCTCCCTCGACGCCACCTCCGCCAGAATCGAGCCCGCCAACTTCACCATTTCCCATCGCCGCCCTGATCGCCACCGACCGCCGAGCTGCACCAAACCACCACCGACAGGACCGTTGCTCGAAGCTCTTCGATGTCAGCACCCCCGATCGTCCCCACGTGCCACGGATTTCGCGAAAACCTCAACCCTAGTTTCGAACCACTTAGAAAGGTGAGTCCTTTTTGATGTCTGCACTTTGAAAAATCATATCTTTTTGGTGTGTTGACGAAATTCGATGAAACAGGAAACATCGGGACCGCAAGGAAGCTCTCTACCACATAGAAGAAGCCGCGGATTTTTCTGAGTCATCTACGATTTTTAGCACTCCACAAACCAATGTGAGAAATCTAAATTAAATAAATTTGAATGGAAAATGTCGTGTATAAATTATATTAGCGAAATATAAATTACACACGTGTTGTATACCTCATGTACATGCGTGGTGTAAGCTATATAAGCGAAGTATGAATTTTACATGCATAGAATAATTGATATATGTGTTGAAATGCAAGTGAAATATAGCAATTATATTATATATATACTCCCCTCGTCCACAAACCATGGACGATATTTATTGTTGTGAACTGGTGTGAAATATTGGATGAAAAATACGAATGGTTGAATAATTGTTTGTGGTTGATATTGTTTGGTTGTGGTTGAAAAATACCCATTGTTGATTGAAATGAATTGGAAATATTTGTGGAAATAAAAATAAACATGCCGCCTGCGTGCGAATTAGATGCATGAATCCCCATTGTAAAAAAACGCGAGGTTTTAAGGTAGAGCGAGGAGCCGTACTAGGGACGGTGCCGGTTTTAACTACCCTGCCGTTATGCTGCCGAAATTTTGAATAAAATTCATGTGTTAGAATTATTTTCATATGTTGAAATTATCTTCATGCGTTGAAATTAAAGCCATATGTTGAAACTATATCCATGTGTGGAAATGTTCATGTGTTGAAAAGTGATGTGTGAAAATTAAATTTATTTGTGAATGAATGAAGTGTTTAAACAATAAAAATCACATTTTTTTAATATATATGAAGTATGTAAAATATTCGCCTTATATATAAATAGTTTCAACAATAAAAATTCCATCTTTCTAATATGAACAACATAAATAAAATATCCATGTGTGGAAATGCTCATGTGTTGAGAAGTGTGTGTAGTGGAAAAGTTTATGTGTTGAATAAAAAGAACGAACAATAAAAATTACATTTTTATTGAAACTATGAAGTGTTGAAAACATCCATTTGTCGAATAAATATTTTAAATGATAAAAATATCATTTTTATCATCTATGTGATATGCTAAAGATATGCGGACGTTGAAATAAATATTTGTGAATGAAATATTATTTTTAACATGCATAGGAACTAAATAAAATAGTCATGTGTTGAAATCAATTTTAGTTCACCAAAATTATCATCTTTGAAATGTGAAGTGTTAAAAGTAGCCACTTGTTCAAATAAATGTGCATGAGTTGAAATATACATTAATTAGCTAATGATGTGATTTTAGCCTATGCATGCAACATTAGAATGAATGGTGTTTTTAAACCAAAGTAAATCAAATATGAAGTTGAATGGAAAATGATAAGTGATAAAAATTGTATATATGTACATGTATATTTATTGAACAGGTTATAGCAAAGGGGCTAGAGAAGAGGAATAAAATTTTGTGCCCGACAAATAGGTACACATTTACTGTTTTGTTTGGGTGATGATTTTATGAGCCTGTTGGCTAGCCGCTTGGCTTTTTCTTTTTCTTTTTGACATGAGACGCCCGTGTGGCTATTTGGGAATTTTCCCAGCCCCTCCCGTACAAAGGAGGTTATGGCGAAATTTTCCAAAATTTAAAGGCGTTAGTGAAATAATTGAAGTGAAAACGATATAGGAATTTTTGAATGAACTATATTTATATAAATATAAAAATATAAATAAAATTAAAATGAAACATGGCCGTGCAGTTCGTGTTTTGAAACCGTGATTTCAAACGACTAGTGCGGGAAATCCGACCATTGGATTTTCCCGAAACCGCAACCGTTGGTTTCGCCTTGGAAATATCTTTCCAACGGCACCAACTGTGTGAAGATCCGACGGTTGGATTGTCTGGAATGTTTAATTCAAATCTGAAGAAAAACAGCGCCAGAAACGATTATATTTATATATTTATATAAATATAATTAAATTAAATCGAATAACGACACTGCAGTTCGTAAATTGAAATCGTAATTTCAAATGACTAGTGTGGAGAATCCGACCGTCGGATTTTCCCGAAAATGAAACCGTTGGATTCGTTTTGAAATGACCTTCCTAATGATATAAAATTTGTGAAGATCCAACGGTTAGATTTTCAGATATGTGTAAAACAAAATTAGTGAAAAGCCGCGCCAGTGCATCGACACGACCTGAAACGTCATTTAATTAAATATGGCCGTTTTTAAAATAAATAAAAATGGCGATATATCGTTATAAAATACTATAGACGATATAGAGTGGAAATAAACCAATTTCGTTGTGTTTGCTTGACATGTGATGGTTGAATGTATTTAACATGAGAATTATAACTAAAGAACTGAAATGTGAATGTTGAATAATCCAACCATGTGATAAATTGATTTGAAAATCTAAATATACGTGGATTATTTGAAAAGGCCGAGTTTATCTCATTTCAAATAATCGATCGACGTTGAGAAGTCGAAGAGTCGAAGACGGTTGAAGACCGACGATCTTCACATTGGATGGATGGGCGCTACGGATGCTCGTGATTGGAGTAGCTACCATGAAGGAACTGAAGTAGTAGCCGTCCAAACATACTGTTGATTGTACGGATATGCGAGGAATTGGTGCCTCCGGTTTCGTTCAGACCCAGAACGGACTAGTAAATGGACTGTGTGTCTGACATTGGATTTTGTTCTGTGTTGATTGATCTCTGTTAAGTATATATCTGTTTGGCGGCGGAGAATTTATTCTCTTGCTTAACGCCCTTCTCTGAGACGTACGAGCTCAGAGGTTACATATTGATAGAAATCAGTCGCATGGAGTGGATTGCCTGTGTGGCACGCCTAAGTGGCATATGATCAAGGCTTCTGTTGCAAAGCAAAGTCTTGTGGTTGATGATCAAAGCATGGTCTGTGTGATGTAGCTTTGTGTATGACGTGAATTCGCGAGCCTCACACCTCGGTATGAGTCAAAAACGGGAGAGTGACTGCAGGGAGAGCACGACGTTTCTTTCTAGCTATGGTGGTGTCAGTGACCTACCAGCCCTGACATTATTTATACTTTTCACCTGTGTGGTTGTTGGAATGCGAGGCGCCTCGATATAGGTCTGTAAGGACCGGGAAACGTGTGTTCAGGAATAATTAATCCTCAAAAGTAAGAGAGGACCGGCCCTGAAGGTCCAAGGATCATAGTGGGGTCCTGGGACATTTGCTAGAGTGTCTCAAATCGGAGAGGAGCTTGCCCCTTGCCTCGACTCATGAAGGAATCCAATTTTCAATATGAAATATGCGGACGTGATTGTATTACTAGTATGGAGACATAGTAGATGGTAGCTATGCCGCCTAGGATTGATATTTATGATTGAATTTGCTTTTGAAACATATATGCACTAGTAATAATATCAAACACATTTGTTTTATTCGTATGAAGCATTTTTTGCCATTATAAGGTAAAAACTCTATCCTCTGGCTTGCGTTGCATTGTGTGATGGGACTGAGTCTTATAATGGCTTCATTTTATAAAAAGCATTGCGATGATTTAATCATTTACTTTATTTCATGCACTAGCACTCATTGGAGTAAACCCGTTCCGCGAAAGTGGCGTGGTCCTTTGATTTGCCTTATTATTGTTGTTAATAAGTTAAGTAGATTTCTCATACCAGTCCCATGACTGACTCGCAGTTTGTTTCACCTTGCAAACTCGGGTGCCCTCATTTTCACACGGGCAGCCTAGTTACAGGTTTCTGACGCACTTTTGGCTCATGGCGAGGCTTGACTACACCGTGCTGACTTGGATTTTCTCCGCCATTACTGTATCTATATTATGATTCCGCCATTGGCGATGTAGACTGATATTTATTTTGTGTATTCTTTATGTATGATTCCGCCTCAGGCGATGGTGACTGATTATGTATCATTATGCACTAAGTTGTATCCTGTACTGTTCTTCTCTGATGTGATGATATCTATATGATTCCACTGTCATATGTGTGTAAATTATTCTATTTTCTGTTTATGCTATTATCTGTGATCTGCTAATGATGATTAATGTGTTATATTCCAATGATTATCCTTAACACCGTGTAACGGGGTTTTGGGATCGTCACAGCTGGTATCAGAGCTTTGGTTAACCTTAGTTCTGGAGTCTAACACATTAAACATTTCGTCAAAATAGAATCAGTAGTATTCTAAGGCAAGTCGCTCATTAGAGATAGGACTAGTAAAGTCCTAGAATGAGCCGAGCAGAATAGCAAAAACAATTCGATCAGTCCATCGTTATCTTTCCGTAAATTTTCTGCTTAATCATGCAATAAACTATCATTTCTGTTAGCTGACTCTTTTCTTGCTTATACAGAATTTGAGAAATGGCTACCAGAGCAGCCGCCGCTAGAGGAGGCCGTGTCGGCCGAGGCCGAGGAAGGGGAGAAGCCCCAGTTCAAGAAGGACCTTTGATACAACCTCCGGCAGCTCAATACTTCGAGCTAGACCTTGTAGCTAAGAGATATAAGAACTTAGGAGGCAAGACCTTCTCGGGAACTGGCACCGTAATAGAGGCCCTTGCATGGCTCAAAACATGCGAGAAAATTCTTGAAGGCCTAAGGCTTGGAGACGAAGATAAAGCTATTATGGGCGCCTGGCTTATGCAGGAACAAGATGAACTATGGTGGGAATCTCTCACCGCCGGGAATAGAGAAGCTGGAAGAACATGGGATGGATTCAAAGAACTTTTCAAGGAGAAATATGTCCCAGAACAAGCTCTAGAACGAATGCACGATGATTTCGCCAACCTCTAGCAGGGGGATCTTTCCATGCAAGATTATCTGAATAAATTTACACTGTTGTCGCCCTATGCTCCGGAGCTCGTCGCCACGGCAAAATCCAAAATTAAGAGGTTTATCCTTGGGCTAAGGCGACAGTATCATGATAGAGCCATGGCCCACGTCAAGCTGGAATTCAACGAACTGGTGGAAATGACATGTAACTACGAAGACCTTGACTAAAGGCATCTGGATCAGGATCGCGCTAAAAGCCAGGCCGGGAATAAGCACAAGCCTGCTGTAAATCAAGGCGAGTCAAGCCAAGCGGCATCTTCGAATCCACAAACCAGTAAGCCGCCAAGAGTAAACTGCTTTAACTGTGGCAAGCCGGGGCACTACTCAAATGTCTGCACAGCTCCGAAAAGGCAGAGAACCAATTCTCAAGGTTCGAGCCAAGGCTTCCAGAACCCTCGCTCGTGCTTCAACTGTCGAAAGACAGATCATCTTGTTAGGGACTGTCCTTTGTTGAAGAAGGCCACAGTAGCTCATGTGTATGACGGGTCGAGCCCGCCAGCTGCTTCCGATGGAGCAGGTAAACCTGATGTTTTGGGAGGTACCCTTATAATTAAAAATATTCCTGTCTCTGTATTGTTTGACACAGGTGCATCACGTAGTTTTATTGCTAGTAACACAGTGCACAAATGAAAATTAAAACAGAGGAGGCTTAAAGAATCGGTTGAAGTACATAATCCGATAGGTGGTTCTATTATTCTCAGTTCATGTTGTAGAGTGCCAATCTCTTATTCTTCCTACAAATTTCCCATTAATTTAATCGTTATGGATTTTCCCGAATTCGACGTTATCCTTGGGTTAGAATGGTTAACGAAATACGAAGCCGAAGTGAAGTGTGCTGAAAGAATCGTTAAAATTCGAACGAAGCTTGGATATATTCTGGTACCCTGTCATGGTTCGAATCCAAATAGAGAAGAATTTTGGTCGGCATTAGAAATTATCCCACTTCCATCGAAAAGATTCCGATTGTTAGAAACTATGCGGATGTGTTTGAAGAAGTTGAAAACTTACCTCCGCAAAGAGAAATAGAATTCCGAATCGATCTAATTCCCAATGCCAGGCCGGTGGTACATCCAATTCGCAGAATGACTCCGAAGGAAAAAGAAGAATTAGGCGATTAAACTCGTCAACTGTTGTGGAAGGGTCTAATCAGACCTAGCTTTTCTAATTGGGGTGCAGCTGTTGTGATTGTCCCAAAGTCAGACGGTACTCTTCGATTATGTGTTGATTACCGAGACCTCAACATACAGACGCTCAAAAACAAGTATCCATTACCCCACATAGACGATTTGCTAGACCAATTGAATGGGGCGAAAGTATTTTCCCAAATGGACCTAGCTACAGGTTTTCATCAATAGGATAGCAGAAGAGTGTGTTCCTTTGACAGCTTTCAGAGGTCCAGACATATTTTATGAATGGTTAGTAATGCCGTTTGGCCTATGCAATGCTCCAGCATACTTTGTCGATCTAATGAATAGAGTATTCAGGGGAGTTCTGAATAAATTTGTCCTCGTCTTCATCGATGATATTTTAATCTACTCCAAATCAAAACCCGAGCATGAAAAACACTTAGAACAAGTATTGGAGATTCTAAGGAAGAACGTCTTCAAAGCCAAATTCTCTAAATGTGTCTTCTGGCAAGAAGAAGTCAAATTTCTTGGCCATGTCATGTCAGAGAAAGGGATTTCTGTTGACCCAAGCAAAATAACAGCGATTCAAGACTGGAAACAACCCACTACTCCCACAGAAGTTAGAAGTTTTATGGGGTTGGCTAGTTATTATCGAAAGTTCGTTAAGGATTTTTCGAAGATATCAGGTCCGTTAACGAAGCTCACTAAGAAACATGAGAAGTTCAAGTGGACTTCAGACTGTGAAGAAGCTTTCCAGGAATTGAAATCGAAACTGGCCACTGCTCCAGTGTTAACCATTATTGATGGAAATCAGATCTAACAGTTTGGACAGATGCTTCTATTAGAGGTCTTGGTGCAGTGTTAATGCAAAGAGGCCAAGTAGTCGCTTATGCAAGCCGCCAACTGAAACCGCATGAGAAGAATTATGTGACTCATGATCTTGAGTTGCTAGCTATCGTTTTTGCATTGAAAATCTGGAGGCATTATTTATTGGGCGAGAAATTTATACTGTACACAGATCATCAATCACTGAAGTATTTATACACCCAGAAAGATCTGAATTTGAGACAGCAGCGTTGGCTAGAATTTCTTGCAGCGTATGATCTTGATATCCTATATACGCCGGGGAAGGCTAACGTTGTAGCAGATGCGCTTAGTAGGAAAACCGCAATCATTGCCAATCTCATAATTACGCCTGGATTGATTGATAAGATTTCAGCCCTTCAAAAAGACGATGAATTCATTCAGAGAATCAGTCAGAGGGTCAAGGAAGGTGAAACCACGAGTTTTCGTATTGACAATAAGGGGGTTCTCAGGTTAAATAATAGGATTTGCATCCCAAATATTCTAGGCCTTCGAAGAGAAGTGCTAGACGAATGCCATAAATCCAAATTTTGCATACATCCTGGGGTGAGTAAAATGTACCACGATATCAAACGCACTTTCTGGTGGAGGGCAATGAAAAGGGATATTTCTTTGTATGTTAGCAGATGCCCTACTTGTCAATTGGTCAAGAGTGACCAACAAAAGCTAGTTGGATTGTTGCAACCGTTGGAAGTCCCAGGTTGGAAATGGGAACAGATTTCCACGGATTTCATAGATGGTTTGCCGCGAACCAGGAAAGGTAATGACAGCATTTGGGTAATCGTAGATCGCTTCACGAAGACTGCCCATTTTATACCTGTCAGATCCAATAGAACCGCTCAAAGTCTAGCACATATATATTTCAAAGAAATCGTTAAGCTGCATGGAATTCCCATCAGCATAGTCAGTGATAGAGACCCGATATTTGCTAGCAAATTCTGGGAGGCTTTCCAGACAGAATTGGGAACAAAACTGAATATGAGCACCGCTTATTACCCTCAAACAGATGGCCAAACTGAGAGGGTGAATAGAATTCTAGAAGATTTATTGCGGGCTTGTATAATTGACTTTGGTGGGTCATGGGAAGATCACTTGCATTTGGCAGAATTCTCATATAACAATAGCTATCAAGCAAGTTTGGGAATGCCTCCATTTGAAGCATTATATGGCAGACCGTGCAGATCTCCAGCATGTTGGGTAGAACCTGGCAATAGACTTGTGTTAGGACCCGATATGATTAGAGAAGCATCTGATAAAGTCGACTTCATCAAAAAGCGATTGAGAACCGCCCAAAGCCGACAGAAAAGTTATGCAGATTCTAGAAGAAGAGATTTGACATTTACTGTTGGTGATCATGTTTATTTGATAGTTTCTCCGATGAGAGGAGTAATCAGATTTGGCAAAACTGGGAAGTTGGCACCGAGATTTATTGGTCCCTTTCCTATACTTGAACGAATTGGAACTCTTGCTTATAGGGTTCAATTACCAGATTGGTTGCCTAAAGTGCATGATGTATTTCACATATCTCAACTTAGAAGACATGTGCATGATCCAGATCTTGTTGTAGAAGAAGCAGCGCAACAGGATGTAGACATAACTCCAGAATTTGCAGTCAGAAGAGAGCCATTAAAGATTGTTGGCAAAGAAACTAGAGAACTAAGAAGCAAAAAGGTTCATTTAGTCAAAGTGCAGTGGAGCAGTGATCCTAGAGACTGTACTTGGGAGACTGAGGAAAGCATTAAGCAAGCATACCCCAAATGCAGAGTGGATATCTCTGACTAACTCCGGTGCAAGGTACCTTTACAATGCTTTGCATTTACATTTTGTTTCCTACTTTACTGTTGTTTCCTTTTCGAGGACGAAAAGTTTTAAGTGGGGGAGATTGTAATAACCCGGAAAATACGAGCCAATTTAAAAAAATTTAATTGGTCATTTCAAAGGAATTTGAACAATTGAAATAGAATATTTCAATAAAATAGTGAATTAGAAATAGTGAGTCAGTTTGAAAATTTGAATTCAAACTTTGACTGACTGTGCAGGGTGGAAAATATAACGGATTTTAGCAAAACCAAAAATATCTAAATCTGTTTATCAATACCTTTCTAACGAATCTGAAAAATCGAAGTTTCATAACGGGAATCAAAAGTTATGGCCGAATGAATTTTCAGAAAGGTCGCTATATAGAATATATAGCCCTGGAAAATTGATATTTTGCATACGACCTCGGAATTCGACGAAACCACTTTTGTTGGGTCCGGAACGTCAAACTATTGCTAGGTTTCAAATTTCATAATTTTTGAAGCTAGTATGTGAGCGTGGCAAAATAAAATATGTTTGGTCAATTTCTGTTAAATTGGATCGACCAGAAAATGGCCATTTTTCAAACGATCTCAGAATTCGACGAAACTAGTTTTGTTGGGACCGTAGCGTCAAAACATGGCTAGATTTATTTTTCTGGAATTTTTCGAATCAATTTGTGGCCCTGGCAAATTGAAATGTACGTTCAGAGTTAAAAATTAAATGTTTTATACTTTAATTTGAAAAATAACTGACTGTAACAGTCGAATTGGCCAACGAAACATATCCCATTGTGTCCGGGATTGGGGTATTTAGCTAGGGACGACAGTCGTTGGACTTGAAAAGGAGTTCGTTGGAGAAAACACTATTTAAAAATATAATATATATATTGGCCAATCAGAATTTTTCTTTCATAAATTAAAAAAAATAAAAAAAACCCCGTAACCCTCGAAACGAACGGCGACGCATGCTCCATTCTTCCCGACGAGATTCCGACCGCCTCAGCCTCCTATTGCTGCCGCCACCACCTGTCGTCGAACCGCCTCCGCCTCCTCTTCAAATCCGACCCCAGCACCTCCTCCCTCGACGCCTCCTCCGCCAGAATCGAGCCCGCCAACTTCACCACTTCCCATCGCCGCCCTGATCTCCACCGACCGCCGAGCTGCACCAAACCACCACCGACAGGACCGTTGCTCGAAGCTCTTCGACGTCAGCACCCCCGATCGTCCCCACGTGCCACGGATTTCGCGAAAACCTCAACCCTAGTTTCGAACCACTTAGAAAGGTGAGTCCTTTTTGATGTCTGCACTTTGAAAAATCATATCTTTTTGGTCTGTTGATGAAATTCGATGAAACAGGAAACATCGGGACCGCAAGGAAGCTCTCTACCACATAGAAGAAGCCGCGGATTTTTCTGAGTCATCTACGATTTTTAGCACTCCACAAACCAATGTGAGAAATCTAAATTAAATAAATTTGAATGGAAAATGTCGTGTATAAATTATATTAGCGAAATATAAATTACACACGTGTTGTATACCTCATGTACATGCGTGGTGTAAGCTATATAAGTGAAGTATGAATTTTACATGCATAGAATAATTGATATATGTGTTGAAATGCAAGTGAAATATAGCAATTATATTATATATATATACTCCCCTCGTCCACAAACCATGGACGATATTTATTGTTGTGAATTGGTGTGAAATATTGGATGAAAAATACGAATGGTTGAATAATTGTTTGTGGTTGATATTATTTGGTTGTGGTTGAAAAATACCCATTGGTGATTGAAATGAATTGGATATGTTTGTGGAAATAAAAATAAACATGCCGCCTGCGTGCGAATTAGATGCATGAATCCCCATTGTCAAAAACCGCGAGGTTTTAAGGTAGAGCGAGGAGTCGTACTAAGGACGGTGCTGGTTTTAACTACCCTGCCTTTATGCTGCCGAAATTTTGAATAAAATTCATGTGTTAGAATTATTTTCATATGTTTAAATTATCTTCATGCGTTGAAATTAAAGCCATATGTTGAAACTATATCCATGTGTGGAAATGTTCATGTGTTGAAAAGTGATGTGTGAAAATTAAATTCATTTGTGAATGAATGAAGTGTTTAAACAATAAAAATCACATTTTTTTAATATATATGAAGTATGTAAAATATTCGCCTTATATATAAATAGTTTCAACAATAAAAATTCCATCTTTCTAATATGAACAACATAAATAAAATATCCATGTGTGGAAATGCTCATGTGTTGAGAAGTGTGTGTAGTGGAAAAGTTCATGTGTTGAATAAAAAGATCGAACAATAAAAATTACATTTTTATTGAAACTATGAAGTGTTGAAAACATCCATTTGTCGAATAAATATTTTAAATGATAAAAATATCATTTTTATCATCTATGTGATATGCTAAAGATATGCGGACGTTGAAATAAATATTTGTGAATGAAATATTATTTTTAACATGCATAGGAACTAAATAAAATACTCATTTGTTGAAATCTATTTTAGTTCACCAAAATTATCATCTTTGAAATGTGAAGTGTTAAAAGTAGCCGCTTGTTCAAATAAATGTGCATGAGTTGAAATATACATTAATTAGCTAATGATGTGATTTTAGCCTATGCATGCAACATTAGAATGAATGGTGTTTTTAAACCAAAGTAAATCAAATATGAAGTTGAATGGAAAATGATAAGTGATAAAAATTGTATATATGTACATGCATATTTATTGAACAGGTTATAGCAAAGGGGCTAAAGAAGAGGAATAAAATTTTGTGCCCGACAAATAGGTACACATTTACTGTTTTGTTTGGGTGATGATTTTATGAGCCTGTTGGCTAGCCGCTTGGCTTTTTCTTTTTCTTTTTGACATGAGACGCCCGTGTGGCTATTTGGGAATTTTCCCAGCCCCTCCCGTACAAAGGAGGTTATGACGAAATTTTCCAAAATTTAAAGGCGTTAGTGAAATAATTGAAGTGAAAACGATATAGGAATTTTTGAAAGAACTATATTTATATAAATATATAAATAAAAATAAAATTAAAAAGAAACGTGGCCGTGCAGTTCGTGTTTTGAAACCGTTATTTCAAATGACTAGTGCGGGAAATCCGACCATTGGATTTTCCCGAAACCGCAACCGTTGGGTTCGCCTTGGAAATATCTTTCCAACGGCACCAACTGTGTGAAGATCCGACGGTTGGATTGTCTGGAATGTTTAATTCAAATCTGAAGAAAAACAGCGCCAGAAACGATTATATTTATATATATAAATATAATTAAATTAAATCGAATAACGATGCTGCAGTTCGTAAATTGAAATCGTAATTTCAAATGACTAGTGTGGAGAATCCGACCGTCGGATTTTCCCGAAACTGAAACCGTTGGATTCGTTTTGAAATGACCTTCCTAATGATATAAAATTTGTGAAGATCCAACGGTTAGATTTTCAGATATGTGTAAAACAAAATTAGTGAAAAGCAACGCCAGTGCATCGACACGACCTGAAACGTCATTTAATTAAATATGGCCGTTTTTAAAATAAATAAAAATGGCGATATATCGTTATAAAATACTATAGACGATATAGAGTGGAAATAAACCAATTTCGTTGTGTTTGCCTGACATGTGATGGTTGAATGTATTTAACATGAGAATTATAACTAAAGAACTGAAATGTGAATGTTGAATAATCCAACCATGTGATAAATTGATTTGAAAATCTAAATATACGTGGATTATTTGAAATGGCCGAGTTCATCTCATTTCAAATAATCGATCGACGTTGAGAAGTCGAAGAGTCGAAGACGGTTGAAGACCGACGATCTTCTTATTGGATGGATGGGCGCTACGGATGCTCGTGATTGGAGTAGCTACCATAAAGGAACTGAAGTAGTAGCCGTCCAAACATACTGTTGATTGTACGGATATGCGAGGAATTGGTGCCTCCGGTTTCGTTCAGACCCAGAACGGACTAGTAAATGGACTGTGTGTCTGACATTGGATTTTGTTCTGTGTTGATTGATCTCTGTTAAGTATATATCTATTTGGCGGCGGAGAATTTATTCTCTTGCTTAACGCCCTTCTCTGAGACGTACGAGCTCAGAGGTTATATATTGATAGAAATCAGTCGCATGGAGTGGATTTCCTGTGTGGCACGCCTAAGTGGCATATGATCAAGGCTTCTGTTGCAAAGCAAAGTCTTGTGGTTGATGATCAAAGCATGGTCTGTGTGACGTAGCTTTGTGTATGACGTGAATTCGTGAGCCTCACACCTCGGTATGAGTCAAAAACGGGAGAGTGACTGCAGGGGGAGCACGACGTTTCTTTCTAGCTATGGTGGTGTCAGTGACCTACCAGCCCTGACATTATTTATACTTTTCACCTGTGTGGTTGTTGGAATGCGAGGCGCCTCGATATAGGTCTGTAAGGACCGGGAAACGTGTGTTCAGGAATAATTAATCCTCAAAAGTAAGAGAGGACCGACCCTGAAGGTCCAAGGATGATAGTGGGGTCCTGGGACATTTTCTAGAGTGTCTCAAATCGGAGAGGAGCTTGCCCCTTGCCTCGACTCATGAAGGAATCCAATTTCCAATACGAAATATGCGGACGTGAATGTATTACTAGTATGGCGACATAGTAGATGGTAGCTATGCCGCCTAGGATTGATATTTATGATTGAATTTGCTTTTGAAACATATATGCACTAGTAATAATATCAAACACTTTTGTTTTATTCGTATGAAGCATTTTTGGCCATTATAAGGTAAAAACTCTATCCTCCGGCTTGCGTTGCATTGTGTGATGGGACCTGAGTCTTATAATGGCTTCATTTTATAAAAAGCATTGCGATGATTTAATCATTTACTTTATTTCATGCACTAGCACTCATTGGAGTAAACCCGTTCCGCGAAAGTGGCGTGGTCCTTTGATTTGCCTTATTATTGTTGTTAATAAGTTAAGTAGATTTCTCATACCAGTCCCATGACTGACTCGTAGTTTGTTTCACCTTGCAAACTCGGGTGCCCTCATTTTCACACGGGCAGCCTAGTTACAGGTTTCTGACGCACTTTTGGCTCATGGCGAGGCTTGACTACACCGTGCTGACTTGGATTTTCTCCGCCATTACTGTATCTATATTATGATTTCGCCATTGGCGATGTAGACTGATATTTATTTTGTGTACTCTTTATGTATGATTCCGCCTCAGGCGATGGTGACTAATTATGTATCATTATGCACTAAGTTGTATCATGTACTGTGCTTCTCTGATGTGATGATATCTATATGATTCCGCTGTCATATGTGTGTAAATTATTCTATTTTCTGTTTATGCTATTATCTGTGATCTGCTAATGATGATTAATGTGTTATATTCCAATGATTATCCTTAACACCGTGTAACGGGATTTTGGGATCGTCACAGTTATGGTCAGAGCGCTGCATTTCTGAGAATTTGATTTGGACGTAACTCAAAATCTACACGACGAAATCCCGATATTTCTCTTCCACTAGAAAGATATACTCCACCATCTCCACATGTTTCTTGTTTCACAGAAATCCGATTTAAAACGAACCCTGTATATTCAGTTGAAGTTCAAATCGCCAAATAGCGAACTACCGCGTCGTTACGCGCTCTATTTTAATTATATTATAATTCTACGTTCAAACTGACATCGATTGAATATATTCGTCAATATAATTCAACTCTAAGCTGAATTAAATCTTAGGGATGACCCAGTTCACAGAATATTGTAATTTCCAATATTTTGATTATTTCTGAATTAAATATATTATTCTATTATTTAATTTTAATTAAATATTCACTATAATTTAATTTTAATTAAATATTCACTATAATTTAATTAACGAATATTTAATTTCCTAAATCACTATTTATATAATTAAATAAATTAATTATATCCCTAGAAAATACAGATCATTACATTAGAGATGTTCAAAGGGCAGCTCCCAATGTTGGTAATGGTCCAGCGGTGTAGGCGCCTAGGGCCGATTTCGCCAAGTTGAACAAGGATTATACTAGTCTTGGTGGGAAGCCATTCCATGGAACGGAGTCGGCTAGTATGTTCAGGATTGGTTGGATAGCTGCGAGCGTATCTTCGAAGAATTAGGTATCGAGGATGCAATGAAGAGAAGGCTAGCATCCCGTCAGCTGCAAGGACGGGCAATGAATGGGTGGAATGCTATAAATGCAGCTACTCCCGAAGATCAGATTACTTGGGATCAGTTTAAGGTTCGCTTTAGCAATAAGTTCATTCCAGCTGCTCAGAAGACAGTGTTGTTTAAAAGATTCTTGGAACTCAAGCAGAAAGGCAGAGCTGTCTCGGAGTATATTGCCGAGTTCGATATTTTGTCGAAATATGGGTTATCCCTGATAGATACCGCAGAGAAGAAGAACGAGAAGTTCATAACTGGTTTGGATGGATACTTGGGGGAAAGGCTTATTAACCACATCGATGAGACGTTTGAGTCGATTGTGGGGAAAGCTTTAAGATCAGAAAGTCTTTACCCTAAGTCGAAGACTGAGGTCGCATCTGCAGAGGAGCCAAAACCGCAAGCAAGCGGTGGAAGCAAGAGTGGTTCTCAGAATAAGAGGAAGTAGAACCAGAATAAGGATGGCCAGAAGAAGAAGAAAGATATTGAGTGCTTTAGTTGTGGCAAGAAGTGCCACTATGCTAGTAATTGTCGAGCGAACCTAGCAGACAGGAAGTCCTTCAACTGTGGCCAAGTGGGACATCACAAGGACAAGTGTCCACAACCCCCTAAAGAAAAGAAGATGGTGAAAGCATATGCCCTTAATGCTATTCCTTCTTCGTTGAATGCCCCCACTGCGGTGGAGGAAGGAAAGAATGTAGTTATCCAAGGTATGCTTTCTGTTTATGATGTTCCTGTTAGAGTTTTGTTTGATACCGGAGCTTCCAATTCTTTCATATCTAGTGACCTGGTAAATAGGTTGGGATTGGAGCCCAAGATTGTCGATAGACCTTTAGTAGTGACGAACCTGATTGGTGGTTCTACTAGCCTTAGTATGATTTGTCGTAATATGGTCTTATCAAGACATGGATGTATGTTTATTGCTTTGTTTTGGGCTTTACTGGGTTTGGCATTATTTTGGGAGTCGATTGGCTCCAAAGATACGGGGTGGGGGTAAACTGTGAAGGCTTTTTGGTGACAGTTAGAGCGGATGATGGGTGGAGGGTAGTGTTTGGTGGTCTAACCAGTGAGGGGGTAATGGCTAGTTTTCTAAATTCCCTCGACATCCCGCGTGATGAGTTGTAAGATGTGCCCGTGATTGGCCTGTATTCGGACGTCTTCGAAGAGGTGACTGGGCTTCCACCACATCGAGAGATTGAGTTCCGTATTGATTGAGTGAAAGATGACAGACCTATAGTGATGTCACTTCATCGTATGGCACCAAAGGAGCAGCGGGAGCTCGAGGTGCAAGTCAACGATCTTTTGAAGAAGGGATTTATCAAAAGGAGTGTTTCTGAATGGGGAGCACCAGTTGTGTTTGCTACCAAGGAGGATGGTTCCCTTCGTTTGTGCGTAGACTATCGCGAGTTGAACAAAGTGACGAGGAAGAATAAGTATCCTCTTCCATGGATAAATGATTTGTTTGAGCAGTTGAGTGGAGTGAGGGTGTTTTCTCATTTGGATCTCACGACAGGTTTTCATCATCTTAGAGTGGAATCTAAGAGTATAGCTAAAACGGCATTTCGGACGCCGTCTGGAATTTATGAGTGGTTGGTCATGCCATTCGGGCTGACCAATGCCCCAGCATATTTTGTGGATCTTATGAATAGGGTATTCAGAGATCAGCTGAATAAGTTTGTTCTTGTGTTTGTGGATGATATTTTGGTTTACTCAAGGACAGAGGAAGAACACAAGGAACATTTGAGGATACTGATGGAGGTGTTGAGAAAACACCAACTGAAAGCGAAGTTTTCTAAATGTCACTTTTGGAAGAGGGAAGTGAGATTCTTGGGCCATGTTGTTTCAAAGAATGGTATTGCCGTGGACCCTGCGAAGGTGGCTACGGTACAGGATTGGTCTACGCCCAAGAATGCAACGGTCATAAGAAGTTTCTTGGGATTAGCTGGATATTATCGCAAGTTTATCCAAGACTTCTGCAAGATAGCAGAACCGTTGACTCAGTTGACCAAGAAAAATCAAGCTTTCGTCTGGGATGAAAAGTGCGAAAATGCATTCAAGAGTTTAAAGGAAAAGTTGACATGTGCACCAGTGTTAGTCATTCATAAGGGGAATGAAGAGATGATAGTATATACGGATGCATGTGGCATAGGACTCGGTGCTGTACTGATGCAAGGAGGTAGGGTTGTAGCTTATGCAAGTCGGCAATTGAAACCGCATGAGAGAAGATACCCTACCCATGATTTGGAATTAGCAGCGATCGTATTCGCATTGAAGATGTGGAGACATTATCTCTTGGGAGAAAGATTCGAGTTGTTTACTGATCATAAGTCATTAAAGTATCTTTTCTCTCAAAAGGATCGAAATCTCCGACAGCAAAGATGGTTAGAATTCTTAGCTCCCTATGATTTCGACATCGCATATACACCAGGAAAGGGCAATGTGGTGGCTGATGCATTGAGTAGAAGACATGCCAGTTTAGGGGCTATGTTTCTTGAATGGAAGCAGCTGGAGTACATCGCTGGGTATGATTCCAGACCGAAGTGCGAATTGGATCCAGAATTGTTAGCAAATTTGACGATCAGACCCACTTTGATTGAGCGGAATGGTTCCAGTCAGAGGAACGATCCTAACCTATTGGAAATCATCTCAAAGTTAGAGATGGTAATCGACGGAGAGATGAACAAGTATGGGCTTGATCGAGATGGATGGCTTAGAAAGAATGGAAGAATTGTTGTGCCCAATGTCAATGGATTGAGAGATGAAGTGCTTAGAGAATGTCATCACTCAAAACTGACTATACACCCCGGTGGTAACAAGATGTACCGAGACATGAAGCAGACCTACTACTGGGAAGGGATGAAAAGAGACGTTGGGACGTTTATATCCAAATGCATGAATTGCCAGCTAGTTAAAGCTAATCAAAAGAAGCCTAGTGGTTTGTTACAACCATTAGAAATTCCATAATGGAAATGGGAACAAGTCTCAATGGATTTATTGATGGGTTACCAAGGACTAGATCGGGCCATGATAGCATTTGGTGATTGTGGACCGATTGACTAAGAGTGCGAGGTTTATACCCGTCAAGTCAAACAGGACAGCAGCTAAGTTAGCCGAACTATATGTAAAGTGGGTAGTGAGATTTCATGGAATACCCAAAAGCATTGTGAGTGACCGAGATCTATTGTTTACTAGTGGATTTTGGAAAAGCTTACAAGAGGCGTTAGGATCGGAATTACATCTCAGTACTGCGTATCATCCTCAAACGACGCTCAGACAGAGAGGGTGAATCGAGTATTAGAAGACCTCTTGAGAGCTTGTGTATTGGATTTTGATGGATCATGGGATGACCGTTTGCATCTAGTAGAGTTTGCATATAATAACAGTTACTAATCCAGTATTGGTATGGCTCCATTTGAAGCTTGGTACAGAAGACCGTGCAACTCACCGTCATGTTGGTTAGAAACTGGTGAGAAGTTTGTGCTTGGACCAGATGTGATGAGAGAAACTTCGGCTAAGATTAAGGTTATCCAACAGCGAATGAAGGCTGCCCAGGATAGGCAGAAGAGTTATGCCGATAAGAGGAGAAGAGATTTAAAGTTCTCCAATAGAGACTTGGTGTTTGTCAAGAAATCTCCGTTAAAGAGCGTGATACGATTTGGTAGGAGAGGCAAGTTAGCACTAAGATTTGTTCGTCATTCCCAGTTCTTGAGCAAATTAGGAATTTGGCATACAAAGTTGAATTACCATACAAGATGGTAGGAGTTCACAACGTGTTTCATGTTTCCCAGTTAAGGAAGTTCGTACACGACCCATATATGACTATTTCACCTGATCTGTTGGATGATATCGAAGTTGAACCCGAGGCGGTTGGGAACCGCAGGCCTATGCGTATTGTTGGGAACGATATGAAGTAGCTTCGAAGGAAGGCGGTGAAATTAGTCAAAGTTCAGTGGGGCGAGAATGAAAATGATTGTACTTGGGAGACCGAGGAGAGCATTAGGAAGACGTATCCAGAACTCTTCGCCTGGTAAGATTATAGTTTCGATTTAGTCTTTCCGCAAGCTAGGATAGATTTGTTTTATTTGTTTTGCATGTTTGATTTTTGTATATGGCTGATAGGCATGCGGGATCTTTTGTATGTTTTGGGTTAAGGAATTTCGGGGACGAAATTTCTTAAGGGAGGAGAGTGTAACGACCTGCATTCTACGCATCGAAGGATCATAGAATATTTATTTATTTTACATTCAAAGTCGTATGGTCATGTTACTTTGGGAGACGACTATTGGGGTCATTTCTCATGTTCATGATTTTTTCGGATTTTTAAATGACCATTTTACCCCTAGCTGATCTTGTTTTGTCCATAACTTTTGATGGGAATGGATTTTTGACCTGAATCCACTTCCATTGGCTCCGGATGATGGTTTACCTTTCCGTAGAGTGGTCACATGTGAAAAACGGACTTACCGTTTGGGAGATATGGCTGAAACAAGGTTTGAAAGGCCAAAAACTGCTTAACCGGACCTAATTTGGGTGGTTAGCGAGTGGACCCATAACCCATTTCGGGATTAGGGATGTATAGGGGTTGATTAGGGTTAGAAAACATTTCTTTCAGCCGCCACTTTCATTCTTGGAACCCTAGTAATGGCCTCCAACATCTAAAACACTTCTAAACCACTTTCTAAATGAAGATTAGGCTTTACAACATCAAATTAAGGAGAGATAGCACCAAAGCAGTATTAGGACTGATGTTAGACATCAATATTTGTGGCAAACAGAGAATCATTTCAGATCTGAGTTTTATTTGTGGCCAAGGTGAGTGATTAGCATTGTTTTGACACTAATTACAGTTAATTAGGGTGATTAGTGTTAATTGGTGGATTTACGAATAAATAAATTCTGGAAAAATATTTATATATTCTAAAATATTATTTTAGACCTCTGTTATAAAATTTGGCTAATTTAGTTAAATTTTGTTAATCCTATAATTATTTGTTCTTAACATGATAAGGGGAAATAATTATTTTTTGGGTATGTTTAATCCATTTTACATGCTATGATTATTGTTTTGGTGTTTGTGGTCGATACTACATGTGGCTATGACTGTATGGTATGCTTTGTGACTGATTAGAACAGTTAGAATGGTCGAAAACGCCATCGAATGGTGTAAGATAGTCGCTGGAAAAGTAGCAGAAAGTTGTGCAGGGACCGGATCGAATCACCCCCATGTGTCACGAGTCAACCGGATCGAGTCCATGTGCCAAGAGCCGCCAGATGTTCCTCATCCTTTCGAGTTTGGTCACCACGAGCTGCTCGCGCCTGAAGCACGATTTGAACCGAAGCTCCGCCACGACCCGAACCAGTGGGTGTTCACGATCCGAACTGACGGAGGCGCGACCCACGAGCCAATGGAGGACCCCAACCCATTGTAGCAGTGCGACCCGACCCGGTGGAAGGAGCACGACCTGGAGCCTGACCACGAGCAAAAGGAGGCCGACCTGAACTGTATGCAGCAACATGATCCAAACCTGAAGGAAGACTATGAACTGAACCGAGGAGCTTGGACGCGAGGTATGAGCTATGAACTGAATGAATACCGATCCGGAGGAGACCAAAACCCGAGATGTAAAGGTAGTTCAAGTGGGAAGTTTGTACTCAGGATACAGTTGGGAACCAACGAGTTAACTTCATGATTGGACTTTGCTACGGGACGTGTGCTAAGGAGTTGTCGATGTCTATGACTTTGGATCACTATCAATGGGAGGTACGTGGATGGATTCAGGGCCACAGTGGCCAGGTACGACAAGTGGGCTATAGACCAATGAAGTGGGGTCATTTGAAAAGGTTTGGTCATGATCCCATGGGATAAGCTTGGTGGTGGCAGTAGTTGTACGAGTCGAACTCCGTCATTACCTCGATGGGTCTAGTGATCAAAGTGGTGGATATCGTATGCTTTACGAACTAAGTGAGAGACGTGAGGATGGTTGCCATGCTTGATTTGTTTGCTATCACTACGACATGCACACCCCCCTTCCCCGTTATATTTACACCCCTGTTTAGTGGTCACCTTAGAGTATTGTACGGTATGTAGTGCTAACTCTTTGGTTGCAGGTCCAGGTTCAGGTATGGTTTAGTATACCTGTTATTATTCTGTTTTGCTGCTTATCGCTCATACCAGACTTTTTGTCTGACCCAGAGTTTTATGTCTCTTCTTATTACTCTGGGTGCTCTCACGAGCAGACCAGAGACAGGTTAGGTGGTATGCACGAGTAGCTGTACCGGAGACGAGTAGGAGGCTTCCACGTATGATATATATATATATATATATATATATATATATATATATTCTCCATGTGTTACTGTTGGTCACTACTTTGGGCATTAGTAGTGTACCCTTCCTTTCTTTTACTCTAGAGACAGTTTTAAAGTTGTAATAATGATGATGTGGAACATAAGCTGTATTTGGATTTTCCGTTGCTATGATGTTTAGTTTTCAGCTTATGCACTGTCTCGCCTGTTTTATGTTAAGTATGTTGTTATTATATTTTATCCCATGCTGTGTGAGACATTCTACAGGTTCTTTGTTAGTTCGCCAGTTAGTTCATTCTCTTCTTTCCTTTCTTTGGCGACCGTTCCGTGCTAATCGAGCATGTGTACAACGCACTTTCGAAAGAAATGTCGGCTAGTGCGGGGCGGGCCGTCACACGAAGATATGCCACAAAGGTCGTGCTTTGATCATCAACCACAAGACTCTTCTTTTCAATAGAAGCCTTGATCATTTGCATCTCAACATGCCACACAGACAATTCACGCTATGCAACCGATGTATATCAATCACATAGAATGAAATCCAATGTCAGACACACATCCATTTACAAGTTCGTTCTGGGTCTGAACGAAACTGGAGGAACCTTATTCCTTTCCATATGTCCAATACAGGGGAGAGGCCCTCGCATATCCGTCGATCTCCAAGTACGTCTGGAAGATCACCACTTATTACCTTGCATGGATCGAGTGTTTTCAGAAGGTGATGGATTGAAGAGGAAGGGAAAGAGAAAGATAATGGTGAAGTGATTGTGGATTTCGGTGGAAAGATGATGTAGAAATCGGAGGTTGAAATTATCGGTTATGGTAAGGATGAGGAGCAGGTTCGGCCTTTGTTTGGGGAAGAAGAGTTCAACGGGTGCGAGCTTGAATTGATGATGGGCCGGTTTGAAATTAGTGAGCCCATTTATAATTTAAATCATGTTTGAATTTAATTAAATGTAAGTTATCTTCGAATTGACATAACTTGGTCATACGTGAACGAAACTCAGCGAAACTAATCACGTTGGGATCGTATGGACGGACATTACCCAATGGGACTGACTGGGAGTGGATTGGAGCTTATCTGGATTTATGGCGAAATAAATTGTTTGATTCAAATCAAACAACAGTTTATCGTTCTTTAACGATGAACTGCCAAAGTGAGTAAATCTCACTGACTCTGAACAGTTTATAATTTCATGTTGTATTTTTAGAACTGTTAAATATTGGCTGATTGACTGTGTGTTGACTGTTTGATTGAACTGCTAGTCAGTTAGTTGAATTTCTATATTGATTCTGTTTAACAGGATATATCATATGGAACTGAAAGTGATGTTGATTTTATATTGTATAACATGCGTGGATGCAGGGAGACAGGTTGGAGGAATCCAACTGGATTCCTCAACATTTATTTTACTGTGATTCATATATTGTAATATATGATGTGATATATAATCTGTTGTCGATTATACGTGTTTGAACGATATTGGTCATCGTGATTTGATGTGTTAAGTACCATAACATACCGAAATGGTAAAAAGGAAATTTTCAAAACGAATATTGAAATAGATTTATGTACAAAATCAAAGAAGATTTTATAAAAGGAATTATTTATAAATGGAATATTTATAAATATAAATTTATTTATAAATGGATTATTTATAAATAGAAAATACTTAGAAATGAAACCCTTAAGGAATTATTTGCACACCATTTGCAAATAGATTAGAACGAGAAAGGTTTGTAAACCATTTACAAATCAATCAGAAAGAGAAATATTTGTAAACCGTTTATAAATAAATAGAATAAAGGATTATTTATTTAGAAAATAAATAGAATAAAGGATTATTTATTGGGAAAATAAATAAAGGAGTTAATCGAACATATTTAATCAAAATGTAGTTAAACAAAAATTAGAAACTGACTAGAGATTAATAAGTTGAATGGTTTCCTGAGTATCGATCTGATGGTGGTTTCGGCCTTTGGGGTTTATACTTAGGAAGTTGTTCTCTTCTTAGTTTATAGTTAGAGTCTGATAGATGTGGAAGAATAGTGATACGTAATTAAGCCATGGAAATGTTTTCCAGTGTTAATAACGTATATTTTCTAAACATAGAAAATGAGGATATATATATATATGTCTGATGAATGGATCGATAATTCCATTTGGAAATAAGATCGTTGTGTGTACACAAACATGTTTCATTTGATAGTTAAATCACCGACTATCGAAGTTTTGACCATTTTAACGTTGTTAATATGGAGAGACCGGTTGGATTATTATCCAAAGAACCACTCTGTATTGGCATAAGCATTGCGAATCATATATGCCAAAGATAATTGAAGACGGAGTAAAGTGCAAGGGCTATTGTATAAGTCTTAGATAACAGTGCCTAAGATGGATGTATTGAATAGTGTCTTCGGTTCATCCTGTTCCTGGATGACTTGTATGGATGAATGTCTGATAGAGTATTTCCAAAAAGGTCACGTACATTGATTTCTTCAACCGTACCAAGAGTGGAAACGGAGAAGGAAACTTCTTTAGCTGACACGTAATGTATTGTTGTAGACGTTAATCAGTGATTTTCGATGGATCTGACAATGTGGCATTCGAAGTGAATCTGATGTGATGATGAAGCGTAACCTCAAGCCTCATCAACCGGTAAATGACAGAAATCGGGCAAGCAGCATGGCTAAGTCGGTCGCACTGAAGTAGGGTGTATAATTACCTGATCTACAGTTTCATTTACTTCAAAAAATCTATTGTTGATGCTGTCTCATTCGGGAAACGGTTGCTGATCCCAACCGTTGGTGATATACATTCGATACACTCAAGCGAAATTAATGGTCGGTCATGTGTGGCCGGGTTGCAAGATGTTCTTGTTGAACCCAGTGTATTCCTTTCTAGAGGCACACTAGCGAAAGGTGGTTCTATACCTTGTCATAGTTGGAAATCCATTACCCAATACATGCTTGCGGTTTTGATTGTATACTATATATGTAGAACGTGAGATGAAATCGTTTCTGCTAGATGATTATTATATTGTGGTTGATAGACATTATTATAATATCAAAAGGTTTTTGATATAAAGATAATTTGGATTCTCATAAGGGAAAAACCCGTTCCGTTATACGGCGTGGTCTTATGAGATATCATTTACCTGCTTAAACTGTTTTACTCATACCAGTCCCATGACTGACCCGGAGTTTATTTTGTTTGTTTTCCCTAAACTCTTGGGTGCTCAATTTTGTACGGGCAGTCAAGTAGTCGGGATTTACAGATACTTGAAGAGCTGGAGCAGGAGGCTTCAGGATCATATAGCTATAGTTTATTTCCGCTGTGTTGTAAGTGTTGTACTCTGATAATGTTATTGTATACATATACTGATTTTATTTCAAGGATATGTTATCTATTATATGTTATTCGTTCCGCTGTGAGGTTCGTGTTACTCTGATGTTGTGTTCTTCTTCTTCTATTCTAAGTTTCTATCTTATCTTTCCTCACCCTCTAATTTCTTTCATTAACTATTCGGTTATTTTCGATCCTTAGATGGTCTATATGTGTTGTATATCGGATAACTAAGATCGACAAAATCCGGGTCGTTACAGTTGGTATCAGAGCTTAGGTTAAGTGAATTACCTAGGCTGGCGTGACTCAGTAGAGATGGGGTTAGTAATACTCTAGATTGAGTTTGAGTGTATATATACGAGTGAGCGTATTTGTTATTGATATAAAAATTGTTTTATATTGTGGAGATTTATTGGTTAAGTTGTTTATGGGTTCTGGTCGATCAGTTTGATCCACTGTATCGGTAGGAGTTACTAAACACTCGAATACGATGGGTCGACACGATTTTTTTTGAAAAGAGGGTAAATTAAAATAAGTTTACCCAAAGTATATTTTGATATAAAGAAGTATATATATTAGATATATTGGTTGTTATTATAATAAAGTAAGATTATAAATTAAATGGTTATGTAAATAACCAATCAGAATTCATATAAGTGATATACGTGAAATCAGATGAGTTAAATCTGAAATTTAAACCAGAAATTGAATTAAAACTCTGGAAAATTGGATAAGTGTTTGTAAATGGATTTGGATTAAAAGTATGGAAAATTTAAGATCTTGGGAGATTTTAAATTGTTTTACAAGAAGTGTGAATTATATTTTGAAATGAATTTCAAAGTGGAAATGTTTAGAAATGGTTTTATAGTATTGAACTCACTTCGATCGCTGGAAAATAGATTCCGATGATGACAGCTGCATCATCAGTATTCATTTTCGATTTGTAAGTGATGAATTACTACCAGAGATACTGTTTTGAATTTGTTTTGGGAAAGACAAGTTGTGTTGAATTTCAAAATGGGATTTATAATATAGAATTTGAATAGAATTTGATATATAGAATTTGAATAATAGAGTTTGATATATAGATTTGAATAATAGAAGTGATATAAAATTTGAATAGAAATTGAATATAATTAACTAAGTCGAAGAGGAATTAGTTAATCGAGTTTTGAATTTGAAGTTGAACTTTGAAAGGTGAATTGGATTTGTAAATGGATTTTCGAAATCGAATATAGAACATAAATTTGAAATTTGGATTCAAATTAGTTAATAAGCAAGTTAAAATATATTTGAACATGTCATGTTCAAATATAAAAGTGAAATAGACTAAAGAGTTAATTAACAAATTAATTAACGAATTGAGTTAAAACGATCAGGTATAGTAAAATAGATTGGGCAGGTATAAATATACATGAGATAGGTATGGATAAGGTATGAAGGTATATAAATAGAATGCTCGACGAAAAGGTATGTATTTAATTCATATATGAGATTTTATGCGCCGTATCGGCTAGCCGCTTGGCTTTTTCATTTTTTGGATTGGCGAGGGACATGGGAGGCTATTTGAAATATCTCAATGCTCCTGGTACAAAGGTGGTTATGGCGAATTTTTCCGGGAATTTAAGGAGTTAGAATATTTTTAAGATAATTTGATAGTTAGAAATCAACGTATCGATATATATATATATAGAAGTCGATAAGGAAACGAACTTAGAAATAGAATAGTAAAATCAAAAAGGAAGACTAAGAATAAAATCTCGTAAGAATAGAAAGAGAAAATGTATACGTGTTTAAAAGTGAATAAGTAGTTGTATGGTATTGATTATTCGAGTAAGTAGTCATATCTGTTTTGACGTTATAAATGTTACTCAGTCAAGGTCTGAGAGGTAGTTATACCCCAACTTGATTAATTTCATTATTAACAAATAAATAGTAAGATTTCAGGCTCGAAGATCAATGTTGAATAAGAGTTAGTTGAATATAGTATTTTGGTTGTCGTAACGATGTTTTACACATCATCCGTTTTAACCCAAATAAGTGTAAGCTTGGAAATATAATAAAGAATATTTCCTAAGTATAGAAATAAACGAGATCGGAAAAGAGATAAGTAATTGGAACATTTTCCAATTATAAATATCATATATTTTCTAAAGTTTAGAAAGTAAAGGAAGGCGATATTCAGAAATGTTTTCCAAATAACATAAAAGGCCAATATGGTTATTGAAAATATTTGGTTAACAAATATTGATAAAGAAATAGAGAAGTGATTTAACTAATGGAATATTAATTGAGGGCTCAGTGACATGTTCAAAAGGAAAATTTGATTTTTGAAAAGAGTAAACTGTTTAAAAACTCTCAGGGAAAGACGGTTAGAATTAAAAGAAAATTTAACAGAAATATGTGAAAGCAAAATTGAATTAATGTAAAGCCAGTAAAGTGGTAACTGAGATTGAATTAGAATGATATCCAGACAAATTGGATTGTGAGATTCAAATTTGAAGTGTAATGGGATAATCAAGTAAAGAGTTGGGAATCGAGAAGAAACTCGAGTTAAAATGATATTTGGCTCGGATATAAGCGAATGGTTGTGTCGTGGATAAAAGTAGATTGGGATGACCCTTGTATCTGCTGAATTGATAACAGGTGGAAAGGATAAAATGATATGCCGACAAAAGGTACAAGTTTATATTTCTATTGGATATAAGACTTATGAGCCAAATTGGCAAGCCACTTGGCTGATTGGTTTTCTTTTGGGTTGGAGATGGCCTAGAGAGGCAAGTTGGAGTTTTACTAATAGGGCTGTACAAAGGAGGTGCTGGCGAAATTTTTCAAAAAGTTAAGGTGTTTGAAAATTTTCAGGATTTTTGAAAATTTCCGTTGATAAGAATTAATTAATAATTTAATTGAAAATAAATTGGTTTATTGAAACTGGAGTTAGGAAGTGAACAAATAAGTTCTAACCAGTCAATAGGGTTTGTTTTCTACCTTAGCAATTTCGAGGACGAAATTATTTTACGTGGGGAAGAATGTAATGACCCGCATTTTTCGGCGTTATAATAATTAATTTATTTAATTATTTAAAAGGTGATTAAGAGTGATTTAAATGGTCGTTGAATTAAATAGGATTGAATATTTAATTTAAATAATAATTAAATAATATATTTAATTCTGAAATAATCAGAATGGGCTGAAATGGCGATATAGTGTGAATTGGATTATTTAAAATATATAATTCAGTTTATAATTTGAATTTGAATAACGAATATATTTAAATAACAACAGTTTGAACGTATAATTATATTTTAAATATAATCGAGCTCGAAATGGCGCTGCAGTTCGCTATTTGGCGATTTGAATTTCAACTGAATGTACAGGATTCGTTTTAAGCCGGATTTCTGTGAAACAAGAAACGTGTGGAGCTGGTGGAGTATATCTTTCTATTGGAAGAGAAAAATCGGGATTTCGTCGTGTAGATTTTGATTTACGTCCAAATCAAATTTTAGAAAAGTCGCTGTGGAATTCCTTTATAATTTATGAAGGAATTATTTATATTTTAAAAAGGAATTTCATTTTTAATCGAATATCGATTTAATCGGAATTTGAAATATCGAGTTATAAATCCCAGTAGAGCTGTATGGTATTCCACTGTGAATATATACGATAAATATAAATTTATTAATATTTAATTTAATTATATTTAAATATATTTATATATTTAAATGGGTCATTCAGAGCTTTAAAAATAGCCACTTTTGCAAACGAAGTCGGAATTCGACGAAACTAATTTTGTTGGAACCGCAACATCAAATTATTGCTAGATTTCAATTTCCGTGATTTTTGAAGTCAGTAAGTGGCCATACCAATTTTTAGAGTGAAAAACAGTCAGTATTTTGATAGATAAAAATACGTTGTGTGAGCATACGGATTCGGAATTCGACGAAACCAGTTTCGTTGGGACCGTAATGTCAAACTGTAGCTGCATGTCTAGTTTCGCGATTTTTGGATATCAAGCGTGATTATAGGATTTTTTAACAATAAATAGCTATAGCGTTTACTTAAAAGTGAATTAAATAATCTAATAAAAATATAATAAAAATGTCCTATAAATACCTTTATCCCTTTCTAAACCTAAAATAATCCCTCCCTTAGTCAATATCTTCTGAGCCGCCAGTTTCTTCAGCTCAAACTACAAACGTGAATTTGTAAAATCCTTAGAAATCAAAATAAAATCCCCAAAATCCTAATGCTAATATATTTCAAGTCCTCGTATCTTCCTCTTCAAAATGGTGCGCCTTTCATTAGGTGTGAATCAGGTTTCATTCGTTGTCTATTTTACAGCGTGAAGTTAGGGTTGAAGCTTTAGGCGAAAGGAGGGAGTGATGGTTCGATTCAATGTCATTTTTGGATTGAGCGGATAAAACCGCACTTGTGGGAATTTTTTGGGAATTTCCTAAATTTAATGTTGTCGATGTGATGCACTAGTCCGTGAGTCATGGTGCTCGAACGCCGTTGAAACATGATGGATCGAGTGTTTTCAGAAGGTGATGGATAAAAGAGGAAGGGAAAGAGAAAGATAATGGTGAAGTGATTGTGGATTTCGGTGGAAAGATGATGTAGAAATTGGAGGTGGAAATTATCGGTTACGGTAAGGATGAGGAGCGGGTTCGGCCTTTGTTTGGGGAAGAAGAGTTCAACGGGTGCGGGCTTGAATTGATGATGCGCCGGTTTGAAATTAGTGAGCCCATTTATAATTTAAATCATGTTTGAATTTAATTAAATGTAAGTTATCTTCGAATTGACATAACTTGGTCATATGTAAACGAAATTCAGCGAAACTGATCACGTTGGGATCGTATGGACGGACACTACCCAATGGGACTGACTGGGAGTGGATTGGAGCTTATCTGAATTTATGGCGAAATAAATTGTTTGATTCAAATCAAACAACAGTTTATCGTTCTTTAACGATGAACTGCCAAAGTGAGTAAATCTCACTAACTCTGAACAGTTTATAATTTCATGTTGTATTTTTAGAACTGCTAAATATTGGCTGATTGACTGTGTGTTGATTGTTTGATTGAACTGCTAGTCAGTTAGTTGAATTTCTATATTGATTCTGTTTAACAGAATATATCATATGGAACTGAAAGTGATGTTGATTTTATATTGTATAACATCTGTGGATGCAAGGAGACAGGTTGAAGGAATCCAACCGGATTCCTCAACATTTATTTTACTGTGATTCATATATAGTAATATATGATGTGATATATAATCTGTTGTCGATTATATGTGTTTGAACGATATTGGTCATCGTGATTTGATGTGTTAAGTACCATAACATACCGGAATGGTGAAAAGGAATTTTTCAAAATGAATATTGAAATATATTTATGTACAAAATCAAGGAAGATTTTATAAAAGGAATTATTTATAAATGGAATATTTATAAATAGAAATTTATTTATAAATGGATTATTTATAAATAGAAAATACTTAGAAATGAAACCCTAAAGGAATTATTTGCAAACCATTTGCAAATAGATTAGAAAGGGAAAGGTTTGTAAACCATTTACATATCAATCAGAAAGAGAAATATTTGTAAACCATTTACAAATCAATAGAATAAAGGATTATTTATTTAGAAAATAAATAGAATAAAGGATTATTTATTGGAAAATAAATAAAGGAGTTAATCAAACATAATTAATCAAAATGTAGTTAAACAAAAATTAGTAACTGACTAGAGATTAATAAGTTGAATGGTTTCCTGAGTATCGATCTGATGTTGGTTTCGGCCTTCGGGGTTTATACTTAGGAAGTTGTTCTCTTGTTTGTTTATAGTTAGAGTCTGATAGATGTGGAAGAATAGTCATACGTAATTAAGCCATGGAAATGTTTTCCAGTGTTAATAACGTATATTTTCTAAACATAGAAAATGAGGAAATATATATATGTCTGATGATTGGATCGATAATTCCATTTGGAAATAAGATCGTTGTGTGTACACAGACATGTTTCATTTGATAGTTAAATCACCGACTATCGAAGTTTTGACCATTTTAACGTTGTTAATATGGAGAGACCGGTTGGATTATTATCCAAAGAACCACTCTGTATTGGCATAAGCGTTGCGAATCATATATGCCAAAGATAATTAAAGACGGAGTAAAGTGTAAGGGCTATTGTATAAGTCTTAAGCAACAGTGCCTAAGATGGATGTATTGAATAGTGCCTTCGGTTCATCCTGTTCCTGGATGACTTGTATGGATGAATGTCTGACAGAGTATTTCCAGAAAGGTCACGTACATTGATTTCTTCAACCGTACCAAGAGTGGAAGCGGAGAAGGAAACTTCTTTAGCTATCACGTAATGTACTGTTGTAGACGTTAATCAGTGATTTTCAATGGATCTGACAATGTGGCATTCGAAGTGAATCTGATGTGATGATGAAGCGTAACCTCAAGCCTCATTAACTGGTAAATGACAGAAATCGGGCATGCAGCATGGCTAAGTTGGTCGCACCGAAGTAGGGTATATAATCACTTGATCTAGAGTTTCATTTACTTCTTAAAATCTATTGTTGATGCTGTCCCATTCGGGAAACGGTTGCTGATCCCAACAGTTAGTGATATACATTCGATACACTCAAGCGAAATGAGTGGTCGGTCATGTGTGGCCGGGTTGCAAGATGTTCTTGTTGAACCCAGTGTATTCCTTTCTAGAGGTACACTAGCGAAAGGTGGTTCCATACCTTGTCATAGTAGGAAATCCCTTACCCAATATGTGCTTGCGGTTTTGACTGTATACTATATATGTAGAACGTGAGATGAAAGCGTTTCTGCTAGATGATTATTATATTGTGGTTGATAGACATTATTATAATATCAAAAGGTTTTTGATATAAAGATAATTTGGATTCTCGTAAGGGAAAAACCCGTTCCGTTATACGGCGTGGTCTTATGAGATATCATTTACCTGCTTAAACTTTTTTAAACTGTTTTACTCATACCAGTCCCATGACTGACCCGGAGTTTATTTTGTTTGTTTTCCCTAAACTCTTGGGTGCCCAATTTTGTACGGGCAGTCAAGTAGTCAGGATTTACAGATACTTGAAGAGCTGGAGCAGGAGGCATCAGGATAATATAGCTATAGTTTATTTCCGCTGTGTTGTAAGTGTTGTACTCTGATAATGTTATTGTATACATATACTGATTTTATTTCAAGGATATATTATCTATTATATGTTATTCGTTCTACTGTGAGGTTCTTGTTACTCTGATGTTGTGTACTTCTTCTTCTTCTATTCTAAGTTTCTATCTTATCTTTCCTCACCCTCTAATTTCTTTCATTAACTATTCAGTTATTTTCGATCCTTAGATGTTCGATATGTATTGTATATCGGATAACTAAGATCGACAAAATACGGGTTGTTACAAGATGCATTTAAACTCCACTTGGTTTTAATTTTCCCAAAAATCAATATTAACGATTGTTTAACTTGGGAAACCATATCCTGTCTTTAACTAGGTTAAAGAACTAATGTCACTTAAAACACGGTTCACGATAAACCCAAAATCACATTCTATTCCATCTGCCTTTAACCGTAAATTAGCAAGTGAACAAATCCCTAAGTATTAACCGCGAAGGCCGAAACAAACATCGGATCAATACCCAGGAAGCCAATCAACTTAACTAATCTCCAGTTAGTTTCTGATTTTCTTAACTCCGTTGGGTCTAAGAACAGTATAATTAAAGATACCATTCACGACAACCCAAATCACATTCCATTAATTATGGAATCTTCACGGAAAAACAAATCAATATATAATCGATATAAATTTCCATATCCGACCAATAATATAAATGGAATAACGGCAACGCCTCTTAAATTCCATATGTATTAACAGTCTTCCTCTATAGAAGTTCACTTCGATTATTATAAAATCATATTCCATTCAATTCGAATTTAATATATTAAATTGGAAAACGTTACCTTGGAAAATTCCCGTTAAATCTAAAAAAAAGATTTATAAATCTCAAATCACATTTCACTTTAAATTGGGTTAAAGAACGAATGTCGTTAAAAACACAGTTCACAATAAACCCAATTTACATTAGACTCTAACCATAAATTAGCAAGAGAACAATCCCCTATGTATTAACCCCGAAGGCCGAAACCAACATCAGATGAATACCCAGGAAACCATTCAACTTAACTAATCTCCTGTCTGTTTCCAATTTTCTTAACTCCATTCGGTTCAAGAACAGTATTATTAAAGATACCATTCACGATGACCCCAAAATCCAATTTGATATTAAATACAAGGCTCTGAATAGAAAATATATCGGCTTATATTCAATATCAAATTCTGAAATCAACAAATATCGTACTGGAATAACGATATATCTATGTCTTCCAAATTCCTTTTCAATATCCAAACAATCACGGAATCCAATATCGAAATATTCCAAAGATAATTTCGATTTAATTCCATTCCAATTCATATATTGGAAATCCTGGTTATTTTTAAAACCATTTCAAATCCAATTTATTTATTTCTAAAAGTAAATAAATTATTTTTCTAGTCCATAAATAGTTCATTTTGATAAAATTATTTTTTTATCTTTTCAAATATGGAATTTGTCATCCTAACTCTTTCCAAATCATTTATTATGATTTTACACAAATTATTGATATTTTTAATAATCTTATCAAGGCTCGTACAGTCGATTTCCATAAACGGCCATCGAACTGCACTTACAACGACCTTTTCCAAATTTGATTTGGATATAATTCCAAATCCGACCGTTAGATTTCAAATCTCTCATATTCGTTAAAAAACTCTTTTCGATATGAACCCAATGGTTCCGGTCCTAGAGAATCCGACGGTCAGATCTCCCGTAGTGTCCGTTCGAAGTCAATAGTCGAAATTCACGAATTGCCGCGGCGCGACGCATTCTATTCTGGCCATTATATATATAATATATATATATATATTATATATTTCATCGATTTCCTTTCAAAACGTATTTTATAAATCGTTTTAAATTCATTTTCAAAACGATTTCAACTTCATATTCAATTTCAAATCAAAATTGAATATTCCATATCATCGATATATAAATGATAGTATTTTCAAAACATTTGATTTTGAAATCAATTCCTTTTCGATATTCATTACAGAAATGAATAAAATCGATATAAATATCGTTCACGTCAAAATGGCGTTAATCTAATAAACATGGCTTTATGTATTTAAATATTTTCGTGTCTATCCCAAATCGGACATCAAAATCAGATTTTGATCTTTTACTGAATATTATTTTAAAATATTCGTTATTTTAAAATAATTGTTATTTTAAAATATTCATTCTTTCTGAACTGGACTCATACACAATCAATTACCATATAATGTGATTTATAAGGATTTCATACACACATATATATAACAACAATCAAACACAGTCAACCATCATCCAAAGTGCGTTCTACACTGCATAAGCATCAAATATAAATATTCAACGCTTATACAGCCTGTCAATCGATCGACATACAACTAACTATTGGGACTAGTGTATGTCATATATCATCCCAATACCCGTGTGGGGTTTCAATCAACAAATAATGAATTTTATTTGTGTAGTTGGGCGATGTGTAAAATTTACCGTCCTAATCAATATCAGTCAAATCTATGTACATAAACAAATCATCCGATTTGTTTATAAATATTTATTTTATATACATGTTAAAAATTATATTTTTACCTATAAAATATTTATTCATTCCACATCACACAATAAAATTTCACAACACATCAATCAAACAAACAAGTCATCCATGGTCTATGGACGACGGGTGTCGGGTGCTGCTAAGCATCGTCTGCATCCTAGTATATATTTTAACTAGAAAATAAAATTAAAGTGAGGAGTTCTCACCTTTGGGTTCCACTCCACCATTTTTCATTTCTACACTGTTCGGATTTTGTTTTGATTACAGTCCGTTCCATCGCACTTCTTTTCACGCTGTTCATAGTAAAAATCATATTTTTAATATGATATTCATGTATTAAAAATCATATTTTTATCGCTACTTTCCCATAAATAAAAATCACATTTTTATTCTACTTCATATATTTTTATAACGCTCCTTTCATCATCATGAAAACATTATAAAAATCGTACTTTTATTTATAAAAATCACATTTTTATAATTCTTCCTACAAGATAAAAATTATATTTTTACTTCACCACTTCATATATAAAAATTATATTTTTACTACAATATTTTCTATATAAAAATCAGATTTTTATTACTTTGTTTTCTACATAAAAATCTTATTTTTATTGTGCTTTCATGTATATAAAAAAAATATTTTTTTTACTTCTCTATATACATAAAGATTACATTTTTAACAACGTAAAAATCATATCTTTTAGTACTTAAACAAAATCACATCTTTTATCATGCTACATAGAGAAAAAAACTAATTTTAAACCTATTCTATACAAAAAAATGATTTTTTTTATAAAATAAGGAGAAAAAAACTCATTGGTGGTGCGAAGGAGGGAGGGGAGGTTGTTTCTTTCGATTCGGGGGTCCGATTGTCGGTTTTGGTGGTTGAGGGGGACTGCACCGGAGTTTGAAAGTTGGGTGTGGCAGCGGTTGGCCGGAGCAGGCAGTGGAGATCGGAGGCGTCCCCAGGGGCACTGGCAGCATGCTCGATTTAGGGTTTTAGGGTAAGATTGGCCGGAGGGGAGAGAGAGGGGGAAGAAAATGGGTGGCGCCAGCGTAGGAAGGGTCCAGCGATGGCTAGGGCGGCGGGATAGGGTGGGCGGCGGAATTAATGGAGCGACTAGTTGTTTGAGCGGCTGAAGGTTTTTTTATGGGGTGAGATAATGAGGAGAGAGGGAGTTGACTCAGCATTATATAAAATTTTATATTAATTATTATTACTACTTTTCAAAAAGTGAATTTTTCTTCCGAAAACCAAATCGAGCGCAACAACTATCGCCCTAGCTAATTACCCCCGTTCCAAACACAATGGGATATGCTTCGTAAGCCAGTTCGGCTGTTATGAACAGTTTCCATTAAATTTAAAATATAAATCTATATATTGAATCTGAATGTACATTTCAATTTACCGGGGCCACATACGGACTCCAAAAATTCCAGAAAATTTATATCTAGCTTCATATTGAAGATACGGTTCTAACCAAACTGATTTCGTAAAATTTGGAGACCGTTTGAAAAATGGTCATTTTCTGGTCGATCCAAATTGACTGAAACTGTCAAAACACGTTTTCCTGCGCCATGCTCCATTTTGATTCAGAAGATTATGAATTTTGGAATTTAGCAATAACTTGACATCCCGGATCCAACAAAAGTGATTTCGTCGAAAACGGAGGTCGTTTGCAAAATTTCCATTTTTAAGGGCTATATTTCCATAGCGATTATTTTGAATTTTCAACTGGACATAACTTTTTTTCCTGCTATGAAATTCCAATTTTTCGGATTTGTTGGAAAGATATTTTCAAATAGATTCTAATATTTTTGATTTCGCTAAAATCAAGTTTATTTTGAATCATGTACATTCATTTGAAATTTGAAATCGAATTTTCGAACTACCGTGCCATTTCCAATTCCCTTTATAATTAAAAATAAATATTTATTTTCTAACGTCGATTCAAATAAATATATACGTTCTAAGTCTATTCAAAATAAATTTCTCGTCATTATTATTTAAATAAATCATTTTAAATATTCAAAATTCACTAAAGGGCCAAAATTAAAAATAAATTAAATTGGTTCGGATTTTCTGGGTTATTACAACAAAGTTCTCCAAATGCCATTTTTGGAGAAAAGAGGTGAGATTCTTAGGCATGTGGTGTCCAAAGAAGGGATAGCTGTAGATCCTGCGGAGGTGGTTGTAGTGCAAGATTGGCAGGTTCCTAAAAATGCAACCGAAGTGAGAAGCTTTCTTGGGTTAACATGTTACTATAGGAAGTTCATTAAGGACTTCGCAAAGATATCAACCACACTCACCAGGCTGACAAAGAAGAACTTGGCATTCTCATGGGATATAGACTGTGACATTGCTTTCCAACAATTTAAGAGGGCTCTGACAACTGCCCCAGTCTTGACCTTACCTGAAGGGAATAAAGTGTTTACCGTTTACAATGATGCATGCGGTACAGGGCTTGGTGTGGTTCTAATGCAAGAAGGGAAAGTAGTGTGTTATGGGGGTAAACAGCTGAGAGTTCATTAAAAAATACCCCATCCATGATCTAGAGTTAGCTTCCATAGTGTTCGCGTTAAAGACATGGCGTCATTATTTACCTAGAGAGAAGTTCGAGTTATACACTGATCATAAATCTCTTAAGTATCTGTTCTCGCAGAAGGATCTCAACTTAAGGTAACAGCGGTGGATGGAGTTTCTAGCTTCTTATGATTTTGAGATTTCTTATACTCCTGACAAGGGTAATGCGGTGGCAGACGCACTAAGTAAGCAGAGGGTGGCCCTGAGTCCTCTGTTTGTGGAAAGAAAGAACTTGAAATTCATATCAACTTTTGAATTTAGACCCTCCATCGAGATTTTTCCTGATTTGTTTGCATCCTTGGAGATACGACCGACTCTTATGGACCGAATAGGAGCTTCGCAACAAGGTGACCCATAGATTCTAGACATCATAGATAAGCTCAGAAGAGGGGAGACTTCTAGTCACCTCAGCAGATATGCCATTGATGGATAAGGGTGGTTACGACGAGATGGAAGGCTTTGTGTTCCTCAAACTGGAAGCTTAATAAAGGCAGTCCTAGAAGAAGCCCACCATTCTAAGATGACCATTCATCCAGGCGGTGATAAGATGTACAGGGACATGAAGATGGTTTTCTTTTGGGCTGGGATGAAGAAAGATGTGGCTGAATTTGTTTCCCAATGTTTAGTTTGCCAGCAAGTCAAAGCCGAGCAAAAGAAGCCCGGTGGTTTACTTCATCCTTTGGAGGTTCCACAGTGGAAATAGGAGAGTGTCTCTATGGATTTCATAAGTGGTTTGCCTAGATCAAAGAAAGGCAACACCAGTACCTGGGTTGTGGTAGATAGACTCACTAAGAGCGCTCACTTTATTCCAGTTAAGAGTAAGAGGACGACATCATGGTTAGCAGCAATTTATGTCCGAGAGATAGTTCGTCTTCATGGAGTTCCTTCTAGCATCGTGAGCGATCGTGACCCCATCTTTACCAGCGAATTTTGGAGGAGTTTGCAAGAAGCATTAAGTACACAATTGTGTTTGAGCACCTCTTATCATCCTTAGACAGATGGGCAAACGGAGAGGGTGAAAAGAATTCTAGAAGATCTTTTAAGGCTGTGTATCCTAGACTTTGGAGGGACTTGGGAAGAGCATCTTCCTTTAGTAGAGTTTGCCTATAACAACAACTATCAGGCCAGCATCGGCATGGCACCCTTCGAAGCATTGTACGGATGACCCTATAGATCACCAACTTGTTGGTGGGTATCTACAAAAATATTATTACTTGGACCAGATATGGTTAGAGAAACGTCCGAAAAGATTGACCTTATTCGACGGTGGATGAAGACAGCTCAAGATATGCAGAAATCCTATGCAGAGAAGAAAAGGACTGACCTCGAATTTGAAGTAGGAGACTTGGTTTTTATCAAAGTGTCAACTCTGAGGAATGTGGTTCGCTTCGGATCAGTAGGGAAGTTGGCACCTAGGTTTATGGGACCATTTCCCATAACCGAGAGGATTAGCCAAATGGCCTATAGAGTAAAGCTTCCTATAAATCTATCTGGTGTTCATGATGTTTTCCATGTTTCTCATCTGCGGAAGTGCATGCATGACACCACGGAAGTTGTTGAGCCAAGTATATTGGAAGAGGTAGAAGTGGAATGGGAGGCGATAGTCAGGCGAGTTCCTTCCCGTATTCTGGGATCAGAAGTTAATAAGCTATGCAATAAGGAGCTCATGTTGCTAAAGGTTCAATGGGGAGATAACCCAGAGGATGCGACTTAGGAGACCAAAGACAGGATTCGTGCTTCGTACCCTTTTCCCTTCGAGGGTATGTTCTTAACTCCTTTTTCCAAAAGCTTTATCAGTGCTTGTTTCTATCATTTGAGTATATCTTATCCATAGTATTTTTCGACCTTTAGATAGGAATCCTATGGATGTAAACATGTGTTTGAGACATGTTATGATTGATGGATGCAAGTAGAAGCAAGTGTTTGCTAGTGGTTTCCTATGGACGCATACACGCCCACATTAGGCACTAAGATCGGCTCAATCACTCTCATACTACATATGGATGTATGTGCATTTTCTTTTCTTTTATGGATGGAAATGGATGAACTAGCATATGGATGTTTCACTTGGACGAATGATTGTGCACAAATGTAGAGCTTATATGTTATAATAGGCTTATCTGCATACATATTGGATTCATGGCACTAACATACATTGCATTAAGGAGGTCAACTGAATCAGTAGACCGCCTGATCTTCGCATTAGTGTAGGGTTATATATACACACACCTTTGCATATTTTCATGAAAGCATTAGAAGTCCTTATGGACAATGGATGCCAGTGTTTGATGGTTGAGTTAATGGATGATAGATGGTAGGATATGCATTCTTCTCAACTTAGAGATTTCGGGGACGAAATCCTTTGAGTAGGGGAGAATGTAACACCCCGAATTTTTAACGACATTAAAGTGGATAAATTAAAGAATAATTAATTTAATATTCAAAATTAAGGCAAACGTACTGGGCCATTGCGTCCATCTCGAAATTCTGATCAAGATAGACACTTGGTTTGCGTAAAATAGATAACGTATGATGAAGTTATGGACGATGGAAGTTTGGAAGAAAAAGCAAAAGTTCCCGGCGCACTTGACAAATGCGCCTATGTATTTTTATACTGGCGCACCTGTAAAGTGCGCCCAAAATAGTTTTTTTGGATATTCGGGCCTTTGCCCCAATGGAGGCGACCTGCGACCTGATTTACCCTAGGGCTTATGTGGCAGTCGATTCCCGATGGTTCTGCAACTATAAATATATGGCCATTTTACATATTTCTTCATTAGAAGTCATGGCGGCCAAACTATGTCTGATTCTGAACTGAACTAGGGTCTCTTATCTTCTTCTAGCAACTAAATCATATCAAATTATGAGACTCAAGCATAGACTCAGCACCTTTTCTATCATCTTAGCAATCTAATCACAGTGAGTTCTAGTTGCTTTTAGGTTTAGATAAATAATAGTGAATTATGAAAGACTGAGATTTGGATATGTTGTAAACCATGAATCTATGTTATTGTTAGATCCTGTGTTATGTCATGATAGATCTATTTCTCTAGATCCAATTCAATTCTGATTGTTCTACTATGTTATCATTATGGATCTTGGTTTGTAACTTTTATGATATGCGATGATTCATGTTAGATCTATTCTATGTGATCTAAACTGTCACCTTATGATTCATGTTAGATCTATTCTGTGTGCTCTAAATTATCACCTTATGATTCATGTTAGATCTATTTTATGTGATCTAAATTGTCACCTTATGATTCATTTTAGATATATTCTATGTGATCTAAATTGTCACCTTATGATTAATGTTAGATCTATTCTATGTGATCTAAATTATCACCTTATGATTCATGTTAGATCTATTCTATGTGATCTAAATTTTCACCTTATGATTCATGTTAGATCTATTCTATGTGATCTAAATTGTCGCCTTATGATTCATGTTAGATCTATTTTATGTGATCGAAATTGTCACCTTATGATTCATGTTAGATCTATTTTATGTGATCTAAATTGTCACCTTATGTTAACATGTTAGATCTATTTTATGTGATCTAAATTATCACCTTATGTTAGCATGTTAGATCTATTTTATGTGATCTAAATTATCACCTTTTGTTGTCATGTTAGATCTAAATCGATTGGACATCTAAATTGCTAATTTAGATATTGTGACATCATAGTTCATCAATTTTAGGTCCATCTTGTTATGATGACAATTTCATGTCCATGCTAGTTTGTATGTTCACCTTATTATCATACTTGTTTATGTTTATGCCAAGATGATCATTTTAGTTATATTCCCATAGTTATAGCAGTCCTAGGGAATTAGTTTGGTGTCTCGGAGTAGTCATATTCCTATTAATGATTGTGACAGCTTTATAGGATACGTTCCACCTTGGGGTCTGATGAGCTTTTGGGGAGCTATAGTAATTACAAGCTTAGCTAGCGCCATACCTGTAGTAGGAGATACCATAGTGACTTGGCTTTGGGGTGGTTTCTCCATGGACAATGCCACCTTAAATTGTTTTGTGAGCCAAGCCTGGAATATTACCAACCGTTCAAAGTCAAAAGGCTTAACAAATTCAGACTCAGGAAGAATATTGACTTGGCCCGCCCAATGAATATACTGGGAATTTCTTTTATAAATGAGGGGAAGCATTTGCTTTAAGAGATAGGGGTGGCATGTTAGTAAGCCACTGTAGTCGGACCAGCTTTCGGACTGCTGACTAGCCTTCCTATTATCGTTTATGACTAGGCTATTGCTTAGCCTAGGCATGTTGCCGATTTTGTGAGGGCGCTAGGGGTTAAAAATGGCATAATTTGAATATGAACATTTTTGGACATGTAATTCAAATTATTGGGTAAAATAGGTATTGACACATATAAAAGGAAAGGACTAATTAATTGACTGGTTAATTAAAAATGGAATGTTTAGTAATTACAATTAGGAATTGTAATTGTACTTATGACAGGAGGTTAGGTTACATTAGTGGTGGAAGTCTGCCAGGACCCGACCGTCATATCCAGCAGCCACTAATGTTGAACCTAATTTTGGAGGTCTAAGTACGTAAATACGAATCGGGTTATGACACGAGGTTAAGCCCAACCGTGGAATAAGTCTGCCCAAACCCGACCGACATATCCAGTATCCACATGTTGTAGGCCTAATGTAGGAGGTCTGGCCCATTAAGAAACCATAAATGGACATGGTAAAGAATTGGACTACATAACCTAAGTTAATCCATAAGGATTTTATGAACTTAATTTAAGTTGGGGGTTAAGTAAACATGGTTGAGTGGTGAGTTAAGTAAATCTGAAGAGGGGATGGGTAATATTCACATATAGGCCCACAAACTTAACCCGTTAAGGTTACATAATTAAAGACACCTAGTGGTATACAAAATCGGTGGAAATAATAAAGTTATGTAGTTAAAGACACCTTTTAGGGTAAACATAATTTGTAGAAGTGATAGGGTTTTGTAATTAAAGACACCTATAGGTAAGCATAATCGGTTGGAAGATTGGGGGTTATGTATTAAAGACACACGTAGCTAAGCATAACTAGTAGAAATAAATAAGGCTATGTAATTAAAGACACCTAGTGGTATACATAGTCAGTGAAAACCTTGTGGGGATACAAAACAAAGGGGAGAGCTTGTATCATATTGTGTGGGATCCATTTCAGTCAGTAACCCGGAGTAGGTATCAAACAAAGTACTCCGTACTAGGCGGAGAAAGGGCATGCTTACTGACTTATTGTAGGAGATCCAAATGTAGAGGATGTTGTGGGCGACGCAAACCGACTAGGCCATGTGCGTGCGTGAGTCGGGAAGAAGGGGATAAGACGACCGTGACACCTGTAGATATGGTTGTGCACATTATTATGACGAGGGGTTTCCACTTTAGGAAGTGATACCTTCTACTATGGGGCCAGCACAAGGTATCTACGTACGAGGGTTAGGGAGCCAATCGATCAGAGTAGTAGTTAGGATACATTTGGACATATACCTAAGTCTACCACCTTATAGTTGGAGGGATCATCTCTTTCTGGATATACTAGTGACAGTGAGAGTAATCATTAGTGAGGCATGTACACCTTATCTTGCTTACCTTGTCACACCTGCCATTTATGTAGTGATCGCTCTTTTATCCACTTTATATGCCTATCGTGTTACTTTTATTTATCTACTGGCTAAAAGTAACTAGAGTCGCCAGACTTTATGTCTGACCCTTTTTGTTTCTCCCTCTTTCTTCTGTCCCCTCCCCCCCCCCTTCGGGAGGAAACACTCAGGCTTAGTCAGGACTCAAATATCATCTTGCTAGGAGCTACTTCTGAAGTATGGCTCAAGTTCTTGTCTCTACTATGGCCTAACTCTTTTAATTGGGGAATTATGCTTTTTATTTACTTATGTACTCTGATGGTACAAGACAGAAGTTATTTCCTTGTAATGGTTTTTGTGACTTATGGAATTGTGAACCACGCTATTATGATTTATGATTGAAATAAAAATTTAAATTTCCGCTGCTATCTTATTTATATCTGTCTTGTAATTATTCTTTGTCTGTTTACCTTCAACGCTTCAAGGAACTTAATGCATTCCCTTAGTGAGTGACATTATCGAACGTGGGGTGTCACATTAAACCTATTTAGTCTACAAACACTCAAGTCTTATGACTTATTACATACAAATATAAATATCTTTAATTTACAAACAAGTGAATCGGACCAAATTCAAAAATTGTACAACACCCAACATCTATCTTTCATTAGATCAATAACAACAATTTCCAAAATACATAACTTTATTGACCATTTCCATAAACAACAATAATAGGGAATTTGAAGGGTTTGTAGTGTTTTGTTTTCGTTCAAATCCAAATTCCTTTAGGAATTTTAATCCAATTATAAATAACAAGATATACAAAATATCAAACTCATATAATTTCCACTCACAAATATAGAAAAGGAAGAAGACTGGTTTTGGTGTAGAGTCTATCATAAATTAGGATTATTGCCTTCGAACAATGTGCTCTAATTTCTCCTAATATATATATATTATTGGATCAAGATTAACCCTAGAGGGGGGTGAATAGGTTTTATTATACTTTATCGCTGAGTTGTTAAAGTTAACGGGATATTAAAAATAATCATAGATTACAGAAAATAGCGGAAATAGAAATGCAAAAAATAAATGACACAAGATATACCCAGCTTCGGCAAAACCCTGCCTACAGCTGCATTCCTAATGTTTCTACTAGGTAAAAGAACAGATCCCGCATAAAAGACCATGTACACTCGCTAACCCCTCGCTCATATTCTAATCCTACGCTCAAAACCCTAGACTGACCAATATCCCCTCGACCAGATTTTCTCGTATTACAAACCCGTCACACGTAACCCTAGATTTTACAAACTCTAGTAAACTACTAGAATATTACAGACTCTAGAACTGTTTGGACGGTTTACAAAAGAATTGAAAATACAAAATAATTAAAATAAACAAAACAAACCCTAGTAAAAAAAAGTAAAGGAGTTTAAAAATAATGGGCCATCCCCTTTTCAAATTAAAAAGTTCGCCGACCCATAATCTATTATCTGTTGTCTGATCTCCTTTGTCTCTAAAAATGGCGGCTAGGGTTTTTCACTTTGCTCCAATTCGTTGCTGATGAATTCGTTATGTCTTTGTGCAATCTCTAAAATGATGGACGTTAATATTCTTTGCAATCTCGATCCCTAATCTTGCTCGATTCATCAAAGTAAGATCTTCGATTTATGTTTTAATACTTGAAATTTTTTTCTGCGAATTTTTGGGGTACATTGCCACTGAGGAAATGGTGAAATAAATAGGGTTTTAAACCCTTCATTTATTCTATGATTTCGTGATGTGGCTTGAGATGATTTTGTTGCTTTCCATTTTTGAAATATTGGCTGAAATGGCTTGCGTGATTTATGAAATGCTAGTGGCTCCTAGAAATTCGATTGTCTATCAAATACCATGATTTATTGATGAGAAAAACTTGATGATATTTGGAAAGAATTTGAAACAGGAATTTATTTTTGCTTATAAAACATCCTGACCAAAACTAGAAGGAGATAATTCGAGTTTCATTTCTGGAAACAAAAGCATGATTTCTAGAATGAATTCTGGATTTCGATCAATCACAAAAAATAGATATGTCCCAACATAAATTGCACTTGTGAAATCAATTTTGGGGATTGCTTGCCTAATATGTTTGCTTAATTCCTGGAAATCGCATAACAGGCAAATTTGAAATACTTGCCGCATATTCCTCTTTATCTTTAACCCCTAATATCTGAACATGTTTCAAAAACTTGCCAAAAACAGATATTATATTTGTGGGAAAAAAATTAAACGCTTTTCCAAATAGCTTGTGGGTCGGTTCCTTAAAACACTTGCACAAAATTCTTTACTGACTTTATGTTTACCAAAAATGATATACTTGAGAAAATGAAATGGTCTGTTGAATGCTTGTATGTCCTGCTGTATTGATCATACTGGTATGCTCCATTTTCATGCTTGTCAAACTTGCACACTTGAAATAAAACTGAAAACAGTTTTGAGAATGTTCTTGCCCAAAACTGTGCATTTTTATGAACTGAATTGCCTTTATATATTTTTCAAAAAATGAGACATTAAAGTTATTAAAAAAAACTTCCCTTGTATACTTCCTGAATCGCTCGTACACATATTTGTGTAAACCTTCCATGTTTTTTACTTGTCCATACTTGCACTGTTTTGTGTGATGAGTTACCTCTTACATATCCTTGAAGTTTGCACTGCCATTCAGTGTGCACAACTGATTTATTATTGCTATTACTTGCATCCCATCTTCATGTTGCACATATATTTGAAACAGTCCCTCTTCCCCCCCTTAAGAAATTTCGCCCCCGAAATTCCCTAATCCAAACACACAAAGGGTCCCGCATGCCTATCAACCATAAAACAACAATCAACATGCAAAACAAGTCTATCCTAGCATGCGGTTTACTAACAAGGGAAGGAACTATCACTACCAAAACCCTACTAGGCAAAGAGTTCTAGATACTTCTTCCTTATATCCTCCTCTGTTTCCCAAGTACAGTCTTCTTCATTCTCACCCCACTGGACTTTGACTAGTTTCACCGCCTTCCTTCGAAGCTGCTTCGTATCGTTCCCAACAATACACATAGACTTGCGGTTCCCAACCGCCTCGGGTTCAACCTCGCTTTCGTCCAACTGATCTGGTGAAATAGCCACATTAGGGTCTTGCACAAATTTCCTTAACTGGGAAACATGAAATACGTTGTGAACTCCTGCCATCTTGTCAGGTAGCTCTACCTCATACGCCAAATTCCCAACTTGCTCAAGGACTGGGAATGGGCCAACAAATCTTGGTGCTAACTTACCTCTCCAACCAATCTGAATCACATTCTCAATGGAGAGATCCTGACGAACACCAAGTCGCTAACGAAGAATTCCAAATCCCTTCGTCTCTTATCGAGATAAGCCTTCTGCCTATCTTCATCCCTTCCCAGTAGTAGATCTGCTATATGTCTCAATACATCTTGTTACCACTGGGATGTATAATCAATTTCGAGTGATGATATGCTCTAAGCACTTCACCTCTCAGTCCATCTACGTTGGGTACAACTAGTCCCTTATTCTTTCGAAGCCACCCTTCTCGATCAAATCCTTACTTGATCATTCTCTTTCCATCGATACCCATCTCTACCCTAGAGATGGTTTCCAATAGGTTAGGATCGTCCTTCTAACTGGAACCAATCCACTCAATAAAAATCGATCTAATCGTCAAGCTTACTAGCGTTTCTGAATCCAATTCAGTCTTGGGTCTGAAATCATATCCTGTGACATACTCTAGTTGCTTCTATCCTAGAAACAAAACCCCTAAACTGGCATGTCTCCTACTCAATGCAACTAGTACTGCACCCAAATCCTTTACTATGATCACTCTGCCCCATGGAGTCATGGCGACTCCACTGCACTGATCCATAGTCACTAGTCCTCTGCTATGTCCACTCTGCCCCATGAAGTCATAACAACTCCACTGCACTGGCTCATAGCCTTACTAATCCTTTACTATGTCCACTTTGCCCCTCGAGTCATGACGACTCTACTGCACTGGCTCATAGTTCTACTACAATCACTTTGTTCCCCAACGCTGGAACCCTACAGGTGATAGTCTACTCAAGAGAAGAAAGATAGGAACAAACATAGCAACCATAACATCCATCAAACAAATCCTATCTATCACCTGCTAAAGTCATAAACACATCGACACTTACATGATTGGTCTAACCAATCCCAATATGTCGATTCTAGTATGTCTGGTCCAACCAACATCAATAACTAATGGAAGCCCAGCCCCCATACATACACCGATGTCTACTTGACTGGTCCAACCAATCTCAGGCCAATGGAAGCCCCGCCTCCCTTCGGACTACTGTACGTCCAACGTACGTTTATCCTCCAAGGATAATTAAACTAATGGAAGCCCAGCCTCCAATCGGACTACCGTACGTCCAACGTACGTTTATCCTCCAAGGATAACTAGATCACGTCCAACGGATCCAAGGTAACGGGCGTCCCCAGATACCCCTGCTTTTAGTCCTCCTAAAATACTTGAGTCCAACCCAAGTCTATCCATTATCTTGCTGCCCTCTCGAGTCCAACTCGAGCTGAATCCAATTCCTTGCAGCCTTCTCGAGTCCAACTCGAGTCAATCTATAACTCAGACCCAGTCTTGAGTACCGACAAACTCTAGTCCAACGTGAGTCGTCTCCCTATTTGTTGCATCTCCAAGATCAACGAACACCTATTTTCTTTTACGAGTTCAAGTCCAACTTGAATCGCTCTAATCTTCATTGTATCATCCATGATCAACGAACACATCCTATTCCTTCAAAATTCTACTATCCAATAGAGAACATCAACATAGGGTCCTAAACAATCCATTACTTTGCATCTTTCCCGAGTCCCACTCGAGCAATCTCATAACCCTATCGAGTCTAACTCTGGGCAGTCTATACCATTGAACAGTCTTATCATGTTCCGTCTGCCCATCACTCCTCGAGTGAACCAAGATATCATCCAATGAAAATCACAACAACTATTTACCCCTCACGCAAACCATTCTAGTCGAAATCGACATTCCCCAAGCACAAGCCCCAAAGGCCTAAACCAATATCAGACAAGCACCCAAGGAACATCTCCTCCGAGTTCGGACAATCCACATGAGGTGATACTAGCAAAACAATCTAGCACTGGAGTACTCATTTGCCTCCCAGAGACAACTAGAACTTATTACAACGATAACCTCTTAGCTTTCTTAACTCCAGTTACTATCGCCATTACTAGGTAGGTACCTAATACCACCCTGTTCCTTTGGAGTAGATCGACTCCCCAAAATAATGCTAAACCCAGTAAAGCCCAAAACAAAGCAATCACAGGGAAACATACATCCATGACTCGATAAGACCACATTAACAAATCATGCCAAAACTAGTCGAACCACCAATCAGGTTCGTCACTACTAAAGGTCTATCGACTAACTCAGGTTTGTCAAACAAAACCCGATCAAAACATCTTAAATAGAAAGCATACCTCGAATAACGACACCTTTTTCCTTCTGCGCCGCAGTAGGGGCATTTGACGAAGAAGGAGCAGCGTTGATAGCATACGCTTTCACAATCTGCTTCTCCCTAGGAGGTTGTGGGCAATCATCCTTGTGATGTCCCGCCTGGCCGCAGTTAAAGCACTTCTTTTCCCCAGGCTTTTCTCGACAATCTCTGGCGTAACGGCCCTTCTTGCCACAACTAAAGCATTCGCCATCTTTCTTATTTTTCTTACTCTGACCATCCTTGGTCGGGTTCTGCTTCCTCTTGTTCTGAGAATTCTTCTGGCCTTCACCGCCTGCTTGCGGCTTTGGCTCCTCTGCAGATGCCGTAGCAACCTCAGTCTTCGACTTAGGGAAAAGGCTCTCTGACCTTAATGCCTTTCCTACAATAGACTCGAACGTCTCATCGATATGGTTTATAAGTCTTTCCCCCAAGTATCCATCCAAGCCAGTTATGAACTTCTCGTTCTTCTTTTCGACTGTATCGATAAGGGACCATCCATATTTCGATAAAGTGTCGAATTCAGCGATATATTACGAGACTGCCCTACCGTTCTGCTTAAGCTCCAAGAACTTCCTGAACAGTTCTGATTTATGAGCAGCTGGAATAAACTTATCACAAAAGCGAGTCTTAAACTGATTCCAAGTAACTTGATCTTCTGGATTAGCTGTTCTAATGGCATTCCACCAATTCATCGCTCGCCCTTGCAGCTGACGAGACGCTAGCCTTCTCTTCATCGTATCCTCAAAACCCAAGTCGTTGAAGATACGATCACAGCTCTCCAACCAATCCTGAACATCTATGGCCGACTCCGTTCCGTGGAACGGCTTCCCACCAAGGTTAGTGTAATCCTTGCACAACTTGGCGAAATCGACCCTAGGCGCCTGCACTACTGGACCACCACCATTTCCGGGATTGGGAACTGCTCCCTGAACATCTCTAAGCATGCTTCTCATGAGGTCGGTAAACATCGCCCTCATGTCGGCAGCATTCCCATTATTGGCTCCCCTACCAGCACCTCTAGCATATCGGATCATCGTTAATCTGTAAAAGGGAAAACGATTAACGACCCCATAGTGGTGCTAGTGCAGTACAACTTCATTCTTATACTACCAATAATATATATATATATAGCTTTTGAAAACCAAAGTAATCACAAATACGCGCTCTCATATACGTACTAACTCTCCCTAGTGTCTTTCCCTAGGTTAACTACGCAACCTGGCTCTGATACCAAGTGTGACGGCCCGCCCCGCACCAACCGACATTTTCTCCAAAAGTGCGCTGTACACATATCCAGTTAGCACGGGACGGTCGCCAGAAGGAAAAGAAGAAGAGAATGGGCTAATCAAGGAACCTGTAATATGTCTCACAGCGCATAGAACAAAATATAATAATAACATACTTGACATAAACAGGAGAGACAGTGCATAAGCTAAAAACCAGAACTGAGCATCATAGCAGCGGAAATCCAAAATATAGCTTATTACAATTTTTCAAACAGTCTCAAAGCAAAAGCAAGATAAAGGAGGTACACTACTAATGCCCAAGTAGCGACCACCAACGACACAGGGAGAATATCTATATATCATACGTGGAAGCCTCCTGCTCGCCTCCGAATCAGCTACTCGCGCATCACCAGCTAACCATAACCTGTCTCTAGTCTGCTCGTGAGAGCACCCAGAGTAATAAGAAGAGACATAAAACTCTGGGTCAGACATAAAGCCTGGTATGAGCGATAAGCATCAAAACATAACAATAACAGGTATAATCCAATCATACCTGAACCTGGACCTGCAACCAAAGAGTTAGCACTACATACTGTACAACACTCTAAGGTGCCCTTTCAAATGGTGTAAAGATAACGGGGGTGGGGGTGTGCATGTCATAGTGATGTCAAACAATCAAGCATAGCAATCATCCTCACATCCCTCACTCAGTGCGTAAAGCATACGATATCCACTACTTTGGTCCTCTAATCCTTTGGGTCATGACGGAATCCAATCCCTGTAACTATCACTACAAGCCCACTATCCATCTCTCAGTGGTGGACAAAAGTTATGAATACCGACAACCCCTTTGCACACGTCCCGCAGCAAAGCCCAACCATGAAGTGAACTCATTGATTCCCAACTGGTTCCGGGATCCTGAGCTCTAACTTCCATTTGGACTACCTTTGCATCTCGGGTTTTAATCATCATCCTCCGGATCGGTCTTCATTCAGTTCGCTTCGCTTCAGGTCGTGGTCTTCCTTCAGGTTCGGATCGTGCTCCGCCCTCCAACGGTTCGGGTCGCACCACCCTGGTTCGGTTCGCAGTCACTAGCTCGTGGTCACCCTCTGTTTCGGATCGTGCGCTCCCCTCCAGATCGATTTGTGACAAGCTCCTTTAGCTCGGATCGTGGTCATCTGAATACGGTTCGGATCGTGGTATGATCTCCAGGTCGGATCGTGACCAGCTTCGGATCGCGACTCGTGGATCGTGGGTGCATCGGATCGGGTTCCATCTTCACGCGGATCGGGTCGTAATGCTCATTCGCGATCCGGATCGAAGTACTTCAGTTTGGGCACGGCGCTGCATCGATTCGTCTCGTGGGTCTAACCACGATCGGGTCGGGTCGTGGGAGGAATAAGCGATCCGATCCGGGTCAACTTCCAGCAACGGTTTACACGCCTCTCGACGGCATTTTCGACCATTCTAACTATTGAAATCAATCACAAAACATACCATACAGTCATAGCAACACATACAAGTGACCTCAAACACCAAAACAACAATATGATAGGTTTAAATAGATCAAACATAGCCAAAACCCCATATTTTCCCTCAAGCATGTTTAGGTGAAACTAACCATATGATTAACAAAACTTAACCAAATCAACCCAAATTCATATCAGAGGTCTAAAACAATATTTCAGAATTTATGAATATTTTCCCAGATTTTTAACATGCACAAATTCGCTAATTATCACTAATTACCCCTTAATCCCCCAAATTCCGGGATTTGCAAAATTAGTCGAAATCAACCCAAATTCATATCAGAGGTCTAAAACAATATTTCAGAATTTATGAATATTTTCCCAGATTTTTAACATGCACAAATTCGCTAATTATCACTAATTACCCCTTAATCCCCCAAATTCCGGGATTTGCAAAATTAGTCGAAATCAACCCAAATTCATATCAGAGGCATAAAATGCTGTTTTAGAATTTTGGGAATTTTTCTAGATTTTTCTGAGCCATAATTTCGCTAATCTTCGCTAATTACCATAATTAGCCTTAATTAGTGAGGAACTATGCAAATCACTCACCTTAGCCACAAACAAATTTTAGATCTGAAATAATCTCTGATTTGGATCCAATCCCTACGTGTTCCAGCAGCTCTCTCGCTGATTTGGTGAAGATCTTCTTTGATTTGATGTAGATTAGGCCAAAACTTGATTAGGAAGTGATTAGAAGGTGATTTGGGTGTTGGAGGCCATTGCTAGAGCTTGAAAGAGGTAAGTGGCGGCTGGAAAAATGAGTCTAAAACCGAAATCCTAACCCTAGCAGCCCTTAAATACCCCAAATCCCGAAATCTCCCATTGGGCCTAGTTGCTAATCACCCGGTTAAGCCCAATTAGCTGAAAATAACCCTTTAAACCTTAATTCAGCCATATCTCCCAAACGGTAAGTCCGTTTGGCTAATGTAACCACTCTACGGAAAGAGAAACCATCATTTGAATCCAATGGAAGTGGTTTTAGATCAAAATTCCTTTCCAGTCAAAAGTTATGGCCAAAACAGTACCAACTAGGGGCAAAACGGTCATTTAAAAATCGACAAAAATCATGAACATGGGAAATGACCCCAATAGTCGTCTCCCAATGTTACATGACCATACGTCTTCATATGTTAAAGAAATAAATATTCTACAATCCTATGATGTGTAGAATACGGGTCGTTACAGTCTAAGTGACCAGATTGCAATTGCATCTTTGTGCACATGCACCATTGTGTATACTTGACATTCATTGTTGTGTAGTGATAAAGTGTGTGTTGTACTTCGTTGTTGTGACAACTACGTGTCTTCTTTGCTGATTTGTACTTCAGTATGATTGCTCGACTACTTTGAGTTGATCACCTGAGCTTGTACCACTGTCCATTCATGTGCCATATTGTTTGTGAATCATTATATGATTGCTCGAGCTTTGTTTTGCAACCCAGCTTTGCCATATTTTGCTGTGTGCACTCGCAATCCACTTGTATACTCCAGATTTGTACATGTATTTGCTATCCTAACTTACTGCACTTCAAACTTGGTCTGTCTTGACCATGTCTTGGTTTGGGCTTGACCACTTTGGCTATACTGCTGCACTCACTTAGTTCATTTCTTGTTGCATCAAGTCTGTTGTATTTTTTACTCATGCTTGTTGTTATGGCACCAACTGAATTGTTCCATGCATCATGTATGAATGCCTTACTTGAATGTTCGTTGTAGCTCTGAGTCGAGTTGGTCCTCACGGTTGCTCCTCAGTTGCTCGCTACATTTTGATTGGTGAGGCAGTGCACATGTGTATATTCATGCACGTGTGTACATGCAGCCATCTGAATGGATTTTCCTGTCCCTACACAATAATATGTGTATATACATACACATGTGTGTGTGTACATATATCGTGCGCGTGCTACATTCACATATCAGATCAAGTCATGAAAAATGATGAGAAACACACCGAAATTCAGAGGCAAATAAAATTTTAAAAACAAAATTTATATTTGCGTGTATTCAGTTTTATTTCTATTGTAGACTACTCTGCGTGTGTGTTTCATTTGACAGGTAAGAAGACGATGACTGGACTAACAGTGACTGGAAAGACTGTGAAGTGTGAAGACAGAAGACCGAAGACAGAACAATATTAGTGTTTCAGTTTCGCTGTATGTATGTAACTATGTGAATGTATGTGTATATGAAAAATGTAAAATGAGTGTTGAGTGAACTGTAATGAGGAGCATTGTATGAAATTGTATATCGATGAAAATGTACAAATAGTGGACTTATGAATTTGTACTATTAAATGTTGAAATAAAATATTTATACTTAAATAAAATATTATTTCAACATTTAAATATGTGTACATTAATATTCTGTTTAAATATAAATATTCTATTCCCATCTGTGATAAGATGTAACAGTACAATAACAAACACATGTGAACTAATATTTATTTGGTTGTTATCATCAAACAAAAATCATATAGTTGTGTATACAACTGGGTCATATACAAAAATCTCCCCCTTTTGATGATGACAAACAAATATGAAGATTTTGAATATAAAAAATGCGTTTGATAGTGAATATTGAACTCCCCATATTTTAATGCTCCCCCTACAACAAAAATTCCCCCTAAATATGTGCATGAGTGAAAAGAAAAAAATCGAATGATTTTTCAATAATAAAATAATCACCCATAAACCAAAATCTTAACCATTCTCCCCCTTTTGTTATCATCAAAAGGATTCAGAAATTAAAATATAGATGAAAAATGACTAAAAAATATAAATTCAGCTTAAGAGGAAGAACAGACATCACAAAATCTCAATTAGCCAAACAAAAATCATAATATTCTAAGAATTGGAAGAAAATTTCACATTGTAGAGAATGACGGATTTACGATGAAATTTATATAAATTGGGAGAGTTAACAAAAATTCCAATTATTTTCCAAAGAAATTTTATAAAAATGATGCACAAAACAGTGATGGATTCGGACGGTAATTATAATTTCAATTTTAAGTGAGAAAATCGAATTATCTCAAATCCCAATACCTATTAATCAACGAATCATATTATGTCATAAAATATTAACACATTTCAAAGATTATAAGATGAATTGATAGGCTGGTTTTTGTAAACACCAAGGAGAATTTCATATTAATTTCAATTTAGCATATTATTTCATTTTCTTTTATTTTTTATTTAAGAGCACACTAACCATGCAAAACCAGAGCTTGGATTTTTAAATGAGGTCAGTCGTAGCTTAAATAATAAACTGTCTCATAACCGTGCATGACCAGAGCTTGGATTTTTAAATGAAGTTAGAGACACACTTATATATTAATTATATATTTATCGTTTTCAGTTTCAAAAGAAAAACTCCTCGATCTATAAAACCAATATGAATGACAGAAATTTGGTAGGTACAGAAATGGACTGTGAAATAAATTTTTAAATTAATTAAATTATGAAATTGCTCGACTGTACCGGGATCATTGAAAATTTTCAATTATCACTAATTCTAAATAATAATATAACCATAATTCCATCACAAATATTTTCATTGTTTATTGAAGATGATTTTTTTTTAAATATTAAACTCTCCACATTAATAAAAAAACATGATGGATGGCAGAATAATGGTAAATAAAGAAGATGGTCGTGAAATAATCGCTAATTCAAAGATATTATAATAACTGTTCAACAATCATGAAAATCTAAATAAAAACTCCCCTTGTTGTGAGATATATTGTAGTCATAACCCATCACAATTTTAAAATCTGATAATTATTTTGATGAATTATAAATACAGTTCAATTTAGATATCGATTTCAAATTCTGAACGAATAATCAATAAATAATTTTAAAATTGAAAATCAATTACAAGAGGAATATGTTTATCTATACAAGACAAGAGAAAAAAAATTGTACAAGACAAAAAGAGTGTATGGATCTATTCAAGGTGAAGATTAGAATCTAAGTGCGGATGGGTGAGACAAATATAAGACACTTCTGATACCACTTGGTGTCCCTATTAATGAGGATTGTAAGAAAACACCGGAGACAAACCAAGATATCACAGACAACCAGAAATTCAATCATAAGGTCCAAGCAGACAAGACAAGCAAAATAATTTCAGCAGCAACCAATTTTAATCAAAACAAGTAGTTATCTAAGATCATTTTCAAAAGCAGTATCAGAGCAGCATACAAAAATTAGTCAAAGCGAGCAGTTACCATTTTTTTTTCAAATCAATATCAAGGTAGCACAAAAACCAATAGTACAACAAACTTGTCAGTAGATGTTTCTGATGGTCACAAAATATATTCCATGATCCAAGATTATAAAATATTGTTTATTTGAAATCATTTGAGGAATATGAAAAAACTCAAGATTTAATGAATTGATCACATCAAATTATTAATTTCAGATTCAAGATATGTGTGAGATTCAATAAATCAATAATTTCAATTGATTTTAAACAAACAATAATTTAAATTAAATAACCATGAAATAATAGAGAGATTTAAGACCATATTTCGAAGAATTTTCAAAATTATCTCCGATAAGTACAAGAGAAATTTCAGATCAATTACATCAAGTTTGAGAGGTATTCATGATCCAAAAAAAATTAAAATTAATTTATTTGAAATCACTTGAATCAATGTCAAGTTTGAGATATAATGAATTATTCACATAAGATTGATAATTTCAAATTTAAGTGGTGTGTGATATTCAAAATATCAAGAATTTAAGATGATTTCAAACAAAACTTATTTCAACCATAATAATCATGAATAAAGATGAATTTCAAGATGTATCACTGATTTAAGACAATTTAAAATATTCAAGCCAATCTGAATTTTTTTGAAATTATCACAACTGATAAATAACAACGTGTTGTAATGATTATACATTTTCAAGACTTTCCAAAATGAATTAGAATAAACTCAAAACAGCAAAGGTGTGTGAAATTCCATAAAACTACCAGATCTTCAAAAATTTAGAATCCGAATCAACAGTGTTCAAGATATGACAAGAATGCATCAACACTGTTATGAATTCAGAACCCAGAAAACAAACTTCAAAACAATTACAGATATTTACAAAATTGAGTTCAAGATCTTGAAATGATTAAAACATCAGTGTTTTATTCTAATGGAGCGAATTTCAAGAAAATTATGAGTACTGCAATTGGAAGTTGAGAAATCCCAAGAAGAAATAGAAATATGACATTGACAAATCAAGCAAAAAAAATAGATGGGGTAGAAGAAGGATTAAACAAAGGGAACAAAATATTTACAAAGATGAGTTCAGAGATTATACCTGAAATCCATGTAAACCAGAATCTCCGACTCAGCATACTTGGCTAAGGAACTGTGAATGATACAGAAATATAGACCAGTCTGATTTCAATTCTCTTTTTGCTCAGTAGTTCCTCAGCCTCCTTTGGTACCTAATTGTTTGAGTGATCGAGTGGTCTGACAAAATTTGTAAAACCACTCTCAGTTATATTTGTGTGTTTTGGTACCCAGACTTGTTTGTTTAACAAACCATCAAAATTTACAAAAATGCCTTTATGGACCCAAATCTTTTTGAATATAAACGAATTCATTTTATTTCATTTTGGGTCCAAGAATGATTAAATGGTTCGTTATAAAACAAATTCTTATTTCGTTTATGATTCAAAAGATCTTTTGAATTGCCTGAGTTTAAAAATTCAAAACAATCTTTTCCAAAATAATTTGAAGAGTTTTCAAAACCATTTGAATTCCGCCTTTCAAAACGATTGATTTTCCCAAAGCCAAGACCATATTCATTTTCAATAGAAACTTGGTTTTGTAACAGCATATTCAACGATTTTTCCCCATTAGAAAATTTATTCAAAGTTGATTCTAATCGTCGAATTTTGGATTTAAGATCACCATTATCTTTCATTAAATCTGAACAGAGATTGTTAGTACTCTTTCTTTCAGCATCACTTTGTTTCAAAACTAAATTTTCAGATTCAAGTAATTTGATTTGGCTTGGGACTCAGCAATATAAGATTCAAATTGTTTTTGTTTTTCAATTTCAAGTTCTTCAAACTTCTTGAACTTTTCAACGTCGATTTCAATTTTTTTTTAAAATGACTTAGTTTTTAACAAATTTTCTTTTTCAAAATTTTTATGTTTTGAATTAATATTATCCAACTCATGTTGCAAAAAATAGTTATTACAAATCAGCTCATCCTCATTTTGTTTTAAAATAGTAATTTCTTTTTCAAATTTCTGAAGATTCATATTGAGATGAGCTAAATCATTTTTCAAATAAAAACAATTCTTGCAATCAAAATTTTCAAATTTTAATTTCAACATATTATTTTTGCATTGCAACTCAGGATTTTCAGATTTCAGAATTTTATTTTTCCGTTGGAGATGATCGACGATTTTAGTTAAATCATTACAAAGAGTAACCAATTCTTCATGTGAAAAATCTCCATCGTCTGAATCATCATTAATAGCTCCAATTAAGCACACATCTGAATCTGAGTTGGCAACTGAGGGTTTTGAGCAGTCATTGTCATTTCCATACAGCGCATTGAGAGTTTTCCAGATATCCTGCACAGTTAGACATTAAGAGATAAAATTTAATTGATTATTATCAAGATAGGAATAAATAATATGCATAACACGAGCATTCAAAACCTTATTCTTCTTATCTAACATATCTCCTAAATTTTCAATAATATTCCAATACTAAAAATTGACAGATTTAAATATAATTCGAATTTTGATTTCCATATTAAAAAAAATCTGTTCCATTGAAAATAATTGGAATATCACCGGACTGACTCTCAAAAGACTGACAATTAGGATGACCCATGACTCTAGAGTTAATGAAAATTACCAGGCTCTGATACCACTTGTTGGATCTAGATTAACCCTAGAGAGGGGGAAAATAAGGTTTATTACACTTTATCGCTGAGTTGTTAAAGTTAACGTTAAAGAATCACAGATCACATAATATAGCAGAAATAGAAATGCAGAAAATAAATGGCACAAGATATACCCAGCTTTGGCAAAACCCTGCCTACTGATGCATTCCTAAAGTTTCTACTATGTAAAAGAACAGATCCCGCATACAAGACCATGTACACTCGTGAACCCCTCGCTCCTATTCTAATCCTACGCTCAAAACCCTAGACTAATCGATATACCCTCGACTAGATTTTCCCGTATCACAAACCCGTAGCATGTAACCCTAGATTTTACAAACTCTAGTAAACTGCTAGAATTTTACAGACTCTATAATTGTTTGGACGGTTTACAAAAGAATTGAAAATACATAACAATTTAAATAAACAAAAGAAACCCTAGTAAAAAAAGTAAAGGAGTTTAAAGATAATGGGCTATCCCCTTTTCAAATTTAAAAGTTGGCCGGCTCATAATCTATTATCTGTTGCCCGATCTCCTTTGTCTCTAAAAATTGGCGGCTAGGGTTTTTCACTTTGCTCCAATTCGTTGCTTGCTGATGAATTCGATATTTCTTTGTGCAATCTTTGAAATGATGGATGTTGATATTCTTTGCAATTTTGATCCCCAATCTTGCTCGATTCATCAAAGTAAGATCTTCGATTTATGTTTTAATACTTGAATTGTTTTCTGTGATTTTTTGGGATACATTGCCGATGAGGAAATGGTGAAATAAATAGGATTTTAAACCCTTCATTTATTCTCTGGTTTCGTGATGTGGCTTGAGATGATTTTGTTGCTTTCCTCTTTTGAAATCTTGGCTGAAATGGCTTGCGTGATTCATGAAATGCTAGTGGCTCCTAGAAATTCGATTGTCTGTCAAATACCATGATTTATTGATGAGAAAAACTTGATGATATTTGGAAAGAATTTGAAAGAGGAATTTCTTTTACCTCATAAAACATCTTGACCAAAACTAGAAGGGGATAATTCGATTTTCATTTCCAGAAACAAAAGCATGATTTCTGGAACGAATTCTGGTTTTCAATGAATCACAAAAAATAGATATGTCCCAACATAAATTGCACTTGTGAAATCAATTTTAGGGATTGCTTGCGTAATATGTTTGCTTAATTCCTGGAAATTGCATAACTGGAAAATTTGAAATTCTTGTCGTATATTCCTCTTTATCTTTAACCCTTGAATTCTAAACATGTTTCAAAAACTTGCCAAAAATAGATTTGATATTTGTGGAAAAGAAATATTAAATGCTTTGCCAAATTGCTTCTGGGTCGGTTCCTTAAAACACTTGCACAAAATTCTTTACTGACTTTATGATTACCAAAAACGATCCATTTGAGAAAATGAAATGGTCAGTTGAATGCTTGTATATAATGCTGTATTGATCATACCGATATGCTCCATTTTCATGCTTGTCAAACTTGCACACTTGAAAATAAAACTAAAAACATTTTTGAGAATGTTCTTGCCTAAAACCGTGCATGTTGATGAACTGAATTTCATTTTTATATTTTCCCAAAAATGAGACATTAAAATTATTAAAAAAACTTCCTATGTACACTTCCTGAATTGCTCGTACACATATTCGTGTAAAGCTTCCATGTTTTTCACTTGTCCATACTTGCACTGTTTAGTGTGATGAGTTGCCTCTTTGTTGCATATCCTTGAAGTTGGCACTTCCATTCAGTGTACACAACTACTTTATTATTGTTGTTACTTGCATCTTATATTCATGTCACACATATATTTGAAATAGTCTACTTGACCAGACTGCAATTGCATCTTTGTGTACATGCACCATTGTGTAAACTTGACATTCATTATTGTGTAGTGCTAAAGTGTGTGTTGTACTTCATTGCTATGACCACGGTGTGTCTTCTTTGCTGATTTATACTTCACTTTGATTGCTCGACTACTTTGAGTTGATCACCTGAGCTTGTACCACTGTCCATTCATGTGCCATATTTTTTGTGAATCAATATATGACTGCTCGAGCTTTGTTTTGCAACCCAGTTTTGCCATATTTTGCAGTGTGCACTTGCAATCCACTTGTATACTCCAGATTTGTACATGTATTTGCTATCCTGACTTACTGCACTTGAAATTTGGTCTGTCTTGACCATGTCTTGGTTTGGGCTTGACAACTTTGGTTATACTGCTGCACTCACTTAGCTCATTTCTTGTTGCATCAAATCTGTTGTATTTGTTTATTCATGCTTGTTGTTGTGGCACCAGCTGAATTGTTCCATGCATCATGTATGAATGCCTTACTTGAATGTTCGTTGTAGCTCTGAGTCGAGTTGGTCCTCGCGGCTGCTCCTCAGTTTCTCGCTACATTTGATTGGCGAGGCAGTGCACACGTGTATATTCATGCATGTGTGTACATGCAGCCATCTGAATGGATTTTCCTATCCCTGCACAGTAATATGTGTATATACATACACATGTGTGTGTATACATATACCGTGCACGTGCTACATTCACATATCAGATTAAGTCATGAAAAATGATGAGAAACACACCGAAATTCTGAGGCAAATAAAATTTTGAAAACAAAATTTATATTTGCATGTATTCAATTTTATTTCTATTATAGTGTACTCTGTGTGTGTTTCATTTGACAGGTAAGAAGATGATGACTGGACTGACAGTGACTGGACATACTGTGAAGTGTGAAGACAGAAGACCAAAGACAGAACAGTATTAGTGTTTCAATGTCGTTGTATGTATGTAACTATTTGAATGTATGTGTATATAAAAAATGTAAAATGAGTGTTGAGTGAACGGTAGTGAGGAGCATTGTATGAAATTGTATATCGATGAAAATGTACAAATAGTGGAGTTATGAATTTGTACTGTTAAATGTTGAAATAAAATATTGCGAAAACTACCCTCACATCCATAAAACTAAAGTTAATTAGGCTCACATCCTCCCTTTTTAAGTTTTATAAATTTCAACCCTATTTTTAAAACACGGTTTTTATTTTCATGGAAATTCCCTCATTCAAATTCGCGATGTAATTAACGGGTATAGATTACGTATTAGGGTTTTATTTTTTCCAGAAACATAATTTTCGTATCTATGGCGGCGGCAGCTTCATCGAATAAAAATTTTGTCAGATGATTCTTTTCGTTTTCATTTTTAGTTTAGTGGTTTATTTATTTCTTCCTTGAAAATGGCGGCGACAGCAACTTTCTAAATTTCTCAACTTCGAATTCTTGCGATATAAAATTCAGTCTAATCGGTAATTTTTCCAGAGATTTTTTTTGATCGAGCTTTTATTTAAAAAATGGATCCGTCCTTGTCAAGGTAATTTATACTGTTTATTTATTTTTAGATTTTGCATACTTATTTCAATTTTGCAATCGATTTATGTTGATGAAACTATTCTGTCCATATAGAATTCACGTTTCTCGGCAAATTCTTCACAGATCCAACTATTGTTAGAACACTTGGGTTTGCATGTTATAAGAAAAGTTGAGTATAAGTATGCACATATATTACATATATGCGTACAAATATGCATATATTTTAAATCTCTGGTTTCAACATTTCTTTTAAAAAGTTGCTTACAAATATGCGTCTTTTCACAATATATGCATATCTGTATGAAATTTTTTATCAGACATGCAGGAAAAAAGATATTTAAAAAATATTCATATTTGCATGTAGATATACAGTATACTAGCGTATAAACATGCAGATATTGTTTTTATTTTGTTGAATTGATCGCATGTATTTATATTAATCTGAAGCTGTTTATGTAATTTGATTGTTGTTATTATGTAATCTAAGCTATTTACTTTTATCACTGGTTGTAAAATTTATGTCATGTAACAAAATCAATTCAGTATTTTGTTGTAAATTTGTTTGTGATTGCCATTTTTTTAAAGCTAAAATGTATGCAAATATTCGTTGTATTCAAATAAATGTATATTGTATTTGCAATTTACAATTACAAGTACTTGTGATGTACAAATTCTTACTACGCATCAGTCCTTTTCTTATATGTTGTATTTTTTTTTAACATTTTACTACGCATCAGTTTTAATTATCTGTTTTCAGCATGTATGTTAAATAATTTCCTACAAATATGCATCTATTCTTAATATATGCATATATGTATTGTAATAACCCGGAAAATACGAGCCAGTTTAAAAAATTTAAATTGGTTATTTCAAAGGAATTTGAACAATTGAAATAGAATATTTCAATAAAATAGTGAAGTAGAAATAGTGTGGCAGTTTGAAAATTTGAATTCAAAATTTGACTGACTGTACCGGGTGCAAAATATAACGGATTTTAGTGAAACCAAAAATATTTAATTCTGTTTATGAATATCTTTCTAACGAATCTGTAAAATCGAAGTTTTATAGCGGGAATCAAAAGTTATGGCCAAATGAATTTTCAGAAAGGTCACCATATAGAATATATAGCCCTTGAAATTAGATATTTTGCAAACGACCTCGGAATTCGACGAAACCACATTTGTTGGATCTGGGATGTCAAACTATTGCTAGGTTTCAAATTTCGTAATTTTTGAAGCTAGTATGTGAGAGTGGCAAAAGAAAATGTGTTTGGTCAATTTCTGTTAAATTGGATCGACCAGAAAATGGCCATTTTTCAAACGATCTCAGAATTCGACGTAACTAGTTTTGTTGGGACCGCAACGTCAAAACATAGCTAGATTTATTTTTATGGAATTTTTCGAATTAGTTTGTGGCCCTGGCAAATTGAAATGTACGTTCAAATTGAATATAAAATGTTTTACACTTTAATTTGAAAAATAACTAACTATAACAGTCGAATTGGCCTACGAAACATATCCCATTGTGTCCGGGATGGGGCTATTTAGCTAGGGGCGACAGTCGTTGGGTTTGAATTGGTGTCCGTGTGGAGAAACACTATTTTAAAAATTAATAAAACCTTCGACCAATCAAACTTCTCCATTCATAATAATAATAAAAATATCTCAGAAAACCCCCGCCCCCCCCCCTCGACATCGACGACGGAGGTCACCCCTCCCTTCCCTGGCGATTTCCGATCGCCACAGCCTGAATCAGCCCCACTCCCAGTTCTACTTTTTGTAGTTCTCCTTCCCCTCTTCAAATCCATATAAAGAACTCCCCCTATCGTTGCTCCTACTGCGAGATATCCTCCTCCAAAGTCCCGACCTTCCAGTCGCCGCCGCGAGCACTGGGCCTCACCGAGTTGCCTCCAACCGCCACGCGCCTGAAGCCCTCTCCTCCCTCTTCCACGCTGTACCCACCGATCGTCGTATCGAGCCTCGGTTTTCGCAAAAACTTAAAACCTAGTTTTGAACAATCGTGAAAGGTATCGGCTTTATTATATTTGAATTGAAAATAACACTCTTAAGTGTTGCAAACTTTGAAAAATCATATCTTTGTCGTGTGTTAACGAAATTCGATGAAACAGGAAACATCGTGACCGCAAGGAGGCTCTCTACCACCTAGAAAAGACTGCGGATTTTTCTGAGCTCGCTAGGATTTTTAGCACCACGACAACCAAGGTGAGATTTCTAAACTGAAATGTGAATGGAAATGTCATGTATAAATTATATAAGCAAAATATAAATTATACACGTGTCATATACCTCATGTGCATGCGTTGTGTAAGCTATATGAGCGAAGTATGAATTATACATGCAATGTATAAATGATATGTGTGTTGAAATGCAAGTGAAATATAGAAATAATATATATATATATATACACTCCCCTCGTCCACAAACCATAGACGATATTTATTGTTTGCGAATTGGTGTGAAAATTTTGGTGAATAATGCGAATGGTTGATAGAATTTTTTGTGGTTGATATTGTTTGGTTGTGGTTGAAAAATACCCATTGGTGATTGAAACAAATTTGAAATAATTGTGGAAATGAAAATAAAACATGCCGCCTACGTGCGAACTAGATGCATGAAATCCCCATTGTCAAAAACCACGAGATTTTAAGGTAGAGCGAGGAGCCGTACTCGGGACGGTGCCGGTTTTAACTACCCTGCCGTTATGCTGCCGAAATTTTGAATAATATTCATGTGTTAGAATTATTTTCATGTGTTGAAATTATTTTCACGTGGTGAAACTAATGTCATGTGTTGAATCTATATCCATGTGTGGAAGTGCTCATGTGTTGAGAAGTAATGTGTGAAAATTAAATTCATGTTGAATGAATAAAGTGTTTAAACAATAAAAATCGCATTTTTATAATATATATGAAGTATGTAAAATATTCGCGTTATTATGAGACGCCCGTGTGGCTATTTGGGAATTTTCCCAGCCCCTCCCGTACATAGGTGGTTATGGCGAAATTTTCCAAAATTTAAAGGCGTTAGTGAAATATTTTAAGTGAAAATGATATTGAAATCATCGAATGAACTATATTTATATATATATAAATATAAATAAAATTAAAATGAATCGTGGCCGTGCAGTTCGTATTTTGAAACCGTGATTTCAAACGACTAGTGCGGGAAATCCGACCATCGGATTTTCCCGAAACCACAACCGTTGGGTTCGCCTTGGAAATATCTTTCCAACGACACCAACTTTGTAAAGATCCAACGGTTGGATTTTCTGGATTGTTTAATTCAAATCTGAAGAAAAACAACGCCAGAATCGATCATATTTATATATAAATATAATTAAATTAAATCGAATAACGACGCTGCAGTTCCTATTTTGAAATCGTAACTTCAAACGACTAGTGTGGGAAATCCGACCGTCGGATTTCCCCAAAACTGAAACCGTTGGATTCGTTTTGAAAGGATCTTTCTAATGAAATAAAATTTGGGAAGATCCAACGGTTAGATTTTCAGATATGTGTAAAACAAATTTAGTGAAAAACAACGCCAGTGCCTCGGCACGACCTGAAACGTCGTTAAATTAAATATGTTCGTTTTTAAATAAATAAAAATGGCGATATATCGTTGTAAAATATTATAAACGATATAGAGTGGAAATAAACCAATTTTGCTGTGTTTGCTTGATATGTGATGGTTGAATGTATTTAACATGAAAATTATACTAAGGAACTGAAATGTGAATGTTGAGTAATTTAACCATGTGAAGAATTGATTTGAAAATCTAAATATACGTGGATTATTTGAAAAGGTCGAGTTAATTCTCATTTCAAATAATCGATCGACGGTGAGAAGTCGAAGAGATGAAGATGGTTCAAGACCGACGATCTTCACATTGGATGGATGAGCGCTATTGATGCTCGTGATTGGAGTAGCTACCTTGAAGGAGCTGAAGGAGTAGCCGTCCGGACGTATTGTTGATTGTGCGGATATGCGAGGAATATGGTGCCTCCGGCTTCGTTCAAACCCAGAACGAACTTGTAAATGGACTGTGTGTCTCACATTGGATTTTGTTCTATGTTGATTGATCTCTGTTAAATATATATCTATTTGGCGGCGGAGAATTTATTCTCTTGCTTAACGCCCTTCTCTGTGATGTACGAGCTCAGAGGTTATATAACGATAGAAATCAGTCGCATCGAGTGAATTGCCTGTGTGGCACGCCTAAGTGGGATATGATCAAGGCTTCTGTTGCAAAGAAAAGTCTTGTGGTTGATGATCAAAGCATGGTCTGTGTGACGTAGCTTTGTGTATAATGTGGATTCGCGAGCCTCACACCTCGGTATGAGTCAAAAACGGGACATTGACTATAGGGAGAGCACGACGTTTCTTTCTAGCTATGGTGGTGTCAGTGACCTACCATCCCTGACATTTATATCTACTTTTCACCTGTGTGGTTGTTAGAATGCGAGGCGCCTCGGTTATAGGTCTGTAAGGACCGGGAAACGTGTGTTCAAGAATTGCCAATCCTCAAAAGTAAGAGAGGACCGGCCCTGAAGATCCAGGGATTGTTGTGTGCGGTCCTGGGACATTTGCTAGAGTGTCTCGAACGGAGAGGAGCTTGCCCCTTGCCTCGACTCATTATGGAATCCAATTTTCGATACGAAATTGCGGATGTGATTGTATTACTAGTATGGCGACATAGTGGTATGGGTCATTTATGTCGTCTATGATTGATATTTATGATTGATATCTCTTTTGAAACATATATGCACTAGTAATAATATCAAACACTTTTGTTTTATACGTATGAAGCATTTTTGGCCATTATAAGGTAAAACTCTATCCTCCGGCTTGCGTTGCATTGTGTGATGAGACCTGAGTCTTATAATGGCTTCATTTTTATAAAAAAGCATTGCGATGATTTAATCATTTACTTTAGTTCATGCACTAGCACTCATTGGAGTAAACCCGTTCCGCGAAAGTGGCGTGGTCCTTTGATTTGCCTCATTATAGTTGTTTAATAAGTTAAGTAGATTTCTCATACCAGTCCCATGACTGACTCGTAGTTTGTTTCACCTTGCACACTCGGGTGCCCTCATTTTCACACGGGCAGCCTAGTTACAGGTAGCTGACATATTTTTTCTTGGCACTGCAGTAGAGGTGCACTTTTGGACTCATGGCGAGGCTTGACTACATTGTGATGATTGTGCCTTTTCCGCCATTATTGTATATGTATTATGATTCCGCCACAGGCGATGTAGACTGATGTTTAGTTTATGTACTCTATATGTATGATTCCGCCATAGGCGATGTAGATTGATTATGTACTGTTATGCACTAAGTTGTATCCTACACTGTGCTCTCTGATGTGGTGATATATATATATATATATATATATATGATTCCGTTGTCATATTTGTGTAAATTATTCTATTTCTTGTTTATGTTATTACCTGCACTCTGCTTATGATGATTAATGTGTTATATTCCAATGATTATCCTTAACACCGTGGTACGGGGTTTTGGGATCGTCACATGTATGCAATTTTTTATCAAACATGCAAAAAAAATATAATATACAATATCTGTATATTTGTATCCATATATCTAGAATACTTGCATATAAATATGCAGATATTATTGTTTTTTTTTGCTAAATTGTACACATGTATTTATATTAATATGAAGTTGTTTATGTAATTTGATTACTACACATTAGGCTTATTAATGTTGATTTTCTTTTTCGTATAACAGTGTTCCTTCAAAAGGCAGACGAATGCCTGGTCGTACATCTTATTCCAGAAGATTGAAATCTGCATGCGATTTTACGAAGCCTACCAGATGTGGTGTGTGCAATAAGCTGGGTCATAACAAAAGAACTTGTTCTTCGAAAGACCATTAGATCTGCTTTGTTATTTTTTTAAGACACTTGGTTTTAGTGTTTTCTTTTACCATTTGTTGTAAACATTTGTCTAATGTAATAAAATCAGTTCAGGTTGTTATTGTGAATTTGTTTTAGATTGACATTTTTTTAAGTTGAAATGTATGCTAATATTTGTTATATTTGAATAAATATATGCAGAATATTTGAACATTCCTTTACCTATTACATCTTACTATGAATCATTTATAACGCTGCATTTTGCTCTGTACATGTTTTGAACTTTTGCTCGCGTAATAAGTATTAAAAATAATATTGTCAGCCGTTTCGCCTTGACTACTTGTGCAAATTTATGTAGTAATGTATGCAATTATTCCATATAAATTCATAAATGTATGCAACTCTGGAAATTATGTGCATGCAATTAGTATTTGTATTTTTTTGCATATTCGTATGCAACTAATAATAATAAGTTCATATAAGTATGCTATTATTTTACTTCTGCAATTCAAATTTGCAAACTTTCATAATATTTTGCATACAACGATGCTAATATATTGAATATCTGCACAACATTAACCAAAAATACCAGGTTATCATATAGAACAAAAATAACTTCAAACACTACGTAATATTCCCCTGTAATTCATTTTCGTAAATAATAATCAACAGACCGTAGTTTAAAAAAACATTACAAATATTCACAAAAAAACTCTAACTATCAAATTTTCCAGTTTTATTTCACGTTGTTTGCATTCGACAACAACCAGTTCTGTGTCAGGTGTTGACTTGGAGTCCAGCTTTGTGGTTTGCAGTTCACAATTTTGTATGCAAGCACTGCTATTTGTAAATCAACATCCTAAGCGTTGTACAGTTCATCTTTCTTTTCCAATTCTTTTTCCTTACTTCCTTGATTCTTTATGTTCATTACAAACATTGCATATTCGACACTGCAAAAATTTATGAAGCATCACCAATTGTCAGTTGGATAATAGCTTTGTTAAGAAACTATTTAAAATATCTGCATAAAAGCGTGGAATAATTATTAAGAAATGTATAGCAGTATTCACAATTGAATGAAGATAACTGCAACAATTATTACTTTATTAATAGAACCATGCAACTATTGTTAAAATATGCATATATTGTCAAAATGAGCATAAATGTATGCACTAATTGTTAGAACTTTTGGTTTTGCATGTACTCAGAAAAGTTGAGTATAGGCATGCGTATATTCTAGATATGTGCATACAAATATGTATACATTTTAAATATCTGTATTCAGCTTTTATGTTAAAAATTTGCCTACAAATATGCATCTATTTTTAATATATGTAAATCTGTATGCAACTTTATATCAAACGTGCAGAAAAACAGAATATAGAATATATGTATATTTGTATGCATATATCTAGTATTTTTGCATATAAATATGCAGATATTATTGTTATTTTGCAGAATTGTATAATTCTGAAATTCCAGCGTGCATCTAGTATGAATAAATGCATTCAAAAATTTAATTTTTATGCATACTTGCTTACAATCATAAATATTTACTGAATAAAAATCAGATTACCGGAAGATAGTATCTATAGTTGAATACGAAAAAAAGCCACCAGATTTGTACTTTTTTTCCGCTATTTGCTGTAATTTGATGATGAGTATGTCGAATTTCAAGCAAAATAGGAAGATGTTGATTAAACTGATAACCACCGGCTTTTGAATCTAAAACGCGATTTATTGATCGAGGGTTTTGAAGAATTGTGGGATTTGGGTTTCGATCGAGATAAAAGAAGCGATCGATCTGATGAAATGATGCGGAATCGTTGTTGGAGTGATCGAACGATTTGCAGAATTGTAGGATTAGGGTATTTAGCGAGATAAAAGGAACGATTGACTGAGTAAATTATGACCAGTCATTGTTGGATAGTTTTTTAAGTGCGTAAGGGTAGATCTGGAATTTTTTGGGCGGAAGTTCAAAAATAGGGATGTATTTTATATATTTTTATGAGCGGATTTTTTTTTATATTTTGAAACTTAATAGGGACCTGTAAAAAAACGCACCCTAAAATATTTATATTTAAATAAAATAGCGTTTCAACATTTAAATTTGTGTATAGTAATATTTTGTTTAAATATAAATATTCTATTCCTGTCTGTGATGAGATGTAACAGTACAATAACAAACAAATTTGAAATAATATTTATTTGGTTAATATCATCAAACAAAAATCATATAATTGTGTATACAACTGGGTTATATACAACATATATATATTTGTGGGAATTAGATTTAGAATCTCATATATACATATATATTAATTACAGAATCTTTATATAGATTTAGATTAGAAAAGATAAAATATATATTAGGGAGAGGAGAAGCCTACCATTTCTTCTGAAATTAAGAAATATTGGAGAGGAAAGATGGAGGCGCAAAATATAATAAAGTGTAGGGCTTTGGTGAAGGTATGGGGATTCATTTATAGTTGCTTTGTGTATATAGACTTTTTGGATTAGTTTGATTCAATATAGACATTCCATTTGAAGCAAAACTATAAATAAATCCCTCAATAAAATAACCTTCCCCACCAAATACACTAAAGGGCGGTCGACCACCTGTATCAAAGGGAGGTCGACCCCCTTCTATAGGGTAGGTCTACCCCCTCCTAGGGTAGATCCAGGGAATTTGAACTCCTTGTAACGTTGCTTTATATTAATTATTTTATTTAAAAGACGTATTTTTTTTGTTTCTTGTTTATTCTTGTCCCTTTGGAATATATATATATATATATATATGTATATATATGCACAATTTCAAATCTTTGAGGAATGTTCTATTAAGCTAATTAATGTTTATTTATATTGCTGATTTGTATCCAGTCAGTTTGAATTTCAAACCTTGTGTGTATATATTTTACGTACAACTTGTTTTGTTAATAACTTCTTCATATGAACTCCTTTTTCAAAAGAATAATAATATGAAAATGAATATGACAAGGTATATTTTTAAGGGTGTTACATTCCCCCCTTAAAAGAGATTTCGTCTCGATATCTTTTGAAGCGGCGAAAAAACACACTTCGCTCAAACAAACATGTTATACACCCATTTTATTTATTAAGCATCTACTCGATGTGATTATGCATTAATGTTGCTAACAATCCCTACCATTCAGACTAGCAACCACAATGCAACCATAAAATCATAAAAATTTCGAGAAGTGTGAAATATTTAAAATTTTCATGACTTTCATCGAACTTTTTCCTTATGTGTTTGAACCAATTTAACTAATTGTTACTGAGCCTTGTAATCTCTTGCTACACAATATTTGTGGTGGAACGAGACACTAAGGGTTCCGTCGTTGTCCTTATTTCTTGATAAGGCCCTACCAAACATAGCCATAGTGTGAAGCTATCTTATCAAAAGTATAAAAACGTCATGATCTCCTGTCAACAATATATCCTTCACTTCCATGATATTGGGAAAGACCAAATATGACAGCGACATTTAACCTTCACACGTTGCCTAATCAAATCAGTTTTTTTTCAAAAGTCTAATCACAAAATTGGTTCAAGTAAAATTTAATGATGGTTTTCCACTAACAGCCATACCCTCCCTGAAATACTCCAAGAGTGATATCTCGACTATCAAAAGTACTAATATTATTCCTATTGTCTAAGAGGTTCAAGATGCAAACTTTTGCTTTTGTCCTCCAAGCTCTGGCTATCTCTTACGTTTGCCCTCCAATATTCAATTGAGGTTTAACAAAAAAATTTAGTAATTTCCTAAATCATAATTTCTAATTCTAAATAACTCACGGTAATCTATAATAATAACTAGAATATTTTCCTATGCTCCAATTTGTGGGAATCTATATCCTAATAAAAGGTCTTTTACCCTAATTTTCATAAATTTATCCCCAAATAATAGTATTGACATATTTAAAATTACTAGGAATGAGTATTGTTTTATTTTGAACCGACAATGTAAACTACGTGTAAACATGTAACATTACACCTCTCACTTCTTACATTTTCTTATAATTCCAAGTATAGTCTTTTGTGAAATACGAAAAAAAATCTAATTTATAAAAATTAAATAAATATCCTTAAGTAAACCAAAACACGATCATATTCAAATTAAAAAGGCTAATATATGCAAATCCAGTATTTTAGCATATTCCTAAATATCATGCTTTAAATACTTATTCTTTAGAATGACATTCTTTAAAGTTAAACTTTTTTTACTCAATATTCCAGAATTTCGAGACTAATACGCTCCCTTTTTATAGGCTGCAAATCTAATTCCATGTTTAACTTCAAATCCCATATATGGTAAATTGCTTAGTTAGGTGTTGTTAACAATATTTTTCGTCAACACCGGAAATAGGTCTGAGGATGTGGACCCAAAGAAACCAAAGGGGTTATTTAGTTCCTACAAGCTTGAGTTGGCTCACCGTTTCCTAGATATCAAGGTCTTAACTCCAAAGAATAGTTGCTCTTCCTTCAAGAGGTGAGTACTACGCGTACGAGACTTACAGACCAACAATTACCTTGAGGAAAGGGTTCCCTAAGCACAATGCAAGATAGAATGCTAAACTGCTTGTGGATGGGTACTTTGGTAATTAAATTTATGCACGAGGTTAGCCATGGGGAAGAAATAAGGAAATAGGTGTGCTTAAGCACAAAAGAAATGCATGAAATTGATCTCAAGTGTTGATTCTTTCTTTATTGATCACTTTGTTGAGTACGTAGAAGTTTCCAAGTAAAATCCCCAAATCAATTTACAAATTAAGATTTACTCTCTTAGAAAATGATTACATGATTTGAGAATGAGAAAAGTCCTCCAAAATGTGACCCTTAAGCTCTTATTTATAGATAAATCGGGCTCTATTTCGGTAGCGATTAGCAGAAGCCCATTTTCAGGTTCGATAAGGATATTTGGTGTCAGTGTCTGCTGCATAAGTGGCTTTCGGTGCCGGCTTCTGGTTCTCAGCCTCTTTTTCTCTATCAAGTATTGTTATCAATTTCCCCATGGTTGCGAAACTGGTGCTTTCTTCATGTCATGTATCGATACCAAGCAAGTTGGTACGGATAACATCTTGAGTTGTTTTCCCTTTCAGTAGTGGACTTTGATTTCGATAGCAAGATCTTAAGCTTTTCCCTGCTTGGATGACACTTTGAATATTATTTTTGCTTTAACATTATCTTTGGTATTAGTGTCGACACTAAGCATGTTAGTGTGGATGACATTTCTTCCCTGGGCTTGCTTCATAGTCTTTAGTTTCCATCTCATCCTTGCGATAACGTTGCCTATGGATCCTTTCTGGTGCTCCTAAGTTGCTTTCTGGTCGCAGTATCGATATCAAGTACATTGATGTCAATGGCCCTTTATTCCATCCCAGTCCAGTTTTATGCTTTCCCTTTTATGGCTCTGGGTTATGGTCTCGAAATGTACGCTTTCGGTATCAAAGCCAGATTGATTGCTCTTGGTGGCGGTACTGTAACTACTCTGGATATCTCATTATCCCCTTGTTGCTTTTGGTGTTGCCCTAACGCCACCTTTCTTTGTATTGGTACCAAGCTTTGCTCTTTTTTTTGGTGCCAATAGCATATTGATCGGCTCTTTTTCCTCTTATTTTCGGTATCGGTTGTTTCGGTAATTTGGTGTCCCCCTCGTGATTCTGATGTACCTTCTTTGTGCTTAATGTGCTCCAATACCCCATCATCTCCAGCTGGTTTCGGTGTTGAAATCTGGTTGTAACATTTGTCCTCCACTAGTGAAGTGGTATTTTCGACTCTTCAAGTCAATCTTTCAAATAAATGCGTCCATTTTCCTACAAATACCAGTTTCATTTCCTCCTACCGGCTTCCTTTGTTTTCTTCATCAATTCCCTACATTGGAAATTTTCTTGCAAAAGTATTAATAGATTCACACATTTGTAATACGCATTAACTCTAGGTAATATTTTTTGTTTCTTTCAAAATTATTTGAAGCAGTTTCATCAAGTTAGTTTTTCAAGATATATTAGATTGACAATGTCTTAACATCATAATTCAAATTGGGGTATCACATATCTTTTTGGTTTCGATCGAATGGCTTTGAGAGATTGTTAATACCCATTGTATGAATTGTGCAATTAAGACACATGTTACCTATCACTTAACCTTATCCAGCATGAGCTAATGTAATTGTTAAGACGTTTGGCGTGAATCAATTTCGGCTATATCTCTAAAATCGACTTCCGCCAATCAACCATGAGTTGGTTGATAGTTCAATCAAGTGTTTCCATTGCTTCATATTCTTCCGAGGGCACATGTGGGATGGCTTAGCATCAGTGTTGTTATTGTTAAAGTTCTCTCGGAAGAATAGAAATTGCTTACTCTTCTTAATGCCATATTATTTGGGTTTATGAAATGCACAGATAATACCTGATATCATGGGAAAGAAGCATACTGCGACTAAAACCGGTAAGAACTATGCTTTACCACTTGAATCCTCTTCTTCAAAGAAGATTGGTGCTGCCGAAAAACATTCTTTGATTCCCTCACAAGAGAACATTGATGCTATTCTTAATGGAGGCTATACCTCCACGCAAAAATGATACCATTGCCTCTCCTCCAAAAGGATATTTTGCTAACTTCGCTGTTCATATTTGGCATAAGGGTTTAATTCCTTTTTCGAAGTTTATTGCTCAATTCTTGCGATACCTAAGGATTGCTCCTATACAACTTTATCCAAACACTTATACATACCTCTTAGGTTTAGAGCTTTTATCCTTGGAATATAGTAATGCTTCTTTAAGTCCTTCATTGTTAGATTATTTGGTTCGTCCTTCCAAGCTTAATGATGCGAACGATCAAATCTTTCGTGCTAATCCCTTCAAGAAATTATTATCCGAAGGGACGGTAAGATTCAATGACTGAGTGACTCAGTTTTTCTTTATACGACGTCCCTTTGGCATTTCTGGCAGTTTCAACACTCCTTGTACAGAATTTGGTTGTACTTCTCATTTTCCTTAACCTTTTCATCATATACAATCATTCATATCCTATTTTATTGCAAACGTATCCCCTAAACTCCCTAGCTTTGCGGATAAGCGGATAATGGACTTTCTTAACATGGCTTCAGAGAAATTGGATAAAGGTTCCTCGTTGCTGACGCCTAACACCCTTCGAGAGCATTCTCTCTTGCCAACTAGTCAATATATTATTGGACAACCTCCCCTAATCTCTTTCAGTAAAGGAATTCTTTTTTGTCGCTGGGGAGGAACGCTCCTTTTTCCTCTATCTCTCCTATATTTCCTAACACTCCATGTATGCTTCTTATGTGATAACTCAAAATTTAGTTACACCTTAGGCCTTACTGATCTATTGTTCTGGCATGTTTAGCTTGTGACACACTAGGTGCTATTTGTTCTGAATCTAGCAAAAATGATTCATCTTCTTTAGTACTGAAAGCTAGAACTTCTTCCCTAAGGGATGCTTTATTCAAGTCTAGAGAGAATGCCGAAAGAAAACTTAGAAGTATGACTTCTGAGGATTCTCCATTCAAGAGACCTAAGGGAACCGTATAACAAACTCCTTGTCCTGATGCGATTGTCGATTCTCCTATAGCTATTTCTCCGAGAGCTACTCCTATAATGGATGCCCATTTGTATGGGACTCCTTGGACTCTTAACGCGATTAATAATGCGATGGGGTTTTCCTCCACTTTTGAGGAATTTTACTCTCAAGGACCTTCGATACCTTATATTGCCGAGGGGTTTGAGGAATTGGTCAAAGAAATTATGTCTTCTTCCTCATTTTCCGGTGTTAGTCATCCGCCTTCTTTTTTCAATTTCCCTAGCTATCTCCGTTCTTTGGTTGAATAACAACTTATGGTATAGGTTATATATCCTATTTTCTTTGCCTTGCAGTTGCTCTCTTAACAATCTTTCATTTGTTTCAGGTCATCAAACAATGGTTCTTGGTACAAGAAGACATTCTCATAACTTCCCCAGATTTATCGATACTTAAGGAAGAAAAACTTTCTTTAAAGGAAGAGATTACTGCTCTTATCAATGCAAAAGAAGATGCAACGAAGAAACATGAAACGTTAAAGGCCGCTCTTGCTGAAGAGAAGGGAATTGATCAGATATTAGCTGAGGAAGCTAGAACTCTAAAAGAGGCTTTGAAAGGTATCAGGGGGAAATAGACATGCTTAATTCTAACTACACTTCTTTACAAAAACATAATACTTTTTCAAAGAGAACAATTCCTTTCTCCAAAACAAGATTGATAAGAACGGAGCATCCCTGACCAAAGATTATAGCATGATTATTGGTGCCAAACAAAGGATCTCTTGCTTTCTCCAAACCACCTTAGATGATACAATGGTTAACTCGTTCGAAGATGCACTCATGCTTATTTATGTAGACAACATAGAAAAGCACCTGAATTTAAGTTTTCGTTCTATAGATCCACTCTTAGTAGAAAGTACTTTAAAGATAACCATATGAAGGAGGGGAATGCCCTTGCCGAGAGGGAAGAGGTTGATCTATATAAATATTTGTTTATAAACAACTTTCTCTTTAAAGGATCACATGCCGATATTGGAGAGGACACTATTGTGGCAATAGAAATTGTCTGAGCCATTGATAATGGACCTAGCCCAAAAGACATTGCTGGAGACAAAGGTGTTCTCGGTGATAATTTCTCGGTTCCCAAAAGACCAAGGTGATATACTACCTTATGGCCCAGAAACTCTTGATCATGATGTTGCTCCGACTGGAACCCTAAACATTTCTGGCACACAGGAAGTGGAGAAAGGGTTGAGCTTAAAGGATACCTCTACTGTTGAATCTTTACAAGCTTTTGTTCCTATCTCCAAGGTATGATAACTTCTGTGATATCTCTTTTGCTTTTAGTTTCAATAATTATCCTCTTTCTTTCTCGAATAGATGAAAAGGAAAAAGTTAGGTTTTTGGCACGTTCATATCGAAAGAGCACGATTAGAGATAGCCCATCCTACTAGAGAGCTGAATAAGCAAGCGAAGGAATATAACATCTTATCCAATAGAGACCATCATCTTGACAAAAGTGCTGCAAGACTATTGCTTTTCAAAGAGAGAGAAGCAACCGCTAGGTTAAGAGCTACCCGACTGCAATGTGAGAGACTTTTGGAAGAGAATGTTGAGCTCATGACTCTTTTCTAAATGTTAATTAAAGATAGATACATTGTAGTGGACATTCTATATAAAGTTTATAACAGATATAAAGCAGTAGATTTTTCCTTTTTAGGTGATCGTAGCGGAGGCTTGCTCAGATGTCTCCACAAAAGGTGCTTAGCTTAGCGTGGCATTGACTTTCATGTGGGGCTTGGTGGAATCTTCCATAGGTCCACTCAATTCCTAGAGAATTACCTTTAGATAAACTTAAGTTTAACAAGAATAGATTTGTTTCTGAAAACTTTAAGAAATCTATTTTGTATGAACAAGAGGAATATTTGTAACATGTGTATTCCTTCAACTTCCGATATTGTTGTAATGAATTTGTTTTTTCCTGGTTTTTTGATACTTTTTTAGAATTCACCTTCTGTAATAGGTTCTCTTTCTACCGACTTCCTAGGAAGCTATGTTAAGTTGAAGAGGGACTATTACAAGAAGTCCTTTCTTATAAGATCTTCTAAATTGGAAAGATACTGCTTTACTAAAGACCTTAAGAAGGTACATACTCAATGTATTCGACTTAGTCTTGACTTTCTAAGTGACGAGAAGGGTTTATTCTTAAAAGAGATTCAAAACATATTACTCGAAGTTGATCCGGGGTTATGACAGTTCACTGACTGGCAAGTGAGACTATCACAAATTCCCTCTTGCTTATACACCTGAAGGACTCGGAATTCCATTCGACTCTACACTTTCCCTTAGTGCCAATTTGTTGAATAAGGTTAAGAGAGTTGTTTCCTATCCAGAGGGTTACTCTAATAATTTGTAATCATTTTTCTGAGAACTTGATCATGGAAGCATGCCAGTTCTGATACACATACTATGTTGTCGTTTATCTTTCGGGTGTAGCAACTTGGTAGAATGCTTTAGAGAATAAACCCTTGGTTCATGTTTCCTTTATATTATGTATAGCTTTTCCCATGCCGTGAAAATATGCAGTCGGAATTTCTTTCACATCTCCTTCGATAAATATAATGACCAACACTCTTGGCGTTAGCTACTTATATAATGTTTAAACTTTTTACCCATATTTTGGCAGTTATTGCTTTAATTAAAATTGCACGACGAGGAGAACTAGTAATAAGGGCTATGTCAAGATCTAACTTCTATATATGACTATCTATGTAATGATCTTTGTAAGTGATCTTATAAAACAATCTCATAAGATGTGTGGATATCACCTGATGTGTAACCTTGTTGGTATTTTGGCTATCCTTAATTTGGATTCCCTCCTGCATCATTTTACATAAGACCCTCTTTGGGTAGTAGCAAAGTAATAAGTAAATCTTTTTTTATAGGTCAATGCAACCTTTAGCACCTTATATTTTATCAAAATAACACATAGAAATACTCTATGCTTAGGCTTAGATCATCTCCCTGTGAGATAGGAGAAACCATGGCCTTTTGTCAAAAGACATTATAATATGAGGCCTAAGATGCTAACCTAGGTATAAGTCATCTTACAGAAACAAGAATTTTTGTCTTGGGACCCAGATTAGGGTATTAGAATAGGAGTCCATAAAATTTCTTCTAGAAGTCTTAAAATAGAGTTCTATGGCCCATATTCAGGTATTTGTAATAAGAAATCAGAAATCCTTCTCTGTCTAATGATAGAAATTTTGAAACCCAGATTCTAGTATTTAATAAAAGCCTAGAAATCCACTTCTAGTAATCAATAGTGTTCCTAAACCATAACCCAGATTCGTTTATTTGATAGAAGATCAGATATCCACTTCTGGTAATTAATATAGGTCCTGAACCATAACCCAGATTCAGGTATTTTATAGAAGACCAGATGTCCACATTTGGCAGAAATTAGTAGCCCCAAACCAAACCCAGATTCGAGTATTTGATAGAAGACCAGATATCCACAACTAACAATAAGTAGAAGTCCCAAACCAAACCCAGGTTCGGGTATTTGATAGAAGACCAGAAATTCACTTCCAGTAGTAATAGAAGTCCCGAACCAAACTCAGATCCGAGTATTTGTTGTTTGTGCCAATTCCAGGCTTATTCTTTAAAGTAGAGGTTGTACGTGCTTTAAGCGCTCTTCCTTCGAGCTTTTCTTCCCTTCCTATATGATATGTGTGTGACTAAAGGAGACTGGGTTTTTATTAGCCATTCGCCGGGCTCTTGTTTGTCAAAGCAGAGGATGTACGTGCTTTGTTAGCCACTCTCCGGGCTTTGGATTGTCAAAGTAGAGGATGTAAGTGCTTTGTTAGACACTCTCCAGGCTTTAAATTGTCAACGAAGAGGATTCACATTCTTTGATTGCTCCCTTTTATAGGAAAATAAATAAGGGGAGATCGAGCGTGCTCTTCTACGAGCAGAGGCATGACATGCTTAGTCGAAGTAGAGACAGAGCGTGCTCTTCTGCAAGTAGAGGCAGGGTGTACTTTATTTGTTCCCTTTTATGGGATATGAGGACTTAAGCAGAGGGAGGGTGTGCTTTTCTATGAGCAGAGGTAGGACGTGCTCAGTCATAGCAGAGGCAGGGCATACTCTTCTTCAAGAAGAGGTAGGGTATGCTAATTTAGATGCTCTATCCAGAACAATTCTGGCGTGGATTAGAGGCTTAAGCTTTTAATGCTTTAACCTGGCACTTTCAGATTTGGACGCGGCTAAGGCTTACACCCCACCTCCCTCCGGGAGATGCCTTGCCTTGGCCATCATGGTGGTGACATGGGTTTTAACAATTGTAGATTGTTTGACCCATTTCAGGTAGTTTCAAATTTGAAGGAGTTCCATACTCCTGTCTATGTAGATGTTCTTTCTTCAAGAAGTCCTTTCTTAGATTTAGATTATTCCTCTTACAGAACTTTGTAATTGGCCTTGATTAAAGAATTTGATGAACATTCCTTCTAGAAGTCTGCAGTGATTGGTTTCATGTCCATTCATCATATGGTAGTGGCAATAAGGCCCTCCTAATTTTCTTTCATACTTAGGTTTCTTCCTAGATGATGACCAGAAGTTAAGCTCGTGTTTGGTCAGGAAATAGATGTTATGTAGTAAGGTTATACTCCTTAGATAGTCTTGATTAAAGATTCCTTTTCATCATTGGAACTTAGCCCCTTTGTTACTTAATCTTGTTACTTCATCCATATCCTCGAACCTTCTTTTCAAGGTATCTTGAGACCGAGGTGCAATTCTTTTTGATCATTTGGAGATGAATTGATTGAAATATTCCATTATTTCTTATTCAAATATAGTTCCTCTAGCCTATACATGGATGGCTTCTCTAAGGAGGGAGAACAAGTCACACTTCGTTGTTGTAAAACCACTTAAAGCGAAGATTGGAATTGCTCCTACGTAGGAAGGGTTAATGCTCCAACAATCAGTATTGCACTTCTCTATCTTTTTTTCCTATTTATGATTCGCAAAGCCTCCACTCTTAACCTTTGTTCCTCTATCACTCTTGGGTCAGTAGCATCTGACCTAACCATGTGAGATTCGGAAGATCCTTGGTAGGACCCTTTGCCCATGGTTTTGCTTCTTCAAAGCTTAGTCCAATCTGGGGAGGAACAACCAGAGATGTGGTAGGTTATCAAAAGGATCAAAGGTTTAGGCCCTTCTTATCGCGCCAAAATGTTAATGATAATTTTCGGCAACACCGGAATTAGGTCTAAGGAAGTGGATCTAAGGGAACCAAAGGGATTATTTAGTTGCTACAAGCTTGATTTAGTTCACCATTTCCTAGATATCAAGGTCTTAAGCCCGAAGGTTAGTTATTCTTCCTTCAAGAAGTGTGTATCACGCTCCCGTGACTTATGAACCAACAGTTACCTTGGGATAAGGGTTCCCTAAGCGAATGCAAGATAGATAGCTAAACGGCTTGTGTAAAGGTACTTTGGTATATGCACGAGGTTAGTCATCGGAAAGAAATAAGGAAATAAGTGTGCTTAAGCACTGAAGAAGTGCATGAAATTGATCACAAGTGTTGATTCTTTCTTTATTGAGTACATAGAAGTTTCCAAGTAAAATCTCCAAATCGATTTACAAGTTAGGGTTTACTCTCTAAGAAAATGATTACAAGATTTGAGAATGAGAAAAGTCCTCCAAAATGAGACCATTGGGGTCTTATTTATAGACAAATCGGGCTCCCTTTCGGTAGCGACTAGCAGAAGCCCATTTTCAGGTTTGACAAGGATATTCGGTGTCAGTGTCGGTCACATAAGTGGCTTTCGATGCCGACTTCTGGGTTTTGGCCTCTTTTTCTCTGTTAAGTATTGTTATCGGCTTCCCCTTGATTACAAAATTGGTGCTTTCTCCATGCATGTGTCTATACCAAGCTGGTTGGTACATATAACATCTTGAGTTGTTTTCGGTTTTGGTAGTGGACTTTGATTCCGGTAGCAAGGTCTTAAGCTTTGCCCTGCTTAGATGACACTTTGAGTATTGTATTTGCTTTAACGTCTTCTTTTGTATTGGTATCGACACTAAGCATGTTAGCATGGATGACCTTTCTTCCCTTGGTTTGCTTCAGTAGTCTTTAGTTTCGGTGTCGGCCTTGTAATACATTTCCTATGAATCCCTTCTAGAGCTTCTAAGTTGCTTTTTGGTTTTGGTATCGATACCAAGTACATTGATATCGATGGCCCTTTATTCCATCCAAGCCCATTTTTATGCTTTCCCTTTTATGGCTATGGGTTTTGGTGTCGAAATGTGTGTTTTCGGTGTCAAAACCATATTAATTAATCTTTGTGGCGGTACTATAACTACTTTCGATTGCTCATTGTCCCTTTGTTGCTTTTGGTGTTGCCCTACCGCCACCTTTCTTGTATCGGTACCAAGCTTTGCTTCCTTTTTTGGTGTCGATAGCATATTGAATGGCTCTTTTTCCTCTTACTTTCGGTATCGGCTGTTTTGGTGTCACCCTCGTGATTATGAAGTACCTTCTTTGTGTTTGATATGCTTCGATACCCCTTCATCTCCAACAGGTTTCAGTGTCGAAATATGGTATTAACAAGTGTCCCTGTGAAATATCTCTCTCAATTAACTTAAAATTTAATAAGGGTTTTAAATCCCAAACAACATAGGCATAAACAAGGATTCATTACCTTATATCACTTTACAACCTTATCTTATCAATACAGGAGACAACTAGCGATCGCAACTTAGAATAAATCTTTTAGAAGTTTTCTCCTACAATTAAGTGGTTTAAATAGCACTAAGGATATATTATTTTTATTCCAATTCCTTAAGATGTCAATCCATTCCTTTAAATTTTCCATCTTCGTCTTACTCATAAATATGGTTCATTCATCATCAAAAATTGCACCATTCCTTACTTCATTCCTTCAAGCATGAAAATATATCCCTTTCTTTCCAAATCAATTTCTCTTTTAAATTGATCCCCCAATATTAATTGTCTTTTAGTCTCATTAATTACAAATTTATTTCCTACTAAATTTGCAATTAATATCCATGAATTCTGATTTCAAAAATCGTGAATTATGTAAGTTACACTACATTTTTTAAATTAGTACACTTTTATTTACTATAAGAAAACGCATAACAAGGTTAGCATACTAACCCAAGTAAAATTAAAGAAAACAAGCCTAAAATAGAAAGGAAAATATTTAGAATACATAAAATAAAAAAGGACCCACGATGAGGTCAATTACTAGAAATTTACAAGTGCGGTCCGGCTACACTTCAATTCAAGAAAATGCCCTAGAACTCGATGGTTTTCGCTCATAAACATTTTTTCAGTAAAGCATAGGAAACTTCATGTAAAATATAACAAAATCCTTGCCAAGCAACTTAGGTATTTCTCCTCCATGTTCTTTGCAGTTGTATGAACTAGGAGTTGCAATCTTCAGAAAATGTGATGACCAGTTTTATCAATAGCCCAACATGCATCAAAAAGCTGTTCTAATTTGTGGCAGTCTTCCTTTATGAGACATAACAACTTGTACTCCTCTCCGAACTCCATAAAAATGAATTTGGGAAGGAAAAGTAGACGTCATCGCTCGTATAAAAGGAAAAGTTATAGTATATTGTGTGTGTGTGTGTGTATTGCTAATCGCTACATCTGGTTATATATGTTCTAATTCCTAAACCAAACTAACTTGGGCTATCAAGTCTATAACCAACCCTTGATTTTATACTACACCCACTTTTCAAATATAAACCTCAGGGACCGATACTAAAATTTCTATATTAGATTGTGCAATTTATCCTTACTTGTCCCTAGAACCTAATTAGCTACTCCAATTTACTCCAGAGTTATTTCATTTTGTAAAGTGTTTTTTTATCTACACAAAATATATCTACTAGACTATTGTCATGTCCTTATTATTTTTCAAACTTGCGTAAATTCAAAAATAGATGTTTAATACCTTAATAAAACCTGAAGCATCAAAATTTTGCAAAGAATTTAATGGTTACTAAACTAAACATCAAAAATTATTTTGTTTTAATAAAACGTCCTTTATTAAAAGTATATTTCAAAATTTTACAATAAGGATTTAGATGCCTATTTTCAATCATTTACTAAATGTTTAAAATAAGAGGGTGATAACTTTCCTTTATAATCGCTTATCTTTATTAATAATCTAAATGTCTGCCATTAGCACTTTTCAAAACAGTCAATAAATACTTTTTAATGGCTAGTAAAACAAATTCTCATTCTAATTTGGAAAATATAATCTTAATTTAATATCCAAGACTGAATTGGGCGACAACCGTAACAACCCAGATTTTTGGTCGATTTATTTTAAACATTTAATATTGTTTTAAATGTTGAGTTAATAATACAAATGGATTCTATATGGAATTTATCGATTTAATAATCGAGTACGATTTAAATTTGAATATATCGAATTATTGTAATCCGAAAACGAGAATGAATTTGAAGTTAAAACAGAATCAAAATAATTCAGATGATCAATATAAATTGTATTTGAATATAAACGATAATAATAATTTATTATCGAGGGGTTAATTATTTCTGAATTTAAATAATATTATATCGATTTAATATGGTTATTTTATATATACGTTCAAATTAAATTTCACAATATATTCTGCTGAGTTCAGAATAGCGTTATTACATTGGAACGTGAGTCGCTACGTTAAAATAGCGGTTCGTGATGTCTAGGTATAAACCCCGATATATTTTTAGTGGATAAGCTCGAAATCAAATTGGAATCTGTTTAAATAAAATAAAAATCTCTTTATGTCAAGTCAAATTAAATAGAAATCAAATCGCCTTTTTATTAAAGATCAAATCAAATTTAGTAAACATAAGAGCCGAACCTGGGGTTATAGTGCCCAGTGCCATTTATTAGCTGATGCCCCATTCTAAAATTTTGAGCAATATACCAAATAAAATTCTTGTTCAGAAGTCGTGATTTATTTTTCAAGACTAAATTCTACTGTTGTGAACTTACCTTACAAACATGACAAAGTAAGTATGAGTTTGCGATAAGCGGAAAACGAGATATTTAGCGGACCATTTACATTTAGTTAAGCGGAGAATACGTTTGCGGTTTTAAGCAAATCATTTGAATGGACCATTTTATCTTTATTTTTATTTTTTAATATAATTAATTTATATTTAAAGCCAATAGCCAGATTGGAAGGTAAAGCTAAAATCTGGCTGTTGGGACAATAGATTAAAATCCCTCGTTATCGTTATGGAGGCATCCACAATGATAACTGGACATTTTTACACCTCGAACGCACCCTAAATATAACATATCTAAAACGCAATTTTTTTATAAAAAACAAGTCAAAATATGTACAGAATCACATACAAGATTTGAAATTTTTAACTACTAGAAATCACCACTACCTTGAAAACAAATGAAAAGGTGTTATGATTTCTTTACATCGAGGTATTGTGAAATATTTCATACAGTCAGAGTCCGTGTGTACTATAGCAATTGTAATATGAATTCTGAATAAATTTAATAACTATGCACTAAACTTGAACAAAAAAACAGGCAAAAGAAATATTTTCTTTTTAGGGACTGACAAAACATTGTAAACTAGGTTTCAACAAATAATCACAAATTATAATATTCTATATGGTGAAATATATGCACAATTATAGACAAGCTAAGCCATAACGCATGACATATTCTAGAAATTAGAACTAATATTCTATATGAAATTAATATGAGTACTAATTTATCCAACTAAAAGGAACGATCTGCCAAGGATCCCGTGAGTATTAGGATATTATGTTTATGCCTTTACCTGCTTTTCCTTTATGCGCCTTCCTCTTCTTCTTGCGTGATGCTTCAGCAATTTCATTTTTAGGGTACGCGACTTTTTCAGGAAGCGGCTTCGCAACTTTTGTGATGCCCTCATCATTTTGATGCCCTGTGCAGTGGCCCAGTGGTAAACATGTACTTAAAGTCGACATCTTTTTAAGAGCAATTGTACGTTGTTCCCTCCTCTGCGCCTATTTATACGCGACCATACCCTTTTGTTATTTCTTATGAAACGAACCACAAACAAAAGCTTCAGATAAAAATGCCACTTTTCCTTCATATTATTTACAAATTGCAAAGGTGAAATAATACATACAACATTGGTAAATGATTTTGTTTGATGTTTTGGGATCAATTCTAGAAACTACTGTGACGGCCCGCCCCGCACCAGCCTGCATTTCCTTCGAAAGTGCGCTGTACACATGCCCAACTAGCACGGGACGGTCGTCAGAAGAAAGGAAAGAGGAGAATTAACTAACAAGAAACCTGTAGAATGTCTCACAGCGCATGGAATAAAATATAATAATAATAACATACTTGACATAAAACAGGTGAGACAGTGCATAAGCTGATAACTAAAATCAACATCAACATCAGAGCAGCGGAAATCCAAATACAACTTATTACAACTTTCCAAATTTACTGTCTCTAAACAAAAGAAAGCTAAAGTAGAAGATGCACCACTAATGCCCAAGCAGTGATCTTCAACAACACAGGGAGAATACTAGATATATATTACGTGGAAGCCTCCTGCTCATCTCCGGATCATCTACCCGTGCATCACCCGCTAACCTGTCTCTAGTCTACTCGTGTGAGCACCCAGAGTAATAAGAGGAGACATAAAACTCTGGGTCAGACATAAAGCCTGGTATGAGCGATAAGCATCTAAACAGAACAATAACAGGTATACTAAACCATATCTGAACCTGGACCTGCAACCAAAGAGTTAGTACCACATACCGTACAATACTCTAAGGTGCCATAATAAATAGTGTAAGAGTACGGGGGTGGGGTGTGCATGTCATAATGATAGCAAACAAATCATCCATAGCAACCATCCTCACATCTCTCACTCAGTGCGTATAGCATATGATGTCCACCACTGTCAATCACTAGACCCATCGAAGTAGTGACGGAGTTCAACTTGTACAACTACTGCTACTACCAAGCTTACCACATGGAGTCATGACCAAATCTTTACAAATGACCCCACTTCATTGGTTTATAGCCCTTTAGTCGTACCTAGGCCATTTCAGCCCTGAATCCGTTCACATACTTCCCATACATAGTGATCCAAAGTCATAAACATCGACTGCCCCTTGGCACACGTCCCGCAGCAAAGCCCAATCATGAAGTGAACTCATCGGTTCCCAACTGGATCCTGAGCTCTAACTTCCCATATTGGACTACCTTTGCATCTCGGGTTATTGGTCAATACTGGGTCGGGTTGGGTTTTCCTTCTAGCCATCGGTTCGGGTCGGGTTCTCTACTTCGGGTCGGTTCGTAGTCTTCTCCTGTAGCGGTTCGGTTCGGGTCCACAGCGTCGCATCGGTTCGGGTCGGGTATTCCACTTCGGGTCGGGTCGGGCGTCCTCCTCCGGGTTGGGTCGGGTGCCATATCCCTTCCAGTTCGTGCTTCCGCTCCGATCCGCTCCCTCGTTCTTCAAGTGCTCCGATCCGATCCCTCCTTCTTCGTCTGATCCGATCCGAGTTCAATTAGCGTGGCCTTCCCTCTTGCCAGTTCTCCCAAGTATCAAGTTCCGATCCGAGCCCTTCGTCCCTTAGTCGATCTGATCCCCAGCTTAACCAACATGGCCTTCCTTTTTCGCCAAGTTTCTTTTGCGCCAGGTTCCAGTTCGGGTCGGGTTCCTTGCCCAAGTCTCTAATCCGATCCGAGCCCATGTCCGATCCGATCCGAAACCCTGCACAATTTTCTGCAACTTTTTCCAGCAACTTGTTTACGTCATTCGACGACGTTTTTGACAAATATAACACTTCTAATCAATCATAAAACACACCATAGAGTCATAGCAACATGTAATAGCAACCACAAACAGCAAAACAACAATTCAAATGAATCAAATTGGATCAAAAGTGGCTAAAACCTCACATTTTCCCATAATCCCACTTAATCATGTTTAAGCACATACTTAGTAAAACTTAATCAAATCATCAAAATTTTCTAACAGAGGCATAAAATATTATTTTCAAATTTCTAAACATTTTTCCAGAATTTATTAGTGTGTAAATTCGCTAATCTTCACTAATTACCCTTAATTAACGTAATTAGTGTAAAAACTATGCAAATCACTCACCTTTGCCACAAAATAAAACACCAAATCTGAAATACTCTCTGTTTGGGTCGAATTCCTATGTATAGCAGCAGCTCCAACCTTGCTCCGTTGCTATTTGGCCTTGTTTTGATGTAGTTTAGGCTTAATCTTCACTAAAAATGTGTTTTGGAGTGGTTTTAGAGGATGGAAGCCATTACTAAGGTCTCAAGAAGGTTTGTGGCGGCTCAAAACTGAAATGAAAATGATTTCCTAACCCTAATCAGCCCTCCTATGCCTCTAAACCCGAAATTCCCCTCTGGGCCTAGCTGCTAATTACCCGGTTAAGCCCAATTAAGCTGTTTTTCACCATCTGAAACTTGTTTCAGCCATATCTCCCAAACGGTGAGTCCGTTTGGCTAATGTGACCACTCTACGGAATTGTAAACCATCATCCGGAGCCAATGGAAGTGGTTTCTAGTCAAAATTCCTTTCCAGTCAAAAGTTATTGCCAAAACAGTACCAACTAGGGGTAAAATGGTCATTTAAAAATCGGGAAAAATCATGAACATGGAAAATGACCCCAATAGTCGTCTCCCAAAGTTACATGACCATACGACTTCATATGTGAAAGAAATAAATATTCTACGATCCTATGATGCGCAGAATACGGGTCGTTACACTTTTCCCCCCTTAAGAAATTTCGTCCCCGAAATTCCTTAACCCAAAACATACAAAAGATCCCGCATGCCTAACAGCCACATACAACAATCAAACATGCAAAACAAGCAAACAAGCCTACCCTAGCATGCGGAAAACTAAATCGAAGTCAAAATCTTACCAGGCAAAGAGTTCTGGATATGTCTTCCTAATGTTCTCCTCTGTCTCCCAAGTACAATCATTCTCGTCCTCGCTCCACTGAACCTTGACTAGCTTCACCGCTTTCCTTCGAAGTTGCTTCATGTCGTGCTCGACAATACGGGCCGGCTTGCGGTTCCCAACCGCCTCGGGTTCTACTTCGAAGTCCTCTAACTGATCAGATGAAATAGTCATATTTGGATCGTGAACGAACTTCCTTAGTTGGGAAACATGAAACACATTGTGAACTCCCGCCATTTTCTCTGGTAAGCCAACTCTATATGCCAAATTCCCGACTAGTTCAAGAACAGGGAATGGGCCAACAAATCTTGGTGCCAACTTGCCTCTCCTGCCAAATCGTATTACGCTCTTCAACGGAGAAATCTTGACAAACACCGAGTCACCAACGGAGAATTTTAGGTCTCTTCTCCTCTTATCAGCATAACTCTTCTGCCTATCTTGGGCAGCCTTCATTCGTTGTTGAATGATCTTGATCTTATCTGAAGTTTCCCTCACCACATCTGGTCCAAGCATAAACTTCTCGCCAGTCTCTATCCAACATGATGGTGAGTTGCACGGTCTTCCGTACAAAGCTTCAAACGGAGCCATACCGATACTGGATTGGTAGCTATTATTATATGCAAACTCTACTAGATGCAAATGGTCATCCCATGATCCACCAAAATCCAATATACATGCTCTCAAAAGATCTTCCAAAATACGATTCACCCTCTCTGTCTGACCGTCGGTCTGAGGATGATACGCGGTACTGAGATGTAACTCTGACCCTAGAGCCTCTTGTAAGCTCTTCCAAAACCCACTAGTGAACAACGGGTCCCGGTCACTCACAATGCTTTTAGGTACTCCATGAAATCTCACTACCCACTTCATATACAATTCTCCTAACTTAGCTGCCGTTCTGGTCGATTTGACTGGTATGAATCTTGCACTCTTAGTCAATCGATCCACAATTACCCAAATGCTATCATGTCCCGATCTAGTCCTCGGTAAACCATCGATGAAATCCATCGAGACTTGCTCCCATTTCCATTCGGGAATTTCTAATGGTTGCAATAACCCACTAGGCTTCTTTTGCTCGGCTTTAACTAGCTGGCAATTCATGCACTTGGATATAAACTTCCCAACGTCTCTTTTCATCCCTTCCCAGTAGTAAGTCTACTTCATGTCTCGATACATCTTGTTACCACCGGGGTGTATAGTTAGTTTTGAGTGATGACATTCTCGAAGCACTTCATCTCTCAATCCATTGACATTGGGTACAACAAGCTTTCCATTCTTTCTAAGCCATCCATCTTGATCAAGCCCATACTTGTTCATCTCCTCATCGATACCCATCTCTAACTTGGAGATGATTTCCAATAGGTTAGGATCGTCCCTCTGACTAGAGCCGATCCGCTCAATCAAAGTGGGACTGATCGTCAAACTTGCTAACATTTCTGGATCCAATTCGCACTTTGGTCTGAAATCAAACCCCGCGATATACTCTAGTTGCTTCCATTCTAAAAATATAGCCCCTAAACTGGCATGTCTTCTACTCAATGCATCAGCCACCGCATTGCCCTTTCCCGGTGTATACGCGATGTCAAAATCATAGGAAGCCAAGAATTCTAACCATCTTTGTTGCCAGAGATTTAGATCCTTCTGGGAGAAGAGATACTTCAACGACTTATGATCTGTAAACAGCTCAAATCTTTCTCCCAAGAGATAATGTCTCCACATCTTTAACGCGAACACGATCACTGCCAATTCCAAATCATGGGTAGGGTATCTTTTCTCGTGCGGTTTCAATTGCCGACTTGCATAGGCTACAACCCTACCACCTTGCATCAATACAGCACCCAGTCCGGTACCACAGGCATCCGTGTATACCGTCATCTCTTCATTCCCCTTAGGAATGACTAACACTGGTGCGCTTGTCAACTTGTCCTTTAGACTCTTGAATGCATTCTCGCACCTTTCATCCCAGACAAAAGCTTGATTCTTCTTGGTCAACTGGGTCAATGGTGCTGCTATCTTGGAGAAACCTTGGATAAACTTACGATAATATCCAGCTAACCCCAAGAAACTTCTTACATCTGTTGCATTCTTGGGCGTAGGTCAATCCTGTACCGTAGCCACCTTCGCCGGGTCTACGGCAATACCATTCTCTGATACAACATGGCCCAAGAACCTCACTTCCCTCTTCCAGAAGTGACACTTAGAAAACTTTGCTTTCAATTGGTGTTTTCTCAACACCTCCATCACTATTCTTAAATGTTCCTTGTGTTCTTCCTCTGTCCTCGAGTAGACCAAAATATCATCAACGAACACAAGGACAAACTTATTCAACTGATCTCTGAATACCCTATTCATAAGATCCACAAAATATGCTGGGGCATTGGTCAGCCCGAATGGCATGACCAACCACTCATAAAACCCAAACGGCGTTCGAAATGCCATTTTAGCTATACTCTCAGCTTCCACTCTAAGCTGGTGAAAACCTGTCGCAAGATCCAACTGAGAAAATACTCTCGCGCCACTCAACTGATCGAACAAATCATCTATCCGCGGTAGAGGATACTTGTTCTTCCTCGTCACTTTATTCAACTCGCGGTAGTCTACACACAAACGAAGGGAACCATCCTCCTTGGTAGCAAACACAACTGGTGCTCCCCATTCAGAAACACTCCTTCTGATAAATCCCTTCTTCAAAAGATCGCTGACTTGCACCTCGAGCTCTCGCTGCTCCCTTGGTGCCATACGACGAAGTGGCATCACTATAGGTCTGGCATCTTTTACCAAATCAATACGGAACTCAATCTCTCGGTGTGGTGGAAGCCCGGTCACTTCTTCGAAAACATCTGGATACTGGCCAACCACGGGCAAACCTGACAACTCACTATGCGGAATGTCGAGGGAGTTTAGAAAACTAGCCAATACCCCCTCACTGGGTAGACCACCAAACACTATCCTCCGCCCATCATCCGCTCTAGCTGTCACCAAAAAGCCCTCACAGTCTACCACCACCCCGTATCTTCGGAGCCAATCTACTCCCAAAATAATGCCAAACCCAGTAAAGCCCAAAACAAAGGAATCACAAACAAACATGCATCCATGACTCGATAAGACCACATTGCGACAAATCATGCTAAGGCTAGTCAAACCACCAATCGGGTTCGTTACTACTAAAGGTCTATCGACAATCTCGGGCTCCAATCCCAACCTATCTACCAGGTCACTAGATATGAAAGAACTGGAAGCTCCGGTATCAAACAAAACTCTAACAGGAACATCATAAACAGAAAGCATACCTTGAATAACGACATTCTTTCCCTTCTCCGCCGCAGTTGGGGCATTCGACGAAGAAGGAATAGCATTAAGGGCGTAGGCTTTCACCATTTGCTTTTCTTTAGGGGGCTATGGACACTTGTCCTTGTGATGTCCCACTTGGTCACAGTTGAAGCACTTCTTGTCCGCTGGCTTGGCCCGACAATTACTAGCATAGTGGCCCTTCTTACCACAGCTGAAGCACTCCACATCTTGCTTATTCTTCTTCTTCTGGCCATCCTTAGTCTGATTCTGCTTTCTCTTATTCTGGGAACCACTCTTGCCTCCACCACTTGCTTGTGGTTTTGGCTCTTCTGCAGATGCAACTTCAGTCTTTGGCTTAGGGTAGAGGCTTTCTGACCTCAATGCTTTCCCCACAATCGACTCAAACGTCTCATCGATGTGGTTAATAAGCCTTTCCCCCAAGTACTGATCCAAACCAGTTATGAATTTCTCATTCTTCTTCTCGGTAGTATCAATAAGAGATAACCCATATTTCGACAGAGTATCGAATTCAGCAATATACTCCGAGACAGCTCTGCCATTCTGCTTGAGCTCCAAGAATTTCTTAAACAGCACTGACTTCTGAGCAGCTGGAATCAACTTCTCGCCAAAGCGAACCTTAAACTGCTCCCAAGTAATCTGATCTTCGGGAGTAGCTGCCTTTATAGCATTCCACCAATTCATTGCCCGCCCTTGCAGCTGAAGGGACGCTAGCTTCCTCTTCATCGCATCCTCGATACCCAAATCCTCGAAGATACGTTCGCAACTATCCAACCAATCCTGAACATCCGTGGCCGACTCCGTTCCGTGGAACGGCTTCCCACCAAGGCTAGTATAATCCTTATTTAGCTTGGCGAAGTCGACTCTCGGCGCTTGCACTATTAGACCACCACCATTTCCATCATTGGGAGCTGCCCTCTGTACATCCCTAAGCATCTCTCTCATGAGGTCAGTAAACATCGTCCTCATGTCAGCAGCGTTCCCATTATTGGCCCCTCTACCGGTACCTCTAACATATCGGCTCATCGTCAATTTGTAAAGGGAAACGATTAACGACTCCATAGTGGTGCTAGTGCAGCACGACTTCATTCTTATACTACTAATAGTATATATATATATAGCCTTTAAAAACCAAAGTAATCACAAATACGCTCTCTTGTATACGTGTATTATCTCTCCCTGATAACTTCCCTAGGTTAACTACGCAACCTAGAGCTCTGATACCAAGTGTGACGGCCCGCCCCGCACCAGCCTGCATTTCCTTCGAAAGTGCGCTGTACACATGCCCAACTAGCACGGGAAGGTCGTCAGAAGAAAGGAAAGAGGAGAATTAACTAACAAGAAACCTGTAGAATGTCTCACAGCGCATGGAATAAAATATAATAATAATAACATACTTGACATAAAACAGGTGAGACAGTGCATAAGCTGATAACTAAAATCAACATCAACATCAGAGCAGCGGAAATCCAAATACAGCTTATTACAACTTTCCAAATTTACTGTCTCTAAACAAAAGAAAGCTAAAGTAGAAGATTCACCACTAATGCCCAAGCAGTGATCTTCAACAACACAGGGAGAATACTAGATATATATTACGTGGAAGCCTCCTGCTCGTCTCCGGATCATCTACCCGTGCATCACCCGCTAACATGTCTCTAGTCTGCTCGTGTGAGCACCCAGAATAATAAGAGGAGACATAAAACTCTGGGTCAGACATAAAGCCTGGTATGAGCGATAAGCATCTAAACAGAACAATAACAGGTATACTAAACCATACCTGAACCTGCAACCAAAGAGTTAGTACCACATACCGTACAATACTCTAAGGTGCCATAATAAATAGTGTAAGAGTACGGGGGTGGGGTGTGCATGTCATAATGATAGCAAACAAATCATCCATAGCAACCATCCTCACATCTCTCACTCAGTGCGTAAAGCATACGATGTCCACCACTGTCAATCACTAGATCCATCGAAGTAGTGACGGAGTTCAACTTGTACAACTACTGCTACTACCAAGCTTACCACATGGAGTCATGACCAAATCTTTACAAATGACCCCACTTCATTGGTTTATAGCCCTTTAGTCGTACCTAGGTCATTTCAGCCCTGAATCCGTTCACATACTTCTCATACATAGTGATCCAAAGTCATAAACATCGACTGCCCCTTGGCACACGTCCCGCAGCAAAGCCCAATCATGAAGTGAACTCATCGGTTCCCAACTGGATCCTGAGCTCTAACTTCCCATATTGGACTACCTTTGCATCTCGGGTTATTGGTCAATACTGGGTCGGGTTTGGTTTTCCTTCTAGCCATCGGTTCGGGTCGGTTCGTAGTCTTCTCCTGTAGCGGTTCGGTTCGGGTCCACAGCGTCGCATCGGTTCGAGTCGGGTATTCCACTTCGGGTCGGGTCGGGCGTCCTCCTCCGGGTCGGGTCGGGTGCCATATCCCTTCCAGTTCGTGCTTTCGCTCCGATCCGCTCCCTCGTTCTTCACGTGCTCTGATCCGATCCCTCCTTCTTCGTCTGATTCGATCCGAGTTCAATTAGCGTGGCCTTCCCTCTTGCCAGTTCTCCCAAGTATCAAGTTCTGATCCGAGCCCTTCGTCCCTTAGTCGATCCGATCCCCAGCTTAACCAACATGGCCTTCCTTTTTCGCCAAGTTTCTTTTGCGCCAGGTTCCAGTTCGGGTCGGGTTCCTTGCCCAGGTCTCTAATCCGATCCGAGCCCATGTCCGATCCGATCTGAAACCCTGCACAATTTTCTATAACTTTTTCCAGCAACTTGTTTACGTCATTCGACGACGTTTTTGACAAATCTAACACTTCTAATCAATCATAAAACACACCATAGAGTCATAGCAACATGTAATAGCAACCACAAACAGCAAAACAACAATTCAAATGAATCAAATTGGATCAAAAGTGGCTAAAACCTCACATTTTCCCATAATCCCACTTAATCATGTTTAAGCACATACTTAGTAAAACTTAATCAAATCGCCCAAATTTTCTAACAGAGGCATAAAATATTATTTTCAAATTTCTAAACATTTTTCCAGAATTTATTAGTGTGTAAATTCGCTAATCTTCACTAATTACCCTTAATTACCGTAATTAGTGTAAAAACTATGCAAATCACTCACCTTTGCCACAAAATAAAACACCAAATCTGAAATACTCTCTGTTTGGGTCGAATTCCTATGTATAGCAGCAACTCCAACCTTGCTCCGTTGCTATTTGGCCTTGTTTTGATGTAGTTTAGGCTTAATCTTCACTAAAAATGTGTTTTGGAGTGGTTTTAGAGGATGGAAGCCATTACTAAGGTCTTAAGAAGGTTTGTGGCGGCTCAAAACTGAAATGAAAGTGATTTCCTAACCCTAATCAGCCCTCCTATGCCTCTAAACCCGAAATTCCCCTCTGGCCCTAGCTGCTAATTACCCGGTTAAGCCCAATTAAGCTGTTTTTCACCATCTGAAACTTGTTTCAGCCATATCTCCCAAACGGTGAGTCCGTTTGGCTAATGTGACCACTCTACGGAATTGTAAACCATCATCCGGAGCCAATGGAAGTGGTTTCAGGTCAAAATTCCTTTCCAGTCAAAAGTTATTGCCAAAACAGTACCAACTAGGGGTAAAATGGTCATTTAAAAATCGGGAAAAATCACGAACATGGAAAATGACCCCAATAGTCGTCTCCCAAAGTTACATGACCATACGACTTCATATGTGAAAGAAAGAAATATTCTACGATCCTATGATGCGTAGAATACGGGTCGTTACAACTACGTTCAAATTGTACATTGTATAGGCACATTATAATATCTTATAACCAACCTAGTTAAATAGTAAGCAAGCTATGCATCAATGTATGTATGATTCAGTAATTTGATAGCATTCGTGATGTCCTATCTTCATTTTTTTTGAAGGAATTACTGTATTTCTAACATTAATATAGAAAGTACACATCCAGCAGAAATAATACATTTACTTGTTTAGACATGCAGAAATAATGTGAGCAGAAACATACAAAGCATTATTTTTTAAGGCACGTGCTCTAACATAAAGACAATAACACACATCACAAAGGTGATTTATGATTACTTTCAGAAAGTCACGCCCTTATTTTAACTGATTTTTGTGTACTAATATCCCTTAAATTGTCCATCAAAAAGTACTAAAGTAAATAGAAACACGTTCCTTCCGGTAAAGAAAATGAGATGAAAGTAGACTTCTAGAGGATAGATTCCAATACTGCGCGAGCTAAAGATGTGCGGCGTCAATACAATAATGACAGTAGACATCATTTGCAATAAGAAAATGTAACAGCCGGAAAGTTATCCATCCTAGGAAAAAGACCCAGGAATCAAAAGCCAAAAAAAAAAGTACAAAGTGCTAACTGAATTAGCTTTTGATCATCTCCGTGCTCTACACATAAAAGTTACCAATGAAGAGGTGAACTTTAGATATTTTACATGATTTTTTACTGCAAACTCAGGTCGCTCATTAAATCCCTTGTCCTCAGCTTGCAAGAGAGATCTGCCAAAAAAATAAAACAAAAATGCAAGTATTATACTTCTCATGTATCAGGCTAATAGTTAGAACAATACTATCATTGTAATGTTCAAAGATTGCTGTAAAATTTGAATAATTATGTTTTTCTCTTCATCTGCATATATGTTCTAATCTACTAAATAGAAGCTCAACTAAAGGCCTTACCATCCACAATGAGGTAAACTTTATTTCATCCTCAGGTTTTTATCATCTTTGATAGTGGACTCAGCCGTAGGAAAGAAAAAAAATGTATACGTTGAGTACATTCGATACAATCATAATAGGATTAAATTGAAAGTAAGAATAATATTATGTTTTATAATAAGATATTCATACAGCATAAATTACAAATACCTACCAATACATTAGTGTTAAAGTCTTAGTTATTCGCTGTGATTATATATCAATGGAACTGCCAGCTGCCAAAAATCATAATCAATTTTACATGGAACCAGTATAACATTATGTGATAGGTAGTTAGGATTATTTGAATATCTTATTTAATTCCATTGTATAAAAAATTTAAATGTACTGTTGGGTTAATTGTTACATTTTCCTTTAATTTATTAGAAATGGAAGCTACCTCAAAAAGGGGAAATTCTTTTAATTGGATCATTAATCACATCATAATTTCCATTTATATTACATACTACAGATTCGGTCTTAACTAATTGTTTTGAAAATAAATCTGCCTTTTTATATTTGATGATTAGCTATGACTTTTTAGAAAGATTACATTATAGAAACCTAAAAAGTATCACGTTACCCATGGATAAGAGAGGGAACTTTTCCTCTGGTCACAAAATTTCGTGGTCCCCTGGGCCAAAATAATCCGATCCGTTGGTTTAGGTAGGACTCACCTGAAATCAGGGGGTCGTATTACTTTGGCCCATGGGACCATGAAATTTTGGGACCAGGTGATTTTCTCCCGATAATAGAAGACTTTGCATGATGGATAAGCAAACCATAGTTGTCAGTGGATAAGAAATTGATTGATTCAAAATTTCCCATGATGGATGAGTGATTACATGATTTTTAATAGTATTAAGGGGGACGAATTGACAATCATATATTTATCATTAGTTATTACATGATATAAAAAAATATTCCCACTGGAATGGTCCATCTGGAAGCAAAATTTATGAACTGAAACAAAAATCGCAAACAACCTAGTTCTGCCAAATCAGAAAGCCGATAGCCCGGCAGAGAGATAATAAGATGACTTTATTTAGTATCAATTTATTTTTCAGGATGTAGAAGTATATAAAAAGAATCCTAGGGATATTCCAGGATATTAATAAGTAATTGTATCATATACTTGGTTAATGCACTTTCTTTTTTATATTCCTGCTACAGTTATGCTTATATTCCTGCTATATAACCTCTGTAAACCCTTTTTAACCAACGCTTAATTAATACATGGTTTTTTTCTATACTTCTATATTTCTGTTAAGAATTGTTCGTGATAGAAAAAAGGTTTCTTGATTCAATCAGATAACATTTGTCAACTGCCAAAAGTAAGAGACAACAGCCAGAACTTATGACTAAGGGTAACCATAACTCATGACTAAGGGTAAGAAGAGAGACTCCAAAAATTCAAATGATGAAATGGGACTGGAGTATATATGAGATAAATATTTGAATATTCAATCAAACATGGAAGAAGAGGTGGAAAATTTCTAGATATATAGCCTAAACTTGGATATGCTGTATTATGATGTGGGTTGACATTTGAAATGGGAGGCGATTGGCTTCATTGTCAGTAATTTCTTAGCACTTTACATTTAAGGACATGTTAAAGTATATGGTTGATTAAAAAAATAAAGGATGGAGGTAGTTTACTGCAAAAGTAACGCTGCAAACTCTAAGAATCTGGTATTTGGAATGGAATGAAAGGAGGTGTAAGATAAATATGCATATCATTTTGAACTTCATATATAACAAAACAAATATGATTACTGAATATTCAAAATCCATCCTCATAAACTGAGATTTTATGAGACATTGATTTTAACTAAATATATAGCATATAAAGATTTCATGGAGTAAATCATACATGTAACATTAAAAAAAATAGTTAGTGAAATTGTAGGCTTTATTTATCTGGAATGACCTAACTAGGAAAACGAAAGATAATGATGACCTTTGTATATCAGAAATGTAACAAAAATAGTTTGCTAATGAAGATGACTGTAACACCCCACATCCTTTAGTGTCACTCACAAGGAGAATGCACTAAGTTCTGTGGAGCATTTAGGGTAAAAGATGCAGATAAATTACAAGATAAACAGAAATTAAACAGCGGAAAATAAAACTTTGCTTTATTGATAAAATAGTTTGTACAATGATTTCTTTACAATATCAGAGTATCATCTGTCTTACAAAATAAAGAAGCATAAAAATACATTTATATTCCCCAATGTAGCAAGAATCAGCCATAGCATTTGAAAAGAGAATCCAAGCAAAACTTCGACAAATCTTCAAACTGGGAAAGAGTGACGGTCCAACTTAACCTGAGCTATACTACTCCCTCCTCTACTACCTGGGGGGGGGGGGAACGGAAGAAAAGAAGACGAAAGAAAAACAGAGTCAGATATAAAGCCTGAGTAAGTTCAGTAACTTCTAGCATGTGAACATGGAAAAACAAACGACATGAATTAACTGAATCCAAGATTACACCATGACCATAGGGTCAGCAAGATTAGACAAGATAATCACAAGATATGCTAAGACAAGATAAACTGGATATGCTCTAGTACTTTCGCCGCTTCGCTTTTTCCTTGTTATACTGGTTTCTATATCTCTGCACCGCCTAACTAGTATCCCAACTAGTAACGATAACGTGATCCAATCCCTGTAGTTTCCATTGCCTTCAGGCATGCATTTATTATTTGTTACCTGGATCTAATCTAGGGTTTTCTATCAAGTGCTTTCTAGTTTCAACTAGAGTTTACGCTATCTGTTGAACGCTTCTCGGATTCAGGGTTTATGCCCCCTATTCCAATCGATACCCCCAAGTCTAGGACACACTACCTAGAGTGGTATATGTTCCTATACTTCCCCATGCATGTATCGCGAACCGTTATCGCTTGTCTAGATGCACATGTCCTGTAATGTGCAGTCCGAGTCCTGTGTCAGGGCAAGTCAAGGAATACAGAACTCGGTCGGGAGCTTTCAGATATCTGCCGATGCAGATGCTAAGGTCTGTTTTTATTTCAGTGGCTATGGTCCCACTTGACCCCTCCCTCAACTAATGAAAGGCACACCTTGAAAAATGAGAACTATACGCAGGCCCCCTATGCCCCCACTAACCTATGGCCATCCTCACCCATAACTAGATAGCAAGTATATGGTCTTTTGGAGTTCTCCGCCTTTCCGCTTCACGTATCTCGATTGACTCAAGATGGATGGTAGACGAAGAGTCGCTATCACAGGGCTACCGTTTGCTCGCCGAATCACGCCGGTCCATCCTAGTATTTAGGTTGCCATGTATTGCAACCAAGGCGGACCCCTGGTTCTTCTATGCAGACCTTGACCTCTGTGGGCCCAGGCGGATCATCTGCAGCCTCACAGAGGGATACCAAGAGTACCCTCACGTCCCCTCGAAGCCTCGGGCTTCGTAACCCAATTCGTTGGAGCCTTCTTTCTACTCAGACGGACATTCGCTCCTTCCCGTGTTGTACTAAGAATTACTACTTAGTTTTTCTAACTAAGATTTACCACTTAGTTTCCAGATTCGTTGTTTTCTAAGGTTTACTACTTAGTTCCCGTTCCCGTCAATTTGGATTGGTTAAGTGTCATTAGTCAATTCGGGCCAACTTAACCCTCTTCATTCATCCTGTTATACTAGTTAAGTTTGACTTAACCCCACCACAAACCAAGTTATATTGGCTAAGTATTTCTTATTACTTAACCCTACCCATTCACCCTGTATTGGTTAAGTGTTCCTTTTTAACCTAACCTTGCCCGTCTGTTTTAACTAACATGTTATTAATGGTTAAGTATTATCCCTTCATGTTTAGACTTAACCCTATTCTTTTATCACAATCTAATGGTTAAGTGTTCAAGTTTACTTAACCCTACGGTCTAACCCAGCTAACATATCAAATTGGCTAAGTATATTTACTTAAGCCCGTCCTCTAGTCTAGTTAACATGTTAATTTGGCTAAGTGTATTAACTTTACTTAACCCCTACAAGTCTCGTTTTGCTATCTTGAGTTTGGTTAAGTGTCTCTATGGACTTAGCCCTCCCATTCTAGCTTAACTGTGTTAAGTTGGTTAAGTGTTCCTATGGACTTAACCCTCTCATTCTAGCCTAACTGTTTTAAGTTGGTTAAGTGTTCCTATGGACTTAACCCTCCCATTCTAGCTTAACTGTGTTAAGTTTCAGTCTGAACCTTACCCCACCCATCAGTCTAGTTATCATGTTGAACTGGTTAAGTGTCTTAGTTAACTTAACCCAACCATTCTTGTTCTAGCTTTAACTAAATAAATTAAAGCCGCTACCACTCACATTAGACATGTATTGTTGCGACTACTGGATGTGCCGGTTGGTTCCGGGCAGGTTTACATCGCAACTCAGTCTAACCTCGGGCTAGGCATATTCGTGTTTTCTAAGTTCAAAGGGTTTCAATTTATTTTCAAAACAAGTTTTGAAAGTAACCATCCCGTTCGTCGGATCAGTTAGGGATAGCCAGGGAGAGCAGGAAACTTGTATTTTCCAAACCCAAGCCTAGACACTATCCTCTCTGTCACCCTAGAACTTTCTGGTGTGTCATTAAAAGAGATGTCGTTAATAAACCTTTAATTTGTCTAAATTTATATTTCCTCATTCAGGCCAAATTCTATAAGTAAATTATTTCTAATTTACTTATTTCCTAATTACTCTTTTAATGTAAATTGTCTACATTCATTCATATGGCCCATTTACCCCTCTATATCATATTTATGCTTTTTGGTATGTAAACTATACCAAACTAAGTGTCACTAACCATGATTTTGCTAAACCTGACAATTACTCACAATTACGGCCAAATTCAAATTTATACCAATATACTTGTTATGCCAAATTAGCCAATCCAATTCTGATTTAACATTCTAATTACAGTTCATGCCCAACTAGACTTATTATTCTAGTTTACAATGCTAGATTTACAAGTCAATACTAGGTTCAAATTACACATCCTATAATTCATGTCGAATTTATCCAATTTGTATTTCTATGAACATGCCATAATACATGTTCCCAATTTATGCCAATTTCCAAGTTTTTAACTACGTTTTTAGTAAATTTCATATTTTCCCCAAATCGTATTCCCACCCTTCGTATAATCGTAATTCAATCTAGATTATAGATAAATCTAGATTCGTAGAAAATAGGGGATGAACCAAAGATGCTATGAAAAAGGATGGACATAATAACTGGCATAAAAAGGTTTGAATAACGACTTAGGTTCGAGAACATGGGTATACCTAACTTAATAGGTAAATTCCCAAGGTCTAAAACCAAGGATAGACAGAATAGAGACGCAGGTTCAAGAACATGGGTAGACCTAACTTAATAGGTAAATTCCCATGGTCTAAAACCAAAGAAAACCAAGGACAGGCTGAATAAATAATCGGGTTTAGACCCAATCTCATAATCACAGAACTTAAGCAACACTTTCCTAGTCATGAATCATAGGTGTTTAATCACAGATGTCCTTGTTATGTCATAGGCAATAGTTTATGTTTTCAAATCAGAGGCATAGGTTTAGTCAGGGAAATAATCCTCATAGTCACAGTCATAGGCAATGTTCGTAGTCATAGGCAATGTCCATTGTCATAGGCAATGTTCATAGTCATAGGCAATGTTCATAGTCATCGGCAAATGTTCATAGTCATAGGCATATGGTTTTAAGGTCCATAGTTTCATAGTCACGGTCTTATTTGTCTTCGAATCATAATAGTTCTTAATTAGGTTCAAGAGTATAGGCACTGATTCGAATAGAGAGAGAGAGAGATTTGGCATATTCTTTTATTCCTTTAATTTCATGTCACGAACAGAGAAAAACGTTCAAATATAGAAATAACTGACTTACAGAGATTAGATTAGAACAGAAAGATGGCGTTGCTAAGATTCGTAGAAAAACAGCCATTGCAGTCGTTTGAATCTTCACTTGAATTCTAGCTTGAATCTCTTCTTCTTGAAAGTCTTTGAGCAGCATCTCCTCGTCTTGATTTATTTTTTATATATTATTCTATTTATATTTTAATTAAGAGGAGGAGAAGAAGCCATGTTCACCAAGAATCTTTGCAGCATAAGGTTAGAAAAGAATTGTGAATAGAGAAGAAGACCAGGGTTGTTTATATAGTGTTAGGCGGACGAACCTAGGCAGAAATCATGACTAAATACATCAGAACGAATCAGGTGCAGAAAGCTGGAAAACGGGGGGGGGGGGGGGGGTCGACCCCCAGGTCGACTACCCAGTCGACCTGGGTGACCCAGGTCGACTACCCAGTCGACCTGGGTGACCCAGGTCGACTACCCAGTCGACCTGGGTGCCTTGGGCGGGAAAATTCCCGCCCAGCCGATTCTGGGTCTGATTCGAATTTTTAACTTGACCTATTTTGAATTTTGAACTTCTCTGAATCTTCCGGAGGCCATATCTCCCTCATACGGACTCCGATTTACGTAAACTCCGACTTGTTTTCATGCAAAATTCCGAGACGAACGCAATGGCACAGCCTGTTTCCCTTGATTTTGATTTTAAATTTTAATTCTGCCTTGATTTGTGAATCTTAGCATTACAGAATCACGGGGTGTTACATTCTCCCCCACTTAATAGGATTTCGTCCCCGAAATCTTCAAGTTAGGAAGAATGTGTCCTACCATCCAATCACCCATCTACTCAACCATTCAATCACAGGTATTCATTGTCCTTAAAAGATTACTAATGCTTTCATGTTTATATGCATAGTGTGTGTATATGTCTTTATCTAATGCAAAATCAGGCGGTCTACTGATTCAGTTGACCTCCTTAATGCGAATCATGTCAGTGCCATGCGTCCAATCATGTATGCAAGCATCCCTAGTTATGTAAATATTACATGCGTGCACAGCCTTTCATCCATATGCAACATCCATATGATAACATATCAAGTTCAACTTACAAACAAATACATATTTGTAAATGCAATATGCAAGCGTCCGAACTTGATCTAGTGCCTAATACGTATGCATATGCATCCACGAGCATCCATTAGCAACCACTTGCAACCATCAACCATAACATGTTTCAAACACATGTTTACATCCATTGGCTTCTTCGTAAGGATCGAAGATACGACCTCGGTGATATACTTTGGAAAGAGAGAAACAATTATGCGTAAAGCTCCTAAACAAAGAAATCAAGGATGCACCCTTAAGGAAAAGGGTATGATGCTAGTAACTAGCCTTCTTGAGCTTTACTCCACTGTATCTTAACTAATTTAATTTCACGATTGTGAAGTTCCTGATCTCCACATCCAAAATAAACAGATATCAATCACGGTACCAAGAATATGTACTAAGATGATTAGAGGTCTCCCTCTTATCCGCCGTGTCATAGCTATAAGGGTCGAAAGGTTACTACGTGCTTTTTAGCGTGCCTGCCACAACTATTCATCTCTCACGCAAACCATCCTAGTCGAGCTCGATATTCCTCAAGTACAAGCCCCAAAGGCCTAAACCAATATCAGACAAGCACCCAAGGAATATCTCCTCCGAATTTAGACGATCTACGTGAGATGATATAAGCAAACTCGATAGCTATTCTCAAATCCCTACTAACCAAAAATAAACTGGTCGGACCACCAATTGGATTTGAGACTCTGGTGGGATCTTTCTACTATACAAGTACTATGGTGCAGAGACTCAACTATGGAAGTGGATATGAACAAATGCGAACAAAACTAGACTCTTCCAACAGAATTTTACTACCTTTCTCCTGGGTACGCTTGGTGGTGAAAGTATGTACTTGCCCTTCTGAAAATCTTGTTCCTCGTTCTTGCCCTTGTCCTTAATTATATGCCCTATCATACCCTAGTAAAGATACTTCCTCTTGTCTTAGGTTTTATAATTTCTTCCTCCTTCGTGAGCTAAATCTACATCCATGAATTCCTCATCCTAGGGTTGTGTTCCTTTGCCAAACTCCTCATCCCCTTCTGTGTGTAGTCATGTTGACACATCTCTCGAAATCTGCTTCCATCGTACAGAAAATCCTATAAGCTTGAAAGAAAACAGGCCGTAGGTGAAACAACTACGACTATGGATGGAAGCCAGGCATGACTTCGCCCATCGATGAGGTTACCTCCCAGAAATTCAGGAGCCCCAGAGACTCAAGAAAGAAGGGGACAAGAATTCAAATAGAGAATCATAAGATAGTGCGTATGGCTTTTGGGGAATATGCCTTTAAAACAAAACTTTTCTTTTGAAAATGCTTCTTTTAAAATTGTTTGAAAATAATAATTTTTTTTAAATCTTTTATCTGATCCAGTAACCTTCAGCTCTGATACCACGTGTAACACCCCACATCCTTTAGTGTCACTCACAAGGGGAATGCACTAAGTTATGTGGAGCATTTAGGGTAAAAGATGCAGATAAATTACAAGACAGACAGAAATTAAACAGCGGAAAATAAAACTTTGCTTTATTGATAAAATAGTTTGTACAATGATTTCTTTATAATATCAGAGTATCATCTGTCTTACAAAATAAAGAAGCATAAAAATACATTTATATTCCCCAATGTAGCAAGAACCAGCTATAGCATCTGAAAAGAGAATCCAAGCAAAACTTCGACAAATCTTCAAGCTGGGAAAGAGTGACGGTCCAACTTAACCTGAGCTATACTACTCCCTCCTCTACTACCTGGGGGGGAAACGGAAGAAAAGAAGACGAAAGAAAAATAGAGTCAGACATAAAGCCTGAGTAAGTTCAGTAACTTCTAGCATGTGAACATGGAAAAACAAACGACATGAATTAACTGAATCCAAGATTACACCATGACCATAGGGTCAGCAAGATTAGACAAGATAATCACAAGATATGCTAAGATAAGATAAACTGGATATGCTCTAGTAATTTCGCCGCTTCGCTTTTTCCTTGTTATACTGGTTTCTATATCTCTGCACCGCCTAACTAGTATCCCAACTAGTAACGATAACGTGATCCCAATCCCTGTGGTTTCCATTGCCTTCAGGCATACATTTATTATTTGTTACCTGGATCTAATCTAGAGTTTTCTATCAAGTGCTTTCTAGTTTCAACTAGAGTTTACGCTATCTGCTGAATGCTTCTCGGATTCAGGGTTTATGCCCCCTAGTCCAATCGATGCCCCTAAGTCTAGGACACACTACCTAGAGTGGTATATGTTCCTATACTTCCCCACGCATGTATCGCGAACCGTTATCGCTTGTCTAGATGCACATGTCCTGTAATGTGCAGTCCGAGTCCTGTGTCAGGGCAAGTCAAGGAATACAGAACTCGGTCGGGAGCTTTCAGATATCTGCCGATGTAGATGCTAAGGTCTGTTTTTATTTCAGTGGCTATGGTCCCACTTAACCCCTCCCTCAACTAATGAAAGGCACACCTTGAAAAATGAGAACTATACGCAGGCCCCCTATGCCCCACTAACCTATGGCCATCCTCACCCATAACTAGATAGCAAGTATATGGTCTTTTGGAGTTCTCCGCCTTTCCGCTTCACGTATCTCGATTGACTCAAGATGGATGGTAGACGACGAGTCGCTATCACAGGGCTACCCTTTGCTCGCCGAATCACGCCGGTCCATCCTAGTCTTTAGGTTGCCATGTATTGCAACCAAGGCATACCCCTGGTTCTTCTACGCAGACCTTAACCTCTGTGGGCCCAGGCGGATCATCTGCAACCTCACAGAGGGATACCAAGAGTACCCTCACGTCCCCTCGAAGCCTCGGGCTCCGTAACCCAATTCGTTGGAGCCTTCTTTCTACTCAGACGGACATTCGCTCCTTCCCGTGTTGTACTAAGAATTACTACATAGTTTTTCTAACTAAGATTTACCACTTAGTTTCCAGATTCGTTGTTTTCTAAGGTTTACTACTTAGTTCCCTTTCCCGTCAATTTGGATTGGTTAAGTGTCATTAGTCAATTCAGGCCAACTTAACCCTCTTCATTCATCCTGTTATACTAGTTAAGTTTGACTTAACCCCACCACAAACCAAGTTATATTGGCTAAGTATTTCTTATTACTTAACCCTACCCATTCACCCTGTATTGGTTAAGTGTTCCTTTTTAACCTAACCTTGCCCGTCTGTTTTAACTAACATGTTATTAATGGTAAAGTATTATCCCTTCATGTTTAGACTTATCCCTATTCTTTTATCACAATCTAATGGTTAGTGTTCAAGTTTACTTAACCCTACGGTCTAACCCAGCTAACATATCAAATTGGCTAAGTATATTTACTTAACCCCAACCTCTAGTCTAGTTAACATGTTAATTTGGCTAAGTGTATTAACTTTACTTAACCCCTACAAGTCTCGTTTTGCTATCTTGAGTTTGGTTAAGTGTCTCTATGGACTTAGCCCTCCCATTCTAGCTTAACTGTGTTAAGTTGGTTAAGTGTTCCTATGGACTTAACCCTCCCATTCTAGCTTAACTATGTTAAGTTTCAGTCTGAACCTTACCCCACCCATCAGTCTAGTTATCATGTTGAACTGGTTAAGTGTCTTAGTTAACTTAACCCAATTATTCTTGTTCTAGCTTTAACTAAATAAATTAAAGCCGCTACCACTCACATTAGTCAGGTATTGTTGCGACCACTGGATGTGCCGGTTGGTTCCGGGCAGGTTTACATCGCAACTAAGTCTAACCTCGGGCTAGGCATATTCGTGTTTTCTAAGTTCAAAGGGTTTCAATTTATTTTCGAGACTAGTTTTGAAAGTAACCATCTCGTTCGTCGGATCAGTTAGGGATAGCCAGGGAGAGCAGGAAACTTGTATTTTCCAAACCCAAGCCTAGACACTATCCTCTCTGTCACCCTAGAACTTTCTGTTGTGTCATTAAAAGAGATGTCGTTAATAAACCTTTAATTTGTCTAAATTTATATTTCCTCATTCAGGCCAAATTCTATAAGTAAATTATTTCTAATTTACTTATTTCCTAATTACTCTTTTAATGTAAATTGTCTACATTCATTCTTATGGCCCATTTTCCCCTCTATATCATATTTATGCTTTTTGGTATGTAAACTATACCAAACTAAGTGTCACTAACCATGATTTTGCTAAACCTGACAATTACTCACAATTACGGCCAAATTCAAATTTATAGCAATATACTTGTTATGCCAAATTAGCCAATCCAATTCTGATTTAACATTCTAATTACAGTTCATGCCCAACTAGACTTATTATTCTAGTTTACAATGCTAGATTTACAAGTCAATACTAGGTTCAAATTACACATCCTATAATTCATGTCGAATTTATCCAATTTGTATTTCTATGAACATGCCATAATACATGTTCCCAATTTATGCCAATTTCCAAGTTTTTAACTACGTTTTTAGTAAATTTCATATTTTCCCCAAATCGTATTCCCACCGTTCGTATAATCGTAATTCAATCTAGATTATAGATAAATCTAGATTCGTAGAAAATAGGGGATGAACCAAAGATGCTATGAAAAAGGATGGACATAATAACTGGCATAAAAAGGTTTGAATAACGACTTAGGTTCAAGAACATGGGTAGACCTAACTTAATAAGTAAATTCCCAAGGTCTAAAACCAAGGATAGACAGAATAGAGACGCAGGTTCAAGAACATGGGTAGACCTAACTTAATAGGTAAATTCCCATGGTCTAAAACCAAAGAAAACCAAGGACAGGCAGAATAAATAATCGGGTTTAGACCCAATCTCATAATCACAGAACTTAAGCAACACTTTCCTAGTCATGAATCATAGGTGTTTAATCATAGATGTCCTTGTTATGTCATATGCAATAGTTTATGTTTTCAAATCAGAGGCATAGGTTTAGTCAGGGAAATAATCCTCATAGTCACAGTCATAGGCAATGTTCGTAGTCATAGGCAATGTCCATAGTCATAGGTAATGTTCATAGTCATAGGCAATGTTCATAGTCATAGGCAATGTTCATAGTCATCGGCAAATGTTCATAGTCATAGGCATATGGTTTTAAGGTCCATAGTTTCATAGTCACGGTCTTATTTGTCTTCGAATCATAACAGTTCTTAATTAGGTTCAAGAGTATAGGCACTGATTCGAATAGAGAGAGAGAGAGAGATTTGGCATATTCTTTTATTCCTTTAATTTCATGTCACGAACAGAGAAAAACGTTCAAATCTAGAAATAACTGACTTACAGAGATTAGATTAGAACAGAAAGATGGCGTTACTAAGATTCGTAGAAAAACAGCCGTTGCAGTCGTTTGAATCTTCACTTGAATTCTAGCTTGAATCTCTTCTTCTTGAAAGTCTTTGAGCAGCATCTCCTCGTCTTGATTTATTTTATATATATTATTCTATTTATAATTTAATTAAGAGGAGGAGAAGAAGCCATGTTCACTAAGAATCTTTGCAGCATAAGGGTAGAAAAGAATTGTGAATAGAGAAGAAGACCAGGGTTGTTTATATAGTGTTAGGCGGACGAACCTAGGCAGAAAACGTGACTAAATACATCAGAACGAACCAGGTGCAGAAAGCTGGAAAATGGGGGGGGCGACCCCCAGGTCGACTACCCAGTCGACCTGGGTGACCCAGGTCGACTACCCAGTTGACCTGGGTACCCCAGGTCGACTACCCAGTCGACCTGGGTGCCTTGGGCGGGAAAATTCCCGCCCAGCCGATTCTGGGTCTGATTCGAATTTTTAACTTGACCTGTTTTGAATTTTGAACTTCGCTGAATCTTCCGGAGGCCATATCTCCCTCATACGGACTCCGATTTACGCAAACTCGGACTCGTTTTCATGCAGTATTCCGAGACGAACGCAATGGCGCAGCATGTTTCCCTTGATTTTGAATTTAACTTTTAATTCTGCCTTGATTTGTGAATCTTAGCGTTACAGAATCACGGGGTGTTACAATGACAACAGGTAGTATCTAGGAATGAATTTATTAACGTGAGGAGAAATCACATGATCCCCTTAAGTTTTTCAGATTTTCGCTATTGATTTTTCCAATCTCCTTAAGCTATGCGCCATTTCTTTCTTTTTCACTTAATTTTTATTCTTTTTTCCTTCACTCAGTTCTTTTTTACTCAAAATAGTGGCAAGCCGAAATAGTAACTAATGAGAATAGCACAGATTTATGTTCGTGTTTCGTTAATTATTCCTAAAATGAACTTAACTATTTTTATTAAATATACTTACCACTTGCTCCTAAATCAATCAGTAGTTAATTCCATCATTTTATGTTTACTGATGTCAAACGAAAGGTAAGAGACCCAATTGAAACTTGTATCAATCAATATAAACACATCTAGTATTAGAAATATGCATTAAAAAAATATTAAAGCAGATTCATCAAAAATCTCATAAACTAAACGAACCGTAGGTTAAACTGACAGGGAGATGTGGATGGTGGAAAGCGTAGAAAAGAAAGATTCGGTGAGAAACAGAAGGAAAATCATTCAACTCGCCTCAATTCAACAAAAAGTGTAAACAATTACGCAGACAAGATCGAGGGAGAAGCCTAAGCAGGGTAAGTGGAAAGTGGTTAAGAAACATGCTAAATAGAGCAAGAGATGAAATAGATGTGACGTTTCGGTTTCGGTTCGACTTGGCACTGTTGAGATTTCAAGAAAATAAACTCAGTCTTAATAATATATCATAGGTAAAATTTGGATTAACCATTTACTCCATAAAACTATAATTAGTACAAAGTAGAATATATGTAATAATATGAAACAACTAAAAAAATCTTTTAGAAATGAAAATTTTAATTGTTGGAAAAATTATCAATTATGAACACAGACAGGTGCCAAATAAGAGTAAGTCAATATCCTAACCTTGAACCCAATGTATAACATATCCATCTACTAAGGTAAACAACACAAAATAGGGTACAGAAAACAAATATGGCTGAATGAATAAATATACCAGTTGGTCTTTGTATTTTCCTCTTCCCATATAGTTGCAGGTTCTAGTGAGCTCGAATAAACAAAGTGTAACAACCCGAAAATCTGGGCCAGTTTAAATTTTTTATTTTGGCAGCGAATTTTGAATATTTAAAATGAATTATTTTAAATAATATCAACGAGAAATTTATTTTGAATAGAATTCGAACGTATATATTATATACGTCGTCGTTAGAATATAAATAATTATTTTAAATTATAAAAGGAATTGAAAATGGCGCGGTAGTTCGATAATTCGATTTCAAACTTCAATTGAACATACTGGGTGCAAAACAATCCGGATTTTAGTGAAACCAAAAATAATAGGATCTATTTGATAATATCTTTCCAACGAACCCGAAAAATCGAGATTTCATAGCGGAAATCAAAAGATATGTCCAGTTAAAAATTCTGAATAGTCGCTATGGAATTCAGGCCCTTAAAATGGGAATTTTGCAAACGACCTCGGATTTCGACGAAACCACTTTTGTTGGGTCCGTGATGTCAAATTATTGCTAGGTTTCAAATTTCATAATTTTTCGAATCAATATGTGAGCGTGGCAAAGGAAAACGCGTTTGACCAGTTTCAGTTGATTTTAATCGACTGGAAAATGGTCATTTTTCAAACGGTCTCAGAATTCGACGAAACAAGTTTTGTTAGGACCGTATCGTCAATACGAAGCTAGAAAATATTTTTCGGGAATTTTTAGAGTTCGTATGTGACCCCGGTAAATTGAAATGCGCGTTCAAATTCAATATATAGAGTTATATGTTGATTTTGACGAAAACTGATCGAAATGATCGAATCAGCTTACGATACATATCCCGTTGTGTTCGGAATGGGGTAAAACGCTACAAACAACAGGCGGTGGGCCTCGTTTAGAGGTCGTATGAAAAGTCAACTTTTTGAAATTAAAATAATTAAAAAAAATAAAAACTCTCTCTCTTCTCCTTAAATCCCTCTGCCCCCCCCCCTTCCGTTCAATTCATAACAGAAAAAAAAGAAAAAAAAAAAAGGGGAGGAGCTGTCGCTCCTCCACCAGAGGCCGTCGCGGCCTAGCGAGGCGCCGCTTCCCCCCAAGAGCTCCGCCCAGTCGACCTTGCGCCTCTCTCTCTCTGTCCATCGAGACCCCCAGAAGGCCAGACCGCCGCAACCTCCTACACCCGCAACCATACGCCAGCACTGGCCCGCCGCCGCCGCCCTCCTGCACGAGCACCTCCTCAGTCGGTCACCGGTCAGAGAATCCAACCCCCCTGCAAACGAAAACAGCAAAAGAAAAATAGGCAGAGGTGAGTTTTTTTATTAGGTTTAATTAATTTTAATTTAACTAATTAGGATTGTTTTTAAAAAAATAAAAAGAAACTGAAATAAAATTGTTTTAAAATTGTAATTAGTATTGATTTTAAAAATGAAAAATATAGGATTTATAAATTAAAAAGATTAGGTTTTTACAATTAAAAAGATTTGATTTTTTTTATTTTATTTAGCAAAGAAACCATTTTTATCATATGTGAAGTATAAAAACATTCTTTTCATATAACGTAGAAGTTAAAAATATGATTTTTATATTATAGAGATTATAAAAATACGATCTTTATATTATATAGATGGAAAAGGAGAAATCTTTATATTTGAAAAGGCGAAATCTTTATATTTGAAAAGGCGAAATCTTTTTATAGAGAATAATGTGATAAAAATATAATCTTTATTATATGAACATCAATGTAAAAATAGAATTTTTATCTATATAGTAGCAATGTAAAAATAGAATTTTTATCTATATAGTAGCAATGTAAAAATGGAATTTTTATCTATATAGTAGCGAAGTAAAAATTTGATTTTTATATATTGTATAGCGAAGTAAAAATTCGATTTTTATATATGTAGTGAATACGGATGACGAAAGTGACGAAAGAAGAAACGGCGGAGATTTTCTACATATGAAGAGTCGAGACGTTTGGATTAGCTTTGGTGAGAACTCCTCACTCTAAATTTCTTTTTCTAGTTATATATATACTAGAATGCAGACGGTGCTTAGCAGCACCCGACACCCGTCATCCACAGACCATGGATGGCTTGTTTGTTTGATTGATGTGTTGTGAAAATTTGTTTATGATGTTGATGTGAAATCGATAATAAATGTAGATAGTTGAAATAAATATTTTATCATTAAAAATATAATTTTTAACGTGAATGTGAATAAATGAATATTTATAAACAAATCGGCCGATTTGTTTATATACACTGATTTGACTGATATTGATTGGGATGATAAATTTTACACATCGCCAAACTGCACAAATAAAAATCTATGTTTATTGATTTGAAACCCCACACGGGTGTTGGGATGAAATTTGGCGTACACTAATCCCAATTATTTAATTGTATGTCGATCGATTGGTCGATAGGCTGTGTAAGCGTTAATTATTTATATTTGATGCTTATGCAGTTGTGTGGTGCACCTTGGATGATGGTTGATTGTTTATCGTTGCTATTATATACATGTGTTGTATGGAACCCATATAATTAACGTTATATGGTAATTGATTGGGCCTCATTTTAATCGGGAAAATAATGAATATTATAAAAGAAAATTCATGTGTTGAATATAAAAATAGTCATGTGTTGACGATGTTCATGTGTTGAAACTATTCATGTGTTGAGTAAAATATTTTAACAATAAAATTCACATCTTTATCATATTTTAAATTAGAACTACTTCACGGTGGAGTCTAATTGAAAATCAAACGATAGATATCATAATTTTATAAAATATTTTACATAACAAAAATAGTGATGTGTTGACAGTACTCATGTGTTGAGATTAGTCGTGTGTTGAAAGAAATATAGATTCATGTGTTGAATGGAATAAATATTCATTTGTTGAATAGAATAACGAATTTATTGAAATATATAAAGCCGTGTTGACTAGAGTTGCGTTATTTTGACGTGAACGATATTTATATCGATTATATTCGTTTTTATAATGAATATAGAAAAGGTAGTGATTTCAAAATATAACGTTTTGAAAATATTATCATTTATATAGTAATGATATGAAATATTCAATTTTGATTAGAAATTGAATATAGAGTTGAAATGGTTTTGAAAACGAATTTAAACGATTTATAAAATACATTTTAAAAAGGAAATCGACGAAATATATATAATATATATATATTATATATATAATGGCCTGAATAGAATGCGCCGCGCCGCGGCAGTTCGTGAATTTCGACCATTGACTTCGAATTGACGTTGCGGGAGATCCGACCGTCGGATTCTCCAAAAACCGGAATCGTTGGGTTCGTATCAAAAAGAGCTTTCCAAAGAATATTAGAAATTTGAAATCTAACGGTTGGATTTGGAATTATGTCCAAATCAATTTCAGAAAAGGTCGTTGTAACTGCAGTTCGATGGCCGTTGTTGGAAGTAGACTGTACGGGCCTTGATAAAATTATTAAAAATATCAATAATTTGTGTAAAATCGTAATATGTGAATTGGAAAGAACTGGGATGAAAAATTCCACATTTGAAAGGATAAAAATATACTTTTGTCGAAATGAACTAGTTTTGAACTAGAATTAAAATCAATTTATTTTTGAAATAAATAAATTGAATTTGAAAGTGATTTTAAAAATAATCAATATTCCTAATACGTGAATTGGACTGGAGTTGAATCGAAATTATCTTCGGAATATTTCGATGTTGGATTTCGTGACTATACAGATATTGTTATGGGAATTTGAAAGATATATTTTATATCGTTATTTCCAATACGATATTTGTTGGTTTCAGAATTTGATATTGAATATAAGCCGATATATTTTCTATTCAGAGCCTTGTATTTAATATCAAATATGATTTGGGTTTGTCGTGAATCGTGTTTTAGATGACATTGGTTCTTTAACCCAGTTAAAGGCAGGATGTTGATTTTTGAGAAGATTAAAACTAAGTGGAGTTTTAATGAATCTTTAATTAGATTGAAATGTGAATTGATAATTTAAATTATCAAATCTGAAAGGTGATCGAGAATGGAGTACCACCAGTTTTGCTCCAAAGCGATAGTTAAATCTTTAATTAGATTTGAACGTGAAATGGTAATTAATTTTACCGATAATACTGTGGTGTTAGATATGGAGTATTACCAGTTTTGCTCCAGGGGATGAATAGGTTGGGATTGGGAAATAAAATAAATAATTACTTCGGTGTGGTTCGCTAATCCCGACTAGTTTGAAATGATATCCAAAGGAAGATTAAAGAATAAATTTAGAAGAATTTATCTTTGATAAAATTAATGGGAACCTTTCCCTAAGAATGTGATTTTGTGAATAAAAGAAAATTCTGAATTGGAATGAGGCGTTAGTTGTGTTTGTATAACATTTGTTTATCATATACGTGGGTTATTCAGAAGGGCCGGGTTTATACCCATTCTGAATAACCGATTCGACGAGATGTCGAAGGTGAAGACGGTGGTTGAAGACCGGAAGTCTTCACATCGTTTGGGTGATTACTGATGATCTCAATTGGGCTGTACACCCAAGATGAGGGAAACAGTTGGTGAACTTCTAGACGTACTTGGGGATGGATGGATATGCGAGGAAAGTGCCTCCGGTTTCGTTCAGACCCAGAACGAACTTGTAAATGGATTGTGTGTCTGACATTGGATTTTATTCTATGTTGATTGATCACTATTAAATATACATCTGTTTGGCGGCAGAGAATTTATTCTCTTGCTTAACGCCCTTCTCTGAGACGTACGAGCTCAGAGGTTGTATATCGATGGATATCAGTCGCATGGAGTGAATTGCCAGTGTGGCACGCGTAAGTGGCAATTGATCAAGGCTTCTGTTGAAAAGCAAAGTCTTGTGGTTGATGATCAAAGCACGGCCTGTGTGGCGTAGCTTTGTGTATAACGTGAATTCGCGAGCCTCACACCTCGGTATGAGTCAAAAACGGGATAGTGACTACAGGGAGAGCACGACGTTTCTTTCTAGCTAGGGTGGTGTCAGTGACCTACCAGCCCTGACATTTATATACTTTTCAACTGTGTGGTTGTTGGATACGAGGCGCCTCGGATATAGGTCTGTAAGGACCGGGAAACGTGTGTTCAGGAATAATTAATCCTCAAAAGTAAGAGAGGACCGGCCCTGAAGATCCAAGGATCAGAGTGGGGTCCTGGGACATTTGCTAGAGTGTCTCGAACGCGGAGAGGAGCTTGCCCCTTGCCTCGACTCATGATGGAATCCAATTTCCAATACGTGTGTTTCGGTTTTATTTGTAGAGCCTAGTATGGCGACATAGTAGATGGTAGCTATGCCGCCTATGATTGATATTTATGATTTGAATTGTTTTGACACTATACACTTATAATAGTATCAAATGATTTGTTTTTAAACGTATCAAGCATTATTTGGCTATTATAAGGGAGAACCCTATCCTCCGGCTTGCGTTGCATTGTGTGATGGGACCTGGGTCTTATAATAGCTTCATTTTTCCAAAGAGCATTGCGTTGTTTTGTTGTATGCACTAGTATTCTTGGGAGGAAACCGGTTCCGTGTTATACGGCGTGGTCCCTTGAATTACTCTCTTTTAAAGTAAAGTTTTAAATAACTGTTTTAGTTCTCTCACCAGTCACATGACTGACCTGGAGTTTATTGTTTTAACCTAAACTCTGGGTGCCCCTATTTTCCACACGGGCAGCTAGTAGTTTTGGTTTTGCAGATTTATATTCACAGGATCCTGATTTACAGCTGGAACGATGCTCGGAAAGCTCTGTATCCGTGTATCACTTTCAGTTATGTTTTGTATATTTTTCTGCTGCTATGTAATTTATTGTAATCTCTGATATTTATCGAATGTAATTTATTCATTTATACTCTGCATATTCTTGTATCTGATGGAATTGTTGAAATAACAATGAAATTCTTCCGTCTGCGTTCTATTTTGTCTTGTCCTCAATTCTATCCGTGCTTTCCTTCACGGGGAAGTTCGGGTTGTCTCAATTTGGTATCAGAGCTTTGGTTTACAGAGCTCGAGAACAAGACACATTAGAACCATACGAAAGAATTCGTCAGATATTGGATTAGTAATATCCAATTAGAATGACTCGTTAGAGATAGGATCAGTAGTATCCTAGAACGAGTGTGAAGAGTATATTTTTCAAATGAAAACAAATTTGGTTTTGAAATTTAAATCGCTTTATACGTATTTGAATATTGATTTATTTTGAATTTGGGCAATCGAGTATATAAAGATTTCGTGTATACGCGTCATGAATGTATATTCGAAGTTTTAATATACTAGATATAGGATCACACTCTAGTTGCCCGAGGATGGTTCTGATAATGCTGCATCGTTACCAGTATTTATTTTCGAGTGACGAAGGTGTGATTTCTATATATTTCCATTAGACTGGTGTGAGAACCAAAATATAGCTAGAATTCATTGTTGTGATTTGGCATCAAAAACATGATTTTTTTCATATATATCAAAATTATGAATTTGAAATATTAATCCACTAATTGATTGATGTTTGTGTTGTTTGTTTATTTGTTTGATAATTTTGAACCATTTAGCCTAATTGAACCAAATATTGAATTGTATTGAAAATTGGTCGCATTTGATTGCATATACATGTGCTTACATTGAATAGGTCATAGCAAGGAGGCTAGAGCAGAGAATAAAATTTGTTTGCCCGACAAATAGGTACATGTTTACTATAATTTACTGTTTTATTTGGGTGATGATGATTTTATGAGCCGATTGGCTTTTTCTTTTTCTTTTTGAGATCAGAAGGCCTATATGGCAATTTCGGGGTTTTCCCGTTGCTCCCGGTGCAGGGGAGGTTATGGCGAAATTTTTTGAAAATTTAGGATGTTAGCCAAATTTTTGAAAGAATTTGAAAAGTTCTTAGAAACTGAAAAGTTGAAGAACTTAAGCCGTAGTCAAAATAATGGAAGTTGATTTGTTAAACAACTTTCGGCTTCGTTCCTTTCTGGCTTCCATTGTTATGTTCCTTTTCGGCCATTGATTTAGAGAAGATTAGAATATCATCAATAAAAACCAGGACAAATTTATTCAATTAAATCACACATTGAACTGATTAGAAAATAGTTAGAAATATATACTTGTGCATTATATATATTTGAACAGGAAATTGGATAGCTGTTGAGTAAAGATTTTATTTGCGGTTGCTGTAAAGACCCGTAACTTCCCCGTAAAGGAAAGCGACGGATAGTTCGAGAACAAGCCACAACAGGACGCATACAGAAGAACATTTCATTGCTTATTACAACAATGCATCAGATTACAAGAATATACAGAGTATAAAAGAATATTACACAGAAATATCAGAGATTTAAATTACATTTAAATACATAGCAGCGGAAAATAATACAATACACAACTAGAAGGAGATATACGGATACAAAGCTTTCCGGATATCGTTCCAGCTGTAAACCAGGATCCTGTGAATATAAATCTGCAAAACCAAAACTACTAGCTGCCCGTGTCAAAATAAGGGCACCCAGAGTTTAGGTTAAAACAATAAACTCCAGGTCAGTCATGTGACTGGTGTGAGAACTAAAACAGTTATTAATCTTTATTTTAAATCATTAGGTAAATCAAGGGACCACGCCGTAAACACGGAACGGGTTTCCTCCCAAGAATACCAGTGCATAAAACAAACAGCGAAATGCTAAATAAAGAAAAAATGAAGCTGTTAAAAGACCCAGGTCCTATCACACAATGCAACGCAAGCCGGGGGAGAGGGTTTTTACCTTATAACAGCCAAAGAATGCTTGATACGTTTAAAACAAATCATTTGATACTATGTTAAGTGCATAGTGTATAAAACAACTTCAAATCATAAGTATCAATCATAGGCGGCATGAGCGCCCCATCCCACTATGTCGCCATATATAGGATTACAACTAAAACCGCAAGGTCACGTATTTGGAAATTGGATTTCCATCTATGAACCGAGGCAAAAGATAGTCCTCAACCGATTCGAGACAATCTAGCCCATGTCTCAGGTCCCAGACTCAGGTGGGCCTTGGATCGTCAGGGCCGGTCCACACGGAGTGGATTATTATGCCTGAACAATACGTCTCTCCGCCCTTTGGGGCGTAAACGAGCCAACTAAATGACTCCATCGGTTCGAGAACGACCGATCAATCCGAGGCGCCTCGCAACAGCAACAACCACATAAGTCAAACTCGTCAGGGCGTGTAAAACCACTGACGCCACTTCTAGCTAGAAAGAAACGCAAGTCCTCCCTGATGTCCTCTCCCGTTTTTGGTTCATACCGGGTGTGAAACACGCGAGGTAAACGTTACACAAAGCTACGCCACAAAGGCCGTGCTTTGATCATCACCACCAGACTTTGCTTTTCAACAGAAGCCTTGATCATTTGCATCTTAGCATGCCACACAGGCAAACCATCCTATGCAACCGATATCAGTCACACAGAATGAAATCCGATGTCAGACACACAGTCCATTTACAAGTCCGTTCTGGGTCTGAACGAAACCGGAGGCACCTAGTACCCCGCATATCCATCGATCTCCAAGTACGTCTGGACGATCACTAACTGTTTCCATCTTCTTGGGTGTACAGCCCAATCAAGATCATCAGTTATCACCCAAACGACGTGAAGACTTCCGGTCTTCGACCATCGTCTTCATCTTCGACTTATCGTCGTATCAGTTATTCAGAATGGGATAAACCCGGTCTTTCCGAATAACTCGCGTATATATTCTAAAAGTGTTACACAAACACAACATACGCCTCATTCCAATTCATTAGTCACTAACCGTAAATTAATCAAGAGAATAATTCCCCAAACATTAACCCCGAAGGCCGAAACCAACATCAGATCAATATCCAGAAAACCATTCTGCTTGGCTAACCGACAGTTAGTTTCTAAATTTCACGTTCAAATCTAATTAAAGATTTAACTATCGCCTGGAGCAAAACTGGTGATACTCCATTCTCGATCTTTTCAATCTAATTAAAGATTCATTAAAACTCCACTTAGTTTTAATCTGTGACTGGGTTAAAGAATCAGTGTCATTTAAAACACGGTTCACGATAAACCCAAAGTCACATCCCATTAATTATCGGGTTAAAGAACAAGTGTTATTTAAAACACTGTTCACGATAAACCCAAAAATCAATATCAATTCAATTCCAATTAAATATCATTTAATTGGTACACTTCATTAAATCTAAATAAAAAGATTTAATCTCTTCTCAACTGGGTTCAAGAACAGTGTTAGTGAAGACACCATTCACGACAAACCCAAATCACATTCATTAATTATCGGGTTAAAGAACAAGTGTTATTTAAAACACTGTTCACGATAAACCCAAAAATCAATATCAATTCAATTCCAATTAAATATTATTTAATTGGTACACTTCATTAAATCTAAATAAAAAGATTTAATCTTTTCTCAACTGGGTTCAAGAACAGTGTTAGTGAAGACACCATTCACGACAAACCCAAATCCCATTTGATATTCAATATAAGGCTCTGAATAGAAAATATATCGGCTTATATTCAATATCAAATTCTACGATTAACAAATGTCGTATTGGAAATAACGATATAAATATATATCTTTCAAGTTTCCGTAACAACATCCGTATAATCACAAATTCCAATATCGAAATATTCCGAAGACAATTTCGATTCAAATCCACTCCAATGCAATCATTGGAAATTTTGGTTATTTTCAAAACCCTTTTCAAATTCAATTTATTTATTTTAAAAATAAATAGAATTATAATTCTAGTTCAAAACCAGTTCATTTCGATAAAAATCTATTTTTATCTTTTCAAATATGGAGTTTTTCATCCCGAATCTTCACAAATCATTTCTTATGATTTTACACAAATTATTACTATTTTTAATAATTTTATCAAGGCCCGTACAGTCGATTTCCATCAATGGCCATCGAACTGCACTTACAGCGACCTTTTTCGAATTTGATTTGGACGTATCTCCAAATCCAACCGTTAGATTTCAAATTTCTAACATTCATTAGAAAGCTCTTTTCGATACGAACCCAACGGTTCCGGTTTTAGGAGAATCCGACGGTCGGATCTCCCGTAATGTCCGTTTGAAATAAATGGTCGAAATTCACGAACTGCCGCGGCGCGGCGCGTTCTATTCAGGCCATTATATTATATATAAAATATATATAATATATATTTCGTCGATTTCTATTCAAAACGAATTATATAAATAGTTTTAAAATCGTTTCAAAACCTATTTCAACTTCCATTTCAATTCAAAGCAAAATTGAATTCTTCCTTATAAATTCGTTTTAAAATTCATTTCTATTCAATTCAAATTTCAATTCAATTCAAATTTCAATTCAATTCAAATTTCAATTCAATTTGAATTCATTTTCAATTCAATTCACTTTGAATTTGTTTTCAATTCAATTCACTTCGAATTCGTTTTCAATTCAATTCATTTCGAAATCGTTTTCAATTCAATTCATTTCGAAATCGTTTTCAATTCAATTCATTTCGAAATCGTTTTCAATTCAATTCATTTCGAAATCGTTTTCAATTCAATTCATTTCGAAATCGTTTTCAATTCAATTCAATTCATTTCGAAATCGTTTTCAATTCAATTCATTTCGAAATCGTTTTCAATTCAATTCATTTCGAAATCGTTTTCAATTCAATTCATTTCGAAATCGTTTTCAATTCAATTCATTTCGAAATCGTTTTCAATTCAATTCATTTCGAAATTGTTTTCAATTCATTTCATTTCGAAATCGTTTTCAATTCATTTTGAATTCGTTTTCAATTCAATTCATTTCGAAATTGTTTTCAAATCGATATAAATATCGTTCACGTCAAAATGGCGTCCATACACGGCTTCATAAATTTCTATTTTCAAATATTCTATTTCAAATATTTCTTTTTCAAAATAGTTGTTATTATCAAAATATTTCGTTCAACACATGACCAATCTCAATGAATGAGTACTGTCAACACATGAACTTTTATTTTATAATATTCTTTATTTTTCAAATTGGAATGAGGCCCAATCAATTACCATATAAAGTTAATTATATGGATTTTCATACATCACATGTATATAATAGCATGGAAAAATAATCAACCATCAACCAAAGTGCACTACACTGTATAAGCATCAAATATAGATATCCAATGCTTAAAACAGCCTGTCAATCAACCGATCGACATATTCAATCAATCAGGATGAGTGAACTTCAAATTTCATCCCAACACCCGTGTGGGGTTTCAAACAATCAAACACATATTTTATTTGTGCAGTTGGGCGATGTGTGAAATTTATCGACCCAATCAATGTCCTTCAAATAGGTGTACATAAACAAACCGTCAGGTTTGTAAATGAATATTTATTTATTCACATTCACGTTAAAAATTATATTTTTAACGATAAAACATTTTATTTCAACCTATGAATTTCTATTCAATTCATTTACACAATAAAATGATATTTTTATTTTCTAACATATTTTAGAAAATTTCGGCGGCATAACGGCACGATACTAGAAACGGGACAAGGCCTCGCCTTATCCCCGGTCTAGTGAAGGCCCACGCCATTCACACATCAATCAAACCATTCAATTCATCAAACAATTCAATTTCAAATCAAATCATATAACTAACCTATGCAACCAAACAAACAAGTCCATGGTCTGTGGACGATTGTGTCGGGTGCTACTAAGCACCGTCTGCATCCTAGTATATATATATAATTAGAAAAGAAAACGAAAGGTGAGAAATTCTCACCGAAAGCTATCCAAGCTCCACGGCACTTCATTTGCAGAAGTCTTCGCCGTTTTCGCATCTTCGTCAGCTTCGTTGCTGCTTTCACTACATACGTAAAAATCACATTTTTACTTCGCTATTCAATATTTAAAAATCGAATTTTTAGTTCAAAGTTCAATATATAAAAATCGAATTTTTATTTCAAAGTTCTATATATAAAAATCGAATTTTTAGTTCAAAGTTCAATATATAAAAATCGAATTTTTATTTCAAAGTTCTATATATAAAAATCGAATTTTTAGTTCAAAGTTCAATATATAAAAATCGAATTTTTATTTCAAAGTTCTATATATAAAAATCGAATTTTTAGTTCAAAGTTCAATATATAAAAATCGAATTTTTATTTCAAAGTTCTATATATAAAAATCGAATTTTTATTTCAAAGTTCTATATATAAAAATCGAATTTTTAGTTCAAAGTTCAATATATAAAAATCGAATTTTTAGTTCAAAGTTCAATATATAAAAATCGAATTTTTATTTCAAAGTTCTATATATAAAAATCGAATTTTTAGTTCAAAGTTCAATATATAAAAATCGAATTTTTATTTCAAAGTTCTATATATAAAAATCGAATTTTTAGTTCAAAGTTCAATATATAAAAATCGAATTTTTATTTCAAAGTTCTATATATAAAAATCGAATTTTTAGTTCAAAGTTCAATATATAAAAATCGAATTTTTAGTTCAAAGTTCAATATATAAAAATCGAATTTTTATTTCAAAGTTCAATATATAAAAATCGAATTTTTACTATTATGTTATATAGATAAAAACTATATTTTTATCACGCTATTTTTTTTTATAAAGATTTCGCCATTATAAAAATTACCACTTTATCTCAACGTATATAAAAATAAAAATCAGATTTTTATTTCGTTACATACACAAAGATGATATTTTTATATTCTCTATCATGTAAAAATTATATTTTTAATACTTTAAAAATATAAAAATCATATTTTTAATATTCCTATATAGTAAAGACTATATTTTTAATACTTTTAAAAATATAAAAACTATATTTTTTATATTCCTATATAATATAAAATCCTAACCTTACAGTTTTATAAAAATAAAATCGAAATTAGTTTTATATACTTTTCAAATTCAGTTTTTCTCACTTTTAAATTAAAAATAAAATAAAGTAAAGAAAGAAAAGAAAAAAAAAAAACTTACTTCATCGAAGAAAAAAAGGGGGCATCGATGTCTGCGGAGGGGATGAACTTCAGCACCGGAGTCAGACGAGGCCAGGGTGGGGAGCAGCGTCGGCGGCTCGACCTCGGGCTGGAGGCGGCGGCGTCCTAGGGTTTCAGGGAGGCGCGATTTCGGTTCTTCGATGGGAGAAGACTTCGCTCGAGTGAAGCAGCAGAGGAGGGGGGCGGAGGTTGAACGGAGGAGGCGGCGCGCGAGGGGGGGGGGGGGGCGGCGCTGGCCTCGAACGGCACCTTCGATCGCCTTCTCCTTTTTTTTTTATAAAATGATTTCTGTTTGAAAGGGGGGGGGCCAGAACCAATAAAGGGGGGAGAAAGAAATTTTTTATTAATTTAATTATTTAATTATTTTATTTTAATTCAAAAAGTCAACATTTTCGATCGACCTCTAAAAGAGGTCCACCACCTGTCGTCCCTAGCGTTTAACCCCCATTCCGAACACAATGGGATATGTATCGTCCGCTGATTCGGCTGTTACAATCAGTTTCTGTTGAATTTACCTTTAAATCACTATATTGAATTTTAAACGTACATTTCAAATTACCGGGGTCACATACGAACTTTATAAATCCCATAAAAATATTTTCTAGCTTCGTATTGACGATACGGTCCTAACAAAACTAGTTTCGTCGAATTCCGAGACCGTTAGAAAAATGGCCAATTTCCAGTCGATTAAAATCAACTGAAATGGTCAAACCACGTTTTCCTTTACCACGCTCACATATTGATTCGAAAAATTATGAAATTTGAAACCTAGCAATAACTCGACATCACGGACCCAACAAAAGTGGTTTCGTCGAAATCCGAGATCATTTGCAAAATGTCCATTTTTAAGGGCCTGAATTCCATAGCGACTATTCAGAATTTTCAACTGGACATAGCTTTTGATTCCTGCTATGAAATCTTGATTTGTCGGATTCGTTAGAAAGATATTATCAATTAGATCCTATCATTTTTGGTTTCACTAAAATCCGGATTGTTTTGCACCCGGTACGTTCAATTGAAGTTTGAAATCGAATTATCGAACTACCGCGCCATTTTCAATTCTATTTATAATTATATATAAATATTTATATTCTAACGACGACGCGAATAATATATACGTTCTAATTATATTCAAAATAAATTTTCTCGTCGATATTATTTAAAATAATTCATTTTAAATAATCAAAATTCGCTAAAATGGCCAAAATAAAAATTTTAAACTGGCCCAGATTTTACGGGTTGTTACAATCTCCCCCACTTAAAACTTTTCGTCCCCGAAAAGGAACAAAGTCGAAAGTGGTTTGATTATTTAACTCTACGCTCGATCTGGCTTCCATTCTCCAACTCTTTAGTTTCTGAGAATTTTCAAAATTTCAAAAATTTGGCTAACACCCTAAATTTTTGAAAAATTTCGCCATAACCTCCCCTGCAATGGGAGCATCGGGGAATTTCAAATAGCTTCCCCGGTCCTTCAGATCTCAAAAAGAAAAAGAAAAAGCCAAGCGGCTAGCCAATAGGCTCACAAAATCATCATCACCCAAACAAAACAGTAAATTATGTAGTAAACATGTACCTATTTGTCGGGCAAACAAATTTTATTCTCTGCTCTAGCCTCCTTGCTATGACCTGTTCAATGATATATATGTATATGTAAACAAATGCGACCAATTTTCAATACAATTCAATATTCGGTTCAATTAGGCATAAATGGTTAAAAATTAGCAGACAAATAAACAAACAACACAAACATCAATCAATTAGTGAATTAGAGTTTCAAATTCATAATTTTGATACATATACAAAAATCATGTTTTTGATGCCAATTCACAACAATAGGCCCTATCTAATTTTGGTTCTCACACCAGTCAATAGGAGATATATAGATATTACATCTTCAAAACACGAACATAAATTCTGATAATGATCGATCAATCATCAGAACCATCTCCGGGTGTCTAGAATGTGATTCTATATCTATCCAATATATTAAAATTTCGAATATACGCGGATCAGACGTATACGCAAAATCTATATATACTGGATTGTCCACATCAATATAAATAGATAATCAGATACGAATAATCGATTTAAATTTTCAAAACAAAAATTGTTTTCACTTTAAAAACATACTCTTCACACTCGTTCTAGGATACTACTGATCCCATCTCTAACGAGTCATTCTAATTGGATATTACTAATCCAATATCTGATGAATTCTTTCGTAGGGTTCTAATGTGTCTTGTTCTCTGAGCTTTGTAAACCAAAGCTCTGATACCAACTGTAAAGACCCGTAACTTCCCCGTAAAGGAAAGCGACGGATAGTTCGAGAACAAGCCACAACAGGACGCATACAGAAGAACATTTCATTGCTTATTACAACAATGCATCAGATTACAAGAATATACAGAGTATAAAAGAATATTACACAGAAATATCAGAGATTTAAATTACATTTAAATACATAGCAGCGGAAAATAATACAATACACAACTAGAAGGAGATATACGGATACAAAGCTTTCCGGATATCGTTCCAGCTGTAAACCAGGATCCTGTGAATATAAATCTGCAAAACCAAAACTACTAGCTGCCCGTGTCAAAATAAGGGCACCCAGAGTTTAGGTTAAAACAATAAACTCCAGGTCAGTCATGTGACTGGTGTGAGAACTAAAACAGTTATTAATCTTTATTTTAAATCATTAGGTAAATCAAGGGACCACGCCGTAAACACGGAACGGGTTTCCTCCCAAGAATACCAGTGCATAAAACAAACAGCGAAATGCTAAATAAAGAAAAAATGAAGCTGTTATAAGACCCAGGTCCTATCACACAATGCAACGCAAGCCGGGGGAGAGGGTTTTTACCTTATAACAGCCAAAGAATGCTTGATACGTTTAAAACAAATCATTTGATACTATGTTAAGTGCATAGTGTATAAAACAACTTCAAATCATAAGTATCAATCATAGGCGGCATGAGCGCCCCATCCCACTATGTCGCCATATATAGGATTACAACTAAAACCGCAAGGTCACGTATTTGGAAATTGGATTTCCATCTATGAACCGAGGCAAAAGATAGTCCTCAACCGATTCGAGACAATCTAGCCCATGTCTCAGGTCCCAGACTCAGGTGGGCCTTGGATCGTCAGGGCCGGTCCACACGGAGTGGATTATTATGCCTGAACAATACGTCTCTCCGCCCTTTGGGGCGTAAACGAGCCAACTAAATGACTCCATCGGTTCGAGAACGACCGATCAATCCGAGGCGCCTCGCAACAGCAACAACCACATAAGTCAAACTCGTCAGGGCGTGTAAAACCACTGACGCCACTTCTAGCTAGAAAGAAACGCAAGTCCTCCCTGATGTCCTCTCCCGTTTTTGGTTCATACCGGGTGTGAAACACGCGAGGTAAACGTTACACAAAGCTACGCCACAAAGGCCGTGCTTTGATCATCACCACCAGACTTTGCTTTTCAACAGAAGCCTTGATCATTTGCATCTTAGCATGCCACACAGGCAAACCATCCTATGCAACCGATATCAGTCACACAGAATGAAATCCGATGTCAGACACACAGTCCATTTACAAGTCCGTTCTGGGTCTGAACGAAACCGGAGGCACCTAGTACCCCGCATATCCATCGATCTCCAAGTACGTCTGGACGATCACTAACTGTTTCCATCTTCTTGGGTGTACAGCCCAATCAAGATCATCAGTTATCACCCAAACGACGTGAAGACTTCCGGTCTTCGACCATCGTCTTCATCTTCGACTTATCGTCGTATCAGTTATTCAGAATGGGATAAACCCGGTCTTTCCGAATAACTCGCGTATATATTCTAAAAGTGTTACACAAACACAACATACGCCTCATTCCAATTCATTAGTCACTAACCGTAAATTAATCAAGAGAATAATTCCCCAAACATTAACCCCGAAGGCCGAAACCAACATCAGATCAATATCCAGAAAACCATTCTGCTTGGCTAACCGACAGTTAGTTTCTAAATTTCACGTTCAAATCTAATTAAAGATTTAACTATCGCCTGGAGCAAAACTGGTGATACTCCATTCTCGATCTTTTCAATCTAATTAAAGATTCATTAAAACTCCACTTAGTTTTAATCTGTGACTGGGTTAAAGAATCAGTGTCATTTAAAACACGGTTCACGATAAACCCAAAGTCACATCCCATTAATTATCGGGTTAAAGAACAAGTGTTATTTAAAACACTGTTCACGATAAACCCAAAAATCAATATCAATTCAATTCCAATTAAATATCATTTAATTGGTACACTTCATTAAATCTAAATAAAAAGATTTAATCTCTTCTCAACTGGGTTCAAGAACAGTGTTAGTGAAGACACCATTCACGACAAACCCAAATCACATTCATTAATTATCGGGTTAAAGAACAAGTGTTATTTAAAACACTGTTCACGATAAACCCAAAAATCAATATCAATTCAATTCCAATTAAATATTATTTAATTGGTACACTTCATTAAATCTAAATAAAAAGATTTAATCTTTTCTCAACTGGGTTCAAGAACAGTGTTAGTGAAGACACCATTCACGACAAACCCAAATCCCATTTGATATTCAATATAAGGCTCTGAATAGAAAATATATCGGCTTATATTCAATATCAAATTCTACGATTAACAAATGTCGTATTGGAAATAACGATATAAATATATATCTTTCAAGTTTCCGTAACAACATCCGTATAATCACAAATTCCAATATCGAAATATTCCGAAGACAATTTCGATTCAAATCCACTCCAATGCAATCATTGGAAATTTTGGTTATTTTCAAAACCCTTTTCAAATTCAATTTATTTATTTTAAAAATAAATAGAATTATAATTCTAGTTCAAAACCAGTTCATTTCGATAAAAATCTATTTTTATCTTTTCAAATATGGAGTTTTTCATCCCGAATCTTCACAAATCATTTCTTATGATTTTACACAAATTATTACTATTTTTAATAATTTTATCAAGGCCCGTACAGTCGATTTCCATCAATGGCCATCGAACTGCACTTACAGCGACCTTTTTCGAATTTGATTTGGACGTATCTCCAAATCCAACCGTTAGATTTCAAATTTCTAACATTCATTAGAAAGCTCTTTTCGATACGAACCCAACGGTTCCGGTTTTAGGAGAATCCGACGGTCGGATCTCCCGTAATGTCCGTTTGAAATAAATGGTCGAAATTCACGAACTGCCGCGGCGCGGCGCGTTCTATTCAGGCCATTATATTATATATAAAATATATATAATATATATTTCGTCGATTTCTATTCAAAACGAATTATATAAATAGTTTTAAAATCGTTTCAAAACCTATTTCAACTTCCATTTCAATTCAAAGCAAAATTGAATTCTTCCTTATAAATTCGTTTTAAAATTCATTTCTATTCAATTCAAATTTCAATTCAATTCAAATTTCAATTCAATTCAAATTTCAATTCAATTTGAATTCATTTTCAATTCAATTCACTTTGAATTTGTTTTCAATTCAATTCACTTCGAATTCGTTTTCAATTCAATTCATTTCGAAATCGTTTTCAATTCAATTCATTTCGAAATCGTTTTCAATTCAATTCATTTCGAAATCGTTTTCAATTCAATTCATTTCGAAATCGTTTTCAATTCAATTCATTTCGAAATCGTTTTCAATTCAATTCAATTCATTTCGAAATCGTTTTCAATTCAATTCATTTCGAAATCGTTTTCAATTCAATTCATTTCGAAATCGTTTTCAATTCAATTCATTTCGAAATCGTTTTCAATTCAATTCATTTCGAAATCGTTTTCAATTCAATTCATTTCGAAATTGTTTTCAATTCATTTCATTTCGAAATCGTTTTCAATTCATTTTGAATTCGTTTTCAATTCAATTCATTTCGAAATTGTTTTCAAATCGATATAAATATCGTTCACGTCAAAATGGCGTCCATACACGGCTTCATAAATTTCTATTTTCAAATATTCTATTTCAAATATTTCTTTTTCAAAATAGTTGTTATTATCAAAATATTTCGTTCAACACATGACCAATCTCAATGAATGAGTACTGTCAACACATGAACTTTTATTTTATAATATTCTTTATTTTTCAAATTGGAATGAGGCCCAATCAATTACCATATAAAGTTAATTATATGGATTTTCATACATCACATGTATATAATAGCATGGAAAAATAATCAACCATCAACCAAAGTGCACTACACTGTATAAGCATCAAATATAGATATCCAATGCTTAAAACAGCCTGTCAATCAACCGATCGACATATTCAATCAATCAGGATGAGTGAACTTCAAATTTCATCCCAACACCCGTGTGGGGTTTCAAACAATCAAACACATATTTTATTTGTGCAGTTGGGCGATGTGTGAAATTTATCGACCCAATCAATGTCCTTCAAATAGGTGTACATAAACAAACCGTCAGGTTTGTAAATGAATATTTATTTATTCACATTCACGTTAAAAATTATATTTTTAACGATAAAACATTTTATTTCAACCTATGAATTTCTATTCAATTCATTTACACAATAAAATGATATTTTTATTTTCTAACATATTTTAGAAAATTTCGGCGGCATAACGGCACGATACTAGAAACGGGACAAGGCCTCGCCTTATCCCCGGTCTAGTGAAGGCCCACGCCATTCACACATCAATCAAACCATTCAATTCATCAAACAATTCAATTTCAAATCAAATCATATAACTAACCTATGCAACCAAACAAACAAGTCCATGGTCTGTGGACGATTGTGTCGGGTGCTACTAAGCACCGTCTGCATCCTAGTATATATATATAATTAGAAAAGAAAACGAAAGGTGAGAAATTCTCACCGAAAGCTATCCAAGCTCCACGGCACTTCATTTGCAGAAGTCTTCGCCGTTTTCGCATCTTCGTCAGCTTCGTTGCTGCTTTCACTACATACGTAAAAATCACATTTTTACTTCGCTATTCAATATTTAAAAATCGAATTTTTAGTTCAAAGTTCAATATATAAAAATCGAATTTTTATTTCAAAGTTCTATATATAAAAATCGAATTTTTAGTTCAAAGTTCAATATATAAAAATCGAATTTTTATTTCAAAGTTCTATATATAAAAATCGAATTTTTAGTTCAAAGTTCAATATATAAAAATCGAATTTTTATTTCAAAGTTCTATATATAAAAATCGAATTTTTAGTTCAAAGTTCAATATATAAAAATCGAATTTTTATTTCAAAGTTCTATATATAAAAATCGAATTTTTATTTCAAAGTTCTATATATAAAAATCGAATTTTTAGTTCAAAGTTCAATATATAAAAATCGAATTTTTAGTTCAAAGTTCAATATATAAAAATCGAATTTTTATTTCAAAGTTCTATATATAAAAATCGAATTTTTAGTTCAAAGTTCAATATATAAAAATCGAATTTTTATTTCAAAGTTCTATATATAAAAATCGAATTTTTAGTTCAAAGTTCAATATATAAAAATCGAATTTTTATTTCAAAGTTCTATATATAAAAATCGAATTTTTAGTTCAAAGTTCAATATATAAAAATCGAATTTTTAGTTCAAAGTTCAATATATAAAAATCGAATTTTTATTTCAAAGTTCAATATATAAAAATCGAATTTTTACTATTATGTTATATAGATAAAAACTATATTTTTATCACGCTATTTTTTTTTATAAAGATTTCGCCATTATAAAAATTACCACTTTATCTCAACGTATATAAAAATAAAAATCAGATTTTTATTTCGTTACATACACAAAGATGATATTTTTATATTCTCTATCATGTAAAAATTATATTTTTAATACTTTAAAAATATAAAAATCATATTTTTAATATTCCTATATAGTAAAGACTATATTTTTAATACTTTTAAAAATATAAAAACTATATTTTTTATATTCCTATATAATATAAAATCCTAACCTTACAGTTTTATAAAAATAAAATCGAAATTAGTTTTATATACTTTTCAAATTCAGTTTTTCTCACTTTTAAATTAAAAATAAAATAAAGTAAAGAAAGAAAAGAAAAAAAAACGTACTTCATCGAAGAAAAAAAGGGGGCATCGATGTCTGCGGAGGGGATGAACTTCAGCACCGGAGTCAGACGAGGCCAGGGTGGGGAGCAGCGTCGGCGGCTCGACCTCGGGCTGGAGGCGGCGGCGTCCTAGGGTTTCAGGGAGGCGCGATTTCGGTTCTTCGATGGGAGAAGACTTCGCTCGAGTGAAGCAGCAGAGGAGGGGGGCGGAGGTTGAACGGAGGAGGCGGCGCGCGAGGGGGGGGGGGCGGCGCTGGCCTCGAACGGCACCTTCGATCGCCTTCTCCTTTTTTTTTTTATAAAATGATTTCTGTTTGAACGGGGGGGGCCAGAACCAATAAAGGGGGGAGAAAGAAATTTTTTATTAATTTAATTATTTAATTATTTTATTTTAATTCAAAAAGTCAACATTTTCGATCGACCTCTAAAAGAGGTCCACCACCTGTCGTCCCTAGCGTTTAACCCCCATTCCGAACACAATGGGATATGTATCGTCCGCTGATTCGGCTGTTACAATCAGTTTCTGTTGAATTTACCTTTAAATCACTATATTGAATTTTAAACGTACATTTCAAATTACCGGGGTCACATACGAACTTTATAAATCCCATAAAAATATTTTCTAGCTTCGTATTGACGATACGGTCCTAACAAAACTAGTTTCGTCGAATTCCGAGACCGTTAGAAAAATGGCCAATTTCCAGTCGATTAAAATCAACTGAAATGGTCAAACCACGTTTTCCTTTACCACGCTCACATATTGATTCGAAAAATTATGAAATTTGAAACCTAGCAATAACTCGACATCACGGACCCAACAAAAGTGGTTTCGTCGAAATCCGAGATCATTTGCAAAATGTCCATTTTTAAGGGCCTGAATTCCATAGCGACTATTCAGAATTTTCAACTGGACATAGCTTTTGATTCCTGCTATGAAATCTTGATTTGTCGGATTCGTTAGAAAGATATTATCAATTAGATCCTATCATTTTTGGTTTCACTAAAATCCGGATTGTTTTGCACCCGGTACGTTCAATTGAAGTTTGAAATCGAATTATCGAACTACCGCGCCATTTTCAATTCTATTTATAATTATATATAAATATTTATATTCTAACGACGACGCGAATAATATATACGTTCTAATTATATTCAAAATAAATTTTCTCGTCGATATTATTTAAAATAATTCATTTTAAATAATCAAAATTCGCTAAAATGGCCAAAATAAAAATTTTAAACTGGCCCAGATTTTACGGGTTGTTACAGTTGCGTGCCCGACAAATAGGTAAACCTTAATGAGTTGGATGCAAAATATTATTATATCAACTCCTGTGAGTGCCATTGGATGCGGAGTGCTGGTTATTCTGTGTGTAATTAATAAACATCGCCATAGGATAGCAACAATTAATTTTGAACTACATTACATGGCATACTTCTGGAAGATAGGCATACTTCATCATATACCACATAAGCATTTGGAGCTTGTGTGACGAGGTGGAAGATTTACCATATGAGCGAGAGGCTTGTATGGCGATGACTATATTTTACAGGTTGAACTGATGACTGATATGGACTATTTAAATTGTAACGGTAAAATTGCCAGATTAATAAAAACCCCACACGGGTCTAAAGTTGACAATAATCACGTCTCTCTGGTTATTAGATACGGCACATGGACTATTTATTTCCCACACGGGACGAGGTGACGAGGATTTATCCTCTGGAGCATTTAAAATACACACTCCCTCAGGCTTTGACAGGGTGACGAGAATTTATTCTCTGGAGTTATTATCAATACACGCTCCCCTGTAAACACCAGAATATATCACTATAAATATGTGTATGCTTATTAGGATTTATTGGGTACCTAATACGGCCCAATAAATTTCCAAACCTCTCCCCGTACAAAGGAGGTTATGGCGAAATTTTTCGAAAATTCCGGGTGTTAGCCAAATTTTTGGAGAATTTGAAAATTCTCAAAAACTGAAAAGTTGGAGAATGGAAGCTAGATCGAACGTAGAGTTGATTAATCAAACCACTTTCGGCTTTGTTCCTTTTCAGGGATGAAAAGTTTTAAGTGGGGGAGATTGTAACAACCCGAAAATCTGGGCCAGTTTAAAAATTTTATTTTGGCAATTTTAGCGAATTTTGAATATTTAAAATGAATTATTTTAAATAATATCAACGAGAAATTTATTTTGAATAGAATTCGAACGTATATATTATATACGTCGTCGTTAGAATATAAATAATTATTTTAAATTATAAAAGGAATTGAAAATGGCACGGTAGTTCGATAATTCGATTTCAAACTTCAATTGAACATACCGGGTGCAAAATAATCCGGATTTTAGTGAAACCAAAAATAATAGGATCTATTTGATAATATCTTTCCAACGAATCCGAAAAATCGAGATTTCATAGCGGGAATCAAAAGATATGTCCAGTTGAAAATTCTGAATAGTCGTTATGGAATTCAGGCCCTTAAAAATGGGAATTTTGCAAACGACCTCGGATTTCGACGAAACCACTTTTGTTGGGTCCGTGATGTCAAATTATTACTAGGTTTCAAATTTCATAATTTTTCGAATCAATATGTGAGCGTGGAAAAGGAAAACGCGTTTGACCAGTTTCAGTTGATTTTTATCGACTGGAAAATGGCCATTCTTCAAACGATCTCAGAATTCGACGAAACTAGTTTTGTTAGGACCGTATCGTCAATACGAAGGTAGAAAATATTTTTCGGGAATTTTTAGAGTTCGTATGTGACCCCGGTAAATTGAAATGCGCGTTCAAATTCAATATATAGAGTTATATGTTGATTTTGACGAAAACTGATCGAATCAGCTTACGATACATATCCCGTTGTGTTCGGAATGGGGGTAAAACGCTACAGACGACAGGCGGTGGGCCTCGTTTAGAGGTCGTATGAAAAAGTCAACTTTTTGAAATTAAAATAATTAAAAAAAATAAAACCTCTCTCTCTTCTCCTTAAATCCCTCTGCCCCCCCCCCCTTCCGTTCAATTCATAACAGAAAAAAAAGGGGAGGAGCTGTCGCTCCTCCACCAGAGGCCGTCGCGGCCTGGCGAGGCGCCGCTTCCCCCCCCAAGAGCTCCGCCCAGTCGACCCCGCGCCTCTCTCTCTGTCCATCGAGACCCCCAGAAGCCCAGACCGCCGCAACCTCCTACACCCGCAACCAGACGCCAGCACTGGCCCGCCGCCGCTACCCTCCTGCACGAGCACCTCCCCAGTCGGCCGCCGGTCAGATAATCCAACCCCCCTACAAACGAAAACAGCAAAAGAAAAATAGGCAGAGGTGAGTTTTTTTATTAGGTTTAATTAATTTTAATTTAACTAATTAGGATTGTTTTTAAAAAAATAATAAGAAACTGAAATAAAATTGTTTTAAAACTGTAATTAGTATTGATTTTAAAAATGAAAAATATAGGATTTATAAATTAAAAAGATTAGGTTTTTACAATTAAAAAGATTTGATTTTTTATATTTTATTTAGCAAAGAAACCATTTTTATCATATGTGAAGTATAAAAACATTCTTTTCATATAACGTAGAAGTTAAAAATATGATTTTTATATTATAGAGATTATAAAAATACGATCTTTATATTATATAGGTGGAAAAGGCGAAATCTTTATATTTGAAAAGGCGAAATCTTTTTATAGAGAATAATGTGATAAAAATATAATCTTTATTATATGAACATCAATGTAAAAATAGAATTTTTATCTATATAGTAGCAATGTAAAAATAGATTTTTTATCTATATAGAAGCAATGTAAAAATGGAATTTTTATCTATATAGTAGCGAAGTAAAAAATTTGATTTTTATATATTGTATAGCGAAGTAAAAATTCGATTTTTATATATGTAGTGAATACGGATGACGAAAGTGACGAAAGAAGAAACGGCAGAGATTTTCTACATATGAAGAGTCGAGACGTTTGAATTAGCTTTGGTGAGAACTCCTCACTCTAAATTTCTTTTTCTAGTTATATATATATACACTAGGATGCAGACGGTGCTTAGCAGCACCCGACACCCGTCATCCACAGACCATGGATGGCTTGTTTGTTTGATTGATGTGTTGTGAAAATTTGTTTGTGATGTTGATGTGAAATCGATAATAAATGTAGATAGTTGAAATAAATATTTTGTCGTTAAAAATATAATTTTTAACGTGAATGTGAATAAATGAATATTTATAAACAAATCGACCGATTTGTTTATATACACTGATTTGACTGATATTGATTGGGATGATAAATTTTACACATCGCCCAACTGCACAAATAAAAATCTATGTTTATTGATTTGAAACCCCACACGGGTGTTGGGATGAAATTTGGCGTACACTAATCCCAATTATTTAATTGTATGTCGATCGATTGGTCGACAGGCTGTGTAAGCGTTAATTATTTATATTTGATGCTTATGCAGTTGTGTGGTGCACCTTGGATGATGGTTGATTGTTTGTCGTTGCTATTATATACATGTGTTGTATGGAACCCATATAATTAACGTTATATGGTAATTGATTGGGCCTCATTCCAATCGGGAAAATAATAAGTATTATAAAAGAAAATTCATGTGTTGAATATAAAAATAGCCATGTGTTGACGATGTTCATGTGTTGAAACTATTCATGTGTTGAGTACACTAAAGGAATGACTATGGAAATCTGAGACCAGTAGGAAATTTGGGTGGGAAGTGTACAATATGTTTTGGAATAGAGAAAAATGGATTCCATATGTTAATATTTCATATTAGTGGGTTTGGTAGTAAAACCTTATAAATTGAGAAGGTTAAAAAAGAGAAAAATGGATTAGGAATATATATAGTTGAGAGTGTCTAGGAAAGCCTAGTTATGATTGGAAACCCACTCTGAGTCTAACCCCATGGTTAACTTTTAAGAACTTAAAATTATAAAAGCTTTTGAAAGATGGTTTAAGGTATTTTCAAGTTTTTATCTTAAAAGTAATGGTTTTAAAATATGTAAAGAAGTACGTATTGGGTTTTGAAATAAAATGGGGTATATTTTGTAAACTGTGATTTCTTGTGAAAATTTTATCTAAAATAAAATTTTCTCAGTAAAATCTAAACATTATAGAGCATGTATAGCTCGCTAGTTTTCTTGTTATATTGCATGAAAGAATTAAAAAGCAAAACTTAGAAAATGTTGCATTTTGTTTAAAACTGGAAATTTTAGTAAAGAAGGATTTGAAATCTCTATTCTTATGACATTTTTTTAATTGTTTTAAAAGAGAAAATTTTTGTTGGGTAGACAAAATAAGTTGTAGAAGTTAGGAATCGAGCAGATGTTTGCACCTTGTAGTAAGTAACTGAACTAGCCTTTAGGCAAGAACAAGTTGTAAACCTGACTGAGAAATAGTTGCCCATATCTACTCCCGTTTTGTGACTTGAAAAAAAATGGTTTACATTTTTTTAGATGACATGTTTTTTTAGGTTTGGCAAAAATAAGTTTTGGTGGGAAAAATAAAGTTTGGATACTTTTAACTTTTGGAAGAAAAGTGAAATAAAAAGGCCAAACCTTGTTTAAAATAGTATGGAGTAGGTAAGGATTAGTGTCTAGGGAAGACGGGAAAAGTTTTGAGGCTATGAAGTAGATAGCGAAAATTTTCTTGGAACAACGGTAAGTTTCCGTAGAATGCGTAAGCATTAAGAAGCCTAGGGTGTTGCTTGAAAATGACTGTTGGTACACAGCTAGGACTAGTGGTGACTACTAGATAGCGAAGGGCAAGTAAGTGTTTAAATCCTGTTGCTAATTTTTTGTTAGGGGTAAAACCCGTTATTAAATTTCTGTTGGGATTGTTCTGTTATTTTGTTCCTGTTGAGTAGTTAGGGTAACACCTAAACCTTTCATTGATCCCGTGGTTTGAACTTTCTATCTGAGGGGGACATAGTCCCAAGATTCTTGTCCCTTAGTAGTAGCTGTGTAGAGTGTCTGTTTTCCTGTTTTATTTGAAGGACTAGAAGACTTATTTGAAACTAAACTTAGATCAGAGGATTAAGTTAAATAAGCTAAGAAAAGAGTGATGGCATAACTAAAAAGGGAACAACAAATCCAGTATAACAACAAATATGACAGTTAAAGAGAGATGGAAAATTCTGAGAAAATATGAATAAGAGTAAATTTTTCCAAGATAAGTTGAAAAAAAAAATCTGTAACAAAGAAAGTTTTCTTATGTGGGTTGTGCTTAGATAGGAAAATATGAAATCTTTAAAAATAGTTACATAAAATCCAAGTATGGACAGAAAAATGTGACTAAAATAAAAACGGAAGATGTGAAATTTTTCGTTTTCCACGTTTTTGTAACATAAGAAATCGAATTTAGAAAATTAGATTTCTCTGAAATTCGAAAAATAAAGATGGTTGGTAGGATTTTGGATGCAAAAATTGGATGAACTGCGCTCTTTCTTTGCAAGAGTGTGGGAAAATTTGAATGAAAAAGTATTTTTATTTTCAAAATATTGCATTCATGTAGAATTGCCAGTATATTTTGGATATGCGCTACTGCGCATCATGTTATTAAATGGATTTTTGAAAAATTTGCATACATATAGGAGGTACCGCTTAGGCATACATATATTATTATGTTATATTATACTTTGCACAAGTGCACAATGTTTGCAAAAATTGGATGCACACATGATGAACGGATATTATGTGAGGGATTATCTATTTTTACCCTTATCAAATTTCGGGGACGAAATTTCGTAAGGATGGGAGAATGTAACACCCCGCATTTTATGACAATTAAATATTTAATAGTGCATATGTGTATATATATGCATTGACATATATATATATATATATTCATATAAAAGAACAATAAAATAATGATAATATATGATTGCATGTAATAAATACATGCATTGGAAAAGAAGAAAAGATTAATGCAAGAAATAATGCAATGCATGCGTTAAAAGAAAGAAGAAATTAGTTGCACGTAGTGTAATATGTTGCATGCAATGATTTAAAAACATTATGCATTAATAAGAAAAGAAAAATGAAAGAAAAGATGCATGCAAATTGATAAGGTTACATGCAAACGTCTAAATGAAATATTGTAACAAATATAAAAAGGAGGAATAAGAAAAGAACAATGACCACCATTGTTCTAAGCCTTGTTAATAAAAGCCTTAGTAGTCCATTGGTTAGAGCATGTGGCTTTCATATGAGAGGTACAGAGTTCGATCCCCGTCTTCACCATATTTTTTAAGGGAACGGCTAAAATAGTGCATGCTCTAAAGAGAAAATATGTGTAAACGCACATATAAGGAAAATTATACATATAAGGAAGTATAGAAAAATATATGTAAATTGTATATGAAAATATATGTGTATATATGTGCAGAAATACATATACAAGAGAAAAGTTCAAAATAAGGCTGCAACCAACGAAATATGGTAATAATTAATAAATGGAATAACACCATTTGAATTTTGAAAACGAAATAAAAGTTGTGCATATATATATACGTGTAAAATGGGTGTTTGAAGTTTTGTATACATATACGAAGATAATATGTAAATATAATATTTAGATAAATCAAAGAAAGTATAATGGGATACTAGTCAAACGTTTGAAAATCAAAAACGTCAAAACAGTAAATATCTACCCAAAAAAGGCTCGCGGGACCCGAGGGTCGACCCCAGGGTTGACAGCAACATAGGGGGGTCGACCCTAGGTTCGATACACACACATGGGGGTCGACCCCACTCCAGATCTGGCTAGATTCGTTAATGAATCTGAACTGTTTTCTTAACCTTGTTCGTTGCTGACTTAGCGTTGCGTTTACGATAAGATCTTGAACACCTATAAATAGGCTAGCAGAGCCTAGCCTAAATCTCACATTTTTTTGAGTAGCCGCCTAAGCTCTGCCATTCTTCTTCTTCCTCAAATCTCTTCAGAAAAATAGTATAATTAGTTTAGGAAAATTCCTATTCAAGATCTGGAGGAAAAGAATGTATATAAATAAAGAAAGTGTTCAGAATTCTATTTGAAGTGAGGTAAATTCTTGGATCTAGTCAATTTAATTTTCTCCTCTTTCTTCGCTTTTTCTTTTAGTTAAGAATTGTGGATCCATAGTTGTTTAGGTTCTAAATTCAGTTAGGAGACCCATGGAATGTTAGATCTGGACCAGATTCAGGATTTGGAAAGCAATTAGGTGAGTGGAATTAAAATATACTTTTTTGATAATGGTATATTTATCGTTTAATATTCCTCGTTAATATACAATGTAAATATGTTAGAATGATTGATATGTTTAAACAATAATACATTGAAATGTTAATTTGATATGTTAAAACATCAATATGTTGAAATATTAATAGGTTGAAATGTTGATATGCTGAAATGTATAAACCTGTTAAAATATGTGGAAACGATTACTGTTGTATGCATGCATGTTCTAATTACATGTTAATCCATGGCATATTATGTACTTGAACCCTTAACTGTAAGAATTGGGATAATTACATGCTAATTTGCTAGAATGGAATAATTATACGATTGGGATGATTACATGTTATTCTAAAATAAAGTTAATTACATGTTAGGAAGAACATGCGACATGATAACCAAATAATGGACTTAATATGATATTAGGCATGACATGTAAAAATAAATTACAGTAAAATTTGGAAAGAATAAATATGCCTAAATTTACAGTAAATATATTACTATAACTGCACTTAGGCACGAGGTTAAATTCAACTTATGGTAGAAGTCTGCCTGGAACCCCCGTCAAATCCAACATCCACAAGTTGTTAATTTAGTATGTGGGTCTGGTGCATAAATATATATGTAACGGTGCTAAGCCACGAGGTTAAGTCAACTTGTGGTAGAAGTCTGCTTGGAACCGCCCGACGAATCCTGCATCCACAAGTGGTATATGCTTAATGTGAGAGGTCTAGTGCATAAACATATATATAAATATATGTAAATAACAAAATGGATATAATGACATTAATTGTAATTAATGGAAATGAATGGAATTGAATGAAAGTTACAACAGTAAAAGGATTGGAATGAACGGGGAATGATAATAACCTATTATAATTAATTACATTAATGAGAATGTTATATAATGGGTAGGTTTGACAAGTGGAAATTATAACTTTGGTTATAATAAATGATAGAGCGAATGTGATAACTTATGTAATGAAATAAGTTGTACTGAATTATAAATTAAGTAATCTATAAACTTGAGAATCTGAAATCTGCTGATTAGGATAACATGTTAAAGGCTTGTCCTAGGTACAAATAGAAATTATAACATAAGTTATAACAAATGGAAAGGGAACTCATTAGTAAACCTTGGTTAAGAGAACAAATTTAATAAGTAAACAATAACAAGTTGAAATGACAGTATAAGATGAAATTATGATTAAATAAGAAAGGAGATGGTAAACTTATGGAATGAAATAAGTTATATTTAATCATAAACAACAAGTGACATGTGTAACGACCCGGAAAATCTGAACCAATTTAAAATTTTTAAATTGGCTATTTTAGTGGATTTTAAATATTTAAAATAAATATTTTAAATAATAACGAGGAAAAGTAAGTTAGAATCAACATTTGGAAACGAATATAATTAATTCTAATTATAAACAAGGCCTGAAATGGCGCGGCAGTTTCAAAATTTGAATTCAAACTTTGACTGACTGTACCGGGTGCAAAACAAAAGCGGATTTGAGTGAAACCAAAAATATTTAAATCTGTTGGTGAATACCATTCTAACGAATCTGAAAAATCGAAGTTTCATAGCGGGATGCAAAAGTTATGGCCAAATGAATTTTCAGAAAGGTCACTATGGAATTTATATAGCCCGTGAAAATGGCCATTTTGCAAACGACCTCGGAATTCGACGAAACCACTTTTGTTGGATCCGAGATGTGAAGTTATTTCTAGATTTCAAATTTCATAATTTTTGAAGCTAGTGTGTGAGCGTGGCAAAGGAAAACGTGTTTTGGTCAATTAAAGTTAAATTGGATCGACCAGAAATGGGCCATTTTTCAAACGGTCTCAGAATTCGACGAAACTAGTTTTGTTGGGACCGTATCGTCAAAACATAGTTGGATTTATTTTTCTGGAATTTTTCGAATCAGTTTGTGGCCCTGGCAAATTGAAATATACGTTCAAATCAAATATTGAATGTTTTATATTTTAATCTAAATGAAAATGACTGAAACAGTCGAATGGGCCTACGAAACATGTCCCATTGTGTTCGGAATGGGGCTAAAACGCTAGGGACGCCAGTCGTTGGGTTTGAATTGGTGTTCGTATGTGAAAGAGGGTATTTTAGAAATTTAAAAATATATAAATTAATAAAAAAACCTATTGGCTAATCACTTTTCTCTCTCCCCGAAAACCCTCCAGATCGACGCCGATTAGCCCTTCCTCCTTTCCCGTTCATTTTCTGATCAATCCACGCAATAAAACCGCATGCTCCTTTGGAAGTTTTTGTAGAGTTTTCTTCCACCTTCAAATCCATATAAGTTGTGAGATTTTTCGTTGAGTGTTGAGGGAGAATCGAGCTTCGAAAGTTCGGGTATTGAAACCGCCGCCGCCGCTTCCTCCGATCATCGAGCGCCACCGCACCAGCGCCTGGTGCGCCTCTCCTCCCTCTTCCTTGTGGCGAAGGCCGATCGATGTATCGTTGCGCGGATTTCGAGAAAGGTGAAAACCTAGTTTTGAACCATATTGAAAGGTATACGACTTTGTTTATTTTCAACTGTTTTAACACCTATAAACCGTTGCAAACTTTGAAAAATCATATCTTTTTCATGTGTTGACGAAATTCAGTGAAATAAGAGACAGTGGACTCGTGTGCACATCTTCTACATTCTAGAAGAGACCGCATATTTTTCTGAGACTTCTGCTATTTTTGGTGGAGTGGAACCCAATGTGAGATTTCTAATTTATAAACGAAATGGAAAACGACGATGTATAAATTATATAGTCGATGTATGGGTTATATAAGCGTTGTACACCTCATGTATAAGCGTTGTATAAGTTGTACGTTTGATATATAAGTTATATATGCGTTGTAAAAATTATATATGTGTTGAATAAAAGTGAAATACTTATATATAAATATATATATATATATATATACGCCCCTCGTCCACAAACCATGGACGACATTTATTGGTTGTGATTGGTGTGAAAATTGGTTGATTACGAATGGTTGATTAGAATTGTTTGTGGTTGAAATTGATTGATTGTGGTTGAAAAATACCCGTTTGTGGTTGAGAAATATTTGGTTGAAACCACATAGGATTAGTTTGTGGAAATGAAAAAAATATACATGCCGCCTGCGTGCGAACTAGATGCATGATTCCCCATTGTCAAAAGCTGCGAGGCTTTAAGGTAGAGCGAGGAGCCGTACTAGGGACGGTCCCGGTTTTAACTACTCTGCCGTTATCCTGCTGAAATTTTGAATAATATTCATGTGTTAGAATTATTTTCCCATGTTGAAATTATATTCGTCTGTTGAATAGAAAACCTTCATGTGTTGAATCAAAATTCATTCGTTGAATTGAAATTCATGTGTTGAATGGTATTCGTGATTTAAATATAAAAATCACCTTTTTATCTATATATATAAACTATAGAAAACCTTCATGTATTGAATCGAAATTCATTCGTTGAATTGAAATTCATTCGTTGAATTGAAATTCATGTTTTGAATGGTATTCGTGTTTTAAATATAAAAAATCACCTTTTTATCTATATATATAAACTATAGAAAACCTTCATGTGTTGAATCGAAATTCATTTGTTGAATTGAAATTCATGTGTTCAATGGTATTCGTGTTTTAAATATAAAAAATCACCTTTTTATCTATATATATAAACTATAGAAAACCTTCATGTGTTGAATCGAAATTCATTCGTTGAATTGAAATTCATGTGTTGAATGGTATTCGTGTTTTAAATATAAAAATCACCTTTTTATCTACATATATAAACTATAGAAAACCTTCATGTGTTGAATCGAAATTCATTCATTGAATTGAAATTCATGTGTTGAATGGTATTCGTGTTTTAAATATAAAAATCACCTTTTTATCTATATATATAAACTATAGCAAACCTTCATTTGTTGAATCGAAATTCATTCGTTGAATTGAAATTCATGTGTTGAATGGTATTCATATTTTGAGAAATTGTTTTATAATAAAAATCCTATTTTTATCATCAATATGAACTATATAAAATAATCGCATTTTGAAATAAATTGTTTTATAATAAAAATCATATTTTTATTACCTATATGAACTATATAAAATAATCTCATTTTGAAATGAATTGTTTTACAATAAAAATCACATTTCTACTGTACACAAGAGTTGTTAAAAATGGTGAAGTGTCGAAGTGAATGTTTGTTGGATAAAAATATCATTTTTATCAAATATATAAAAAGAATATAGCTTTGAAATCGAAGAATCGATATATATATATATATATATATAGAATTGAAATATATCGAATAATGAAGCTGCAGTTCGTATTTTGAAACCGTGATTTCAAACGATTAGTGCGGGAGATCCGACCATCGGATTTTCCAGAAACCGCAACCGTTGGGTTCGCTTTGGAAATATCTTTCTAACGGCACCAACTTTGTAAAAATCCAATGGTTGGATTGTCTGGAATGTTTAATTCAAATCTGAAGAAAAACAGCGCCAGAATCGATTATATATATATATATATATATATATATAATCGAATAACGACGTTGCAGTTCGTATTTTGAAATCGAAACTTCAAACGATTGTACCAGAAGATCCGACCGTCGGATTTTCCCGAAACTGGAACCGTTGGATTCGTTTTGAAAAGATCTTTCTAATTATGAAAATTTTGTGAAGATCCAACGGTTAGATTTCAGATATGTGTAAATCAAATCTAAAGAAAAACAGTGCCACGACCGCGTTATGGCCCGAAGCGTCGTTTTGAATAAATTGGCTATTTTAAAATAAATAAAAATAGCGATAAATCGTTATAAAATATTATAAACGATATGGATGTGAAATTTAGAAACTAACTGGAGGTTGGCTAAGTCGAATGGTTTCCTGGGTGTTGATCTGATGTTGGTTTCGTCCTTCAGGATTAATATTTGGGAAATCGTTCTTTTACTGATTTACGGTTAGTGACTAATGAATTGAAATGATGTGTATGTAGTGTTTGTGTAGCACGTGTTTATTATATACGCGAGTTGCTCAGAAAGACCGGGTTTATCCCATTCTGAATAACTGGATCGACGATAAGAAATCGAAGATGAAGACGGTGGTTGAAGACCGATCTTCACCTCGTTTGGATGGTAACTGATGTCCTGATTGGGAGGCATCCCGAAATATGGATAATGAGTGGTGATCGTCCAGACGTACATGGAAATCGATGGATATGCAAGCTATATAGCGCCTCTGGTTTCGTTCCGACCTAGAACGGACTTGTAAATGGATTGTGTGTCCGACATTGGAATTTATTCTATGTGATTGATAGCCATCAGTTGCATGGTGTGAATTGCCTGTGTGGCATACTAAGATGCAGTGATCAGGGCTTCTGTTGAAAAGCAAAGTCTTGTGATTGATGATCAAAGCACTGCCTGTGTGGCGTAGCTTTGTGTATAACGTGAATTCGCGAGCCTCACACCTCGGTATGAACCAGAAACGGGAGAAGGACCTCAGGGAGGGCATGTGTTTCTTTCTAGCTAGGAGTTGTGTCGGTGTTTTTACATGGCCTGACATTTTACTTATGTGGATGATGGATAGCGAGGCGCCTCGGATATATCGGTCGATCCGGGACCGATGGAGTCATTCGTTAGCTCATTTACGCCCCATAAGGCGGGGAAACGTAGTGTTCAGGCATAATAATCCACATCGGTGGACCGGCCCTGACGATCCAGGGGGCAGTTGCGGCTGTTCCTGAGACATGGGCTAGATTGTCTCGAAGTCGGTAAGGACTATCTTTTGCCTTGGTTCATGACGGAAATCCAATTTCCAAATACGACACTGTGCGGTTTTGATTGTATATACATATGGCGACATGATATATGGTACCCATGCCGTCTATGATTGATAGTTATGATGTGAAATTGTTTTTGAAACATATAAACACTAGTAATAATATCAAATACTTTTGTTTTATTCGTATCAAGCATATCTTGGCCATTATAAGGTAAAACTCTATCCTCCGGTTTGCGTTGCATTGTGTGATGGGAACTGAGTCTTATAATGGCTTCATTTTTATAAAAAAGCATTGCGATATTTAAAAGAATGATTTGTTTTAAAGCACTGGCAATCCAATAGAGTAAACCCGTTCCACGAAAGTGGTGTGGTCCTGTGATTAGCCATATTATAAATGTGTTAAGTAGATTTCTCATACCAGTCCCATGACTGACTCGTAGTTTGTTTCACTTTCAAACTCGGGTGCCCCTTTTTCTACACGGGCAGCCTTGTATTCAGGTTTTAGCTGGCTTTCTCTGGATAGCTGGAGCTGAAGATGGATTCTATCATTTATCTCTTTTTATGCTGTTCAGCTCCTATTGTACATTATGTTTGGTTTCCGCTGTAGACATATATGTATAGCTGAACTGTATTTGTATTAAGTATGATCTTGTATACTGTGTAACTCTGATGATTATGTTTATCCAGTGTATTATTTGTTCATTATCTGGTGTATTTATTTAATTCTGCCCGGTTGTTATCTGTTTATGTGTTATATTCCAAAGATTACCCTTGCCGCCGTCAGTACGGGGTTAGGGGTCGTCTCAACATGTTAAACAGAAAACAAATGGCCTTTTTCAAGTCGATAAAAATTGACTAAAATTGACAAAACATATTTTTTTTGCCACGCTCATATATTAATTTCAAAAATTATGAAAATTTAAACCTAACCATATTTTGACATTCCTGATCCAACAAAAATGGTTTCGTCGAAAACGGAGGTCGTTTGTAAAATGACTATTTTCAATGGCTTTAATATTATTTAAAAATGGAAATTTTAATTTCTGACGTATTTTCTATCAAAAATTCTTAAAATAAAAATTTTAAATTGATCCTAATTTTCCGTGTTGTTACAAATAATGAAAATAAAAATTATTTTTTTATTTATCGTTAGCGACAATGTAATGTAAATAAATTATATTTTATTTGACATTAGAAAACATGTAGTGAATGTATGCAAACAAATTATATTTTATTTGACATTAGTAAACATGTAGTTAATGTATGCAAATAAATTATATTTTATTTGATATTAGAAAACATGTAGTGAATGTATGCAAATAAATTACATTTCATTTGACATTAAAAAACATGTAGTGAATGTATGCAAATAAATTACATTTTATTTGACATTAGAAAACATGTAGTGAATGTATGAAAATAAATTATATTTTATTTGACATTAGAAAACATGTAGTGAATGTATGCAAGTAAATTACATTTTATTTGACATTAGAAAACATATAGTGAATGTATGCAAATAAATTACATTTTATTCAACATCAGAAAACATGTAGTGAATATATGCAAATAAATTATATTTTATTTAACATTAGAATACATGTAGTGAATGTATGCAAATAAATTATATTTTATTTGACATCAGAAAACATGTAGTGAATATATGCAAATAAAATACATTTTTATTTGACATTAGAAAACATGTAGAAAAGTCATGCAAATAAGATCGGGAAACGTATGTTCAGGCATAATTAATCCACTAAAGTATTTGTGGACCGGTCCTGCAGGATCCAAGGGTTGCCCGTAGGTGTGATCCTGGGACATTTGCTAGAGTGTCTTGAATCGGTAAGGAGGCCATCCCTAGCCTTGACTCATTGTGGAAACCCAATTTCCAATACGACATTACAGACTTGATAGTAAACCTATATATGGTGACATTGTAGGATGAGGGTACTATGCCGTCTAGGATTGATACATTTACTTTGGAAGTATTTTAAAACTGATTAGACACTAATAATAATATTAAATATTATTTTATACGTATCAAGCATGTTTGATCATTATAAGGTAAAACTCTATCCTTCGGTTTGCTTTGCACTATGTGATGGGACTTGAGTCTTATAATGATTTCATTTTCTAAAAAGCACCGCGTTGTTTTTTTAAAAAAAAAAGTTTATTTAAATTATGCACTGGCAATCCAATGGAGTAAACCCGTTCCGCGTTAGCAGCGTGGTCCTGTGATTAGCCTTATTATTAGGTAAGTTAAGTAAAGATTTCTCATACCAGTTCCATGACTGACTCGTAGTTTGTTTAGCTTGCAAACTCGGGTGCCCTTATTTCCACACTGGCAACCGAGTGGCTTGGTTTGCAGATATTTATTTTTTGAGCATGATTCTAGATCGAAGCTTAAAGCTATGTCCACAGCATTGATAGTCTTCCATTGTGTTAGTTTAATTGTTCCGTTGTGCACTGTATTAAATTTATTGTAATTTAATCTTCCGCTGTATTATTATTTTCCAGTGTACTCTGATATATATTATGTACTCTGATATTGCATTATTATGATGTAATAAAAGTTTTCTATTATTTGTTCTGATGTGTTGTATGCCTAGAATTAGTGTATGCGAGATTCGAACGGTCTTGGTCGATTTAGTGATCGATTAGGTCTGGGTGAAATCCGTGTCATTACAGCTGGTATCAGAGCTTTGGTTAATTCAAATCTTTGGGGTGCAACTCGTTAGAACAAAACAAAAGACTCATAAGAGGTTGGATTAGTAATATCCTATAAAAGAACACTCATTAGAGATAGAATCAGTAGTATCCTAGAATGAGAAAACTCGTTAGAGATGGGGTTAGAAATGCCCTGGATTGAGTTGAGAGTGACAAGTTTATAATCAACGTTTTTGTGATTATATATAATCCGATCTTAGAAAATATGATTTTTAAATATATAAAAGTTACATATATTTGGAAAGCTAATCAACTAATTGATTGATGATTGTGTTGTGTGATTATTAGTTCAACTAATAAAATTATTTAAACCAATAAAAGAATGAAAGTTGAGTTGGTTAGTTAAACAACTTTCAGCTCCGTTCCTTTTCGAGGACGAAAAGATTTTAAGTGCGGGAGATTGTAACAACCCGGAATTTCGGAACCAATTTAAAATTTTAATTTTATAAATTTTAATGGATTTTGAATATTTAAAATGATTTATTTTAAATAATAACTATTAGAAATTTATTTAAATCGAAGTTAGAACGAATGTATTTATTTTAATTCTAAAAGGAGTTAGAAATAGCGTGGTAGTTTGAAAATTTAAATTTGAACTTTGACTGAATGTACAGGATTCAAAATGAATCGGATTTCAGTAAAACCAAAAATATTAGAATTTGTTTAATTATATCTTTCTAACGAATCTGAAAAATTGAAATTTCATAGTGAGAACAAAAAGTTATGGCCAGTTTAAAATTCAGAATAGTCGTTATGGAATATATATATATATATATATTAATATAATACATAGCCATTTTACAAACGACTTCCATTTTTGGCGAAACCACTTTGGTTGGATCTAGAATGTAAATTATCGCAAGATTCCAATTTCCATATTTTTTGGAATTAATATGTGAGCGTGGCAAAAATAAATTGTGTTTTGTCAATTTGGATAGACCTGAATATAGCCATTTTTCAAACGATCTCCAAATTCGATGAAATTAATTTTGTTAGGACCGTATCATCAAAACATAGCTAGATTTATTTTTCGGGAATTTTAGGAGTCAGTATGTGGCCCCGGTAAATTAAAATGTACGATCAAATTTAATAATTAAAAGATTTATATTTTAATTTGAAGAAAAGAAGTTGAAAATGATTGAATGGGCTGACGAAACCTAGCCCATTGTGTCCGGAATGAGGATATTTGGCTAGGGGCAACTCTCGTTGGGCTGAACTTGGAGCTATTGGGAATTAACGGGGTTTTATTTGCAAACTAGAAATTTAATAATATTTTATTATAAATAACCTAAATCAAAACCCTAATTCTTAACATGGCCAGTCGCCACTCACATTTTCGAAGGCCATGAGCTACCAAATTAAATCCAATGAAATCTTCCAATCTACATGACCATTTAACAAACCTCCACAGTGAAAATCGAAGAGCTCGACAAGCTCTTCATCATGAACGGCTAAGATCGATTATAATCTTGGGGATGTTGCGAATTTCCGGTTCAAAGTGTCACCGTTTGAGGCCGATTCTGTTGTGGGGGTCGCGAGTTGGCCATGGTCGTGGGCGGAGGTAGGTGGCGCCGAGGCGCACGATGTGGAGTTGGTGGATCGTGGACTTGTGGCGTGGGGGGCGGTGCGTAAGCAATTGCTGAAGATCGACGTTGGGTTCTCAGTTTACAGAAGGAACGATAGATGAAGAAGAAGAAGAAGGATGCGGCCTAGTTTTGTTTTAAGGGGTAATTAAAGAATTTAATTAAATTAACTAATTAATTAATGTGATTAACGTTCAAACTATTTTAACTTCTGCAAATCTTATCAGAATTTGACGAAACGAAGTTCTTTGGAACCGGAAAATCAAGATCTACAAAATGGAACAGAGAGAAACATATTTGGAGCGATCTATAATTTCTGAGGAATTACGAACCATGGTGAGAATTCTTTTTAGATAATTAAAATTAAATGATTATGATTGTGTTTAGAGATCTTTACTAATCCGTTATTAAATTCATATTGATGTTATACATGATTTGATCTATAGATTGATTGATGTTGTTTGGTGTGATCTGTTTTATAAATTGTCCTTTTTGTTGAAACTAGAATTGACAATATAAAATTATCATTTCTGTTGAAATTAGAATTGACAATATAAAATTGTCCTTTTTGTTGAAATTATAATTAACAACATAAAATTGTCCTTTTTGTTGAAATTGGAATTGACAAAATAAAATTGTCATTTTTGATGTATTAGAATTGTCAAATATAAAAAAATATCATTTTTTGTTGAATAAAATAGTTAAAACAAAAATATCATTTTTTGTTGAATAAAATAGATAAAACAGAAATATCATTTTTTGTTGTTGAATAAAATGGATAAAACAAAATTATCATTTTTTTGTTGAATAAAATTGATACAACAAAAATATCATTTTTTGATGAATAGATTTGAGATAAAACAAAAGTTATTATTTTTGTTAAAGTAGATTTGTATGAAATAAAAATGTCATTTTTATTGAAATAGAATTGTGAAAACAAAAGTTATCATTTTGGTTAAAGTAGATTTGTATGAAATAAAAATGTCATTTTTATTGAAGTAGAATTGTGAAAACAAAAATAACATTTTTGTAAATTTATGTTAAAACAAAAATAACATTTTTGTTAAATAGATTTGTGTTAAAACAAAAATAACATTTTTGTTAAATAGATTTGTATTAAAACAAAAATGTCAATTTTGTTGAATTAGATTATTGTAAAAATGAAGTTGTCATTTTTATTCATTTTGTTAAAATGGAATTGTAAATAAAATGAAGTTATCATTTTTATTCATTTTGTTAAAAAAGAATTGTTAACAAAATGAAGTCGTCATTTTTATTCATTATGTTAAAATAGGATTGTTAACAAAATGAGTTATCATTTTTAATCATTTTGTTGAAATAGAATTGTCAACAAAATAAAAGAATCATTTTTTTCTTATCATTTTGTTTAAATAGAATTGTCAACATAATACAAGAATCATTTTTAATCATTTTATTGAAATAGAATTGTCAATAAAATACAAGAATCATTTTTAATTATTTTGTTGAAATAGAATTGTCAGCAAAAAATAAGTTATCATCATTTTTAATCATTTTGTTGAATGGAATTGTCAACAAAATAAGTTAACATTTTTAATCATTTTGTTGAAATAGAATTGTCAATAAAATAAAAGAATCATTTTTATTCGTTTTGGTTTAAATAGAATGGTCGACAAAATAAAAATATCATTTATTGTTAGAATTAGATTTGTTTGCAAATGAAAATGTCATTTTTATTTGTTAGGTTATATGTAAATGTAGGAATTGTTAAACACATAAAAACATCATTTTTATGTTACATATTAAAGTAGGAACCACAAACAAATAAAAATATCATTTTTTATTCGTTATGTTAAAAATAGATCTGTAAACAAAAAAATATTATTTTTATTTGTCGTATTAATGTAGGAGTTTGTATACAACATTAGAATATCATTTCTATTGGCTATGTTAAGATATAGAAATATCATTTTTAATTGTTACATTAAAAATAGGATTGTATACAATATAAAAGAGACATTTTTATCGTCATGTTATACAATAAAATTGTATACAATATAAAAGAGACATTTTTATCGTCATGTTATACATTAGAATTGTATACAATAAAAATGGACATTTTTATGTGTCATGTTATACATTGAAATTTTATACAAATAAAAATATTTCTTTTTATTTGTTAAGTTAAAAATAGAAATTGCATACAAATAATGAAAATAAAAATTATTTTTTTATTTGTCATTAGCGACAATGTAATGTAAATAAATTACATTTTATTTGACATTAGAAAACACGTAGTGAATGTATGCAAATAAATTATATTTTATTTGACATTAGAAAACATGTAGTGAATGTATACAAATAAATTACATTTAAACATGTAGTGAATGTATGCAAATAAATTACATTTTATTTGACATTAGAAAACATTGAATGTATGCAAATAAATTATATTTTATTTGACATTTGAAAACATGTAGTGAATGTATGTAAATAAATTACATTTTATTTGACATTTGAAAACATGTAGTGAATGTATGCAAATAAATTACATTTTATTTGACATTAGAAAACATGTAGTGAATGTGTGCAAATAAATTACATTTTATTTGACATTAGAAAACATGTAGTTAATGTATGCAAATAAATTACATTTTATTTGACATTAGAATACATGTAGTGAATATATGCAAATAAAATACATTTTTATTTGACATTAGAAAACATGTAGAAAAGTTATGCAAATAAAATACAATTTTATTTGACATTAGAAAACATGTAGAAAAGTCATGCAAATAAAACTTCTCCTTGTATTTGACATTAGAATACATTGGAAATGTATGCAAACAAAAATCACTATTTATTTGTTATTAGAAAATATAGGAATTTGTTTGCAAATACAATATCTCTTTTTATGTATCATTAAAAAAAATTTAAATGGTTATGCAACATAAAACATTCTTTAATTTGGCATGTTAAACATGTACGTGGAATCGACGAATAATTTATATTTATATATAATTATGTATATATATATATATATTAAAATTAAACGAATCGCGCGCGGTAGTTCGCATTTCGGAATCGTAACTTTAAACGATTATACCGAAAGATCCAACCATCGGATTTTCCCAAAATTGGAACCGTTAGGGCCGCTTTGGGAAGATCTTTCCAATGATATAAAGTTTTTAAAATCCAACGGTTAGATTTCGCGAAATGTGTTAATCAAATTTGGGTCAAAACAACGCTAGGGCCGCCTATTGACCCGAGGCGTTGTTAAATTAAAATGAACTATTTTTATATAAATAAAAATAGCGATAAATCACTATAAAATAATATTATCGATATGAAATGATTTTAAATTTTATATATTCGAGAATTATTTGAAAAAACCAAGTTCAATCTCATTTCAAATAATTATACGACGATTTAAAGTCAAAGACATTGAAGACGGTGGTTGAAGACTGGCAATCTTCACATCGAATGGATGACTACTGATGCCCTGAATTGATTTGCTCCCAGGAAAAGGTTACAGTGGTAGTTGTCCAGACGTACTTGTTGATTGTCTGGATTAGCGAGCACCTCTCTTCCGTATTGGACATACGGGACGAGGAATAAGGTGTCTTCGGTTTCGTTTAGAACCAGAATGGATTTGTAAATGGATGTGTGTCTGACGTTGAATTTCATTCTATGTGAATTGATTTCTATTTAATATATATCTGTTTGGTTGTGGATAATTTATTCTCTTGCTTAACTCCCTTCTCTGAGACGTACGAGCTCAGAGGTTATATATTGGTAGTTATCGGTCGCATGGCATGAATTGTCAGTGTGGCATGCCAAGATCAAATGATCAAAGCTTTTGTTAAAAAGCAGAGCCTTGTGGTTGATGATCAAAGCATAGCTTATTTAGGAATAGCTTTGTGTACAACATTACTTCGCGAGCCTCACACCCCGGTAAGAGTCAGAAACGGGATAAGGGAACGATGGGAGTGCACACGTTTCTTTCTAGCTAGAAGTGGTGTCATGGTATGGAGCCCAGACATTTTTATTTATGTGATGATGGATTACGAGGCTCAGATATATTGGTCGATAGTGGCCAATTGATAGGTCCAATAGGACCGGGAAATGTGTGTTCAGGCATAACTAATCCACTAAAGTATTTATGGACCGTCCCTGCAGGATCCAAGGGTTGTCCATAGGTGTGATCCTGAGACATTTGCTAAAGTGTCTCGAATCGGTAAGAAGATCATCCCTAGCCTTGACTCATGATGGAAACCCAATTTCCAATACGACATTACGGACTTGATTGTAAACCTATATATGGCGACATAGTAGGATAGGTACTATGCCATCTAGGATTGATACATTTACTATGGAAGTATTTTAAAACTGATTACTAATAATAATATTAAATATTATTTTATACGTATCAAGCATGTTTGATCATTATAAGGTAAAACTCTATCGTCTGGTTTGTGTTGCATTGTGTGATGGGACTTGAGTCTTATAATGATTTCATTTTCTAAAAAGCATTGCATTGTTTTTTTTTTTTAAATTATGCACTGGCATTCCAATGGAGTAAACCCGTTCCACGTTAGCGGCGTGGTCCTATTATTAGCCTTATTATTAGGTAAGTTAAGTAAAGATTTCTCATACCAGTCCCATGACTGACTCGTAGTTTGTTTCACTTGCAAACTCGGGTGCCCTTATTTCCACACGGGCAGTCGAGTGGCTTGTTTTGCAGATATTTATTTTTTGAGCAGGATTCTGGATCGAAGCTTAAAGCTATGTCAAGAGCATCGATAGTCTTCCGCTGTGTTAGTTTAATTGTTCCGTTGTGCACTGTATTAAATTTATGTTAATTTAATCTTCCGTTGTATTTTTTTAATGTACTCTGATATATATTATGTACTCTGATGTTGCATTATTATGATGTAATAAAAGTCTTATGTTTTCTAATATATTGTATGCCCCGAGTTAGCGTATGCGAGATTTGAATGGTCTTGATCGATTTAGCGATTGGTTAGGTCCGGGCAAAATCCGTGTCGTTACACTGAACCCACAGACCAAAGCCATCGCTGCTCCATGCCAGCACTAGCAGCTCTTCGATTGGCCGCAAAAAGGGCGTCTAAGGCAGGTGCACTCCAGGTGCTTGTGTTAATGCATGAAAGGCAGTTTTGGATGAAGCCGGGCAAAAGGGTGGGTAACGGGAGCTATTTACAAATTTTAGCTGGATTCAACTTCTAGCTTAATTCAGTAAGAAACAATCGTTATCAAACCAATCAAGGTGAGAACTTTATTTTCTCACTCAAATTTAATTTATGTTATTATTACATAGGTTGTAAATGGGGCTTAGTAGCTCCAATCACAATTGTTTTGAAACCATGGATGTTTGGATTGATTGATTTATTTGTTTGGATTTTATTTGTATGTAAATTGGATTGGAAATTGGTTTGTGTATGGAGCGAGCCAGTATTAAGAGAGGGGTAATGCTAGACATTACTCCGGTTCTAATATCGCACCGTTATAATGCCGAATTTTTCTGAAACTGAGATATATATGAAATTTTCTGAAATGAACTATATAAAATATTCATGTGCTGAATAAAATGTTTGAACAATAAAAATATCATTTTTATTGAATGAATGAACTATATAAAATATTCATGTGTTGAATAAAATGTTTGAACAATAAAAATATCATTTTTATTGAATGAATGAACTATATAAAATATTCATGTGTTGAATAAAATGTTTAAACAATAAAAATATAATTTTTATTGAATGAGTGAACTATATAAAATATTCATATGTTGAATAAAATGTTTGAACAACAAAAATATCATTTTTATTGAATGAATGAACTATATAAAATATTCATGTGTTGAATAAAATGTTTGAACAACAAAAATATCATTTTTATTGAATGAGTGAACTATATAAAATATTCATGTGTTGAATAAAATGTTTGAACAATAAAAATATCATTTTTATTGAATGAATGAACTATATAAAATATTCATGTGTTGAATAAAATGATTGAACAATAAAAATATCATTTTTATTGAATGAATGAACATATAAAATAGCTAAGTTGATACAAATATTTTATCGTTAAAAATATAATTTTTAACGTATATGTGAACGACATAAAATTCTACTGAAATGAAAATAAATATTCATTCACAAATTAGACGATGTGTTTATGTGCACCCATTTAACTGACATTGATTGGGATGATAAATTTTACACATCGTCCAACTGCACAAATAAAACCAGTATTTGTTGGTTGAAACCCCACATGGGTATTAGGATGATATTTGACGTACTCCAATCCCAATTGAAACACCCCACCTCCGTTAAGGTCACTCACAAAGGAAATGCCTTAACTTCGGTGGAGCGCTTTAGGTAAAAGATGCAGATAAATTACAAGACAGACAAATAAAGAAGCGGAAAATAAAGTTATTTTATAAACAACTTAATTCAGTCAAGCTTTTACAACAATTGACTCAATCATACTTAAAAGTATTACATAAAACTTCTGTCTTGATTCAAAAACTTCCAAGTATATAAGAAGCATAAAATGACAATGATATTCCCCAATAAAGCATGAGTCAGCCATAGTAGAGGAAAAAGAGAGAAGTACATCGACTATCTTCGAGCTTGGAAAAAAAACTGAGCTAAGTGGTAATATTCCCTCCCTGCGAACCTCTGGGGGGGGAGGGGGAAAGGAAGAAAAGAGGCGAAAACAAACTAGGTTAGACATAAGTCTAGTAAGCTCAGTGACTTTCAACATGTAAACAGGTAAAAGCAACATGACATGAATAAACTAAATATAAGACAATACCGTGATAACAGGGATAACATGATAACATAAGCATAAGGTATGATAAGGCAAGATAAACTGAATGCACTTCTACTCTTTCTCTGCTTCGCTATTACCCTGTTATTCTGATTTATATATCTTTGCACCACCTAACTAGTGTCCCAACTAGTAGTCTGTATAAAATGATAATATGATAACGTAATCCCAATCCCCGCAATTGTGGTAGCCTTCAGGTGTACATCTATTATGAGGATTCCACCTCAATCTGCCTAATTGCCATGAATGTGTTAGATGTATCCTTACTACCCAGTCGATCGGCTCCCTACTTGTATTAATTTCCCTTGTGTTTGTGTCAATCGGCCCCCTCTTGCGTGTAGATACCTTGTGTTGGTCCCACCATAAGGTGTATCAATCCTTCTGATAACAACCCGACACGATTCAAGATGCACAGTGTATAACTACTGGTACCCAATGCCTTCTTTTTCCCACTCCGGAGTACGTGCACGTCTGTAAACCGTCGGAATCTACACTGACGTACCCCATGCCGCTGTTTTGACTGCTTATAATCAGCCCAGTAATCGTGCCCCAACCTGCCTAGTTCAGGGTACCATGATACATCTATGTGGGTTACTGCTGAAATGGGTCCCCGTTACTAGGGTTTCCTATTGGTTAAGTTTGTGGGCCTATATTTACTAATATTACCCACCAACCCGACATGTACTTAACCCTCCCACTGATTCAAGCATGTTTATTTAATGGTTAAGTTTTGTGGGCCTATATTTACTAATATTACCCACCAACCCGATATGTACTTAACCCTCCTATTGATTCAAGCATGTTTGTTTAATGGTTAAGTTTTGTGGGCCTATATTTACTAATATTACCCACCAACCCGATATGTATTTAACCCTCCCGCACATTATGTCATATTGGTTAAGTGTTGTCCATTCGTGTTAACTTAACCCACCCATTCATCGTGTCATGTAGGTTAAGTGTTTCTCATTAACTTAACCTCGTTCGTTCATCAAGTTATATTGGTTAAGTGTCATCAATCAATTCAAGTTATCTTAACCCACCTACTTGTCATGTTACTTTGGTTAAGTGTTGCCTTCTTGTGTTAACTTAACCCAACCACAAATCAAGTTATATTGGTTAAGTGTTTCTTATTACTTAACCTTACCCATTCATCATACTATACCGGTTAAGTGTTTCCTATTAACTTAACCCTAGCCATTCATGTTATATTAATGCACCAACCTCTCACATTAGATATGTATTGTTGCGGTTACTGGATGTGTCGGGTGGTTCCGGGCAGTTTTACACCACAACTCAATCTAACCTCGGGTTTTTCTTGGGCATGATGCACTAACCTCTCACATTAGATAGGTGTTGTTGTGGTTACTGGATGTGCCGACGATTCCGGGCAGTTTTACACCACAACTCAATCTAACCTCGGGTTAGGCATATTAATCTCTTCTATAATTTACATGTTTACAGTACATGTCCAAGTCTAGATTTTATTTGCTAATTATCCAAATTTCACAAAAATTAGTCATGTTACAATTCTCAAGTTATGCCCGATTAAGCCAATTACAAGTTATTACTCGAAATAGGTTACACCCAATTTTCCTAAACTTGCAATAATAGTCATGCTGTAACGACCCGTGTTTTTGGCAGTCAAATATTTAATCTAATTTATTATTTTAAATATTTTATTTCGGATTTTAAATGGATTTAATATATATATTCTTTTATATAGTGAAATTTTAACGTTAACTTATTTATAATATAAAACGAGCTCGAAATGGCGCGGCAGTTCGTAATATTTGGTTTTGAACTTCAACTGAGAATATAGGATCCGATATAAGTTGGATTTCTATGAACAAGAAACGTTGGAACCGTATTGACGATAATTTTTCATATGAAAGAGAAAAATTCAGATTTTGTATTATAAATAGTAAGTTATAGCCAAATCAAATTTTGAAATAGTCGCTATGAAAATCGTTATTTGAAATATCGGCCTTTAAAATGGCCATTTTGCAAACAGACTCAGTTTTCGACGAAATCAATTTCATTGAGACCGTAATGTTAAATTATTGTATGGAATTAAAATGTGTGGCAAACCGATGTCGTATGTGACCACGGTAGCCGTAAACGCCCGTTAAATTTCTATAGCACATAACTAAATTAATCGAGAGATATTTGAGTGTAACTTGAGCAGGCGATCGAATTAGGCCATGAAACCAGTTCCGTTGAGTTCGTATCATCAATTAGAGTCAGGATAGGTATATAGTCTGTTATTTTTGGAGACCGGCTAATTTGGTGTCAAAAATGGCATTGCGGTGCGCGTAAAAATAGCCTACCAGGCAAAAAGTCTCAGAATGCAACGAAACTAGTGTCGTTGGGTTCGTATCAATTAATTATTGTAGGATTTCAAGGTTTCGAGTTGATGGGATTTATCTGGTGATCGTGGAAAATTAAAACGCGTGTTTATTTATGGTTTATAAAGGAAATTTTTTCAAACGATGTCGGAATTCGACGAAACCTGTCCCATTGGATCCAGAATACCTTTTTATGCTAAGATTAGTTTTTTTATCAGTAGATGGAAGTCGTTTGTGGGGTTTTCTGCATGTTACTTCACGGTTAAGTTTCATTTTATAATAAAATAATATTTTCTATCCCATATATAAACAAAACCAAACCCTATCTACGTATGACCCTTCATAGAATGGTCAAAAATCAATACCGCCGCCTCTAACACAGTCAATGGCCGAAAATACACCATCCTTTTCTTGAATTGATCTTCCAATCCTTGTTTCGAAATCATATACTTTCTTTTACAAAATCCAAGAGCTCAACAAGATCTCTTTATCCAATGGTGATGATCTGGTTTAACGCCGTGGGGTGACCGCAGTTGTTCTCGAAAGGCGCAACGTCCATGGGGTTTTTTCTGGCAAGAGGAGGAGTCAGACCCGGCGTGGTCCATAGCGATGAATGGTGGGCATTAGGCGCTCCTGCTGGCGTATGTTGATCGATCTCCATGGTCAGAGATAGGCGCAGCCTCGTGATGATCGTTTGTAGTATGGGTTCGGTACTGAAGATAAGGGGAGCGAAAGAACTGGAAGGTAATCGGCCGATAAATCCTTTGGGATAAAATGCGATTGAGTTAGTGTTAAACAAAGTTAAGTTATTGACCCCTTCCAGTTTAAACGTTGGATAATAGTTCAATAAATTAGTTTAAATAAATTAAGGTTGAAAGAAAAAAAAATGTTTAAATACTGTAACGAACGAATAGAAGGAAATGGGATTTAAGGGATCGGCCTGATTTATCTTCAGCATGAAATGTATAAATCCGAACCATTTTCTTGGGAACTTATGTTAGTCGGCCAATATAGTTATTCTTAAGCATTATAATTAGTTGACAAACTCTAATAAGGAATTAAATTATAATAATTTAATAATAGATTAACTTTAAAATGTGAATTTGCTGCAGGCATGAAGATTGAGCATTGCTGAACAAATGGGACAGTGGAGAAAGGAAGTCGGGCCAAAATTCTAAGATAAAAGTGATTAAACTAATTTATAATTCAGAATTAATCATTTTAATTAATTAAACTATATAAATTATAATGACTATAACTTATGCATTTGTGATAAGAATTGGACCAGAAAAATTGCATTGGGACTATACTTCCTAACTCTACATTCCGGAACTATTTTGGGACACGACTGGAGTAAACTGGATTTTCTGTTAAATTAAACAGTTGTTTAATTTAACTGAAACCAACTGTCTAAATAGCAAATCAACTCAAGGTGAGTTAAACTCACTCAGTTTTCCCATTTATATTTTATACAAACTGGGTTTTTATTTTGTGTGCTCTGCTTGCTGATGGTTTCCTGTTTGCTAGTTATACATTTGTTTGTTGATTTAACTGATGAAATTAAACTATGTTTAATTTCATTGAAAGTACCAAATCGTTATTTTTAACGATTGGTTCCAATAAAGGTAACTTACCTTATTGGTCACGTTTATTTATAAACGTGTCTAAATTGTTGAATTGATTTCATTTCTTGTGGTTGATGTAAAATGGCCGTTATTTATTGTTATCAGTTAAATGAAACTGAATGATCTGGTTTGTTATAACCGTTCTGAATACAGGGAAGAACAGGTTGGAGGGACCCAGCCGGATCCCTCAAATATATTATTTATTTCGTATTATTAACATATGAACTGTCCTGCTTGGGGTGATTGATTTGATTGATGATTGTTGACTGAAATTTCAACATCTGTTTGTTTAAACTAGTAGACGGTATTGGTTGAGTATTTGGTAGCGTATGGCCTATAAAATCAATCGTTTTATAAGTATTGATTCACCGTCAGGTGAGTCGATAGAGATAAAGTTATAAAATTTATTTTATAACTGGAGATAGATTTTGAAAGGTATTATTTTGAATAAAAGTTATTAAAGAGAAATAAATAAATATTTTATTTATTTAAGACTTCGATTTGTTAATAATTTATTTTATAAAGTAAATTCTAATGTTAATCAGATTTACAAGTATGAGAATACGAAGTGAATCGAATGGTTAAACTTTGATAATTGTTTTGTAAAGAAAACAATTAATGGAATTATTTAAATTAATTATATTTTTAATTAATTTAAAGTGAGGACTAATTAGAATTGGTTAATGAGATAATCGAGTTTTTGAGATATTTAAATCGACCGATTGAATTAAAATTGATTATCAAATCGATGTATTTCGATTAAATAGTTTAATGAATACTGTTTAAATGCAAATAAGGATTTTAAAAAAAGGATTTACTATTTATTTTAATTAATAAAGAAATTAACTACTAATGTAGTTAATGATTAAAATAAATTATTATTTTGATTAATAATAATTTAGAAAAATTCTTTTCAAAAGTAATCGAAGTGAAATAGAAATCTAGCGGGATGGTGAAAGAAGTTGTGAATGGGTTTTATACTTAAAACCCATATTTTTATAATGAAGTTATAAAGAGAAGTTGAAGCGAATACGAGAGAGTAAATTAAATGGTTTCTTAATATTTGAGTTAAGTAAAAGGAATTGATGTAACGACCCGGATTTTTGGTCGATTTATTTTAATATTTAGTATCGTTTAAATATTGAATTAATAATATAAAAGAATTTTTATATTGAATTATCGATTTATAATCGATACGATTTATTTCGAATACATATAGTTATCGAAATACGAGCATTAAAATAATTCAATTCGAAGATAAAACTGAATCGAAATGGTTCAGATGATCAATATATATTCTATTTGAATATAAACGATGATAATAGAAATTTATTGTTGAAGAATTTTGTAACAACCAGGAAAATGCGAGCCAATTAAAAATTTTTATTTTGGAAATTTTAGCGAATTTTGAATATTTAAAATGATTTATTTTAGATAATAACGACAAAAATTTATTTTGAATAGAATTCGAACGTATATATTTATTTGAATCGTCGTTAGAATATAAATAATTATTTACAATTATAAAAGGAATTGAAAATGGCGCGGTAGTTCGATAATTCGATTTCTAAGTCCAAATGAATGTACCGGGTGCAAAATAAACCGGATTTTAGTGAAACCAAAAATATTAGAATATAATCGAGAATATCTTTCCAACGAATCCGAAAAATTGAAATTTCATAGCGGGGATAAAAAGATATGCCCAGTTGAAAATTCAGAATAGTCACTATGGAATTCAGGCCCTTAAAAATAGCCATTTTGCAAACGACCTCGGTTTTCGACAGAACCACTTTTGTTGGATCCGCGATGTCAAGTTATTGCTAGATTCCAAAATTCATAATTTTTCGAATCAATATGTGAGCGTGGCAAAATAAAACGTGTTTTGATCATTTTAGTTGATTTTAATCGACTGGAAAATGGCCATTTTTCAAACGGTCTCGGAATTTGACGAAATTAGTTTTTTTAGGACCGTATCGTCAATATGAAGCTAGAAAATATTTTTCGGGAATTTTTAGAGTACGTATGTGGCCCCAGTAAAATGAAATGCGCATTCAAATTCAATATATAGAGTTATATGTTGATTTTGACGAAAACTGATCGAAACGATCGAATCAGCTTACGATACATATCCCATTGTGTTCGGAATGGGGGTAATTAGCTATGGACGACAGGCGGTGGGTCCCATTTGGAGGTCGAAATAAAAAGTTGCTTTTTGAAATTAAAATAATATAAATAATATATATATCCTCACCTCCCCTCACAACTCAGAAATCGATTTAGAAAAAAAAGGGAAGAGAACGACGGGGGGGAGAACCCGCCGCCGCCGCTTCCACCGTCGGCGTGGCCATCGCGCCCCTCCCCTCCTCCTCTATCCTCTCTCCTCCGCTCTTCTTCCTCCCCCTCTTCTTAATCGACCGTCGCCCCCCCTTTCTGTCCACCGCGCCACCCACCGTGGTCCCCACCTCCGATCGAGACCGCCGCCCTCCTCCCCACCTGCTCCGCCCCTCAGCTCATCCCCATCCGTCGCTTCAAAACCCCAAGCAACCCAAACCTCGAACCCCCTGGCCAACCACCGCAAGCCGCCGCCTCTCCACCTCCTGCGCACCTCCCCTACCACCACCCAAGTCCGGCGCCCACTGACCCAACGTGAGACTCTCCCCCATTCAAAAATCAGTAAGTTTTCTGATTTTATTTTATTTTGTTCAATAAAAATCTGATTTTTATGCTAGGAAAACATGTGATTTTTAGTCATGAAGAGATACGGTTTTTAATAGAGGAAAGATCGGATTTTTAAGATAGTAAAGATATGTTTTTTTTTAAATAAATGAAAGGTGGGATTTTTATATTATGGCAAGGATAAAAATATAATTTTTATAATATAGAAAGGTTAGATTTTTAGTAGTGGAAAGGCGGGATGTTTAAAGTAGAAAAGAAATGATTTTTAAATAATAAAGTTTTGATTTTTATTATCATTAAGGCAGTGGAAAAATATGATCTTTATATTATATAGATAATAAAAATTCGATCTTTATTATGTAGGAGATATAAAAATATGATTTTTATTCATGTAGAGTAATAAAAATATAATTTTTATTATATTGCTAGCAAGATAAAAATATAATTTTTATCATGGAAGTAGCGTTGTAAAGGAGTGATTTTTACATATGAAGCCGTGATATAAAAATTTGATCTTTATATATATAAAAATATAATTTTTATATAGAGAATAGCGTGATAAAAATATAATCTTTATTATATGAACAGCGGTGTAAAAATAGAATTTTTATCTATATAGTAACAATATAAAAATGTGATTTTTATATATGTAGTGGCTACGGACAATGAAATTGACGAAAGGCGAGCACGACGAAGATTTCTACATATGAAGAGTCGTGGCGTTTGGTTTAACTAGTCGGTGAGAACTTCTCACTTTAAATCTTCTTTTCTAGTTAAAAATATATACTAGGATGCAGACGGTGCTTAGTAGCACCCGACACCCGTCGTCCACAGACCATAGATGACTTGTATGTTTGATTGTTTGTTGTGATGAAAATTGATTGTGTGATGTGAAATAAAATAAAATATTTATATAGTTAAAAATATTTTATCGTTAAAAATATAATTTTTAACGTGAATGTGAATGAATAAATATTCGTTTACAAACCGGATGGTTTGTTTATGTACACCTATTTGAAGGATATTAATTGGGACGATAAATTTTACACATCGCCCAACTGCACAAATAATATTCAGTGTTTGTTGATTTGAAACCCCACACGGGTGTTGGGATGATATTTGGTGTACACTAATCCCAATTATTTAGTTGTATGTCGATCGATTGGTCGACAGACTGTGTAAGCGTTAATTATTTATATTTGATGCTTATGCAATTGTGTGGTGCACTTTGGATGATGGTTGATTATTTATCGTTGCTATTATATACATGTGTTGTATGGAATCCATATAATTAACATTATATGGTAATTGATTGGGCCTCATTCCAATTTGAATAGAAGAAAATAAATTCATGTGTTGAATAGAATAAATAGTCATGTGTTGACAGTACTCATGTGTTGAGATTAGTCATGTGTTGAAAGAATATAGATTCATGTGTTGAAAAGAATAAATATTCATTTGTTGAATAGAATAACGAAGTTATTGAAATATATAAAGCCGTGTTGATTAGAGATACGCTATTTTGACGCAAACAATATTTATATCGATTATATTCGTTTTTATAATAATTATAGAAAAGGAAGTGATTTCAAAATATAACATTTTGAAAATATTATCATTTATATAGTAATGATATGAAATATTCAATTTTGATTTGAAATTGAATATAGAGTTGAAATGGTTTTGAAAACGAATTTAAAACGATTTATAAAATACGTTTTAATAGGAAATCGACGAAATATATATAATATATTATATATATATAATGGTTTGGATAGAACGCGCTGCGCCGCTGCAGTTCGTGAATTTCGACCATTGACTTCGAATGGACATTACGGGAGCTCCAACCGTCGGATTCTCCTGAAACCGGAACCGTTGGGTTTGTATCGAAAAGAGCTTTCCAATGAATATTAGAAATTTGAAATCTAACGGGTGGATTTGGAATTATGTCCAAATCAAATTTGGAAAAGGTCGCTATAAGTGCAGTTCGATGGCCGTTGATGGAAATCGACTGTACGGGCATTGATAAAATTATTAAAAATATTAATAATTTGTGTAAAATCATAAGAAATGAATTGGAAAGAACAGGGGTGAAAATTCCCGCATTTGAAAGGATAAGAATATATTTTTATCAAAATGAACTAGTTTTGAACTAGAAATAAAAATCCAATTATTTTTAAATAAATAAATTGAATTTGAAAGGGGTTTTAAAAGTAACCAGAATTTCCAATAATTGAATTGGAATGGATTTGAATCGAAATTATCTTCGGAATATTTCGATGTTGGATTTTGTGATTATACAGATATTATTATGGAAATTTGAAAGATATATTTATATCGTTATTCCCGATACGATATTTGTTGGTCGTAGAATTGGATATGGAATATAAGCCGATATATTTTCTATTCAGATCCTTATATTTAATATCAAATGTGATTTGGGTTTGTCATGAATGGTGTCTTCATTAACACTGTTCTTTAGCCCAGTTGAGAAAAGGATTAAATCTTTCTATTTAGATTTAATGAAGTGTACCAATTAAATAATATTAATTGGAATTGAATTTAAATTGATTTTTGGGTTTATCGTGAGCGGTGTTTTGAATAACACCTGTTCTTTAACACAATTAACAATAGAAAGTGATTTTGGGTTTATCGTGAATCGTGTTTTAGGTGACATTGGTTCTTTAACCCTATTAAAGACAGGATATTGATTTTTGAGAAGATTAAAACTAAGTGGAGTTTTAATGAATCTTTAATTAGAGAAAAGTGATCGAGAATGGAGTATCACCAGTTTTGCTCCAAAGCGATAGTTAAATCTTTAATTAGATTTGAACGTGAAATGGTAATTAATTTTACCGATAACACCGTGGTGTTAGATATGGAGTATTACCAGTTTTGCTTCATGGGATGAATAGGTTGGGATTGGGAAATAAAATAAATAATTACTTCGATGTTGTTCTCTAATCCCGACTAGTTTGGAAAACCATAATATGGTTTGAAAAGATATCCAAAGGAAGATTAAAAAACAAATTTAGAAGAATTTATCTTTGATAAAATTAATGGGAACCTTTCCCTAAGAATGTGAAAATTTGAATAAAAGAATATTCTGAATTGGAATGAGGCGTATGTTGTGTTTGTGTAACACATGTTTATTATATACGTGGGTTATTCGGAAAGGCCGGGTTCATACCCATTCCGAATAACCGATTCGACGACAAGTCGAAGATGAAGACGGTGGTTGAAGACCGGAAGTCTTCACATCGTTTGGGTGATTACTGATGATCTTGATTGGGTTGTACACCCAAGATGAGAGAATCAGTTGGTGATCGTCCAGACGTACTTGGAGATCGATGGATAGGCGAGGAAAGTGCCTCCGGTTTCGTTCAGACCTAGAACGAACTTGTAAATGGACTGTGTGTCTGACATTGGATTTTATTCTGTGTTGATTGATCTCTATTAAATATACATCTATTTGGCGGTGGAGAATTTATTCTCTTGCTTAACGCCCTTCTCAGAGACGTACGAGCTCAGAGGTTGTATATCGATGGACATCAGTCGCATGGAGTGAATTGCCTGTGTGGCACGCCTAAGTGTCAAATGATCAAGGCTTCTGTTGAAAAGCAAAATCTTGTGGTTGATGATCAAAGCATGGCCTATGTGGCGCAGCTTTGTGTATGGCGTGAATTCGCGAGCCTCACACCTCGGTATGAGTCAAAAACGAGATAAGGACCCATGGAGTGCACGACGTTTCTTTCTAGCTAGTGGTGGTGTCAGTGCTTAAACTGGCTGACATTTATATATACTTTTCACCTATGTGGTTGTTAGATGCGAGGCGCCTCGAATATATGGTCGATAACTGGCACTATGTGAGCCAACGTACAGACCATTATATATAGGTCCTATAGGACCGGGATACGTGTGTTCAGGAATTGACAATCCTCAAAAGTAAGAGAGGACCGGCCTTGGAGGTTCCAAGGGATCACTGTGTGTGGTCCTGAGACATTTGCTAGAGTGTCTCGAATCAGAGAGGAGCTTGCCCCTTGCCTCGACTCATGATGGAATCCAATTTTCAATACGTGACATTGCGGTTTTATTTGTAGAGCCTAGTATGGCGACATGATATATGGTACCCATGTCGTCTATGATTGATATTTATGATTGAAATTGTTTTGAAACTATACACCTATAATAGTATCAAGTGATTTGTTTTAAATGTATCAAGCATGTTTGGCTATTATAAGGGAAAAACCCTATCCTCCGGCTTGCGTTGCATTGTGTGATGGGACCTGGGTCTTATAATAGCTCCATTTTTCCAAAGAGCATTGCGCTGTTTTGTTATATGCACTAGTATTCTTGTGAGGAAACCTGTTCCGTGTTATACGGCGTGGTCCCTTGAATTACTCTCTTTTAAAGTAAAGTTTTAAATAACTGTTTTAGTTCTCACACCAGTCACATGACTGACCTGGAGTTTATTGTTTTAACCTAAACTCTGGGTGCCCCTATTTTCTACACGGGCAGCTAGTAGTTTTGGTTTTGCAGATTTATATTCACAGGATCCTGATTTACAACTGGAACGATGCTCGGAAAGCTCTGTATCCCGTGTATTACTTTCAGTTGTGTTTTGTATTGTTTTCCGCTGCTATGTAATTTATTGTAATCTCAGATATTTATCGAATGTATTTTGTTTATTCATACTCTATATATTCTTGTATTCTGATGGAATTAATGTAATAAACAATGAAATGTTCTTCTGCTTGCGTTCTATTTTGTCGTGTTCTCAAGACAATCCGGGCTTTCCTTACCGGGGAAGTACAAAAATTTATTTGTTTTTGAATTAAAATTATATTATATTGATTTAATATGGTTATTTTAAATATACGTTCAAAATAAATTTTAGAAAATATTCTGTTAAGTCCAGTATAACGCTATAACATTGGAACGACGGTCGGTACGCTAAAATAGCGGTTCACGATTTTTAATTGTGAACCACGAGATATTTATAATGGATAAGATCGAAATCGAATCGAAAATCAAATCGATATCTATTTAGAAAGAAATAAAATCTCTTTAAATCAAATCAAATTAATTAGAAAATCTTTTTAAATAAATACAAAGATTTGTGTGTACTTCCGGTTCCCTCTCCATCTATAAATCACGATAACCCTTTCCTCTTTACTTCCCATTCTCGTTTCATAAAGAAACTGAACCTTAGGCACAAATAAATGGCGATCCTTTTCCTCATAGCCGACGCTCCTCCAGGCTATGCCTTTCTTCTAAATTCCTCAAATCAAACTCGCCACAGTGGAAATGGAGGACATAAGTTTAAACTTTCGGTCGAGGATGGAGGTCGCTCGTTCAACAGAGCATCATTGGGTCCACAACCACTCGAAGTCGTGATCTGGTAGGAAGTCAAGGCCGAGTTCAAAAAGGGGTACTTCGAATTAGGGAAGTGAGGGTGTGTGATTGAATTAGGAAAGCTCGGTGCTCGCGATTTCAGAAGAAGTCTGGGGTTGCGATGAGCTTCTGGGCTAGTTCGAAAGTGAAAAGAAGGGCTTTAGGGTTTCGCAAGTTCATTGTTGGATGATGGGACAGTGTTAGGAGGGAGGAGGTTGCGATACTAAGCATTGTGGTGGTCTGGCTTTTGGCGTACTGGAGAAATCAAGGTGATTTCGAGGTTAGGCATTACACGAGGGATGACTGGCATTGGCATGGGAGGTGCTGCTCATGACGTCGGCTATAGGGCAGTGGAAGTCAGTGTCTTCTGGTGATGATTAGTTGCTGAATGATGTATGGTGGTTCAGGCTAAGTTGGACTGTGAAGGGGTTTGACACAGGCTAAGAAGGAGGGAAGCGAAATAGTGATGGATTCTAGGAAGAAGTGCATCAATCAATTTAAGTCAAAACACGGTTTTTATAGCATGAAGAGAATTGAGTTTTTCACAGTATCAACAAAGAAGGTAATTTTAATTTGTTATTAATTCATTTAATTTAAGTAAACGCTAAAGATAGAAATGGATTAATGTTCTTCTAAAATAAAAGTATACGTTCTATTATGGGAGGTCCGAAGGAAATTTTGCGTGTATTGAGTTCAATGGCGACAAATAGTGGTTAGAGCAGTTCTGGGCGATAAGTAGAGATGCAATGTAGTAAGGTAATCAACTTTGACCATTAATTTATTTAATTTGTTTAAATTTTACATGATCATAAAAATAATGCAATATATTAAATTATACAAGGTGATAAAATTGTAAAATAGAATTTGTAATTGCAGATATTAAAATTAGGAATTTCATTTGGAATCAGAATTGATCAAAATAAAATACCGGTGAGTAAATCTAACTCACCTTTTATTTATAATTATTTTTATCAGTTAAAAATAATTGTTTGTTGCTTGTTTGGTTGCATTCAATATTTTTGTGCATCTTAAATATATTAGTTATTTAGGCTTGGTGGTTGTCGCTATTATATATATATATATATATATATATATATATATATATATATTGGATTTCCCGTAGTACTATTAGCGGATGCCCGCAGTATCATTAGCGGATGACCCTACACCTACGTATATAAGTGGATCCCCTTTTATACCGCGATATCCTGCCTTGAAGCAGGATGGGTATTATTTATGTTGACTGACGTCAGTGGATGCAGGAAAAACAGGTTGGAGGGATCCAACTGGATTCCTCAAAAATATATTATCTGTTTGTTTGTTTGTTTGCACCTCTACTGTCATATACGATGTGTTAGAAAACCTATCAAATTTAATTGGTTGTTTGATTGTTTGAAATATCACTGGGTCTAAAACGTTGATATTTTAAAAATATCGAAAAAGGAAATTTCCAGAGTTAAAGGGGGATATTCTATTTTTCTAAAATAGAATTTGAAATTTGAATAGAATAAAGATATTAACTTGCTTTAAAAGAATAAAAACAAGTAGTTATTTTATAAATGAAGTTTATAAATGAAGTGAAAAGAATTATCATTGGATAATTCAGAAATAAAAATACAAGTGTGAAATTGAAAAGGGAAATCTATTTTCCAAAAATAGAAATATCGATTTCAAAAGAAATTGAAATCGAGACTTTTTTAAGAATGAATATAAAATTTAAATAGGAATTGAAATAGAATTTGAATTTAAAGGAATTCAAATTGAATTTGAATTCAAAGGAATTCAAATGGATTTGAATAAAGAAAGTTCAAATGAAATTTAAATATAGAATTTGAAAATAGAAGTGAAATGGAGTTAAATATAGAAATTCAAATGTAATTTGAATATAGAATTCAAATGGAATTCAAATGGAATTTAAACAAAGGGAATTCAAATTTAGAATTTGAATATAGAAATTATAAAGGAAATTGAAATATAGAATTTGAATGGGGTTTTAATATAGAAATTCAAACGGGATTTGAATAGAGAATTTAAATATAGAATTTGAACATAGAAATTCAAAGAGAATTTAAATCTAGAATTTGGATATAGAAATTCAAATAGATGTTGAATATAGAAAATTTAAAGGAAATTCAAATATAGAATTTGAATATAGGAATGTAAATAGAATTTGAATAAGGGAATTTGAAATAGAATTTGAATAAGTGGATTTAAATAGAATTTGAATAATAGAATTAAAAAGGAGTTTGAATATTTGAAATTTCAAATAGAATTAAATTGGAGTTTGAATATTTGAAATTCAAATAGAATAAATATGGAGTTTGAAATCAAAGAGAATTAAATAGGGAATTTTAATGTAGAATTCAAAAAGAATTCAAATGGAATTTTAAACTAAAGAATTTGAATATATAATTCAACTGGAATTTTAAACTATGGAATTTAAATATATAATTCAAATGGAATTTTAAACTATGGAATTTAAATATATAATTCAAATGGAATTTAAAATATGGAATTTGAATATAGGATTCAAATAAAAGTGAAATTGGAATTTGAATATAGAATTCAAATAAAAGTGAAAAATAGAGTTTGAATCAAGAAAATTCAAATAGAGTTAAAATAGACTTGAATTCATTTTAACGAAGTTTAAAAGTTTTTATATATATAAATATAATTAAAACGAACTCGCCGCAGCACGACAGTTCGTAAATTGGCGATTCGAACTTCAATTGAGTATACAGAACCCAGTTGAAGTCGGAATTTTTTGAAACAAGAATCGTCGGGATAGGTTGAATAATAGTTTTCTAATGAAAGAGAAAAATCTGGATTTCATCGTATAGATTTTGAGTTATGTCAAAATCAAATTTTCAGAAAAACAGTGCCCATAACCATTTAAAAACCATAACGGTTTATTTAATTTTATAAAAGGATTTTAAGCAAATAAAATCTGAATTTCTATTTAGAAAATTTCAGATTTTGCGTTGTAAATTATATGAGAACTCAAGTGGAGGAATGAATTGATTTTTGAAACAGAAATCTGATTTTTGATTATTGAATAGAATTAACTAATTCGAGTAGTAATTAGTTAATCAAATTTTGAATTAATATTGGGATTTGAATAAGTGAATTCGATTTGAAAATTTATATTCGAAATCGAAAAGGAAACTAGGATTTGAAATTGAAATTCAATTTGGTTATGAGCAAGTTAAATATTTTGATTGAACATGTTATGTTCAAACAAAGAAGTGGAATAGGCAAAATAGCTAATTAAAGAATAATTGAGCGAAACTGAATTCAAACGATTGGATAGTGTTGAATTGAATTGAAACAGGTGAGCATGTGTTAGACAGGTATGGGATGAAGTATATGAAGATTTTAATTTATGTGCCCGACAAAAAGGTACATGTTTAAATTCATATATGAGATTTTATGCGCCGTATCGGCAAGACGCTTGGCTTTTTCTTTTTCTTTTGGATTGGTGAGGGCTATGGGAGGCTATTTGAAATATCCCGATGCTCCCGGTACAAGGGAGGTTATGGCGATTTTTTCCCGGAATTTAAGGAGTTAGAATATTTTTAAGAAAAATTTGATAGTTAGAAATAAATGTATCGATATATACAGAATTCGATAAGGAAACGAATTTAAAAATAGGATAATATAAACAAAAAGTAAATCGATGGGCTGGTAATAGAAAGAGAAACATATATACGTTAAAAATGAATCACTGGTTTTTATAGTGTGTTTATTCGAGGTTAGTGGTTTTGCCATTTTGAAGTTGAGGATATTTTCAGTCAAGGTGTGAGAGATAATCTTACCCCAACTTGATTGATTTCATTTTTAATTGATAAATAGCAAGATCCAGTCTCGAAGAGAAGTGTTTGAATAATATTTAGTTGAATAAAATATTTTGGGTTGTTGTAACGATGTTTACATAGTGATGGAATTTTGGTAATATAAAAGTAAATATTTCCTGAGTATAATTAAAGTAGTCGGGAAAGAGATAAGTGATTGAAATTGTTTCAATTTCAAATAGAATATATTTTCTAAGTGTAGAAAATAAAAGAAGGCGAGATATAGAAATGCTTTCCAAAGAATGTAAGAGACCGAGATGATAATTGAAAATATTTGTTTAACAAATATTGATAAGGAAATGGAAAGGGTGATTTAATTAATGAATAGTAATCAAGGGGCCTAGTGATTGTTTGATGTTTTGAATGATTGTTTGTTGTTTTTCTTCGATAGTTAAATAACAGACTATCGAAGTATTTGCCAATATCGTTGTCAATATGGAGAGACCGGTTGGATAGTTATCCGTGAACCACTCTGTATTGGCAGTAGCATTGCGAATCAGATTATATGAAGATAATCAAAGATGGAGTAAAATGCAAGGGCTTTTTCTATTAACAGAAATTGTGCCTTCGGTTTCGTTCAATTCCAAAACGAACGTAAATGGACGAATGTTTAACAGAGTATTTCCAATGATCGAATATATTGGTATGTATAAATATATATGGTGGCAACAGATTTATTCCCTTAGCATAATATCCAGAATATATTTGTGCAAATCAATGAGTGATTAACGGATCTGACACCGTGGCATTCAAAGTGATTGTGTTATCAATGAATAGAAAGTAATCGTAGCCTCAGGCCTCAACAACCGGGAAATGACAAAAATCGGGCAGGCAGCATGGCTATGTGGGTCGCTCCCATTAGGGTGTATTATCATCTATCTAGAGATTCATTTAATTCCTTATTCTATTCGATGCTGTCCCATTCGGGAAACGGTTGCTGATCCCAACCGTTGGTGATATACATTCGATACACTCAAGCGAAATGAGTGGTCGGTCATGTGTGGGCCAGGTTGCAAGATGTTCTTGTTGAACCCCAATATATCGCCTCTAGAGTACACTGATCGGAAGGTGGTTCCATACCTTGTCTTGTTGGAAATCTCCAATAAGCACCCTGTGGTTTTTGATTTTATATTATATACGGAGCGTGAGATGCAAGCGTTCCGCTAGATTCTATTTATTTGATTAGACATTATTATAATATCACTGGATTTTTGTATCAAAGTGTTTTGGGTTATAGTAAGGTAAAAACCGTCCATGTTTATGTGTGGGCTGGTCTTACTATTATATTTTCTTTTGAAAGGATTTTTAAAGTTAAACAAATGGTTGGAGTTTACTCACACCAGTCCCATGACTGACCCAGAGTTTATTTTGCTTTTGTTTTCCCTAAACTCTTGGGTGCCTAAATTTGTACGGGCAGTCAAGTAGTCGGGATTTTTCAGATTCACTTGGAAGAGCTGGAAGTAGGAGGCTTCACCAATTAGCTATAGACTGTCATATTTCCACTTTGTACTATGTTGTATCTGGAAACAGGTGTTTATAACTGTTCCAGAAATAGTTGTTGTGCCCTGATAATGGTATGTATATACATTTACTGATTTGTATTTCGAAAAGTTATGTTATATGATATATTTTATTCGTTCCGCTGCAATTTGGGTTGGATGTGTGATGTATGTAGTCAACTCGGATAGTACGGATTTGCGGGCCGCTACAGTTGGTATCAGAGCTTAGGTTGAGCAAATACCTAGGCTTGTGCGGCATGTGCTCATTAGAGATAGGGTCAGTAGTACCCTAGAATGAGTTAAGTGTATGTACGAGAGCGCGTATTTGTAAATTGATATAAAAACTGTTTTATATTGTGTTGGCTAGTCTGTTGAGCTGTTTATGAATTCTGATCGAATTATGGGACGCCATGACATCGATAAGAGTTTGTAAATACTTGAACAGAAGATTGAACACGATATTGCTTTAAAGTGGGTAAATGAAATTATTTTACCCAAAATTCTATTTTGATATAGAAAGAATAATTTTTGAAATTATTATAATATATGGATGCGTTGGTTGTTATTATCATAATTAAATGAGATTATAAGAAATGAAATGGTTATATAGAACCAAGTGGAATTTGTATATGAATGAAATATACAAATGAGATGAATTAAAATTGAATTCAAACCCGAATTAAGAATTTAAATATTGGGAGATTTGAAAATATCTTTCAAAGTATATTTAAATAATATAGCTTTGTGTTAGAAGGATTTTTGAATAAAAAATCATTTTGAATGGATTCTGAAAGTGTTAAAGCACTGAACTCACTTCAGTGACTGGAAAATAATTCTGAAGATGACTGCAGCATCATCAGTGTTCATTTTTGAGTTTCTAAGTGATGGAATGCTACCTTAGAAAAGTTTTTGATGAAAATTTGTTCGAAGGAAAACAAATTGGTTTGAAAATTCAAATGTTTTGAATTTGAGATGGAAATAAATATATGTATATATTTATGTGATTTCGAAAGGATATAAAATGAAATCCCAAGAATGTGAATGTGGAAATTTAAATGAATCAAAGCGAATAAATTGAATCAGAATCAAGTTAACTGAATTAGAATGCATATGAAGGAAGACCAAAAGTTTTGGTGGAATTAAATTTGTTGAAATATGAGGAGTTGAGATTCAATATAAGTGAGATTTTGAAAAATAATGGATTTGTACCATTTTTCCTACCTTAGCAATTTCGAGGATGAAATTATTTTAAGGGGGAAAGAATGTAACGACCCGAATTTTTGATCGATTTATTTTAATATTTAGTATCGTTTAAATATTGAATTAATAATATAAAAGAATTTACATATTGAATTATCGATTTATAATCGATATATGATTTATTTCGAATACATATAGTTATCGAAATACGAGCATTGAAATAATTCAATTCGAAGATAAAACTGAATCGAAATGGTTCAGATGATCAATATATATTCTATTTGAATATAAACGACGATAATAGAAATTTATTGTTGAAGAATTTATTTGTTTTTGAATTTAAATTATATTATATTGATTTAATATGGTTATTTTAAATATACGTTCAAAATAAATTTCAGAAAATATTCTGTTGAGTCCAGTATAACGCTATAACATTGGAACGACGGTCGGTACGCTAAAATAGCGGTTCACGATTTTTAATTGTCAACCCCGAGATATTTATAATGGATAAGATCGAAATCGAATCGAAAATCAAATCGATATCTATTTAGAAAGAAATAAAATCTATTTAAATCAAATCAAATTAATTAGAAAATCTTTTTAAATAAATACAAAGATTTGTGTGTACTTCCGGTTCTCTCTCCACCTATAAATCACGATAACCCTTTCCTCTTTACTTCCCATTCTCGTTTCATAATGAATCCGAACCTCAGGCACAAATAAATGACGATCCTTTTCCTCATAGCCGACGCTCCTCCAGGCTATGCCTTTCTTCTAAATTCCTCAAATCAAACTCGCCACAGTGGAAATGGAGGACATAAGTTTAAACTTCCGGTCAAGGATGGAGGTCGCTCGTTCAACAGAGCATCATTGGGTCCACAACCGCTCGAAGTCGCGATCTGGTAGGAAGTCGAGGCCGAGTTCAAAAAGGGGTACTTCGAATTAGGGAAGCGAGGGTGTGTGATTGAATTAGGAAAGCTCGGTGCTCACGATTTCAGAGGAAGTCTGGGGTTGCGATGAGCTTCTGGGCTAGTTGGAAGGTGAAACGAAGGGCTTTGGGGTTTCGCAAGTTCATCGTTGGATGATAGGATGGTGTTAGGAGGGAGGAGGTTGCGATACTAAGCATTGTGGTGGCCTGGCTTTTGGCGTACTGGAGAAATCAAGGTGATTTCGAGGTTAGGCATTACACGAGGGATGACTGGCATTGGCATGGGAGGTGCTGCTCATGACGTCGGCTATAGGGCAGTGGAAGTCAGTGTCTTCTCGTGATGGTTAGTTGCTGAATGATGTATGGTGGTTCAGGCCAAGTTGGACTGTGAAGGGGTTCGACGCAGGCTAATAAGGAGGGAAGCGACATAGTGATGGATTCTAGGAAGAAGTGCATCAATCAATTTAAGTCAAAACTCGGTTTTTATAGCATGAAGAGAATTGAGTTTTTCACAGTACCAACAAAGAAGGTAATTTAAATTTGTTATTAATTCATTTAATTTAAGTAAACGCTAAAGATAGAAATGGATTAATGTTCTTCTAAAATAAAAGTATTGTAAAAATAAATAGGATTATAATTCTAGTTCAAAACTAGTTCATTTCGATAAAAATATGTTTATATCTTTTCAAATATGGAATTTTTCGTCCCAATTCTTCACAAATCATTTCTTATGATTCTACACAAATTATTACTATTTTTAATAATTTTATCAAGGCCCGTACAGTCGATTTCCATCAACGGACATCGAACAGCACTTACAGCGACCTTTTCCAAATTTGATTAGGACGTAATTCCAAATCCAACTGTTAGATTTCAAATCTCTAATATTCGTTAAAAATCTCTTTTCGATACGAACCCAATGGTTCCGGTTTTAGGAGAATCCGACGGCCGTCTCCCGTAATATCAATTCGAAGTCAATGGTCGAAATTCGCGAACTGCCGCGGCGCTGCACGTTCCATTCAGGCCATTATATATATATAATATATATTATATATATTTCATCGATTTCCTTTCAAAATGTATTTTATAAATCGTTTTAAATTCGTTTTCAAAACGATTTCAACTTCATATTCAATTTCTAATCAAAATTGAATATTCCATATCATTAATCTATAAATGATAATATTTTCAAAATGTTATATTTTGAAATCACTTCCTTTTCTATATTCATTATAAAAATGAATAAAATCGATATAAATATCGTTCGCGTCAAATTGGCGCATATCTAACCAACATGGCTTTATATATTTCAATAACTTTGTTATTCTATTCAACAAATGAATATTTTCTTCAACACATGAATATTCTTTCTATTCAACACATGAATTTATATTTTATAATATTCCATATTTTCCAAATTGGAATGAGGCTCAATCAATTACCATATAATGTTAATTATATGGATTTTCTACAACACGTGTATATAATAGCAACGATAAATCATCAACCATCAGCCAGAGTGCACCACACAAGTGCATAAGCATTAAATATAAATAATTAACGCTTACACAGTCTGTCAACCCATCGATTGACATACAACTAAACAATCGGGATTAGTGTACGTCAAATATCATCCCAATACCCGTGTGGGGTTTCAAATCAACAAACATAGATTTTTATTTGTGCAGTTGGGCGACGTGTAAAATTTTCGTCCCAATCAATATCCTTCAAATGGGTGTACATAAACAAATCGTTCGATTTGTAAATGAATATTTATTCTACTTCAACACATGAATATATATTTTATTTCAACACATGAAATTTATATTTTATTTCAACATATGAATATATATTCTATTCAACATATGAATTTTATTCTGTTCAACACATGAATTTTATTCTGTTCAACACATGAATTTTATTCTATTCAATACATGAATTTTATTCTATTCAGCACATGAATTTTTACTTTCCGTTCCACCTCACAATTAATTTTCACACAAACAAATCAATCCAAACGCAATCAAACAAACAAGTCGTCCATGGTCTGTGGACGACGGGTGTCGGGTGCTGCTAAGCACCGTCTGCATCCTAGTATATATTTCAACTAGAAAATTAAATAAAAGTGAGGAGTTCTCACCGAGGGTTCCACTCCGCCATTTCGTTTCTGAATAGCATGGATTTGCCCGCACTTCCAACGCAGTCGTCTCCATGCTGTTCATATTAAAATCACATTTTTAATATGATATTCTATACATTAAAAATCATATTTTTAATACTCTACTAATATAAAAATCATATTTTTTTATTCTTCTAAAAATATTATTTCATATATACTATAAAAATTATATTTTTATCTTTCTAAAAATAATCTCATAACTCGATAAAAATTCTATTTTTAGCTTTCTAAAAATCATATCATACATATGATAAAAATTACATTTTTATCGAACTAAAAATCATATTTTTATCAAACCAAAAATCATATCTTTTCAAATTCAAAAATCCGATCTTTCTTTGTATATAAATCCTATCATTTTCAAATTAAAAATCATTTCTTTATGTGATGAAAAATCATTTCTTTTCTATATTGTTGTCCACATAAATAAAGATCCAACCTTTATACGCTATGAATATATAAAAAAAAATCAATTGTTATTCATAAAATATAAACTGATTTAAAAATATGTTTTTAACTTAAACTAAAATCAGATTTAAAATAAAGTATAAAAAACTCACCTTTATTGGTTAAAAATCGAATCTTGTGCCAGAGGGGGTCCACGTCGGAAGGGGGTTCAGAGAGCGGCGAGGTCGAGCTCAGGCGGGGCGTGGCGGTTGCTGACCGGCCCAGGCGGTGGGGGTTCGTTATGGTGGTGGCGGCTTGGGGATACGGGATCTGGACAGGGGCTTCGGGTTTACTGAGAGAGGAGAGAGAGAGCAGGAGGGGTGGCAGCTTTGGCGTGGGCGGCGCCGGAGGCGCGGTGGCCCAGGTGGCCACGGCGGCGGCCATCCACCCCTCCATCGCGGTTTTTTTTAATAACCGATTTGATTTTGAAGAACGGGGGGGGGGGGGTGGCTGAGATGTAAGAGAAAAGGGTTGACCAAAAAATTTCAATGTATTTTAATATTAAATATTAATTTCAAAAAGTAATTTTTTATTTCGAACTCCAAACGAAACCCGCCAACCGCCGCCCCTAGCTAAATACCCCCATTCCGAACATAATAGGATATGTTTCGAAAGTCAATTTGATCATTTTGATCAGTTTTCATTTAAATTAAAATTTAAATCTATACATTCAATTTTAAACGCACATTTCAATTTACCAGGGCCACATATTAACTCTAAAAATTCTAGAAAAATTATTTCTAGCTTCGTATTGACGATACGGTCCTAACAAAACTAATTTCGTCAAATTCTGAGACCGTTTGAAAAATGGCCATTTTCTGGTCGATCCAAATTGACTAAAACTATTAGAACACGTTTTCCTTTGCCATGCTCACATATTGATTCAGAAAATTATGAATTTTGGAATATAGCAATAACTAGACATCCCGGATCCAACAAAAGAGGTTTCGTCAAAAACAGAGGTCGTTTGCAAAATTTCCATTTTCAAGGGCCAGAATTCCATAGCGACTATTCTGAATTTTCAACTAGGCATATCTTTTTATACCCGCTATGAAATTTCAATTTTTCGGATTTGTTGGAATGATATTTTCAAATAGATTCTAATATTTTTGGTTTCACTAAAATCCGGTTTATTTTGAATCCTGCACATTCATTTGAAATTTGAAATCGAATTTTCGAACTACCGCGCCATTTTCAATTCCTTTTATATTTAAAATAAAATATTTATATTCTAACGACGATTCAAATAAATATATACATTCGAATTCTATCAAAATAAATTTCTCGTCGTTATTATTTAAAATAAATCATTTTAAATATTCAAAATTCGCTAAAATTGCCACTTTAAAATTTTTAAATTGGCTTGGATTTCCGGGTTATTACAGGGAGCGAGGACAATGGATCCACTTCGGGTATGGGCTCATGGGTTTCCCATTTGCCTATATGGTCTTTATGGAAAAATAATGGAAGTGGTGTTTGATCTCTTATTTGCATCATTTGCTTGTTAAGATTAAGCGTAAGTGAATGTATTCTATCCTTTAGTTATAGTAAAGACGAAACGGTTTGTTGCATATAGCTTAAATTAGAAGCTTGTTTCAAGTATAATGGCATAAATAGCCTTTTTCAGTTGCTTTGTAAACATATTAATGTCAGTTTGGAGCGTGACTGTTGCTTTGTGTTTTAAAAAAAATCTTTGCTAGGAAAAACAAAGTGCACGTGCAGAATCTATTACTGCTCAAAAGGAGAAAAGTGAAGCTCAGAGACTGGCAATGGAGAGACTGAATCAAATAGAAAGAGCAGAAAGAGAAGTCGAAAACTTAGAGAAGGAAAAAACCATACTAACTGAAGAAATCGAAAGGTTGCATGGGTCTGAAATGGATGCTCAATCTAAAGTATCTCTACTTGAATGTAGGGTCGATAGTAAAATGATGACTTCGCGAGGTAAAATATTTTGAATGGATGAGTCTCTACAGGAAGATGAACGTACCAGTAATAGAACGAAGACTGGAAGTGCCAGTAGTCCTTTGAAATACAATGATACAGAAGATAGAGGCTCGACTTTTAGGCATGACATGAAAGAAGATACTAGTCTCAGTCGAGGAAATAAGGAAAACGGTTCGAGGCTCAATGGAATTTGTTGTAGTTGCTTTATGTACTTGAGATACTTGTATGATTTATAAAAAATGATGAGAGTTTGAAAATTCTAATATATTGTTTTGGTTCATGTTTTAAGTTTGTTTGATATCTTTAGTTTTATAGATAGTATGTTCTGAAATGAATTCTTTTATTAATAATATGTATATAATTTGTTCATATATTACAACTTTAAATAATATTTTTAATCAAATATATTACAACAGTTATAAACTGTTGTAATAAAGTTTATTACAACGGTGGAAAATAGTTGTAAAATATACATTTCACAATGGCGTCGCAACGGTGCAAAAAAGTTGTAAAAGATTTTAGTCTATTACAACTTCTTAATAGACGACAGTGGCTCAACCGTTGTAAAAACTCTTTTACATATGTTTTCCACCGCTGTAATATGGTCAATTTGTTGTAGTGGTCGTTAATGAGTTATTTCAATTTTTTTCATTTATACGCAATCCAACGGTAATGGCCTAGGCTCTTGATAGCCTAGGTTCGACGTAAATAAAAGGCATACAAAAGACTAGAAAATAAAAGATAGAATAGGTAGAAGTATACATGAACATATAATCACAGAAAATTGAAATAGGTTATTTAAGAGTAAAAGAACAACATATAAGAAATAACTTATAAGTACTGCTTATTTCAGATCCAACAATTTACTTTCAAAACCCTTTTAAAATAATAGATATAAAAATGATGTAAACTCATAATGGTTGGACTAAAGAAGAAAAATACCTCTTTTGTATGCATATGTTGTTGTAGAAGAAAGCCCGCTTTTAGATTTGTTGTTGTAGAGTAATCAGAATTATCCTTTCTAATTTATGGTTGGGCAACACCTCAGAATTTCCATATTTTATTAAGAAGAAGGTTAGGAGGAAGAAGAAGGAAGAATATATTTGTTTGTAGAGAACAGTGAGGCTGCCGGCCTTTATATAGACTACCTAGGATAATCCCTTATCGTTAGATTTTAGATTTCCAATCCAACCGTACATGCAATGTTGAGTCAGCGAACGAACTTGGTTAAGAATTCAGTCTAAATACGAACTCTGGAATTTGTCTTAGCTCATTGGTAGGTCGACCCACTCTTACCTGTGTCTAGGGCTATCAGTGGGTCGTGTCGGGTCGGGTTCATGTCGGGTCAAGTCAGGTTCGGGTCAATTATTAAATGGGTTGGGTCAACCCGTTTAATAAACGGGTCAGCTTTTGTCAACCCGAACCCAATCCGTTTATAAACGTGTTGACCTGACCCGACCCGTGTAACCCGTTTATCTAATCGGGTCGGGTCGGGTTGGGCCGGGTTGACCTGTTTTGACCTGTTTATGTATTTTCAGAAATCCCATAAGCAATTAAGCTTGCTACATGCATACTGCATAACCAGCTATGCAATACACATACATAGAAATATAGAATCCATACTCCAAATTCCGAAATACATCTAGATCGAATCATCTCCAAATAGTGATACAAATTACATTGAAACACATAACGAAACTGTAAGAAGTTGAATTATAGCTTCCTAATCTTAACCAAAGCAATGTTTTCTTCGACATCCAGCAATTCCACATTTTGCTTATTACTTTTGAATTCCTTGCACTCTGCAGTCTGCACAATGGAATACAAAAACGTGATGTATACCACAAGCTTAGACAAACTAGCTAGAGGAGATCTTACGCATAAGAAAGAATATTTGGACATACAGTATGATCATACAGCATGAGCCGAAAAGAAATGCAAAATCATACACCGAAAAGAGATGCAAAATCATGATTCTATGTATAATTGTCTTCACCTAAATAAAGATAAAAAGTGAGCATACAGCATGAGCCGACCATTTGTAGGGTACTATCTCAACTCTCAAGCATTATAACTAAAAGTGAACATACAGCATGAGCCGAACATACAACATGAGCCGACCATTTGAATATAAGTTGCAGAAGGTAATTAAAATTTTCAAAGTACATCGGAAGATATAACTTGATCATAAAGGATACTTGACTGTTCTATCATGAATGCATGGATGGATTGCTTAGACTTGGAGCTTATGAAAATTATGTGTTTGATATACTACTGCTTAGTGGTAGCTCGGAGCTGCTGCTTAGCAGCAGCTCAGCACTGCAGCAGCTCAATGGCAGCTTTGAGCTGCGGCTCGGCAGCAGCTCCGAGCAAGACATATCGGCACATTTGCAATGCATAATAAATAAAAGTTGCAACTAAGCTTTATATAATAAAAGAAGACATATCGACACATTTGAAAAGTTATAACTAAAAAATGCTAATGTTATTAAACATACCGGTTAATTGAGTTGACGCTGATTGTTAGAAGAGCACTCAGCGGTTTGAGAGTGGATGCCATTGATTTCTAGGTTGCTAACGTCCTCCGTTAATTCTTCAAGCTTAATAGGCAAAGTAGTAGCACCTGTCAAGTTAATATAGTTATATAAAATCAAATTTTATATAATGGACAACAAAGTAAGAAATTTAACCTCCATTCCCAAATATCCAATCTCGTGTGCATACGATTGCCTCTACAACTTCGGGCTTAAGTGCACTTCGACATTGACCGAGAACTCGACCACCTACACTAAATGATGCTTCCGATGCAACAGTGGATATAGGAATGGATAGCACATCACGATCCATAATAGACAATTCTGGAAATCCGAATTGATTTTCTTTCCAATACTCAAGAATATCCAAATTTGTCTTCCTATCCAACTTTGGTTCATCCAAGTACAATTCTAGTTGAGTTTTTTGAGCTGAAAATGTAAATTCTTCGCTCTCAAAATTGTCAAAATCCTATATATATATATATATATATGCTATATATATATGTGTAAGAATCACAGTAAATACTAAATTGTGTAATAGAAGAGAAATTTTTAAAGTTTGAATGCATGGTTATATAAATTTCACCTTCATCACGTCCAAGCATTCTTTAGAAACTAAGATATCCCCTGTAGAAGATTGACTCTGACTACTAGAAGTGGTGTCTACTTTTTTACCATACATTTGCATGTAAATATCAAAAAGAGAAAACAAAGTATCACGAACTTTGCTCATTTCTACAGAAGCACCACCATAAAGTCTCTTATACGAAAACTCCACAAACTGAATCTTATACCTAAGATCTAGAATAACAGCAATCGAGAGAATAAGACTATATGTCTTCCAATACTTATCAAAATTTTCCATCATACCACGTGCAATCCTACTCATAAAACTACCACCATCAACCAATGCTTTTCGCAAAGTATCTTGAACAACAAATACTTGAGGAAAATACAAATTTGCAGTAGGATATTTGGAGCCAGAAAAGAGACAAGTCACCTCATAGAAGACCTTTAAGAACTTACAAATTTGTTCCACCTTAACCCATTCAGATTGAGACATAGCGTGTTTATAGTTGGAATCACCCAACTGTAAATGATGGAAAGCACGCTGATAATAAATAGCACTCTCAAGCAAGAGAAAAGTGGAATTCCATCTAGGAGGAACATCCTGTCGTAAACCTTTCCTACACTCCAAAGAAACATGAGATATGCACTCTAAAATTTTTTGCTTCCTTGCTTGTGAACCTCTTACATATTTAATGCTCTCTGTAATTTTTTTTGAAAGGCATTTTAATCTTATTCACAACAACAAATTACACATATACATTATAATCAACTATATAATGTTAGCATTGAGGAAAAATAAGCTATGATCAATACAAGGTAAATGAAAAAACCTCAATGCTAACCTAAAATTAGACAGCATATATGAAACTGACCCAAGTACTAATTACAAAACATTGCTCAGAAAACAAGAGCTTCAGTAGCAACCTCCATAGATAAAGAAAGAATGAGCCAAATCTGAACATGATTAAAGTCACCATAACTGAATTGCAAATCACAAACCCCTAATCATGCACTCTTTTTCAGTATTGCATTAGTTAAAACTGAAAACATTGCATCAGAACTCAATTCTGTAGAAGAAAAAATTCCATGATTTCTTTCAGACCAAATTTCGAGTAGAAAATCTTTAAAACTTTTAAAAGAATTAATCCTCCTTTCGATTTCCATCTAGTAGCTTTAAACAAGTTGAACCATTCTTCTTTACTATTGCTTGAAGGTTGATGCAGCTTTCCAAAGTCCAGAATTCTCTTCCATAACTGATGCACATAACAGCACTCAAAAAACAAATGTGTGTTACATTCAGTATCAGCTCGACGGAGAACACATATATCATCAGTGGTAATTCCTAATTTGAACGGCTTATCTTTGGTGTTTAAAGCATTTGACATCACCTTCCAAAGCAAGAGATTTTTCTTTGCATTACTCATCAAATTCCACACTCTTTTATACCAAGGAAAGATTTCTTTATCACCATTTAAAAGATCATATACTAGCCTGATGGAGTGAGACTTACCCATCCAAGGAATGCTAGCATTTCCAGTTTTAAAGTTATTAGAAATTTCATTCCAAAGCCTTCTTAACACTACAAAACTACTATGCGGCAAAATGAGTTCACCTTCATGTATCAGAACATTAATTTTAGCAGATTCTGATATGCCACAATTCCTTCTCAAATTATATTCTACCACATCATATAAAATTAAAACCTTACCTGCCCAAGGTAAATGCCAAAATGAACCAGTCATATGATTAGCAGAGCATTGGATAAATGGTAGAAAAGTGCTTCTTAGTCTCAGGATTTGCCTCCAGCTCCAACTACAAAAATTTGGGATTTGCATTGTCCAGAAATTCTTTTTACCATCAGATTACTCTTCACAAATTTGGACCACAAACAATTCTCATCAGTGAAAATCTTATCAATATATAAAGAAATGGCTGCCTTATTCCATTGAAAAAGATTGATAATCCTAATCCTCCATTTTCTTATCTTCACATAATTTCGAGAAAGCTATAGGGATAATCTTCTTAGCAAAAGGATCACCATGCCAGAGAAACTTATTCATAGCGCTAACTACCTTGTTAATGAGTTTAATGGAAGAATATAATGTCTGGAATAATACGATGTCATAGAAGTGAAAATAGATTGAATGACTATGAGCCTGCCAGCTTGTGATAATTGACATAAGGGCCATTGCTTCAACTTTGCAATAATCTTCTCATATAAAGGCATAAAACTAGCTCTTGTTATTCTACCAGTGAAGACATGCAGTCCCAAATATTTAGAGTATTCAGGAAGTACATTCAGTCCAGACACTTGAACTAATTTATTCAAAGCAGATTGACTAAGCCCAGCAATTTTAATGCGAGACTTCTTTAAATTGATTTCCAAGCCAGTTATTTCATAGAATGATTGAAGAACATTAAGCAGACATTGAATATTTGCTAAAATAGGCTTGGTAAAGATAATGAGGTCATCAGCAAAGCAAAGATGGGTAATCAAAGGATTCTTACATCTAGAATGAAGCTGCAGATTACCTAATTTCACTTGTTTGATGATCAGAGAATTAAGGACTTCCATATCACGAATGAATAAGTATGAGGAAATGGGATCTCCTTGCCTAACTCCCCTTTTACTATTGAAGTAACCATGCAAAGAACCATGCCTTGAGATTGAAAACCTTGGTGTTGAAATACAGGTGTAAATCCAAGCTAAAAAAGGTTTTGGAAAATTCATTCTCAACAAAATAGCAATTATTGATGACCATGAAACACTATCAAAGGCTTTATTAATGTCAAGCTTTAACATATAACGAGGAGATAAGTTCTTCCTATCATATCCATGAAGCAACTCTTGGGCAATCAAGATATTATCACTTATAGATCTACCAGGCACAAATGCAGATTGGTTGCTTGAAATAACAGTAGGAAGAACAGATTGCATTCTATTGGCCAACACTTTAGAAAATATTTCGTAGAAAACACTATAACAAGAGATAGGCCTAAAGTCTGAAACATGTGAGGGATTCTCAATTTTGGGGATCAAAGCAATATAAGTGGTTGTAAATGAAATTGGTAAGGAATTGGAAAAGAAAAAATATTTTATTGCCTCAGAAATATCATTACCAAAAGTCGTCCAACATTTTTATAAAAAGTAAGCATTAAATCCATCTGGCCCTCCTGAACTTGTTGGATCCAATCCCTGTACTGCTAATTTTATTTCATCATTAGTAACTGGTTTGATAAGCTCCATTGATTGGCCTTTTGAAAGGTAAGGCAGTTCAATATTAAAAAGAGGCTTTATATTGCAAGGAGGAAGAACTTCAGGAGCTAGAATAATCCTGAAATATTCAACAAAAGCTTTATCTATGTCATCTTGAGAGATAAGTAAATTACCATCAGCATCATGTATCATGTGAATAGCTTCTCTCATTTTATTCATTTTCAAAGAATTGTGAAAATATTTAGAATTCCTATCAGCTTCCAATTCTACCGTAAGGTAAGATTTCTGCTTCATAGAGTGAAATTCAATATCCAACATAAAATTTAGCTTGTCTTGCAGATCTTTTTCCAAAATATGTAATTGAGAATCCTGAGGATTAGCAATTAAAAGGTTCTGCACTTGAATCAGTTCAGATCTAATAAGAGTAGATTGCTTAGTAACATCACTAAAATTATGTTTGGACCAAGCTTTGAGATGGAATTTGAGGAGCCTCAACTTATAGATCAACTTGTCTGAAGGGTTCCTTCCATAATTTTGCTTCCAAACCTGCAATAGATACCGGAAAAATCCTCATGAGATAACCAAAAATTAAAAAAATTGAAAGAAGACTTCCCTTTTCCAATGGCATTAGCTTCACCCCAGTAAAAAAAGTAAAGGACAATGATCAGAAATTGTGGGAGGTAGGACTCGATAAGAAGGATAAGGATAGAAATTAAGAAAAGAGGAATTGACAAGTAAGTGATCGAGTTTACAAAGAGTGGGATTACCAGAGTGACTCTTATTAGACCAAGTATACGGTGATCCAAGCCAATTAAGAGAAGACAGTTTAGATTTGATCGTAGCTTGATTCAGGGGAGCTATATCTTTGATTGAGAGCGAGCATCCACCCAATTTATGAAAAGAAGAAAACGTGCAATTAAAATCTCCTCCTAGAATCCTTGGATCTCCAAAAGGATTGAGATTGTGAAGATTGTTTAGGAAAGAAAGGCTCAAAGAAAAAGCATTTTGAGCATAAACTGATGTGAGCAAAAAGACAGTATCATAGGGTAAGTAAATACGCTTATAGTGAATAAATTGGTCAGATGAAGACAATTTGGAAAGATTAAAAACTTGAGGATTCCATAAAGTCAATAAACTACCAAAATTAACTTCATCAAGATTGTTATTAGATTTCCATTTTGGGGATATAAAAGCACTGCTTTAGCTGTTAAGAACGAGTCCAACTTTAGTTTCAAACAGGCATAACAAATGAATTTTACTGCTTTGAATAAAAAATTTAACTTCACTTTGCTTTGAGGGAAGATTCATCCCTCTAATATTCCAAAAGCAGATATTATGTGTAACACCCCGTATTTTCTGAGAATATTAAAATAACAAATTAAAGAATAATTAATTTGAAAAAGAAGAATGAGAAAAGAATAATGTTTAGTATTGTTCTAAGGTTTGTAAGCAAAAGACATACTAGCTCATTTGGTTAGAACATGTGACTTGCATACAAGAGGTACAGAGTTCGATCCCCGCCAGTGCCATATTTTTGTTTTAGGGGAATGACTAAAAAGTGGCTTAGTGTGAACGCAGTTCAAAAAGTAGTTTAGTGTGAAAATGGTTCATTGGGAAGATAGATAAAAAGAAAAAACATATAGAAAACATATATATATATATATAAATGACGTGTACGCATCATGTGGCTCACGTGCCGCATTTTTTTTTGTTGGTCAAGGATTGTCTTTTTTACGTGGCCTTCTCTGATTGGCTTTGTGACAAATTCTGAGGTGTTAGGGCTTATGTGTCATGCTATGATTGGCTGAGTGACACATTGCTTTAGTTGGATGGCTTTGATTACTCCTAGACTTATTTAATGGCTAGAATTAAACCTAGACTTCTATATAATCAACTCAAATCCTAAACCTAAAACACATAAACACATTCTTTGTAGCCACCATGCTGTCCAATTCAAATCTTGTCTAGCCACCTTCTTCTTAAAAAAATTATAATCTAATTAGAAAGCTTCAAGTAAGAGAAAAAGGTTTTTGTTTCAAAGTAAGAGATTTCTGCTTCAAATCAATAGTCAACATCAAAGGATAAGCTTTACAAATTCAGAAAACAGATCCCAGAAAACAAGACTTTCTTTTCTTTGTAAGTCCTGTTATTATTTAGATGTGAACGATTAAAAGTTGTGATTTATAATAAAATGAAAACTAGAGTAATTCCTAGTTGTAAGATAATGATGATGCTGATTTATGCCTATTCTTGTAACGATTCTATCGTATATGCTTGTGAGATTATTGTGGTTATTATGTTGATGTTAAACCAATCGTATATTACGTAAATTTGATGACTTTTTCATGTTATTGAGTCATGCAAGTTGTTTAGATCTATGTTTATTGAATCATGCAAGTTGTTTAGATCTACATTTAGATCTATGTTTATTGAATCATGCAAGTTGTTAGGCTAAGACATGTATTATGTTTAGATCTATGTTTATTGAATCATGTAAATTATTAGGCCAAGACATGTATTATGTTTAGATTTACATTTAGATCTATGAAAATTGGATCCAAGATTAAAGTTCACACTCACATGCCTTGTTAAACTTGTGTAAAACCATATGCTTAAGATTCATGTTTGTTGGATCCAAAATAAAAGTTCGTATTTACATGCCTTGTTAAACTTGTGTAAATCCATATGTTTAAGATTCATGATTATTGGATCCAAATTAAAAGTTCACATTCACATGTCTAGCTGAACTTGTGTAATTCTATATGCTTAAGGTTTATGTTTATTGGACCCAAAATAAAAGTTTACATTTTATGCCTAATTGGATTTGGGTAATTTCATATGCTTAAAGACTCATGTTAGTTGGATCCAAAAATGCAAGTTCACTATATTATGCCGCGTTTACATGACACATGTTTAGTTAGTTCCTTATTATTTTATGTTGTGTGAATGGTACAAGCTCCCTTCTTTCCCCTTTTGTATTTAAGTTAGGCTAAGTTACGAGCCTAACATTCGCGAACGTATGACAGGGGTAACATTGGGAAAACCTTAGAAATTATTATTGGCATAATTTAGCCCATAGATAAATGAATGGTTAGTGGCATAAAAATGGTATAATCTATATACAAAAAATCTTGAATATGATTTAGAGGAAAAATCGGGCATGGCTTGAATGGCAATAATTGTGGAAAATTTACATATAAATTTGAAAGATAAATACGTAAATTAAGAAAAAGACGAATGTGCCTAACCCGAGGTTAGATTGAGATTTGGTGTAAAACTGCCCGGAACCGACCGACACATCCAGTAACCACAACAACACCTATCTAATGTGAGAGGTTAGTGCATCATGCCCAAGAAAAACCCGAGGTTAGATTGTTGTGGTGTAAAACTGCCCGGAACCGCCCGGCACATCCAGTAACCGCAACAACACATATCTAATGTGAGAGGTTGGTGCATTAATAAATCAATTAATGCTAATGAACAAGATGGATGACTAGGGTTAAGTTCAAAGGAACACTTGACCAATATAACAAGATGAATGACTATGGTTAAGTTCATAGGAACACTTAACCAATATGAATGACTAGGGTTAAGTTAATGAGAAATACTTAACCAATATAACAAGATGAATGGGTAGGGTTAAGTAATAAGAAACACTTAACCAATATAACTTAATTTGTGGTAAGGTTAAGTTAAAATAAGAGGGCAACACTTAACCAATATAACTTGATTTGTAGTAGGGTTAAGTTAACACAAGAAGGTAACACTTAACCAAAGTAATATGACAAGTGGGTGGGTTAAGTTAACTTGAATTGATTGATGACACTTAACTAATACAACATGATGAACACGTGGGGTTAAGTTCACAAGAAACACTTGACCAATACAACTTGATGGACGAACGTGGTTAAGTTAATAGAAAACACTTAACCAATCCAACATGATAAGCGAGGAGGGCTAAGTTAATAAGAAACACTTAACCAACATGACATGATGAATGGGCGGGTTAAGTTAACATGAATGGACAACATTTAACCAATACGACGTAATGTACGGGAAGGCTATGTACATATCGGGTTGGTGGGTAATATTAGTACATATAGGCCCACAAAACTTAACCGTTAAATAAATATGCTTGAATCAATGGGAGGGTTAAGTACATCTCGTGTAGGTGGGTAATATTAGTACATATAGGCCCACAAAACTGAACTTTTAAATAAATACGCTTGAATCGATGGAAGGGTTAAGTACATCTCGTGTAGGTGGGTAATATTAGTACATATAGGACCACAAAACTTAACCGTTAAATAAATATGCTTGAATCGATGGGAGGGTTAAGTACATCTCGTGTAGGTGGGTAATATTAGTACATATAGGCCCACAAAACTTAATCGTTAAATAAACATGCTTGAATCTATGGGAGGGTTAAATACATATTGGGTTGATGGGTAATATTAGTAAATATGGGCCCACAAACTTAACCAGCAGGAGGCCCTAGTAACGGGGACCCATTTCAGCAGTAACCCACATAGATGTATCATGGTACCCTGAAACTAGGCAGGGTGGGGCACGATTACTGGGATAATTGTAGGCAGTCAAAGCAGCGGCAGGGGGTACGTCAATGTAGGTTTCGACGGTTTACGGGCGTGCAAGTACTCCGGAGTGGGAAAAAGCAGGCACTGTGTACCAGTAGTTATACACTGTGCATCTTGAATCGTGTCGGGTTGCTATCATAAGGATTGATACACCTTATGGTGGGACCAACACAGGGTATCTACATGCAAGAGAGGGCCGATTGACACAGACACATGGAACGTTAATGCAAGTAAGGAGCAGACCGATAGGGTAGTAAGGTATCTAATACATTCATGGCAATTAGGCAGATTGAGGTGGAATCCTCATAATAGATGTACACCTGAAGGCTACCACAGTTGCGGGGATTGGGATCACGTTATCCTATGATCATTTTATATAGACTACTAGTTGGGACACTAGTTAAGTGGTGCAGAGAAGTAAAATGGGTGTGATAGCATATTCAGTCTTATTATCTTATTTCTAGGGTGATGTCCTAGATTCAATTTATTCATGTCATAACCCTTTTCTTGTTTGCATGCTAAATAGTCACTGGACTTACCAGATTCATGTCTGACCCATTTTCTTTCGTCTTCTTTTCTTCCGTCCCCCCCCCCCCCTTAGGTCTGTAGGGAGGGAATACTTCAGCTTAGATCGGATCATTTCCAGCTTGAAGAAAGTAGATGTATTGCATGGAATCTTTTTCCTTGGGCTATGGCTTCGGATACTCTCTTATTGGGGATTTATGCTATCTTACTGTTGTTTTAATGATTCCTTATGTTTTAATTCAAGACAAAAGTTCTATGTATTAATTTTAGGTATGATTGAGGGAATTGTTGTAAAAGCTTGACTGAATTAAATTGTTTATCTGCTGCTTTATTTGTCTGTCTTGTAATTTATCTGCATCTTTTACCTATAATGCTCGACCGAAGTTAAGGCATTCCCTCTGTGAGTGACCTTATCGGAGGTGGGGTGTTACACTTGGTATCAGAGCTGAAGGTTACCGGATCGGATAAAAGATTTGAAAAATTATTTTCAAAACGGTTTTAAAAGAAGCATTTTCAAAAGAAAAGTTTTGTTTTAAAGGCGTATTCCCCTAAGCCATATGCACTATATTTTGATCCTCTGTTTGAATCCTTGTTTCCTTCTTTCCTAAGTCTCCGGGGCTCCTGGCTTTCTGGGAGGTAACCTCATCGCGGCATGGTTCCGTAAGCTCGACGAGACTATGACACTTGTCAAAGGGAAAATAAGTGCCCAATTTCCATCTATAGCTGTAGTAGTTTCACCTGCGGCTAATTTTCTTTCGAGCTTTGTAGGATTCTCCATGCGATGGAGGCAGCTTTTGAGAGACCTGTCAACAAGTTACACAAGGATGGAAAAGATGAGAATGAGGGAGTTTGGCTAAGGAGCACAACACAAGGATGAAGAACTCATGGATATGGACTTGGTTCACAAAGGAGGGGAGGAAAGAATAGTAAAACTTAAAACAAGAGGAAGTATCTTTATTTTGGTATAACCGGTCGTATAATTAAGGGCAAGGGCAAGAACAAAAGACATGATTTTCCGGAAGGCAAGTGCATGCTCTCACCACCAGCATACCTGAGAGAGAGGTAGTAAGGTTTCTGTTGAAAAGTTTAGCTTTTCTTCCTGATCATCCTGCTAGTACTCTTTTTGATTTTGGCACTTCGCATTCGTTTATGTCTGCTTCCATAGTTGAGTCTCTGCACCCTAAAGCTTGTATAGTAAGGGATCCCATTATTGTCTCAAGTCCAATTTGTGGTTCGGCTCATTTATCTTTGCTTTGTAAGGATTTGAGATACTTATGTTTTTGGTTTCATGGGCTATGGGTTGATTCTAGGCATGGATTAGTTAGCTAGTAATTGTGAAAGGAGGATAGTTAGACTTTCGACTTGCCTCGGGAATACCCTTGAAATTTCGTGCGATCCTAAGGGATAAGTTTGTATTAGCTACCTAGAATCATTTATGTATTTATCGACGATTTTCGATCCGTTAGAGTAGTCCATGAGTACGCAGATGTTTTTTTGATTAAGGTTAGGAGTTTTCCCCCTAAAAACTCGAGATAGACTTCCGCATATATCTAGTTGACAATGCAAAGCCAGTTATGTGATCAACGATAGTTTTGGAGCAGGATTGGCGAGGATAGCCAGAGTCGGTGAAGTGCTCTGTAACACCCCACATCCGTTAGTGTCACTCACAAAGGGAATGCACTAAGTTCTGTGGAGCATTTAGGGTAAAAGATGCAGATAAATTACAAGACAGACAAAAATTACAACAGCGGAAAATAAAACTTTGCTTTATTGATAAAATAGTTTGTACAACGATTTCTTTATAATATCATAGTATCATCTGTCTTACAAAATAAAGAAGCATAAAACAACATTTATATTCCCCAGTGTAGCAAGAGCCAGCCATAGCATCTGAAAAGAGAATCCAAGCAAAACTTCGACAAATCTTCAAGCTGGGAAAGAGTGACAGTCTGACTTAACCTGAGTTATACTATTCCCTCCTTTACTACCTGGGGGGGGGAACGGAAGAAAAGAAGACGAAAGAAAAACAGAGTCAGACATAAAGCCTGAGTAAGTTCAGTAACTTCTAGCATGTGAACATGGGAAAAACAAAACGACATGAATTAACTGAATACAAGATAACACCATGACGATAGGGTCAGCAAGATTAGACAAGATAATCACAAGGTATGCTAAGATAAGATAAACTGGATATGCTCTAATACTTTCGCCGCTTCGCTATTTCCTTGATATACTGGTTTCTATATCTCTGCACCACCTAACTAGTGTCCCAACTAGTAACGATAACGTGATCCCAATCCCTGTAGTTCCCATTGCCTTCAGGCATACATTTATTATTTATTACCTAGATCTAATCTAGGGTTTTCTATCAAGTGCTTTCTAGATTCAACTAGAGTTTACGCTATCTGCTGAACGCTTCTCGGATTCAGGGTTTATGCCACCTAGTCCAACTAGGGATTATGCTACCTGTCGAACGATGCCCCTAGTCTAGGACATACTACCTAGAGTGGTATATGTTCCTAGACTTCCCCACGCATGTATCACGAATCGTTATCGCTTGTCTAGATGCACATGTCCTGTAATGTGCGGCCCGAGTCCTGTGGCAGGGCAAATCAAGAAACACAGAACTCGGTCGGGAGCTTTCAGATATCTACCGATGCAGATGCTAAGGTCTGTTTTTATTCCAGTGGCTATGGTCCCACTCGACCCCTCCCTCAACTAATGAAAGACACACCTTGAAAAATGAGAACTATACGCAGACCCCCCTATGCCCCACTAACCTATGGCCATCCTCACCCATAACTAGATAGCAAGTATATGGTCTTTTGGAGTTCTCCGCCTTTCCGCTTCACGTATCTCGATTGACTCAAGATGAATGGTAGACGACGAGTTGCTATCACAGGGCTACCGTTTTCTCGCCGAATCACGCCGGTCCATCCTAGTCTTTAGGTTGCCATATATTGCAACCAAGGCATACCCCTGGTTCTTCTAACGCAGACCTTAACCTCTGTGAGCCCAGGAGGATCATCTGCAGCCTCACAGAGGGATACCAAGAGTACCCTCACGTCCCCTCGAAGCCTCGGGCTTCGTAACCCAATTCGTTGGAGCCTTCTTTTTACTCAGACGGACATTCGCTCCTTCCCGTGTTATACTAAGAATTACTACTTAGTTTTGCTAACTAAGGTTTACCACTTAATTTCCAGAATCGTTGTTTCCTTAACTAAGGTTTACTACTTAGCTCCTTTTAACTAAGGTTTACTACTTAGTTCTCTTTCCCGTCAATTTGGATTGGTTAAGTGTCATTAGTCAATTCAAGCTAACTTAACCCTCTTCATTTATCCTGTTAAACTGGTTAAGTGTTATCAGTAATTCATGTTGACTTAACCCTACCACAAACCAAGTTATATTGGTTAAGTATCTCTTATTACTTAACCCTATTCATCCTGTATTGGTTAAGTGTTCCTTTTTAACTTAACCTTGCCCATCTGTTTTAACTAACATGTTATTAATGGTTAAGTATTATCCCTTCATGTTTTATTTATTTATACATTTTCTCAGAGGCAGCATAAGGATAGAAAAGAATTGTGAATATAGAAGGAGACTAGGGCTGTTTATATAGTGTAGAAGTCAATGGATCTGGTCAGAATGGCGTCCGGATACAGAAAAACGAACCAGGCTGCAGATCTGGAAAAAGCGGGGGAGGTCGACCCCCAGGTCGACTACCCAGTCGACCCCCAGGTCGACTACCCAGTCGACCTGGGTGCCCCAGGTCGACTACCCAGTCGACCTGGGTCTTGGGCGGGAAAATTCCCGCCCAGCCCAATCTGGGTTCGATTTTGAATTTTGAACTCGTTTTCTGACCTGTTCGAATTTTAAATCGAATTCTGAAACTTCTGAAGACCATAGCTCCTTCATACGGAGTCCGATTAACGCAAACTCGGACTCTATCTCATGCAGAATTCCGAGACGAACGCAATGGCGTAGCCGGTTTCCCTTGATTTTGATTTTAAATTTTAATTCTGCTTTGATTTGTGAATCTTAGTGTTACAGAATTACGGGGTGTTACATTCTCCCCCACTTAAAAGGATTTCGTCCCCGAAATCTTCAAGTTAGGAAGAATGTGTCCTACCATCCAATCACCCATCTACTCAACCATTCAATCACAGGCATTCATTGTCCTTAAAAGATTTCTAATGCTTTCATGTTCATATGCATAGTGTGTGTATATGTCTTTATCTAATGCAAGATCAGGCGGTCTACTGATTCAGTTGACCTCCTTAATGCGAATCATGTCAGTGCCATGCGTCGAATCATGTATGCAAGCATCCCTAGTTATGTAAATACTTCATGTGTGCATAGCCATTCATCCATATGCAACATCCATATGATAACATATCAAGTTCAACTTACAAACAAATACATATTTGTAAATGCAATATGAAAGCGTCCGAACTGATCTCGTGCCTAATACGTATGTATATACATTCACGAGCAACCATTAGCAACCACTCGCAACCATCAACCATAACATGTTTCAAATACATGTTTACATCCAAAAGAGTTTTTACCTAAGGATCGAAGATACGACCTAGAGGATATACTTTGGAAAGAGAGAAACAATTATGCGAAAAGCTCCTACAAAAAGAAATCAAGGATGTACCCTTAAGAAAAAGGGTATGATGCTCGTATCTAGTCTTCTTGAGCTTTACTCCACTATATCTTAACTAATTTAACTTCACGATTGTGAAGTTTCTGACCTTCATTTCCAAAATAAACAGATGTTAACTATAATACCAAGTGTATATACTAAGATGATTAGAGGTCTCCCTCTTATACACCATGCCATAACTATAAGTGTCGAAAGGTTACTACGTGCTTTTTAGAGTGCCTGCCACAACTATTCATCTCTCACGCAAACCATCCTAGTCGAACTCGACATTCCTCAAGTACAAACCCCAAAGGCCTAAACCAATATCAGACAAGCACCCAAGGAATATCTCCTCCGAATTTAGACGATCTACGTGAGATGATATAAGCATACTCGATAGCTATTCTCAAATCCCTACTAACCAAAAATAAACTGATCGGACCACCAATTGGATTTGAGACTCTAGTGGGATCTTTCTACTATACAAGTACTATGGTGCAGAGACTCAACTATGGAAGTGGATATGAACAAATGCGAAACGCTAAAACCAAAGGAAAGAGTACGAACAACAAAACTAGACTCTTCCAACAGAACTTTACTACCTTTCTCCTAGGTACACTTGGTGGTGAAAGTATGTACTTTCCCTTCTGAAAATCTTGTTCCTCGTTCTTGCCTTTGTCCTTAATTATATGCCCTATTACACCATAGTAAAGATACTTCCTCTTGTCTTAGGTTTTATAATTACTTCCTCCTTTGTGAGCTGAATCTACATCCATGAATTCCTCATCCTCTTCCGTGTGTGGTCATGTCGACAAATCTCTCGAAAGCTGCTTCCATCGTACAGAAAACCCTATAAGCTTGAAAGAAAACTGGCCGTAGATGAAACAACTACGGCTATGGATGGAAGCCAGGCACGACTTCGCCCATCGATGAGGTTACCTCCCAGAAAGCTAGGAGCCCCAGAGACTCAAGAAAGAAGGAGACAAGAATTCAAACAGAGGAAGAGAAGATAGTGCGTATGGCTTTTGGGGAATATGCCTTTAAAACAAATCTTTTCTCTTGAAAAATGCTTCTTTTAAAACTGTTTTGAAAATAATTTTTCAAATCCTTTATTTGATCTGGTAACCTTTAGCTCTGATACCACGTGTAACACCCCACATCCATTAGTGTCACTCACAAAGGGAATGCACTAAGTTCTGTGGAGCATTTAGGGTAAAAGATGCAGATAAATTACAAGACAGACAAAAATTACAACAGCGGAAAATAAAACTTTGCTTTATTGATAAAATAGTTTGTACAACGATTTCTTTATAATATCAGAGTATCATCTGCCTTACGAAATAAAGAAGCATAAAACAACATTTATATTCCCCAGTGTAGCAAGAGCCAGCCATAGCATCTGAAAAGAGAATCCAAGCAAAACTTCGACAAATCTTCAAGCTGGGAAAGAGTGACAGTCTGACTTAACCTGAGTTATACTATTCCCTCCTTTACTACCTGGGGGGGAAAACGGAAGAAAAGAAGACGAAAGAAAAACAGAGTCAGACATAAAGCCTGAGTAAGTTCAGTAACTTCTAGCATGTGAACATGGGAAAAACGAAACGACATGAATTAACTGAATACAAGATAACACCATGACGATAGGGTCAGCAAGATTAGACAAGATAATCACAAGGTATGCTAAGATAAGATAAACTGGATATGCTCTAATACTTTCGCCGCTTCGCTATTTCCTTGATATACTGGTTTCTATATCTCTGCACCACCTAACTAGTGTCCCAACTAGTAACGATAACGTGATCCCAATCCCTGTAGTTCCCATTGCCTTCAGGCATACATTTATTATTTATTACCTAGATCTAATCTAGGGTTTTCTATCAAGTGCTTTCTAGATTCAACTAGAGTTTACGCTATCTGCTGAACGCTTCTCGGATTCAGGGTTTATGCCACCTAGTCCAACTAGGGATTATGCTACCTGTCGAACGATGCCCCTAGTCTAGGACATACTACCTAGAGTGGTATATGTTCCTAGACTTCCCCACGCATGTATCGCGAATTGTTATCGCTTGTCTAGATGCACATGTCCTGTAATGTGCGGCCCGAGTCCTGTGGCAGGGCAAATCAAGAAACACAGAACTCGGTCGGGAGCTTTCAGATATCTGCCGATGCAGATGCTAAGGTCTGTTTTTATTCCAGTGGCTATGGTCCCACTCGACCCCTCCCTCAACTAATGAAAGGCACACCTTGAAAAATGAGAACTATACGCAGGCCCCCCTATGCCCCACTAACCTATGCCCATCCTCACCCATAACTAGATAGCAAGTATATGGTCTTTTGGAGTTCTCCGCCTTTCCGCTTCACGTATCTCGATTGACTCAAGATGGATGGTAGACGACGAGTTGCTATCACAGGGCTACCGTTTTCACGCCGAATCACGCCGGTCCATCCTAGTCTTTAGGTTGCCATATATTGCAACCAAGGCATACCCCTGGTTCTTCTAACGCAGACCTTAACCTCTGTGAGCCCAGGAGGATCATCTGCAGCCTCACAGAGGGATACCAAGAGTACCCTCACGTCCCCTCGAAGCCTCGGGCTTCGTAACCCAATTCGTTGGAGCCTTCTTTTTACTCAGACGGACATTCGCTTCTTCCCGTGTTATACTAAGAATTACTACTTAGTTTTGCTAACTAAGGTTTACCACTTAGTTTCCAGAATCGTTGTTTCCTTAACTAAGGTTTACTACTTAGCTCCTTTTAACTAAGGTTTACTACTTAGTTCTCTTTCCCGTCAATTTGGATTGGTTAAATGTCATTAGTCAATTCAAGCTAACTTAACCCTCTTCATTTATCCTGTTAAACTGGTTAAGTGTTATCAGTAATTCATGTTGACTTAACCCTACCACAAACCAAGTTATATTGGTTAAGTATCTCTTATTACTTAACCCTATTCATCCTGTATTGGTTAAGTGTTCCTTTTTAACTTAACCTTGCCCATCTGTTTTAACTAACATGTTATTAATGGTTAAGTATTATCCCTTCATGTTTTATTTATTTATACATTTTCTCAGAGGCAGCATAAGGATAGAAAAGAATTGTGAATAGAGAAGGAGACTAGGGCTATTTATATAGTGTAGAAGTCAACGGATCTGGTCAGAATGGCGTCCGGATACAGAAAAACGAACCAGGCTGCAGATCTGGAAAAAGCGGGGGAGGTCGACCCCCAGGTCGACTACCCAGTCGACCTGGGTGCCCCAGGTCGACTACCCAGTCGGCCTGGGTGCCCCAGGTCGACTACCCAGTCGGCCTGGGTCTTGGGCGGGAAAATTCCCGCCCAGCCCAATCTGGGTCCGATTTTGAATTTTGAACTCATTTTCTGACCTGTTCGAATTTTAAATCGAATTCTGAAACTTCTGAAGACCATAACTCCTTCATACAGAGTCCGATTAACGCAAACTCGGACTCTATCTCATGCAGAATTCCGAGACGAACGCAATGGCGCAGCCCGTTTCCCTTGATTTTGATTTTAAATTTTAATTCTGCTTTGATTTGTGAATCTTAGTGTTACAGAATTACGGGGTGTTACATGCTCAATTGTTTGGTTGTTTTACTAGTATCATCTCACATAAATCATCCAAATTCGGAGGAGGTATTCCTTGGGTGCTTGTCTGATATTGGTTTAGACCTTTGGGGCTTGTACTTGAGGGATGCCAAGTTCGACTAGGATGGTTCGCGTGAGAGATATCGACCCTCAGATTTGTGACATGAGGGACAAGCTAAGTAGAAGAGAAACCTTTAATCATCTTAATATATACACTTGGTATCACGGTTAACTTCTGTTTATCTTGGAAAGATAGTTCGACTACATTGGATACCCTCTAACATAGTAAGTGATCGAGGTCCTATCTTTACTAGTGGGTTTTGGAAATAGAGGTCAAGAAGCTTCACAATCGTGAAGTTAAATTAGTTAAGTTACAGTGGAGTGAAGCTCAAAGAAGATGCGACTTAGAAGATTGAAGACTAGATATGCGCATCATACCCTTTTTGAGGATATATCCTTGATTCCTCCTTTTTCTGTAATATTTATTTGCATGCTAGTCTTTATCTTTTAAGTATACCCTCTCGGTCCTATCCTTGATCCTTAGGTTGAAGCAAATGGATGAAAACATGTGTTTGAGACATGTTATGATTGATGGTTGCAAGTGGTTGCAAGTGTTTTCTAGTGGTTGCTCGTGGATGCGTATACACACATTAGGCACTAGATCGGCTCAGTCACTTTCATATTGCATATGCATATGAATGTATTTGTATATGTATTGAAACTTGATGTGTTATCATATGGATGTTGCATACGGATGAGTGAATATGCACACATATAGTATTTACATGATTAGAGATATTTGCATACATATTGGACACATGACACTCTCATGATTCGCATTAAGGAGGTCAACTGGATCAATAGACCGCCTGATTTTGCACTAGATAAGAGACATATACACACACTCTGCATATGTTCATATGGCATTAGAAGTCTTTTAAGGACAATGGATGCTTGTGGATGATGGATGAGTAGATGGATGATTGGATGTTAGGATGCATTCTTCTTAACTTGAAGATTTCGGGGACGAAATCCTTTAAGGAGGGGAGAATGTAACACCCCGTATTTTCTGAGAATATTAAAATAACAAATTAAAGAATAATTAATTTGAAAAAAGAAGAATGAGAAAAGAATAATGTTTAGCATTGTTCTAAGGTTTGTAAGCAAAAGACTTAGTAGCTTATTTGGTTAGAACATGTGACTTGCATACAAGAGGTATAGAGTTCGATCCCCGCCAGTGCCATATTTTTGTTTTAGGGGAATGGCTAAAAAGTGGCTTAGTGTGAACGCAGTTCAAAAAGTGGTTTAGTGTAAAAATGTTTTATTGGGAAGATAGATAAAAAGAAAAAATATAGAAAATATTTATATACATATATATATATGACGTGTACGCATCATGTGGCGCACATGGCGCATTTTTTTTTGTTGGTCAAGGATTGTCTTTTTTACGTGGCCTTCTCTGATTGGCTTTGTGACAAATTAAGAGGTGTGAGAGCTTATGTGTCATGCTATGATTGACTGAGTGACACATTGCTTTAGTTGGATGGCTCTGATTACTCCTAGACTTATCTAATGGCTAGAATTAAACCTATATTTCTATATAATCAACTCAAATCCTAAACCTAAAACACATAAACATATTCTTTGTAGCCACCATGCTATCCAATTCAAATCTTGTCTAGCCACCTTCTTCTTAAACAAATTATAATCTAATTAGAAAGCTTCAAGTAAGAGAAAAAGGTTTTTGTTTCAAAGTAAGGGATTTCTGCTTCAAATCAGTAGTCAACATCAAAGGATAAGCTTTACAAATTCAGAAAACAGATCCCAGAAAACAAGACTTTCTTTTCTTTGTAAGTCATGTTATTATTTAGATGTGAACGATTAAAAGTTGTGATTTGTAATAAAATGAAAACTAGAGTAATTCCTGGTTGTAAGATAATGATGATGCTGATTTATCCCTGTTCTTGTAACGATTCTATCATATATGCTTGTGAGATTATTGTGGTTATTATGTTGATGTTAAACCAATCGTATATTACGTAAATTTGGTGACATTTTCATGTTATTGAATCATGCAAATTGTTTAGATCTACATTTGGATCTATGTTTATTGAATCATGAAAGTTGTTTGGATCTACATTTAGATCTATGTTTATTGAATCATGCAAGTTGATTAGATCTACATTTAGATCTATGTTGATTGAATCAAGCAAGTTGTTAGGCTAAGACATGTATTATGTTTAGATCTACGTTTAGATCTATAATAATTGAATCATGCAAGTTATTAGGCCAAGACATGTATTATGATTAGATTTACATTTAGATCTATGAAAATTGGATCCAAGATTAAAGTTCACACTCACATGCCTTGTTAAACTTGTGTAAAACCATATGCTTAAGATTCATGTTTGTTGGATCCAAAATAAAAGTTCGTATTTACATGCCTTGTTAAATTTGTGTAAATCCATATGTTTAAGATTCATGATTATTGGATCCAAATTAAAAGTTCATATTCACATGTCTAGTTGAACTTGTGTAATTCTATATGCTTAAGGTTTATGTTTATTGGACCCAAAATAAAAGTTTACATTTATATGCCTAATTGGATTTGGGTAATTTCATATGCTTAAAGACTCATATTAGTTGGATCCAAAAATGCAAGTTCACTATATTATGCCACGTTTACATGACACATATTTAGTTAGTTCCTTATTATTTTATGTTGTGTGATTGGTAAAAGCTCCCTTCTTTCCCCTTTTGTATATAAGTTAGGCTAAGTTACGAGCCTAACATTCTATGTGAATTTTGCGAGCGTATGACAGGGGTAACGTTGGGAAAACCTTAGAAATTATTATTGGCATAATTTAGCCCATAGATAAATGAATGGTTAGTGGCATAAAAATGGTATAATCTATATACAAAAAATCTTGAATATGATTTAGAGGAAAAATCGGGCATGGCTTGAATGGCAATGATTGTGGAAAATTTACATATAAATTTGAAAGATAAATACGTAAATTAAGAAAAAGACGAATGTACCTAACCTGATGTTAGATTGAGTTGTGGTGTAAAACTGCCCGGAACCGCCCGGCACATCCAGTAACCATAACAACACCTATCTAATGTGAGAGGTTAGTGCATCATGCCCAAGGAAAACCCAAGGTTAGATTGAGTTGTGGTGTAAAACTGCCCGGAACCGCCCGTCACATCCAGTAACCGCAACAACACATATCTACTATGAGAGGTTGATGCATTAGTAAATCAATTAATGCTAATGAACAAGATGGATGACTAGGGTTAAGTTCATAGGAACAATTAACCAATATAACAAGATGAATGACTATGGTTAAGTTCATAGAAACACTTAACCAATATGAATGACTAGGGTTAAGTTAATGAGGAACACTTAACCAATATAACAAGATGAATGGGTAGGGTTAAGTAATAAGAAACGCTTAACCAATATAACTTAATTTGTGGTAAGGTTAAGTTAAAATAAGAGGGCAACACTTAACCAATATAACTTGATTTGCAGTAGGGTTAAGTTAACACAAGAAGGTAACACTTAACCAAAGTAATATGACAAGTGGATGGGTTAAGTTAACTTGAATTGATTGATGACACTTAACCAATACAACATAATGAACACATGGGGTTAAGTTAACAAGAAACACTTGACCAATACAACTTGATGGATGAACGAGGTTAAGTTAATAGAAAACACTTAACCAATCCAACATGATAAGCGAGGAGGGCTAAGTTAATAAGAAACACTTAACCAACATGACATGATGAATGGGCGGGTTAAGTTAACATGAATGGACAACATTTAACCAATACGATGTAATGTACGGGAGGGTTAAGTACATATCGGGTTGGTGGGTAATATTAGTACATATAGGCCCACAAAACTTAACCGTTAAATAAATATGCTTGAATCGATGGGAGGGTTAAGTATATCTCATGTAGGTGGGTAATATTAGTACATATAGGCCCACAAAACTAAACCGTTAAATAAATATGCTTGAATCAATGGGAGGGTTAAGTCACTACAAGAAAAACCGAGATTAGCAACAGATTTTTAGCAGCGGAAAATTCCGTCGCTAATTAGCGGCAGATTTCCGTGGGCTTTGTAAGAGAAAATATTTTGGATTTTATATGTCATCTTATTATAAATTATTACCGTCGAATACTAATACTGTCGCTAAATCAATGGAAATTGCAGCTCTTTACCGTCGTATAATATTTAATGCTAAATTCCGTTGCTAATAGAGTCGGATTACCGTCGACAAAATTTTGATGCTATTTTTCCTGCAGTTTTCTAAGAGATTTGAAACAAACTTTTATATTTATTAGTTATAAAATGTTTAAAATTTGTGTTATTACTTAGTAATTAATTAGTAAATTTAAATTTTAAATAATTAATGTTAATAATACATTAGTAATTAATAATAAATAATAACTATTAGAAGTAAATAAAATTCAATAGTTAATGATGATTAATTTTTTTTTTGAAAATTAATGCTGATTAATTATTAATTACTATATAATATAAATAAGAGGTAATAGTAATTAATAAAATACATTGTTTGCTCAAAGAAGAGCCGTTACGAATTGGATTTTTTATGGTAGATTGCTTTTGCTTTCTAAATTGGCTTATCTATTCCTTTCCTATTTATTGTGTCTTACAGTATTTTTTTTTTTTGTTCATTATGTCAGAGACTCTTTTTTTTTTTTGAAAGCAAACAAACCATACGTAAAAGAGTTGTACATTCCTGCAACAAACTGATCAGAGGTATCTGCCTCTTCTTTGAGCAAACAACGTGTGAATTGAACATGCTACTTAAATTAGTGTAGTTATAGATGCATCAATTTTTTTGTAGTTTTAATACTTTTAAACACTGAATATGCTAAAAAAAATTGAAAAGAAAAAAAAATGTTGATATACATTAGTAATTAATAATAAATAATAACTATTAGAAGAAAATATAATTCAATAGTTAACGATGATTTTTTTTTAAAATTAATGTTGATTAATTATTAATTACTATATAATATAAATAAGAGGTAATAGTAATTAATAAAATTCAATTGTTTGCTCAAAGAAGAGCCGTTACGAATTGGATTTTTGATGGTAGATTGCTTTTGCTTGCTAAATTCGCTTATCTATTCCTTTCCTATTCATTGTGTCTTTACTTTACAGTATTGTTTTTTTTTGTTCATTGTGTCAGAGACTCTTTTTTTTTTTTTGAAAGCAAACAAACCATATATAAAAGAGTTGTACACTCCTGCAACAAACTGATTGGAGGTATCTGCCTCTTCTTTGAGCAAACAATGAGTGAATTGAACATGCTACTTAAATTATGAAAATAAATAATTATAATTGGCAATTACACACTTAAAAAAATATACTTAAAAAAAATCATAAAGCTTAAATATAAACTTAAGAATTTTTCATAATTTTTAAATAAAGTTGAAATAAAAATAAAAATAATAATATTTATTCTTTAGAACTTAATATTTAAGAATTATATTTAACATGTAATATTACCAAAAAAACGAAAATAACTTTTTTCTAGAATAAAATAAAAGAAATTCACAATAATTGAAAATAAAATCTGCATTTTCTTAAAAGTCAAATGTTAAACCTTTTAATAATGTTTGTTATTGCTCGGTGTGTTTACAGGCTTCCCTCTCTTGTTTCCCCCCAAATTTTCGTTCCCTCCCTTGTTTCCCCCAAATTTTCGTTTCCTGCTTAAGTCCTAGTATCCTTAACCCTAAAATAATTCAGTCCCCACTACCAACCCGCTGGCCCATTCTAGACTCGCACCCACCATGATCTGAAACCCACCTCTCATTAAACAATTAATCCACTACAACCCTACTCTTTTTTCTCAGTCGACACTATTCGTATTTCAATCCAAAAAAACCCTAGATCTACGAAATCAGAGAATTTGCCGCCACGCTCGTGACCTCGTCCAGTCAATCCCCGGTCGCAATAAGCCGTCGCCACGCTGTCCGTTCATTGCCGCTCGTAGGTACCCGCCGCCACCCTCGTCGACTTCCTCTTGTACAGTAAGCAGTTTTGAAATTCATCAATATATATTTTTTAACCAAAAGCTCATCTACTAATGAGGTTTATCATATGAGACTAGCTGTTCCCCTTGACAGGTTGCCTTGCTAGTTGTTCCTGTTATTGGATTATGGATGTCTTGTTGACAAATGAGAAAACAATACTTATTCAGTTTCGATGGAATATTACATGACATTTAATGGCTAAACATGTTTTTAACCATATCCGAAAAATCAATTAAATCAGAAGGAGCCGTATAACAAGCAATTCATTGGATTAAAAAAAATCATCTTAGTTTGTTGGTTTGGAGGCAAATATTTTAATTCAAAACACATATGTTCAGTCGCCAAAATATGTAACATTTTCTAAAATAATTTACTGATGAATGCTTGAAACATGGTGATATTGCAAAATACGTTGTTTTCAATGATGAAATAATTTAATGTTGGTGACTGAACATATGGTTTGAAATAACTTCATTGAAAACCAGTACCTCTTTGCTTTTTACTGATGAATGCTTGAAATAACTTATCATTTTTTAGACCATTATAGGTTCCAAATTATGTAACATTTTTTGTAACAAGTGATATTGCATTGTAGTTACCAACAGTGAAGATCAATCACACATATCCCACCTCAGTTGATTTGAAGTGACTGATCTTTAAGCTGTTCCAGCAGCAGAAAATACTAGAGGTGAAATACCTGCAAGTGAGAAGGTTAAGAATTCAAATAGATGAAGGTGACTTTTTTTTTCTAATCAATGATCAGTTTTAAAGTTCATTCATGGTGTCTAAATTCGAATCAAATAAGCATTTCATTTGTGAAATTGCTAGAATATGTTTTCATTTGCATAAAAGAAATATAAATTCATTGGATGTTTATGTCTGCAGGTATAACCGTGGTAAAGACATTTTGTTGTTCAACAAAAGTTAAATGTTAATGTCAATTTTGCTGCGTAGCTGTTTTATGTATCCTTGTAAGTTGTGTTTACTCTCAGATTACTGTAGCATCCTTATTTTATCTGGCATCATAGTAAAATGAAATGAAGTCTACAGCCTACTGTTTACTCTGTTTTATTACATAGAATGCGGGTCTATTACCCGATTGGGCTAAGGCGGCATATCACTATAAATATTCAGCTATTGTAAAGACCCGTAAATTCCCGCTCTTGGGATCGACCATAAACCACACAAGTCTGACCCAAATGTTGGAAATCCACGAATACTTTAACTTTGGGAATACAATACATTAGAACAACAACAACAGACTTTTATAACATCAATAATAAATGTTACATCAGAGTACAGAATATCAGAGTACATTGACTAATAATTACAGCGGAAGATAATTTTACATTATTTTAATACATTGCAGCGGAAATAAAATAACTAAGGCAGCGGAAGACAACTATGCTCTGGACACAGCTTTAGGCTTCAATCCAGAATCCTGCTCGAGGTAAGAACCTGTAGACAAACTACTCGACTGCTCGTGTAGAAAGAGGGCACCCGAGTTTGTAAAGGTGGTAACAAACAACGGGTCAGTCATGGGACTGGTGTGAGAATTCTTAACTAATTTAACTAATAGTAATAAGGCAAATCCAAGGACCACGCCGCTAACGCAGAACGGGTTTACTCCAATGGATTGTCGGTGCATAAACTAAAGTAAATCGTTAAAACAACGCAATGCTTTTTAGAAAATTAAACCATCATAAGACCCAAGTCCCATCACACAATGCAACGCAAACCGGAGGATAGGGTTTTACCTTATAATGGTCAAAAATGCTTGATACGATAAAACGAATTTGATATTATTATTAGTGTATATATGTTTTCAAAAACAGTTCAATCATAATGTATCAATCCTAGGACACATAGATACCATAATACTATGCTTCCATACTAGTAATACAATCAAAACCGCATGAGGTCGTATTGGAAATTGGGTTTCCATCATGAGTCAAGGCTAGGGAGGAGCTCCTTACCGATTCGAGACACTCTAGCTAATGTCTCAGGATCCCCCGCAGTGAACCCTTGGATAGCTGCAGGGTTGGTCCACCATACGAGTTGCGGATTAGTTATTCCTGAACACACATTTCCCGGTCCTATAGGACCTATCATCCGAGGTGCCTCATTCCATCATCCACATAAGTAAAATGTCGGGCCGTGTTAAAGCCCAAACACCACTTCTAGCTAGAAAGAAACGTGTTGCTCTCCCTGCGTTCCCTTCTCCCATTTTAGACTCCGCCGGTGTGTGAGGCTCGCGAAGTCACGCTATACACAAAGCTATGCCTAAACAGGCTATGCTTTGATCATCCCACAAGGCCTGCTTTTCAACAAAGCCTTGATCATATGCATCTTAGCATGCCACATCGTCACTCCATATCACACTACCAATCCTTTGCCGAAATATATGAAAGGGTGTTAAGCAAGAGAATAAATTCTCCGCCACCAAGCATTCATACATTCAGCAAAAAATCAACAAGCACAATATATAAAGGAGTACGATGTTAGACACACATTCCATTTATAAGCTTATGCTCTGGGTCTGAGCGAAAGCCAAATCTGTACAAATCAGCACTACGTCCGGATAACTACCATTTTAGCCCCGTCTTGGGAGCAAATCAATTAAGGGTCTCAACACTAGTTACCTATTCGATGTGAAGATCGTCGGTCTTCCATCGTCGTCTTCAATTCTTCAAACGTCGTATCGTTATTTGGAATGAGAGTAAACTCGGACTTTCCAAATAACTCTCGCATATATAAATTTGAAAACCATTTCATATCGTTGTTAATAATTTATAACGATCTATCGCTATTTTTACTTTACATACACATCCTAAACATAACAATGTATATTTTACTCTTCCATTTTTCAATTTACACCAAATGTATATTTGGTTTCATTATTTTTCTAATGAAAATCCATTACTTAGAAATGTAAATTTCTAATCTTATTATTTACATTGAAAAATGTAAATTTCTATTCCTATTTTATTTACATTGAGAAATGTAAACTTATACTTCAATATATTATTATATTGAAAATGTAACCTTTATTTCATATTCTACTTACATTGGAAAATATAAATTCCTAATCATTCTTTTGTTTACATTGAAAAATGTAATCTCTTTTATTTGCATATAAAAATATAATTTTTCTAATATTTACATTAAGCAAAATGTAAAACTTTTATAATCCTTATCTTATTTTATTAAAAATGTAACTTTCTTTTATAACAAACTTGGAGGTGAAAATATTCATTTCATTATTAACACATAACGGTGTGGAAATAACGTCAATTTTTAAGTTATCCATTTATATTTTAATATGGGCCAGACCTCTCACATTAGGCCTACAACTTGTGGATGCTGGATAGGCCGGTTGGTTCCGGGCAGACTTATCCCACTTGTTGGGCTTAACCTCGTGTCTTGGCCCAATTCGTATTTGTGCACTTGGACCTCTCACATTAGGCCCAACATTTGTGGCTGCTGGATATGCCGGTCGGGTCCGGACAGACTTCCACCACAAATGTGACCTAACCTCGTGTCCAAGTACAATTATAATTAATCATTATAATTGTTCTACTAATATTATTTTAAAATGTTTCACATTTCAAAATCTCTTATTTACATGGAAATCGACTTAATCCCATAAAATGTAATTTTTATTTAATTCTTATTTACACTAAGAAAGATGTAACCTTTTTATATTTCCTATTTATTTACAATACATGTAAATAAATGTAACTCTTTATTTTTCCCCTACAAAAGAAAATGTACATAAATGTCCTTGCTAAGTTATTCTTCTTATTTACATAAGAAAGTGTAAATAAAGATCGTCGCTATAAATACGTTCATTTTATTTACCTAGAAAATATAAATAAAAGTTCTCACTATCAATGTGTTCATCCTATTTACATAGAAAATGTAAATAAAGTTTTATCGCTAAATTGTTCATTTTATTTACACAAGAAATGTATAAGTTGGTGTGTTCAGTTTATTACACAAAAGTGTATAATTGGTGTGTTCATTTAATTGTACAAAAATGTATAATTTGTGTGTGTTCATTTAATTACACAAAAAATGTATAATTTGTGTGTGTTCATTTTAAATGCAAGCAAAAAGGATAATTTTGTGTGTCGTTCTATTTACACAAAAGTGAATAAATTTGTGTCATTTCTTTTCTAGCAACAATGTAATAATGTCCATTTTATTTCTAGCAAATTGACAATGTAAACAATGTCTACTTTTCATTCCTAACTAATTAACAACGTAACCAATGTCTATTTTTCATTCTCCAACTAAATAACGATGTAAAATGTCATTTTTATATTCCAACTAAATAAGGTGAAATAAATGTCATTCTTCTTTTTAACAAACAAAATGATGTCTTTCTATTTAACAAACGAAAATGATATAGAATGTTTTTTTTCATGGAACTGAAATAAATGTTCTCCTTCTAATTCAACTAAATGACAGTGTAAATTGTCGTTTTTCACTATCAACTAAATGAAGTCTTTTTGTTCACTAACCAGAATGATGTCTGTTCTCTCCAAATTGACATGACGCTGAAAATGCGTTCATTTTTACTAAATTTACATAACGCTAAAAATGCGTTCATTTTTACTAAATTTACATAATGCTAAATATGCGTTCATTTTACTAAATTTACATAACGCTAAAAATGCGTTCATTTTTACTAAATTGACATGACGCTACTAATATGTTCATTGTTATTCTAATTTACATTTCTTAACAAAAATGTCCTTTTATTTTAATTTACATTTTCTAATAAAAATGTCCTTTTATCTCTAATGCCTATTTTTTTGTCATTCTTTTATATTTGACAAAATTAATATTTTGTCCTTCTTTTACATCCGATAAAATGTATATTTTTATCTTTCTTTTTCATTTGACAACACATAGATTTGTGATAACCATAAAAGTGAAATTTTATCATCAACCTAAATTTGACAAATAATTTCATGTTAACGATAAAAGTGAAATTTTATCGTTAATCTAAATTTAACAAGCATGGTGCAATTTTTTTACCACTATCTTATTCTAACAAACAAGAGACATACAAATTAATTCAATCATCCATCGCATTCATACAACAACTAGCACCGAATAAATATATATAGCATTAACATAAATTATATACAAGGTGAATATACAATTTGCAGTGAAATAAATAAATAAATAACGTTATTTAAAAAAATAGAATTCTCACCAAACCATTCAGATCTGAAAATTTCAAAGTGTTTGGTTTCAGCTCTAGTCAATTCCACCGCGTAGATCTCGTTTTTCTCATTCCAACGCAACTGAAATTTCTTGATTATTTTCCAATTAGAATTAAGGTCGTTGTCTTTCTGAATTCCATCGTCTTCTCTTCTGAAATGTGAAAACCCGTTGAACCCATAAGCTTCTTTGCGCCACAAATTCTTCATCCACACACCACGATTCTCCATTATAATTGTTGAGTTTGTTCATCTCGTTGTTGGCTACACCGTTGAAATTGCTTGGAATTATTGAATGAATTGGAAGAAAGAAGAAGAAGATTGAAGCGATGGGGCCATTGAATTTTTTTTTTTGAAGTGGCAGTTATCAAAAATGAGGAGAGATAGATTAGGTTTAGATGGCCACTATATTTATAATGTTTTTTTTTAATGTCAATTTTTACACAAAAACCCGAGTTCCCTAAATAACTCCAATTAACATTTGAAATGTAACTTTTAATCTTTTTATCGTATTACAAATACAAACAAAATTCAACTTTCCATTATAGCCTTTTCATGTAACCTAACAAAATCAAAAATTTAATCTTTTCATTGCAACAAATTCACATTACAATAGGTTCTTCTTAGCGTAAACAATTTGACGCTAAAATATATTCTTCTTAGTTGAAAACAAAATAACGCTAAAAACGTTCTAATAACACATAAAAGAATATTCTATGTTTTTATTATTCTACATGTTAACAATTTCTATGCATAAAGAAAAAATGATTTTTTAAATTTAACATAAATCTTATTTGACAAAAGTGATAATTAGTTTTTAACACAAATCTTAACAAAAATGTGATTTTTGTTTTAACATATATTCTCTTAACAAAAATGTGATCTTTGTTTCAACATATTTAACATTCCTAAAATAATGTTTCTTCTAACCAAGTTTTGACAATTAATATGACATGTTTATGTTAACATAAAAAGATAATTTTATGTATTCACAAATTTCTAATCTCACCTAGCAGAATAAAGATGCTAACTTTATTTCAAACATGAAATATATGTTTACATCTATTTCATAACAAACATGATATATATTTAATTTAACAGTCCTCTAATTAACATAATTGTTAATTTCAACAATTTAACAAACATACCACTAACAGATCAAATCAGCCCAAACGTGGTTACGATTAACAAATATTAATTATATAATAAAAGAATATGATTTCATTGCTCCAATTTATTGTAATTTCCACTTATTACACTGTCATTTATTTTAGTTTTTTATTATGTGTGTGCGTGTATATATGCATATATTTGTTATATTAATTTTCCCTAATTTAGAGTTACAATATTTAATTCTCATTTGTACTAATTGCAACCTTTCTGGCTTCATTACCATTTATTTCCACATTTATTTCCCATTAACACCAACGATTACAATTGTAAATTTTCCTTTTATTATAAGTAACGTTAATTAATATGCATAAGTATCGGAGAACGTTTCAAATTCAGAACTACATTTAACGTTTATCTAATATTAATAATAACTAGCATTGATTACTTGTGTTTTTGGATGGATATAGTATCAATATATATATTTTTAACGTATTTATTACGTGTATGCTTATTTCTAAATTTCTATATTTACTCCTTTACAAAATTTGTTAATTTCAATTTATTTACAATCTAGTCCAAACTACTTACTAGAAAAATCATTCTTATGTTTTGACTTGCTAAGATTTAAAATCCTATTAACTTCTGTTGATTACATTAAAGAAAAAGAAATGTAATTTCTTATCCAATGTCACATTTTACATACAAATGAAATTTCCATTGTCTTCCTACTTTCTAATGTTTTATATTACAACAAAAATATAATATTTATTGTCTTCACTTTTCTAATATTTCATATTACAATAAAAATATAAATTTTTCCATCCTTATATTACATTATAAAGAAATGTAATCCTTTCTTTTCTTATGTTTTATTTCTAATATGACATAATTTAACACAAAGGGTATTTTTATTCTACTTCTCTAACACGACAAGCTTGACATTTTTATACTAATACAACATGTATAACATAAATGGTAAATGTATGTTCTATCATAAATGACATAATTTAACTCCTAACATAATTGACAAAATTTGTGCTAACATGAATGACATATAAAAATAAATTTTATATATTCACATTCTTCTATGAATACTATTGACATATGAAAGGATATTTCTATTTGTTTACATTTTCTATGCAGTCTAATTATCATATAAAAGTATAATTAACATGTTCACATTTTTCTATATATCCAAGTATCAAAATAAAGAACATTTATTTGTTTTCATCCAATGTATAATCACAAAACGACATTTTTGATTTTTTTTTCCCCGTTATTATTTAAATAAATTATTTTAAATAGCCAAAACTCATTAAAATAACTTAAAATAAATTTTAAATTAGCCCCAAAATTCAGGGTTGTTACAGTCTCCCCCACTTAAAATTTTTTCGTCCTCGAAATGGAACGAAGCTAAAAGTTGATTAATTAACTAACTAATTTATATATATACTTTCTCCATTGGTTTAAATAATTTTATTAGTTGATTAACTTTCAAATATATAACTTTTATATATTCAAAAATCATATTTTCTAAAATAGATTATATATAATCACAAATACGTTAATTATAAGCCTATCACTCTGGACTCATTCTAGGGTATTACTACCCCATCTCTAATGAGTTTTCTAATTCTAGGATACTACTGATCCTATCTCTAATGAGTATCCTTATTGGATATTACTAATCTAATCTCTGATGAGTCTTTTGTTCCGTTCTAATGAGTTGTACCCCAAAGATTTGAGCTAACCAAAGCTCTGATACCAACTGTAAAGACCCGTAAATTCCCGCTCTTTGGTTCGATCATAAACCACACAAGTCTGACCCAAAGGTTGGAAATCCACGAATACATTAACTTTGGGAATACAATACATTAGAACAACAACAACAGACTTTTATAACATCAATAATAAATGTTACATCAGAGTACAGAATATCAGAGTACATTGACTAATAATTACATCGGAAGATAATTTTACATTATTTTAATACATTGCAGCGGAAATAAAATAACTAAGGACTGGTGTGAGAATTCTTAACTAATTTAACTAATAGTAATAAGGCAAATCCAAGGACCACGCCGCTAACGCGGAACGGGTTTACTCCAATGGATTGCCGATGCATAAACTAAAGTAATCGTTAAAATAACGCAATGCTTTTTAGAAAAATGAAACCATCATAAGACCAAAGTCCCATCACACAATGCAACGCAAACCGGAGGATAGGGTTTTACCTTATAATGATCAAAAATGCTTGATACGATAAAAACGAATTTGATATTATTATTAGTGTATATATGTTTTCAAAAACAGTTCAATCATAATGTATCAATCCTAGGACACATAGATACCATAATACTATGCTGCCATACTAGTAATACAATCAAAACCGCATGAGGTCGTATTGGAAATTGGGTTTCCATCATGAGTCAAGGCTAGGGAGGAGCTCCTTATCGATTCGAGACACTCTAGCTAATGTCTCAGGATCCCCCGCAGTGAACCCTTGGATAGCTGCAGGGCCAGTCCACCATACGAGTTGCGGATTAGTTATTCCTGAACAAACGTTTCCCGGTCCTATAGGACCTATCATCCGAGGCGCCTCATTCCATCATCCACATAAGTAAAATGTCGGGCCGTGTTAAAGCCCAAGCACCACTTCTAGCTAGAAAGAAACGTGCTGCTCTCCCTGCGTTCCCTTCTCCCGTTTTAGACTCCGCCGGTGTGTGAGGCTCGCGAAGTCACGCTATACACAAAGCTATGCCTAAACAGGCTATGCTTTGATCATCCCACAAGGCCTGCTTTTCAACAAAGCCTTTATCATATGCATCTTAGCATGCCACATCGTCACTCCATATCACACTATCAATCCTTTGCCGAAATATATGAACGGGTGTTAAGCAAGAGAATAAATTCTCCGCCACCAAGCATTTATACATTCAGCAGAAAATCAACAAGTACAATATATAAAGGAGTACGATGTTAGACACACATTCCATTTATAAGCTTATGCTCTGGGTCTGAGCGAAAGCCAAATCCGTACAAATCAGCACTACGTCCGGATAACTACCATTTTAGCCCCGTCTTGGGAGCAAATCAATCAAGGGCCTCAACACTAGTTACCCATTCGATGTGAAGATCGTCGGTCTTCCATCGTCGTCTTCAATTTTTCAAACGCCGTATCATTATTTGGAATGAGAGTAAACTCGGACTTTCCAAATAACTCTCGCATATATAAATTTGAAAACCATTTCATATCGTCGTTAATAATTTATAACGATCTATCGCTATTTTTACTTTACATACACATCCTAAACATAACAATGCATATTTTACTCTTCCATTTTTCAATTTACACCAAATGTATATTTGGTTTCATTATTTTTCTAATGAAAATCCATTACTTAGAAATGTAAATTTCTAATCTTATTATTTACATTGAAAAATGTAAATTTCTATTCCTATTTTATTTACATTGAGAAATGCAAACTTATACTTCAATATATTATTATATTGAAAATGTAACCTTTATTTCATATTCTACTTACATTGGAAAATATAAATTCCTAATCATTCTTTTGTTTACATTGAAAAATGTAAACTCTTTTATTTGCATATAAAAATATAATTTTTCTAATATTTACATTAAGAAAAATGTAAGACTTTTATAATCCTTATCTTATTTTATTAAAAATGTAACTTTCTTTTATAACAAACTTGGAGGTGAAAATATTCATTTCATTATTAACACATAACGGTGTTAAAATAACGTCAATTTTTAAGTTATCCATTTATATTTTAATATGGGCCAGACCTCTCACATAAGGCCTACAACTTGTGGATGCTGGATAGGCCGGTTGGTTCCGGGCAGACTTATCCCACTTGTTGGGCTTAACCTCATGTCTTGGCCCAATTCGTATTTGTGCACTTAGACCTCTCACATTAGGCCCAACATTTGTGGCTGCTAGATATGCCGGTCGGGTCCAGGCAAACTTCCACCACAAATGTGACCTAACCTCGTGTCCAAGTACAATTATAATTAATCATTATAATTGTTCTACTAATATTATTTTAAAATGTTTCACATTTCAAAATCTCTTATTTACATGGAAATCGACTTAATCCCATAAAATGTAATTTTTATTTAATTCTTATTTACATTAAAATGTAAACTTTTCTTCTTACATTAAAAATATAACATTTCTTCCTTTGATCTAATCTACTTTACATAAAAAAATAACTTTTCTTAATTCTTATTTACACTAAGAAAGATGTAACCTTTTTATATTTCCTATTTATTTACACTACATGTAAATAAATGTAACTCTTTATTTTTCCCCTACAAAAGAAAATGTACATAAATGTCCTTGCTAAGTTATTCTTCTTATTTACATAAGAAAGTGTAAATAAAGGTCGTCGCTATAAATACGTTCATTTTATTTACCTAGAAAATATAAATAAAAGTTCTCATTATCAATGTGTTCATCCTATTTATATAGAAAATTTAAATAAAGTTTTATCACTAAATTGTTCATTTTATTTACACAAGAAATGTATAAGTTGGTGTGTTCAGTTTATTACACAAAAGTGTATAATTGGTGTGTTCATTTAATTGCACAAAAATGTATAATTTGTGTGTGTTCATTCAATTACACAAAAATGTATAATTTGTGTGTGTTCATTTTCAATGCAAACAAAAAGGATAATTTTGTGTGTCGTTCTATTTACACAAAAGTGAATAACTTTGTGTCATTTCTTTTCTAGCAACAATGTAATAATGTCCATTTTATTTCTAGCAAATTGACAATGTAAACAATGTCTACTTTTCATTCCTAACTAATTGACAACGTAACCAATGTCTATTTTTCATTATCCAACTAAATGACGATGTAAAATGTCATTTTTATACTCCAACTAAATAAGGTGAAATAAATGTCATTCTTCTTTTTAACAAACAAAATGATGTCTTTCTATTTAACAAACGAAAATGATATAGAATGTTTTTTTTCCATGGAACTGAAATAAATGTTCTCCTTCTAATTCAACTAAATGACGGTGTAAATTGTCATTTTTCACTATCAACTAAATGAAGTCTTTTTATTCACTAACCAGAATGATGCCTGTTCTCTCCAAATTGACATGACGCTGAAAATGCGTTCATTTTTACAAAATTTACATAACGCTAAAAATGCGTTCATTTTTACTAAATTTACATAACGCTAAAAATGCGTTCATTTTTACTAAATTTACATTACGCTAAAAATGCGTTCATTTTTACTAAATTGACATGACGCTACTAATATGTTCATTGTTATTCTAATTTATATTTCTTAACAAAAATGTCCTTTTATTTTAATTTACATTTTCTAATAAAAATGTCCTTTTATCTCTAATGCCTATTTTTTTGTCATTCTTTTATATTTGACAAAATTAATATTTTTATCCTTCTTTTACATCCGATAAAATGTATATTTTTATCTTTCTTTTTCATTATACAACACATGGATTTGTGATAACCATAAAAGTGAAATTCTATCATCAACCTAAATTTGACAAATAATTTCATGTTAACGATAAAAGTGAAAATTTATCGTTAATTTAAATTTAAAAAGCATGGTGCAATTTTTTTACCACTATCTTATTCTAACAAACAATTGACATACAAATTAATTCAATCATCCATCGCATTCATACAACAACCAGCACCGAATAAATATATATAACATTAACATAAATTATATACAAGGTGAATATACAATTTGCAGTGAAATAAATAAATAACGTTATTCAAAAAAAATAGAATTCTCACCAAACTATTCAGATCTGAAATTTTCAAAGTGTTTGGTTTCAGCTCTAGTCAATTCCACCGCGTAGATCTCGTTTTTCTCATTCCAACGCAACTGAAATTTCTTGATTATTTTCCAATTAGAATTAAGGTTGTTGTTTTTTGAATTCCATCGTCTTCTCTTCTGAAATGTGAAAACCCGTTGAACCCATAAGCTTCTTTGCGCCACAAATTCTTCATCCACACACCACGATTCTCCATTATAATTGTTGAGTTTGTCCATCTCGTTGTTGGCTACATTTTTGCCGTTGAAATTGCTTGGAATTATTGAATGAATTGGGAGAAAGAAGAAGAAGATTGAAGCGATGCGGCCATTGATTTTTTTCTTTTGAAGTGGCGGTTATAAAAAATGAGGAGAGATGGATTAGGTTTAGATGGCCACTATATTTATAATGTTTTTTTTAATGTCAATTTTTACACAAAAACCCGATTTCCCTAAATAACTCCAATTAACATTTAAAATGTAACTTTTAATCTTTTTATCGTATTACAAATACAAACAAAATTCAACTTTCCATTATAGCCTTTTCATGTAACCTAACAAAATCAAAAATTTAATCTTTTCATTACAACAAATTCACATTACAATAGGTTCTTCTTAGCGTAAACAATTTGACGCTAAAATATATTCTTCTTAGTTGAAAACAAAATAACGCTAAAAACGTTCTAATAACACATAAAAGAATATTCTATGTTTTTATTATTCTACATGTTAACAAATTCTATGCATAAAAAAATGATTTTTTAAATTTAACATAAACCTTATTTGACAAAAGTGATAATTAGTTGTTAACACAAATCTTAACAAAAATGTGATTTTTGTTTTAACATATATTCTCTTAACAAAAATGATATCTTTGTTTCAACATATTTAACATTCCTAAAATAATGTTTCTTCTAACCAAGTTTTGACAATTAATATGACATGTTTATGTTAACATAAAAAGATAATTTTATGTATTCACAAATTTCTAATCTCACCTAGCAGAATAAAGATGCTAACTTTATTTCAAACATGAAATATATGTTTACATCTATTTCATAACAAACATGATATATATTTAATTTAACAGTCCTCTAATTAACATAATTGTTAATTTCAACAATTTAACAAACATACCACTAACAGATCAAATCAGCCCAAACGTGGTTACGATTAACAAATATTAATTATATAATAAAAGAATATGATTTCATTGCTCCAATTTATTGTAATTTCCACTTATTACACTATCATTTATTTTAGTTCTTTATTATGTGTGTGTATATATATGCATATATTTGTTATATTAATTTCCCCTAATTTAGAGTTACAATATTTAATTCTCATTTGTACTAATTGCAACCTTTCTGGCTTCATTACCATTTATTTCCACATTTATTTCCCATTAACACCAACGATTACAATTGTAAATTTTCCTTTTATTATAAGTAACTTTAATTAATATGCATAAGTATCGGAGAACGTTTCAAATTCAAAACTACATTTAACGTTTATCTAATATTAATAATAACTAGCATTGATTACTTGTGTTTTTGGATGGATATAGTATCAATATATATATTTTTAACGTACTTATTACGTGTATGGTTATTTCTAAATTTCTATATTCACTCCTTTACAAAATTTGTTAATTTCAATTTATTTACAATCTAGTCCAAACTACTTACTAGAAAAATCATTCTTATGTTTTGACTCACTAAGATTTAAAATCCTATTAACTTCTGTTGATTACATTAAAGAAAAAAAATGTAATTTCTTATCCAGTGTCACATTGTACATACAAATGAAATTTCCATTGTCTTCCTACTTTCTAATGTTTTATATTACAACAAAAATATAATATTTATTGTCTTCACTTTTCTAATATTTCATATTACAATAAAAATATAAAAATTTCCATCCTTATATTACATTACAAAGAAATGTAATCCTTTCTTTTCTTATGTTTTATTTCTAATATGACATAATTTAACACAAAGGGTATTTTTATTCTACATCTCTAACACGACAAGCTTGACATTTTTATACTAATACAACATGTATAACATAAATGGTAAATGTATGTTCTATCATAAATGACATAATTTAACTCCTAACATAATTGACAAAAATTGTGCTAACATGAATGACATATAAAAATAAATTTTATATATTCACATTCTTCTATGAATACTAATGACATATGAAAGGATATTTCTATTTGTTTACATTTTCTATGCAGTCTAATTATCATATAAAAGTATAATTAACATGTTCACATTTTTCTATATATCCAAGTATCAAAATAAAGAACATTTATTTGTTTTCATCCAATGTATAATCACAAAACGACATTTTTGATTTTTTTCCCGTTATTATTTAAATAAATTATTTTAAATAGCCAAAACTCATTAAAATAACTTAAAATAAATTTTAAATTAGCCCCAAAATTCAGGGTTGTTACAGCTATGTTGTACATTCGTTATTAAGATCGAACCGTAAAAACGGTACGGAAAATCAAACCGAATCTTTTTTAAAGCATGACGTGATGTTGTGCCTGGTGATGGATTGTCACTGACGCCTTTGTGCAGGAATTGGAAATTCGTTGCTATGCAAGGACGGTGGCTTGGGATATCGTTGTTTCAGTGTAATCTGGCTGCGACGCAATGCTAGATTGGTATAGGTAATGTTTATTTTATTTTTATTGCTGCTTGAGGTTGGTACCATGAAATTGTGTTTATCAACTAGCTTTGTGGTAATATGCAATAGTTTGCTGAGTGAAAAAAAAACGTTAAGTATTTCTTTAGTTTAGTTTACTTGCTCACTATATTAAAGTTCTATCATGCTCATTACTTAAGCATTTTACATAATGCAAAAACACCTTAATCGGTTAAATTGCTTACAAAGTTCATTGTTAGCCTTTGTATGATTTGCAACTAAGTAGATGAGACAAATATTTTGCATATGAGATATCCATTCAAATAAACTTTTTGTTTATGTTACTGATCACATTCATAAAGATTGAATTTGATTATTAATAGTCTAACATGAAATTTTACGTTGATTGTTAGGAATACGTTCAAAGCTGTTGATTGAAGCAAAACCTACCAATAACTTGGAAAAGAAATAGGATTCAGAATATGTTCGAAGCTGTTGATTGAACCAAAGCCTACCAATAACTTGGAAAAGAAATAGGATTTTCATTTGTTGGTAATTTGCTGTACAGTTTTACAATTACCATAGGAGCTATGTTTAAAGCTTTCAAATGTTTCACAGTTTTAGTTTAGATTTCCTTATGTTTTTGTTCGGATTTCTCATGTAACCAAAATCCAAAAACATGTGTATTATATTGTATTATTATGTGTTAAATAGTAACAAATTTGTATATGTACTCATAACTACATTCTTTTTTTTATTTTGTTGGGTTATGCTATTTATTTTACTATTGACAGTTGAAGGATAGTATTTGGTAAAGCTGTAACCAGGAAATATGAGAGAATTTTTATTGGCAGAATAGAAAGGGAATAATGACGGAATACCTACAGAAGAAGATTGATCAAAAATATATTTTGTTGCTAATCCCTTGCTAATTAGTAAGGTTTTACCGACGTTTTGCACAAATAATAAATTATTAGAAAATACTTATCCATCGGTAAATAGTTGGTAAATAAATTAAAATTAAATTAATAAATAAAAGTATATTTTTATTATATAAATAGTAAAATGACGGAAAACTATCGGAAAGCTCATGCTAAATTCCGTCGCTAAAATCTAACACAATTACCGTCATGGATTTTACCGACCATCGTGTTATGCAGGAAATCCGTCGCTAAAGCCGATATAGCGACGGATTAGCAGCGGATTCGACCGTCGCTATTTGCTGTTTTTCTTGTAGTGAGTACATATCGTGTAGGTGGGTAATATTAGTACATATAGGACCACAAAACTTAACCGTTAAATAAATATGCTTGAATCGATGGGAGGGTTAAGTACATCTCGTGTAGGTGGGTAATATTAGTACATATAGGCCAAAAAACTTAACCGTTAAATAAACATGCTTGAATCGATGGAAGGGTTAAGTATATGTTGGGTTGGTGGGTAATATTAGTAAATATAGGCCCACAAACTTAACCAGCAGGAAACCCTAGTAATGGGGACCCATTTCAGCAGTAACCCACATAGATGTATCATGGTACCCTGTAACTAGGAAGGGTGGGGCACGATTACTGGGCTAATTATAAGCAGTCAAAGCAGCGGCAGGGGGTACGTCAGTGTAGGTTCTGACGGTTTACGGGCGCGCACGTACTCCGGAGTGGGAAAAAGCAGGCACTGGGTACCAGTAGTTATATACTGTGCATCTTGAATCGTGTCGGGTTGCTATCATAAGGATTGATACACCTTATGGTGGGACCAGCATAGGGTATCTACACGCAAGAGAGGGCCGATTGACACAGACACATGGAACGTTAATGCAAGTAAGGAGCCGATCGATAGGGTAGTAAGGGTACGTCTAACACATTCATGGCAATTAGGCAAATTGAGGTGGAATCCTCATAATAGATGTACACCTGAAGGCTACCACAATTGCGGGGATTGGGATCACGTTATCATATGATCATTTTATATAGACTACTAGTTGGGACACTAGTTAAGTGGTGTAGAGAAGTATTATGGGTGCGATAGCATATTCAGCCTTATTATCTTATTTCTAGGGTGATGTCCTAGATTCAGTTTATTCATGTCATAACCCTTTTCTTGTTTGCATGCTAAATAGTCACTGGACTTACCAGACTCATGACTGATCTATTTTCTTTCGTCTTCTTTTCTTCTGTTTCCCCCTCCCCCTCCCCCCCCCCCAGGTCTGTAGGGAGGGAATACTTCAGCTTAAATCGGATCATTTCCAGCTTGAAGAAAGTAGATGTATTGCTTGGAATCTTTTTCCTTGGGCTATAGCTTCGGATACTCTCTTATTGGGGATTTAAGCTGTCTTACTGTTGTTTTAATGATTCTTTATGTTTTAATTCAAGACAAAAGTTCTATGTATTAATTTTAAGCATGATTGAGGAAATTGTTGTAAAAGCTTGACTGAATTAAGTTATTTATAAAATGACTTTATTTTCCGCTGCTTTATTTGTCTGTCTTGTGATTTATCTGCATCTTTTACCTATAATGCTCCACCGAAGTTAAGGCATTCCCTCTGTGAGTGACCTTAATGGAGGTGGGGTGTTACATTATGTATCATTTCTTAGCTTGAGGGGATTTAATTGAGAGAGCAGAGTTCTGCTTTGTCTTCCTTTTTGTGAGAGATTTTTGACTACCAATTGGCAGTACATCATCTTGACTATATTCAGTACCCCCATCTATATCATCATCAGTTACAGACTTTTGAACTGCTTTTTTATTTTTTCCCTTTTTAGTTTTCAATGAGGACTTAGTAGCTGAAGCTACAAAATCAATAATTAAAGATTTAGGAGGAATATTTGTGAAATCTTTCTCTTGAGTGTGGGAGGATGAAGGAATATTTTGAACAACAACTGGATTAGGCGGTGGAGGAAGAATGACATGATTGGGAGGAGCAAGGTGAGAGTAGAAAGAAGAATTGGCAGAAGCAGTGGGAATATGAAAACTGAAGGAGTTACTAGAATTATTATCATGAGATGAGGAAAAAGAGGAAGAATAAGATAATGAACCAATGTTAGAAGAAGATTGCAAGTTATAGTTTAATGAGATAGAGGAATCTGATGATGGTAAATCAAAAAGAAAGGAAAAAGGATTTTCAAGAATAATGCCCTATAATACTTGTTTTCCTCTAAGATTTCTTATATCATGTGTACTATCATTGGTACTAGCATCAGCTTTCCTTTGCACAAAATTATTACCATTCTTATCTACCACCACCACATTATCCTTGTTTCTTCCAAAAGTTGAAGTGTCAATTTCCATGCTTCCTGAATTATTGAGTTCAGTTACATTCTCCTTTGCTTGATTACCACAAACATCAACTACTTTATTCAAAACATCATTAACATCCTTCTTCACATCAGTCCCAAATTTCTTTTGCTTCATCGTCCATATTTGCTTTTTCTTAATATTCACTTTGTGCCATTCATTCTGATTATATTGAGTTGAAGCTTGTTGCCTACTTGGATTCTCAACCAAATTGACTTGTCTATGGTTACCATAATCATCATTGGATTCTTTAGCATCTTTGTTTGCAGAGACATGAATATCACATTTTTCAGTTGAATGTCCAAAAACTTTACATGCAGTGCATATACTTGGTTTCCAGTCATAAGAAACTATTACTGGAGGACAACTCTCACCCAACTCTCCTAGTTCAATACAGTGCGGTAATTCAGAATCAGCTTCCATTTCCACTAACACTTTAGCGTACCTAATCCTTTGCATTTTCTCAGTGTTTGCATCAAAACAGATAATCCTTCCAACATGACAAGCCAACCAGTTAATACCAATTAAGGTCCAAAGCAACAGGGGAATTCTATGAAGGTGAATCCATATTGGCACTCTTTTAATTTGAGAATGGGCATTACCTATATTAGGATCCCATTTTGTGATAATGAACATATGGCCCTTAATGAAAATTGGATCTGCTTTCAATTTTTTTTCTCTATCTAGATCGTTTGAAAATTCAAAATAAAAGTACCGACCATCAGATTTGATGTCTACTTCCCCATTTAAAGACCAGTAACCACGAAGAAAGTTTACTATAGTAAGATATGATATAGATCCATCAAGAAAAAATCCATAAGATAGTGATCCTAGTATTTCATACCTTCCTCTCTTACAATTGCGGGAGGGATTCTCTTAGATTTATCCATGTTCTTCTCAAACTGCTGAGGTTTATATGATCCTGCATTTCTAGACAGAGAGTTAAACAAAGAAAGGTAATCCTTCTTTATAACAGGAGTATGAGTCACCGTGATAAAATTTTGATTAGCAAAGGAACGATCAGATCCAATGGGGACTGAAGCAGGAGTATGAGTCACTGCTCTCCCTAATTTTAGACATACATATATCAACTTCTTTTAACCCATCTTGCACTATAAGATTAAGAATATGAGCACAACATCTAATGTGAAAAAAATCACCATCCATCAACAAAGACTCCCTCAACAAAAAGTTGCTCCTTGAACAAATTAAGAAATACATCATTTGCACTAGCATTGTCTAAGGTAATGGAAAATATCTTTCTTTCAATTCCCCAACCAGTCAACAAATTATAAAAAAATTCGGACAAAGCAACTCCGGTATGTGGAGGAAGCATGAAACTAAAATTTAAAACTCTCTTTTGAGGACCCAATTAGCATCAACAAAATGAGCAGTTAGACAAATGTACACTACGGTTGCTATAGAAGTCCATTAATCGGTAATCAAACAAATTCTCCCTGGAATTGAAATTAATGTGTGTCTAAGCTTCAATTTTTCCTTTTCATACATTTTAATCACATCAGCTCTAACAGTATTTCTAGAAATTAACTTAATATCCGCACAGACGTAAGAAAATAATTGTCTAATTCCAGCGTACTCGACAAATTGAAATGGTAGATCATGCATCAATATTGACATTACCGACAATTTTCTAAATTTTTCCGAATCAAATTAAGCGACCTTGTCATAAGAGGGCCCTCGATTTGACTTAATAGCAATTGACTTAGATCTTGATTTTTGGTACAAGATTTAATATGTGGTTTTAAGTTTCCAGTGCCATAAGTACTATCACATAAATAAGTAGTACCACATTTCATACACTTAGCTCTTTGCTTTCCATCATCTTGCAATGGAATAATTTCAAACTTAATCCATACCTCAGAAGTATGCTTTCTACGTCTCTTACCAACAGTATTTTCACCTTCTATTTCTATGTTTTCTGTTTCCGTTTCTTCCATATTGACATCTTCAACTTGATCACCACTACTTGGGGTAAAAACACTCATCTCTTTCTGCAAAACAAAAGCAGAAAATAAACTGTCATATAAAATAATTTAGCTAGCAAAAAAACTGTCATATAAAATAATGTAGAAGTGATGCATGTAGATTTATATTTTCATTTGTACATTTATTTAGAGTTTGTATACATTAAAACCATTATTTGCTGCATATAAATACTCCTGCCAGAAAAGATTAGTTCACATGATCTCTCCAGTAGATTAGTTCACATGAAAGTGGAGATATTTCTACACTTTCTTAATTCATCAGTCAAGAGTTCAGGTTGCAAAACTGAACATTCAGATTGCAAGTTTTAACTAACTTATGTATAAACTACTTCAAATATATTAGGGTATACCCTGATATTTCATGACATCTCCAAGTATTTATCTGAAGTTGGGAACTGAAAGATGACTTTTATCTACTGTTAAACAGGCGCATATGAGAAACTAAGGTAAACTACAAGTCTACAAATACATAACCAAACTTGATTAGATTTCAAGACAACGCCATAATTGAGAAAATTTTGAGGTTTGAATTTGCTGATATTCGATAATACTAAAATCGAAAAAGGAAAAAAAAGCTGACTGTACTCGTCGAATCTGCCGAGAGTCCGATGATGCTGCTGGTGTAACAACCCGGATTTTTACAACATGCTAAGACAAGAATCAAGGCAGAATTTAATTTTAAAATGTGAATCAAGGGAAACGGGCTGTGCCATTGCGTTCGTCTCGGAAAAATACGCGAAATAGAGTCCGAGTTTTCGAAAATCGGAGTCTGTATGACCAAGTTATGGCCCGTCAAAGTTTTCAGAAAATTTCAAGTTCAAAAACAAGTTCAAATTTGAATTCATATTTCAAATTCAGCCAAGCAGAAGAGGCGGGAAAAATTCCCGCCACCCCCAAGTCGACTGGGGAGTCGGCTTGGGAGTCGACACACCCCAGGTGGTGTCGACTGCCCAGTCGACACCCCTGTCGACTTGGGTGGTCGGCCAGTTTGGCCTGGGTGCACCTGACTTGTTCCTCAAGACATGGTTGGAGGCTTGTGACGGATTTTAAAGGCTCAGATCTATCCTAGGGTTAATCTAAGGACCTAAACTACTCCTAATCTCTATAAAAAGACCCCTAAGCCTACCCTAAACCCTCACAAATCACTCATGCCACGAAGTGCCGCCAAAATCTATCTTGATCATGGCCTCCATCTCCAACTCCAAGAGCTCATGCATTCAAATCGGATCCGAATCAAAGGTGCTAGCTTGCTACATCAAATCAAGGGAGTGAATCAACGTTGCTATGCAAGTTTCATGACGATTCTTCAACAAAGGAGCCACCTTTCTTGGTCAAGACGATTCATGATCTTTCCCTAAGCCTCGCTATGTAAGTTCTAGCTACTTGTAGATTCTAACGGTGGTTCTAATGTGACATGGGATAAAATGCGATAAAACATAAGTATGCTAGCCTATGTGAACCTAACTTTGCCCCTTTTCTATGATCTATGACCTTGGGCTAAGTTTTAGCGACTTAATCATGCCACTCATGTTATGCTTAGCCTAGTTTATCTTGCAAGTTTGAATCTTTATCTATGGAATGCTAGCATGAACCTTTGGGAACCATTTGACTTGTGAAACATTGGCAAAGACTTGACTTTGGGGCTTATGCATGTAAATGAACCCAAACCCATTATGTTATCATGCATGTTTGTGGCCAAATTCCCTTATGATACTATGAATGTTTGTGGCCAAATTCCCTTATGATACTATGCATGTTTATGGCCAAATTCCCTAATGATACTATGCATGTTTGTGGCCAAATTCACTTATGATAATATGCATGTTTGTGGCCAAATTCCCTTATGATGCTATGCATATTTTGAGGCCAAACCCCTTATGATACCATGCATGTTGGTGGCTAATCCCTTTTTGACATCGTGCATGTTTTGAGGCCAATATGTAGCATAGTATCTTATTATGTTGACTCGCTTTTACTTGGGTTGGAAACACGATTTGGGGTAGGTTAGACGAGCGTGATTATGACATGATAATTTGACATGGGATTTCATGAAAATATGACACTCATGATACACCTAAATGGGGACATGACATGTGGGGTAAACATGGGACTTGAAACTAGACACGTATGGGTTGTAAGTGTAATATGACACTAGACCAAACATGAAAGTGGCCAACTCGAGGTTGGGTTGAGTTTGTAGCATAAATCTACCCGGACCCGCCCGGCTTAACTAGTGGCTACAAACAATAGGACCCAATGTGAGTAGTTGGTCATATAGCACTTAAAACCCGAGGTTAGACTAGGTTGTGGTGTAAATCTACCCGGACCCGCCCGGCTTAACTAGTAACCACAACAAAGTCTAATGTGAGAGGTTGGGGTGCATTAATCTAATTAATGCCACATGAAAAGGTTAAGTAATTTTGACTAATGACGCTTAACCGATATGACACGAATGGGTAGGTTAAGTGGAACCGGACTTGATTTCTTAACGACACTTAACCAAACAAGACAATTAGGGGATGGGGTTAAGTAACTTACACTTAACTAATCCGACTTGGAAATTAGATGGGGTTAACTAACCTATACTTAACTAATCTAGACACGGTAATTAGATGGGGTTAACTAATCTATACTTAACTAATCTAAACACGGTAATTAGATGGGGTTAAGTAACCTACACTTAACTACCTAAACGCGGAAATTAGATGAGGTTAAGTAACTTACACTTAACCAATCTAAACACGGTAATTCGATGGGGTTAAAGTTAAACACTTAACCAATCTAAACTTGGTAATTCAATGAGGTTAAGTGACTTATACTTAACTAATTATACATGATAATTTGATGAGGTTAAGCAACCATACTTAACCAGTCTAATATGGGAACTTGATAGGGTTAAGTCACAAGACCGTTTAAATATACTTAACCATTCTAATACGATTAGTGGATGGGGTTAAGTTAACCTATACTTAACCAATCCGACTCGATAATCTGATGAGGTTAAGATAATCTATGCTTAACCAATCTAACACGATAATCTGATAGGGTTAAGATAAACAAATACTTAACCAATTTGACTTGATGACTGAATAGGGTTAAGTCATGAGCTTCTTGGTATACCTAACCAACTTGTAGGGCTAAGTCTTGAGCTTAAATACTTATCCAATCTTGACATGATTCGTAGGCAGGTTAAGTCATGAACTTAAATGACAATACTTAACCCATTTGACAAAACCCTAGTTCAGGGGACTAGGTGGAAAATCGTAGTTAACAAGGATAACGGGAAAAGAGACTAAGTGGTGAACCTCAGTTTAGGAAACTAAGTAATAATTCTTAGTCAAGGGATTTGGACCAGTTCACAGATAGATGAGTAACCCGATACGGTAGGTCATCGCTTAAACACACGAGGAGGAGCAAATTATCTGACTTAGATAAAGGCTCCAACGAACTGGGTGACGAAGCGGTAGCTTCGAGGGACGTGAGGGTACTCTTGGTATCCCTCTGTGAGGTGGAAGATGGTCCATGAAACCTGGCCTCACAGAGGTTAAGGTCTGCGGTAGAAGAGCCAAGAGTATGCCTTGGTTGCTGTGCGAGCAACCTAAAGACTGGGGTGGATTAGCGTAGGGTCGGCGATATTTTTCATGGTAGCCCTAGATAGCACATCGTCGGCCACTTACCATCTTTAGTCAATCGTGGACGTACGGAAAGGCTGAGAACACCCAACAGACCATATCTGCTATCTAGGTATGGGTGAGGTTGGCCGTCCGGAAGGGGGCATCGATGGCCTTAGTGTAGTTCTCATACATGACTTTTCTTGTTTTGCCTTTCAGTAGTTGAGGGAGGGGTCACGTGGGACCATAGTCACGGATACAAAAGCAGACCTTGATATCTGCATCGGCAGATGACTTAAAACTCCCGACCGAGTTCCGTATTTCTTGATTTTCCCTGGCACGGAACTCGGATGGCACATTGAGATACATGTGCGCCTAGACATGGAAAACGATTCACGATTCATACGTGGGATAAAAGGGCGCGGTTGACGGGTAGCATAATCCCTAGTAGCCCTAGGTGGCTAAAACCCAAACCGAGACACGAAAACGTTCATTAGGTAGCATAATCCCTAGCGGTCCTAAGTGGCATAAACCCTAGGTGAACACGCGATAGTTCATGGTAAGAAAACATAACCAGACCAAGGGTAGCAGTCCAAAACAACTTCAAGGATAAAATGGTACTACGTTGGGATGGTATAGATTTACATGGGAAAGCCGTACGGCCTACGGCAAAGGACTAAACTTATACATGGAAAGAAACATACGAGTTGGGAAAACCTACATATGCTATATATTAGGTTGACATGGACCATTACATGACATTGGGCAAGGGACATTCATAGCTAACACACGACGCGGGTTGGGATACTAGTACGAGAGGTGCAGAGCAAATATACATGATAAACACCGTGGAATGTTATAGTATAATTGATTGGAACCTGACGACGTGATACCTTGATTTATCTTGACACCGTAGTTTATCATGATACCTTAGTTCATCTGGCTACAGTAGTTCATCCAGTTATCTTGGTTTAGCTTATCTATCTTGCCGTCATCCTTATGTTTACTTTCAGTTTATGCATGTCATGTTACATTTACCTGTTTTTATACTGGAAGCAGATAGGACTTACCAGTCTTTATGACTGACCCCGTTTTCTTTCGCCTCTTTGTCTTCCGTTCCCCCCCCCCCAGGTTTTCAGGGAGGAAATGATGTTGTTTAGTTCGGACCTCTTAAGCTTGAAGGTCATCATGTATAGCTTGGTCTTCTCTTGGCTATGGCTGCTTCACCGCTTTATTTTGGGGAATAATTTATGAAAAGTTTTTATGCTTCTTTACTATTGCAAGACAGGTTTTGATGTATTCTGATGTAAAAGGCTTTAGACCTTATTTTATAAGGTAATGAAATTTGTTTTACTTCCGCTGTTTTATATATGTTCTGTCTTGTAATATTTCTGTGCATGTTTACCTCGATAATGCTTCACCAAACCTAGTGCATTCCCTTTGTGAGTGACCCTAGGGGAGGTGGGGTGTTACATTTGGTATCAGAGCAGAAGGTTACCAGACTGGGCAAAAGTTTTTAAAACCTTCTGAAAACTATTTGAGAAACCGTTTACAAAGAAGCATTTTTCAAGAAAAGTTTTTAAAGGCTATTCCCCAAAAGCCATTAGCACTATCCTTTGTTTACTTGATTGAACCTCTTTTCCTTTCTTTCCTCCATTTGTAGTCACAGTAGTTTTAACTGCGACTAATCCTTGTCTAGCTACGTAAGTGTTTTCCCGTGCGATGGAGGAAGTTCTCGAGAGACCTGTTACCGAAGTTATAAGAAGGGATAATAAGAGCAAGGATAAAGGACACGGGCTTAAGAATAAGCAACTTGTTGGTATGGCTTGATCCACAAAGGAAGATAAGGACAAGATCAGCTAGAGGGCAATTGTATGCTCTCATTTCTAGCGTACTTAAGAGGAATGGTACCGTTTCTGTTAAAGGTTTAGCCTTTCTTTTCTATCATCCCGTCCAGACTTTGTTTTGATCATAGCATCAATTAAGTCTGCTTCGATAGTTAAGTCTCTGCACCTTAGTACTAGCATGGTAGAGGATCCCATTTTTGTCCCAAAAATCTGGTTGGAGAGTCGGTCCATTTATTCATGACTTGTTTGGATTTGAGAACGTCTATGCCAAGTGTTGAGATTAGAAGCAATGCTTCTATTGTTGGGCTATGGATGGATTCTAGGGGTAAAATGGTTATCCAGTAAGGGATACCATTCTCGGTTTTGAAAAGAGGGTAGTCAGACTCTTGGCTTGCTTTGGTAATACCCTCGAAGCCTCGCGTAACCTTTTGGGCTTTGTCATGGTTAGTTACCTAGAATCACTTGATGTATTTATCGGAAACCTCTGATCCGATCGAGTAACATTCGCCAATAAGGCGGATGGTTCATTCCGCTTAAGCATGGGTTATAGGAATCACCCTAGTAAGTGCACGTGGTAACATGGATTGGCATCGGTAAAATTTTGGAGAGCTTGCATGAGTACACAGATATGTTTGGGCCGAGCATACTAGGGAAAGAATAAGTGGAAGTGAAACAAGAGGCGACAGTGAAATGAATTCCGACTCATACCTTGGAAATAGGAATCAAGGAGCTACGAAATCATGAAGTCAAAGGCGGTCAAGGCACAATGGAATTAAGCTCAAGGAAATGCGGCTTAAACGCGCGCATCATATCTCTTTTTAAGAGTATATCGTTGATCCCTGGTTCTCCTATATAGCTTGCTTGCATGCTATCGCTTGGTGGATATCCTCTCGGTCCTGTTTCTGTTGCAAACCCCGTAAGGAGTTTGTCTTGTTTATCTCCTCGATCTTATCCTGGGAACCTTAGATAGAGCTCTATGGATATAAACATGTATTTGAAACATGTTATGATTGATATGGTTGCAAATGGTTGCAAGTGGTTGCTCGTAGATGCGCGAATACACATTAGATACTAGATTGACGCGGTCACGTTTCATGTTGCATATGCACGAGTATTTATACTTGTTTATGGATGAAATTGAATGTGTTGTCATACGGATGTTGCATATGGATGAATGTTTGTGCACACATATAGTACTTATATGACTAGGACTATTTGCATACATGTTGGACTCATGGCACTAAACATATCTTGCATTAGAAAGATCACTCAGGCCTGATCATTAGCATTAGCTAAGGAACATATACACACACTTTCTGCATGTGTTCATAAAGCATTAGGAGTCTTTTAAGGACCATGGTTGCCTGTGGATGGTGTTTTGAGTAGATGGATGATGGATGGTAGGATACGTTCTTCCTAACTTGGAGATTTCGGGGACGAAATCCTTTAAGTTGGGGAGAATGTAACAACCCAGATTTTTACAACATGCTAAGACAAGAATCAAGGCAGAATTTAATTTTAAAATATGAATCAAGGGAAATGGGCTGTGCCATTGCGTTCGTCTCGGAAAAATACGTGAAATAGAGTCCGAGTTTTCGAAAATCGGAGTCCGTATGACCAAGTTATGGCCCATCAAAGTTTTCAGAAAATTTCAAGTTCAAAAACAAGTTCAAATTTGAATTCAGATTTCAAATTCAGCCAAGCAGAAGAGGCAGGAAAAATTCCCGCCACCCCCAAGTCGACTGGGGAGTCGACTTGGGAGTCGACACACCCCAGGTGGTGTCAACTGCCCAGTCGACACTTGTAACAACCCGGAATTTTGGAACCAATTTAAAATTTTTATTTCAGGAAGTTTTAATAGAAAATGCGTCAAAATAAAAATAAAAATAATGAACATTGGTTTAAATAGGAAAGTTGTTGTAACATAAACACTCACATTTTCATGTAATAATATGATTCATTAAAAAGTTACACTTTAATGTAAAAAGAATCGTTACTGAATGATCGCTATTGAAAGAAATTTGGTTAACCTTAAAAACACATTTTTAATGTAAGATGAAACATATAAAAAGTTGCACAACTTAATAATCAAAGAAAATGAATCAAACATTAATATAAAAAAAAATTGAATGAAATATGTGTGGTCCCATCATGCCTAGTCAACTAATTAGATTTCATTTGTCACCTACTACATATGTAGGGACAAGTGAAAGATAAAATTTAAAATATATATAACCAACCAAAAAAAAAGAAAAGAAAGAAAAGTTATTAATGCATGATTGGAAAGTAGTAACAGTCCATGCAAAAGGAAATATGACAAGATTTGGGTCAATGAACATTTAATAAAAGTTATATTTTAAATTAACGCAAAGAGAGGGCATTAATTACTCTTTTTGAATAAACTGAGGTTAGAATAAAAGTTGCATATTTTTTTTAAAAAAAAACATGAATATATCTTAATAGGATGTTTGAAAAGTAAACATGTACACATAGTATCATACTATAGGAAATGTATACGTAAAGATAACGTGTAATGGAAATTAATTAATATCAATCAATTTCAAATTGATTGTATTAATTAAATGATAGGAGGTGAACTTACTAAGTTATAGGAGTTAATAAAATAATTTGGCATAATGTAATAGTTTCATTAGATGAAGAAGAGAGAAAATGGTAATGAACATATTTAGGCAAATATTACAAGAGTAAATGAATAGCGAATAAATAGCCATTAATGAGGGTAATGTTAGTTAACATTTTCAGTATAAACTAATTCATAGTTAAAACCTGTTACATCAGCTAAATATTAATGTGAAATACTTTTATGCAAATAAATAAGATGGATATAAATAAAAGGACGTTTTGTTAGATAAATCTTCACTTAATTTCTTTAATAAATGTAATAGGAAACAAATATGGGAAGAATATTAAGATGGTAACTATTTATTAATTTCTGACATGGGAGAATATTAACATGTTATTGTTTTAAAAATGGAAAATTATTACCATGTTAATTGTTTTATGCAACCATGGGGAAACAAGCATTGATTAAGGCTAGGAAAAAGGTAAAATATGTTTATACATAAACTATGTATGCGTGTGTCTATTTGGATTTTTTTTATAAAATTACATTTAAAACATTATAAAAATAAGAATTAATCAAAACCTAAGCCAATTACTGTTCATCGTCTAAACACAGCGGCCACTCATTCCAATGGCCGATTCTTCCTCCTCCATTTTCTCCCTCCTCTCCACGAATTAATACCCAACGTATACACCTTTTCGAAGAGCTTTCCTCCCTCTATCCTCTTATACCCAAACCACCTCTCCTAGTGGCCTGTAGCGCCCCCACCGACGACGAGAAGTCGCCGCCGTTCGTGCCTCGCCCAGACCGCAGCTCGCCACCGAGTTGGCCGAGACTCCAGGCGCCGGTGCACCACTCGTAGCCCTTCGACGCGCCGCCTCCCGATCGATCTCTGGTGCTTTGGATTGGATGCAAGATCGAGCTAAAGTTTTGAACCATAGTTGAAACCCACGGCCGATTTCTAAATTGAAGAAGAAGGGTATAAATCCTTTTTATATATATTTTATTAAATAATTTAAATATTCTAACTAAATTTAAGCATAACTCGATCGTATTAATTCAGAATAACGTAATTTCTGAAGCGTTGGACTCGTGACGCAGAAGACTATTTTTCCATACTGATTTGGGACAACTCTGAACGAGTATAATTTTTGGCAATAAGCCAAGGCGGATCTATAAAGGTGAGATTTCTAAAATCTTAATAATTAAATAATATAATTATTATTCGCAATCGTTTGGATTTGTATGTATGTCTTGCGATGTGGTAATGTAGAATCTATATTGATGTGTGATTTCTAACGATCTTATGCTGTGTTGAAATAGCTATGTTAGTCCAGTTCTACATTCTGATGTAATCTATATGAGTCCTCATCTTTATTACTGTTATTTTTTTTATACAAATGGAAATTTTAATTTATAAGAAATATGGGAATTTTATTTTTATTTACAAAGTAATAAAGGAAAAGTTTGGATCTTAGTTTTGTTAACAAAATAATAGACAATCTTTGTCATTTATTTTGTTTACAAAATAAAAGACAAAGTTTTTATACAAATTTTGTCTACAAAATAAATGACAAAGTTTTTACTTTGATTTTTATTCTCATTTTATTTTCTTAAATAAAATTGAAAACATTTATTCTGGTTTTGTTTATTTTGTTTGCAAATAAAATAAAAGGGCAATTTTAACATGTAATTTTGTTTGTAAAATAAAAAGGACAAATTTTTGTTACATAATAAAAAGGACAAATTTTTGTTACATAATAAAAAGGACAAATTTTTGTTACATAAGAAAAAGAACAAGTTTTTATGTCATTTTGTTAACATAATAAAAAGAACAAGTTTTTATGCCATTTTGTTTACATAAGAAAAAGAACAAGTTTTTATGTCATTTTGTTAATATAGAAAAAGAACAAGTTAATATGTCATTTTGTTAATATAGAAAAAGAACAAGTTTTTATGTCATTTTGTTAACATAGAAAAAGAACAAGTTTTTATGTCATTTTGTTAACATAGAAAAAGAACAAGTTTTTATGTCATTTTGCTAACATAGAAAAAGAACAAGTTTTTATGTCATTTTGTTAACATAGAAAAAGGACAAGTTTTTATGTCATTTTGTTAACAAAAAAAAAAAAGAACAAGTGTTTATGTCATTTTTTTTAACATGATAAAAAGAACAAACTTTTATGTTATTTTGTTAACATAATAAAGAGGCAAATTTTTACATTATTTTGTCAACATAAATAAAAGGACAATTTTTATCTTTGTCTTGTCTACAAATTTAAAATACTAATTTTTATTTTTATTTTATAAAATGCAAGTTAAATCTTTATTTATAAAACAAAATGTAAGTTTTAATCTTATTTTCATTTACAAATAAAGATGAGGCTTTTATTGTGATTCATCAAAAGTATACCACAATTTACATCATTGTGTTAGTATAGTTTCAATGACACAAATTACACCGTGGTGTTAATATAGTTGAGATGACACCAATTTATATGTTAGGTTAACCTTGTTGTAATGACACCAAGTTATATGTTGTGTTAACATTATTGAGATGACGCAAATTTACATCATCATGTTAATATTATTGTTATGACACAAGATTACATCGTTGTGTTAATTTAAATATTATGACCCCGAATTACATCGTTAAGTTAATGACATGGAAATTCACATTTTTACATATTAAAAATGTTATTAGACAGATTCACATTTTTATGTGTTAAAAATGTCATAAGTTAAAAATACATTTATGTTATTAAAATGTAGTTAAAATTAAAAATACATTTTTATGTTAATGAAACATAATCAAAGTGAAAGTACATTTTATGATATTTAAAATGTAATTAAGATAAAAGTACATTTTATGTTATTAAAAATGTAATTAAGATATAAGTATATTTATGTAATGAAAATGTAAATAAAAGTAATATGTACATTTTTAATGTAAATGTAAATAAAAGTAGTATGTACATTTTTAATGTAAAAAGAAAATAAAAGTAGTATATACATTTTTAATGTAAAAAGAAAATAAAAGTAATATGTACATTTTTCTATGAAAGAAAATAAAGAAAAGAAACATTTTTCTATGAAAAGAAAATAAAGAAGAGAAACATTTTCTATGTAAAGATAATAAAGAAAAGAATAGAAAACATTATTTTCAATGTAAAGAAATAAAAGAAAGAATTTACATTTTCAATGTAAAGTAAAAGACATTTACATTTTATATGTAGATAAAAGGATAAAAGGAAAATATCATGTTTATTGAATATAAAAATATATAGCGTAAAAACATAATTTTTGTCGCATTAGAATTAGCAGACAAAAATATTCTTTTCATAAAGATATACTTAGTAAAACATAATTTTTGTCGCATTAGAATTGGCGAACAAAGATATTATTTTTATTTAATATAAAAATATACATAGTTAAAATCATTGTTTTTGTCGCATTAGAATTGGCGGACAAAAGACACCTTGTAGAAAATATGATTTTTGTCGCATTAGAATTGGCGGCCAAAAATATCATTTTATAAATGAAAGAATGGATTTTGAAATAGTGGAAATCGCTAAAAGGTTTGATTTATATATATGTATAATATAAATTAAAACTAAGCGAAACATGCGCGGTAGTTCGCGTTTTGAAATCATAACTTTAAACGGTTGTACCGAAAGATCCGACCGTTGAATTTCCCAAAACTGGACCCGTCAGGACCGTCTTGGAAAGAGCTTTCCAACGACATAAAATTTACCAAAATCTGACGGTTAGATTTGGAGATATGTTTAAAACAAATTTTGGTAAAAACAGCGCAATGGTCGCCCATCGACCCGAAGCGTCGTATAGTCTATTCGCACTATTTTTAAATAAATAAAAATAGAAATAAACCGCTATAAATAAATATGAACGACGTGAAATGTTTTAAATGATAATTATGCGATGGTTATTTGAAAAGACCGAGTTTAACTCATTTCAAATAATAAAACGATGATTTAAATCGAAATAATAGAAGACGATGTTGAAGACCGGCGATCTTCACGTCGAACGGTCAACGATGATTGAGACCTTGGACTGACTTGCTCCCAGGAAGGGGTTGATGTAGTAGTTGACCGGTCGTATGGGTTGATTGTCCGGATAAGCGAGAACCTCTCTGGTATCTCCGGTTTCGTTCAAACCCAGAACGAACTTGTATAGACGCGCGTCTGACGTTGGAACTCGTTTCGTGTAATTAAATCAATTTTTATTAATGTATGCTTGTTTGGTGGTAGAGAATTTATTCTCTGCTTAACACCCTTGTATATGTTAATAGTTATCGGTAGCATGGTGCGAATTGTCAACGTGGCACGCTAAGATGCGAATGATCAAGGTTTTGTTGAAAAGCAGGCGTTGTGGAAGATGATCAAAGCACGACCTGTTTAGGCGTAGCTTTGTGTATAACGTAACCTCACGAGCCTCACACCCCGGTATGAGTCAAAAACGGGATACGGACCGTAGGGAGTGCACACGTTTCTTTCTAGCTAGAGTTGTGTCAGGGACCTACCAGCGCTGACATTTTACTTATGTGGATGATGGATTTTGAGGTACCTCGTGTTTTATAGGCCGTTGGTGGTCATACTATAGGTCCAAAGGGACCGGGAAACGTGTGTTCAGGCATAACCAATCCATACACATATGTGTGGACCGGCCCTACCGCTTCCAAGGGTTCACTGCGGGGAATCCTGAGGCATTTGCTAGAGTGTCTCGAATCGGAGAGGAGCTTGCCCCTAGCCTCGACTCATGATGGAAACCAATTCTCCAATACGACATTACGATTTTAGTTGTATACTTATATACGGCGGCATAATATATGGTACCTATGTCGTCTAGGATTAATACATTTATATTGAATGATTTATGAAAACATACACACACTAATAGTAATACGTTTGACGTACTTATCATCTTTTGATCATTATAAGGTAAAACCCTATCCTCCGGCGTGCGTTGCATTGTGTGATGGGACCTGGGTCTTATAATGGTTTCATTTTTCTAAAAAGCATTGCGTTATTTGACGATTTACTTTATTTCATGCACTGGAAATCCAATGGAGTAAACCCGTTCCGCGTTAGCGGCGTGATCCTGTGATTAGCCTTATTATTAGATAGGTTAGTTAAGATTTCTCATACCAGTCCCATGACTGACCTGTAGTTTGTTTCACTGGCAAACTCGGGTGCCCATATTTTCCACACGGGCAGTCGAGTAGCTTGTTTTGCAGATATCATATTTACAGGATCCTGGTCTACAGCTGAAGCGATATTCAGAAAGCTCTGTATCCGTGTATTCCTTTCGGTTGTATATTTGTATTATTTTTCCGCTACTATTTAAATGTAATTTAAGTCTCTGATCTTGTATTTCCAATATATATTATTCATATATACTCTGGAGTATTCTTGTACTCTGATGTAATTGTTGTAATCGGCAATAATGCTTCTGTTCGGTGTTCTGATGTGTGTTGTTCTCAAAGCAATCCGGGCTTTCCTTCACGGGGAAGTTTGGGTCGTTTCAACACCCCTGTCGACTTGGGTGGTCGGCCAGTTTGGCCTGGGTGCACCTGACTTGTTCCTCAAGACATGGTTGGAGGCTTGTGACGGATTTTAAAGGCTCGGATCTATCCTAGGGTTAATCTAAGGACCTAAACTACTCCTAATCTCTATAAAAAGTCCCCTAAGCCTACCCTAAACCCTCACAAATCACTCATGCCACGAAGTGCCGCCAAAATCTATCTTGATCATGGCCTCCATCTCCAACTCCAAGAGCTCATGCATTCAAATCGGATCCGAATCAAAGGTGCTAGCTTGCTACATCAAATCAAGGGAGTGAATCAACGTTGCTATGCAAGTTTCATGACGATTCTTCAACAAAGGAGCCACCTTTCTTGGTCAAGACGATTCATGATCTTTCCCTAAGCCTCGCTATGTAAGTTCTAGCTACTTGTAGATTCTAACGGTGGTTCTAATGTGACATGGGATAAAATGCGATGAAACATAAGTATGCTAGCCTATGTGAACCTAACTTTGCCCCTTTTCTATGATCTATGACCTTGGGCTAAGTTTTAGCGACTTAATCATGCCACTCATGTTATGCTTAGCTTAGTTTATCTTGCAAGTTTGAATCTTTATCTATGGAATGCTAGCATTAACCTTTGGGAACCATTTGACTTGTGAAACATTGGCAAAGACTTGACTTTGGGGCTTATGCATGTAAATGAACCCAAACCCCTTATGTTATCATGCATGTTTGTGGCCGAATTCCCTTATGATACTATGAATGTTTGTGGCCAAATTCCCTTATGATACTATGCATGTTTGTGGCCAAATTCACTTATGATAATATGCATGTTTGTGGCCAAATTCCCTTATGATGCTATGCATATTTTGAGGCCAAACCCCTTATGATACCATGCATGTTGGTGGCCAATCCCTTTTTGACATCGTGCATGTTTTGAGGCCAATATGTAGCATAGTATCTTATTATGTTGACTCGCTTTTACTTGGGTTGGAAACACGATTTGGGGTAGGTTAGACGAGCGTGATTATGACATGATAATTTGACATGGGATTTCATGAAAATATGACACTCATGATACACCTAAATGGGGACATGACATGTGGGGTAAACATGGGACTTGAAACTAGACACGTATGGGTTGTAAGTGTAATATGACACTAGACCAAACATGAAAGTGGCCAACTCGAGGTTGGGTTGAGTTTGTAGCATAAATCTACCCGGACCCGCCCGGCTTAACTAGTGGCTACAAACAATAGGACCCAATGTGAGTAGTTGGTCATATAGCACTTAAAACCCGAGGTTAGACTAGGTTGTGGTGTAAATCTACCCGGACCCGCCCGGCTTAACTAGTAACCACAACAAAGTCTAATGTGAGAGGTTGGGGTGCATTAATCTAATTAATGCCACATGAAAAGGTTAAGTAATTTTGACTAATGACGCTTAACCGATATGACACGAATGGGTAGGTTAAGTGGAACCGGACTTGATTTCTTAACGACACTTAACCAAACAAGACAATTAGGGGATGGGGTTAAGTAACTTACACTTAACTAATCCGACTTGGAAATTAGATGGGGTTAACTAACCTATACTTAACTAATCTAGACACGGTAATTAGATGGGGTTAACTAATCTATACTTAACTAATCTAAACACGGTAATTAGATGGGGTTAAGTAACCTACACTTAACTAACCTAAACGCGGAAATTAGATGAGGTTAAGTAACTTACACTTAACCAATCTAAACACGGTAATTCGATGGGGTTAAAGTTAAACACTTAACCAATCTAAACTTGGTAATTCAATGAGGTTAAGTGACTTATACTTAACCAATTATACATGATAATTTGATGAGGTTAAGCAACCATACTTAACCAATCTAATATGGGAACTTGATAGGGTTAAGTCACAAGACCGTTTAAATATACTTAACCATTCTAATACGATTAGTGGATGGGGTTAAGTTAACCTATACTTAACCAATCCGACTCGATAATCTGATGAGGTTAAGATAATCTATGCTTAACCAATCTAACACGATAATCTGATAGGGTTAAGATAAACAAATACTTAACCAATTTGACTTGATGACTGAATAGGGTTAAGTCATGAGCTTCTTGGTATACCTAACCAACTTGTAGGGCTAAGTCTTGAGCTTAAATACTTATCCAATCTTGACATGATTCGTAGGCAGGTTAAGTCATGAACTTAAATGACAATACTTAACCCATTTGACAAAACCCTAGTTCAGGGGACTAGGTGGAAAATCGTAGTTAACAAGGATAACGGGAAAAGAGACTAAGTGGTGAACCTCAGTTTAGGAAACTAAGTAATAATTCTTAGTCAAGGGATTTGGACCAGTTCACAGATAGATGAGTAACCCGATACGGTAGGTCATCGCTTAAACACACGAGGAGGAGCAAATTATCTGACTTAGATAAAGGCTCCAACGAACTGGGTGACGAAGCGGTAGCTTCGAGGGACGTGAGGATACTCTTGGTATCCCTCTGTGAGGTGGCAGATGGTCCATGAAACCTGGCCTCACAGAGGTTAAGGTCTGCGGCACTACACCAAAACAGTGGATTCCCAACAAGTATAAGTGTTACAAATAATTTCTGTAACACTTTTATGTGTCACTAACGGCCTGTGAGGAATTTCCTGTAACACTTATAAGTGTTACAAGCAGAGTAACTCCTAACACTTATAAGTGTTACAAGCAGACCAACTGCTAACACTTATAAGTGTTACAAACATACTCATTGCTAACACTTATAAGTGTTACAAACAACTTATAAGTGTAACAAGCAGACCAACTGCTAACACTTATAAGTGTTACAAACATAATCATTGCTAACACTTATAAATGTTGGAACCATAATATATGGTAACACTTATAAGTGTTACAAACAACTTATAAGTGTAACAAGCAGACCAACTGCTAACACTTATAAGTGTTACAAACATAATCATTGCTAACACTTATAAATGTTGGAACCATAATATATGGTAACACTTATAAGTGTTACAAACATACTTATAAGTGTAACAAGCAGACCAACTGCTAACAGTTATAAGTGTTACAAACATAATCATTGCTAACGCTTATAAATGTTGGAACCATAATATATGGTAACACTTATAAGTGTTACAAACATATTCATTGCTAACACTTATAAATGTCAGTATCATAATCCTACTAACTCTTATTTGGTACACTTCCATATTCCATATATAATTCAACATATCAATTCAAATAAAAGTATTTGGTACACTTCCATATTCCAAATTCAATAATGTCACTTTTGCATAATGCTTTCAATTTCAAAATACCATAATATCAAGTTCAAATTACAAAAAACAATACAAAGTTTTACTAAAGATACATAGAATTTTAGATATTATGAAGGCGAAACATGGACCATATCACAAAGCCTCCATCTGAAAATTCACAAAGCTTGTAGTGTCCGTTTTGAGGACCATCGTAAATTGGTGCTTCCGGATCTAAAACTTCTGTTATCCAAACAACTTTCTCAACATTTGGCACTATCTCTCTAAAATGACACATGGTTTGCGTACCAATATAAGCTTTTGCTACTTCCTTCATATCTGGTGATAATAGCATTACAAATTGTTTTCCTTTTGTTGATGATCCAACATCATTTGTCGGAATAACCGAATCAGCAATTCCAACGTTCGGTGTAGATTTACCCAAATTAGAAGCGGTTTCTGTCATAGGCGTCATAACACCGTCATTAACGTTATGTTGTAATCCCGGTACCATAATAAGAAAGGATTTAAGAGCATCGTTGATTTGGATTGACACTTGACTCGCCACTTGACTTGCAACTTGATTTTGTAATTCCTTAGACCATTGACGAAAATCATCCTTTTTATTCTTGTCGGCAATTGCTTTTGATGCTTGCATTATCTTTACGTGCTTTGCGGAAGAAGAGGAGCTAATTGCACGACAATAATTTTTCCTTTTGTCAGAACCAAAAACTTTGGCGATAGGATCATTGTCAAAATCAAACATGTTTGCATGCTCGTTGCTATTACATTCCAAATTCTGTTTTTTTTCCTCCTCCTCCACAAGTGCCTACAAAATATAAACGCAATCAGTTTTACAGAAATAACAAATTGCAAGTCAAGTTTCTGAGCATTCAGTTTCAGTTTCGAGTCGAAACCAAAACTGAAGTCAGTTTCAGTTTCGAGTCGAAACCGAAACTGAGAATTCAGTTTCAGTTTCGAGTCGAAAGTGAAACTGAAGTCAGTTTCAGTTTCGAGTCGAAACTGAAACTGACCATTCAGTTTCAGTTTCGAGTCGAAACTGAAACTGAAGTCAGTTTCAGTTTCGACTCGAAACCGAAACTGAGCATTCAGTTTCAGTTTCGACTCGAAACCGAAACTGACCATTCAGTTTCAGTTTCGATCGAAACTGAAACTGAGCATCCAGTTTCAGTTTCGAGTCGAAACCGAAACTGAGACTGAATGCTCAGTTTCGGTTTCGAGTCGAAAGTGAAACTGAAGTCAGTTTCAGTTTCGACTCGAAACCGAAACTGAGCATTATTCAGTTTCAGTTTCGACTGGATAAGCTTTGGCTTTGCGAAGTTGCAAAAACTGAGTTTGCAACTCAGTTTGCTAAACTGAGTTGCAAACTTGGTTTTCCAAACTCAGTTGATTATGATACAAAATTAATCAAGTTCTACATGGATACTACGGTTATTTAATAAGAAAAAGGAAGCGATCTGTTTGACTGATCAAGGCAAAATTTGCTTTATAAAGAATGATGAAAATCTGTTCAAGTAGTATGAGAAATTGAATACTGAAGTAACTCAGTCAACCAACTGTGAAGAAAATGAACATAGAACGTTGATTTGAATGAGCAACAAAACTCGAATGCAAAAAAAACAAATTCTTGCATGAAAATAATTGTTATTTCTTTGTGCTCGTACACAATTTATAACTAGAACTCTTCCATGTATAGTAACATATTGATCAAAGAAAAGTTAAATTGCTCCTAGTAGCAGGGATCCATTTCATATAAATAATAACTGAACATTGTAGTGTAAATAGAAATGAATACAAAATTAAGAACTGAATTTAACAAATAATCAAATTGAATAATAAGCAATCATCAGCTCAACATTTTTTTGTTCAATTTAAACATATGCATAAAATTAATATTCAAACAGTACAATAGACGTTTTAAAGATGCGTCCCATTTTCAAATATAATATATGAAGAAAATGAATACAAAAATTATATCAGACAACTAAGAAAATAGCACTCTTGCTTCATACCGAAGTGAAACTGAAGTCAGTTTCGAGTCGAAACCGAAACTGAAGTCAGTTTCGAGTCAAAAGTGAAACTGAAGTCAGTTTCGAGTCGAAACCGAAACTGAGCATTCAGTTTCAGTTTCGAGTCGAAAGTGAAACTGAAGTCAGTTTCAGTTTCGAGTCGAAACTGAAGCTGACCATTCAGTTTCAGTTTCGAGTCGAAACTGAAACTGAAGTCAGTTTCAGTTTCGAGTCGAAACTGAAACTGAAGTCAGTTTCAGTTTCGACTCGAAACCGAAACTGACCATTCAGTTTCAGTTTCGACTCAAAACCGAAACTGAGCAATTGTAATTGCCTTTTTTGTATTTGGAATGTTATGTAATTTTAGAAATAAATTTTAATAACACTTGAGTGTCTTAATAAAAATCTGGTAGTTAAAATAACATGACTAAAATAAAGAATCTGCCTCAAAAATTTAAAATTCAACTTATATGGTTGTCAAGTTAGCTTGTGATGACTGATGTGAGTTGACCGAGCAAGGATTACAAGTTAAGGCACTGATAATGAATGCAGGCATAAAAATCATGTGAATAACTCGAATGAAACTTCGCACTAGGCAGTAAACACTTCATAGATGATAATGAAACCCATAAACATAGCAATGGAATATTATTAAACTTACATAGGTTTTTGCTGCTGATGGAATAACTTGTCCAGTTTTCTTATTTTTATGTCCCGCCTTCCAAACCATTGTCCTCGTAACGTTCACCTCCGGATTTTTCTTAACCTGCAATAAGAAATATTATTAAACTAATTAACTATTTATTAGTAGTATTCACAAGAAATATTTTTACTAAGATTGTTTACCATTTCATCATAAACTTTACGATATGATTTTCTTCCTAGCGTGTGAGTGATAGTATTATTAGCTTTGGCTTGGGCATTTCTCTTACATTGCTCTTTTTTCTTATCGGTGTATTCGTTGTCTACAAACTTCTCCCACCATACTTTGTCAATGTCTGAAGGACATTTAGTGATAGCAATATTCTTGGGTATGATGGTTCCTTTGACTCTAAGCAATCTATTTCGCAAAGTAGACTTTACCGTACGAAAATATCGTGGAAACGTTTTTTCTAAAATTGGCCGAGCTAGATCAGGATCGATGTCCATGTCGAATTCATTCTGTTTTAACAAAGAAATTTCAATACGAAGAATAAATTTTATGCAGAAAGTACATAATTAAATAAGGTGAATTTGTGACATACCAATAGTTCTCGCCACAAAATATCTTTATAGTAACCATCAACATTTCTCCACTCGCCATAGCCAATTGGTATATGACAACGAATTAGCGCTCCGCATCTGGTGCCCCATTTAGCTTCATCATTACCTTTAACACCATCGAAGTCAACTGTTATTGAGTATTTTTTATCACTTGGTGGAGGACAGTTATTTGCCTCAAGCTCCTCATTTGTTGTAACTTCATTTGCACTGCCAATGCAATTGTTCGACATTCTGCATTAAAAAGAATTAATATGCATATTGAAACTAATATGCGTGCTTGATTTGATTTTACAAATGGATGATGAATATGAACAAAGAAAAATCCAAAAAACAAAATCATTTAATGCATTTCACCTAAATAAGCAAAACAATACAAATATTCATTTCAAAATTACATCTCTTTCATTTAAATACATTTCAACAATGGTACTAAATTCTGTTGTTCTTTCAAAACAGACTGAAAATCGGTTGGTATGGTGTAGTCATCTACGTTGTCTGTCATGCGCTTTGGAGAACGTCGAACAATGGACCAATCAGAATTTTGAGTGTCTTGCACATAGAAAACTTGACATGCTTCAGTTGCTAGAATAGCTGGCTCGTCATACTCCCCATTAACAGTTTTGAGCCTATTCAAGTTCACCATCAACAAATGGGAATCGGTACAAATCTTACAACCATTTGTCTTATCCGCAATGTTTACCCAATCACAATAGAATACAACATGTTGGAAATCGTAATAATCAACCTCTATGATTTCTTTAATGATACCATACCAAGTAGTGTCATCATCCGTAGGATTTATATCTTTTGCACTTGCAACAAATGTGGTGATTGCATCCATGCAAACACCGCTATCTTGGATTGAATGACTATCATCATAATGTTGAGGAGAAAATATATATCCATTCACTCTGTACTTAAGATAACTTTTAGATTCCCACTTTGGACCACTAACATATTGCCATAACATTGTATTCATGCATTTTTCTTGTAAAAGCTGTCATGAATGAACAAACTTGAACGTCCAACATAAAAAGAACAAAACTTACAATTTTTATACATATTGAAATAATATACCTTTTTGTGTAACCAATCAATAAATTCGGTTTGAACGATTACTTCTGTCGTTGTGGTAACTTTTCTTTTACCGCGAGAAACATCTTCTAAGGATCGGCGATATGCACTACAAATTAGATATTAAAAGTAAATATAGTTCATACTTTATGTCATTGGTATGTATTAAAATATAGAGAAAATTCATACATATAATATTCGTCTCTTTCAGGAATATTGATACTAAAAAGTAACCACCTTCGAATTTGAACACGTTGCACCCTAGTTAGCTTAATACATTTGCCTTCAATGATGGGACGTTCATATATATCATCACCATCATCTAAAAAAGATGCTTGTGTCGAACTATGATTTCCATCATGTGGGTTAGGCATATACTCCATTGCATATCTAACTGATTCTGAAACAAGGTATGCTTCAGCAATTGATCCTTCTATGTAGCGCTTATTGCTAGGTATATTTTTGCATTCTTTCATTGCTCTAAAAATAGCACACATGCACATATATTTAGAAATTATCACTTTGAAATAACATTCATAAAATTTGTAAGAAAAATACACCACCTTTCAAATGGATACATCCATATGTAGTTTGCAGGTCCACATAGCAAAGCTTGATCGGCTAGATGCACCATAAGATGAATACTTATATCAAAGAAGTCCGTCGAAAAATAATGCACTAGCACACATAATGCCTCGGAAATCATATCTTTGGCAGCTTGAACATGTTCTCGAACTAGAACTTTTGAGCATATCAAGTTAAAATACAAACTCACTTGTAAAATAGCTCGACGTAAATCACGGTGCTTCGGATATGCATGTTGAACCATTATAGGAAGTAAGTATTGCATTACAATATGATACTCATATGTTTTTTTAAGGTGCAAAGTAGGTGGTTGAACAGTAACAAGACTACCAAATCTAGTTGCAAGGCACGATGGAAGTTTTGTAGCTTGTAGAACTTCACAACATTTGGTTTTATGAATCTTATCGAATGCAAACTTAGATGATTGCCTCAACCTATCAAACAATAAATTGAGAAGATGCTCTGTGACATTCTTCTCTGTATGCATCACATCAATAGTATGTCGTACTTTATGACTACTCCAATAAATTAAATTATAGAAAATTGACTTCTTATACCAAGGAGATTTTTCTACGTCACTACCTTCAGTCATTAAGGAACATTCATTACTAGCTTCGATTATTGTTCGCTTCTTATTCCTTGGTAATTTTCCAGGAAAATAACTTATACGATCAAGCTTTTCCAAAAGGGATGGTCCTCTTAACCTTGTTGGCGGTTCTTTATCTTCGCTATCCTTATACCATCCATATTTGACGCATCTATATGGATGATCATCCTTCAAAAATCTTCTATACTTTGGGTAAACAATCTTGTTACCTACATACTCCGACTCGGTCTCCATAGCACAAACTGGACAAGCTTTATAACCATGTGTCACACAACCAGATAAATTTCCCAATGCTGGAAAATCGTGGATTCCCCATAATAATATTGCCTTCATCGTAAACATTTCTCTCTTGTCCATATCAAAAGAAGCTACGCCTTCCATCCAAAGTTCCCTCAACTCATCTACAAGAGGTTCTAAATACACATCAATGTCTTGACTTGGTGCTTTCGGTCCAGGAATTAATAAACTTAGCATTTGAAATTGCGATTTCATGCATAATGAAGGGGGTAGATTGTATGGAATCATATATACGGGCCAACAACTATAACTATTGGAGAGAACCCCATTCGGATTAAATCCATCAGTAGAGATACCAAGCCAGACATTACGTCCTTCATTTGCAAAGTCCGGCCACTTACATTTGATTGATCTCCATTCAGCTGAGTCAATGGGATGACGCATGAAATCCCAAGAAGGATCGGCATGCTTATGCCATTGCATTTTACGAGCTATCCACGGTATAGTGTACAATCTAGTCAACCTTGGAATTATAGGGAAGTGTCTTAAAACTTTTCTTGGTTGAGTTGTCATTTTTTTTACGCCTAACGCATTTGTCTTATCTTTAAATCTTGACGTATTACAATGAGGACATACTACAATGTTAACGTTCTCTTTCCAAAATAACATGCAATCGTTTATGCAAGCATGAATGCATTTTACCTTCATTCCCAAATCTTTTAACATTTTTTTCATGGTAGGATACTTGTTAGGTAATGTGTTTTCTTCCGGAAGACACTTTTTAAATAGTTTCAACAATTCTGTCATGCTATTTCCCGACCAATTAAATTCCTTTTTCAAGTTATGAAGCTCTATCATAACACTCAAAGTTGTAAGTCCATCCTTACAAGAAGGATATAATTTCTCATTTGCTTTGCTTTTGTATTCATGGTACATTTTCTTAACATTTATTTCTTCAAAATTTACTTCACCGCTAACTTGTGGCATATCATGTACTCTAAATGCATCATTAACAAGATTTCCTAGAGTGCCCTCAAAAGACTCTTCTACTTGCATTTGGTCTGGAATGTGAGACTCTTGGACAAAATCCGATGTATGAGTCATTTGTATGGTAGTATCATTTCTCTCTCCATGAAAGAACCACACATCATATGTCGGAAGCATACCAAAAAATATCAAGTGTTTCTCAACTATTTCTATTGAAGTTCTCTTAGAGTTTTTGCACTTCTTACAAGGACACACACATAACTGAGTATCATGTGGTAAATGTTGCTTGACGAAGCTGATAAAGTTCTGAACACCGTGCGTATATTCATCCTCATTTCTATGTGTATTTCTAATCCACCTTCTTGATGTTTGTTCGGTCATGACTATCAATCAAAAACATTCAAAAAAATAATTAATACATCATCTAAGTTCTGTAAGATTGTTACCTTACCAATTAAAAAAATGGATTATTTACTTTTTATTTATTTTCGTCTTAGTGTTAGAAATTCTTAAGAATCATACCTAATATTTTATAGTGCATTACTCAATGGCCGGACACTATGATATTACAGTTTTGAAAAAAAATTATGCATTACTATGATATTACTCAATGGTCGGACACTATTTTTTTTGCAGACTTCACATTACATTTATCACTCGAAACTGAAACTGAATGTTCAGTTTCTGAAACTGAATGTTCAGTTTCTGAAACTGAATGCTCAGTTTCAGTTTCGACTCGAAACTGAAACTGAACATTGCTCAGTTTCAGTTTCGACTCGAAACTGAAACTGAATGCTCAGTTTCGGTTTCGAGTTCTCGAAACTGAAACTAAATGCTCAGTTTCGGTTTCGAGTTCTCGAAACTGAAACTGAACATTGCTCAGTTTCGGTTTCGACTCGAAACTGAAACTGAACGGTCAGTTTCGGTTTTGACTCAACTGAAACTGAACGGTCAGTTCGGTTTCGACTCAAAACTGAAACTGAATGGTCAGTTTCAGTTTCGACTCAAAACTGAAACTGAATGCTCAGTTTCCGTTTCGACTCGAAACTGAAACTGAACATTGCTCAGTTTCAGTTTCGACTCGAAACTGAAACTAAATGTTCAGTTTGTTCGATAAATGGGGCCATACATCAGAATGACACTTATATAGATCTATATACATGCATGATAAAATCATAAAACAACAACAAAGACCTGCAAACACTACAGTCGTCAAAATTTATCTAACTTGTTCAGAAAGAAAAATCTCTTGTATAAATGCATTTTAAATTACAAAAAATTATTAAAAAGTGTGATGATCTAATGATTAAAAATTCTCCTAGAACCTACATGATTTATTGAACAAAGATAACGGCAGCTACCAACACAATTTAGATTACATTTAATATGTGAAATAACAAAGGAAATAGAATAAACTAAAATATGAAATCAAACAAATACTAAATTTTGAGGAATCCAGCTGGATCCCTCCAACCTGTTTTCCTGCATCCACATATGTTAGCTAACATAAATAATACCCATCCTGCTTCAAGGCAGGATATCGCGGTATGAAGGTCATCCACTATCATAGCGTGGGGCGCATAGGGTATTCATCCGCTAATGGTACCGCGGGCATCCGCTAATGATACTGCGGGAAATCCAACCACCAATATATATATAATAGCAACAAACCTAAATATAACTAATATATACGCATCTAAAACTGAAATATTCAATACACATACGCACCTGAAACTGAAATCCAATGAAGGGAGCAGACACAATATGATGAGGTGCAGAAAAAATAAGCGAATGAGAACTGCAGGAACAATAAATGGTACATTAGATTTTACATGCTATATTTGAATGAGAACTTACTATATTTAAAAAAGGAAGAAAAAGAATGAATTCAGAAATGAATTGCATGCTATATTTGAATGATAACTTTATATATTTCAGAGAACCACAGAACAGATTTTACATGTAAGAAACTATAAAAGTGCACATAATTTTTCTTTTATACACTGATAATCAAATTAGAACAATAAGTTTATGGCAAAGCAAGTGATATATTTAAAAGTTTTAAAAGTGATAAGCCAAGACACAAGCCAACAAAGCCGAGAAGCATTTTCAAGTGAAAGCCAAAACAGCCCATTTGGTCGAGCTAGCATAATAAATTGTACAGTGTACACAAGCATTAAAGAAATTCAGCAAAGTAGCATGGTAAGCAAATTCAGCAAAGTAGCACGAAAATGAATGTTCAGTTTTGGTTTCGACTCGAAACTGAAACTGAACGTTCAGTTTCGACTCGAAACTGAAACTGAATGGTCAGTTTCGGTTTCGACTCGAAACTGAAACTGACTTTAGTTTCGGTTTCGACTCGAAACTGAAACTGAATGCTCAGTTTCGGTTTCGACTCGAAACCGAAACTGAGCATTCAGTTTCAGTTTCGATCGAAACTGAAACTGAGCATCCAGTTTCAGTTTCGAGTCGAAACCGAAACTGAGACTGAATGCTCAGTTTCGGTTTCGAGTCGAAACGGAAATTGAATGGTCAGTTTCGGTTTCGACTCGAAACTGAAACTGACTTTAGTTTCGATTTTGACTCGAAACCGAAACCGAGCATTCAGTTTCAGTTTCGATCGAAACTGAAACTGATCGAAACTGAAACTGAGCATTCAGTTTCAGTTTCGAGTCGAAACCGAAACTGAGACTGAATGCTCAGTTTCGGTTTCGACTCGAAACCGAAACTGAGACTGAATGCTCAGTTTCGGTTTCGACTCGAAACTGAAACTGAAAGGTCAGTTTCGGTTTCGACTCGAAACTGAAACTGAATGCTCAGTTTCAGTTTCGAGTCGAAACCAAAACTGAGCATTCAGTTTCCGTTTCGAGTCGAAACTGAAACTGAGCATATAATGATTTAGTAGATGCACATAAACAATAGTAAGAAGAATTAAATAGATCTCTATTTTTTCACAGTAATTGTGTAAACAACCTAAAAAAAATACATACATAATGCACATGTTGAATTAGGTAAGCAGTCAACACTAATCCAATGTTTAGTTTACTTTCCAAGTATGTTTTGATTAACTATAGCGTATTGTCTATTTTCGTGTGAATGGTAATGGAATTAAACTGCAAAGGATTTACCGTATTTGGCTCTAATGGAAATATAGTGTTTCGCATTGATAACTACTCTATTAGAATCAAAAGAAATATCGTTCTCATGGACGCTTCTGGAAATCCACTGTTTATGATTAAAATAAAGGTATGTGTTGTATATACACACATTCATTTCATAGCTTTGAGAAACAGATATAAACAATGATTTTTTATGCAGAGAATGAGCATAAGAGAGAATTGGTCCATTTACAATGGAGAAGATGCTACATATACAAAAATAAACATTCATGTTCACGGACAGCAACCACATAACAGGCGAGAACAGCACCCCACAAACCCATTTTTCAAATTAAAAATCTTGCTAAGTGTATACAACAGTTAAATCTCTCTTCTTCCCTGGAACTATTAAAGGCTTGTAGCTGAAAATAAAGGATAGTTGAGGTGCTTTCCTCAATGTGCATGTATAGAGAGGCACACGCTCACCAAACAGTAACACGCACTCTGTTCATTAAAGCTTCTATGCAGGGATGACACATGGTAATATAGGTAACTTAAGTGCACAATATTAAATAAATTATTTAATTACTTAATAGTTTGGATGACTTCTGGTCATTTCCTATTTACTTATTTTTTTCGTATGTTAGAATGTTTTTTTGCATAGACTAACGGTTTATATTAGAGACAAAAAAAAGGTTTACATAGCTAACGTTTCCGCATGTTTTTTCAAAGCAAAAATCCACCAAAAACAACCTTTTAAGAAGCAAAAATAAATACATGGAACGAGCATTTGATAAGTTATCCCAGTTAAACTACAATAGTTTAACATAAGTTATCCCAGCATGTTTTTTTTTTTGAAGTAAAGAGAAACATATGTATAGTGCAACTTGCCCGTAATATTGAGGAGTAATCTTTATTGCATTTCATTTTCGTTGATCCTTGACTGATAGTCATATGCGTGTAGTCCTTATCATATTTTTATGGCGACTTTCACACTTCTCTCACTTATTATTTCCAAGTCCTACGAAATATTCCAAGACCCTCGCTCTCGGCTATTTTAAGTCACAGACTGATTTTTTACAACTTCTGTATCACCTTTTTTTACAACTACTTATATAACTTCTTTTTCTTATGACCCAACAAATGAAGAATTTTACTAATATAAACTTCTGTATAAAAAAGTTAATTTATCAATTGTATTAAAAAATGCGCTTAGGCTAAATGGTAATGTTTTTATTTTCTTGTTCTTTCAGTCCTTAATTTTGAAATTATTTCACATTGCAAAATCATTTTTAGCAATTTTGTTGTAATCTAATTGCATTGGCTGCACTTTCAAGCGCAGTTGCACTATTTATGGATGTATACGCATTTCTCAACTTGGCCATGTTATAATGGATTTATCATGTTCCACCTTTTTTTAATGTTACATTGATGTCATTTACTATATATATTTAATGCGGCTAGAATAGTTTTCTATCAAAACGTTTGAAGCAGTTTACAATAAGTTAGGTTCAAGTCATAACTCGGTAAATAATTGAAATCAGCCACCAAGTTTTTATGCCCTATAACCATTTTATATAATCATACATCATCAAAACAGACAAAATTAGATTGAGCAAGGTTAAAAAAACATGGTCCATACAAATCTGATTCATACAAATCGTGATTCCAAGAAGTGAAATCGAATTTTTACCTCAAATCGTGATTCCTAGAAGCCACCGTGATTCGAATCCCCAATTCCTACAAGCACCAATTCGAAGTCCATTCTTTAATCGTAGATTTCAATTTTCGATTTCCTCTGATGTTGATGAGAACGATGATTTTAATTGCTTTGCGTTTGTTTTCTAAGCGTATTTGGGGTTGGAGCGGCCTGAAAAGAGTTAAGTGTCAGTAAGTTATGCGTTGAACATCAATTAGGGTTATATGCGCCAATTGGCCATTGTACATATATACACATTCATTATCTCAGTACAATAAAATAATGGTTTGGGTCCAAAATAGTTGATATCACATTAGCACATTTTGTCGAGGTTATCATTGTCTTAATAGTGAATCAGAAGAACAAAAACCAAATGAATTAAAAAACAGAAGGAACCGACTTCCAATATTTTAGTTGCAACAAGTTTCAGAAGAAGAAAAAACATATGAAGAAGGGCAAAGTCTGATATCCAACTATATACTTACCAGCTATCCTTGTTACTACCCTTTGAATAGATGGGAAATAAAAAGGAGGTAAAGTGATGTGCAACATAACACTGTCATGTAGTAACACGACAGTCAAAACAAACATATGCAAATTAACAAATTTATGCAAAATAACACTGTCATGTATTAGTACAACATAGCAATTATTAATGTTTTAAAGACTTCAGATAAAGCTCAATCATCTATATGAGTGGGCATGATGCAAAATGGATTAGAGGTAAGATAAAATACATATGCAAATAGCAGTATAAGCAAAAAATTAAAATTAAATACTGCATAAATTTACTGCAAGGAGAATGGCATAGAAAATTCTGCAACATACCCAATCTTCTTTCATAACTATGAACTTGATACAAATAAATACTTAAAAAATCCCATCAGCAACAGTATCCAAAATATATTATCCAATTAGGATATCGGCAACCTTGAATTTTATTGAATGTCATAACATTTAGTTCTAAGCCAAACAAAATACTTGGAAGTTATTTCTTAAAGATCAATGCCTTAAAGTTTCTTGAATTCTAAAGCAAGGCAGTCAACTATTTTTTGCATAACAAATACTTGGAAACCCATATACAGAGCTATGGCGAGCAGTATATTTTTTGCATAATTTGTTTACAAAGTGCCAATTAAATAACAATGAATATGGCAGCTGTAAACATGCAATCACAAAAGGTATCTAAGCCTCAAAATTCATAGTAAATCTATCTGAAATAAGCGTAACAAACAAATCAATCGTACGTTATAATTTTGATCTACATAAGCAAAAATCTCGAAATGGAGAATGAACAATCGAAGATTGGAAACAATAAGAACGAATCGAAGAGGAAAAACATACCTTTGTCGAAAGTATTAAAGAAAACTCAGCGTTTTGGATGAACGAAGAAACGTAGAAAATCGCCTCCAGACAGAAAAACCTAATTTAAAAGAACGCGGCTTGGAAGGAATAAGTGTTGAGGAGTATGCGTTGAACATCCGATTAGGTTACGTTTGGCAACTTACCCTTTTGCCCTTAAAAAATAAGAGTTGACCAAGCATAACAACACATAAAAGTGTTGGCACATTTTTGGTGACACATTTTTGTTACCGCAACACATATAAGTGTCAGTAGTCTACAACACATATAAGTGTTGGCAGTTGAAAAAAATAAGAGTTGCCAATTGGCCATTATGGTGTAGTGGTAGAAGAGCCAAGAGTATGCCTTGGTTGCTGTGCGAGCAACCTAAAGACTGGGGTGGATTAGCGTGGGGTCGGCGATATTTTTCATGGTAGCCCTAGATAGCACATCGTCGGCCACCTACCATCTTTAGTCAATCGTGGACGTACGGAAAGGCAGAGAACACCCAACAGACCATATCTGCTATCTAGGTATGGGTGAGGTTGGCCGTCCGGAAGGGGGCATCGATGGCCTTAGTGTAGTTCTCATACATGACTTTTCTTGTTTTGCCTTTCAGTAGTTGAGGGAGGGGTCACGTGGGACCATAGTCACGGATACAAAAGCAGACCTTGATATCTGCATCGGCAGATGACTTAAAACTCCCGACCGAGTTCCGTATTTCTTGATTTTCCCTGGCACGGAACTCGGATGGCACATTGAGATACATGTGCGCCTAGACATGGAAAACGATTCACGATTCATACGTGGGATAAAAGGGCGCGGTTGACGGGTAGCATAATCCCTAGTAGCCCTAGGTGGCTAAAACCCAAACCGAGACACGAAAACGTTCATTAGGTAGCATAATCCCTAGCGGTCCTAAGTGGCATAAACCCTAGGTGAATACGCGATAGTTCATGGTAAGAAAACATAACCAGACCAAGGGTAGCAGTCCAAAACAACTTCAAGGATAAAATGGTACTACGTTGGGATGGTATAGATTTACATGGGAAAGTCGTACGGCCTACGGCAAAGGACTAAACTTATACATGGAAAGAAACATACGAGTTGGGAAAACCTACATATGCTATATATTAGGTTGACATGGACCATTACATGACATTGGGCAAGGGACATTCATAACTAACACACGACGAGGGTTGGGATACTAGTACGAGAGGTGCAGAGCAAATATACATGATAAACACCGTGGAATGTTATAGTATACTTGATTGGAACCTGACGACGTGATACCTTGATTTATCTTGACACCGTAGTTTATCATGATACCTTAGTTCATCTGGCTACAGTAGTTCATCCAGTTATCTTGGTTTAGCTTATCTATCTTGCCATCATCCTTATGTTTACTTTCAGTTTATGCATGTCATGTTACCTTTACCTGTTTTTATACTGGAAGCAGATAGGACTTACCAGTCTTTATGACTGACCTCGTTTTCTTTCGCCTCTTTGTCTTCCGTTCCCCCCCCCAGGTTTTCAGGGAGGAAATGATGTTGTTTAGTTCGGACCTCTTAAGCTTGAAGGTCATCATGTATAGCTTGGTCTTCTCTTGGCTATGGCTGCTTCACCGCTTTATTTTGGGGAATAATTTATGAAAAGGTTTTATGCTTCTTTACTATTGCAAGACAGGTTTTGATGTATTCTGTTGTAAAAGGCTTTAGACCTTATTTTATAAGGTAATGAAATTTGTTTTACTTCCGCTGTTTTATATATGTTCTGTCTTGTAATATTTCTGTGCATGTTTACCTCGATAATGCTTCACCAAACCTAGTGCATTCCCTTTGTGAGTGACCCTAGCGGAGGTGGGGTGTTACAACTGGTGTCACCGGTGTTCCTCAATTTCAGATCTGGTGCGGCCACCGGTGTTCTTCAATTGGATGAATCTAGGGCTCGCGGTGAAGTGAAAATGTGAAATAACAAAATAAATGGCGGCTTGTTAAAGCATGAAAGCGGTAAACGGGTAAACCAGAGGAAATGGGGAATGCGTGCGATAAAACTAATCAGCTGGACTGGGCTGGCCTTGGGCCTATGTTTTTCATAAAATTGGGTGTTTGTAAATTGTAAGCTAAAATAATAAAAATATGTTTGGAAATAAACGGGTCATGATGGGTCAGAAACAGGTTCACGGGTCAACCCGCAACCCACCCGTTTATTAAACGGGTTAGAGCGGGTTGACCCAAAATTGACCCGTTTATAAATGGGTCAGGTCGGGTTTTTATCATGTGGGTTACGTGTCGTGTTTTGGGTCGTGTTAGAAATTGACATCCCTACCTATGTCGACCCCTGGGTCGATCCACGAAAAAGGTGGGTCTTCCCACGGGTCGATCCGCCTTAGACGTGGGTCGACCCGCTTTAGACATGGGTCGACCTGTGGGTCGACCCGGTCAGACTGTGTCGCCATTGACCGTTGCTCCAGAACTCTTTTTTTTATTAATTTTTAATATATAATTTGCATATATTTTCGTGAAATCTTCTAAAGCATGTAACTTCTTTATATTAACTCCTATTTACGAAATTTAATAGTCTATATGAACCAAAATTTCATAACGGACAGAACAGTAAAGTCTATTTTACTAATTATGAATATTTAATTAAGTAATATCCATTTTATTATCATTATTATACAATTATAATATATTAAATTATGAGGTGCTATATATATCCAGGCAGAACTGTTGGAGAGGTCGGAATAGTTGAAGGAAGCAACAAAAGAGAGGAGAAGATTCGAGAATTGGTGCATAGGAGTCACGTGAGTGAAGGAATTAGAGGATGGAGTTGCATGAATAGGAGTTATGGAAGGTATAAAAAGAGAAAATTGAATCGATCGGCTCGGCGTTGTATGGGTCGCCAAAATTAGAAGGACGACCCATAATCTGTCGAACTGAATATGATCGACACAGAATTGGTTGATCTGGACTTGGCCGATCCGAATTTGGCCAAGCCAAAATAGAGTTGAACAGAAGTTGGTCAGGTCATTGGTCATGGGAATCCTCTGGACCTGGCGATTCATGGGAAAATGATGATGAATCCTTATGCATAAACTGAAAATTTGGACTTATAGACAATTAAGATTAGAGCATATCTAGACCTGGACAATTAAGATTTGAGCATATAAACTATGATCTGGCCAAATAACGTAGCATCGTCTCTATGAAAGTTTGGTCTGCAACTGCTTGTAGTCAAGACTCGATAGGACGGTTAGAAATGACGATCGATCGAGTTGTCATTTGCAATTATCTCAAATTTTCTATCTATGTAGACACACATGCTTTCACAGCTTATTACACACATTGCAATAGTTCATGCATGAGGGTACAGGTTAATCACTAGCACCAACACGAGTCGAAGATATCCCACTAGATCGTCTGATGTTGGAGCTAGAAAAGAAATTATGTATGAGGATCCAACTCAAATACCCAGTCAAATAGCGATGTGTCACAATATACAATACAAGTGCGCGCCGAGCAACCGGTAATCCCTCCAACTAAAGGGAAGATGGTGCTAAAGGCAATGTCGCCGAAGCAGCTCTTGCTTAAATAGATTTCTAATAGTTATTCCCTTAAAGATCGCATCGACTCTTGGCCTGCCGTGATGGATGAGCCCAAGCTAAACAGGTTGTGTGCCAAGAACGACATTTTGTTCGATCGGGTTCAGGTACTAATAGTTCTTCAATTACCACACAACCCTCCGGAAGCCTGCATGGCATGCTCTCGCCATATGTGTGTATCCTTTTAGTTCGTCCGTTAGGACTATTCTTTCCCAAATAACTTGCGTTGATGCAGCTGCACCCGACAAACCTACGTTTATCTTTATGTCTTACACATTCTTTATTCTAAGAATCTTCATCGAGAACCTACCATTGACGACATCTGATAATTTTTTTAACTTCAAACATCGCAAAGATACTCCATCGTTCACTTACTTTAAAGAAATAGTGAATAGTCGAGTTATAATGATGGATGGAGTAAGATATGTGGCGTAATATCAGATTAGTTTTACGTTCCATACCAGAAGGATTTCGCTAGACAATGGATTGAAGGTAGTAAGTGGAAGGTAGTAAGTGTCTGCAGAAATATTTTGATTTCAACCTGGATTTGATCTCCTTTGATATTCCGTATTTTTCGCTTAACATGGACTTTGGACAGGCCTACCGACGAGGTATTCGTCTTGAGGATAACCACTTAGTGAAAAGTCCTTGAGGCCCAAAGGGAAGCACGAAGATGCATAACTGATGAATTACTACATCGATTCAACTTGCTTAGCGTCAATAGAAGCATAAGCCTAGGTAGTGCTCCAAACACGGGTGGAGGTGCAACAACCCAAGTAATTGTGCTCCTGGTCGGGGGACCCCACCACCAATGAACCCTACAACGAAGTCCGTGTCGGTGATGCTACTGAAGGGGCTGGAATTGGTACAAGTTAAGTGACTATGCCTGAAAAAGAGAAAGACAAGGAGAGCTTGCCTACTATTGTCGAAAAATAAGTGCCTAAGAAGTATGCCTTGAAACACACTCCTCTGTCAAAGTTTCTGGCTCGTGACATCGCACCTGCCAACACCGGCGACGCTTTCAAGGGTATGAGTGATTTGTCACTGCCATTAGAGAAGTTTCATTCTAAAAATTTGGATCCTCGTAACTTCTTTCCCACATCTGATAGGGAAAATATCTCTATCGATGTTGGGGAGTTTACGCCATCAAGCAAGACGCGATATCGGGTCCATTGAGGAAATCACTAGGACATAACAACACGAGCACTGCACATCAGAACACTTGTCCACTGTATGATACCTTAGTTCTGACGCAAGCTTATTCTGATTTACAGGTATAGTGTTGGGGCGGTACCGACTACAAGAAACTTGACCGTAGTCTATCTAAGAGTGAGATTCATCTGAATATTTTTTGACTGTGAGCGAAAACACAATGGGGATTGTAATAAATTGGAAACGGAAAGAGAAAGTCATCATCACGACTACAAGTACCACTCCCTCCCTCATTCTCTGGCCACACTAACATGCTTAAAGGTCATAAAGATAGCCGTGGAAGCGAGCCATTAGTATGTTAAGGCCCATATCCCTCAAAGAGGCTCCTCTGGTGAACCTTATCCGAAGAAAGCTTTAGAACCCACAAATAAAGGAAAGGAGAAACTTATAGTGCCTTCTAGCAAACACAAGCCGAAAACTACTAAAGTCACAAAGCTTGTCGTTTTAGAGCTTTCTACTCAACAACGAAAGAAAGAGTTAGAAGCTCAATTCCTACAGTACTACTTCCTCTCTTCTCTTCATCTCATTCCCCAAAATATTGAAGAATAGCTTAAGAAAGAAGTTAAAGGTGTTTGTGGATAGTACCGCAAAACGGCTAAGTACGAGAGGAAACTGACTGAAATCACCAATTCCTTGGAGCTTGACATCACAGACATGAAACAATAATGGACTATGATAAGAACTCCTTGGCTCATATGGATAAAGAGCTTGTTGAAAACTAGGCTAAGTTGAAGGTTGTTGAGCAAGCTGCCGATAATTATAAAAACAATATAAAGATTTAAAATATCGTTTTCTTAAAGAGCTTGATGTGACTAGTCTAAAAACATAATCAATTGAGGATGATCTAAAGGTCCTAAAGCAGGAAAACTTGGATTTAAAGCTCAGCGCTAATAGTCCAAAGGTAGAGTAGAATACTCTAGAGAAGGAGAATGAGGAGTTAAGTGCCAATATGGCTGACGTCGAAACAAGGGTAAAGAAGGCGGAGGAAATCACACATATGGTTGTTGAGTTGGCCCCAGTACGACATAGACTAGAAAGAGATTAGGGATCGGTTGGAGGAGGCATGAAAAGTGGAGGAGGAGTTAAGTCCCCTGACCTTAGGCTTTTATTCTCGGGTCCTTATATACCGAGACTTGTCTTGGGCTGAGGACTATCCTCAAACTATTACCAAAACCTGGAGAAACTTTTAGAAGAAGAAAGGTGTGCCTCCAAGGATGGATCCGTTGATTAGGATAATCTTATAGGGTGATTTGTAAGGGACAAAGATCCTGAAATTTTAGAGGAAGGAAACAGAGTGCCGAAGGAGGAAGAGGACACCGCCCGACTCCAGGCCAAAGGCCAAACTGTGATTGAAGGAAGTGTTGGGTCTTCTTCTATTGGTTAAAGTTCTGAAACTATTGAAGAATACAATCCTGACTTTCCAGCTCCAAAGACTTTCAAACCGCTAACTCCTATTACCAAAATCACTTACACTCCCAGTCTCACTTGTGGCGACTCCACTGAAGGTATATCTGTATCTTCCCCGTAGTTTGAGAGTTATCTTATCACGTGTTGGTGAGCTATGAAGTCAACCGTTGAGAATCTCATAGCTCTAAAGGGATTAAGTGTTATCGCTCTTCCTACAACAGGTACCCAACAGGTTAAGACGCCTCCTAAGACGAAATCCAAGGCTTCTGATGAGCCCTAAATGCCCCTTGTTGATATCCTAGAGAATGAAGAAGGGATGATCGACGCTTTAAAAATCTTAGATAACAAAGGGTCCCATGCAAAGGGTGAGGAAGATATAGTTTACATAGGAGAGTCTAAGAAGACTGGTGCAATGAGTATGGAGGAGCTGCAAACGTTGCTAGAAGGGAGGCTTTTGGCTATAGTGAAAAGAGAGTTTGGGAAGGGATCTGAGAAAATATGGTAAAGCATGTTAACAGTTTTATACCCCTCTTTGATCTTTTTGTTACTTATTCCACTTGGGCTATTTGGTATATTGTGCCAAAGAGCGATCATTGCTCAAATTTTAAGAAAGTGTGCAGAGAAACTGAGAGGACCCCGAACCCCGTACTGACGGTGGCAAGGGTAATCTTCTGGAATTTAAAACATAACAGATAATAGCAAAACAGAAACAAATAAATAAACCAGATAATGAACAAACAATACACTGGATAAACGAAATCATCAGAGTTACACAGTATACAGGATCATACTTAGTACAAATACAGTTCAGCTATACATAAATGTCTACAGCGGAAACAAACATAATATGTACAACAGGAGCTGAACAGCATAAAAAGAGATAAATAATAGAATCCATCTTCAGCTCCAGCAATCCAGAAAGAGCCAGCTAAAACCTGAATACAAGGCTGCCCATGTAGAAAAAGGTGCACCCGAGTTTGAAAGTGAAACAAACTACGAGTCAGTCATGGGACTGGTATGAGAAATCTACTCAACACATTTAAAATATGGCTAATCACAGGACCATGCCACTTTCGTGGAACGGGTTTACTCCATCGGATCGCCAGTGCTTTAAAACAAATAATTCTTTTAAACATCGTAATGCTTTTTATAAAAATGAAGTCATTATAAGATTCAGTTCCCATCACACAATGCAACGCAAACCGGAGGATAGAGTTTTACCTTATAATGGCCAAAATATGCTTGATACGAATAGAAAAAAAGCATTTGATATTATTACTAGTGTTTATATATTTCAAAAACAATTTCAAATCATAACTATCAATCATAGACGGCATGGGTACCATATATCATGTCGTTATATATATACAATCAAAACCGCACAGTCACGTATTTGGAAATTGGATTTCCGTCAAGAACCAAGGCAAAAGATAGTCCTTACCGACTTCGAGACAATCTAGCCCATGTCTCGGGATCAGAGCTCGAGTGACCCTTTGGAGCGACAGGGCCGGTCCACCAATGTGGATTAAAATTCCTGAAAACTATGTTTCCCCGCCCTATGGGGCGTAAATGAGCCAACGAATGACTCCATCGGTCCCGGATCGACCGATATATCCGAGGCGCCTCGCTATCCATCATCCACATAAGTAAAATGTCAGGCCGTGTAAAAACACCGACACAACTCCTAGCTAGAAAGAAACGCATGCCCTCCCTGAGGTCCTTCTCCCGTTTCTGGTTCATACCGGGGTGTGAGGCTTGCGAATTCACGTTATACACAAAGCTACGCCACACAGGCGGTGCTTTGATCATCAATCACAAGACTTTGCTTTTCAACAGAAGCCCTGATCACTGCATCTTAGCATGCCACACAGGCAATTCAAACCATGCAACTGATGGCTATCAATCACACAAAACAAATTCCAATGTCAGACACACAATCCATTTACAAGTCCGTTCTGGGTCTGAACGAAACCGGAGGCACTATATACCTCGCAAACCCATCGATCTCCATGTACGTCTGGACGATCACCACTCATTATCCATATTTCGGGATGCCTCCCAATCAAGACATCAGTTACCATCCAAACGAGGTGAAGAACTCCGGTCTTCGACCACCGTCTTCATCTTCGATTTCTTATCGTCAATTCAGTTATTCGGAATGGGATAAACCCGGTCTTTCTGAGCAACTCGCGTATATAAATAATTAGTGCTACATAAACACAACATACGCCTCATTCGAATTCCTTAGTCACTAACCGTCAATCAGTAAGAGAACGATTTCCCAAATATTAACCCCGAAGGCCGAAACCAACATCAGATCAAAACCCAGGAAACCACTCGACTTAGCTAACCTTCAGTTAATTTCTAAATTTCACATCCATATCGTTTATAATATTTTATAACGATTTATCGCTATTTTTATTTATTTTAAAATAGCCAATTTATTCAAACGACGCTTCGGCCATATCTGAAAATCTAACTGTTGGATCTTCACAAAATTTATATCATTAAAAAGATCTTTTCAAAACGAATCCAACGGTTCCAGTTTCGGGAAAATCCGACGGTCGGATCTCCCGGTATAATCGTTTGAAATTTCGATTTCAAAATACGAACTGCAGCGTCGTTATTCGATTTTATTAAATTACTTTTATATATATATAAATATAATCGATTTTGTCGCTGTTTTTCTTCAGATTTGAATTAAACATTCCAGACAATCCAACCGTTGGATCTTTACAAAGTTGGTGCCGTTGGAAAGATATTTCCAAAGCGAACCCAACGGTTTCGGTTTCGGGAAAATCCGATGGTCGGATCTCCCGCACTAATCGTTTGAAATCACGGTTTCAAAATACGAACTGCAGCTTCGTTATTCGATATATTTCAATTCTATTTATATATGTATATCGATTCTTCGATTTCAAAGCTATTTTCTTTTCATACATTTGATAAAAATGATCTTTTTATCCAACATACATTCACTTCGACACTTCACTATTTTTAACAACTCATGTGTACAGTATAAATGTGATTTTTATTGTAAAACAATTCATTTCAAAACACGATTATTTTATATAGTTCATATAGGTAATAAAAATATGATTTTTATTATAAAACAATTTATTTCAAAACAAGATTATTTCATATAGTTCATATTGATGATAAAAATAGGATTTTTATTATAAAACAATTTCTTTCAAAATATGAATACCATTCAACACATGAATTTCAATTCAACGAATGAATTTCGATTCAACACATGAAGGTTTTCTATTGATATATATAGATAAAAAGGTGATTTTTATATTTAAAACACGAATACCATTCAACACATGAATTTCTATTCAACGAATGAATTTCAATTCAACACATGAAGGTTTTCTATAGTTGATATATATAGATAAAAAGGTGATTTTTATATTTAAAACACGAATACCATTCAACACATGAATTTCTATTCAACGAATGAATTTCAATTCAACACATGAAGGTTTTCTATAGTTTGTATATATAGAGTAAAAATGTGATTTTTATTGTTAAAACAATTTATTTAAAACACGAATGCCATTCAACACATGAATATGATTCAACGAATGAATTTCTATTCAACACATGAAGGTTTTCTATTCAACAGACGAATATAGTTTCAACACAGGAAAATAATTCTAACACATGAATATTATTCAAAATTTTGGCAGTATAACGGCAGGGTAGTTAAAACCGGGACCGTCCCTAGTACGGCTCCTCGCTCTACCTTAAAGCCTCGCAGCTTTTGACAATGGGGAATCATGCATCTAGTTTGCACGCAGGCGGCATGTATATTTTTTTCCATTTCCACAAACTAATCCTATGTGGTTTCAACCAAATATTTCTCAACCACAAACGGGTATTTTTCAACCACAATCAATCAATTTCAACCACAAACAATTCTAATCAACCATTCGTAATCAACCATTTTTCACACCAATCACAACCAATAAATATCGTCCATGGTTTGTGGACGAGGGACATATATATATATAAGCATTTCACTTCTATTTCAACACATTTATAATTTTTACAACGCATATATAACTTATACATCGAATGTACAACTTATACAACGCTTATACAAGAGGTGTACAATGCTTATGTAACTCATACATTGACTATATAATTTATAAATCGTCGTTTTCCATATCGTTTATAAATTAGAAATTTCACATTGGGTTCCACTCCACCAAAAATAGCAGAAGGCTCAGAAAAATATGCGGTCTCCTCTAGAATGTAGAAGACGTCCACACGAGTCCACTATCTCTTGTTTCACTGAATTTCGTCAAGAAACGAAAAAATATGATTTTTACAGTGAAATAAAAAACCGTAGCGCTTTAAACTGCTATAATATAGTATATATAATTTTCAGTCGTACCTCAGCAGTTTGGTTCGAAACTAGGTTTGCACTTTTCTCGAAATCCGTGCAACTTCAGAACGATCGGCCAGTGCCACAACGTAGAGCTAGGAGAGGCGCACGTGCGCCAGGAGGTGGGGCCAGTTTGATGGTTGGAATTGGGTGCTGCGGCGGTTGGAACGACGCAACTTCCAGGCATCGATTCTCCCAAACCACACAACGAAAAAATCCAAACTACATATGGATTTGAAGATCTTCTCGAGCACTACAAAATTCTCCAAAGGGGCAGGGGTTTTTATTGAGCGGATTAGAAGAAATCGAGGAGAGAAGGAAGAGGGTTCCGCCTTTAATCGACTGTCGGGGAGAGAGAAAATCAATTTTCCGAATTTTTTAAATAATAAAGAAAAAATATGATTGGCCTGTGGTTATTTAAATTGGAAATTACCACTTTGACCTTACGAACTCCAATCCGAACCCAACGACTGTCGTCCTCAGCGTTTTACCCCCATTACGAACACAATGGGATATGTTTTGTAGGCCCATTCGACTGTTTCAGTCAGTTTTCATTCAAATTAAAATATAAAACATTCAATATTCGATTTGAACGTACATTTCAATTTGCCGGGGCCACACACTGATTCGAAAAATTCCAGAAAAATAATATGGCTATGTTTTGACGATACGGTCCCAACAAAACTTGTTTTGTCGAATTCTGAGACCGTTTGAAAAATGGCCCATTTCTGGTCGATCCAATTTCATAAAAATCGACCAAAACACGTTTTCCTTTGCCACGCTCACATACTAGCTTCAAAAATTATGAAATTTGAAACCTAGCAATAATTTGACATCCCAGATCCAACAAAAGTGGTTTCGTCGAATTCCGAGGCAGTTTGCAAAATGGCCATTTTCACAGGCTATATAAACTCCATAGCGACCTTTCAAAAAATTCATTTGGCCATAACTTTTGCTTCCCGCTATGAAACTTCAATTTTTCAGATTCGTTAGAAAGGTATTCACTAACAGATTTAATTATTTTTGGTTTCACTCAAATCCGTTTTATTTTGCACCCGGTACAGTCAGTCGAAGTTTGAATTCAAATTTTGAAACTACCGCGCCATTTCAGACCTTGTTTATAATTCAAAGTAATTATATTTATTTTCAACTTCGATTCAAACTTACTTTTCATCATTATTATTTAAAATATTTATTTTAAATATTTAAAATCCACTAAAATAGCCAATTTAAAATTTTTTAATTGGTTCAGATTTTCCGGGTCGTTACAATCTCCCCCACTTAAAACTTTTCGTCCCCGAAAAGGAACAAAGTCGAAAGTGGTTTGATTAATCAACTCTACGTTCGATCTGGCTTCCATTCTCCAACTTTTCAGTTTCTAAGAATTTTCAAATTTGGGGAGGGGTTTGGAAATTTATTGGGCCGTATTAGGTACCCAATAAATCCTATAAAGCATACACATATTTATAGTGATATATTCTGGTGTTTACAGGGGAGCGTGTATAGATAATAACTCCAGAGAATAAATTCTCGTCACACTGTCAAAGCCTGAGGGAGTGTGTATTTTTAATTGCTCCAGAGGATAAATCCTCGTCACCTCGTCCCGTGTGGGAAATAAATAATCCATGTGCCGTATCTAATGACTAGAGAGACGTGATTATTGTCAACTCTAGACCCGTGTGGGTTTTTTATTAATCTGGCAATTTATTGTTACAAATTTTATATGGTCATATCAGTCATCAGTTCAACCTGTAATATATAGTCATCGCCATACAAGCCTCTCGCTCGTATGGTAAATCTTCCACCTCGTCACACAAGCTCCAAATGCTTATGTGGTATATGATGAAGTATGCCTATCTTCCAGAAGTATGCCATGTAATGTAGTTCAAAATTAATTGTTACTATCCTATGGCGACGTTTATGATTACACACAGAACAACCAGCACTCCGCATCCAATGGCATTCACAGGAGTTGATATAATAATAAAATTGCGCATCCAACTCATTAAGGTTTACCTATTTGTCGGGCACGCAAATAAAATCTTTACTCAACAGCTAATCCATTGACCTGTTCAAACATATATATGCACATGTATATATTTCTATCTATTTTTAAATCAGTTCAATGTGTGATTTAATCGAATAAATTCTACCATTCATTCTATTATTGATTAAATTAACTATCGTTTCAATAATTTAATTAATCCAATTTACTATCACACAATGCAAACAACAAGCAATTTGTTTTTAACTTTTCAAAAATATATTAATCAATTTCTATATTCTTTTAAAATCATTCAGACTATAGAATTAAAAGTGCACATCCATGGAAAGAAAATAACAACAGAGTAGAGAACTAATTGGTAATGCAAAGTATGGTAAATGTACCTTGCACCGGAGTCAATCAGAGATATCTACTCGACACTTAGGATAGGCTTTCTGAATGCTCTCCTCAGTTTCCCAAGTACAATCTCGAGGATCCCCACTCCGTTGCACTTTGACTAAGTGAACCTTCTTGTTCCTCAGCTCTTTGGTTTCTTTGCCGATAATCTTTAGCGGCTCTCTTCTCACAGCCAATTCTGGAGTAATTTCAATATCCTGTTGAGCTGCTTCTTCCACGATCAAGTCTGGATCATGAACGTGCTTTCGAAGTTGAGATATGTGAAATACATCATGTACTTTCGGCAACAAATCAGGCAATTTAACCCTATAAGCGAGAGTTCCAATCCGTTCAAGAATAGGAAACGGACTAATGAATTTGGGCGCCAATTTCCCTGTTTTACCGAACCGGATAACTCCTCTCATCGGCGATACTTTCAAATATACATAGTCGCCAACAGCAAATGATATATCTCTTCTTCTCTTATCGGCATAACTCTTTTGTCGGCTTTGAGCGGCGAGTAATCGTTTCTTAATAAAATCGACTTTGTCGGCAGCTTCTTGGATCATATCTGGCCCCAACACAAGTCTATTACCTGGTTCGACCCAACAAGCAGGAGATCGGCACGGTCTACCATACAATGCTTCGAATGGCGACATTGTCAGGCTCGCTTGGTAGCTGTTGTTATATGAGAACTCAGCCAAATGCAGATGGTCTTCCCATGATCCACCGAAATCAAGAACACAAGCCCGCAATAGATCTTCTAGTATACGATTCACCCTCTCAGTCTGACCATCTGTCTGAGGATGATAAGCGGTGCTCAAGTTTAGCTTCGTTCCCAGCTCTACTTGAAATGCCTCCCAGAATTTGCTAGTGAATATTGGATCTCTATCACTAACTATACTGATCGGCACTCCGTGTAGTCTAACAATTTCCTTGAAGTATATCTGCGCCAGACTCTGAGCAGTTCTGTTTGATCTGACAGGTATGAAATGGGCGGTCTTCGTGAAGCGATCTACGATCACCCAAATACTGTCATTTCCTTTTCTGGTTCTGGGCAAACCATCTATGAAGTCCATGGAAATATGTTCCCACTTCCAACCTGGGACGTCCAGCGGTTGCAACAATCCAACCAGTTTCTGTTGGTCGCTTTTGACTAGCTGGCAAGTAGGGCATCGGCTAACATATAAAGAAATGTCTCTCTTCATCGACTTCCACCAGAAAGTGCGTTTGATGTCATTGTACATTTTGCTTGCTCCTGGATGGATACTAAGCTTTGACTTATGGCACTCATCCAGGACTTCCTTTCGAAGCTCAGAAATATTAGGAACACAGATTCGACCCTTTAGCCTTAGAATCCCCTCATTATCAATTTGAAAACTCGAGGGTTCGCCTTTTTGAATCATCTCTCTGATCTTCTGAATGAAGTGATCATCCTTCTGAAGAGCAGATATTTTATCTATCAATGAAGTCGTGATAATAAAACTGGCGATCATTTCATTCTTTCGGCTTAACGCATCGGCCACGACATTGGCTTTCCCTGGAGTGTATAGAATCTCAAAATCGTATGCTGCAAGGAATTCTAGCCAACGTTGCTGCCTCAGATTCAAGTCCTTCTGGGTGAACAGATACTTCAACGACTGGTGATCTGTAAACAGTTCGAATTTCTCACCCAGAAGATAGTGTCTCCAGATTTTCAAAGAGAATACGATAGCCAACAACTCAAGATCATGAGTGACATAGTTCTTTTCATGTGGCTTCAGCTGACGGCTAGCATAAGCAATAACTTGACCCCTTTGCATTAACACTGCACCAAGGCCTTCTCTAGAGGCATCTGTCCAGACTTTCAAGTCCTGATTGCCATCGATAATGGTTAACACTGGAGTAGTTGTTAATCTTAACTTTAGTTCCTCAAAAGCCTCCTCACATTCTGGAGTCCACTTGAATTTTGAGTGCTTCTTTGTAAGCTTCGTTAAGTGACTAGATATCTTCGAAAAGTTTTTAACGAACTTCCAGTAATAACTAGCCAATCCAAGAAAACTGCGAACTTCTGTGGGAGTACTAGGCTGTTTCCAGTTTTGAATAGCCGTGATTTTACTTGGATCCATAGCAATTCCTTCTTTCGATACGACGTGGCCAAGAAATTTCACTTCATCTTGCCAGAATATACATTTGGACAGTTTGGCTTTCAATACATTCCTTCTCAGAATTTCTAGAACTTGTTCCAAATGCTTTTCATGTTCGGCTTTCGATTTAGAGAAGATTAGAATATCGTCAATAAAAACCAGAACAAATTTATTCAGGACTCCTCTGAACACTCTATTCATCAAATCGACGAAGTAAGCTGGAGAGTTACATAAGTCGAATGGCATTACTAACCACTCATAGAATAAGTCCGGACCTCTGAATGATGTCATAGGAACACATTCTTCGGCAATACGAAGCTGATGGAAGCCTGTAGCTAGGTCCATCCTTGAAAATACCTATGCTCCATTTAGACGATCCCATAAATCATCGATTCTCATCAATGGATATTTATTCTTTATTGTCTGTTTGTTCAGATCACGATAATCCACACATAGCCGTAGAGTACCGTCAGACTTTGGAACAAACACCACTGCTGCTCCCCAATCAGAGAAACCAGGCCTGATTAGACCCTTCCATACAAGCTATCTTGTTTTATTGTCTAATTCCTCTTTCTCTTTCAAGGACATTCTTCGAATAGCGTGAACTACCGGCCTTGCATTCAGAATCAAAGCGATCTTGAAATCTATTTCTCTCTGCGGAGGTAAGCGAACAACTTCTTCAAACACATCCGCATAATTCTTGACGACAGGAATATCTTTTACGAGGTCGGGAATATTCTCTGTGACTTCTGGGACATTTTCTATTTGATCAGGAGAAACATCAAGAGCTGACCAGAAATCTTTTCTATTTGAATTCGGGCCTTCACATGGTATGGTTATATAATTCCCTGATTGGGCCTTTGCCTTAACCACTCTCTCGGCACATCTGACCTTTGCTTCATATTTGGTCAACCAGTCTAACCCCAATATAAGATCGAATTCAGTAAAATTCATGACGATAGAGATAGTAGGGAATTTATAGCAGGAAAAAGAGACAGGTACTGCACAAACCCAACTGAGATCGAGGGAACCCCCAACCGGATTATGGACAGTCATTGGTTCTTTGAGTTTCTTCAAATTCAAATCCAGTTTCTTAACTGCATTCTTTGCAATAAAGCTTCGCGACGCGCCTGTATCAAACTACACTTTAACTGGAATGTTTTTGACATTGAGCGTGCCTTCTAAAACATCAGCCCTTTCCTGAGCAGACGAAGATGCAAACATTTCTGCCACTTCATTTACTTGTACTGCCTTAGGCTTTCTGAATAGCGGGCAGGCCTTTGAAAGATGACCGGTCTGTTGGCATTGGCTGCACTTTCTATTCTCTTGAAACTTCTCCTTGGATTTAGATCCACTCTTTATTCGCTTCTTCGAGGGTTTGCAATTCCCCTGAAAATGCCCTGGCTTATGGCAGTTATTGCATATGGCAGTCGTTGCTGGTTCTTTTTCAGATCTGGCCCTTTTCCGATTGATTTTAGGCTCCTTACTGACCTCAGACATCGTACTGGCCGTAGGACGATCAGCTTCAGACTCAACTTTATTACTAGAACTGACCTCTTCTTTGTCTCGCAACATACCTTTCCTATCGAGATCCTCATACTGGTAGGCCATGTATATCATTTCATAAAAGGGGAGCTTCACATTCCTCTTTACACTGTTCTGATATTTTCTTTGAAGCCCGTTGATAAATCTCAAATTCTTCCTCTTCGTATTTTGAATTAGATGAGGGGCAAAGTGAGAAAGTTCATTGAATCTCTTATGATATTCTGGAATGGTCATATCTCCTTGTATCAGATAAGAAAATTCATCACATAGTCGCTCAATCGCTTCAGAAGGAGTAAATCTTTCCAGGAAAATCACTTTGAATCTATCCCAGGTGATATCACCTTCTGGATTATCCTTGATAACCGAATCCCACCAGAACAAAGCTTCGTCTTTGAGTGCCCAGGAGGCCAGTAATCTTTTCTGGTCATCCCTCAGCTTTAATCCTTCAAAGATTTTCTCAGCCGAACGAATGCAAGCTTGTGTTTTCATAATAGATTCTTCGCCCAAGAAAGGTTTCCCACCCAGATTTCTATATTTCATAAATAGGGCTTCAATATCCGGGTCAGTATTACTTCTTCTGTTTCTGGCACTCATTTTCTAGTACTTCTGCAAATAGCAGATCAAGTGTCAGGTCACAGAAAAGATATTTCAAAATATAGAGACAAATACTTGAATGTAAATGTGTCTATCAAGGTGTTATTTCATTCTGCTACTCATACTAGGATATTACTGATCTTATCTGTAATGAGTTACCCGTCTTAGAACACTACTAGTTCTATTTCTGACGAGTTCTTTAATATGTTATATTCCAGCACTAAGCTTAACCAAAGCTCTGATACCAGATGAGACGACCCCGAACCCCGTACTGACGGTGGCAAGGGTAATCTTCTGGAATATAACACATAACAGATAATAGCAGAACAGAAATAAATAAATACACCAGATAATGAACAAACAACACACTGGATAAACGAAATCATCAGAGTTACACAGTATACAGGATCATACTTAGTACAAATACAGTTCAGCTATACATAAATGTCTACAGCGGAAACAAACATAATATGTACAACAGGAGCTGAACAGCATAAAAAGAGATAAATAATAGAATCATCTTCATCTCCAGCTATCCAGAAAGAGCCAACTAAAACCTGAATACAAGGCTGCCCATGTAGAAAAAGGGGCACCCGAGTTTGAAAGTGAAACAAACTACGAGTCAGTCATGGGACTGGTATGAGAAATCTACTCAACACATTTAAAATATGGCTAATCACAAGACCACGCCACTTTCGTGGAACGGGTTTACTCCATCGGATCGCCAGTGCTTTAAAACAAATAATTCTTTTAAACATCGCAATGCTTTTTATAAAAATGAAGGCATTATAAGACTCAGTTCCCATCACACAATGCAACGTAAACCGGAGGATAGAGTTTTACCTTATAATGGCCAAAATATGCTTGATACGAATAAAACAAAAGCATTTGATATTATTACTAGTGTTTATATGTTTCAAAAACAATTTCAAATCATAACTATCAATCATAGACAGCATGGGTACCATATATCATGTCGCCATATATATATATACAATCAAAACCGCACAGTCACGTATTTGGAAATTGGATTTCCGTCATGAACCAAGGCAAAAGATAGTCCTTACCGACTTCGAGACAATCTAGCCCATGTCTCAGGATCAGAGCTCGAGTGACCCTTTGGAGCGACAGGGCCGGTCCACCGATGTGGATTAAAATTCCTGAACACTACGTTTCCCCGCCCTATGGGGCATAAATGAGCCAACGAATGACTCCATCGGTCCCAGATCGACCGATATACCCGAGGCTCCTCGCTATCCATCATCCACATAAGTAAAATGTCAGGCCGTGTAAAAACACCGACACAACTCCTAGCTAGAAAGAAACGCATGCCCTCCCTGAGGTCCTTCTCCCGTTTCTGGTTCATACCGGGGTGTGAGGCTTGCGAATTCACGTTATACACAAAGCTACGCCACACAGGCGGTGCTTTGATCATCAATCACAAGACTTTGCTTTTCAACAGAAGCCCTGATCACTGCATCTTAGCATGTCACACAGGCAATTCACACCATGCAACTGATGGCTATCGATCACACAGAACAAATTCCAATGTCAGACACACAATCCATTTACAAGTCTGTTCTGGGTCTGAACGAAACCGGAGGCACTATATACCTCGCAAACCCATCGATCTCCACGTACGTATGGACGATCACCACTCATTATCCATATTTTGGGATGCCTCCCAATCAGGACATCAGTTACCATCCAAACGAGGTGAAGAACTCCGGTCTTCGACCACCGTCTTCATCTTCGATTTCTTATCGTCGATTCAGTTATTCAGAATGAGATAAACCCGGTCTTTCTGAGCAACTCGCGTATATAAATAATTAGTGCTACACAAACACAACATATGCCTCATTCGAATTCATTAGTCACTAACCGTCAATCAGTAAGAGAACGATTTCTCAAATATTAACCCCGAAGGCCGAAACCAACATCAGATCAAAACCCAGGAAACCACTCGACTTAGCTAACCTTCAGTTAATTTCTAAATTTCACATCCATATCGTTTATAATATTTTATAACGATTTATCGCTATTTTTATTTGTTTTAAAATAGCCAATTTATTCAAACGACGCTTCGGCCATAACGCGGCCGTGGCGCTGTTTTTCTTCAGATTTGATTTACACATATCTGAAAATCTAACCGTTGGATCTTCACAAAATTTATATCATTAAAAAGATCTTTTCAAAACGAATCCAACGGTTCCAGTTTCGGGAAAATCCGACGGTCAGATCTCCCGGTATAATCGTTTGAAATTTCGATTTCAAAATACGAACCGCAGCGTCGTTATTCGATTTTATTAAATTAATTATATATATATATAAATATAATCGATTTTGTCGCTGTTTTTCTTCAGATTTGAATTAAACATTCCAGACAATCCAACCGTTGGATCTTTACAAAGTTGGTGCCGTTGGAAAGATATTTCCAAAGCGAACCCAACGGTTGCGGTTTCGGGAAAATCCGATGGTCGGATCTCCCGCACTAATCGTTTGAAATCACGGTTTCAAAATACGAACTACGGCTTCGTTATTCGATATATTTCAATTCTATTTATATATGTATATCGATTATTCGATTTCAAAGCTATTTTCTTTTCATACATTTGATAAAAATGATCTTTTTATCCAACATGCATTCACTTCGACACTTCACTATTTTTAACAACTCATGTGTACAGTATAAATGTGATTTTTATTGTAAAACAATTCATTTCAAAACACGATTATTTTATATAGTTCATATAGGTAATAAAAATATGATTTTTATTATAAAACAATTTATTTCAAAACAAGATTATTTCATATAGTTCATATTGATGATAAAAATATGATTTTTATTATAAAACAATTTCTTTCAAAATATGAATACCATTCAACACATGAATTTCAATTCAACGAATGAATTTCGATTCAACACATGAAGGTTTTCTATAGTTGATATATATAGATAAAAAGGTGATTTTTATATTTAAAACACGAATACCATTCAACACATGAATTTCTATTCAACGAATGAATTTCAATTCAACACATGAAGGTTTTCTATAGTTGATATATATAGATAAAAAGGTGATTATTATATTTAACACACGAATACCATTCAACACATGAATTTCAATTCAACACATGAAGGTTTTCTATAGTTTGTATATATAGAGTAAAAATGTGATTTTTATTGTTAAAACAATTTATTTAAAACACGAATGCCATTCAACACATGAATATGATTCAACGAATGAATTTCTATTCAATACATGAAGGTTTTCTATTCAATAGACGAATATAGTTTCAACACAGGAAAATAATTCTAACACATGAATATTATTCAAAATTTCGGCAGCATAATGGCAGGGTAGTTAAAACCGGGACCGTCTCTAGTACGGCTCCTCGCTCTACCTTAAAGCCTCGCAGCTTTTGACAATGGGGAATCATGCATCTAGTTCGCACGCAGGCGGCATGTATATTTTTTTCCATTTCCACAAACTAATCCTATGTGGTTTCAACCAAATATTTCTCAACCACAAACGGGTATTTTTCAACCACAATCAATCAATTTCAACCACAAACAATTCTAATCAACCATTTTTCACATCAATCACAACCAATAAATATCGTCCATGGTTTGTGGACGAGGGGAGTATATATATATATATATATATATATATTTATATAAGCATTTCACTTCTATTTCAACACATATATAATTTTTACAACGCATATATAACTTATACATCGAACGTACAACTTATATAATGCTTATACAAGAGGTGCACAACGCTTATATAACTCATACATCGACTATATAATTTATACATCGTCGTTTTCCATATCGTTTATAAATTAGAAATCTCACATTGGGTTCCACTCCACCAAAAATAGCAGAAGGCTCAGAAAAATATGCGGTCTCTTCTAGAATGTAGAAGACGTCCACACGAGTCCACTGTCTCTTGTTTCACTGAATTTCGTCAAGAAAAGAAAAAGATATGATTTTTACAGTGAAATCAAAAACCGTAGCGCTTTAAACTGCTATAATATAGTATATATAATTTTCAGCCGTACCTCAGCAGTTTGGTTCGAAACTAGGTTTGCACTTTTCTCGAAATCTGCGCAACTTCAGAACGATCGGCCAGCGCCACAGCGTGGAGCTAGGAGAGGCGCACGTGCGCCAGGAGGTGGGGCCAGTTCGATGGTCAGAATTGGGTGCGGCGACGGTTGGAACGGCGCAACTTCCAGGCGTCGATTCTCCCAAACCACATTTCAAAAAAATCCAAACTAGATATGGATTTGAAGATCTTCTCGAGCACTACAAAATTCTCCAAAGGGGCAGGGGTTTTTATTGAGCGGATTAGAAGAAATCGAGGAGAGAAGGAAGAGGGTTCCGCCTTTAATCGACTGTCGGGGAGAGAGAAAATCAGTTTTCCGAATTTTTAAAATAATAAAGAAAAAATATGATTGGCCCGTGGTTATTTAAATTGGAAAATACCACTTTGACCTTACGAACTCCAATCCGAACCCAACGACTGTCGTCCCTAGCGTTTTACCTCCATTCCAAACACAATGGGGTATGTTTTGTAGGCCCATTCGACTGTTTCAGTCAGTTTTCATTCAAATTAAAATATAAAACATTCAATATTCGATTTGAACGTACATTTCAATTTGCCAGGGCCACACACTGATTCGAAAAATTCCAGAAAAATAAATCTGGCTATGTTTTGACGATACGGTCCTAACAAAACTAGTTTCGTCGAATTCTGAGACCATCTGAGAAATGGCCCATTTCTGGTCGATCCAATTTCATAGTAATCAACCAAAACACGTTTCCCTTTGCCACGCTCACATACTAGCTTCAAAAATTATGAAATTTGAAACCTAGCAATAATTTGACATCTCGGATCCAACAAAAGTGGTTTCGTCGAATTCCGAGGCCGTTTGCAAAATGGCCATTTTCACAGGCTATATAAACTCCATAGCGACCTTTCAGAAAATTCATTTGGCCATAACTTTTGCTTCCCGCAATGAAACTTCGATTTTTCAGATTCGTTAGAAAGGTATTCACTAACAGATTTAAATATTTTTGGTTTCACTCAAATCCGTTTTGTTTTGCACCCGGTACAGTCAGTCGAAGTTTGAATTCAAATTTTGAAACTACCGCGCCATTTCAGGCCTTGTTTATAATTCAAAGTAATTATATTTATTTTCAACTTCGATTCAAACTTACTTTTCATCATTATTATTTAAAATATTTATTTTAAATATTTAAAATCCACTAAAATAGCCAATTTAAATTTTTTTAATTGGTTCAGATTTTCCGGGTCGTTACAGAAACCCTAATGTATGATTGCAGGAAATTCGTGTAAGCCAAAATTCTCAAAGTAAGAATTCCATATTCTTTACCCTTAGGCAGTTAGTTGGATTTTATTATAAATACATTTCATCTTACAATAGACCAACTTTGTAATTACTACTACAAACAATCAATAAATATAATAGATTAAATACAAGTAAATGCATAATAAATAGACAATAAACAATCAATAAATATAATATATTAAATACAAGTAAATGCATAATAAATAGACAATGAAATGCTATATGTTATAACCAAGCCCATGACATTTATTTTATGCATTATTGTGTAATTTATATTCCCAATTCAATAAATTAAAATATTACCCTCTCCAATTTTATTTGTGCAGTTAACAATGTTAATGCATCATAAAAACTCGATGAGAAACAAAATTAGCGTAAGCGCATCCATGATAAACATAGTACAGTAAATCCGAAATCTCCTAGCACGATAAATTTGGCTTACAAACTGCTCAAAAAAAAACATACATTGCTGTTATTTACAGTAATCAAAGCAATATTTTGTGCGCAAGCTCTAAACATATAGTAGTTATAAGTCTTACAGACATACAAGCTCAAATTATTAGAAAAACAAATCTAACTGTAGGAATTTACAAAAATTTACAAAATAAAAATCTGGGCATTTTTCGTTATATGTTACCTCCTTTAATTGGAAAATCGAATTGTAGATTGATGAAATCTTCTTCAAGATGATATGTAATTGACTCAATTTGAAAGAGAAATGAGCATCAATAAGATTTTGGAATCGTGAATTAGGTTGAGGGTTTAAAACGAGCTAGGCAATAGATATGATTAATTTAGATTTTAATTGGGTTGAACGGATATTGATCTATTATAAAAAATTAAAAGATGAGTATGATTCAGATGGATTAAAATATGTTTTAGACGGTCGGGTTATGAATTGTGATCGTGCATTTTAACGGTCTAATCGTGGCCATCTCTGTAAAACCTTTGAACTTGTGAAAAATGTGGAATGACCGGTTAATTTACAAATTTTGGAAGGCAAACTGGGCATCCAAACTTCATGAGCCAGGTCCAACGAATGGGCGGGCGCTTTAACCTAATGATGAAATTTTGGATCACTGCCGACTCATCTTCTCTGCTTCTCGCACTTTTCCAACGACCAGCAAAAGCCCTAACCCTATATTAGGAAATTGTTCGCCTTAAAATGAATATCTCTAAAACTACCCACCACCGACTCAGTTAAACTCCAAAATCGTGGGAGATCGAAGAGCAAAAGGATGATCCAAGTATACCTGATAGTTTGCTGCCTGTCATATTATTTATTTCGGTTTGAGCTCGACCGGTTTCAATCAGAAGCGATTTGGGTGTCATGTCTCAGTAATGGAGAATCCATCGTGGTATGTCTGCTTATCTATCGATTAGCCTCGGTATCATTGAGTGATTGTGCTACATGATTGCTTTGTTATTTTAAATAAAACATGTTTCAACAGTCGCGGGGATAGCTCAGTTGGGAGAGCGTCAGACTGAAGATCTGAAGGTCGCGTGTTCGATCCACGCTCACCGCATCTTTTTGTTCCTTTTTAATTGCATCGATTTGGAATTTCTGGGTTTTGCCGGTTGCTCTTATTTCAGTTGGGATAGCTCAGTTGCGGGGACCCTCGTTGGAAGTGAGATTTTGACTGGGACGAACAGTGCTCCTTCATAGGTTAGCTGTTTTTAGCGCATCCCTTTTTTGTTTTTTGTCTTTTCAAATTCAATAATTTATGCCTACGCATGCTGCTGGATTTCATTTGATTTTGATACGGACTAATACTGCAAATGATACTTCTTAACTAGTATAAGTGTGTAATTAAATTTTTTAATGTGATTCTTACTTACTTTTAAAATAAACACGAAATGGCGAGATGGTTTAAAAAAATGTAAAACAGAGAGAGATTTAAAGAGACATGAGTGGGGAGAATTATGTTAATAACATTGGAGAAATTTAAGAACATGTGTGATAAACATGTTTCTTTTGCACTTTCTGTATCTTTATTAATAGTCGTACTAGGATTGATGTAATACTTTTTTGGTGTAAACGCGAACTACTGAAAATACCCTTCACGCATATCATTAAATTTTACTATTACTAAACAATAGAATCTAGTAAGGGTAATTAACCTACAAGGACAATTTGCATTAAAAATTTATTTAGAAGGACAGCCGCATAATATTTTACTCAGAAGTAAAGCCGCCTAAAATTATCCTTCATTTATTCAATTTCATACCACGAAATCGTGAAATTAAAAATCAAGATTCTGCTCTATTGCTTCTGTTGTGCTCTAATGCTCTAATGCTCTATTGCTTGTTGTTGTGACAGCTTCTGTTGTGCTCTTATGCTGTTTGGCTTGGTGTTGTATGAATTTGTCATATTAATTCAGAATTACATGTCTGTATGTCTTTGTAAGTTTATAGTAGATCAAGATTCTGCTCGACTCTTGTACTGTAATCTAGATAGATTTAGTGGACGGTCTACTTCAAAACCGCTTGTAGCTGATAGATTAACTATCTATCACCTGTGTCCTCCTTTTATCATTACTAGTTATAATGAAATTGGAACGAACCACTATAAAAAACCAGCTTGCTTTACAAAAAAAAAAAAAAAAAAAAAAAAATCAAAATCAAAATAATCACAAAATAATCTGTACTAGCAACCGATTCAAAATCTGTGTTATTTCATACAGTCGAACCAAAAAAATCGAATGAACAATAAAAATCAGCATCGAATCAACCACGGATGGAACAACAAACACAACCTCGAATGAAAACCCTAATTGAATGTGATAAAAATCTTCAACAGTCACTGGAAACCATAGTTAAAGAAAACCGTTGTGTTTTTTTATTTTTTTTATTTTATGTTTCAACTACTGAGTATCTGTATTGTGTAATTTTGTTACTGCAGTTTTTAGGTAGCAGTTTCATGTCTCGATAGGTATCAGTTTTAGTGTTATTATTGTTTTCAGTTTATGAGTACCAGTTTTGCACTACTGTAGGTATAAGTTTTGTGTTACTTTCTTACTTACAGTTTTGTGAGAACTGAATAGAGTTGATTGGTATTATTTTTTTAATCACTGGGTAGCAGTTAGAATTAATATTGGTATCAAGAAATTCATTAAATACATATGAACAAAAACATAACACAGTTAATACATTAAAACTGATACCTAAAATATGAAACTGATACATAAAAACTGTTGTACTGTTTTTTTTAAATCTAATACAAAAAATAATTTACATCACAGTTTGATTGATTAAAGCAAAACAAGTCCGATTGTAATACACATTTAAAGTAACAATACAACTACACAATAAAGACAACATCAAAAACGTATGAACAAAAACATAAAACAGTTAATACAGTAAAACTAATACTTAAAAAAAATTAAAACCTAAAAGCTATTGTAATGTTTTTTTAAAAACTAATACAAAAAATATTTACATCAAAGTTTGATTGATTAAAGCAAAACAAGTTCGATTGTAATACAAATTTAATGCAACAGTACAATTGCACAATAAGTACAACATCAAAAACATATGAACAAAAACATAACATAGTAAATATAGTAAAACTGGTACATAAAAAAATATAAAAGCGGTACCTAAAAACTATTGTAATGTTTTTTTTTTTTAAATTAATACAAAGAATATTTACATCACAGTATGATTGATTAAAGCAAAACAAGTTCGATTGTAATACACATTTAATGCAACAATACAAACATCAAAAACTTAACAAACGAATATAAAAAAGTCTTAATTAAAAAAAATGATACCTCAAAAAATACAAAATTGATACCTAACTACTGAATAGTTGAACAATAAAATGATTATAACACTAAATTGAAACGATTATAACAGTAAACAAAAACTAAATCGATGCAAATAGATTATAATAAACAAAAATTAAATCGATGCAAACACAAAATATAATAATCTCGAGAATGATTTCCCAAACCAATATGTGCGGGATCAATTTTGCAATCTTAAATTCGCGAGCAATACAGATGTTTGAAGACGATTGTCAGAGATCAAAATATGTAGGAAAAAATTTGCATTGGAGATGAATGGCGAGATCGAGATATGCGCGAGATCGAATTGACGAAGGAGGAAATAGCGCGCGTGATTTAGGGTATTAAAAAAAAACTGTGTAATGTCCTTTTGATTAAATTATTAGCAAGTTTGTCCTTGGGGTTAAAATTTTAATGGGTTGTCCTTATGGTTAAAAAAGCCTTAAATTTTGTCTTTGTGATCATTTTCCTGATCTAATAGATAAATATCATTTACCATTTCAAAATGACCATCAAATATTATTAGATGTTACATCGCCTAAAATAGAATCTACTACATACACTTTATTTTTAAATTAAAAATTCATCTATAAAATACTAATAGATCTTAGTATCACTTAAAAATAGGATCTACCAAGTAACTTTACTTACATAGTCGTTTTAAACTAAAAAAAAAAAAATTAGAAATTGCATTTGTGACTTTGTACCTACTAATCTATGTTTTTTTTAACTAAATTTATCATTTTAATAGCATTTTGTAGTGCGGTTTTTTTATTGCAAAAAAACTCATACTTGTATAAAAGTCGCTCAAAAAAGCCCAAGACTCAAAAAAGTTCAGGGCTCAAGCCTTGCACCTTTTTGCACCTTTGCGCCTTAACTACTATGTTTCACTTGCAGAACAAACTTTGAATCAAATAGCAAGACGAATAAAATTAGATCAATGGGATCCATGAAAAAGCAGTTAAAACATCGTTTTCCCATTATTAAAACATATGGTTTAGGGGGTCTGTACGAAGATAGAATATCCCCAACTTCGAAACTAATTTCTGAAGTTTGCAGTACCATTTTCAAGCTATAGCTGTAATTCAACCATAAACAATGATAATTGTGGAACGAAACCACCAGAACAAGTAACCATCGTAAGACCAGATCTCAACCTTTAAACAGATCAATCCCCTTATATGAAAATTAACAACCCAAAATTCTTCTTAAACTAAGACTTTGTAACAATTCTTCCCTAACTAACTAACCTTCGTAGACGGAGTAATCGATTTCAAACTACATGAAGAATCAGTTATGGAAACTTGAAAGATTTTCACTTACGCCAGAGCATGTCGGACACAAGATTTGTTATGGCTTGATTCTCTGTACTCGAACAATTTCGCTTAATTCTATGTGGAAATTGGGTAGAACTGCCGTCGCATTAGGTTTGGATATTTGTTGGGATGGGTATGAAACAAAGGGTTGCGAGATCGGATTAAACATAGCAATTTTACGTTATTTGGTGGAATCGAAACCTGAGCGGTTTCGTTTTGAAGAAGGATCGTTTGTCTTCTCCCTTCACAGGAGAGAGAAGAGCGCGCGCGCGCGCACACACACACACACACATATATATATATATATACACACACACACATATATATGAGTGACTATTTGAACACAAAAAATTGACATAAATTAGGGGATACAAAATTCAAGTCATTTAATCAATTTGTCATTATATGAAATATGTAAATGAAAATGGAGATGGCTACTTTTACAAAATGAAAAAAAATGTGCAGTATCTCTTTCATTCATTTATTTACACTATCTTTGAAATATCAAAATGATTCTTAAATAATACAGTGAATTTGCAAAAAATCAAAAATGAAATGAAAAGTCGTTATAAAATGTTAAATTTAAAACAAACTTTTTGTGTAAGCATCACGGTTGATGAATATAATCAAACGCATGTAGCTTCAACTATAGTAATCGTCGTTAAAATAAATGGGAGCTTTCACAATTGAACCAAATCTCTTCTTAGGGCTCAATAATCATAAAAAGAGGAGAATGAGCCTACAATTTGAAACAAATAAATTGCATTTAATTTGCACCTTATCTCATGTTAAGTTCTAGATCTAATTTTGATTTGGCAGTTGTGACAGCATATTACCACACCGAGAAGTGGATTTTTGCTTCATATGAAATCAAATAGAGCCACACAAGCAGTTCTGATGATCTTTAGAAAAACAGCTCATTAAACTAATATATTCAAGGAGATAATAAATTAATATAGTTGGACCATCGATACCTTATTCATGAGAAACCGGAAATTATGAGAAACATGACAATAGCTCACCATGACCGTATGGATTCAACTCAATCAGGTAAAATTATCAAGGAAATTAACCATGCTTTTATATGTTTAATTCCCAAAGTTCCCGCTCCTGAAGTGATTATAGACTATAGACCATTTTTCCTCTGCAATGTCACATATAAGATCCTGGCGAATCTTATATGGAACAAAGTGAAGGGTTATATGAATGATCTGATCTCCCTACATCAAAATGGTGAATCTCAATGTCACATATGTTTAGCGATGGACTTAAAAGGGAATCAAGGATTGGGGTTAGTTTGAAAAATTAGTAAGTGAATGAGAAATAATAGGCATCGGAGTTGAAGGGGAAACAATGGATTTGAAGGGGAAACAATATAGAAGAAACACACTTTTAGTTGGGCTTTGGAGCTTTGTTCGATCCGTAAAATCAAATAAATGGTAAATGGAAGGAAAAACAGGGGACATCGGGATGTCACTGGGAGAAAACATGGTTGAAGAAAGGGTATTTTTTAATTTTGGTTTCAGAAAAATTGATTTTGGACAACCCTCCCTAACGATCGGTTTGATCAGTATTTTTCTACTTTTTTAAACCACCTCATTTGTAAGACACGATGGCCTCTTCAGCCAATTTGTGCCCGATTCATCTTATTATATCTACCAATCTACAATATTGATAATTTCCTACAAGCATGTTTCATGTTAATTGTTATTGGAATTTTGATGATACAATATTTCCAAAATTAATTAAATTTTGGAGATATTCTCAATAATTTGCTTACCCGTTTTGTGCAATAAAGGAATATTAAGGAGAAAGAGATATTGGAGTCGCCATTTATTTTTTTGCCATATTTCATGCAAGAAGAAACAGAAAGAAATTAAATTAAGAAAGAATCGATTGATAGAGAAAAAAGAAAGTTATCAATCAATTATATGACAATAAAATTAATGGGAATATTAGTCTTTCATGAATTGATTTATTTACATAAATCAATTACTTTATCCCCAAATCCTACATTAGGAGAGTAAGCATTAGGAGAGTGTGCTTTATTATATCTTGGTAGGAGATGCGATGCAAACTGTTATCTGTAGTGTGCTCATCTTACTATTTTGAGCATGAAATTGGTTTTGTCACTCTTTTCATCCCACTGAGTTTGTGTATGTTGTTCTTGTTTTGGAGTTTTGGTCTTTTCTTATAGTCTGTAAGCTCAATGGTGAATCACGCTCTTAACGAACTTACATATGGCCTTCATTTCCTGCCATCTCTTGTTTTCAGCAATATGCATCTTGTGGATCTGATGAAGGTTTAATCATTTTGATTGAGGTGAAGTGTGTTTTGAATTTGTTTCTACGTTTATCTCTTGGAGTTTGGGTATGCTGTTCTTCTTATGGATTCATGTGGATCATAGTTGTCATAGCGAGCGCTATAGCGCATAGCGCACATGTTGCGCTATTTTGGTTCTTATAGCGCAGGGGTCCCGTGTAGCGCAAAAATAGCGCGCTATTTTATCATAGCGCAGCCATAAATAGCGCGCTTTTTTGCTTTTTCTTTTTTGAATATGCATTTTCGTTTTTTTTTCCTTTTTGGAGATTTTAAACATACAGTTTTTTCCTTTTGTGCCTTTTTCCTGTGTTTTTTTTAAAGATCTTCTTTTCTGTAAGCAAAAAAAAAAAAAAAAAAGAAACCATTATAGCGCATAGCGCAGGCCTTGCGCTATTCGCTATTGACAACACTGATGTGGATCTGTGTGTTAGTGGAACATCTCTTATCATTATCTGCTTTGTTAGTTGAAGCTTTTTTTTTATACTTTTATATGCAATCCTGGTCCTTGTTGATTATTGAGATGAAGCTGCACATCTATCTGTTTGGTCATGAAATTTTTACTTAGGTTCATCCCCTGGAGTTTGTGTCTTCTTGTGGATTTGATGAAGGTTCTTCTAAGAAATGTTATCTACAGTGTTATCTGCTTTTGGTATTTGATGCTATTTGCAGTCTTGTCTGCAGTGTTATCTGTTGGAAAGAAGTATTTTATGTAGTGTTATCTACTTTGATAGTTGAAGCTTTTTGTTCTTCTTATTATGCAACTTTGGTCATTGAAGTATATTAGACGCAGTGATGTTGTTGCCATTCTTATATTGTAAATGTTGCATTCGTGAAAGCAACTAGAGTCGCTGTGAAGTGGAATTTATGATGCTATTGAGCTCTGAAGATAGTGAGTTTTTAGTGCACTACAACAAAAACACCATATTACAACTTTAATTTTACAACTGTGCGAAAAGCACAGTTGTAATAAATGCTTTTTTACAACTGTGCAAAACGCACTGTTGTAATAAAAGTTTTTTACAACTGTGAAAAAATCACTGTTGTAATAAACATATATATCACAACTTTTCATTTTTGTCTGTTGTAATAACTAATATATACTAATTAATTTCTGATAATTAATAGTTAAATTAGAAAGTTGTTTAAACTTATTTTTAGTAACTCTTTTTTCTATTTCTTGTATTAGAGACCTATTAAATATTAATAACAACTTATATTTAATAATTAGTAATAGTAACATTTAAGAATAATTCATATTCAATAATAAATTTACAAATTAATACCAATTACAATTAATTACTATTAGATTAGATAAATACCGCTTAATTGATGATTAATAATTAATAGTTATTTTTTAAAAATTACTATTAAATATTTAATAGTATATAATCAATAACATTTACATAATAAATAACTTTTAATAGTTGGAATTCAATTATAACTTTGAAGAAATAGGTAATAATTAATAATAACTATTATTAATAAGTAATATTTAATATTTTAGTAAAAATCAAATCTAAAGAAATTCATATTATATTTATATTTAATATAAAATTTTACTTATTAATTCAATTATATTTTACTTATTATCATTTTCATATGTATCTAAAAGGGTCAACTTTCTTATAAAACATGTTTTACTGTTAGCTCCACAAATCTACGTTCCCGCCTGCTTGAATTGTTTGGCTCCAATTTCCGCAAATTTGAATTGTTTGGCTCCAACTCTAAAATATTTTCCCTCCGTGCTTTCCATGCTTTCAGTCACGTGCCCGCTCTTTCATTATCACTCCTCGATAAAACCCAAATTTGTCTTCTCGAGCAAAACCAAATAATCCCTTAGTAACCCCTTTCCGCCGCCAGATGCAATTCATCTCAACACAGTTTTCTCACCTTCCTTCAGATCCATCTCTCCTTCCTTCAGATTCTTCGACCGCTTTCCCTTCCCCAGTTTTGCGGCTGTGGTTTAAGTAGCTCACAAATCCTCTTTCAAATCTCGCAATTCCTATTTCTGATCTGAATTATATCATCTTCGGACTTCATCTCACATTTCCAAATGCTCTACTTCCTGCTTTGCTCTGCCTATACCATTCACGGCTAACCCTAATTGCGCCTTCTTAAGTCCACCTTCTGCAAACCGTGTTTCGTCGTTTTTTGATTTCTAGACTAATGTATCAACTTCGTCACTTACGCTAATCCCTTGTTCATTCTCTAATCCTCTTTTGTTTAGTGTTCCTTGGCCTCTCTCCGAAAGATAGGCTGTTTCTACTCCGTATTGAGCTTGGATACACTGAATACACTGAAATCCAAGTTAATGGTTTATAATTCAAGCAAGTTGTTTGGTCTGTTGACTTTGTTTTTGTGAACGAGAATTGAGGTATTATTAATTGAAGTCTTGATAATACATAATTATATTTTAGTTTGTGGATGAAAACTGAGGTATCATTAAAATAAGTACTCATTTGTTTTGGTATGTTGCTATTGTTTTAGTTTGTTGCTTTTGTTTTTGTGGATGGAAACTGAGGTATTATTAAAATATGCATTCTTTTTTACTTCAGTGCTATCTTTGTATAATACATAATTATATTTCAGACAATAGCATGTGGTGCTTCATATATATCTTTTTAATGTCTAGTACAGTTTGTGGAATTCTATCTAAATTCATGTTTTCTTTTGGTTGCGGGTACTTCGGCTTAGCTTTTTGCTATCTGTAGTTTCCAAATGCATTTTGTTTTCCAGTTGGCTGCTTCCACTAAGAGACATCTATTAGGTACTGTGTAGTATGTTTTCAGTTTCTGCTTTCCATTGATGTATTAGTATGTTTCCAGTCGACTGTTTTCACTATGTGTAATATGTTTCCATTTGACTGTTTCCACTGATGTATTAGTAAGAAATAATATGCAGTGTGCTTCTATTATGTATCCTGGTTTCCAATTGCCATATTTTCATGGTTTGTCTTAAACTTGCTTCAACCTTATTTTAAAATACGATGCCACCATCATCGAGTATGTTTCGAGATTTTGAAGTGCCAACACCCTGTTGGGTCATCACACTTATATGTCACCAGTTTTAGAAGCCAACGCCTATATAGGTTTCCACTTATTTTGTGTCATCTTAATGTTGGGGAAATCTCGGTCTTTCCCGCTTCGTGAAGTTAAGATAGGCAATTAAGATTAAAAGTAGCAACGGCAGCACAAGAGTTTATAATTCTCCAATATGGAGATTCTTCCACTATACAAAAGAATAGTAGTATTACAAGAATTTGATTACAAAAGTAACTCACACTTGACTCAAGCTTAAGGATGGATACTTCTTAAGCTATCTCTCTTTTCTCTCAAAGAGGCTTACTAACTCTCAAGTATTTTTCTCACTCTAAGAAGTGGATTTCTTTCTTGGATTCTTGGATGGTTAGTAATAGGGCTCCTACTCCTATTTATACTACTCAACCTCCATAATGAATGGTGGTGATTACTTGCATCCGACGGTAGAGTTTGATTCTCTAGAATGCTCCACACTCTCTAGGAATCTCTACACTCTTCCATTCCCTACTTTATTCTTCCATAATCTTCCGTAAGGTTCCAGAAGGTTCCATACGTCTCCAGAATATTCCAGAGGGTTCCACACTTTTCCACAAGCTTCTAGAGGGTTCTACACTCTTCCACAAACTTCTAGAGGGTTCTACACTTCTCTAGAGTTCTCCGGAACATTCTAGAAACGTCTAGAATTTTCTAGAAACTCTCCAATTAAGGAGGGATCCCAACAAATCTCCCCCTCCCGACTTAATTGGGGGGTAGTAGTACGCCGGCACCTTGACAGCAATCTTCAAACTTCCTTGTTGGTACTACCTTGGTCATCGTATCAGACCAGTTCTCATCCGTGTGAACCTTATCAAGGTGTATTTGATTTTCCTCGAGAACTCCTCGGATCCAGTGATATCTTGTATCAATGTGCATTGTGCGGGAATGAAATGTTGAATTCTTTGCTAAGTAAATTGCACTTTGATTGTCACACTTCAAGACATACTTTTCTTGATCCACTCCCAATTCATGCAGCAAGTTCTTCACCCACAACATCTCCTTGCAAGCTTCAGTAGCTGCAATATACTCTGCCTCTGTAGTGGATAATGCAATACACTTTTGTAGCTTTGATTGCCATGAAATAGCTCCCCCTGCAAAAGTGGTTAAGTATCCCGATGTTGATTTCCTTGAATCAATGTCACCAGCCAAGTCTGCATCTGTATATCCTTCCAACACAGGTTTTCCTTTTCCAAAGCATAAACATCTTTTGGAAGTTCCACGTAGATATCGGAGGATCCATTTGACTGCAACCCAATGCTCATTCCCTGGGTTAGCCAAGAAGCGACTGACAACACCAACTGCATAAGCGATATCTGGTCTTGTGCATATCATTGCGTACATGAGACTTCCTACTACAGATGAGTATGGTTTCTTCTTCATCTCCTCCTTGTCTTTTTCACTTGTCGGACTCTGCTTTGAACTTAGCTTGAAGTGCCCAGCTAGTGGAGTGTTAACCGGCTTTGATTTGTGCATGTTGAACCTTTCCAACACTTTCTCGATATATCTCTCTTGGGATAGCCACAACAGTCTTTTTGATCTATCACGAGTTATTCTCATCCCAAGGATTTGTTTAGCCGGTCCCAAATCTTTCATGGCAAAGCTCTTGCTTAGATCTTTCTTTAAAGCAGCTATCTTTATGCGATCTTGTCCAATGATTAGCATATCATCAACATGGAGCAGAAGTATGAGAAAGTCACCACTTACATACCTCTTTATGAAGACACAATGATCGCTTTCTGTCTTTTTGAAGTCATGTTCTGCCATGAATGCGTCAAACTTCTTGTACCATTGTCTTGGTGCTTGCTTAAGTCCATATAGACTCTTTGTGAGGCGGCACACTAAATCTTCTTTGCCTGGAACTTTGAATCCCTCAGGCTGTTCCATGTAGATCTCTTCCTCTAGGTCACCATGTAGAAATACCGTCTTGACATCGAGTTGTTCAATCTCCAAATCTTGCACGGCTGCTAGGCTAAGGACGATTCAGATTGATGACATCTTTATCACGGGAGAGAATATCTCTTCAAAGTCAGTACCTTTTTCTTGTCCAAATCCTTTAACGACTAACCGAGCTTTGTAGCGAGGCTTTGAACAGTTCTCTTCGGTCTTGATTCTATAAACCCACTTATTCTTCAAAGCTCTTCTCCCTTTTGTTAGCTCCACTAGTTCATATGTATTATTCTCATGCAAGGATTGCATTTCTTCTTGCATGGCTATTCTCCACTCTTCTTTATGACAACCACTCATTGCTTCTTTATAGCTTTGAGGCTCCCCCTCATCAGTGAGCGTAACGTACTCCTCTGTGTTGTATCGACTGGATGGTCTTCTGTCCCTTGAGGATCGTCTTGGCTCTGGTGCGATTGGAGTGCTAGATTGAGGTTCTTCCTGGACCGGTTCATGATGATCTTCAGCATCACTACTTTCTTGGGTGTTATTATCTTCATGTCGAACCAGAGTAGGTTCAGTATTCTTGTAGCTTCTTAACCTTGGCCTCTCTGAATTCTTGATATCTTCAATTGTTTGGTCTTCGAAAAATACAACATCTCTACTGCGAATAACCTTCTTGTTAATTAGATCCCACAACCGATACCCAAATTCATCCTTAGGTGAACGAAGATAGATACACTCCTTTGTCTTTGCATCAAGCTTAGCTCTCTCATCTTTTGGGATGTGAACAAATGCTCTGCACCCGAACACCTTGAGATGATTATATGAAGCCCTCTTGCCCGTCCAAACTTCCTCAGGAATGACCCCATCCAAAGGAACTGATGGTGTGAGGTTGACAATGTCGATCACAGCCATTATAGCTTCTCCCCAAAATGATTTGGGTAACTTAGCATGAGAGAGCACACAACGAACTCTTTCTTCAATGGTTCGATTCATTCTCTCAGCTAGCCCATTCAATTGTGGTGTCTTGGGTGGAGTCTTCTCTAGCCTAATGCCATATTTCTTGCAATAGACTTCAAAAGGGCCTTTATACTCACCTCCGTTATCTGATCGTACACACTTGATCTTTCGTCCAGTCTCACGCTCCACTAGAGCATGGAATTCTTTGAAGGCATCAAGCACTTGATCCTTTGATTTTAACAGGTGCAACCATACTTTTCTTGAATGATCATCAATGAAGGTGACAAAATGTAGAGCACCACCAATGGATCTCTCAGACATCGAGCATACGTCAGTGTGCACGAGGTCTAGAATGTTCTTTCTCCTTGTGGGCGGAGAAGATCTTTGGAAAGCAACCATGTGTTGTTTTCCAGCTAAACAATGAGCACAAGGATGAAGTGGTTTACCTTTCACGTTAGGGAGGAGCTGTTTCTGAATGAGTATGTGAAGACCTTTCTCACTAATGTGCCCAAGTCGTTGATGCCATATGTCCATATCATCAGTAGAGACATTTACTTCTTCTTTGCATAGCTTAGCTTGCATTACATACAATGAGCCTACCTTCTTTCCTCGAGCCATCGTCAAACTTCCTTTGGTGAGCTTCCACTTTCCCTCACCAAAGTAATTCATCAGACCATCATCATCTAACTTTCCAGCAGAGATAAGACTGAGGCGCATGGTTGGGACATGCCTCACATCTTTCAAAATAAGCTTGCACCCGGTGCTTGTCGTCAGAGTGATGTCTCCTATTCCAACAATCTTGCTTCTATCTTGATTTCCCATTTGCACCGTGCCAAAGTCACCTCTTTGGTAGGATGAGAAGAAGTTTTCATATGGAGTAACATGGAAGGAAGCACCAGACTCAATAATCCAAGAACTCTCATCGCAAGCAATGTTTAGAATGTTACTTTCACCAACGAGATATAGCAGATCTTCCTTCAATACTATGGCAGTAGTACTCTTTTCTTCTTGCTTCTTCGTTAGGCTTATTTGGTCAGGCTTAACATTACCGGCCTTTTGGTCTCTTTTGAAGCTTCGACATTCCATTTTCTTGTGACCTATCTTTCCACAGTAATAGCATGTAATCTTCGAGCGTGACTTGGATCTTCCTCGAGATTGATGTGGATTTCGGCTCTTACTACGTCCACGAGTTTCATTCCTACCCGGATTGTCAACAACATTAGCTTCGGGATGAATAGACTCATCTCGTTCCATTCTCCTTGCTTCTTCACCAAGAAGGCTGTCACTGACGGTATCCATAGTTAACTTTCCTTCCGGAGCTGAGTTACTAAGTGTAACAACAAGTGTGTCCCAACTTTCCGGTAAGGAACTGAGGAGTAGAAGAGCTTGTAACTCATCATCAATCTTCATATCAATTTTTGTTAGTTGATTTACGAGCCCCTTGAAGTTATTCAAGTGCTCAATCATACTATGACCATCCTTATACTCCAATTTCACCAACCGTCGAACTAAATTGGCCTTGTTGCGAGGCGTTTTCTTTTGAATCATGGACTCAAGCTTTGTCCATAATTCATAGGCATTTGTATAAGTAGAAACATGCTCGAAGAGAGTTTTGTCAATGTACTTACGGATCATAGCAACAGCCTTTCGGTTCAACAGTTCCCATTGAGCATCACTCTTCCCTGCCACTTTATCTTTGTAGATGATGGGCTCATGCAAATCCTTATAATACAAGTGGTCCTCCATCATTGGCTTCCAATAGGAGTAGTTGTTGGCTGTGAGCTTGAACATGTCTCCATCATGAGCGACATTAGCCTCCATCTTGAACTTACACGAGCTTGATTATGGCTACGGATGAACCTCGCTCTGATACCACTGTTGGGGAAATCTCGGTCTTTCCCGCTTCGTGAAGTTAAGATAGGCAATTAAGATTAAAAGTAGCAACGGCAGCACAAGAGTTTATAATTCTCCAATATGGAGATTCTTCCACTATACAAAAGAATAGTAGGATTACAAGAATTTGATTACAAAAGTAACTCACACTTGACTCAAGCTTAAGGATGGATACTTCTTAAGCTATCTCTCTTTTCTCTCAAAGAGGCTTACTAACTCTCAAGTATTTTTCTCACTCTAAGAAGTGGATTTCTTTCTTGGATTCTTGGATTCTTGGATGGTTAGTAATAGGGCTCCTACTCCTGTTTATACTACTCAACCTCCATAATGAATGGTGGTGATTACCTGCATCCGACGGTAGAGTTTGATTCTCTAGAATGCTCCACACTCTCTAGGAATCTCTACACTCTTCCATTCCCTACTTTATTCTTCCATAATCTTCTGTAAGGTTCCAGAAGGTTCCACACGTCTCCAGAATATTCCAGAGGGTTCCACACTTTTCCACAAGCTTTTAGAGGGTTCTACACTCTTCCACAAACTTCTAGAGGGTTCCACACTTCTCTAGAGTTCTCCGGAACATTCTAGAAAATTCTAGATTTCTCTAGAAACGTCTAGAATTTTCTAGAAACTCTCCAATTAAGGAGGGATCCCAACACTTAAATGTTTTAAAGTGAAAACCTATGTTTATTAATTACTACCACCTCCTCGTAGGGGTAGTCCTTTATGTTTTTGCCTTGATCCTACTAACCTATAAATAATTAAGTTATATTTATAATTTTTTAAGTCAAATAGTGGGTGATACCCTTTACCAACATGTATTTGTCGCTCATTCTATCAAAATCCCAGTTTTAAAGGTTTTATCCTTATAGCCAAGAGTTCTTAAGAAAAAGCTATTTGATTTCATCAATAAAGATTTATAAAGAGTATATATTGGCATAAGGATTTAGATAGCAAGGGGTCGTAAAATTTCCTTGTTGTAAATGATGGATTTCAAAATTTGAAATATTTATTAAGGGTTATATTTTCATGGAAATAGTAAGATTATTTAACCCAATATTTTACAAAATGAATTTTTTTCATCATTAGTTAAATTATGATAAGGATGAACTGACTTAGATAACTATAAAACTAGATAGAACTGATGTGGGGTCGCACTCTATATTTTACCTATTACCCCTAGCTGATATTAGTCTAAAAGTCCAGTACATAGAGCAGAGTTAAGGTAAGACTAGAAGCAGGTTACGCACAAAAAAGAATATACATGTAGGAATATTGTTTGTCATCCTACAAACCATCAGGTTTTTAGTTAGTCTGGTAAAACTATGGGATAATTTTTTTTAGGTAAATAAGTATGAAGGGGCGAGCAGTCGGCTCAATTTTAGCATATGTAGTCACCGCGGTAAAACTGTGAAGTAGAGACAGACAGTCAAAATTACCCTAGTGGCCTGCATGCATTTGAATGCTTACCCAGAAAACACCCCCACCCTACATTAGGAGAGTGGCCGGCGTCCGCCTTCAAAAGAAAATCTCTGAAACTACCAGCCACCAACCCAGTTAAACTCCAAAATCATAGGGAGGCCGGAGAAGAGAAAAAGATGAACCAAGTATACGGTTTGAGTTCGATCGGTTTCAATCAGAAGCGATTTGGGTGTCATGTCTCAGTAATGGAGAATCCATTGTGGTATGTCTGCTTATCTATCGATTAGCCTCAATTTTGTTGAGTGACTCTGCTGTATGATTGCTTTGTTATTTTGAATAAAAAATGTTTTAACAGTTGTGGGGATAGCTCAGTTGGGAGAGCGTCAGACTGAAGATCTGAAGGTTGCATGTTCGATCCATGCTCACCGCATGTCTTGAACCGTTTTCGATTTGTATTTTTTCGGTTTTGCCGCTTTTCCCCTCCCATTGCTCCTGCCATTTCTGACTTATTTCCCAATGGTGGTGATGGATGCTTCTTCGCAGGTTTGTTGATTTCAGCACTTTCTTTTTGTCAAATTCAATATTCTGTACCTAGACATGTGTTTGAATTTATTCTGATGCGGACTTTACTGCATAATGATGCTTCCTAATCAGTATTTCTCTCTATATTTTTTAAGCATTCATCTTTAGCACAGGATGACCTGTTTGTGCCCGATTCATTTTTTTGCATATACAATCATTGATAGTTTTTCGCAAGCCTCATTTATGTATCATCAACGTATATCTGCAAAATCGTTTCAATATTTTTTCCATCAATGATTACAATATATATTTTGAGCAGGGCATTGTTATTCACACTCTAAATTTGGTTAAGAGGTGACCTATTTTATTAGTTTTTTAAAATTTACTAAGGGAAAGACATTAGAAAATAACATCCCCTTAAAACTAAATTATAATATGACCAAACTACCCTTATCCTGATAATTAGTCTAATTGAATTGCGTGTTGTTATTGACACTCCAAATGGTTAAGAGGGACACGGATGGAATTCGACAAGGCTTTGCCACATTTAATCATAGAATTCTGCAAGGTTTTGGCACATTTATTAATAGAATTTGGCGAGGTATGGTTGAATTTCTCTCTTAAATTCAGCGAAAAGCCCATCGAAAAAAAGAAAAAAAAACGAAAAATGATGGGTGTATACCGAATTTTGTTTTTACCGTTTCTCCTTTAACCATTTTTTGAGTGTCAGTAACAATCCTTCAGGAAAAAGAGGTTCGAAGAAGTACGGTATTTTCGTAAACTAATTTTTGTGTTTAGTGCGCCTATAATATTTTTAAATATGACTGAAGTGCCCTTAAAATTGACCAACCGCTTAACCAAATTTGGAGTGTAAGTAATAATGCACTTATGCAATCTATTGGATAATTAAGTTTGATGGGTTGGAAATAATAAATTTTCTTTTGCAATAAATGATGAAATGTAGAACACAAACACAAAAAACCATCTAGTGTTGATGATTGTAAATAAAGTAAAAAAATGAATTGGGTACAGATCGGGATATATGGGGCACATTCAAATTTGGTCCTACTACCCTTTTTTCTTAAGTAACCATGCAGCTAATGAGTTAGTCATTATGAAGCTTAACACTTACGTATCAACTTCATGTATTTTTGAATGGAAATCGTACAATTTTTATGCTTTTATGGTTGTAAATAACTAACACAATATAAGCTTAATTCCTACCGAACTTGGGTTATTAAGCCTTCTGTATTTTTATTCTTAGCTTATAATATGATTAAGTTTATATAAGAAAAATAACCTATATTTCTTGCAATTGAAGTACCTATCGGAGATATTTTCAAATGAGATAAAACCAAAAATTAACATTGAGCACATAAGCGGAACAAATATGTGATTTATTTAATTGTTAGCTTCATTTTGAGTTACACATTAGCACGTAGATCTGCTGGAAAGATTATAATTCCTTCATATAAATTGCTATATTAAATAACCAACAAACAGTCATATATACCATAGTAGTTAAGGCGCAAAAAGGCGGAATCATTGAGCCTGGGGCTTTTTTGAGCATTGCGTTTTTTTGTGTGCCTTTTATATGAGTTTGATCTGCTATTTTACTAACTACAAATTAATTTTTAAACCATACTTTACAACAACAAACAACAACAAAAAAGCCATATATCCCAAACAAGTTGGGGTTGGCTAGATATGGAACCCAAAATAAAAATAAAAATAAAAGAAATAATACTGATAATATATATATATATATATATATGGGTTTAAAATAACCAAACAGATAAAAAGACGTCTGAAAAATGTTTTTTTTCTTAAAAAAAGGAAGAAGTAATCAAGGTTCAATAAAATTGAAATAAAGTCTAAAATAGTGATAAAGAAAAGTAAAAAAGTTCAACAAAAGTGAAATAAAGTCTAAAATAATTAAACAAATTTAAAAAAAATACCCTAAGGTTCTGGTATATGGATTGCCAACTTCCTTGCACTTCCATCCACTACCAGCTCCTCAGATATACTCCAATTACTCAAATCCCTCTTTATTATCTCCTTCCATGTTATTTTAGGTCGACCTCTACCTTTCTTTGGGCCTTCGGCGCGGCCTGTAATTCCAACGCGCACAGGAGCATCGTGTGATCTACGTTGGATATATCCAAACCATCTCAAGCGGTATTGGACTAACTTCTTCTCAATAGGTGCAAGTCCAAGTTTTTCCCGAATATCCTCATTTCTAATCCGATCTCGTTTGGTATGCCCACAGCTCCACCGCAGCATTCGCATCTCTGCTACACTTATCTTCTGAACGTGTTGCCTCTTAATAGGCCAACATTCTGCACCATATAACATTGTAGGCCTGATTATTGTCCTATAGAATTTTCCTTTAAGCTTCCGAGGAATCTTCCTGTCACAGAGAATGCCAGATGCTAGTCGTCATTTCACCCATCCTGCTTGAATTCTAAAACTAACATCCTTATCAATCTCCCTATCAAACTGCAACATAGATCCTAAGTATCGAAACGATTCCTTTTTAGGTACTACTCTACCGGCCAGAGTGACCCCTCCGTCATCTGAGCTGACACCGATAAACACTTCATATACTCTGTTTTAGTCCTGCTAAGCCTAAAGCCCTTTGATTCCAAGGTCTCCTTCCACAACTCCAGTTGTCGATTAACCCATATTCTATTCTCATCAATCAACACAACATCATCGGCAAAAAGCATACACCAAGGGATCTCTCTTTGTACATCTTTTGTGATTTCATTTATCACTAATGCAAAAATATAGAGGCTCAAAAGCCGAACCTTGATGTAACCCTATGTTAATTGGAAAGTCTCTGGTCTTATCATTGCATGCCCTGACACTAGTCACAACCCCCTCATACATATCCTTGATAAGGGTAATATACTTTGATGGTACTCTCTTCCTTTCTAGCGCCCACCACATAACTCTCTTTGGCACTCTGTCATAAGCTTTCTCCAAGTCAATAAAAACCATGTGGAGATCTTTCTTCTGCTCCCTGTATCTCTCCATAAGTTGCCTAACTAAGAAAACCGCCTCAGTGGTTGACCTTCCAAGCATAAAACCAAGTTGATTCTTAGAGACACTTGTCAAGCTCTTCAAATGCTGCTCGCAAACTCTCTCCCAAAGCTTCATTGTATGACTCATAAGCTTAATTCCTCTATAGTTTGTGCAACTTTGAATATCTTCCTTATTCTTGAAGATTGGAACTAAAATGCTTCTCCTCCACTCATATGTTTAATTTGAAAATATTATTAAACAACTTAGTTAGCCATGTTATCCCTGCATCTCCAAAGCATCTCCACACCTCAATAGGAATGTCATCAGGCCCTACCGATTTACTTGATTTCATCCGTTTCAACGCCCCCCTTTACCTCAGCTTCTTGAAATCTCCGTACTAAATGTCTATTAGTGTTGTCGGCAAAGTCTTCCAACTCAGTCGAAGAGCTATCGCTTTCTTCGTTGAAAAGCTTATCAAAGTATTCTCTCCACCTATTCTATATCTCATCGTCCTTCACCAAAAGTCTATCATTCTCGTCCTTAATGCATTTAACCTGATTGAAGTCCCTTGTCCTCCTCTCGCGTAGTCTAGCTATTATGTACACGTTTTTTCACCCTTCTTTGTACTTAGTCTTTGATACAAATTTTTGTACGTTCGTCCTCTTGCTTCCCTCACTGCTCTCTTTGCAATCTTCATTGCCACTTTGTACCTGTGCATGTTCTCTTCACTTCTATGATGGTGCATGTATTTGTAGCATTCCTTCTTCTCTTTGATAGCCTTTGCACGTCGTCATTCCACACCATGAATCCTTGGGCTCTCGCTTGCTTCCTCTAGTTATCCCAAATACATCAGTAGCGACTCTCCGAATTCAAGTTGCCATCGCATTCCACATGACATTTGCTTCTCCTTCTACATTCCAAGCCCCTTCTCCCATCACTCTATCTTTAAACACCCGTGAAGCATCTCCTTTGAGTTTCCACCATTTCGTCCTGCTAATCCTCGCTCTCTTATCCTTCACCATCCGAAGATGAAACACACAAAAAAAAACGTCTCAAACTGCAAAAAGGCGCACTCAAACTACAAAAAGGCGCAAGTCTTGAGTCTTGGGTTTTTTTGCGCTTAGGCGCACCTTGATAGCTATGATATATACTTCTCCAACTAAATCAATTGTTAAACATAAATGCAAAGACTTGAAAGAAGGATTCTCAAGCAGGTTACGTTCGGCAATGTAACGATGAATCAAATGGAACTTGCTTGGTATGTGTTGTAACAATGAATCAAATGGAACTTGCTTGGTATGTGTTTTCTTTATGATCGTAACTCGAGTATTTACTAGGTTCGTGTGGCAGAGATTTGGTGTAGCATGCCAATCAAAAGTATCAAATCTCTTTCAATAGGTGTTATTTGGAGAAAAAATGTATTGCCACGGTTCCAAAACTCATGTTGTGTATACCTTTCTGTTGCCGTTCCCATGCTATAAGAGTTCTCTTCTGTTCAGCATTACATGTATATGCATATGTTTTTTAAGGTCTTGTGATATTTGAGTATTTGTAATATGCTAAACTGCAGACATTTCAAATTAAATTTATGCATAAATCTGTAATGAAGACTTTCAACCTTAGTTTTTCATGAACCAGAAAAACAAGAAAGTTTAGTTGGGAGAGTATCAGACTGAAGTCTGAAGGTCATGTGTTCAATCCACGCTCACCACACATTTTAATCCCTTTTTTTACTTTCTTCGCAGGTTTGTTGAGATGACCAACTGGATGCCCGTAGAAAGTGAGACTTATTTCGCTGAGACGAACAACGCTTCTTCGCAAGTTTGTTGACCTCAGCACTTTCTTTTTGTCAGATTCAATATTTTATGCCTAGACATGTTGCTGTTTTTGAATTTATTTTGATACAGACTTTACCGCAGAATTATACTTCCTAACAGGGCCGGCCCAAGGGATAAGCAAGAGAGACCGCCGCCTAGGGCAGCGTGGCGGAGATGGCAGAGGGGGCAGTAGAAATGTGCCATGTGTTTTGAACAGTATTGAATAACAAATACTGCGGGGCAACAAGTGAGCAAAGGAGTTGACGATGGAATGGGTTAGGCTTGTCCATGTTGCTTAAAGGGCGCAGGTTCGGTGCCTGCTGATGGTAAAATTTTGGGCCATTTTTGCCTAATTATTTTTTTTAGGCTATTGCCTAGAGCAAGCAAAACTATAGGCCCGACATTGCTTCCTAATCAGTATTTCTCTAAATAATTTTTAAGCCACTTCATCTGCAACACATGATGACCTCTTCAGCCAGTTTGTGCCCGATTCATTTGCCTGCATTTTACATTCATTGATAATTCCGCGAGTCTGTTATATGTATTATCAGAATATATCTGCAGAATTTTCATCAATGATTACAGTAAATATTTCAAGTGTACAATCTATTGATTAATTAAGTTTGATGGGTTAAACATATCCAAATAATAAATTTTCTTTTGCAAGATATGATGAAATGCAGAACACAAACACAAAAAATCATCAAGCTTTGATGTTTGTAAATATTAAAAAAACTAATCGGGTACAAATCGGGATACAATAAAGTTAGGATGCCGACCTTTTCACACACAAGCTCATGTGTGTGCGCACATGGGTACGTACAAATTAATTCCGACTAGTTATTTTTTATAAGTTACCATGCAACTAATGAGTCGGTCGTTATGAAGATTCATACTTATGTATCAACTTTATGTCTTTTTGAATGGAAACTGTATAATTTTTATCGCTCTATGTAAGTAACTAACACAATATAAGCTTAATTCCTATTGAATATATCTGCAAAATTTTCATCAATGATTACAGTAAGTATTTCAAGTATACAATCTATCGATTAATTAAGTTTGATGGGTTAAACATATCCAAATAATAAATTTTCTTTTGCAAGATATGATGAAATGTAGAACACAAACACAAAAAATCATCAAGCTTCGATGTTTGTAAATATTAAAAAAACTAATCGGGATACAATAAAGTTAGGATGCCGACCTTTTCACACACAAGCTCATGTGTGTGCGCACGTGGGTACGTACAAATTAATTCTGACTAATTATTTTTTATAAGTTACCATGCAACTAATGAGTCGGTCGTTATGAAGATTCATACTTATGTATCAACTTTATGTCTTTTTGAATGGGAATTGTATAATTTTTATCGCTTTATGTAAGTAACTAACACAATATAAGCTTAATTCCTATTGAACATGGCTCATATATGCTTATGTTTATATAAACAAAATTACCTATACTACTAGCAGTCAAAGCACCTACTGGACTTTATAATCAAATGAGATAAAATTAAAATTAGTGTTGAGCACTTAAGTGGAACAAATATGTGATTTATTTAATTGTTATCTTCATTTTGAGTTAAGCGTTGGCACATAAATCTGCTGGAAAGAATATAATTGTTTTTCATATAAATTGCTACATCATTGAATAACCAGCAAACAGTCATATATACTTTTCCAATTGAAGCAGTTGAAAATCAAAAGTAAAGAAGGATTCTCAAGCAGGTCTTGACTGCAATGTAAACAATTAATCAATTGGAATTTGCTTGGTATGTGCTGTAACAGCGAATCAAATGGAGCTTGCTTTGTATGTGTTTTCTTTGTCTTCAGTAACTCGAGTATTTGCTAGGTTAACGTGACAGCGATTTGGTGTAGAATGCTGTTCAAAAGAATCAGATCTCTTTCAATAGGTGTTATTTGGAAAGGGAAAAAAAGTACTGTCGTGGTTCCTTTAAAGTTTAAACTCATGTTGTGTATTCCTTTTTGTTACCGTTCCCATGCGATAAGAGTCTATTGATTGGATGGGGAGGGTGCTTGATATATTTATTTTGAATCATAATCTGTTTTAGTGGCATGGGATGTTTCGTCTAGAATTTCTCCACTTTTATTCTCTTCTGTTCAGCATTACACATATATGCATATGTTTTTCAGGTCTTGTAATATTTGAGTATTTGTAATATGCTTAACTGCAGACATTTTGAATTAAATTTACGTGTAAATCTGAAATGAAGACTTCAACCATAGTTTTTCAAGAACCAGAAGAACAAGAAAGTTATGAATTTAAGCTTTGTGGTCTATTCAACATATCATAGACACCGATATGGTCAGAGTACATGTTATCTACAAAGTTATGAATAACCCATACTGTTAATTTTGCGTACAACAGTTGGAGTTGTCAATTTTGAATTAACTAGCTCAACTACCATTTTCAAAAACGGCTTATTAAGGTTTGCATCCATCGTTACTTGCTGTCTTCATAATCTATTGTACCAAATGTTTACTGAACTGTAGAATAATGACCACATGGGAAATTGTCAGATAACCATTGTCGTACCTGTTCAAGTGCATGTAGCTGCATAAAATAGCTCTAAATTGTCATGTTCGGTGTTGGTTTTTGTTAAGTCGATTATTAAACACCTAGACAAGTGCGTGTTGAGTGCTCATCAGTCCTACATCCTGAGCGCTTAATTTTTTCCATTTGGCTCAAAGAGAAGAACCACGCATGATCACAATACTTGCATTTTCCGTTCAACATACACTTGCTTGGTTGGCATGGCGCTTTATACTTTTATCGCAAAATATTTAACAAAATAAAACAATTGTTTTGAAGAAGAAAAAAAAAATGATTTTCTTTTTTAACTGTAAAAAGGATATGTTAGAATTTTTTTCCCCCTTCACAGGATTCAGTTATTTCTTATGTCTCGGAGAAGTTACTGTTTTTGCATTGGGAAATACCTTGTCTATTTTATCAATATGCAGATAGATGAAACGTAACACAACGCAGTATACTTCTTCATTCACTTACGGTACTTAACCGTAAATATTGCTTTGAAAAAAAAATTGTTGAGCTAACCGACATTGGAAAAGGGTGTGATTCGATTTCTCTCAATGCAACGAAAAATCTAACTTGGTTGTTTCATCCTACGTATACGGTATATCGTGGCAGAGGGACTATCTTGCACAACTTGGGTAGATCAGCGAAATGTCTTCAAAAATGGACTTTGTCCGCTGCTCGCCTACAAATTCACTGGGTACAATTATGCAACAATTTAGGGAAAATATTAATGCATACGAAACTCTAAGGAAACACATCGTTTGACTTTTGGGCTCACGTTGTATAAGCGTGCCTACTATATAATGTGACCATACATTATCTTGTGGGATGAAAAGTAATGTATATGGACACATTGTTTTATTTTTTGGTTCATTCCGTATAAACATGTATAATAAGAAATATTCTGGTATGCAGACTCGGTATACACCATAATGGTCAAAACTGCTGTAACAGTAATGCATTATAATTTCAATGTTTAGGAGCTTCTTACAAGGAGCTTGCAAAAATGCTTGGCAGACGTAGCTAATAAGTTTGAAAATCACTTTTTATTGTGTATGACTTATGAAACTATTGCATAATTAATTTTGCTCACTCATTTCTACTTGAAGCTAAATTTCATCATGCTTCTACGTGAATGGTACTACTATACAAAACTACATAGAACCATCCAAAACTCGTTGTGAATGTTTTCGAAATAAGGTCTTTCCAAATGAGTTCGTGGTTACATTCCTCTCATCCACGTTCTCTAGCTTTTTCTTTGAGTTGAGCATTTACCAGTGCTGAGTTGTTAGTTAGGCTGTACTAAATCAGTTTTCGACCAAACTTATAAATTGTCCTGAGATGGTGGAATGATTCACCGGTGCAGTGATATAATTAAAAAAACTAGTTGATGACTGTATTTATTACTTGATTGACACATAGAAACATTAAAGTCCGCTGAACTGTGTCTATAACAACAGGGATCGAGAACTCAGTTTCGGTCATTCAAAATTTTGTTAGTGTAGGTCAATTTTGGAAACTTTGGAAGTTTCCTTTTTTATTGTTTTGGTTCGATTTTGGTTGTTGATGAGAATTTACTACATATTTTTGTAAATAAATATAATTGTAGTCTATATGCAACTAATAGAATTCAATCAAAAGTACTTAAAACTATGTTAATTAAATTATACTAAAACCAACAGTTATATTAATTAATTTGGTTACACTTATGAATTAAACCAGTAATTTATAACCGTAGAATACGAGCATAACCAAATTAAAAAATAGAAAGATCAAACAATTGAATTATATTAAGCTCTGGTGTAAAAAATCTTTCTAGGTCCCCACCTAGCCGCTAGGCTTGCCTTATCATCTAGGATTATGCCTACTCCACCTAGATGGGGCATCCTGTGTATCTAAGCATGTTTTTATGCATCATTTATGCTTAATGACTCTTATAACCATTAAAATATCCGTTTTTGAGTGAATTGTCTCCATGTTTTTTTCACCAAACTCATCTAAATCCATGAAAACCCATTGTGAATCAGCTAATACTAAGCAAAATACTAAAATTTTAACCAAAATGTATGGTGATTTTGTGGTTGAACCTCAGAAATTGAAAGCAGTAGGGGAGCAAAGAACAAATAAGCCAACGAGGACTACAAAACATAACCACTTAAAAAAATAAAAATCATCTGTGTTTAGCAATTGAGATTGGTAACATGATTTAGTAAAATATATTTATTAGTTGTGTTGAACTTTCCTAAATGTTTGTGGTGTATGGTACAATTTACATTGCTAGCTAGTTTTTAGGTACTTGTTAGAACTAAATTGTCACTCATTATTCAATTCTTGTATTATTCTAATATCTTGTCATGCTATCTTTTCTTAAGACTAATTAGATAAGCTCTCAAATATAATTATTTGAAAAGAGGAATTATTATTTTTTTTCCAAAGAAAGACCTAAATTTTTCTGTAAATTTTTACTTTGATTAATTGATTTTCCAAAGAAAAAAAAGTGAATAAACTGTTGTTCTTCTAAATTAAAAGAAATGATGTTTCCATCAACTTTTTTTTGTTTACTTCAAACATAACTCATCAGGTTTACTAGTAAAAAACATTTAATAATGAAAATGGGTCATCCTTTAAGGTTTTAAGTCTTAACCTATCTATAATGTGTGAACATTTGCTGTTGAGGCGTAACACACAATTATATTTATAGACATATACATGTACTTTTTGTAGGCAAGGGATGTAAAATCCCTCTTCCGCTACTAGCAGCTACTAGCTTGGAGCCCTTGCCAACCGCACTAGAATAAAACATGTATTTTGACACAACATGCTTTGACTGTTAAATCTGTGTTACATTTGGATATACTGTTTCATATAAGATGGAAATAGTTTAACCTAGGTTTGTTTGCTACACAGACCATTGGTATAGACTCGGATATGCTTGCAAAGACAGTTGTTTTTGTTAGAAATAATGACTTCTTCATTATTTATCCTATTCTTTTAGAGATAGTTAGGACGTTTAATTTTGTTTATCCCAGTCATTAACAATAAGGTAGGAGAGATCCTATTTATTAGGTAGTGCTTAGTACTTTATAAATAACTTTGTAATTTCAGTTGATTTTAGTAAGCAATAACAATGTAGTCATTTAATTGTTCTACGTTTAATCTCACTTCTCCTCTCTATACCGAATTCTAACACTTTTTAGGAAAACTTTTTCTTGAGATGCATGATTTGAATCTCTAGCTGTTTGTTTCTGGTAGTACGAGTAGCACAATTTCCTGGCCTTTCAATTACTTGTCTCTTATAGTGCTGCTCATCATCATCCATAACATGTTTTGTTTGTGACTTAATTGAGGCGCTAATGTGAATCTGTGATGATCCAGAATGCCTTTTCAGAATTTCATTTTTGTTCATCTCTAACATTGATTTTATTTGTTCCTAGAACAACCTTACAATTAAATGGATTATATCCGTAAAACTTATGAGTTATGACATTAGCATGTTCTATAATAATAAAAGAATTACATTTATTTTTCTCAAAATTGGTAGTTTCAAACGAATGTTACAGCAATCACCCACTGCTAGGGGAAAGATAAAAATAAAAATAAAATCCTAGACTAATGAAACTTCTGCATCATTTTTCTTAATTGGTAAGAAAAAACATGACTCGCTATGTAATTCGATTCCTTATTCGGAACTGTTTCTTCCCTTGCAGTGATTGTTCATTTTCAGAAAAATATGTCATCTGCTTCTGGAGGAGCTGAGATCCCTGGATCACCATCCATCGCTGAGGACATTAGTTCAGACCATAATCTTGTTTTTGGAAGACTGTTAATCGGAGCTATTAGCAACATGCTGGGATTGCTCTGAAGGAGGAGCAACAGGGGTATTATTGGTATTGTTGGCATCTTGAGTTTCATGATGTTGTACGTGTGGCACCATTTGGGATTTGGGTAATCTATGGAAGAACGTTTGAGGGCAATTTATTATATTTTTATATTATCATCGTTTTATTTGACAGAAGATTTCATTGCAACAATGTTTTTTATTTATTTTGTGTGGATGGATTACAAATAAGTAAGGAAGGGAAACACGCTGGTCATGTATATAATCTCTTGTGCTAATAATCAGCATAAGTTCCATTTTAAATTGGCTCGACTCCAGCGCTACAAGCTGGATTTGGTTTTTCTTTTTAACTGTGGATGAATATGTCTCGGCTCTTTATTTCAATTATAAAGTGGAATGACCACTATAAAAAACTAGTGTCTAAACAAATTAAAAATTTCTTGTTTTGCCTTCAAAATTAAGAAATAACTTAAATAATTCTATCTGAATAATTAACTACATTGTTCAGCTTAATTAATTACATAGCCCTACATGTTCTGCAACATGATTTGTTTTATTATTCCTCGTATGCTTCTTCTCAAGATGGCCTCCATCTCATCGGCATTAACCAATCTACCGCTGCCAATGTTATCATGACCAAACCGAATCGATGTTCAATCGCCAGTAACCGTTGGTTTCGTTGGCCCAGAGTTTAATTAGATCATCGGGTGGACCTTTTCGTGATTCAACCATGCATTAAAACTCTTTTCTTATAACCACATCATGTTAATTCTCGTTGTTTTGACATCAAATTAAGAAACCCTAACACCTACGTTGGTTCCATTGCAGACCGCATCCCCATCTCAACCTTTTTTTATAACTGCCTTTCGATTTTGGTTGCTACATCAGCCTTTCTTATTGTTATGGCCAAAAGCTTTGTAGGTGTATTTAATTTGGCTTTTATTTACTTTTTGTTATATGCTGTTTTTGATACAGTGATTAAATTAAGAAACCATGTCCAAGTTCATGTTTCATCTTCATAAATAATAAAAAGCCTCCTCCACTAAAGAATTGCTATACGAAGTTTGAATAGCTCAACTTGTAATAAATGGTTAACGAAAATTAGAATAAGTTGTATAAGCAAGATGCTTGTTTGTATGTGGATTAGTTGTTAAATAAAACCCGTAATCAAATTAGACAATTTTCGATTATCATATTCTACATCCTATATCAGATATTTTAGGTCCAGATCCGAATCTATGAAACAAACCTAAGAAAAATAATATTTAATTGAAATCGGAGAAAATTCGAACTTCAATTCTAGAAAATTCACTCCATAAACCAAATATCTCAAATTGTCGAAAAATAACTAGATTGGAGTTCAAGATTAATCAATATTCCAACGTGAAATATGAACACTCACAATATACGTTGTTACATTTCAAACCGATCTTAAAAGGTCGATTTGCAACTAGAAATCAAAGACTCAAAGTTTGAGAAAAATATCGTATTAATAATCGATCTCAATACTCAAATCCTTAAATCGAAACGAGGATATTTACCTTAATTTTTGATCTTGGTATGTTAGAACAATTCGAGAGATTTTGGGAAACTTTGATACTCATGTTAAAACTCTTTAAATTCAGAAAAGTGGGAATAAAGAAGAAGATACATCTATTTATGAAGAAATGTCATTAATCGATCAACCATCATATCAGATCTAATAGCTAGATTAGAGTTTCAAAAGGCGGAAAAGTCAAGTCTGAAAGTAATTTTGGGTGCAATTCACTTCGAATAAATGAGATTCAACCAAAATAAAAAAGGATCATTTGAATAATTTGTAAATCGAGTTCCATACCTGTAACGACCAAGGATTTTCGACCCCGAAAATCAACATAAAACATCTTGTCGACTATTCAAGCATCGGAAATACCAGATCATTTATAAAAAGAAATTAGGGGGTGAGAAATAGAAAGAAAGAAAATTAGAATAGAAGAAGAAGATCAAAACAGAACAAAATCAGAGTAAACACGAAACTTACAGCATAAGGAATAAAATATATTATATAACATAACTTTGAAATACAAAACTGTATTTGTACTTACATGCATCATCAGAGTACATCACATATATATTACAGCGGAAATAACTTTATATATAACTAAATGTTGAAGCCTCCTACTCCAAGCTCTTCCAAGTCTATCTGTAAAATCCCGACTACTTGGCTGCCCGTACAAATTTGGGTATCCAAGAGTTTAGGGTAAAACAAAACAAAATAAACTCTGGGTCGCCATGAGATTGGTGTGAATAAACTCCATGTGACGACCCCAAACCCCTGTACGACGGTGGCAAGGGTAATCTTTTGGAATATAACACATAAACAAAGCACAGCAGAACAGAAATAAATAAATACACCAGATAATGTACAATAGAATACACTGGATAAGCATAATCATCAGAGTTACACAGTATACAGGATCATACTTAGTACAAAATACAGTTCAGTTTTACATAAATGTCTACAGTGGAATCAAAACATAATATGTACAATACGAGCTGAACAGCATAAAAAGAAAGAAATGATAGAATCCAGCTTCAGCTCCAGCTATCCAGAAAGAGCCTGCTAAAACCTGAATACAAGGCTGCCCGTGTAGAAATAGGGGCACCCGAGTTTGCAAGTGAAACAAACTACGAGTCAGTCATGGGACTGGTATGAGAAATCTACTTAACATACTTTACAATAAGGCCAATCACAGGACCACGCCGCTAACGCGGAACGGGTTTACTCCATTGGATTGGCAGTGCTTTAAACAAGTAAATCTTTTAAACATCGCAATGTTTTTTTATAAAAATGAAGCCATTATAAGACTCAGTTCACATCACACAATGCAACGCAAACCGGAGGATCGAGTTTTACCTTATAATGGCCAAAATATGCTTGATACGAATAAAACAAAAGCATTTGATATTATCACTAGTGTTTATATGTTTCAAAAACAATTTCAATCATAAGTATCAATCATAGGCGGCATTAATGCCTCATACCACTATGTCGCCATATATAGGTATACAATCAAAACTGCACGATGTCGTATTTGGAAATTGGATTTCCGTCATGAACCAAGGCATGGGATTGTCCTTACCGCTTCGAGACGCTCTAGCCCGCCCCTCAGGATCATAACGTATCGACCCTTGGATCTTCAGGGCCGGTCCACACGGAGTGGATTAAAAATGCCTGAACAATGCGTTTCCCTGCCCTATGGGGCGTCAATGAGCCAAATGACTCCATCGGTCCCGGATCGACCGATATAACCGAGGTGCCTCGCTATCCATTATCCACATAAGTAAAATGTCGGGCCGTGTAAAAACACCGACACCACTCCTAGCTAGAAGGAAACGCATGTCCTCCCTGCAGTCCTCTCCCGTTTCTGGTCCATACCGGGGTGTGAGGCTCGCGAATCAACGCTAAACACAAAGCTAGCTATTTAAAGCCATGCTTTGATCATCAACCACAAAGCCCTGTTTTTCAACAAAAGCTTTGATTACAGCATCTCTGTACGCCACGCTGTCAATATACAACGTCAGACACACATCCATTTACAAGTTCATTCTGGGTCTGAATGAAACCGGAGGATCTTTATTCCTTACACATCCGAACGATCAACAAGTACATTCGGATAACCACCACTGTAACCCCTTCAGGGCAACAACCCCCATCCAAGGCATCAGTAGCCATCCATCCGACCTGAAGATCATTGGTCTTGCACCGTCTTCATATCTTCGACTTCTAACCGTCGATCAATTATTTGAAATGAGAATTAACTCGACCTTTTCAAATAATCTACGTATATTTAGAATTTCAAACCAATTCATTTCAATGGTTAAATTATTCGACATCAATAATTCAGTTCATTAATGTAATTTTTCACGCCAAACACATTCAACCATCAAATATCCAATAAACCGAGTAAATTCAGTTTATTTCCATTCCATATCGTTTATAATATTTTATAACGATTTATCGCTATTTTTATTCATTTAAAAATAGCCAATTTATTCAAACGACGCTTCAGGCCATAACGCGGCCATAGCGCTGTTTTTCTTCAGATTTGATTTACACATATCTGAAAATCCAACCGTTGGATCTTTACAAATTTTATATCCTTAGAAAGATCTTTTCAAAACGAATCCAACGGTTCCAGTTTTGGGAAAATCCGATGGTCGGATCCCCCGGTACAATCGTTTGAAGTTACGATTTCAAAATACGAACTGCAGCGTCGTTATTCGATTTATTTTAATTATATACATATATATATATATATAATTCATTCTTCGATTTCAAAACCATATTCATTTCATATATGTGATAAAAATGATATTTTTATCCAACAGATATTTATTTCAACACATCACTATTTTTAACAATTCATATATATAATAAAAATGTGATTTTTATTTGTAAAACAATTTATTTCAAAACCCGATTATTTTATATACTTCATATAGATGATAAAAATGTGATTTTTATTGTAAAACAATTTATTTCAAAACACGAATATTTTATATACTTCATATAGATGATAAAAATGTGATTTTTATTTGTAAAACAGTTTGTTTCAAAACACGATTATTTTATATACTTCATATAGATGATAAAAATGTGATTTTTATTCTTCAAACCATTTCTATTTCATTCATTCGATAAAAATGTTATTTTTATCCTTCAAACTATTTATTTCATAAATGAATAATTTCCCAACACATGAATATATTTCAATACATGAATATAAATCAGAAACAGAAATATTTTAGAAAATTTCGGCAGCATAACGGCAGGGTAGTTAAAACCGGCACCGTCCTGAGTACGGCTCCTCGCTCTACCTTAAAGCCTCGCAGCTTTTGACAATGGGGATTTCAATATCTAGTTCGTATGCAAACGAATTTTCCCATATACTAATCCTACTGGGATTTCAATCACAATCAATCATTTCTAATCAACCATTCATGATATTCACCAAATTTCACATCAACCAAATCCAAACAATATCACAACCAATATATATATATCGTCCATGGCCTGTGGACGAGGGGAGTATATATATAGATATAGATATAGATATTCGTATATAAATATATTTCGATTTCATTTCAATTTCATTCAACGCATATATGATTTCTACAACGCATATATAACTTATACATCGAACATACAACTTATACAACGCTTATACATGAGGTGTACAACGCTTATATAACTCATACATCGACTATATAATTTATATATCGTCATTTCCATATTGTTTATAAATCAGAAATCTCACATTGGGTTCCACTCCACCAAAAATTGTAGAAGGCTCAGAAAAATATCTGTTCTCTTCTAAAATGTAGAAGACGTCCGCACGAGTCTAATGTCTCTTGTTTCACTGGATTTCGAAAACATAGCAAAAAGATATGATTTTTATTGTAAAATCATAAACCGTAGCACTTTAAAGTGCTATAATCAGTTTAAAATAGTTCAGCCGTTACCTTTCAAAATCTGTTCAAAACTAGGTCATCGATTTTCGTCGAATCCGTGTAGCTAGGGGTCGATCGGGTTATACATCGTCGTAGAGCTTGGAAGGGGCTTCACGGCACCGGTGGTGGGGTCCACTTCGGTGGCTCCAGGCAGGCTCGGCGGCGAAAGGAAGTCGGGATCTTTGGGGGCGCGATTCACGAAGCAGGGTCGACGAGGGAGGGAGTGGCTTATACGGATTTAAAGATCGAAGGGAGAGCTTCAAAAAGTTCCAAAGGGACAGGGGCTAATGGTGTGTGGTTTGGTCGGAAAATGATCGGGAACGGAGGAGGTGGTTTCTGCCATTAGTCGCTGGAGCGGGGAGAGAGAAACCAGAGTTTTGGGAATTTTTTTTATTTTTATAAATTTTCTGATTGGCCCATGCTTTTATAATTTAAAAAATACCCCTTTATCCATACGAATTCCAAACCAAACCCAACGACTGTCTCCCCTAGCTAAATACCCCCATTTCGAACACAATGGGATATGTTTCGTAGGCCCATTCGACTGTTTCGGTTAGTTTTTCTTCAAATTAAAATATAAAACATTCAATATTTGATTTGAACGTACATTTCAATTTGCCGGGGCCACAAACTGATCCCAAAAATTCTAGAAAAATAAATCTTGCTATGTTTTGACAATACGGTCCCAACAAAACTAGTTTCGTCGAATTCTGAGACCGTTTGAAAAATGGTCATTTTCTGGTCGATCCAATTTAACTGAAATCAACCAAACACATTTTCCTTCGCCACGCTCACATATTAACTTCAAAAATTATGGAATTTGAAGCCTAGCAATAATTTGATATCCCGGATCCAACAAAAGTGGTTTCGTCGAATTATGAAGTCGTTTGCAAAATGGCTATTTTCAAGGGCTATATAAACTCTATAGCGACCTTTCTGAAAATTCATTTGGCCATAACTTTTGATTTCGATTTTTCAGATTCGTTAGAAAGATATTCATAAACAGATTTAAATATATTTGGTTTCACTAAAATCCGTTTTATTTTGCGCCCGGTACAGTCAATCAAAGTTCGAATTCAAATTTTGAAACTGCTGCGCCATTTCAGGCCTTGTTTATAATTAAAATAAATATATTTATTTTCAAACATCGATTCAAATAGACTTTTGACCATTATTATTTAAAATAATTTATTTTAAATATTCAAAATTCACTAAAATAGCCAAATTAAATTTTTTAAATTGGTTCTGATTTTCCGGGTTGTTACACTCCAACCAGTTGGTTTAACTTTTTAAAAATCCCTTTAAAAGAAATGATAAACGTAAGACCAATCCTAACATAAATACAGATGGTTTTTACCTTACGATAACCTAAAACCTTTTTTTAAAACAATACAATTATGATATTATAATAATGTCTAATACAAGTAAATAGCAAAATAGCAAAACACTTGCATTTCACGCTCTACATACATTATATATAATCAAAACCGCTGGCTCTTATTGGGAAATGAATTTCCAACTATAACAAGGTATGAAACCACCTTTCGATTAGTGTACTCTATAGGGGATACACTGGAGTTCAACAAGAACGTCTTGCAACTCGACCACACATGACCGACCATTCATTTTGCTTGAATGTTCCGAATATATTGTCACCTTACGGTTGGTATACCAACATAACCCTTCGCGGGAGATATTGAAGCGAAAGAAGAATTTTTTTTGAATATTCTCTAGATGGTGATAAAATACCCTAATTGGGAGTGACCCACTTAGCCATGCTGCCTGCCCGATTTTTGTCATTTCCCGATTGATGAGACTTGAGGTCATAACATATCTTTTGACAGATTACATCTTCATTTACTTTAAATGCCACATTATCATACCCACCAAATCAAAAATTGATTTCCCAAAAACTACAATGGGTATAAAGCTAAGAGAAACGAATTCCTCTGCCACCAAACGTGAATACGTTTGAAGAGATCAATTTACGCGATCTATTAGGTATACTCTCAGATATTCATCCATACAAGTTGTCCTGAGACTGGGCAAACCGAAGTCACTATTCTGTAAATCCATCTTGGGCAATTTCTATGTAACACCCCGTAGTTCTGTAACACTAAGATTCACAAATCAAGGCATAATTAAAAGTTAAAATCAAAATCAAGGGAAACGGGCTGTGCCATTGCGTCCGTCTCGGAATTCTGCATGAAAACGAGTCCGAGTTTGGGTAAATCGGAGTCCGTATGAGGAAGATATGGCCTCCGGAAGATTCGGCGAAGTTCAAATTTGAAAAACAGTTCAGAAAAACGAGTTCAAAATTCGAAACAGACCCAGATTGGGCTGGGCGGGAATTTTCCCGTCTAAGGCACCCAGGTCGACTGGGTAGTCGACCTGGGTCACCCAGGTCGACTGGGTAGTCGACCTGGGGGTCGACCCCCCTGTTTTTTTCCAGTTTTCTGCACTTGGTCCATTCTTCTGTATCTGGACGTCATTCTGACCAGATTCGTCCACCTAACACTATATAAACATCCCTAGTCTTCTTCTCTATTCACAACTCTCCTCTACCCTTATGCTGCAAAGATTCTTAGTGAACATGGCCTCTTCTCCTCCTCTTAATTAAAATATAAATAGAATAATATATATAAAATAAATCAAGACGAGGAGGTGCTGCTCAAAGACTTTCAAAGAGGAGATTCAAGCTAGAATTCAAGTGAAGATTCGAACGACTGCAACGACTGTTTTTCTATGAATCATAGCAACGCCATCTTTCTGTTCTAATCTAATCTCTGTAAGTCAGTTATTTCTAGATTTGAACGTTTTTCTCTGTTCGTGACATGAAATTAAAGAAATAAAAGAATATGCCAAATCTCTCTCTCTCTATATTCGAATCAGTGCCTATACTCTTGAACCTAATTAAGAGCTGTTATGATTCGAGGACAAATAAGACCGTGACTATGAAACTATGGACCTTAGAACCATATGCCTATGACTATGAACATTGCCTATGACTATGAACATTGCCTATGACTATGGACATTGCCTATGACTGTGACTGTGACTATGAGAATTATTTTCTTGACTGTGAACACTAGCCTATGCCTTTGATTAGGAAAAGCATAAACTATTGCCTATGACATAACAAGGACAACTGTGACTAGACACCTATGATCCCTGACTAGGAAAGTGTTGCTTAAGTTTTGTAACTATGAAATTGGGTCTAAACCTGATTTTTCTATTCTGTCTATTCTTGATTTTCTATGGTTTTAGACCTTGGGAATTTACCTATTAAGTTAGGTCTACCCATGTTCTGAACCTACTCTGTCTATTCTTGGTTTTAGACCTTGGGAATTTACCTATTAAGTTAGGTCTACCCATGTTCTTGAACCAACGTCGTTATGCAACCCTTTTTATGCCAGTTATTATGTCTATCTTTTGCCTAGCATCTTTGGTTCATTCCCTATTTTCTACGAATCTAGATTTATCTATAATCTAGATTGAATTACGATTATACGAACGGTGGGAATACGATTTGGGCAAAATATGAAATTTACTAAAAACATAGTTATAAACTAGGAAATTGGCATAAATTGGAAACATGTATTATGGCATGTTCATAGGAATGCAAATTGGGTAAATTTGATATGAATTATAGATTGTGTAACCTGAATCTAGTATCAACGTGTAAATCTAGCATTTACATGAATAGTGAACTAGAGTAATAAGTCTAGTTTGACATGAATTAGAATTGTTGAATCGGAATTGGATTAGCTAATTTGGCACGGTAAGTATATTAGCATAAATTTGAAATTGGCCATAATTGGGAGTAATTGGCAGGTTTAGCAAAATCATGGTTAGTGACACTAAATTTGGTATAGTTTACATACCAAAAAGCATAAATACGGTTTAGAAGGGGAAATGGGCCATAAGTATGAATGTAGACAATTTACATTAAAAGAGTAATTGGGAAATAAGTAAATTAGGAATAATTTACTTATAGAATTTGACCTAAATGAGGAAATGCAAATTTAGACAAATTAAAGGTTTATTAACGACATCTCTTTTAATGGTACACCAGAATGTTCTAGGGTGACAGAGAGGATAATGTCTAGGCTTGGGTTTGGAAAATACAAGTTTCCTGCTCTCCCTGGCTATTCCTAACTGATCCGATGGACGGGATGGTTACTTTCAAAACCTGAGTTGAAAATTAACCAAAACCCTTTTGAACTTAGAAAACACGAATATGCCTAACCCGAGGTTAGACTGAGTTGCGATGTAAACCTGCCCGGAACCAACCGGCACATCCAGTAATCGCAACAATATATGTCTAATGTGAGTGGTAACGGCTTTAATTTATTTAGTTAAAGCTAGAACAAGAATGGTAGGGTTAAGTTAACTAAGACACTTAACCAATTCAACAAGATAACCAAGCCGATGGGTGGGGTTAGGTTCATACAGACACAGTTAAGCTAGAATGGGAGGGTTAAGTCTATAGGAACACTTAACCAACTTAACACAGTCGAGCTAGAATGGGAGGGCTAAGTCCATAGGGACACTTAACCAAACTTATGGTAACAAGACCAGATTTGTAAGGGTTAAGTAACTAAGAAAAACACTTAGCCAAACTAACATGTTAACTAGACTAGAAGGTGGGGTTAAGTAAAGTTGATACACTTAGCCAAATTAACATGTTAACTAGACTAGAAGGTGGGGTTAAGTAAGGTTAATACACTTAGCCAAATTAACATGTTAACTAGACTAGAGGTTGGGGTTAAGTAAATACACTTTGCCAATTTGATATGTTAGCTAGGCTAGACCATAGGGTTAGGTAAGCTTGAACACTTAACCATCAGATTGTAATAAAGGAATAGGGTTAAGTCTAAAACATTAAGAGATAATACTTAACCATTAATAATAACATGTCAGTTAAAACAGACGGGCAAGGAACACTTAACCAATACAGGATGAATGGGTAGGGTTAAGTAATAAGAAATACTTAACCAATATAACTTGGTTTGGGATGGGGTTAAGTCAACATGAATTACTGATAACACTTAACCAGTTTAACAGAATAAATGAAGGGGGTTAAGTTAGCTTGAATTGACTAATGACACTTAACCAATCCAGATTTACGGGAAAGAGAACTAAGTTGTAATTCTTAGTAAAACACGAGAAGGAGCGAATGTCCGTTTGAGTAAAAAGGAGGCTCCAACAAATTGGGTTACGAAGCCCGAGGCTTCGAGGGGACGTGAGGGTACTCTTGGTATCCCTCTGTGAGGCTGCAGATGATCCTCTTGGGCTCACAGAGGTTAAGGTCTGCGTAGAACCAGGGGTATGCCTTGGTTGCAATATATGGCAACCTAAAGACTAGGATGGGCCGGCGTGATTCGGCGAGCAAACGGTAGCCCTGTGATAGCAACTCATCGTCTACCATCCATCTTCAGTCAATCGAGATACGTGAAGCGGAAAGGCGGAGAACTCCAAAAGACCATATACTTGCTATTAAGTTATGGGTGAGGATGGCCATAGGATAGTAGGGGCACCGGGGGTCGGCGTATAGTTCTCATTTTTCAAGGTGTGCCTTTCATTAGTTGAGGGAGGGGTCAAGTGGGACCATAGCCACTGGAACAAAAACAGACCTTAGCATCTACACCGGTAGATATCTGAAAGCTCCCGACCGAGTTCTGTGTTTCTTGAATTGCCCTGCTACAGGACTCGGACCGCACATTACAGGACATGTGCATCTAGACAAGCGATAGCGATTCGCGATACATGCGTGGGGAAGTAAAGGAACATATACCACTCTAGGTAGTGTGTCCTAGACTTGGGGGCATCGTTCGAAAGGTAGCACTAGTTGGACTAGGTGGCATAAACCCTGAATCCGAGAAGCATTCGGCAGATAATGTAAACTCTAGTTAAATCTAGAAGGCACTTGGTGGAAAACCCTAGATTAAATCTAGGTAACAAATAATAAATGTATGCCTGAAGACGATGGAAAACACAGGGATTGGGATCACGTTATCGTTACTAGTTGGGACATTAGTTAGGTGGTGCAGAGATATAGAAACCAGTATAACAAGGAAACAACGAAGCGGCGAAAGTATTAGAGCGTATCCAGTTTATCTTATCTCAGCATATCTTGTGATTACCTTTTCTAATCTTGTTGACCCTATCGTCATGGTGTAATCTTGTATTCAGTTAATTCATGTCGTTTTGTTTTTCCATGTTCACATGCTAGAAGTTACTGAACTTACTCAGACTTTATGTCTGACTCTGTTTTTCTTTCGTCTTCTTTTCTTCCGCCCCCCCCCCCCCCATAAGTAGTAAAGGAGGGAATAGTTTAGCTCAGGTTAAGTTGGACTGCCACTCTTTCCCAGCTGGAAGATTTGTCGAAGTTTGCTTGGATTCTCTTTTCAGATGCTATGGCTGGCTCTTGCTAAAATCGGGGAATATAAATGTTGTTTTTATGCTTCTTTATTTTGTAAGACAGATGATACTCTGATATTGTAAAGAAACCATTGTACAAACTATTTTATCAATAAAGCAAAGTTTTATTTTCCGCTGTTTAATTTCTGTCTGTCTTGTAATTTATCTGCATCTTTTACCCTAAATGCTCCACAGAACTTAGTGCATTCCCTTTGTGAGTGACACTAACGGATGTGGGGTGTTTCACGTGGTATCAGAGCTGAAGGTTACCGGATCGGATAAAAGATTTGAAAAATTATTTTTCAAGACGGTTTTTAAAAGAAGCATTTTCAAAAGAAAAGTTTTGTTTTAAAAGCATATTCCCCAAAGCCATATGCACTATCTTTTGATTCTCTGATTCAGTCTTTATTTCCTTCTTTCTTGATTCTCTGGGGCTCCTGGTTTTCTGGGAGGTAACCTCATCGAAGGGCGAAGTCGTGCCTGGCTTCTATCCATAGCCGTAGTCGTTTCACCTACGGCCAGTTTTCTTTCAAGCTTATAGGGTTTTCTGTACGATGGAAGCAGCTTTCGAGAAATTTGTCAACTTGACTACACATGGAAGGGGATGAGGAGTTTGGCTAAGGAGCACAACCCTAGGATGAGGAATTCATGGATGTAGATTTAGCTCACGAAGGAGGAAGAAATTATAAAACCTAAGACAAGAGGAAGTATCTCTACTAGGGTACGATAGGGCATATACTTAAGGACAAGGGCAAGAACGAGGACGAGATTTTCAGAAGGACAAGTACATACTTTCACCACCAAGCGTACCTAGGAGAAGGGTAGTAAAGTTTTGTTGAAAGAGTCTAGTTTTGTTGTTCATACTCTTTCCTTCGGTTTTAGCGCTTCGCATTTGTTCATATCCACTTCCATAGTTGAGTCTCTGCACCATAGTACTTGTATAGTTAAAAGATCCCACTAAGAGTCTCAAATCCAATTGGTGGTCCGACCAGTTTATTTTCGGTTAGTAGGGATTTGAGAATAGCTATCGAGTTTGCTTATATCATCTCACATAGATCGTCTAAATTCGGAGGAGATATTCCTTGGGTGCTTGTCTGATATTGGTTTAGGCCTTTGGGGCTTGTACTTGAGGGATGTCGAGTTCGACTAGGATGGTTTGCGTGAGAGATGAATAGTTGTGGCACGCACTCTAAAAAAAACAAATACGTAGTGACCTTTCAACCCTTATAGTTATGGCGTGATGGTTAAGCTAAGAGGAGAGACCTCGAACCATCTTGGTATGTACACTTGGTATCATAGTTGACATCTGTTTATTTTGGAAATGGAGGTCAGAAACTTCACAATCGTGAAGTCAAATTAGTTAAGATACAGTGGAGTAAAGCTCAAGAAGGCTAGATACTAGCATCATACCCTTTTCTTTAAGGGTGCATCCTTGATTTCTTTGTTTAGGAGCTTTACGCATAATTGTTCCTCCCTTTCCAAGAATATATCCTCTTGGTCGAATCTTCGATCCTTAGGTAGAAACTCTTTTGGATGTAAACATGTATTTGAAACATGTTATGGTTGATGATTGCAAGTGGTTGCAAATGGTTGCTCGTGAATACATATGCATACGAATTAGGCACTAGACCAGTTCAGACGCTTTCATATTGCATTTACAGATATGTATTTGTTTGTAAGTTGAGCCTGATACGTTATCATATGGATGTTGCATATGGATGAATGGTTGTGCACGCATGTAGTATTTACATAACTAGGGATGCTTTCATACATGATTGGACGCATGGCACTGACATGATTTGCATTAAGGAGGTCAACTGAATCAGTAGACCGCCTGATCTTGCATTAGATAAAGACATATACACACACTATGCATATGAACATGAAAGCATTAGAAATCTTTTAAGGACAATGAATGCCTGTGATTGAATGGCTGAGTAGATGGGTGACTGGATCGTAGGACACATTCTTCCTAATTTGAAGATTTCGGGGACGAAATCCTTTTAAGTGCGGGAGAATGTAACACCCCGTAGTTCTGTAACACTAAGATTCACAAATCAAGGAAGAATTAAAAGTTAAAATCAAAATCAAGGGAAACGGGCTGTGCTATTGCGTTCGTCTCGGAATTCTGCATGAAAACGAGTCCGAGTTTGCGTAAATCGGAGTTCATATGAGGAAGATATGGCCTCCGGAAGATTCAGCGAAGTTCAAATTTCAAAAACAGTTTAGAAAAACGAGTTCAAAATTCGAAACAGATCCAGATTGGGCTGGGCGGGAATTTTCCCGCCCAAGGCACCCAAGTCGACTGGGTAGTCGACTTGGGGCACCCAGGTCGACTGGGTAGTCGACCTGGGTCACCCAGGTCGACTGGCTAGTCGACCTGGGGGTCGACCCCCCCAGTTTTTTTCCAGTTTTCTGCACTTGGTCCGTTCTTCTGTATCTGGACGCCATTCTGACCAGATTCGTCCACCTAACACTATATAAACAGCCCTAGTCTTCTTCTCTATTCACAATTCTCCTCTACCCTTATGCTGCAAAGATTCTTAGTGAACATGGCCTCTTCTCCTCCTCTTAATTAAAATATAAATAGAATAATATATATAAAATAAATCAAGACGAGGAGGTGCTGCTCAAAGACTTTCAAAGAGGAGATTCAAGCTAGAATTCAAGTGAAGATTCGAACGACTGCAACGACTGTTTTTCTACGAATCATAGCAACGCCATCTTTCTGTTCTAATCTAATCTCTGTAAGTCAGTTATTTCTAGATTTGAACGTTTTTCTCTGTTCGTGACATGAAATTAAAGGAATAAAAGAATATGCCAAATCTCTCTCTCTCTCTATTCGAATCAGTGCCTATACTCTTGAACCTAATTAAGAGCTGTTATGATTCGAGGACAAATAAGACCGTGACTATGAAACTATGGACCTTAGAACCATATGCCTATGACTATGAACATTGCCTATGACTATGAACATTGCCTATGACTATGAACATTGCCTATGACTATGAATATTGCCTATGACTGTGACTGTGACTATGAGAATTATTTTCTTGACTGTGAACACCAGCCTATGCCTTTGATTAGGAAAAGCATAAACTATTGCCTATGACATAACAAGGACAACTGTGACTAGACACCTATGATCCCTGACTAGGAAAGTGTTGCTTAAGTTTTGTAACTATGAAATTGGGTCTAAACCTGATTTTTCTATTCTGTCTATTCTTGATTTTCTATGGTTTTAGACCTTGAGAATTTACCTATTAAGTTAGGTCTACCCATGTTCTGAACCTACTCTGTCTATTCTTGGTTTTAGACCTTGGGAATTTACCTATTAAGTTAGGTCTACCCATGTTCTTGAACCAACGTCGTTATGCAACCCTTTTTATGCCAGTTATTATGTCTATCTTTTGCCTAGCATCTTTGGTTCATTCCCTATTTTCTACGAATCTAGATTTATCTATAATCTAGATTGAATTACGATTATACGAACGGTGGGAATACGATTTGGGCAAAATATGAAATTGACTAAAAACATAGTTATAAACTAGGAAATTGGCATAAATTGGGAACATGTATTATGGCATGTTCATAGGAATGCAAATTGGGTAAATTTGATATGAATTATAGAATGTGTAACCTGAATCTAGTATCAACGTGTAAATCTAGCATTTACATGAATAGTGAACTAGAGTAATAAGTCTAGTTTGACATGAATTAGAATTGTTGAATCAGAATTGGATTAGCTAATTTGGCACGGTAAGTATATTAGCATAAATTTGAAATTGGCCATAATTGGGAGTAATTGGCAGGTTTAGCAAAATCATGGTTAGTGACACTAAATTTGGTATAGTTTACATACCAAAAAGCATAAATACGGTTTAGAAGGGGAAATGGGCCATAAGTATGAATGTAGACAATTTACATTAAAAGAGTAATTGGGAAATATGTAAATTAGGAATAATTTACTTATAGAATTTGGCCTAAATGAGGAAATGCAAATTTAGACAAATTAAAGGTTTATTAACGACATCTCTTTTAATGGTACACCAGAATGTTCTAGGGTGACAGAGAGGATAGTGTCTAGGCTTGGGTTTGGAAAATACAAGTTTCCTGCTCTCCCTGGCTATCCCTAACTGATCCGACGGACGGGATGGTTACTTTCAAAACCTGAGTTGAAAATTAACCAAAACCCTTTTGAACTTAGAAAACACGAATATGCCTAACCCGAGGTTAGACTGAGTTGCGATGTAAACCTGCCCGGAACCAACCGGCACATCCAGTAATCGCAACAATATCTGTCTAATGTGAGTGGTAACGGCTTTAATTTATTTAGTTAAAGCTAGAACAAGAATGGTAGGGTTAAGTTAACTAAGACACTTAACCAATTCAACAAGATAACCAAGCCGATGGGTGGGGTTAGGTTCATACAGACACAGTTAAGCTAGAATGGGAGGGTTAAGTCTATAGGAACACTTAACCAACTTAACACAGTCGAGCTAGAATGGGAGGGCTAAGTCCATAGGGACACTTAACCAAACTTATGGTAACAAGACCAGATTTGTAGGGGTTAAGTAACTAAGGAAAACACTTAGCCAAACTAACATGTTAACTAGACTAGAAGGTGGGGTTAAGTAAGGTTAATACACCTAGCCAAATTAACATGTTAACTAGACTAGAGGTTGGGGTTAAGTAAATACACTTAGCCAATTTGATATGTTAGCTAGGCTAGACCATAGGGTTAGGTAAGCTTGAACACTTAACCATCAAATTGTAATAAAGGAATAGGGTTAAGTCTAAAACATGAAGAGATAATACTTAACCATTAATAATAACATGTCAGTTAAAACAGACGGGCAAGGAACACTTAACCAATACAGGATGAATGGGTAGGGTTAAGTAATAAGAAATACTTAACCAATATAACTTGGTTTGGGATGGGGTTAAATCAACATGAATTACTGATAACACTTAACCAGTTTAACAGAATAAATGAAGGGGGTTAAGTTAGCTTGAATTGACTGATGACACTTAACCAATCCAGATTTACGGGAAAGAGAACTAAGTAGTAATTCTTAGTAAAACACGAGAAGGAGCGAATGTACGTCTGAGTAAAAAGGAGGCTCCAACGAATTGGGTTACGAAGTCCGAGGCTTCGAGGGGACGTGAGGGTACTCTTGGTATCCCTCTGTGAGGCCGTAGATGATCCTCCTGGGCTCACAGAGGTTAAGGTCTGCGTAGAAGAACCAGGGGTATGCCTTGGTTGTAATATATGACAACCTAAAGACTAGGATGGACCGGCGTGATTCGGCGAGCAAACGGTAGCCCTGTGATAGCAACTCGTCGTCTACCATCCATCTTCAGTCAATCGAGATACGTGAAGCGGAAAGACGGAGAACTCCAAAAGACCATATACTTGCTATTAAGTTATGGGTGAGGATGTCCATAGGATAGTAGGGGCACCGGGGGCCGGCGTATAGTTCTCATTTTTCAAGGTGTGCCTTTCATTAGTTGAGGGATGGGTCAAGTGGGACCATAGCCACTGGAACAAAAACAGACCTTAGCATCTGCACCGGCAGATATCTGAAAGCTCCCGACCGAGTTCTGTGTTTCTTGAATTGCCCTGCTACAGGACTCGGACCGCACATTACAGGACATGTGCATCTTGACAAGCGATAGCAATTCGCGATACATGCGTGGGGAAGTATATGAACATATACCACTCTAGGTAGTGTGTCCTAGACTTGGGGGCATCGTTCGACAGGTAGCACTAGTTGGACTAGGTGGCATAAACCCTGAATCCGAGAAGCATTCAGCAGATAATGTAAACTCTAGTTAAATCTAGAAGGCACTTGGTGGAAAACCCTAGATTAAATCTAGGTAACAAATAATAAATGTATGCGTGAAGACGATGGAAAACACAGGGATTGGGATCACGATATCGTTACTAGTTGGGACATTAGTTAGGTGGTGCAGAGATATAGAAACCAATATAACAAGGAAACAACGAAGCGACAAAAGTATTAGAGCGTATCCAGTTTATCTTATCTCAGCATATCTTGTGATTACCTTTTCTAATCTTGTTGACCCTATCGTCATGGTGTAATCTTGTATTCAGTTAATTCATGTCGTTTTGTTTTTCCATGTTCACATGCTAGAAGTTACTGAACTTACTCAGGCTTTATGTCTGACTCTGTTTTTCTTTCGTCTTCTTTTCTTCCGTTCCCCCCCCCCCCAAGTAGTAAAGGAGGGAATAGTTTAGCTCAGGTTAAGTTGGACTGCCACTCTTTCCCAGCTGGAAGATTTGTCGAAGTTTGCTTGGATTCTCTTTTCAGATGCTATGGCTGGCTCTTGCTAAAATCGGGGAATATAAATGTTGTTTTTATGCTTCTTTATTTTGTAAGACAGATGATACTCTGATATTGTAAAGAAACCATTGTACAAACTATTTTATCAATAAAGCAAAGTTTTATTTTCCGCTGTTTAATTTCTGTCTGTCTTGTAATTTATCTGCATCTTTTACCCTAAATGCTCCACAGAACTTAGTGCATTCCCTTTGTGAGTGACACTAACGGATGTGGGGTGTTTCATTCTACCTAGGATCGCCATAATAGCCCTTACATAAATTCCGTCTTCAATTATCTTCATCATATTTGATTCGCAACGTTAATTCCCATATAGAGTGGTTTTCAGATAAAAATATAATCCCGGTCTCTCCGTATTGACAACGGAAAAATGGTCAAAAACCTTAAAAATCGGTTATTTAACTATCAAAGGAAAACATCCATACAAACAACGATCTAATTTCCAAATGGAAATTTAAATCGATCAACCATCAATCAACACTGAGCCTCTTTAAATAGATTTATCAATAATTTATTCATTTCCCAATCTCTCATTTTCCATATTTCTTAAACCCGTTTAGCCTCTCACGATTTGCGGAAAAAACATCTCTATATATCCCAATTTCTTATTTTTTTCTATTTAGAAAATATACATTGTCATTGGAAAACGTTTCCATTTCTTATTCACACATCACTAACCTTCCACATCCATCAGTCCTTAACCGTAAACTAGTAAGAGGACAACTCTCTAAGTATTAACCCCGAACGCCGAAACCAACATCAGATCAACACCCAGAAAGCCATTCAACTTTACTAATTTCCAGTCAATTTCTAATTTCCTTAACTCCATTCTTAACATCAAAATCATTTCATTTTCTATACTTAGAAAACATCTCTGTTAATATTTGGAAAACATTTCCAAAATCCCTTTATATAGATATAATCGAATGTTATATAAAATATTGATTATAACGTGAGCATTATAATACCTACTTCAAAAATATTTAAATTTAAAATATAACTTTAACTCTTTATTTAGAATAAATTAATAATAATTAATTAATTAAATCTTAATTAAAAATAGAAAGTAAATTGTATGTTCCGGCATTCGACGTAATCGGATTTCAATTTGTAATCCTCTTTCGAATAATCACTATTCGATTAATGTTCCGAACATTGGTATACACTCACTGGTTCTGGTCAACTCAGTTTCTAAATTCATTTTTCACTATAAGATGGTGATACTAATTCAAAGTTCTTCAACTCAAAAATATCTTCTGTAAGATATACTAATAACTTGAAAGATCTAATCAATAGTAATGGTGATCTCTTGTATAAACCTGAAGAAGTAATTGAAGAGGCAATCAATTATATTTCTGGGTTATTCGGTGGCTCAAATGACATAGAGTTCCCTACATTCCAATCGCCAGCTGTGATCAACACTCATGGGAAACATGTATCAATGCAATCTATTTCTTTAGAAGAAGTAAAAAACTGTTGTTCATTCAGTTCATGAGGATTCCATTCCAAGACCTGATGGACTTAACTCTAAGTTTTATAAATTGCATTGGGAAAGTATTAAAATGGATTTATTAGCTGCAATGCAAGACATTTGTTCTTCTTCTAGATCACCAAAAGGTATTAACCACACCTTTGTTACTTTAATTCCTAAAGTAAAAAGGCCAACCGAAATTGTCCATTATCGTCCAACAGCATGTTGCAATCTCTATTACAAGATTTTCAGTAAAATTCTATGCAAATAGAATTAAGTGGTTCTTACCCCATATAGTTTCTCCTATTCAATGTGCATTCATACCTACTCATCATATTGGTGATAATATTTTGTTAGCACATAAGATGTTAAGGGATTTCAAGAAAGCAGGTGTAAATAAATTTTGTATTAAGGTTGATCTACACAAAGCCTATGATATGATGAATAGGAGATTTATATGTCATATTATGCATAAAATGGGTTTTCCGGTGCACTTCATAAATGTTGTTTATGAATGTATATCAACACCTTCGTTTTCTATATTGATTCAAGGAGTTCCAAAAGGTTTTATTTCATCGAATAAGGGCATTCGTCAAGAAGATCCTCTATCCCCCTATCTTTTTTCAATTGCTATGGAATATTTCACATATTGCATGAATGAAGCATTATCACAACACAAGCTTATTCCTGTTCATAAATTTGACCCTGTGGCGACTCACCTTTTATATACGGATGATCTTATGATTTTTGGGAAATGCCTACCTACTTGTGCGATATCATTGAATGATATCTTTAATAGGTTAAGACACTTTATTGTGCTTACAATGAGTTTGCTTAAGACTAAGATATATTTTAGTTCTCATGCAAGAAACACAACAGAATTTTCATCAATATTGGGTTTTCATTGATCAACTCCCAGTGAGATATTTGGGTGTACCTCTATCATCTAATTATATTCACTATAATGGTTGTCAATCATTTCTACATAGAGTTTAGATGAAAATTCAATCGTGGGATGCTAGTTTTCTTAGTTTTGCTGGAAGGGTCGAATTGATCCAGTCAGTGCTGACTCTAACTACTTTATACTGGTTATTCGTGTACCAATTGCCTGAATATGTTATGGATAAGTTACATATTATGTGTTTAGATATTTTTTTGGGTAGTTCTTCTCATAAAATCAAGTAGGAGAAATTACTTACCTAAAGCAGAAGGTGGTATTGGGCTGAAATCTTATTCAAATATAAAGAAAGCTGCAATTATAAAGCTTATGTGGAAATTTTTAACTGGATCATCATTATGGAGCTCATGGATGAAAAAAATGTATTGCAATGACAAGTATTTCTGGAATATGAAGATTGATAATAATGCATTATGCACATGGTAAGCCATACTCAGACTAAGATCAACTGGTAATCAGTTGTTTAATCAGGTAATTACTTCGGGTCATCTACTCTTTTATGGTTCGAACCTTAGATAAATAGTAAATTACTTGTGGATATGATTGGAATCTCTATATTTTCTCATTTGGGCAGACATGATGAATATGTTTCTTCTATTATAATTGAAGGTAGAATTAATGGTAACTTGCATGCTGCTACACGTGAAGTCCAGAATGAGGTTAGTTCTATTAGTGTAAAACAAAGTCCATGTGATGATTACTATGAATGGAGTGAAGGTGGGGAGTTTACTTTTCAGAAGGCTTGGGACAAAATAAGGGATAAACAACTTGTAAAACAGTGTTTTAATGTTATATGGCATAATAAGAATGCAAGAAGAATGGCATTTATTTCATACCTTGTTTTAAATGATAGATTGGCTACTAAAGAAAGGTTGAACATGTTTGGCTTGATATATGATAGCTACTGCAGCTTATGTGAGGAAAGTGTAGAGTCTATTAACCATTTATTTTCTGAGTGTGAATATGCTAGGTATATATGGTGTGCAATTTCATTGAAACTTGGTTTTACAATACATGAGTTTGGTACACTAGAAAATGAGGCAGAGAAAATTCTGAGGTTGTTCAAAGATAGAGATCAAATATTTGATTTAGCTTGTGCTGCTCTAACCACAGTGGTTTATCAAATATGGCATGAGAGGAATTGTAACGTCCCAGATTTTTGGACAATTATTACGAATATTTAAAATTCGGTTTAAATATTGATGTGGTAATATAAATGGGTTTTATATCAAATTTATTAATCGAAATGGAGTTCGAACATATATAAATTTATAATATAATTAAAACAAGCTCAAAAACAACGCGGTAGTTCGTAATATTGAGTTTTGAACTTCAACTGAATATATAGGATCCGATATAAGTCGAATTTCTGTGAAACAAGAACAGCTTGAATTGGTGTGATTTTATTTTTCTAATAGAAGAGAAAAACCGGGATTTCATTATATAGATTGTAAGATATGTCCAATTCAAATTTTCAGAAAATCGCTATGGAATCGTTTATAAAACATAACGATAACTTAATATATATCGATTTCGAATTTTGACAGGATCTTCGAGACGTAGTTATAATTTAATTTTTAGAATTTTACTGAAATTTTTAATTTGGAAAATACGTCACTTTTTTATTTTTTTTAAAGTATTTTGCACCTTATATCAGCATTTTGAGGTTTCACAATATAAATTAACCTACCGATATTATTATATTTTTGGGATCGTAGGGCATTGCTCGTCATAACGGTATTTTTATTTTTGTCTGTAGTTTTCATAGATGTCGGTAAGAATATTTAACGTTCGACGTTAATGACAGTAAATACCAGTAGAGTGTAGTAACCAGGAAAAAAAAGTGTTTAATGTAGTGAAACTCCCACCATCGACTTTTCCAAACACCACGTAAATGAGTGCACCCACCAAATGTTATATTGTGTGAGATGGGTACGAAATAATGTGAACTTGAAAGGGTTTTGTAGGAATTTTCGGAAAGCAAGACATTTTCCGATCCGCCCATATTTTCTTTTTCAATGTGCTACAGTGTTTTTGGTACATCCTAAGATCAATAGCTGCACCTACCCAACTTATGAAACCGAACTGAAAACACTACATCTATTTACTGCGCAACCCATGTTCTTTCCCCAACAACTACCCTATAACTAAAGTTCCCTATGCATTCAGACTAGGACAAATGAAAAAGTGCAATCCTTTAAACGAGCACATGGTATCTATATATGTGCCAGTCGCTATTCCTATAGTCAAATTCCTACCCATTTAAGCACTCACAGACATGAAAAAACAAACAGCAGCAATGGAAAGAAATACACGTAACCAACTAAGGCTACCTACTCTATCATCTACGATTGAAAGAAAACTCAGGCTGGAATTGTACATCACCAAAACCCCACCGCCTACTGACATGAAAACGAAGTGAAATATCACTGCGTCCTACCTTTCTACTGAATACACACAAGATAGCTGAAGGTACTTATATTTTCTTTTCAACATCACACCTTACAGCTACGGATAGCCTACCCTGTATTATCTTCCCAATGTGACTACACGAAACATGAGAGGATACTCCTTCCAAAAATATTCAGAACTACAACCTCACCTAAACGCTACCACCCACCAGCTATGATGGAAACCGCATATACACTAAAAATGTACCTATGATGCATCTCTAAAACCACACTGCTCTATAGACAAAGCAGTGGCATGTCCCTGTCAAACTTAAAACTCTCACATGGCTCATCCCCTTCGTTCACAGCTATACTCCCTACACTTGAAGTAACGCTTTGCTTATCCATCTTCTATCATGTATATATATGGCCTTCACTCCCATTTCTTTTGTCCCAGTAACCCCAAACTGAACAACATTTCTACCATTAAAACAAAAACCATAAGTCCTTTTTTTTATGTATGAAATAAAATGAAAGCAATTCAAAACAAAAACACAAACAATTTCCACCACAAAAATATCACTACGCTGACAAAAAGAGGAGTAAGTGGTGGTGGCCGTGCCAGACAGTATTGCGTGGGACGGAGAGGCGGTGACAAGGTGTAGGAAGGGAGACCGAGCGCAACACAGTGGAGATGGTTGGAAGGAGAATTCGATGTGGAGTTTCGTGGTGCTTTCGGTTTTAGAAATAGTAAAGGGGAGAGGGAGGTTGGTGAGAAGAAGTTCAACGTGTTTTTGTTTTCCTGGAGCGGATGGAAAAGGCATGGTGTTGGGAAAAAAATGGAGCAGCAGGGGATGAAACTTCGGATGGGGGAAGAAGCTTTGTAACGTGGGTGGTTGGGTTTTCGGGCCACCGAAAATTGGGTTAAAGCCCACGCAAAAAAAAAGGGTAACGAAACATATAAGGCAGAGAGGACAAACCGTAATATTTGTGGGCTGGAGAAGTTTGATTGCCTAACTAAGGTATTAAGGTTAATTTAAGTTAATGATACATGTTCAACTAATAATACACGTGGCCGATCACTTAGTAATACGTGGTATTTATGTTGAGCTCCAGATTTGCCTAACCTAATGTTTTAACGTGACCTGGTGGTAACTGATTACACTGTGCAAATGTTGGGGTGTCTTGAAATTTATATGCCAAATTACTATATAGGAACACAAGAAGGGTTATGACTTGCGTAGCAAATAGTAACGTAATTTACATTAGTTAGAACTTGCCTGAGCCAGTAATTAGAAATGCCTAATTTCTGTTATGTATGTAACGTAGGCAAGTATAATCGTATAATTATGATCAATAATACTATAATTAAGGATATTTTTAGTTCGTGATAATAAAACATGTATAACTCTTGTTTTCAAGGTTCAAATTCAATAAAATAAAAAGGCACCGGGATCGTAGCGACAACCTCTAAACTCTGGAACCAATCTAGACAGAAACGGAGACGATGAGAATTTATAGTTAAATTAAACGACTGTTTAATTTAACTGTAATCGAGCCACTTCAAAAACGAACCAAATCAAGGTGAGTTCAACTCACTCAGTTTTTATCCCACTTATATTTTATAAGTCAGATATAATTATTTGTGTGCTATGGTTGCTAGTTGTCTGATGGTTGCTGAATACAGTTGACTAAACTGATTAAATTAAACGTTTGTTTAATTTAATTTAAACCAAATCGTTATTTTTAATGATTATTCCAAAGGAGGTAGTTTACCTCGTTGGTTACGTTTATATAAATGTAAACGTATTTAATTGAAACGAGGACGTTTAGATTGCTGTTATTGTTGACTGTTGAGAATTATATATGACGTTATTTTGTTTAACATATTTGGATGCAGGGAGAAACAGGTTGGAGGGATCCAACTGGATTCCTCAAATTTATTGTTTATTTCACATCACAATTTTATGAACTGCTTAACCAGTCTGATTAGATGGTTGCTTTGATCATTGATTGTTGAATCTAGGTTCAACATTTGTTTGTTGTTAACCAATATGTGATATGAGTTGAGAAACAATAACAGATGACCAAATAAGACATTGTTTATAAAGTTATTTACCACTAGGTGATTCAAATAGAAAATGAAGTTATAAAATTTATTTTATAACTGAAGATCGATATTAAAAATCTATTATTTTTAAATGGAAGTTTATAAAAAGGAAATAACCCAACCGCATATATATTGTTTGTTGTAACCACAAATCACTATTTATGTACCAAATACGCCGTGCGCGAAGCACGTGCCACGTCTTAACCATTATAAAAGCTAATTATTATGATAAGCAAATGAGTGGGGAATAACGTAGCGATTAATAACCGAGGTTAATTGTTTATAAGAATAATTAAAATTGAATTATTTATTTAATAATGGGATTTTTGGAAAGATAAGGCTTTTATAAAATAAAATGATATTTTAAAAGCAAATTATATTAATGATAATAGAAGCAAAGGTTAATTTTTGTTTTAAAGTGAATTCTTATTCTACTTAATTGGATTTATGAAATCCAAGATTTCGACCAAGTTATAAAACCAAGTTTGAATTAAAATGGTATGGAAAGTTAAGTTATTAAGATGCGATCTACATTCGGGATATTGAAGAAGGAATGAGATATAGTCGAGATATAACCAAATTGCTTTGAAATAAACTTATCTGAAGTTTAATAAGGGATTCTATTTATAATAGAATTAAGATGTGTATATAATGTTTCAATGATTGAAAAGTTAATAGAGACAATTAAATAAGGGTTACTTAATACTTAAATTAAGTAAAAAGGTGAAGTTTGAAATAAGATTTCCAAGAGAGGATATGATATTGAAACCATGTTTTGGGATGGGTAGTAAATGAAATATGTGGGGTAATTAATGAAATGAGATTTTGGTTGATAAACTTCTATCTTTCTGAAGATAAGAATGTTGTTGACTCAAGGTCTGAGAGGTAAATGAGAGTAGTCGAAAGAGATGAAAGTTGAATTTCGATGAATGGTATTATAAAATAAAGTTTGAAATGTTTTAAGTTGAATGACACGATTTTGAATATAATGGTATTTTTGAAATAAGAAATAAAAAGCTTTGTTTCAAATAAGTTTTAAGGGTTTGATTTACGAATGGAAAGTTAAAAATGCCAAGTGATGCTAAGTACTGAACCCGTGAACTCGTTTTATTTTTATGGTTGAATGATTGTTTATTTTGATAGTTAAATAACCGACTATCAAATCTGACCAATTATCGATTGTTGGCTCGGAAAGACCGAGATCGAATTTATATTCGAAAACCATTCCGACCAACAAATACGTAATCGTGGAAGAGATCAGACGATGATCGAGATGGAGCAATAAAAGACCATAGACCTTCATAAAGCGGAAGTATTGCTTATAATCTCTGGGTAGCTCCCAGAGACAAACTGTGATTCTGTCGTGGTTGGAGTCTATGGGTTGCAAGGACTACTCGCTACTAATCTATAGGGTGATTCCTAGGATGTAGTAGGAGAGTGCATTCGGTTGTCCAGTCCCATGACAACGTGTATGGACGATGTGGCTTTCAAAAAGAATGGTGGCCAGATGTTTCAAAAGATACGTTATAACCTCAAGCCTCACAACCGAGAAATGACAAAAATTGGGCAGGCAGCATGGCTATGTGGGTCGCACCCACTAGGATGTATTGTCACCATCTAGAGAATATTTATATTGTTACTTCTTTCGCTTCTGTATCTCTCGGGAACGGTTTTGTTGGTACCAACCGTAGGTGACAATATATTCGATACACTCAAGAGAACTGAGTGGTCGGTCATGTGTGGGCCGGGTTGCAAGATGTTCTTGTTGAACCCAGTGTATTCGTCTCTAGAGATACACTATCGGCAGGTGGTCCCATACCTTGTCATAGTTAGAAATCCATTCTCCAATAAGCGCCCGCGGTTTTGATTGTATACTATATATGTAGAACGTGAGATGCAAGCGTTCTGCTAGATTGATATTTATTTGTATTTAGACACTATCATAATATCAGATAAAACATCGATGTTAAAAATGTTTTGGGTTATCGTAAGGTAAAAACCGTCCATGTTTATGTGTGGATTTGGTCTTACGATTACCCTTTTTCTTTTGAAAAGATTTTGAAACTTTAAAATCAAGTTGAATGATCCCCTCAAACTTAGTGTGTTGTTCTCACTCTGGTTCACCAGACTGACCCAGTATTTGTAATGCTCGGGTTAGACCGGGTTGTACAGGTTCAGGTTATTGGACACTACGAAGTTCAAGAGACGTGCTGGGGAAGTTCAGACGTACTAGTATTTATTCCGCTGTGTGTTGTGTATGAGGACAGATTATTATAACTGTCCAGATTGTCTTGATAGATGTACTCTGATTGTAAGTATTATTTCAATTTCTCAATAAAGATTTATTTCATACTATATTTGTTTCCGCTACGATGTGAGACTCTGATTATGATGTGTTTCTTCTTCTTATTTCTTCTATTCTAATATTTCTTTCTTTCTTATCTCACCCTCTAATTTCTTTCTCATAACGTTTCGGTGTTTTCGATACTTGAATGTTCGACATGGAGTTTCGTGTCGATTTTCGGGGTCGAAAATTCGCGGGTCGTTACAGGAATTCTAGAATTTTTAATCATAAATTCATTCAAAAAGAGATAAGATTACAGATGATAGAGAAAGATGTATATTTTTTGGTGAAGGAGAATGGTAGCAAAACGAAATGGTCTCAAATGAAGGAAGATATACTGAGAAGATGGGGATATTGAGCTCTTTGATGCAGGTTGGATGCTCTGTTTATTTTTATATGTTTTTGAGAGTTAAATGTTTTCTGTTTTGATATTGATGTTGATATATGTTTTCTGTTTTGAGAGGTAGATGCTTTGAGTGCTGAGTGGTTGATTGTATGGTGTGTGAGAGGTTAGTGAGTTGTTGTTGTTGGTTTGTATTGTTAATATATGACATTTATATGTACTCTTTTCCCTAATGTCGCATCCATCTAGGTTAGAGGGGCATAAAGTTTTGATGAGGCAAATAAAGAAAATATACGATTGGTATTAGTAATAAAGTGTACCAATTTTCAATATATATATATATATATATATATATATATATATATATATATATATATAAAGAGAGAGGTTCCTGGGAACCCCTATTACATGACACCCCAAATGTCCCTTAATATAAATCACTCATTATATAAATCACTCCTAATACCACAATTAAGAAAATATAACTCATTAAATTTTGTATGGTTTCTAATACCACATTACCTTTCCATTCTAATCTCTCATTCAACCAGTATTTGCCGAACTAATCACGTAATAAGCCATAATCTGAAAACCCTAATCAAGAATATCGACGTCTACTTCATCCTTCCTGCACAAAAATTTAAATTCTTACTGTTTGAAACCCTAACCTCTCAGTTCATCTTCTAATTTGCTTAATTCAAACTTTATTCACGGCTTTTGTATGTTTAGGTACACATTTTTCTTTTCCGGCATTGCTGCGGCGTCGTTATTGTTGATCGGTTAATTGAAGAACTAAGGTTTCAGAATGGAATGAAAGAGGAACGAATAAGAGATGAGAGAGAAATAAGGTATCGGTGGTGTGGTTGCCTCTATTTTTTATGTATGGTATTAGAAAGAGTGTAATGATAATTTTTTTGGTATTTTTTAGTTGCGGTATTAGAAATAGTATTTTAGGATCTCATTAGCATCACGTGTTATAAAAACATCGGAATTCTAAAGTGAAATGACCGGTCAATATACAATACTCTAGATGTCAAAATGGGCATCCAAATTTCACGAGAAAGGCCTAACGAATGGGCGCTTTTAGCCCTAATGACAAATTCCATATTACTATCCACTATCTTCTTTGCTCCTCGCACTTTACCAGCGACCAGCGAATCCATTCTCCCCCAACTCCCACATTAGGAAATTATCCGCCTTGAAAAGAAAATCTCTAAACCTACCCACCATCGATCCAGTTAAACTCCAAAATCTTAGGAAGTCGAAGAATACCTGATTGGATGCTGCCTGTCATATTATTTATTTCGGTTTTAGCCTGATCGGTTTCAATCAGAAGCGATTGGGTGTCGACTCTCAATAATGGAGAATCTGTCATGGCGTGCCTTCTTATCTGTGGATTAGTTTCAGTTTTGATTAGTAATTTTGCTACATGATTGCTTTGGTACTTTAAATAATTAAAATCCGAAACGATTTTATTTCACCAGCGGGGATAGCTCAGTTGGGAGAGCGTCAGACTGAAGATCTGAAGGTCGCGTGTTCGATCCACGCTCACCGCATTTGCAGCGATTTGGAATTCGGGTTTTACCCGTTGTTCTTTTTTCCTTTTATCTCCTTGCCCTACGCTTCCCAGTTCACGTTTCCTAATCTGCTTTTCCCCTCCCCATTGCTTCTCCCATTTCTGACTGATTTCCCAATCGTGGTAGTGGCTGCTTATAAAACGTGAGATGTTGACTTCTTTTGCGCAGGCTAACAATGCTTCTTCGCAGGTTTGTTCATTTCAGCGTTTTCTTTTTGTCAAATTCAGTATTTCATATTTGGACCTGTTGTTGTGTTTGAAATTATTCTGATACGGACTTTACCGCGGAATGATGCCTCCTAATCAGTATTTCTCTGTATATTTTTAAAGAATTCATCTGTAACACAGGATGACCTGTTTGTGCCCAATTCATTTTCTTGTATATAAAATCATTGATAGTTTTCCGCAAGCGTGGGTTATGTATCATCAACGTATATCTGTAAAATTGTTTCAATATTTTTTCATCAGTGATTACAATATATATTTTGAGTATGCAATCTATTGGATAATTAAGTTTGATGGGGTGCACTGCTATAAGCACTCAAGTTTGTGCTTCCTAACACCACAACAAGAGCAAAAAAACTGAGCGTTTTTAGTTTCACATGGTGGTGTAATGCTAAATGCACCATGTTTTGTGCTTTTGGCTATCACACCATGGTGTTAGTAAGCACAAATCGAAGTGCTTTAAGCAGTACACTTTGATGGTTGGAAATAATAATTTTTCTTTTGCAATAAGTGATGAAATGTAGTAGGACGCAAACACAAACTACCATAAAGTTTTGATGATTGTAAATTAAATAAAAAAATGAATTGGGTACAAATCGGGATACGATAAAGTTAGGATGGGAACCTTTTCACACACAAGCTCATGTGCGTGTGCATATGGGGCACGTTCAAATTAGATGCTACTAATCTTCTTTCTTAAGTAACCATGCAACTAATGAGTTGGTCGTTATGAAGCTTAATATTTAAGTATCAACTTTGTTAGGATTGTCTCGCATGTTGTTAAGGAGGGATAATGATTTGAAATTAATAGTCCCACATCATGGAATAAATTGAAGGAGTTGAGTACAAATATGAGTTGGTAGGCATGTAACATCAGGGATTTCTTTTGTTATATGGGAGTTATGTGCCAGCTCATATGTGTGCTAGAAAGGGGGGCTTTGTTCAGACCGTCATTACATAACAAACTTCATGTATTTTTGAATGGAAATCGTACAATTTTTATGCTTTTATTGTTGTAAATAACTAAAACAATATAAGCTTAATTCCTACTGAATTTGGGTTATTAAGCCTACTGTATTTTTATTCTTAACTCATATATTATTATGTTTATATATATAAGAAAAATAACCTATGTTTCTAGCAGTTGAAGTACCTATCGGACTTTATTTTCAAATGAGATAAAACCATAAATTAGCATTGAGCACTGAAGTGGAACAAATATGTGGTTTACTTAATTGTTATCTTCACTTTTAGCTGCACGTTAGCACATAAATCTGCTGGAAAGGTTATAATTGCTTCATATAAACTGCTACATCATTGAATAACCAGCAAACAGTCGTATATACTTCTTCAATTGCAGCAATTGTTGAACACAAGTACAAAGACTTGAAAGAAGGATTCTCAAGCAGGTTACGGCCGGAAATGTAACGATGGATCAAATGAAACTTGCTTGGTATGTGTTGAAACAATGAATCAAATGGAACTTGCTTGGTATGTGTTTTCTTTATGTTCAGTAACACTCGAGTATTTACTAGATTAGTGTGGCAGAGATTTGGTGTAGCATGCTAATCAAAAGTATAAAATCTCTTTTTGGGAAAAAAAAAAGAGTATTGCCACGGTTCCTAAACTCAGCATTACATGTATATGCAAATGTTTTTTTAAGGTCTTGTGATATTTGAGTATTTGTAATATGCTAAACTGCAGACATTTTGAATTGAATTTATGCATAAATCTGTAGTGAAGACTTTCAACCTTAGTTTTTCATGAACCAGAAGAACAAGAAAGTTTTGAAGTTAAGCTTTGTGGACCATACAACATATTATAGACATTGATATAGTCAGAGCATGATTGAAGAATCCAGTCGGCAAGCCGGAATCTTGGCCATTGTCATTCCATCCTGGTTCCGGTGATGACCGGACATAATTCGCTTCAAAATCCGGTATCGGATGCTACAATAACAAATCATTATTTTTTTACCCATTTTTGTGAGAAAAGAGATGGAACAAAGAGGGCAACACCAACAAGGCAGCTACAGCGACATCAAGTAGGTAGAAGATAACAAGAGCAACGTCCGGCAATAAAAAATGAAGGCGGGACCAATTTATTTTCATGAGTAGGTTTTCCTGTGGAACGATTTAAGGGTTTCGGTCGTATTCGTTTTCGGGCTGGGCTGTCTTGCATGAGCCTTGAGTATTACTAGTATTACCGCATAACGATGGGAAAACCGACCGTTAGAATGTTTAATATAAAATATAAAATTATTTGTTAAAATTTATTTTAAATCGTATTTTAATTAAAAAAACAAATATTGCATAGTTTAAGAGAAAATATAAATAATTAAAAAAATATAAAGCCAATTACACTGAATTGTAATGCAAACCAACTTAAAATTAGTAATGTACTATTAACGTGTTGATATGAATCACTTACAAGACCGTGTTGATATGAATCACTTACAAGCCCATATATACAGTTTTATTATATGTCAAGTAGGATTAGTGCACCCTTAATGTTTAGTGTTTTCCAGTGTTTCAAATCTCGAAAATATCGCCTGAGATCTCGTTTGAGATGTCGTTTTAGGCTCCTTCTGAAATGAAACAGCAAATCTCACTATAAATCTCATTTTAAATATATCGTCTGAGATATTGCAATATCGAATGATATATCGATCGAGACGATATACTGAGACATCACCCGAGATCTTGGTTTTTGTAGTTAAAATTGAGACTTGTGCCTAAGCCAAAACAATTATTATAAAAAACTCAAATTTAAGTGAATTAATTTTAAAGAGTCCTGGAGTTTTCTTTGGAGTAGGAGTAGTGGTCAGTTGGTTGTGGGTGCAATTCTCAATGGTGAGCTGGGGGATCGATTCTTGGCAGTGCAACATTTTCCCTCTTTTCGGATGCTAATTATTATCTGCTCTGGGCAGTGTATGTGCCTAGGCCGTCACTGTTCGAACAACACAAAATAAGACTAAAAACCAAGCACTACTCTTCGATTTGTTTTCTTGATGTGCATATTTCGAATCTCCCCCTCTTTTTTATGCAAATTCTCGTCTGTCTTGGGCAGTGTATGTGCCCGGGCTGTCATTGTTCGGACAACACAAAATAAAACTAGAAATCCAGCACAAATCTTCCATTTGTTTTCTTGATGTGCATATTTCGGATTTACCCCTTTTTTGATGCAAATTCTTATCTGCCTTGTGCAGTGTATGTGCCCGGGCCGACAATGTTCGAACGACACAAAATAAAACTTGAAACCAAGCACAACTCTTCCATTTGTTTTCTTGATGTGCATATTTTGGATTTGGCTAATTTATATTTTTCAACAGAAACTCTTTCAAAATGTTAATGTGAGTCGTTCAAAATATATTTTTTGACCATTAATTTATATATCGATTTTCTGTCTGCTTTGAATCTCAGAATGATCCAAAAGTTTATGAAGTTAATCTACATGATAAATACATCACATCTAAAAGAAAAAGAATATTATTGAGGGCATCACATGAGGGGGATCTCATCCTTAATCGCTGAATAATAAAATATATTACAAGAAAATAAAAGAATATCCATGAAGTCGGTCACATACGTGACATGGCCTCCTGTCACTCAATAGCACTGAAGCCTTCAGTAGGTGATTATTTCCCGCGATTATCAAAATCCACAACCGTTACCGGCATTGTCATCGTAGTAAACGGTAATCGTGTATATGATTGATGCGGTTTGGCGGTTGAACGGTCCAACCGTAACAACCCTATGATAGATGACTAGCCCTGCAGAAGAAAACTCAGACTATCAGCGTCGAAACACAAACTCCACCGAAGCTGTGGCTTTCGCCGTGGAGAAGGTCAGCAGTGGCAACCTGAAATACAATCTGAACAAGGCAAATAGCATGGTATATCCATTAACACACACGCGCAACACGGAAGAACACCAGAATGCTCAATCCCATTGCATCACAATCTCCATACAGAAAATGAGGAACACTGTCATACTATCTCCATACTCCTCCTTACATACTCCACCAAATATACCTACCAAATCGAACTACGAACAACCACAAACAGCAAATCTCATCAGAAACCCCCAACACAAACCTACTCGACATTCAAGACAACGTGCTGACGCTACGTTAGCTCAACAAGCTAAAGACGAAGAACCGCTCACTTAACAAGGCATTCCTGAATAATAGAAGCGTTTACACATAGCTTCTCAGGTGTCTACTAGATTGAGTCGCGAAAGCTTCTTCAGAAGGAGACCGTTCAGATTGATTGCAGACACCATAGTAGGCACAAACTACAAGGTAATCACAAGTCGAACCATTATACAGAGCCGAAAACCGCAGATCCAACACCAAACCGAAAGGACCAAACTAACACCTCCCAACCGCACCACCTGACAACGTCAGACTTAGTCGGACAAAAATACACCAGGCAATGCTAGCCCCCACTCGCCTGGAAACCTAACTGAGCAAATTACTAATGCAGGCTGAAGGGTAATCGCGAAACCCTAACTACAGAGTCAAGAATCCGAAGGATACAGCTAAGGGGTAGAGTATGAAAGAGGAGATGGAAGAAAATAGTCGTGAAGGGAACTACAAAGCAGTTGTTGGGAGAGAAGGGTTCAGACCGGAGAATCTGAAAATTTTATCACGGTAATAAGTCACGCAGGCAAAAGCAGAGCTAGAACGGAGTAGGTTTAGGAGTCGTTGAACTGAGAGGAGAAATAGGATTTAGGGGCGAGAGCGAGGGAGAATGAAGAATTAGAAGAAAGGGGAAGACTTGCTCTATCGCCATTAACAACTATACACCGCGAAAACCTTTGATAAAGGAATTTATGTGTTTATGTTCTACTCATGTTGAATTGTTTAATGTTTTGGATCTTTTTTTTATGTTCTTTGTCCAACAACAAGTCCTGTTCATTGATCATAAGTTACAACCACTAATCTATTTTTATTGTGTTTTTTATTTTATTTAAGCATATTATGATTTATGAATATGAATGTTCTTTAGTAAATTAAGAATGATGAGGTGATTTTGCAATTCAAGTTTAAGTTACTATTTCTATAATGACATTCATGAAAATTATTGTATAAGAATACCAATTTTTAACATATTATATACTCATAGATTGTTCCGATATGAGCTTTCAAAATTATAGTATAAGAATATCAGTTTTTTAACATATTATATACCCCGAGATTGTTCCGATTTGAAACCGAGATGGAAATCCGAGACAAACCCTCCGAGTTGGACTCATCTCATCGGAGATCTCCCCCGATACTAGATCAAGTTTCTAAAATCGCCGAGACGAAACACAATCGATATCCGAGATTTAAAACCTTGGTTTTTTTGCAGCTCTAAACCATTAATGGATTAAAGTAATAAAAGGAAAAACGAAACTAATATAAGTTCAAAATATATCATCATATCATTGAACATTCAGTTTAACAAAATGCAAGATTAGATGTAATAAATATGTACCATTGTTATTTGAGAAATCGGAAGTGCTAAAATAAAAAAAATTGAAGATAAAACTAATATAAGTTCAATATATATATATATATATATATATAAATATATATATATATATATATGAGGCAGGTTCAAGAGCACCCCAAAAGCCCCTCAACCACAACCAAGTATTTCACACTCTCTCTCATTCCACTCATTCTCTCACTTTCCACTCACATTCTTTAATATAAATGAGTTGTTGTGGTTAGGATGCAAATGGGACGCTGAAATTCAGGGGGGGCTCTCTGATCCTATCCATATATATATATATATATATATATATATATATATATATATAGACACACACACACATATTGAAGTTGGTACTTTTATAAACAAATTTTATAGTATATAACATACTGTGTGTCAAGAGTTCGACCGGAAATCGAACCCACAACGCGGACAAAGTGCTTGTCTATTGTTAATATTTCTTCCAACAAGAAGTTTGATTCGACTAAACAACGGATGATTAATTGCGATATAACGACGATCTTTTTTTTTTTTTTTTTGTGTATTCAATTTGGACAACACCAACCCTATAAATACGAGACGTCCATAACGATTAATTGAAACTAAACCAAAGCATATGTTAGAACGGATAGTGGTATAAAATGTGTTACAGCAGAAGTAGACCAAAGCATATGTTACTAAAATCAGAATTGGAACTGTTATGAAATGCAAACAAAATGATGAAAATTTATTTGAAGTCTATTTTTTAAAGATGATAAGAGTTTAGACCTCATTGAAACACATATCACATGTTCATACAACCCATTTAATTTTCTTCTTATTAATCTAATACCAAATTTGAAATTCTCCTTTTATCCTACTGATCCAACACATGATATCGGAAGTGTAAGCCTTTGCATTTTGTGAAATACCTACATACACACTATGACAACTCATAGGCATCATACAAATAAATTTGTGTTAATCTCTGTGAATTTTTCTTTTTCTTATAGTAATTTTATAGAAGTAGCCAAGGTCACATATTCTAGTAGTATTTTTTAAATCTAAGGTTACAAAACCAATATATGCACTATGTAAAAATGTAATAGCAATAAAGTGAACCCCCTTCAACAAGTCAACATCATGACTATAAGAAGTAATTATAGCCATTTGTGCATGTCTTAATATTGATGAAACCACATATGTGTTTTACTAAAAAAGAAATTACAGCAAAAATGAGTGAAATAATATAGAAGGAAAGCTACAATAATTCATGTACCAAAGGACAAATCAAGTGTATGACATCTGATATACATGATATGTAAGTTATCATGTAGTGTTACAGTGCTAATGAAGTACACTTCTGGTATTACAATTGATCAAAGCTCAAATTGCATCTTCTCACATTCTTCTTGCATCGGTTGGAAGAGGGCAGTGGAAAGATATCATTCACCCAAGCTTGGGAAGACAGCCGTAATGAGTTTCCCTGCATTTTCAAGTCTTTTTGTGACTTTCATAGAAGCTGCTCCAGAAGAAATTCCAACTAATAATCCTTCTTGAAGTATCAGCGGCTTTGCAGTTTCAATTGCTTCCTCGCTAGATACCTCTGAAATTTCATCAATAACTTTATTGTCTTGAATACTTGGCACAAACCCGCACCAATGCGTTGAATCTTGTGTGAGGCGCCCGAGAGTACATTGCATTCAGTAGGCTCAATAACAATAACCTTTATCCTCGGGTTTTTGTCCTTTAAAAAACGGCCAACACCAGTGATGGTTCCACCAGTTCGAATTCCCGCAACAAAAATATCAATCTTCCCATTTGTATCTTCCCAAATTTTTGGTCTAGTTGTCTTAATATCTTTGGATTAGCAGGATTACCAAATTGTTGGAGCATGTAACAATTTGGTGTCTTTTTTACAATATCTTCAACCTTTTGAATTGCTCCCTTCATGCCCATTGCAGCATCAGTAAGTACAAGTTCTGCACCAAAAGCTTTAAACAAAACTATTCTTTCCATGCACATTGATGCAAGCATTATTAGGATTAGTTTATATCCTTTTGAAGCAGCTACAAAGGCAAGAGAAATGCCAGTATTTCCACTTGTAGGTTCCTCCAGTACGCTCTTCTCAGGAGTTATAACCCCCTTCTGTTCAGCATCTGCTACCATACTATATCCTATCATGTCTTTAACACTAGAGCACTCCATGCTCTCGAGCTTGGCAGCAATGTTTGCAACGCAACCCTTCACAGTACTATTTAAAAAAACCATGGGTGTCTTTCCGATAAGCTGAGTGACACCATTGCAGTAGAGCATACGTTAGTCAGTCTCACTTTAATTTTAGTCATTTACCTTTTCAATTGAAAGGTGCAACAACTATATTTATCTTACACTACAAAGAAAAATGTGAATGAATTTACTAAGAACAACGTTTACATTTCTGTTCAGTGTTTATTTTAAAACAAATAAACGTGTTTCCGGCATTACATGCTAAAGTTATGAATATGACTCTTTGAAATTTTGATTACGAAAATAAACTCTAATTTTGAGTGCGAACGCTCTTAGTTAAGGTGCTCTGTCACTCCTGCACTAAATCTACTGATAGCCTTTGCATAAGAAAATCATCATTTTTCATATAACATTTTTTTTTACACCCACAGCACCAATGTCCACAATGATCCAGGCAGTATAGGTTAAATTACTAAAATTACCAATACAATCCTCAGTTTCTTAAAAAAATTGAAATTGCTAAAAAAAAGTTAACTATTCTTAATTTACATATAACAATGCCAACATTCATGAATTTCATTAACAATAGAAAGCAAAATTAAATGGATTAGAATCTTCCATCAAATTGTGAATATTGATTCAAAAGGATTCATGTTCTGATAACCAAACTTTCAATTTTGATTCAGTTTAATTTAGTAAACTCAGAATCTAAAATCTGTAGTAAAACTAAATAGAAGAAATAATAAATACCTTTCATGGAACGGTGAAGTTGAAATCAAGGATGTACATCAGATTAGTGGAGGCAAAATCATTGATGTGGGTGTAGCATCAGAAATGGAGGTGGCAACATTTGGTCCTCTTCAGCTGCATATAGGATTTGGTCGATTAAATAGTGGATTGGGGATTAATCTTAAAATAGAAAATCATAAACTATTATCAAGCCCGACTCTCCTAATCAATCAGAAACACACCGAAATAAGCCTTGGGAAGACGAGTTGAACTCCTAGTCAATAACCCATATAGTTAGCTGTAGCCCTCCATTTATTAAGGTACCCTACCATTTTTTTTCCAGCTTAGAGTTTGTTCAATCCTTCTTCTGCAGGTTTCAAGCATGCTTCCCATCTAAAATGGGTTCTGTGTACAGCAGCCAGACAAAGGGGTTCCTGTACAGACGTCAGAATCAATTTTGAATGAAGTAGCTGAATCAGTATTTCAGAAACGGCTTATCAAGGTTTGCATCCATCATTACTTGCTGTCTTCATGATCTGTTGTACCAAATGTTTGCTAAACTGTAGAATTACGACCACATAGGAATTGATCAAATAACCATTGACTCTACCTGTTCAAGCGCATAGAGCTGCATAAAATAGCTCTAAATTTTCATGTTGGGCATTGGTTGTTGTTAAGTGAATTTTTAAACACCTAGAAAAGTGCGTTGAGAGCTCCTCAGTCCTGCATCCTAGACAGTGGACACTAATTTTTTTTTTCATTAGGCTCAATGAGAGGAGCCATGCACCGATGCACGTTCAGTTCGACGGACCCTTACCGGGTAGGCGTAGCACTTTATATTTCTACTGGAAAATATCTGACAAAATAAACATTTCTTTTTCAACTGTAAAAATGATATGCTAGCTAGACCTTTTTTTGCTCCCTTTCACACGATTTAGTTACTTCTTATTTCTCAGAAACGTTATTCTGTTTTTTAATTGGGAAATATTTTGTCTATTTAATCACTATGCAGATGGATGAAACAGAACACAAAATGTAGTATACTTCTTCATCCACTTATAATACTTCACACTAAAAATCACTTCGAAAAAATCCGGAGTTATCCAACAGTGAAGAAAGGTTTGTGATTCGATTTCTCTTATTGCAAAGGAAAGTATAATTTGGTTGTGTCATCCTAGGTATATCATAGCAGAGGGCGAAATGTCTTAAAAAACTTAGGGAAAACATTAATGTATAGGAAGCTTTAAGGAAACACATACACATAGTTTAATTTGGGGCTCGTCTTATATAAGCGTGTCTACTAGGGGTGTAAATCGGTCGGACCGGACCGGACGGAGGTATGTTCAGTTTCTGTCCTAAAAAAAATCGGACCGAACACGGACCGGACCAAATTTTTTCTCGGACAAATTTCGTTGTCCTAATTCGTGTCCTAAATAAAATCGGTCGGACACGGACACGATCGGACAAGTCGGACTCGGTCGGACATGGCTATTTATATCACATTTTGTACATTTTACTAGATTTTCTCTCTACTATACGACGAATTTCAAATAATTCGGACGAATTCGGACGAGCCCGGACCGGACATGATTTTTTCTCGTACAAATCTTGTTGTCCTAACTCGTGTCCTAAATGAAAATCGAACGGACTCGGACGGACGTATTTCGGTCACGGACACGAACGGACGTCGGACATTCGAACAAAATTTACAGCCCTAGTGTCTACTATATAAAGTAAACGTACATTTTCTTGTGGGGATGGAAAGTAATGCAGTAAAAGTAATGTACTGGTATGCAGACTCACTATACACAATATATATATATATATATATATATATATATATATGCGCATTTTTTGTGACTAGTTATAAGTAGTCAAAACTGCTGTAAATGTTTGGTAGAAGTAGCTAACAAGTTTGAAAATCACTATTTACTTTTATGACTTGTGAAACTATTGCATATTTAATTTTTGTTCAGTCATTTCTACTTAGAAGCTAAATTTCATCCACAGTTCAACGTGTATGTTACTACTATTCAAAAATACTTTGAAATATCCAAAATTGTTTAGAATATATTCAAAATAAGTTCTTTCCAAATGAGACGGTGGTTACATTCATTTCACCCATTGATAGTTATATATTCAAAGCAAACACCTTATCCAAACTGACTAGTACACTTGCACATGGTGCAAGAGGTCAAGGGTGGTTAAACTTACATATAAATACTCGGTTTCAATAATAATAATAATAATTTGACAAGCACTAGTGTCTAAGTAGCTAAGACACTTCGGCGTAGTGTGAAAATGTCATGAGTTAAAATCTTGTTCTATTGGATTTAACCCACTTGTCAATGTAGTATGTTATGTACTACTTAGACTTGTATATAAGGGACTCAAATTTTAAATATAAATTTCTTAATATGATTAAACGAAACTTCTGCACCATTTTTGTTTACTGATAAAAAAAGAGCATACCTTTGTATGTAATACTTTGCAAAACTGTTTCTTTCCTTGCAGTGACTGTTCATTTCCAGAAAAACATGTCATCTACATTTGGAAGAGCTGAGATCCCCGGATCGCCGTCCATCGTTGAGGACATTAGTTCAGACCATAATCTTTTTAGAACAAACTGTGAATCAGAGCTTTTAGCAACATGAAGGGATTGCTTTGAAGGAGCAACCGGGGTATTATTGGTATTGTTGTCTAGATTAGTTTTTTTATTTTGGTTGTCGAGGAATATGTCTTGCAGCTATATTTTAATTGTAAAGTGGAATAATCACGGTAAAACCAGTTTGTCTGTAATAGAAATCTGTAATAGAAATACTTTATTTTTCCTTTGAAATTAATAAATATCTTAATTTACTCAATCCAAATAATTAACTAAATTAATTAGCTTAATTAATTGCATAGCCCTATGCATGCCGTGCAACATGGTTTGTTTTATCATTCCCTGTTCACGTCACTTTTCCACTGTTCTCCTTTCTATTTTCCGTGTAGCCATGTGATATGAATGGGAAAGGGACTGTCACAACTTTGAAGACACAATACTAATTAGCAAATGTCTAGTGTGAAGATACTAGTATTTTGATACACATATTATTACCCAAAGAGACTCACATGCCCAGGAAATACTTGACTGAATGCATAACGTAGCACCTGAAATATTATCCCGCCTTTTCTTTTTATTTTTGTCCTTTTGATTTCTTTCCCGCCAAGAAAGTTGTTATAGAAATGCCAGCTGTTGGTTGTGTGAGCTCGGCTATATATGCATAGATGTAATGAAAAATTGGTATGAAGAAAATGATAAGTTTCTTTCTCTGCAGTTTCAATGTCTTCTTCCTCCTCAAGTCAGTTCTTCTTCTCTAATTTCTCTAATTTTTTCCTTCTCTAAATTAGCTCCATATCATATTTATTTTCAAATAAGTAGATTTGAATTTCAAACCCATGTAAAAAATCAAGGTCTTAAAGGAGGATCTTAATGCAGTCTTTTTGTTTCTTAGGACAATATTGAAAGACTCGAAAATAATGAGAGGGATTACACCCATTGGCGGATCTAACAAGGGACCAGTGGGGGCAGTGGCCCCCACTGAGATATGTAAAATCACAAAAAACTGAAAACTTTTTTTGTATATAATACATGTATGCCCCAACTCACATAACATCCAACGCTTTCAATTTCTCCCAAAAGCAAAAAGGAGCACCGCAACACATTCAATTTCTCCCCAAAAGCAAGAGCAGCAGGTCCAACTTTCACTGTCCAACATCAAGCAGCACTGCAGCAGCAAGTCGGCAACAATCCAACACTATAAAATACATATTTTCTGAATCAAGTTTTCTCCAAATCAATTTATAGTGCATACAATATGTTTGTGAAAATGTCCTAACCAATGTAGTGTAACTTAATTTGTTTTTATGTGAAAATAAACAGTATGTATGATAGTGTGATTGTACAATTGTCAATTTAATATAGGTAGGCATGAAAAAATATTTCAAAAGAGCATCATCAAATATGCTAGAATCTAAAGCTATAAATCCTGATAATTCAAAAAGAAGTTGTCATGATGTTAATATGGAAGACCTCCCTTCTGATCCTGGATTACGAACTCGTATATTAGACTGTCATCCAAATATTCAGGATGAAGTTTGAAGACATTATTGGGTGAACTAATTTTTGTATGAACTAATTCTTGTGTGAACAAGTTTATGTATTATCTTTATTATTAGTTTTTGTATGGAAAAAAAAATATTTTGCCCCCACTGGAATTACTTTCTGTATCCGTCGCTGATTACACCGGCGTTCAATTAACCATTAAGGATCTTCAAGCACTTCCATCTTTATTGGCTTATTTATATTTATTAGGATCTTCCACCAACTTTGGTTTATTTATTTATTATTAGGGGATTTTTATTGACACACCAATTTTTGATAGGTCGACTCTTTTTTTTTTTTTTAAAAGAAATTGTTAAGGGGTGAACTAAATAAGAGATCATCCCCTTAACAAATAAACATAATTTTACCGTATTACCCATCACTTAACGATTACATTCAATTTTTTTATTTCCACGTTACGTTAGGGTTTAAGTATGGGAACATCACTTCACGACAATGGTCAGTTCGACATGTAGTTGTCGGTTGTTAATCGGTTTCTCGAGGGCATTGTTAAAGAGACTCCACATTTGGTTAAGGGTGAAACAATTTTAATTTATTGTATAATTGTTACAGGGGGTACAAAATAAATTAGCCTCCCCTTATACATATAAATTAAAATTCTAGTATTAATCTCCCTATAATCCTCATTAATATAAACTATTAAACCAATATCCTAATTAATGCTTACAATTTAATGTTGCACATAAAAAAATGGATATAGTTAATGTAATGGGGACACAAAGAAGTTTTGTCGGTGATAAGAAACATCAGATCAGGTAATTAATTATAATTTCATATTGGTATAAGTCAGTTAATTTAAAATATGGCAAATTCTATTTATACACCGTAAATTACTTTACCTACACCATTAAAAAATTAATTAAATTAAAGACAAAAATACCCTTATTAAAAATTAATCAAAACAAAATTAAATAAAAGATCCATATGTCCACATCATTAACTGAAATTTTTATGTGTTATCAAGTGAATTTAATTTAACTTCTATTGAAGCGTTAAGTTTTATTTATATTCTTTCTTGTTATATTCGTGTATAATCAGTTCTAACATTATGCATTCCAAATTAGTCACAAAATAAATTTATAAATGAAGTACTAAAATTAATATGGTTCATTGTGTACCAAGTTCTCAATTTTTTATTATATTTAAACTGGTTTTTAATTTAAAATCAAAATTTAAGTAGATTAATATTTTATTATTCAAAATTTAAAGTTAAATTCTAATATATGAATGATTAAATAAATACAAATCCAATAAAGGATTTGAATTTGAGTTGCAAAAGTAAATTCATTGATTTTAGAAATCAATATTCCTTAGTTTGATCAATGCACATGAGAAAGATACTAAATGAGAAAGTATTTTATTTTATTCAGGCTTGAGAATAATTTGGTAATATGTATGGTGTATACAAAGCAAAAAGTGGTGTATATGATTTAAAAAATTAAGACCGGTGTATCTAAAGCAATTTAAGGTGTACAAATAGAATTTGCCTTAAAATAAATGCATAAATGAAAATTTTAAAAGTAGTGTTTTTTTGAATTCTGTAAACGCGCGTTTGTTTCATTCCATTTGCATCGTATTACAAAGTTAGGGTTTAACATAAGTGATGAACCAGGGATAGTTAGGTCTCTTTTTCTTTTTTTAAAAAATAATCCAAAACCCTCTTAACAAAAAAATATCAAGCTGGTGTCCCCTTAAAATTATATCCCCTTTAACCAAATGTAGAGTCTCTTTAACAATCCCTGTTTCTCGATCCGACTATACTGGATTTTGCAAACTCTAATACAGATATATTTTCGGAGTAGGGTTGTCGAAATTAAAATTAAAATTCGACATTACACTGTCGATTGTATTATTTCGTTGGAGGAAGAACAAATTCATCCAATATTTTCGACAATGGCATGTTGAAGATTTATTTCGGCGGCTCTATGTTGAAGTGAACATACAATATACGTTTTTTTTAATAAATTCAAGTTATTTATTATTTTATTTTTCTGAATCCATGTTGTAAGCAGGTATTATAAATTCAAGTTGTTTCCAATTATGTTGTACGTAGGTATTATTTTATTGCATCCATGTTCATAAAATCAAGTTGTCTCTAAATTCATGCTATACAACATATAGTATTCGACAATTGCATGACGAATTCAAGTTGTCCATTATTTTTTAAATTTTGGAAGATTTCGCCTTGAATTTCTATTTGAATGATTAGAGTTTCATGCTCTAATTTCTTTTCTTTCTGAATGATTTTGTAATGACCCGAAAATTCCCTCATGGGAAATCGCCGGATACACTAACTTTGGGCATACAACACATCAGAACAAATAACAGAAGACTTTTATAAACATTATAATATATTACATCAGAGTACAGAATATCAGAGTACATCGAAATATAATATAGCGAAAGATAAATTACAATAAATGTAATATAATGCAGCGGAAATGAATAAGCTAGCACAGCGGAAGACTATCAATGCTCTGGACACAGCTTTAAGCTTCGATCCAGAATCCTGCTAAAGATATCTGCAAAATAAGCTACTCGACTGCCCGTGTGGAAAATATGGGCACCCGAGTTTGCAAGTGAAACAAACTACGAGTCAGTCATGGGACTGGTATGAGAAATCTTACTTAACCTATTTAAAAATGAGGCTAATCACAGGACCACGCCGCTAACGCGGAACGAGTTTACTCCATTGGATTGCCAGTGCATAAATAAAGTAAATCGTTAAACAACGCAATGTTTTTTAGAAAAATGAAACCATTATAAGACTCAAGTCCCATCACACAATGCAACGCAAACCGGAGGATAGAGTTTTACCTTATAATGGTCAAAAATGCTTGATACGATAAAACAGATTTGATATTATTATTAGTGTATGTATGTTTCAAAAACATTTCAATCATAATGTATCAATAATAGACGGCATAACTACCATATACTATGTCGCCATACTAGTTATACAATCAAAACCGTATGGTGTCGTATTGGAAGTTGGATTTCCATCATGAACCAAGGCAAGAGATAGTCCTTACCGAATTCGAGACAATCTAGCCTACCATGTCTCAGGATTAGAGCTCGAGTGACCCTTGGATCTTCAGGGTCGGTCCACAAATACTTTAGTGGAATAGTTATGCCTGAACAATACGTTTCCCCGCCCTATGGGGCGTAAATATAGAGCCACTAGGGACTCAAAACCGAGGCGCCTCATTCCATCATCCACATAAGTAAAAATATCTGGACTTGTAAAACCCTGACACCGCTTCTGGCTAGAAAGAAACGTATGTCCTACCTGCAGTCCTTCCTCCTGTTTCTGGTTCATATCGGGGTGTGAGGCTCGCGAAGTAACGCTATACACAGTGTTACGCTAATTAAGGTTGTGCTTTGATCATCAACCACAAGGCTCTGTTTTCAACAAAAGCCTTGATCATTTGCATCTTAGCATGCCACATTGTCAATCCATACCATACCATTGATTTCTGCCAATATATAACCTCTGAGCTCGTACGTCTCAGAGAAGGGTGTTAAGCAATAAAATAAATTCTCCGCCACCAAACAGATTTATATTTAGCAGAGATCAACGAATACAGCATAAAGGAATACAACGTCAGACATTCCATCCATTTATAAGTCCGTTCTGGGTCTGAACGAAGCCGGAGACACCTTATTCCTCGTCCCATATGTCCAACACAGGGGAGAGGTTCTCGCATATCCATCGATCTCCAAGTACGTCTGGACGATCACCACTTATTACCTTGTCTTGGGATGCCTCCCAATCAAGACATCAGTAACCATCCAAACGATGTGAAGATCTCCGGTCTTCAACCACCGTCTTCATCTTCGATTTTTAATCGTCGTAGTAATCATTCAGAATGGGTTAAACCCGGTCTTTCCGAATAACCCGCGTATTTTATAATCAATAACAAAGTGCTATAAAAACACATTAAACGCCTCATTCCAATTCAGAATATTCTTTTAAATAAATATTCACATTATTAGGGAAAGGTTCCCATTAATTTTATCAAAGATAAATTCTTTTAAGTTTATTCTTTAATCTTCTTTTTAAAGATTCATTAAAACTCCAATTTGGTTTTAATATCAAAAATCATTACTTTATGATTATTCAACTTTAAGAAATTAATCTTGTCTTTAACTGGGTTAAAGTACCAATGTCATTTAATACACAGTTCACGATAAACCCAAAATCATCTTCCATTAAATATGGAATTTTCATAGAAATCAAATCAATATATAATCGATATAAATTAACATATCATACTAATAATATAAATGGAATAACGGCAAAGCCTTTTAAATTCCATATATAATAACGGTCTTCTTTTATAGAAGCTCATCTCGATTATTACCAAATCGAATTCCATTCAATTCCAATTTAATATATTAAATTGGAAAACTTTACTTTGGAAAATTTCCATTAAATCTTAATAAAATATTTAAAAATTCCAAATTATATTTTCACTGTTAATTGGAAAAGAACGAATGTCGTTAAAAACATAGTTCACAATAAACCCAATTCACATTTCATTTTATTCCAATTACTAAATATAATTGGAAACTCTAAAAATCTTAATTAAAAGACTTATTCTTTTCATACGGGGTTTAAGAACAATGTTATTGAAGACACCATTCATGACAAACCCATAATCCAATTTATTTTATTCCAATTTAATATAAATTAATTGGAAAGCTTCATTAAATCTTAATTTAAAGATTTATTCTAGTTAATAACTAGTTCATTTCGATAAAAACATATTTTTATCTTTTCAAATATGGAATTTTTCATCCAAAATCTTTCCAAATCACTTATTATGATTTTACACAATTTATTAATATTTTTAATAATTTTATCAAGGCCCGTACAGTCGGTTTCCAATAACGGCCACCGAACTGCATCCATAGCGACCTTTTTCAAATTTGATTTGGACATAATTCCAAATCTAACCGTTAGATTTCAAAACTCTTGTATTCATTGGAAAGCTCTTTTCGATACGAACCTAACGGTTCAGGTTTTAGGAGAATCCAACGGACGGATCTCCCGTTACATCAGTTTGAAGTTAATGGTCGAAATTCGCGAACGGTCGCTTCGCTGCGCGTTCTATTCAGGCCATTATATATATAATATATATTATATATATTTCGTCGATTTCCATTTAAATCGTATTTTATAAAATATTTATAAATTCGTTTTAAAACGACTTTAACTTCATTTTCAATTTTAAATCAAAATTGAATATTCTATATCTTTATCATATTAAAACGATAATATTTCCAAAATATTAAATTTTGAAATCACTACTTTTCCATATTCATTATAAATTGAATAAAATCGAATGATAAACCCGTGGGGTTAAAATGGCGTTTCTATACTTAACCCAGCTTCATATTTTTATATTTTTGTGTCCATCCAAAAATGGACATAAAAATCATAGTTTTATTCTTTATTGAATATTATTTTAAAATATTCGTTATTTTAAAATATTCTTATTTTATAATATTCTTTATTTTAAAATATTCTTTATATAAAAATATCCTGAATCGGAATGTGACTCAATCAATTACCATATAATTTCTGTTATATGGATTTCATACATTGCATGTATATAATAATAATGATTAATAATCATTAAACAATCCATTCACATCCAGAGTGAAATTTACAACTGCGTGGGAATTAAAATAAATAAATAACGCTCATCACAGACTGTCAATCCATCGATTGACAACTAAATATTGGGACTAGTGTATGTCAAATATCATCCCAATACCTGTGTGGGGTTTTCAAACAGCAACAATTTATTTAGATAAATCATTGGTTAATAAATCTAACTAATTATAATTCGGTTTGAATTATTTTCTATATAACAAATTTTCACTGTTTAAATTATAAATGGATATTTATAATCTAATTTCAACTGCCATATTAATATTAACATTATTATGATAATGTTTTAATCTAGCACAAATCCTATTTTTAACATACGACCAATTTTCTAATATTGCTAACATATCAATGATAATGTTTTAATCTTTAGCATATTTTTGTATTTCTAACTCATGATCATTTTAATCATTTCTACATGCACTACAAAAATGTAAAATTTATCATTGACATATTTTAACATAACAGTTTTTAATAAAATGACATTTTTATATTAACATGACATTTTCTAATAAAATGACATTTTTATTTCAACATGACATTTTCTAATAAAATGACATTTTTATTTAACATGACAATTTTAAAATTCTACATTTCTAATGGCAAATAAGAAGAGGTATTTATTTTGCATACATTTTTCTATGTATTTTAATGACAAATACAAGAATAATTTATTTGTACACAAATTCAATGTTTCACCATAACAAGTAAAAATGATACTTTTATGTGTTGACAATTCTAATTAAACAAAATGAATAAAAATGACGACTTCATTTTGTTAACAATTCTAGCTTAACAAAATGAATAAAAATGACAATTTCATTTGTGTTGACAATTCTAGTTTAACAAAATAAACAAAAGTGATCTTCTCATTCTTGGTGACAATTCTATTTCAACAAAATTAATATTTTTGCTTTAAGACAAATCTATCTAACAAAAATGTTATTTTTGTTTTAACATAAATCTCCTTAACAAAAATTTATTTTGTGTTTTAACAAAAATTTTTTTGACAAAAATGTTATTTGTATATTGACACAAATCTATTTGACAAAAATGTTATTTTTGTTCTAACTCGATTCTAATTAACAAAAATGTAATTTTTGTTTCAACCATTATATTTTGACAAAAATGACAAATTTGGTTTCAACTATTATAATTCAACAAAATGATATTTTAATTCACATAACATTATTCTAACAAAATGATATTTTTAATTAACATAACATTATTCTAACAAAATGATATTTTTAATATGACAATTCTAAATCAACATAAAAATGATGTGACAATTTCATTTCAACAAAAATGTTCATTTTGTTTCAACTATTCTATTTTGACAAAATTGTAAATTTTATCTTCAATTATTCTATTTTGACGAAATTGTAAATTTTATCTCAACTATTTTATTCAACAAAAATTGATAATTTTGTTTCAATAATTAGGTTTCAACAAAAATGATATATTTTTGTCTTATTATTTTCTTACAACTAAATGTCCTTTTTATTTAACAAATCATGTTTCTACATAAGATTATTATTCATTAACATGCTAAGGATGATAATTTTGACTAATAAAAAAAAAATTAACAAATGAATCTTTATATTCTAAATTAACATGATGTAGACAATATGTTTAACGAACAACATATATTTTGATCCAATAAATCAATCACAATCAAATCAATCAATCTAAATTTTACATGGAGCATATATTTAATATTACAATCAAAATCAATATAAATATAAATATAAATATATATTTATATTTTATTTTAAATCGAGAAATCTTACCTTGATCGGTTGATTTTAATAAAATTAAACAGCATTTAATTTTACTAGAAATTCCAACTGCTTCTGTTCTTGTCCAAAGTTGTTCCATCATGTAGTGTTTGAAATTACGATTCCAACGCTTCCGACCACATCAAATTCTGATTTGATTTGCAGAAGATATCAACGTTTGAATATTTGATTTCATAAAGGATTAATTAAATATATATAATTAACTTCTAATTACTTTACTAATCTCCTCCTTCCTGATCCCTCTTCGCAGTTAAACAAACCCATAGTCGCCTTTGTATACCTCCCGTCGCACGCTAACCGGAGCCACTGGAACATGATCCACCATCACCTCGCCCTCCGTCTTCATGTGCGCCACCCACGGCCACGCCATGGGTCCACTAGCCCCCTCAGGTTCACCAAAACGGCCGCAAAGTCCGACCCTTTAAACCCCAAATTCTCTCACGTCGGAGCACCAGGGATGATCAACTTCGTATGGAATTATAGAGCTTGGAAATCTCTACTGTTTTGGTTTTGGATTCATGTATTAATTCGGTCTAAATTGTGAGAAATTAGGGAATTATTTTTGGAGGTTCTCAGCCATGAAAATAGCTGATGGCGGCGGCTTGAATATCGTGACTAGGGTTAGGGTTGTTAGGCCTAGTGTATTTATAATATTATTTTAATTAATTCTCCAATTTAAAAAAAAGCTCGTTAACCTATACAAACTCCAAATCCAGTCCAGCGAATGTCGCCCCTAGCCAAATACCTCTATTCCAGACACAATGGACTAGGTCTCGTCAGCCCATTCGATCGTTTCAGTCCTCTTTTCTTTAATTTAAAATATAAATCATTTAGTTATTTAATTTTATCGTATATTTTAGTTTACCGGGGTCACATAGTGACTCCAAAAATTAGAGAAAAATTATTACTAGCTTTGTTTTGATGATACGGTCCTAAAAAAATTAATTTCGTCGAATTTGGAGACTGTTTGAAAAATGGCCATCTTCTGGTCGATCCTAATTGACTGAAATTGACAAAACAAGTTTATATTTGTCACGCCCACATATTAATTCCAAAAATTATGAAAATTGGAATCTAGCAATAATTTGATATTCCGGATCCAACCAAAGTGGTTTCGTCGAAAATGGAGGTCGTTTGCAAAACGGCTATTTTTAATATTAATATATATATATATATATATATTCCATAGCGACTATTCTGAATTTTAAACTGGACATAACTTTTTATTCCCGCTATGAAATCTCAATTTTTCATATTCATTATAAAGAGATTTTTAAATAGATTTAAGTATTTTTGGTTTTGCTGAAATCCGATTTATTTTGAATCCTGTACATTTTGTCAAAGTTCAAATTCAAATTTTCAAACTACCATGCTAATTTAAACTCCTTTTATAATTAAATTAAATATATTCATTCTAACTTCCATTTAAATAAATTTTTAATTGTTATTATTTAAAATAAATTATTTTAAATATTCAAAATCCATTAAAATTTCTAAAATAAAAATTTTAAATTGGTTCTGATTTTCCGGGGTGTTACAGATTTGTTCGGTGCTGGCATGAAAGGGTAATAGTGGGAGATGAAATTGTCTTGAAAAATATGTTTGTGTGCCCCTAAACAATCTAAAACATGATGAAGTATTTTTTTTAAAAAGCCCCCCCTTAATAAAAGTTGGAGTGTCAATAACAATATACCCTATTATTACTAGTATAACCGGAACGTGAAAAACCGACCATTTAATTATGTAATTAAAAGAAAATAAATCTTTGCATTACAAATAAATAAAACAAATATTGCTAAATACTGTGGTGTGCAGATCTTCCAAAAAAATTTAAATTATGAACTATGAAGTTTCATGAACCTCAAAGATGTAAAATTTCGTTACTCTATATTCAACGTTGCTTTGGCAGTATTAAGGCGTTAGTTTCTCAACATAGTGATATTTGATATGCGGCTGCATTATCTCATGAATCACAAGTATTTAGGTTGCGGCCCATTACGTTATATCTGTGTATATATTACATCAAGCCATTGTATCAATAATTTAACATTTATATTTTGCAATAAGAAAATTAGTTTTACATTGCAAAGCTTTTATGGTATCAGAGCACCTGCCTAACGGCGTCGATTCTTTCATCACCACTAGCATTTCTGCATCACGTCTGATCTGCTGCATTATCTGCACAAGTTGATCAGAGATTATTGGTGTAAAATACTCCTCGGAGAGATCTCATCACCGGAGTTTATACCCTTTTTCTCAAGAAACGGTGATGTATCTGTTCTTACTATTTTCCTGCCATGCCAAGGAAAGATCAGAGTTGTTTCATCATTTCTCTCTTGGCTGCATCGAGTTCTTGATCATCAGAGCGGTGGTGCTCTTCATCTGATCTCTGACCAACCATTCATTTACTCATACCATCATTTCTTGTAGAAATCATAGCAAATTATCTTCTGATTGTCACTGCCGCAACTTCTTGGCTCCAGTATAGTTTTTTCCTGCCTCGCTAATTCATTGCTATAAGACCACTCGATTCAAGATTTGTTTTATTTGATTTTCTCACATCCATCTAGCCATGGCAGGCAATGACGATAAGGTCACCTTCGCAACATCAAGAAACAATGTTGATGAAGCTAAAACATCTGTCACCACCCTGATTAAACCAAAAACCAAGTGATCACCATACCACTCGACGAAGACAACTTCATCTTGTGGAAATACAAAGATGACTATTGTAACAACCCGTATTTTCCATAACCTGTTATAACATAAATCGAGGCAGAATTTAATTTCTAAATCTGAATCAAGAGAAACCGGCTACGCCATCGCGTTCGTCTCGGAAAAATACGCGAAATAGAGTCCGAGTTTTCGAAAATCGGAGTCCGTATGACCCGATTAAGGCCCAACGAAGTTTTCAGAAAATTTCTAAGTAAAAACAGATTTCAAATTCAAACTTGAATATGGAAAAATTGGGCCAGTTGGGCCAGGCGGGAAAATTCCCGCCACAGTACCCAAGTCGACAGCCCTGTCGACTTGGGAGTCGACTGGGTCTGACCAGGTCGACAGCCCTGTCGACTTGGCTGTCGACTTGGCTCAGACGACCAGTCCTGCCTGGTGCACCATTTTGAGAATGTGTTGAGCTAGGGGGCCAGATTCGGTTTAGAGGGTTGAGATTGGAACTAGGGTTTAATCCTATGGTCTAAAACACTTGCCTAATCTATAAATAAGACCCTAACCTACCCTAAATCATCACTAATCTATCCTACAACTAAACTATGGCAAAATCAATCCTCTCATGGCCTCCACTCTCTTCATAAATTCCTAAATCAATTTTTAAGTGATTTTCCATGCATACAAGTATTTTTAGACTTGTATGATCCTCTTTAGCTTGCATTCAACTCAAGTTGCTATATTTGCATCATAAAGGAAGAGTCTTGATCAATCTTGCTTGCATTTTGGGGTTTTATTGGTTGCATAAGGGTTTTCTTACAATTGCTATACTCATTTGAGTCCCCATAAGCATTGTAAGCCTATTTCTACCCTTGTATTTTAACTATGAAGTTAATATGTTATGTTGCAAGTTGAGTTTGGGGTTAATCATGATATGTGCTTTTGATCTTATGATGTTATGCATAAGCTTACTCTATGCATGTTAGGAAAGTCATTACCTTGGCTTTATGCATAGAAAGATATGATCTTTGGTTGGAAATGTTGCATGAAGCAACTTTGAAACTCTCATAACCCTTGTATTAACATGCATATAATGTTATATGCATGTCACTAGCCCTTATCTCATGCCATATATGGCCATGTTCCGCCTATTTGCCAAGTTTGATGTTATGCATGCATATGAACCTTATGCAAGTTGAAACCATGTTATGCATGCATATGAACACTATGCAAGTTAAAATGATGTTATGCATACTTATGAATATTTTGCAAGTTGATAACATGATATGTAATTGTATGATCACATCTTTGTCTCATATGCCACCATGTTTAACTTGTGGCTCCAACACCTTTATGTCATGGTTATGCCAAGTTCCCTCTTTCTATCCTTTATGCGCTATTGTGATATGTAAGCGATGGGATTGCGTTTGGGGTTGGGTAAACTTAAAAGACATAAAAACATAAGCTTGGGAATTTACCTATTAAGTTAGGTCTACCCATTGGGAATTTACCTATTAAGTTAGGTCTACCCAATTGCTTGAAAACTTGTAATGTGTTTTGGAAACATGATGGACATGACACTTAGAAAACATGAGAATGGCCAACTCGAGGTTGGGTTGAGCTTGTAGCATAAATCTACCCGGAACCGACCGGCTTAACTAGTGGCTACAAGCAATAGGACCCAATGTGAGTAGTTGGTCATGTTGCACGTGAAACCCGAGGTTAGACTAAGTTGTGGTGTAAACCTACCCGGACCCGCCCGGCCTAACTAGTAACCACAACAAGGTCTAATGTGAGAGGTTGGGTGCATTAAATTAATTAATGCCACATGGTAGGGTTAAGTCATGGACCGCTTGAATACTTAACCAATTAAACACGATGGGTTGGTAGGGTTAAGTCATGAACCTTGGGTACACTTAACCAACTTGGTACTTGGATGAGTTGGGTTAACCACGTTTAACCCATTAAGGAAACCCTAGTTACGTGGTCCTTTGCACCAGTAACCCTCTTGGTTGTATCATGATACCCTAGGCACTAGGCTAGGGTGGGGCACGATTACTGGGATGACATGTAAGCGGCCAAAACGACGGCTGAGTAGGTGCGCCGGTGTAGGTTCAGGCGGGCCATGGTCGTGCACATGGTCCGTAGTTGAAAAAGCAAGCACGGGCACCCGTAGGTTTAAACTGTGCGTGCTTGGTTCGTGTCAGTGGTTGACATCCTAGGACTTGATACACCCTAGGGTGGACCTAGCACAGTTTAGCTACACTTCGTAGTTGGGCCGTATGACACCGACTCTTGACGAGTTAGGCTTTAGGGAGCCGATCGACTAGACCGTGCTAGTTGGACCTTGGTTTTGGATCATTCATGATGTTGGGCCAAACTTGGGCCTGGGGATCACTTCTTGGTTACACTTGACATGACTTGTAATACTAGTACACTTGGTGCAAACCTCAACCTTGTATATGCGGTGCCACACTTAGTCTATCTTGTTAACTTTTCACCCTGTCAGTTATCATCCTATGACTCATCCTTGTTTACATATACAGTTAACTTTATTAGTTGTTGTACAATAGTAGGTAGGACTTACCAGTCTTTTGACTGACCCATTTTCTTTCGCCTCTTTTCTTTCGTTTCCCCCCCCCAGGTTTACAGGGTGGGAATACCTGCACTTAGCTTGGATCTTAGTCGCTTTTCTTGGATAGCTCATGTATGCTTTGGGACTTGAGCTTGCTATGGTTTTCTACCTCGGGGATAGCTACTTTATGTTTTCCTTTCCAGTTTCTAGTTTTATGTTTCTAGACTTTGTTTATGGAAAAATAATGATCAAGTACTGTGCTGTAACTTAACTTATGGTTTTGATATGCTAGTTTTATCAGCGGCTATATTTACTCTGTTTTATATGTTCTGTCTTGTGATATCTGCATGCATGTTTACCTTGTTTAAACGCCCCTCCAAAGTCAGTGCCCTTGCAAGAGCGGCACTGGCGAAGGTGGGGTGTTACATTTGGTATCAGAGCATAAGGTTTACGAGATTGGAGCAAAAAGGGTTTTAAAGTTACTTTTAAAAGCTATTTTCAAAACCAATTAAGTATTTTCCAAAGAAAAGTCTAGTTTATTTTGAAAGGCTATCCCCCAAGAGCCATAAGCACTACCCTTCGTTTCCTCATTCTAAATCTATCTTTTCCTTTTTCAGCATGGCCGATCTCAATCTTCCTGAGGGAGTCACCATTCCCGGATGGTTCCGGAGATACTTGGAAGCTAGGGCCAACAATGCAGGTCCAGCAACCACTCCCACTATCACTGAGGTTCCACCCCCTCCTCCTCCTCCTCAGCAACCACAAGCCGATTTCGCCAAGGTTTGCAAGGACTTCAAGGCAATGGGTGGCAAAAATTTTATTGGGACGGAGACTTTTGTGGAAGCAAGAAATTGGTTGAAGGAGACCGAAGATCTCTTTGCCATCTTTGATATAGAGGACCGTAGAAAGGTTCTGTTGGCGGTTTGGCTACTAAAGGAGGAAGCTTCTTATTGGTGGGAGGTCACCAGTGCTACTAGGCCCGTAGAAACCTGGGCCGACTTTAGGGCAAGGTTTGGGCTTAAGTTTTTATCGTCTGTAGAGGCAAATTTGCAACTAGAGAAGTTCATAGCCTTGAAGCAAGGAGACATGACGGTGAGAGAATATGTGAATAAGTTCAACCAGCTTGCCCGATTCGGTTTGGACATGGTCAATACTCCCGAGAAGAAGGCTCTACGTTTTGCACGAGGGTTAAATGAGCCATTACAAGGTCTAGCCATGTCACACATACCCATGGGGGCCACTTTCGAGAGCCTAGTAGACATGGCATTGCTGCAGGGAGAGGATAAGAATGGGAAGAAAGAAGTCAAGCCCAATGAGACTCAGCCTAAGAAGACAGACTCCAAGTGGGGAGGGAATCAGAGTAATCAGAACAATAAGAACAACAAGAATGACAAGGGCAACAAGAACAAGGCAAAGGAAACGAGAAAGTGCAACTTCTGTGGGATTGTTGGGCACGTAGTCAAGGACTGTAGGAAGAAGAAAAGGAAATTAGGTGGGTGCTTTCACTATGGAGAGATGGGACATTTTAGCAAGGAATGCCCTAGGAAGCAGGGGCATGGACAGACTCAACGTGCAGGTTCATCTGGAGGGCAAGTGCATGCTCTCAACGCCGCTCCAGTTCAGGACCGAGGTACTATTTCTGTGGAAAGTCTTGTTTATATTTCTGGTTTTCCTATTCGCACTTTGTTTGATTCTGGCGCATCGCATACCTTTATTTCTTCTGATATTGTTGAAAGTTTGCACCTAAGTACTAGTCTTGTTGAGGATCCCGTTAGTGTTTCAAATCCGATTGGGGGTTCAGCCCATTTATCTATGATCTGTATGGATTTGAGGATTTCTATCTTGACCGTGGAATTCTCGTGTGATGCTTATGTTCTCGGGTTTACGGGATACGGGTTGATCTTGGACATGGATTGGTTGTCCAGCTATGGGGCCATTCTCGATTGTGAGCATAGGGTGGTGAGACTCATGACTCGCCTTGGTAATACCCTAGAGATTTCTTGCAACCCGCTAGATCCCGTCATGCTATGTTATCTTGAATCTCTTGACTCGTCCATCGACGATCTGCAATCTGTAAAGGTGGTTCGAGAATACCCTGATGTCTTTGAAGAAGTTAAGGGGTTACCCCCTAAGCGAGAGATAGATTTCCGCATTTATCTGGTTGATAATGCTAAGCCAGTCTCCTTACCAGTTAGGCACATGGCCCCGCGTGAAAGGAGAGAGCTCAGTAAGCAAATCAAGGAGCTTCTTGAGAAGAATTTTATTAGGCGAAGCATTTCTGAATGGGGTGCTCCTGTGGTGTTCGCCACTAAGGCGGACGGCTCGCTTCGTCTATGTGTTGATTATCGAGAGTTGAACAAGCTGACCAAGAAGAATAGGCATCCATTACCGAGGATAGATGATCTCTTCGACCAGCTTGTTGGTGCTTCTGTTTTCTCTCAGCTTGATTTAGCCACCGGATTTCATCAGCTTAGAGTGGCCGAATACAGCATTGATAAGACTGCATTTAGGACTCCAGACGGATTCTTTGAATGGCTTGTCATGCCATTCGGTTTGACTAATGCACCCGCCTACTTCGTAGATTTGATGAGTAGGGTGTTCAGGGAGTTCCTTAACAAGTTTGTTGTTGTCTTCGTGGATGATATTCTGATCTTTTCAAAAGACGAGGAAGAGCATGCTAGACACCTCAAGGAGGTGATGGATACGCTTAGAGCCCATCAGTTGAAAGCCAAGTTCTCCAAATGCCACTTTTGGAGAAAGGAGGTCCGGTTTCTTGGGCATATAGTTTCTAAGCAGGGTATAGCTGTGGATCCCGCTAAAGTGGTTGCAGTTCAAGACCGGAAGACTCCTAAGAATGCAACCGAAGTGCGAAGCTTTCTTGGTCTGGCAGGCTACTATAGGAAGTTCATTAGAGACTTCGCCAAGATTTCGGCCCCTCTCACTAGATTGACGAAGAAGAACTTAGTCTTTGCATGGGACTTAGAGTGTGAGCTTGCTTTTCAAAGGCTAAAAAGGGCCCTTACCACAGCTCCAGTTTTGGCATTACCCGATGGCAGTAAGATGTTTACCGTGTACACCGATGCATGTGGCACGGGGTTAGGCGCCGTTCTGATGCAGGAGGGAAGAGTGATATGTTATGGGGGTAGGCAACTTAAAATTCATGAAAAGAACTATCCCACTCATGACCTGGAGTTAGCAGCGATTGTCTTTGCACTCAAGTCCTGGCGCCACTATCTTTTAGGCGAAAGGTTTGAGTTGTACACTGATCACAAATCACTCAAGTATCTCTTCTCGCAGAAAGATCTGAATCTTAGGCAGCAAAGGTGGATGGAATTCTTGGCATCATATGACTTCGAGATAGCTTATACCCCTGGCAAGGGTAATGTAGTGGCGGATGCACTAAGCAGGAAAAGTTGACTTTGAGTCCCTTGTTTGTTGAGATGAAGAGCCTAGAGTTCCTAGCAACCTTTGATTTCACGACAGCTGTTGAGTCGATGACAGGGTCGTTAGCATCTCTCGAGCTTAGACCCACCCTTCTTGATCAAGTAGGGACTTCGCAGAAGGAAGACCCACAGATAGTTGAGATCATGGGTAAGTTGATTCGTGGCGAGACATCTAGTCACCTTGCTAGATATACTGTTGATGACAAGGGTTGGCTAAGGCGTGATGGGAGACTCTGCGTTCCACAAGTGGGAGATTTGATGCATAAAGTTCTCGAAGAGGCACATCACTCAAAAATGACTATACACCCTGGTGGAGATAAGATGTATAGGGATATGAAGCGCATTTTCTTTTGGCCTGGAATGAAGAAGGATGTGGCAGAGTATGTTTCAAAGTGCATGGTGTGCCAACGAGTAAAAGCTGAGTCGAAGAAACCAGGTGGGCTATTACATCCATTGGAGGTCCCGCAATGGAAGTGGGAGAGCGTCTCTATGGACTTTGTGGATGGATTGCCTAGATCAAGAAAAGGGAATTCGAGCATATGGGTCATAGTCGATCGACTTACGAAGAGTGCTCACTTCATCCCAGTAAAGAGCAAAAGGACCGCATCATGGCTGGCGTCTGTTTATCTTCGAGAAATAGTAAGATTGCATGGGGTCCCTTCTAGCATAGTCAGCGATCGTGACCCAATCTTCACTAGCCAATTCTGGAATAGTTTCCAGGAAGCGATGGGTACGCAATTGAATCTAAGTACAGCCTATCACCCCCAGACGGATGGCCAAACCGAAAGGGTGAATAGAGTGCTAGAAGACCTTCTGAGGCTTTGTGTTCTTGATTTTGGTGGTACTTGGGAAGACCACCTTCCTCTTGTGGAGTTTGCTTACAACAATAGCTATCAAGCTAGCATAGGGATGGCACCATTCGAAGCTTTATATGGGAGGCCGTGTAGGTCACCATCTTGTTGGTGGGAGACAACAGATAAGCTTGTACTTGGGCCCGATATGATACGGGACACATCTGAGAAAGTTGAATTGGTGAGAAGACGGATGAAAGCGACCCAAGATAGACAGAAATCCTATGCTGATAAGCGAAGGACAGATTTGGAGTTCGAAGTTGGAGACATGGTTTTCGTGAAGGTTTCTCCTTTGCGTAATGTGGTTCGCTTCGGAGCAGTTGGGAAGCTGGCACCCAGATTCGTAGGACCCTTCCCTATTATAGAGAGAGTTGGGAAGATGGCTTATAAAGTGCAATTGCCCGAGAAGCTATCCGGAGTGCATAATGTCTTTCATGTCTCGCATCTCCGAAAGTGCCTACATGAGTCCGCTGAGGTGGTTGAACCTAGCATTCTTGAAGACGTGGAGGTAGAGAAAGAGGCAACCTTGAGGAGAGCTCCGATTCGCATTTTGGGAACGGAGATCAGAAAGCTAAGGAATCGAGAAGTCAAATTGGTGAAGGTTCAGTGGAGTGAAGCCGAAGAGGATGCAACTTGGGAGACAGAGGAGAAGATGCTTGGGCTTTATCCATTTCTTTTTGAGGGTACATTCTCGATCTCTTTTCCTCTTTAGCATACCTTTCTTTTGCTATCCATGTTTATCCTGTTTATCTTGTAACTTTGTCAATCTTGTCATGAGAACCTTAGGTAGAAACCCCTTGGACGAAACATGTATTTGAAACATGTTATGCTTGATGGTTGCAAGTGGTTGCAAGTGTTTGCAAGTGGATACTCGTGGATGCATGATACACATTAGGCACTAAGATCGGCTCACACACTTTCATATTGCATATGCATGAGTGCTTATACTTATTCATGGCTGAAACTTGTTATGCTATCACATGGATGTTGCATATGGATGTATGTGATGTGCACACATATAGATGTTATACATTATGTTAGGAATTGCATACATATGGATTCATTTCACTAACATAATTTGCATTGATGATATTTGCATTAGATAAGGACATATACACACACCTTTGCATATGTTCATACAGCATTTGGAATCTTGTAAGGACAATGATTGCTCGTGGATGATGTTTTGAGTAGATGGATGATTGGATGGTAGGATACGTTCTTCCTAACTTGAAGATTTCGGGGACGAAATCCTTTTAAGGAGGGGAGAATGTAACAACCCGTATTTTCCATAACCTGTTATAACATAAATCGAGGCAGAATTTAATTTATAAATCTGAATCAAGGAAAACGGGCTACGCCATCGCGATCGTCTCGGAAAAATACGCGAAATAGAGTCCGAGTTTTCGAAAATCGGAGTCCGTATGACCCGATTAAGGCCCAACGAAGTTTTCAGAAAATTTCTAAGTAAAAACAGATTTCAAATTCAAACTTGAATATGGAAAAATTGGGCCAGTTGGGCCAGGCGGGAAAATTCCCGCCACAGTACCCAAGTCGACAGCACTGTCGACTTGGGAGTCGACTGGGTCTGACCAGGTCGACAGCCCTGTCGACTTGGCTGTCGACTTGGCTCAGACGACCAGTCCTGCCTGGTGCACCATTTTGAGAATGTGTTGAGCTAGGGGGCCAGATTCGGTTTAGAGGGTTGAGATTGGAACTAGGGTTTAATCCTATGGTCTAAAACACTTGCCTAATCTATAAATAAGACCCTAACCTACCCTAAATCATCATTAATCTATCCTACAACTAAACTATGGCAAAATCAATCCTCTCATGGCCTCCACTCTCTTCATAAATTCCTAAATCAATTTTTAAGTGATTTTCCATGCATACAAGTATTTTTAGACTTGTATGATCCTCTTTAGCTTGCATTCAACTCAAGTTGCTATATTTGCATCATAAAGGAAGAGTCTTGATCAATCTTGCTTGCATTTTGGGGTTTTATTGGTTGCATAAGGGTTTTCTTACAATTGCTATACTCATTTGAGTCCCCATAAGCATTGTAAGCCTATTTCTACCCTTGTATTTTAACTATGAAGTTAATATGTTATGTTGCAAGTTGAGTTTGGGGTTAATCATGATATGTGCTTTTGATCTTATGATGTTATGCATAAGCTTACTCTATGCATGTTAGGAAAGTCATTACCTTGGCTTTATGCATAGAAAGATATGATCTTTGGTTGGAAATGTTGCATGAAGCAACTTTGAAACTCTCATAACCCTTGTATTAACATGCATATAATGTTATATGCATGTCACTAGCCCTTATCTCATGCCATCTATGGCCATGTTCCGCCTATTTGCCAAGTTTGATGTTATGCATGCATATGAACCTTATGCAAGTTGAAACCATGTTATGCATGCATATGAACACTATGCAAGTTAAAATGATGTTATGCATACTTATGAATATTTTGCAAGTTGATAACATGATATGTAATTGTATGATCACATCTTTGTCTCATATGCCACCATGTTTAACTTGTGGCTCCAACACCTTTATGTCATGGTTATGCCAAGTTCCCTCTTTCTATCCTTTATGCGCTATTGCAATATATAAGCGATGGGATTGCGTTTGGTGTTGGGTAAACTTAAAAGACATAAAAACATAAGCTTGGGAATTTACCTATTAAGTTAGGTCTACCCATTGGGAATTTACCTATTAAGTTAGGTCTACCCAATTGCTTGAAAACTTGTAATGTGTTTTGGAAACATGATGGACATGACACTTAGAAAACATGAGAATGGCCAACTCGAGGTTGGGTTGAGCTTGTAGCATAAATCTACCCGGAACTGACCGGCTTAACTAGTGGCTACAAGCAATAGGACCCAATGTGAGTAGTTGGTCATGTTGCACGTGAAACCCGAGGTTAGACTAAGTTGTGGTGTAAACCTACCCGGACCCGCCCGGCCTAACTAGTAACCACAACAAGGTCTAATGTGAGAGGTTGGGTGCATTAAATTAATTAATGCCACATGGTAGGGTTAAGTCATGGACCGCTTGAATACTTAACCAATTAAACACGATGTGTTGGTAGGGTTAAGTCATGAACCTTGGGTACACTTAACCAACTTGGTACTTGGATGAGTTGGGTTAACCACGTTTAACCCATTAAGGAAACCCTAGTTACATGGTCCTTTGCACCAGTAACCCTCTTGGTTGTATCATGATACCCTAGGCACTAGGCTAGGGTGGGGCACGATTACTGGGATGACATGTAAGCGGCCAAAACGACGGCTGAGTAGGTGCGCCGGTGTATGTTCAGGCGGGCCATGGTCGTGCACATGGTCTGGAGTTGAAAAAGCAAGCACGGGCACCCGTAGGTTTAAACTGTGCGTGCTTGGTTCGTGTCAGTGGTTGACACCCTAGGACTTGATACACCCTAGGGTGGACCTAGCACATTTTAGCTACACTTCGTAGTTGGGCCGTATGACACCGACACTTGACGAGTTAGGCTTTAGGGAGCCGATCGACTAGACCGTGCTAGTTGGACCTTGGTTTTGGATCATTCATGATGTTGGGCCAAACTTGGGCCTGGGGATCACTTCTTGGTTACACTTGACATGACTTGTAATACTAGTACACTTGGTGCAAACCTCAACCTTGTATATGCGGTGCCACACTTAGTCTATCTTGTTAACTTTTCACCCTGCCAGTTATCATCCTATGACTCATCCTTGTTTACATATACAGTTAACTTTATTAGTTGTTGTACAATAGTAGGTAGGACTTACCAGTCTTTTGACTGACCCATTTTCTTTCGCCTCTTTTCTTTCGTTCCCCCCCCCAGGTTTACAGGGTGGGAATACCGGCACTTAGCTTGGATCTTAGCAGCTTTTCTTGGATAGCTCATGTATGCTTCGGGACTTGAGCTTGCTATGGTTTTCTACCTCGAGGATAGCTACTTTATGTTTTCCTTTCCAGTTTCTAGTTTTATGTTTCTAGACTTTGTTTATGGAAAAATAATGATCAAGTACTATGCTGTAACTTAACTTATGGTTTTGATATGCTAGTTTTATCAGCGGCTATATTTACTCTGTTTTATATGTTCTGTCTTGTGATATCTGCATGCATGTTTACCTTGTTTAAACGCCCCTCCAAAGTCAGTGCCCTTGCAAGAGCGGCACTGGCGAAGGTGGGGTGTTACAACTATTAAAAGGTTATGACCTTCAAGATTTTGTAAAAGGGACCATCACCATCCCACCAGTCATGACTATTAACAAAGAAAGAAGAACTATCAGCAACCCAGACCATACTACGTATAAAAAACAAGACAGTCTATTATCATCTTGGTTACTCGCATTGATTAGTGCTAGTTTATTATCTCAAATTGCGGGATGTATCGCACGAAATATAGACAACAATACAAGAGATATTCAACTCGCAGTCATCAAGGAGGATAATGTATTATCGAAGAGAATTGCAAAATGGCTGAAAAGAAGACACGAGTATGAGATATTATATAACTAAAGTGAAGACTCTTTGTGATAATTTAAATGTCGTAAGACACAGATTTTCAGACAGCGGACAAATCTTGGTTCTTACAAATGGTTTAGACCACGAATACGAGTAATTAGTGATATATATATATATCAACTCAAAGAACTCTACCCAACTTATAGTTTGTTCGCTAAGCCTTGCTGGCACATGAAGGGAGAGCCGAGGAAAGAAAAGCCATGCAAAATGAATACTCAGTTAATTACGCTGCAAATTCAAGAAATAAGAACCAACAAAGAAACACATCCAATCAAAATAAACAAGATACTACAGGTCTTAGAGGAAACACTACATAGAGAGGAAGGGGCAGAGGCAGATGGAATGGCAACGACAGAGTAAAATGCCAAATATGTGAAAAAGTTGGGCACATAGCTAGCAAGTGCTACTTTCTATTTAACTCTAAATACAACGTGTCTCAGCAAAACAGTGCAAATCAGAGAGCACAGAATGCAAATATGGTGCAACTTAACATTCAAAATAGATCTAACACTACACCAAAACAGTGGATACCCAACAAGTATAGGTGTTACAAATAATTTCTGTAACACTTTTATGTGTCACCAACGGCCTGTGAGGAACTTCCTGTAACACTTATACGTGTTACAAGCAGAGTAACTGCTAACACTTATAAGTGTTACAAACATATTTATTGCTAACACTTATAAATGTTGGAACTATAATATATGGTAACACTTATAAGAGTTACAAACATATTCATTGCTAACACTTATAAATGTTGGAACCATAAGATATGGTAACACTTATAAGAGTTACAAACATATTCATTGCTAACACTTATAAATGTTGGAACTATAAGATATGGTAACACTTATAAATATCAGTATCATAATCCTACTAACTCTTATAAATGTTGGCATACATAAATTGCTAACACTTATATAACATGTTTTTATGATTTTCAATCACATATATAATTCAACATATCAATTCAAATAAAAGTATTTGGTACACTTCCATATTTCAAATTCAATAATGTCACTTTTGCATAATGCTTTCAATTTCAAAATACCATAATATCAAGTTCAAATTACAAAAAACAATACAAAGTTTTACTAAAGATACATAGAATTTTAGATATTATGAAGGCGAAACAGGGACCATATCACAAAGCCGCCATCTGAAAATTCACAAAGCTTGTAGTGTCCGTTTTGAGGACCATCGTAAATTGGTGCTTCCGGATCTAAAACTTCTGTTATCCAAACAACTTTCTCAACATCTGGCACTATCTCTCTAAAATGACACATGGTTTGCGTACCAATATAAGCTTTTGCTACATTCCTCTTCATATCTTGTGATAATAGCATTACAAATTGTTTTCCTTTTGTTGATGATCCAACATCATTTGTCGGAATAACCGAATTATCAATTCCAACGTTCGGTGTAGATTTATCCAAATTAGAAGCGGTTTCTGTCATAGGTGTCATAACACCACCATTAACGTTATGTTGCAATCCCGGTGCCATAGTAAGAAAGGATGAAACAAATGATTTAAGAGCATCGTTGATTTGGATTGACACTTGACTTGCCACTTGACTTGCAACTTGATTTTGTAATTCCATAGACCATTGACGAAAATCATCCTTCTTATTCTTGTCGGCAATTGCTTTTGATGCTTGCATCATCTTTACGTGCTTTACGGAAGAAGAGGAGCTAATTGCATGACAATAATTTTTCCTTTTATCAGAACCAAAAACTTTGGCGATAGGATCATTGTCAAGATCAAACATGTTTGCATGCTCGTTGCTATTACATTCCAAATCCTATTTTTTTCCTCCTCCTCCACAAGTGCCTACAAAATATAAACGCACTCAGTTTTACAGAAATAACAAATTGCAAAACTGATAAATAACATCTTGTATTAACTAACTGAACAAGGATTTGCTTACTGATCAAACATATTTGCAAAACTGAATATTGCTCAGTTTGTCGCGAAACTGGGCAATGCTCAGTTTCAGTTTCGATAACTCGAAACTGAGCATTGCTCAGTTTCAGTTTCGAGAACTCAGAACTGGGCAATGCTCAGTTTCAGTTTCGAGAACTCGAAACTGAAACTGAACAATGATCAGTTTCAGTTTCGAGTTCTCGAAACTGAAACTGAACAATGATCAGTTTCAGTTTCGAGTTCTCGAAACTGAAACTGAATATTGCTCAGTTTCAGTTTCGAGTTCTCGAAACTGAAACTGAAACTGAACATTTCTCAGTTTCAGTTTCGAGTTCTCGAAACTGAAACTGAACATTGCTCAGTTTCAGTTTCGAGTTCTCGAAACTGAAACTGAACATTTCTCAGTTTCAGTTTCGAGTTCTCAAAACTGAAACTGAACATTGCTCAGTTTCAGTTTCGATTTCTCGAAACTGAAACTGAGCATTGCCCAGTTTCGAGTACTCGGAACTCGAAACTGAGCATTGCTCAGTTTCAGTTTCGCAGTTTCGAGAACTCGAAACTGAACATTGCTCAGTTTCAGTTTCGAGTTCTCGAAACTGAAACTGAACATTGCTTAGTTTCAGTTTCGAGTTCTCAAAACTGAAACTGAACATTGCCCAGTTTCGAGTAGTCGGAACTCGAAACTGAGCATTGCTCAGTTTCAGTTTCTCAGTTTCGAGAACTCGAAATTGAAATTGAGCATTGCTTAGTTTCAGTTTCGAGTTCTCGAAACTGAAACTGAGCATTGCCCAGTTTCGAGTACTCGGAACTCGAAACTGAGCATTGCTCAGTTTCAGTTTCGAGTTCTCGACAGTTTCGAGTTCTCAAAACTGAAACTGAGCATTGGCCAGTTTCGAGTACTCGGAACTCGAAACTGAGCAATGCTCAGTTTCAGTTTCGAGAACTCGAAACTGAGCAATTCTCAGTTTCAGTTTCGAAAACTCGAAACTGAGCATTGCTCATAAAAGATTATCCGTGTAAGAATGCTCTAACTTTAGCCTACTCGTCAACATGCCATCAAACAATTTATATCAAAACATGTACTTGTTATAGCGGTTTCTATCTTATGCAAATAAATTTATTACATATACAAAGTTCACGATATAGGCTCAAAATAAGCTACAACAATATATGTCATGTCCAAATCTTCATCAGTTACACTTGGTTTTCGACCAACTATATATATATATATGTGATGGTCCAATGCTGTGAAAGATGTCGACCCTAGTCGCTTTGTTGCTAAATGCATGTAACAGTAGTTAACAAACTGTTTAATAGTTTATCAACAGATAACTACAGATGAACACTTTTTAATGGACCCGAACATAAATACAGAACTAACCAGGTCAACATTGTTGAGAGAAGCATGTTACATGCAGGTAGTTATAGGTGGTTGCAGGGTACAAATTTTAATACTATCTAGTTTAATCATTGTCATTCCAATGGTATCCACATGATACAACTAGAAAGCAATTAAACTAAGCACAAAAAAATGTTACTATCTAGTTTAATCATTGTCATTCCAATGGTATCCACATGATACTATCTAGTTTAATACTATCTAGTTTGAAAGATGTGGTTACTTTTAGAGGAAATTATAGAGAGGAAAAAAATAAATAAGAAAGATCGTTATTTCATATTTTTTTCGAAAATGAGAGAATTAAACTAAGCACAAAAAATTGTTTTCTCTTTTAAACATCTCGATCATAATAAGTACCCAATAAAAAAGTTTTCACCTTGATAAAAAGTTGGATTGGTGTAAACTTACATAGGTTTTTGCTGCTGATGGAATAACTTGTCCAGTTTTCTTATTTTTATGTCCCGCCTTCCAAACCATTGTCCTCTTCACCTCCGGATTTTTCTTAACCTGCAATAAGAAATATTATTAAACTAATTAACTATTTATTAATAGTATTCAAAAGAAATATTTTTACTATGATTGCTTACCATTTCATCATAAACTTTACGGTATGATTTTCTTCCTAGCGTGTGAGTGATAGTATTATTAGCTTTGGCTTGGGCATTTCTCTTACATTGCTCTTTTTTCTTATCAGTGTATTCGTTGTCTACAAACTTCTCCCACTATACTTTGTCAATGTCTGAAGGACATTTAGTGATAGCAATATTCTTGGGTATGATGGTTCCTTTGACTCTAAGCAATCTGTTTCGCAAAGTAGACTTTACCGTACGAAAATATCGTGGAAACGTTTTTTCTAAAATTGGCCGAGCTAGATCAGGATCGATGTCTGTGTCAAATTCATTCTGTTTTAACAAAGAAATTTCAATACGAAGAATAAATTTTATGCAGAAAGTAAATAATTAAATAAGGTGAATTTGTGACATACCAATAGTTCTCGCCACAAAATATCTTTATAGTAACCATCAACATTTCTCCACTCGCCATAGCCAATTGGTATATGACAACGAATTAGCGCTCCGCATCTGGTGCCCCATTTAGCTTCATCATTACCTTTAACACCATCGAAGTCAACTATTATTGAGTATTTTTTATCACTTGGTGGAGGGAAGTTATTTGCCTCAAGCTACTCATTTGTAACTTCATTTGCACTACCAATGCAATTGCTCGACATTCTGCATTAAAAAGAATTAATATGCATATTGAAACTAATATGCGTGCTTGATTTGATTTTACAAATGGATGATGAATATGAACAAAGAAAAATCCAAAAAGCAAAATCATTTAATGCATTTCACCTAAATAAGAAAAACAATACAAATATTCATTTCAAAATTACATCTCTTTCGTTTAAATACATTTCAACAATGATACTAAATTCTGTTGTTCTCTCAAAACAGACTGAGAATCAGTTGGTATGGGGTAGTCATCTACGTTGTCTGTCATGCGCTTTGGAGAACGTCGAACAATGGACCAATCAGGATTTTGAGTGTCTTGCACATAGAAAACCTGACATGCTTCAGTTGCTAGAATAGCTGACTCGTCATACTCCCCATTCCCAGTTTTGAGCCTATTCAAGTTCACCATCAACAAATGGGAATCGGTACAAATATTACAACCATTTGTCTTATCCGCAATGTTTACCCAATCAAAATAGAATACAACATGTTGGAAATCATAATAATCAACCTCTATGATTTCTTTAATGATACCATACGAAGTAATGTCATCATCCGTAGGATTTATATTTTTTGCACTTGCAACAAATGTGGTGATTGCATCCATGCAAACACCGCTATCTTGGATTGAATGACTGTCATCATAACGTTGAGGAGAAAATATATATCCGCTCACTCTGTACTTAAGATAACTTTTAGATTCCCACTTTGGACCACTAACATATTGCCATAACATTGTATTCATGCATTCTTCTTGTAGAAGCTGCCATGAATAAACAGACTTGAACGTCCAACATAAAAAGAACAAAACTTACAATTTTTATACATATTGAAATAATATACCTTTTTGTGTAACCAATCAATAAATTCAGTTTGAACGATTACTTCTGTCATTGTGGTAACTTTTCTTTTATCGCGAGAAACGTCTTCTAAGGACGAGCGATATGCACTACAAATTAGATATTATCATGTAAATATATTTCATACTTTATGTCATTGGTATCTATTAAAATATAGAGAAAATTCATACATATAATATTCGTCTCTTTCAGGAATATCGATACTAAAAAGTAACCACCTTCGAATTTGAACACGTTGCACCCTAGTTAGCTTAATACATTTGCCTTCAATGATGGGACGTTCAAATATATCATCACCATCATCTAAAAAAGATGCTTGTGTCAAACTATGATTTCCATCATGTGGGATCGGCATATACTCCATTGCATATCTAACTTATTCTGAAACAAGGTATGCTTCAGCAATTGATCCTTCTATGTAGCGCTTATTGCTAGGTATATTTTTGCATTCTTTCATTGCTCTAAAAATAGCACAAATGCGCATATATTTAGAAATTATCACTTTGAAATAACATTCATAAAATTTGTAAGAAAAATATATCACCTTTCAAATGGATACATCCATATGTAGTTTGCAGGTCCACATAGCGAAGCTTGGTCGGCTAGATGCACCATAAGATGAATACTTATATCAAAGAAGTCCGTCGAAAATAATGCACTAGCACACATAATGCCTCGGAAATCATATCTTTGGCAGCTTGAACATGTTCCCGAACTAAAACTTTTGAGCATATCAAGTTAAAATACAAACTCACTTGTAAAACAGCTCGACGTAAATCACGGTGCTTCGGATATGCATGTTGAACCATTATAGGAAGTAAGTATTGCATTACAATATGATACTCATATGTTTTTTTAAGGTGCAAAGTAGGTGGGAATAGTAACAAGACTACCAAATCTAGTTGCAAGGCACGATGGAAGTTTTGTATCTTGTAGAACTTCACAACATTTTGTTTTATGAATCTTATCGAATGCAAACTTAGATGATTGCCTTTACCTATCAAACAATAAATTGAGAAGATGCTCTATGACATTCTTCTCTATATGCATCACATCAATAGTATGTCGTACTTTATGACTACTCCAATAAATTAAATTATAGAAAATTGACTTCTTATACCAAGGAGATTTGTAACACCCCACACCCGCTAAGGTCACTCACTAAGGGAATGCCTTAACTTCGGTGGAGTATTTTAAGTGAATATAGAACAGAAAAATTACAACAAGACAGATATAAATAATACTTGTTAACTAAAACATCATTTCATTGCAGCAGAAGGTAAACATGTTTGGTTACAATAACAAAACCATAAAACAAGAGTCAAGTACTAAATATCCATCCTGATAAAAACATAAGTACATAATCCCACTACATAACTAATAGCCATAATAGAAAAGATAAGCTGAGCTTTACATCAACGGTCCAAGCTCCAAAAGATAGATAAAGCAATATGATCAAAGCCCACTAGTGCTTGGCCCACTCTGAGAACCTGAGGGTTGGGAAAAAGATAAAAAAAACAACGGGGTCAGACATAAGTCTGAGCGAGTCCTATAACTTTAACAATACAATCATTAAAGTAATTAGGGTATGATATAAACTTGGTACGATAACGACTGGGGATAAATGACTACACTAAGCAGCCAACTAGACATAGGAAGAACGAAGATAACGGTAAAGACGCATCTACCCACCCAAGGATAATTACTACACTGCACCACACCAGTCATTCCTAACTTAAAGGTTGATCCCACCCAAGGACTTAGAAAATTTAACTAGTAGTTTCGTGTACCCCTAGCTGACCACATAGGTGTCGTCTGCCCCTATCTCCACTAGGTGTACCCACTACTCCCCAAGCGATCGGCTCCCTAACGTAGATATCCGTGCTGGTCCCACAGTGGGGTGTATCATTCCTCAAAGTGGCAACCCGATACCAACACTGATGCACGGCTTATACCTACACGATGCAACAACGTCTTATCTACCAGCCCGGGTCAACACACGCATATGAAACCCGTTGGACTTGCGTTGCCACCGCTAACCCGTTTTGGCCTCTTATAGTCAAGCCCAGTACGCGTGTCCCGTCCTCGACATGGGTCGAGCCCACAAAGATACATATGGGTTACTGGTTGAAATGGGCCCCCACAAGCTACCCACCTAAGCTTGCTCCCTCTAGTGTATCCCACTTAACCCTTTAATCATGTTTAATTACATGTTTCCACTTTGGTTAAGTATTCTAATCGTATTTTCTATTGCCACCCAAGGCAACCACTAGATTTCCACATGCCACCCAAGGCACCCACTTAACCCCTCATGCCCCACTACATGCTTATCTGGTTAAGTGTTTCTTAATTGATTAAGACCGTAACCTTTGTAAAGACCTCTCACATTAGACTGTCTTTTATGGCAGCTGGATTTGTCGGTCGGGTCCGGGCAGCCTTACGCCATAACAGAGTCTAACCTCGTGTCTTTACACTTGTCACGTATTTAGTTTATGCCTAAGACCTCTCACATTGGGCCAATCATTTGTAGCCGCTGGATTTGCCGGTCGGGTCCGGGCAGTCTTATGCTACAAAAGGGTCCAACCTCGTGTCTTAGTCGATTAATTACACCTAATTAATCACCCCCATATTTTGAATTAATTTTCCCTAATTAATTCCAATTTAATGATGTACATAATTGACTCAATTATGTCCGTCCACTTATGGTATGCAACATCATACCAATTTCACCACAATTTTGTAAACATGAATATTAACCCCATCGTTCCCCACGTAATACGCTAACATGACATACTTAAAAGGGAAGATTCATCACAAATACAATGGGTTCAACTTAGCATTAACATGGGTTTTAAAGGTGTCAACTTGCATATATGACCATAGCATCAAACCAACTAGCATAAATAATCAACCCAAACTTGCATGAATCACATATGTCATAAAGAGGGTAACTTGCATAGATGTTCACGTCATAGACCTATCATAAAGGGATAAACTTGCATACATGTCATAGGTCTAAAAAGGGATGAACTTGCATATGTTACTCATATCATAAAAAGGGGTAAACATGCATATATATGCATGACATACAAAGGGGTAAACTTGCATATGTATGCATATCATACAAAGGTGTAAACTTGCACATGTTACTTGCATATAATCAAACACCAAACTTGCATAACATGTCATATATGATGTGATGGCCCGCCCCGCACCAACCGACATTTACTCCAAAAGTGCGCTGTACACATGTCCAGTTAGCACGGAACGGGTCGTGAGAAGGAAAGGGAAGAATGAAATGAACCTACAAAGAACCTGTAGAATGTCTCACAGCGCATAAACAAAATATAATAATAACATACTTGACATAAAACAGGAGAGACAGTGCATAAGCTGAAAACCAGAACTAAACATCATAGCAGCGGAAATCCAAAATACAGCTTATTACAACTTTCAAATTGTCTCAAAGCAAAAGTAAGATAAAGGAGGTACACTACAAATGCCCAAGTAGCGACCACCAACGACACAGGGAGAATGTGTATATATATCATACGTGGAAGCCTCCTGCCCGCCTCCGAATCAGCTACTCGCGCATCACCAGCTAACCTGTCTCTAGTCTTCTCGTGTGAGCACCCAGAGTAATAAGAGGAGACATAAAACTCTGGGTCAGACATAAAGCCTGGTATGAGCGATAAGCATCTAAAGTGAACAATAACAGGTAGACTAAAACATACCTGAACCTGGACCTGCAACCAAAGAGTTAGCACTACATACTGTACAACACTCTAAGGTACCATATCAAACAGTGTAAAGATACGGAGGTGGGGGAGGTGTGCATGTCATAATGATGGAAAACAATCAAACATAGCATCCATCCTCACATCTCTCACTCAGTGCGTAAAGCATACGATATTCACCACTTCGATCACCCAACATACCTTGCTACGATCACTCTGCCCCATGAAGTCGTAAATGGCTTCACTGCACTGATAACGTAGCCACAAATCCTTCGCTATGTCCACTTTGCCCCATGGAGTCACAAGAATCCCACTGCACTGGCTCATAGCCTTACTAATCCTTACTATGTCCATTCTGCCCCATGGAGTCATAATGACCCCACTGCACTGGCTCATAGTCTTACTACGCATCACCTTGCCCCTCAGGTCATATTGACCCTACTGCACTGATAACGTAGTCTTGCTACCATCACCTTGCCCCTCAGGTCATAATGACCCTACTGCACTGATAAGTAGCCCATCATCCATTTTTAGTGGTGAATCGAAGTTATGAACGTCGACAACTCCTTAGCACACGTCACGCAGCAAAGTCCAACCATGAAGTGAACTCATCGGTTCTCAACTGGATCCTGAGCTCTAACTTCCCATATTGGACTACCTTTGCATCTCGGGTTATTGGTTAATACTGGATCTGGTCGGGTTTCTCCTCAAGCCATCGGTTCGGGTCGGGTATCCCCCATCGGTTCGGGTCGGGTATCCTCCATCGGTTCGGGTCGGGTCCTCTTCTGGTGCGGTTCGGTTATTTCTCCTCGGGTCGGGTCGGGTGCTTCACTTCGGGTCAGGTCGGGTGCCTCTCCTCCAGTCCCTGCTTCCGCTCCGATTCGCCTCGTCATCCTTCACGCGCTTCGATCCGATCCATCCTCCTCTATCCGCTCCGATCCCTCCTCTTAAATCCGATCCGATCCCAGTTCAGTTAGCGTGACCTTCCTTTTTGCCAATTTTCTCAAGTGTCAGGTTCCGATCCGATCGGGTTCCTTGCCCAGTTCAATATATCTGATCCAAGCCCCATATCCGATCCGATCCGAACCCTGCACTGTTTTCTGAAACTGTTCCAGCAAGTGTTTACGCCATTCGACGACGTTTTCGACCATTCTAACTATTGAAATCAATCACAAAGCATTTCATACAGTCGTAGCAACATGCATAATCAGCCACAACATCAAAACATCAATATAATAGATTAAAATGGATCAAACATACCCCAAAATCTCATATCTCCCCCTAAGCATGTTTAGGTGAAACTAATGATAAGATTAGCAAAACTTAACTAAATCAACCCAAATTCATATCAGAGGTCTAAAACATCATTTAAGAATTTATGAACATTTTTCCCGAATTTTATCATGCTTAAATTCGCTAATTAACACTAATCACCCCTAATTAGCCATAATTAGTGCAAAACTATGCAAATCACTCACCTTAGCCACAAATAAACTAAGATCTGAAATAAATCTCTGATTTGATGTGAATCTCTATGCTAAACAGCAGCTCCAATGTTGATTTGGTGTAGATCTTCCTTGATTAGGGGTTGCTAAGCCAAATCCTTGACCAAAAGGTGATTTGGAGGTGATTTAGAGGTTGGAGGCCATTTTTAGGGTTCCTTGGTGATAAGTGGAGGCTAGAAAACTGAAATGGAATGATGCTCTATCTCATTTCAGCCTCCCCATAACCCTAATCCCGAAATGGGTTATGGGCCTACTCACTAATCACCCGATTTGGGCCGGTTAAGCAGTTTTTCACCCTCCAAACCTTATTTCAGCCATATCTCCCAAACGGTAAGTCCGTTTGGCTATTATGACCACTCTACGGAAAGGTAAACCATCAAACGAATCCAATGGAAGTGGTTTCAGGTCAAAATTCCTTTCCAATCAAAAGTTATGGCCAAAACAGTACTAACTAAGGGCAAAATGGTCATTTAAAAATCGACAAAAATCATGAACATGGGAAATGACTCTAATGGGTGTTTCCCAAAGTTACATGACCATATGACTTCATACGGGAAAGAAATAAATATTCTACGATCCCCCGATGCGTAGAATGCGGGTCATTACACTCTCCCCCCCTTAAGAAATTTCGCCCCCAAAATTCCCTAATCAAAACATACACAAAGGTTCCTGCATGCCTATCAACCATAAAACAACCATCAAACATGCAAAACAAGTAAAATAAGTCTATCCTAGCATGCGGAATAACTAAATCGCAAAGTAAATCTTACCAGGCAAAGAGTTCTGGATATGTCTTCCTAATGCTCTCCTCTGTCTCCCAAGTACAATCATTCTCGTCCTCGCCCCACTGAACCTTGACTAGCTTCACCGCCTTCCTTCGAAGTTGCTTCGTATCGTGCCCCACAATACGAATCGGCTTGCGGTTCCCAACCGCCTCGGGTTCTACTTCGAAGTCCTCTAACTGATAAGGTGAAATAGTCATATCTGAGTCGTGAACGAACTTCCTTAGTTGGGAAACATGAAATACATTGTGAACTCCCGCCATCTTCTCTGGTAAGCCAACTCTATAAGCCAAATTCCCGACTAGTTCAAGAACAGGGAATGGGCCAACAAATCTTGGTGCCAACTTGCCTCTCCTGCCAAATCGTATCACGCTCTTCAACGGAGAGATCTTGACAAACACCAAGTCACCAACGGAGAATTTCAAGTCTCTTCTCCTCTTATCAGCATAACTCTTCTGCCTATCTTGGGCAGCTTTCATTCGTTGCTAAATGATCTTGATCTTATCGGAAGTTTCTCTCACCACCTCTGGTCCAAGCACAAACTTCTCGCCAGTCTCTATCCAACATGATGGTGAGTTGCACGGTCTTCCGTACAAAGCTTCATATGGAGCCATACCGATACTGGATTGGTAGCTATTATTATATGCAAACTCTACTAGATGCAAATGGTCATCCCATGATCCACCAAAATCCAATATACACGCTCTCAAGAGATCTTCCAATATACGATTCACCCTCTCCGTCTGACCGTCGGTCTGAGGATGATATGCGGTACTGAGATGTAATCCTGACCCTAGAGCCTCTTGTAAGCTCTTCCAAAACCTACTAGTGAACAACGGGTCTCGGTCACTCACAATGCTTTTGGGTACTCCATGAAATCTCACTACCCACTTCATATACAATTCTGCCAACTTGGCTGCCGTTCTGGTCGATTTGACTGGTATAAATCTTGCACTTTTAGTCAATCGATCCACAATTACCCAAATGCTATCATATCCCGATCTAGTCCTTGGTAGGCCATCGATGAAATCCATCGAGACTTGCTCCCATTTCCATTTGGGAATTTCTAATGGTTGCAACAACCCACTTGGCTTCTTTTGCTCGGCTTTAACTAGCTGGCAATTCATGCATTTGGATATAAACTTCCCAACGTATCTTTTCATCCCTTTCCAGTACTAAGTCTGTCTCATGTCTCGATACATCTTATTACCACCGGGATGTATAGTCAGTTTTGAGTGATGACATTCTCTAAGCACTTCATCTCTCAATCCATTCACGTTGGGCACAACTAGCCTTCCATTCCTTCTAAGCCATCCATCTCGATCAAGCCCATACACATTCATCTCCTCACCGTCGATGTTCATTTCTAACTTGGAGATGATTTCTAATAAATTAGGATCGTTCCTCTGGCTGGAACCAATCCGCTCTATCAAAGTGGGTCTGATCGTCAAACTAGCTAGCATGACTGGATCCAATTCGCACTTTGGTCTGAAACCAAACCCCGCGATATACTCCAGTTGCTTCCACTCAAGAAACATTGCCCCTAAGCTGGCATGTCTCCTACTCAAGGCATCGGCTACCGCATTACCTTTCCCAGGTGTATATGCGATATCAAAATCATACGAAGCCAAGAACTCTAACCATCTCTGCTGACGGAGATTCAGATCTTTCTGAGAGAAGAGATACTTCAACGATTTATGATCGGTAAACAACTCAAATCTTTCTCCCAAGAGATAGTGTCTCCACATCTTCAGCGCAAATACAATCGCTGCCAATTCCAAATCATGGGTATGATACTTCTTCTCATGCGGCTTTAGCTGTCGACTAGCATAAGCTACCACCCTACCTCCTTGCATCAATACTGCACCCAGTCCGGTACCACAAACATCCGTGTATACCGTCATCTCTTCATTCCTTTTAGGAATGACTAACACTGGCGCACGCGTCAACTTCTCCTTTAGACTCTTGAAGGCATCCTCACACACTTCGTCCCAGACGAAGGACTGATTCTTCTTAGTCAACTGAGTCAACGGTGCTGCTATCTTGGAGAAGTCCTGGATAAACTTACGATAATATCCAGCTAATCCCAAGAAACTTCTCACATCTGTTACATTCTTGGGCGTAGGCCAATCCTGTACCGTAGCCACCTTCGCAGGGTCCACGGAAATACCACTCTCTGAAACAACATGATCCAAGAATCTTACTTCCCTTCTCCAAAAATGACACTTAGAGAATTTCGCTTTCAATTGGTGTTTCCTCAACACCTCCATCACTATCCTCAAGTGTCCCTTGTGTTCCTCCTCTGTCCTTGAATAAACAAGGATATCATCCACGAACACAAGAACAAACTTATTCAACTGATCTCTGAATACTCGATTCATAAGATCCACTAAGTAGGCTGGTGCATTGGTCAACCCAAATGGCATGACCAACCACTCATAAAATCCAGACGGCGTCCTAAATGCCGTTTTCGGAACACTCTCATCCGCTACTCGAAGCTAATGAAATCCTGTCGCGAGGTCCAACTGGGAGAACACTCTTGCTCCTTCCAGTTGATCAAACAAATCATCTATCCGTGGTAGAGGATACTTATTCTTCCTCGTTACCTTATTCAACTCGCGATAGTCCACACACAAACGAAGGGAACCATCTGCCTTAGTGGCAAACACAACTGGTGCTCCCCACTCGGAGACACTCCTTCTAATAAATCCCTTCTTCAAAAGATTGCTGACTTGCACCCCGAGCTCTCGCTGCTCCCTTGGTGCCATACGACGAAGTGGCATCACTATAGGTCTGGCATCTTTCACTAAATCAATACGGAACTCAATCTCTCGGTGTGGTGGAAGTCCGGTCACCTCCTCGAAGACGTCCGGATACTGGCCAACCACGGGCACATCTGACAACTCATCCTGTGGGATGTCGAGGGAATTTACAAAACTAGCCGTAACCCCATCACTAGGTAGACTACCAAACACTACCCTTCGCCCATCATCCGCCCTCACTGTCACCAAAAAGCCCTCACAGTCTACCACCACCCCGTATCTTTGGAGCCAATCGACTCCCAATATAATGCCATACCCAGTAAAGCCCAAAACAAAGCAATCACATACAAACATACATCCATGACTCGATAAGACCAAATTCCTGCAAATCATACTAAGGCTAGTCGAACCACCAATCGGGTTCGTCACAACCAATGGTCTATCGACTATCTCGGGTTCCAGTCCCAACCTATATACCAGGTCACTAGATATGAAGGAACGGGAAGCCCCAGTGTCAAACAAAACTCGAACTGGTACATCATAAATAGAAAGCATACCTTGAATAACAACGTTCTTTCCTTTCTCCGCCGCAGTTGGGGCATTCGACGAAGAAGGAACAACATCAATAGCATATGCTTTCACAATCTGCTTCTCCTTAAGAGGTTGCGGACACTTATCCTTCTGATGTCCCATTTGACCACAGTTGTAGCACTTCCTTTCCGCTGGCTTGGCCCGACATTCTTTAGCATAATGGCCCTTCTTTCCACAGCTGAAGCACTCAACATCCTTCTTGCTCTTTTTCTGGCCACCTTTAGATTGGTCCTGCTTCCTCTTATTCTGAGAATTATTCTTGCCTCCACCGCCTGCTTGCGGCTTTGACCCTTCTGCAGATGCAGCCTCAGTCTTTGACTTAGGGTAAAGGCTCTCTGATCTCAAAGCTTTCCCCACGATCGATTCAAAAGTCTCATCGATGTGGTTAATAAGCCTTTCCCCCAAGTATCCATCCAAACCAATAATGAACTTCTCATTCTTCTTTTCAGGAGTATCAATGAGAGACAGTCCATACTTCGACAAAGTGTCGAACTCAGCAATATAGTCAGAAACTGCCCTTCCGTTCTGCTTGAGTTCCAAGAACCTCTTAAACAACACTGACTTCTGGGCAGCTGGAATAAACTTCTCGCTAAAGCGAGCCTTGAACTGATCCCAAGTAACCTGATCCTCTGGAGTAGCTGTTCTAATGGCATTCCACCAATTCATCGCTCGCCCTTGCAGCTGACGAGACGCTAGCCTTCTCTTCATTGCATCCTCAAGACCCAAGTCATCAAAGATACGATCACAGCTATCCATCCAATCTTGAACATCTGTGGCCGACTCCGTTCCGTGGAACGGCTTTCCACCAAGATTAGTGTAATCCTTGCACAACTTGGCGAAATCGACCCTAGGCGCCTGCACTACTGGGCCAACACCAACTCCGGGATTGGGAACTGCCCCTTGCACTTCTCTAAGCATGTCTCTCATGAGGTTAGTAAACATTGCCCTCATGTCAGCGGCATTCCCTTGGTTGGTCCCTCTACCAGCACCCCTCGTATCTCGGCTCATCGTCAATCTGAAAAAGGGAAACGATTAACGACCCCATAGTGCTGCTAGTGCAGTGCGACTTCATTCTTATACAACTAATAGTATATATATACATAGCTTTTGAAAACCAAAGTAATCACAAATACGTGCTCTCATATACGTACTATCTCTCCCTAGTGTCTTTCCCTAGGTTAACTACGCAACCTAGAGCTTTGATACCAAGTGTGACGGCCCGCCCCGCACTAACCGACATTTACTCCAAAAGTGCGCTGTACACATGTCCAGTTAGCACGGAACGGGTCGTGAGAAGGAAAGGGAAGAAGGAACTGAACATACAAAGAACATGTAGAATATCTCACAGCGCATAAACAAAATATAATAATAACATACTTGACATAAAACAGGAGAGACGGTGCATAAGCTGAAAACCAGAACTAAACATCATAGCAGCGGAAATCCAAAATACAGCTTATTACAACTTTCAAACTGTCTCAAAGCAAAAGTAAGATAAAGGAGGTACACTATTAATGCCCAAGTAGCGACCACCAACGACACAGGGAGAATGTGTATATATATATATCATACGTGGAAGCCTCCTGCCCGCCTCCGAATCAGCTACTCGCGCATCACCAACTAACCTGTCTCTTGTCTGCTCGTGTGAGCACCCAGAGTAATAAGAGGAGACATAAAACTCTGGGTCAGACATAAAGCCTGGTATGAGCGATAAGCATCTAAAGTGAACAATAACAGGTAGACTAAAACATACCTGGACCTGCAACCAAAGAGTTAGCACTACATACTGTACAACACTCTAAGGTACCATATCAAACGGTGTAAAGATACGGAGGTGGGGGAGGTGTGCATGTCATAATGATGGCAAACAATCAAACATAGCATCCATCCTCACATCTCTCACTCAGTGCGTAAAGCATACGATATTCACCACTTCGATCACCCAACATACCTTGCTACGATCACTCTGCCCCATGAAGTCGTAAATGGCTTCACTGCACTGATAACGTAGCCACAAATCCTTCGCTATGTCCACTTTGCCCCATGGAGTCACAAGAATCCCACTGCACTGGCTCATAGCCTTACTAATCCTTGCTATGTCCACTCCGCCCCATGGAGTCGTAATGACCTCACTGCACTGGCTCATAGTCTTACTACGCATCACCTTGCCCCTCAGGTCATATTGACCCTACTGCACTGATAACGTAGTCTTGCTACCATCACCTTGCCCCTCAGGTCATAATGACCCTACTGCACTGATAAGTAGCCCATCATCCATTTTTAGTGGTGAATCGAAGTTATGAACGTCGACAACTCCTTAGCACACGTCCCGCAGCAAAGTCCAACCATGAAGTGAACTCATCGGTTCCCAACTGGATCCTGAGCTCTAACTTCCCATATTGGACTACCTTTGCATCTCGGGTTATTGGTCTATACTGGATCGGGTCGGGTTTCTCCTCAAGCCATCGGTTCGGGTCGGGTATCCCCCATCGGTTCGGGTCGGGTATCCTCCATCGGTTCGGGTCGGGTCCTCTTCTGGTGCGGTTCGGTTATTTCTCCTCGGGTCGGGTCGGGTGCTTCACTTCGGGTCGGGTCGGGTGCCTCTCCTCCAGTCCTTGCTTCCGCTCTGATTCGCCTCGTCATCCTTCACGCGCTTCGATCCGATCCATCCTCCTCTATCCGCTCCGATCCCTCCTCTTAAATCCGATCCGATCCCAGTTTAGTTAGCGTGGCCTTCATTTTTGCCAATTTTCTCAAGTGTCAGGTTCCGATCCGATCGGGTTCCTTGCCCAGTTCAACATATCCGATCCGAGCCCCATATCCTATCCGATCCGAACCCTGCACTGTTTTCTAAAACTATTCCAGCAAGTGTTTACGCCATTCGACGACGTTTTCGACCATTCTAACTATTGAAATCAATCATAAAGCATTTCATACAGTCATAGCAACATGCATAATCAGCCACAACATCAAAACATCAATATAATAGATTAAAATGGATCAAACATACCCCAAAATCTCATATCTCCCCCCTAAGCATGTTTTGGTGAAACTAATGATAGGATTAGCAAAACTTAACCAAATTAACCCAAATTCATATCAGAGTTCTAAAACATCATTTAAGAATTTATGAACATTTTTCCCGAATTTTATCATGCTTAAATTCGCTAATTAACACTAATCACCCCTAATTAGTCATAATTAGTGCAAAACTATGCAAATCACTCACCTTAGCCACAAATAAACTAAGATCTGAAATAAATCTCTGATTTGATGTGAATCTCTATGCTAAACAGCAGCTCCAATGTTGATTTGGTGTAGATCTTCCTTGATTAGGGGTTGCTAAGCCAAATCCTTGACCAAAAGGTGATTTGGAGGTGATTTAGAGGTTGGAGGCCATTTTTAGGGTTCCTTGGTGATAAGTGGAGGCTAGAAAACTGAAATGGAATGATGCTCTATCTCATTTCAGCCTCCCCATAACCCTAATCCCGAAATGGGTTATGGGCCTACTCACTAATCACCCGATTTGGGCCGGTTAAGCAGTTTTTCACCCTCCAAACCTTATTTCAGCCATATCTCCCAAACGGTAAGTCCGTTTGGCTAATATGACCACTCTACGGAAAGGTAAACCATCAAACGAATCCGATGGAAGTGGTTTCAGGTCAAAATTCCTTTCCAATCAAAAGTTATGGCCAAAACAGTACTAACTAAGGGCAAAATGGTCATTTAAAAATCGACAAAAATCATGAACATGGGAAATGACTCTAATGGATGTTTCCCAAAGTTGCATGACCATATGACTTCATACGGGAAAGAAATAAATATTCTACGATCCCCCGATGCGTAGAATGCGGGTCATTACATATGAACTTGCATATAATCAAACACCAAACTTGCATAACATGTCATATATGAACTTGCCTATAATCAAACACCAAACTTGCATAACATGGTGTCATAATGGATCAATGTTTATCATAGTGATTTGCATAACTAGCATCATGAACATATAGCATAAAACTTGCATAACTAGCATCATGGACATATAGCATATGATAACATAACTTGCATTGATCCACATTCATAACCATAACCTCATTACATCATATCATAATTAGTTTAGCAATTGCTTGCTAAAGGCATAGAAACTCACAACTTGTTGATTAGCACTCCTATGAAGAAGATTAAGTTGCTAGAGTTGATTAGAAGTTGATTTGAGAAGCTATCTTCTTCTAACATTTGATGGAGGCTCCTTCAAATTGCATTTTGACGGCATGACGACGTTGTATCTATTTTTAGTATGGATTAGGGTAGTCTTAGGGTGTATTTATAGATTTAGGATGTAGTTTAGGCCCTTAGATTAACCCTAGATTAGTTTAGAGCCATCAGATTTCGTCACAAGCCCCAAAACACAGCCCAAACCCCTTCAGACTGCACCCAGGCCAACCTGGCCGAGCACCCAGGTCGACACCCGTGTCGACTGGGTAGTCGACATGGGTTGGGACGGTGTCGACTGGGCAGTCGACACCCCTGTCGACTTGGCCTGCGCGGGAATTTTCCCGCCTTGCCCCCTGTGTGTTGAATTTCGAATTTTGCTCTAGTTTTTTAACTTGAATTTTTCTGAAAACTTTGTTGGGCCATAACTGGTCATACGGACTCCAAATCACGCAAACTCGGACTCTATTTCAACCAGAATTCCGAGACGAACACAATGGCGCAACCCGTTTCCCTTAATTCCCACATCTGGGATTAGTTATTCTTTAATTTGTGAATGTTAATATTAACTGAAATTCGGGGTGTTACATTCTCCCCTACTTAAAGGATTTTGTCCTCGAAATCTCTAAGTCAAGAAGAACGTATCCTACCAACAAAACAACCATCTACTAAACCATCAAACACTGGCATCCATTGTCCTTAAAGTTTCTAATGCTGCATGAACATATGCAAAAAGTGTGTGTATATGTTCCCTGTCTAATGCAAAATCAGGCGGTCTACTGATTCAGTTGACCTTCTTAATGCAAACCATGATAGTGCCATGCATCCAATATGTATGCGAAAGAACCCTATCGACACATACTATCTCTACATGAGTGCACAATCATTCACAATAAAAATGCATCATCCATATGATAACGCAACCATTATACATCCATTAATATAGCTACCTACACACAGTTATATGCAATATGCAACATGAAGTGACTGAGCCGATCTAGTGTCTAAAGTGTGTGTATATGCATCCACGAGCAACCACTAGCAAACACTTGCATCCACATGCATCCATCAATCATAACATGTCTCAAACACATGTTTCAACCATAGGTTTACCCTATCTAAAGGTCAAAGGTACTAATGAGAGGACATACTAAAGATAAGATAAGTACTAGACAACGATAAAGGAGAAGTTAAAAGACATACCCTCAAAAAGAAATGGTTACAGTGAACGCATCTTCGCTTCTGTCTCCCAAGTAGCGTTGCTCTCATCATCTCCCCATTGCACTTGGACTAGTTGAACCTCTCTGTTTCTCAACTTCATAGTCTCTGACCCAAGGATGCTAGTAGGAGCTCGACGAATCGTCGCATCACGCTCTACCTCCACTTCTCTAATCAAGCTCGGCTCTACCACCTCTGCGGTCTCATGTAGGCACTTCCTAAAATGTGACACATGGAATACGTCATGTACACCACTAAGTCTCTCGGGCAACTCTACTCTATATGCCATCTGTCCAATCTTTTCCTTAATAGGAAACGGCCCTACAAACCTTGGTGCTAACTTCCCAACGGACCCGAAGCGAACAACATTCCGTAATGGAGATACTTTGACAAAGACCATGTCCCCAACATCAAACTCAAGATCCGTCCTCCTCTTATCCGCGTAGGATTTCTGTCTGACTTGCGCCGCTTTCATCCTTCTTCGAATCAAATCAATCTTTTCTGAAGTCTCTCTAACCATATCAGGCCCAAGCAAGATCTTATCCGTAGATTCCCACCAACATGTAGGTGACCGACAAGGCCTTCCATAAAGAGCTTCAAAAGGAGCCATGCCAATACTAGACTGAAAGCTGTTATTATACGCGAACTCCACCAATGGAAGATGCTCTTCCCATGTACCTCCAAAATCTAAGATACATAGCCTCAAAAGGTCTTCTAGAATACGATTCACCCTCTCGGTCTGGCCGTCCGTCTGAGGATGATATGCGGTGCTCAAACACAACTGAGTCCCTACCGCCTCTTGCAAACTCTTCCAAAACTCGCTAGTGAAGATAGGATCTCGATCGCTCATTATGCTAGAAGGTACACCATGTAACCGAACTATCTCTCGAATGTAGACTGAAGCTAGCCATGGAGCAGTCCTCTTACTCTTCACGGGTATAAAATGGGCGCTCTTAGTAAGTCTGTCTACCACAAGCCAAATTCCCGTATTACCCTTCCTCGATCTCGGTAACCCATCAATAAAATCCATCGAGACGCTATCCCACTTCCATTGCGGAACTTCCAATGGGTGAAGCAACCCACCGGGTTTCTTTTGCTCCGCTTTCACTTGTTGGCACACCAAGCATCTAGCGACATACTCGGCCACATCTTTCTTCATACCGGCCCAAAAGAAAACTCGCTTCATGTCTTGGTACATCTTGTCCCCACAGGGATGAATGGTCATCTTCGAACGATGTGCATCATCAAGTATAGCCTTCCTCAAACCCTCATCTTGCGGTACACAAAGTCTACCATCTCTACGCAACCACCCCTTATCATCTAGGGTGTACCTACTCAAATGGCTGGACGACTCCCCCCTTATGAGCCTCTCTACCAACTCAACCAACTGTGGGTCGTCCCGCTGTGCCTCGCCAATCCGTCCCAAAAGAGTAGGTCTGACCTCTAAGGATGCTAGCAAACCGGGTACAAAGTCAACGGAAGGTCTGAAGTCAAACATCGAGATAAATTCCAAGCTTCGTCGTTCAACGAACAATGGACTCAAAGACAACCTTTTTCTGCTTAAGGCGTCTGCCACCACATTATCCTTGCCAGGGGTATACACTATCTCAAAATCATAGGACGCTAAGAACTCCATCCACCTTTGTTGTCTTAAGTTCAAATCCTTTTGAGAAAACAATTACTTCAACGATTTGTGGTCAGTGAACAATTCGAACCTCTCGCCAAGAAGATAATGGTTCCAAGACTTAAGCGCAAAAAAAATAGCGGCCAACTCTAGATCATGCGTAGGGTAATTTTTCTCATGCACTCTCAACTGCCTTCCCCCATAGGCTATTACCCTTCCCTCTTGCATTAAGACAGCGCCTATTCCTGTCCCACAAGCATCGGTATAAACAACAAATGGCTTACTCCCATCTGGCAACACTAAGACTGGAGTTGTGGTTAAAGCTCTCTTTAACCGTTGGAACGCATCATCACAATCTACGTCCCATGTGAAGACTAGATTCTTCTTCGTCGAGCGAGTTAATGGGGCTGATATCTTCGCGAAGTCCTTGATAAACTTCCTATAGTAGCCAGCCAACCCCAAGAAACTCCTCACCTCGGTAGCATTCTTCGGAACCTTCCAATCTTGGATGGACACTACCTTCGCGGGATCCACAGCTATCCCTTCTTTGGAGACCACGTGCCCTAAGAATCGCACCTCCTTCCTCCAAAAGTGACATTTAGAGAATTTAGCCTTAAGGCTATGCGCTCGAAGAGTCTCCAACACTTCCCTAAGATGTAGGGCATGCTCTTCTTCACTCTTAGAAAAGACCAAGATGTCATCCACAAAGACCACCACGAACTTATTAAGGTACTCCCTGAACACCCTACTCATCAAATCAACAAAGTATGCAGGGGCGTTCGTCAAACCAAAGGGCATCACCAGCCACTCATAGAAACCATTCGGAGTCCTAAAGGCAGTCTTCTCTATACTATCCTCAGCCACTCTCAACTGATGAAACCCCGTGGCTAAGTCCAACTGCGAAAACACTGAGGCGCCAACCAACTGATCAAAGAGATCATCAATCCTCGGCAATGGGTGTCTATTCTTCTTTGTAAGCTTGTTGAGTTCTATATAGTCTACACAAAGTCTGAGAGACCCATCCGCCTTCGTGGCAAAAACCACTGGAGCACCCCATTCCGATATACTTCGTCTTATGAACCCCTTTTCAAGCAACTCCCCTACTTGCTTATGGAGTTCCCTCCTCTCACGAGGAGCCATGTGGCGCACTGGCAAAGATACTGGTTTAGCATTGTCTACCAGATATATTCGAAAGTCGATCTCCCGCTTCGGAGGTAGACCCTTCACCTCCTCAAACACATCCGAATATTCCCGGACCACTCTAACAGATCGCAAACTCTCGACCGAAGCGTCAAGCGATTCAAGATAACTTAGCATAGCAGAATTCATGGGATTACAAGAGATCTCGAGAGTGTTCCCCAAGCGGGTCATGAGCCTAACAACTCTCCTTTCACAATCAAGAATGGCACCATTACTGGATAACCAGTCCATGCCCAAAATTAACCCATAGCCCGTGAAGCCCAAAACAAAAGCATCACATCTAAACTCAACGCTAAGTATAGAAATCTTCAAACCCAAACATATCATGGACAAATAAGTGGAGCCCCCAATTGGGTTTGAAACAACCAAGGGATCATCTACTAGACTGGTGTCTAAGTGCAGTGACTCAACTAATGATGATGAGATAAACGAATGCGATGCGCCAGAGTCGAATAAAGTACGGACAGGATGATCAAACAGAAAAACCATACTTTCAACGGAAATAGTTCTACCTCTTTCTTGAATCGATGGAACCGCGAGAGCCTGAACTTGCCCCCTTGCCTGACCTGGTGCCATAAGAGCCTGCACCTGTCCTCCTGAGGTAGATCCCGTCCTCTGCCCCTTCTTAGGGCTTTCCTTCACTAGATGCCCTGCTTCGCCACAGTGGAAGCAGCCAGTCTTCTTCTTCTTCCGACAATCTTTGCTTAGGTGGCCTGGTGTCCCGCAATTGAAGCACTTCTTCTTTCCCTTGCCACCGTTGCCTTTCCCACCCTTGTTTTGCTGTTGCTGTTGAGGTCTCTTCTGATCTCCTTTCTTCTCGGGTGCCTTATTAGCATTGGGACCCTTCTCTTCCTCATGCATGAGTGCCATATCTACTATCTTCTCAAAGGTGGCCCCCATAGGGATGTGCGTCATAGCCAATCCACGCAACGGTTCATTCAAGCCTTTTACGAACCTCATAGCCTTCTTTTCCGGTGTATTCACCATGTCTATGCCAAACCTTGCCAACTAATTAAACTTGTTGACATATTCCTTCACTGATAAGTTTCCTTGCTTTAGTGTCAAGAACCTTTCCATATACAGATTTTCTTCCGCCCTTGAGAGAAACTTTGCCACAAACCTTTGTCTGAAATCCGCCCAAGAGTCAACAGGGCGCTCTCCATTAGTGACCTCCCACCAGAACGAGGCCTCTCCCTTCATTAACCAAGCAGCTAACTTGACTTTCTTTCCTTCTTCCATCTCAAAGATGTCTATCAACTCTTCCGTTTCCTTAAGCCAATCCCTAGCTTCCACAAAAGTTTCTGATCCTTGAAAAGGTTTCCCTCCCATAGCCTTAAATTCCTTGCAAGTCTTAGCAAAAGTATCTGCTCGAGGAGGAGGAGGGGGAGGAAGATCGGGTGCAACTGGTGGTGGAGGAACATTTGCTAGACCCGCAGCGGCGGCCCTAGCCTCCATCAATCTCCTATACCATACTGGTATCGCTACACCCTCCAGAAAGTTAAGATCTTCAGCCATGCTGAAACGAAAAAGGAAAGATTCAAAACGGAGAATTCGAAAGATAAAGATATGGCTATTGGGGATTATGCTTTTCTTTCAAAAACTTTTCTCTTAAAAGACATGTTTTTGAAAATACTCCTTCGAAAATGTTTTTAGAAAAATAGTTTTTCTAAAAGTTTTATCAGTTCTGGTAACCTTCAGCTCTGATACCACGTGTAACACCCCACACCCGCTAAGGTCACTCACTAAGGGAATGCCTTAACTTCGGTGGAGTATTTTAAGTGAATATAGAACAGAAAAATTACAACAAGACAGCTATAAATAATACTTGTTAACTAAAACATCATTTCATTGCAGCAGAAGGTAAACATGTTTGGTTACAATAACAAAACCATAAAACAAGAGTCAAGTACTAAATATCCATCCTGATAAAAACATAAGTACATAATCCCACTACATAACTAATAGCCATAATAGAAAAGATAAGCTGAGCTTTACATCAACGGTCCAAGCTCCAAAAGATAGATAAAGCAATCTGATCAAAGCCCACTAGTGCTAGGCCCACTCTGAGAACCTGAGGGTTGGGAAAAAGATAAAAAAACAACGGGGTCAGACATAAGTCTGAGCGAGTCCTATAACTTTAACAATACAATCATTAAAGTAATTAGGGTATGACATAAACTTGGTACGGTAACGACTGGGGATAAATGACTACACTAAAAAGCCAACTAGACATAGGAAGAACGAAGATAACGGTAAAGACGCATCTACCCACCCAAGGATAATTACTACACTGCACCACACCAGTCATTCCTAACTTAAAGGTTGATCCCACCCAAGGACGTAGAAAATTTAACTATTAGTTTCGTGTACCCCTAGCTGACCACATAGGTGTCGTCTGCCCCTATCTCCACTAGGTGTACCCACTACTCCCCAAGCGATCAGCTCCCTAATGTAGATATCCGTGCTGGTCCTACAGTGGGGTGTATCATTCCTCAAAGTGGCAACCCGATACCAACACTGATGCACGACTTATACCTACACGATGCAACAACGTCTTACCTACCAGCCCGGGTCCACACACGCATATGAAACCCGTTGGACTTGCGTTGCCACCGCTAACCCGTTTTGGCCTCTTATAATCAAGCCCAGTACGCGTGTCCCGTCCTCGACATGGGTCGAGCCCACAAAGATACATATGGGTTACTGGTTGAAATGGGCCCCCACAAGCTACCCACCTAAGCTTGCTCCCTCTAGTGTATCCCACTTAACCCTTTAATCATGTTTAATTACATGTTTCCACTTTGGTTAAGTATTCTAATCGTATTTTCTATTGCCACCCAAGGCAACCACTAGATTTCCACATGCCACCCAAGGCACCCACTTAACCCCTCATGCCCCACTACATGCTTATCTGGTTAAGTGTTTCTTAATTGATTAAGACCGTAACCTTTGTAAAGACCTCTCACATTAGACTGTCTTTTTTGGCAGCTGGATTTGCCGGTCGGGTCCGGGCAGCCTTACGCCATAAAAGAGTCTAACCTCGTGTCTTTACACTTGTTACGTATTTAGTTTATTCCTAAGACCTCTCACATTGGGCCAATCATTTGTAGCCGCTGGATTTGCCGGTCGGGTCCGCGTAGTCTTATGCTACAAAAGGGTCCAACCTCGTGTCTTAGTCGATTAATTACACCTAATTAATCACCCCCATATTTTGAATTAATTTTCCCTAATTAATTCCAATTTAATGATGTACATAATTGACTCAATTATGTCCATCCACTTATGGTATGCAACATCATACCAATTTCACCATAATTTTGTTAACATGAATATTAACCCCATCGTTCCCCACGTAATACGCTAACATGACATACTTAAAAGGGAAGATTCATCACAAATACAATGGGTTCAACTTAGCATAACATTAGCCTCAACATGGGTTTTAAAGGTGTCAACTTGCATATATGCCCATAGCATCAAACCCAACTAGCATAAATAATCAACCCAAACTTGCATGAATCACATATGTCATAAAGAGGGTAACTTGCATAGATGTTCATGTCATAGACCTATCATAAAGGGATAAACTTGCATACATGTCATAGGTCTAAAAAGGGATGAACTTGCATATGTTACTCATATCATAAAAAGGGGTAAACATGCATATATATGCATGACATACAAAGGGGTAAACTTGCATATGTATGCATATCATACAAAGGTGTAAACTTGCACATGTTACTTGCATATAATCAAACACCAAACTTGCATAACATGTCATATATGAACTTGCATATAATCAAACACCAAACTTGCATAACATGTCATATATGAACTTGCCTATAATCAAACACCAAACTTGCATAACATGGTGTCATAATGGATCTATGTTTATCATAGTGATTTGCATAACTAGCATCATGAACATATAGCATAAAACTTGCATAACTAGCATCATGGACATATAGCATATGATAACATAACTTGCATTGATCCACATTCATAACCATAACCTCATTACATCCTATCATAATTAGTTTAGCAATTGCTTGCTAAAGGCATAGAAACTCACAACTTGTTGATTAGCACTCCTATGAAGAAGATTAAGTTGCTAGAGTTGATTAGAAGTTGATTTGAGAAGCTATCTTCTTCTAAAATTTGATGGAGGCTCCTTCTAATTGCATTTTGATGGCTTGACGACGTTGTATCTATTTTTAGTATGGATTAGGGTAGTCTTAGGGTGTATTTATAGATTTAGGATGTAGTTTAGGCCCTTAGATTAACCCTAGATTAGTTTAGAGCCATCAGATTTCGTCACAAGCCCCAAAACACAGCCCAAACCCCTTCAGACTGCACCCAGGCCAACCTGGCCGAGCACCCAGGTCGACACCCGTGTCGACTGGGCAGTCGACATGGGTTGGGGCGGTGTCGACTGGGCAGTCGACACCCCTGTCGACTTGGCCTGCGCGGGAATTTTCCCGCCTTGCCCCCTGTGTGTTGAATTTCGAATTTTGCTCTAGTTTTTGAACTTGAATTTTTCTGAAAACTTTGTTGGGCCATAACTAGGTCATACGGACTCCAAATCACGCAAACTCGAACTCTATCTCAACCAGAATTCCGAGACGAACGCAACCCGTTTCCCTTAATTTCCACATCCGGGATTAGTTATTCTTTAATTTGTGAATGTTAGTATTAACTGAAATTCGGGGTGTTACAAGATTTTTCTACGTCACTACCTTCAGTCATTAAGGAACATTCATTACTAGCTTCAATTATTGTTCGCTTCTTATTCCTTGGTAATTTTCCAGGAAAATAACTTATACGATCAAGCTTTTCCAAAAGGGATGGTCCTCTTAACCTTGTTGGCGGTTCTTTATCTTCGCTATCCTTATACCATCCATATTTGACGCATCTATATGGATGATCATCCTTCAAAAATCTTCTATACTTTGGGTAAACAATCTTGTTACCTATGTACTCCGACTCGGTCTCCATAGCACAAACTGAACAAGCTTTATAACCATGTGTCACACAACCAGATAGATTTCCCAATGCTGGAAAATCGTGGATTCCCCATAATAATATTGCCTTCATCGTAAACATTTCTCTCTTGTCCATATCAAAAGAAGCTACGCCTTCCATCCAAAGTTCCCTCAACTCATCTACAAGAGGTTCTAAATACACATCAGTGTCTTGACTTGGTGCTTTCGGTCCAGGAGTTAATAAACTTAGCATTTGAAATTGCGATTTCATGCATAATGAAGGAGGTAGATTGTATGGAATCATATATACGGGCCAACAACTGTTACTATTGGAGAGAACCCCATTCGGATTAAATCCATCAGTAGAGATACCAAGCCAAACATTACGTCCTTCATTTGCAAAGTCCGGCCACTTACATTTTGATTGATCTCCATTCAGCTGAGTCAATGGGATGACGCATGAAATCCCAAGAAGGATCGGCATGCTTATGCCATTACATTTTACGAGCTATCCATGGTATAGTGTACAATGTAGTCAACCTTGGAATTATACGGAAGTGTCTTAAAACTTTTCTTGGTTGAGTTGTCATTTTTTTTATGCCTAACGCATTTGTCTTATCTTTAAATCTTGACGTATTATAATGAGGACATACTACAATGCTAGCGTTCTCTTTTCAAAATAACATGCAATCGTTTATGCAAGCATGAATGCATTTTACCTTCATTCCCAAATCTTTTAACATTTTTTTCATGGTAGGATACTTGTTTGGTAATGTGCTTTCTTCCGAAAGACATTTTTTAAATAGTTTCAACAATTCTGTCATGCTATTTCCCGACCAATTAAATTCTTTTTTCAAGTTATAAAGCTCTATCATAACACTCAAAGTTGTAAGTCCATCCTTACAAGAAGGATATAATTACTCATTTGCTTTGCTTTTGTATTCATGGTACATTTTCTTAACATTTATCTCTTCAAAATTTACTTCGTCGCTAACTTATGGCATATCATGTACTCTAAATGCATCATTAACAAGATTTCCTAGAGTGTCCTCAATAGACTCTTCTACTTGCATTTGGTCTGGAATGTGAGACTCTTGGACAAAATCCGATGTATGAGTCATTTGTATGGTAGTATCATTTCTCTCTCCATGGAAGAACCACACATCATATGTCGAAGCATACCAAAAAATATCAAGTGTTTCTCAACTATTTCTATTGAAGTTTTCTTAGAGTTTTTGCACTTCTTACAAGGACACACACATAACTGAGTATCATGTGGTAAATGTTGCTTGACGAAGCTGATAAAGTTCCGAACACCGTGCGTATATTCATCCTCATTTCTATGTGTATTTCTAATCCACCTTCTTGATGTTTGTTCGGTCATGACTATCAATCAAAAACATTCAAAAAAATAATTAATACATCATCTAAGTTCTGTAAGATTGTTACCTTACCAATTAGAAAAAAAAGATTATTTACTTTTTATTTATTTTCGTCTTAGTGTTAGAAATTCTTGAGAATCATACCTAATATTTTATAGTGCATTACTCAATGGTCAGACACTATGATATTACAGTTTTGGAAAAAAGCTTTATTCGGATTTTAACAAGAACCACCAGTCTAGTCCAGTCGAAGGTTTAGCTACAAAAAATACTTGAGTTATATAGCACCACACAGTGTAATCAAGGCGAAAAAGCCCCAAAAAGCCCCAGGCTGGCGCCTAGCCCCAAAATTACTTGAGTTATATTCTGCATTTGTTTAAAAAATAAACAACATATGTTTTATTAAAAAAACTGCACTGCACTTGTTTTTTTTTTAAAAAATTGCACTGATTTTTTTAAAAGAAAAAACTGCATTGGTTTTTTTAAAAAAAAACTGCATTTGTTAAAAGTTAAAACTTCAAAAAAAAACATTTGTTCAAAACCGCAAAACTGCATTTGAGTTTATGTTCTTGTCTAAAACCGCAAAATTTTCTTTTTCTGTATTTAAGTATATTGTTTTTGTGATTCCTCGCTATTTTTTATGTCTGAATTAGTTTCAAGTGCCATCAAATTGCACGTGCACACTAAATTTAGATATTAAAAGTAATGAATCATTGGTTATATAATTCATAATTTCAAACTATTAATGTAAGAGAAAACTTTACTATGGATTAAAAATTGGTATACATATGTCTCAATCATAAATAATGGACAAAGCTTTATATAAAAAATGAAAAAAAAAATTCCTATATATATATATACACACTACATTATCAAATTAATCAGGGATACAACATGAGATAATTTTGAGTAAACAACTTATATGTGGGGCATGCAATGAGAGCGCTCTTTCATTAAATATTCTTAACTTTTTTTTGTAAAATAATTTTATACATTATTAAAGTAGCAGAATTTCAATCAGCTACTTTCATTTATACATCATACAAAGTTATTTCCCTTTGACCAATGTTAATATAGTGTGTATTAAAAAGTTATTTCATTCATGCAACCTCAAGGTTAGGCGTAGTACTTTTTTGACCAAAAGTATAAATGTGAAAAAAAATTGTTAAGAACATATAGCAAGTTCCTATTGTATTTTCTTTGTAGTATGAAAGAATTATCAAAGTAACAAATAATACATATAAAAATTTTATAGAGTAAAATTTGAATGTACCACAATGCTATTTATCAGCAATAAAAATAATAAAATAAAATACTAAATTTACAAAATTATTCCTTAAGAGATTTATAATTTTTTAACTAAGCATGTTTTCTAGTATTTTCAGGATTGTTTGACATTATTTCATTTTAAAGCATTTTCAGAAAGAAAAATCTCTTGTATAAATACATTTTAAATTACAAAAGATTATTAAAAAGTGTGATGATCTAATGATTAAAAATTCTCCTAGAACCTACATGATTTATTGAACAAAGATAACGGCAGCTACCAACATAATTTAGATTACATTTAATATGTGAAACAACAAAGGAAATAGAATAAACTAAAATATGAAATCAAACAAATAATAAATTTTGAGGAATCCAGTTAGATCCCTCCAACCTGTTTCCTGCATCCACATATGTTAGCCAACATTAATGATACCCATCCTGCTTCAAGGCAGGATATCGCGGTATAGAAGGTCATTGTAATAACCAGGAAATCTGGGCCAATTAAAAATTTATATTTTGGCAATTTTAGCGAATTTTGATTATTTAAAATGAATTATTTTAAATAATAACGACGAGAAATTTATTTTGAATGGAATTCGAACGTATATATTTATATAGATCGTCGTTAGAATATAAATATTTATTTATATATATAAAAGGAATTGAAAATGGCGCGGTAGTTCGATAATTCGATTTCAAACTTCAAATGAATGTACCGGGTGCAAAACAAACCGGATTTTAGTGAAACCAAAAATATTTGAATCTAATTGAGAATATATTTCCAACGAATCCGAAAAATTGAAATTTCATAGCGGGAATCAAAAGATACGTCCAGTTGAAATTTCAGAATAGTCGCTATGGAATTCAGGCCCTTAAAAATGGAAATTTTGCAAACGACTTCGGATTTCGACGAAACCAATTTTGTTGGAACCGTGATGTCAAGTTATTGCTAGATTCCAATTTTCGTAATTTTTCGAATCAATATGTGAGCGTGGCAAAAGAAAACGCGTTTGACCAGTTTCAGTTGATTTTAATCGACTGGAAAATGGCCATTTTTCAAACGATCTCGGAATTCGACAAAATTAGTTTTGTTAGGACCGTATCTTCAATACGAAGCTAGAAAATATTTTTCTGGAATTTTTCTAGTTAGTATGTGGCCCCGGTAAATTGAAATGCGCGTTCAAATTCAACATATAGAGTTATATGTTGATTTTAACGGAAACTGATCGAAACGATCGAAGCAGCCTACGATACATATCCCATTGTGTTCGGAATGGAGGTAATTAGCTATGGACGACAGGCGGTGGGCCTTGTTTCGAGGTCGAAAATAAAAGTACCTTTTTGAAACTAAAATAAATAAATAAATTAAAATTTAACTCCCTCTCTCTCTTCCTTTTAACTCTTCTGGCCCTCCCACCACCGTTCATTTCTAATCGAATAAGAAAAAAAGAAAAAAAAACGACGGAAAGGGGGATCGCCGCCCACGCTAGCTCGCCGCCTCCTACTTCGCCATCCCCTTCTCTAGGCATCCCTCCTCCAATCGATTATCCACCCCGTGCCCAAATCGAAGAAGACCGACACCCTAGCCCTGCCCCACAACGTCGGGCCCCACTCCGACCATCAGCGATCCCCTGCGCCCCCCTCAGGCCATCCACCGCCACCATGAACCCCCCTTCTCGCAGAAGCAACACTGTAAGTTTAATTAATTTCATTTTTATTTTTCTTTATTTTACTTATATAGGGTGATTTGCTTTATAGGAAAAGAAAAAAAAACAATTTTATACATGATATTAGCGAATAAAAATCAATCCATTTATATAGAGAAATTAAAAATGTGACTTTTATATAGTAGAAATAGTAAAGATGTGATCTTTATAGAAGTAGCAATATTAAAAATATGATTTTTTATATAGTATAGATAATAAAAATATGATTTTTATTCATGAAGAGTAATAAAAATATAATTTTTATTATATTACTAGCAAGGTAAAGATGGAATTTTTATCTATATAGTAGCGGTATAAAAATGTGATTTTTATCCATATAGCATAGTTATAAAAATGTGATTTTTATATACATAGCAACAATATTAAAAATTCGATTTTTATATATTGAATAGCGAAGTAAAAATTGGATTTTTATATATTGAATAGCGAAGTAAAAATTCGATTTTTATATATTGAATAGCGAAGTAAAAATTCGATTTTTATATATTGAATAGCGAAGTAAACATTCGATTTTTATATATTGAATAGCGAAGTAAAAATTTGATTTTTATATATTGAATAGCAAAGTAAAAATTCGATTTTTACATTTGTAGAGAATATGGGCAAAGAAAGTGGCAAGAGGCAAGAACGGCGAAGATTTCTACATAAGAAGAGTCGTGGGATTGAATTAGCTAATCTGTGAGAATTTCTCACTCTTTAATTTAATATTCTAGTTAAAATATATACTAGGATGCAGACGGTGTTTAGTAGCACCCGACACCCGTCGTCCACAGACCATGGACGGCTTGTATGCTTGTTTGTTTGATTTTGCTGTGTAGTTGATTGTGTGATGTGATGTGAAAGGAAATAAAATATTTATATTGTTAAAATATTTTATAGTTAAAAATAGAACTTTTAATGTGTATATGAAATGAAATAAAAATAAACAAATCGGATGATTTGTTTGTAAACACACATTTGACTGATATCGATTGGGACGATAAATTTTACACATCGCCCAACTGCACAAATAAAATCTGTGTTTGATTGTTTGAAACCCCACACGGGTATTGGGATGATATTTGACGTACACTAATCCCAATAATTAGTTGTATGTCGATCGATTGATTGACAGACTGTTATAAGCGTTAAATATTTATATTTGATGCTTATACAGTGTAGAACGCACTTTGGAAGATGGTTGAGGATTTATCGTTGTTGTTAGATACGTGTGGTAGAAAATCCCTATAATTAACATTATATGGTAATTGATTGGGCCTCATTCCATATTTGAAAAAGAATACTTGAAAATAGAAATATTTGAAAAGGAAACAATTGAAATAGAAATATTTGAAAAAGAAACATTTGAAATAGCAATATTTGGAATAGAATATTGGAAAATAGAAATATAGGAAGCCGTGTAGATTAGATTGATGCCATTTTGACGTGAATGATATTTACATCGATTTTATTCATTTTATAATGAATATCGAAAGTGATTTCAAAATCTGATATTTTGAAAAGAATTGAAATTCAAATTGAAATTGAATAGAAATGAATTCGAATTGAAACTGAATAGAAATGAATTCAAATTGAAATTGAATAGAAATGAATTCAAATTGAAATTGAATAGAAATGAATTCGAATTGAAACTGAATAGAAATGAATTCGAATTGAAACTGAATAGAAATGAATTCGAATTGAAATTGAATAGAAATGAATTCAAATTGAAATTGAATAGAAATGAATTCAAACTGAAATTGAATTGAATTGAAAACGAACCGAAATTGAATTAGAAATCAATTTGAATTAAATCGATTTGAAATGAAATTAAAATGAATTTATTTTGAAAAATTGTATTTTGATTTGAATTTGAAATAGAAGTTGAAATCGTTTTGAAAACGAATTTAAAACGATTTATAAAATACGTTTTGAAAAAGGGAATCGACGAAATATATATAATATATATATATTATATATATAATGGCCAGAATAGAACGCGCCGCGCTGCGGCAGTTCGCGAATTTCGACCATTGACTTTAAATGGATATTACGGGAGATCCGACCGTCGGATTCTCCTGAAACCAGAACCGTTGGGTTCGTATCGAAAAGAGCTTTCTAACGAATATTAGAAATTAGAAATCTAACGGTTGGATTTGGAATCATGTCCAAATCAAATTTGGAAAAGGTCGTTGTAAGTGCAGTTCGATGGCCATTGATGGAAATCGACTGTACGGGCCTTGATAAAATTATTAAAAATATCAATAATTTGTGTAAAATCATAAGAAATGATTTGGGAAGCATCAGGATGAAAAACTCCATATTTGAAAAGATAAAAATAGATTTTTATCGAAATGAACTAGTTTTGAACTAGAATTAAAATTCTATTTATTTTTAAATAAATAAATTGAATTTGAAAAGGGTTATAAAAATAACCAGAATTTCCAATAATTGAATTGGAATGGATTTGAATCGAAATTGTCTTCGGAATATTTCGATGTTGGATTTCGTGATGATACATATATTGTTATGGGATTTTGAAAGATATATATATATCGTTATTTCCAATACGATATTTGTTGGTCGTAGAATTTGATATTGAATATAAGCCGGTATATTTTCTATTCAGAGTCTTGTATTTAATATCAAATGTGATTTAGGTTTGTCGTGAATGGTGTCTTCATTGACACTGTTCTTAAACCCAGTTGAGAAAAAGATTAAATCTTTTTATTTAGATTTAATGAAGTGTACCAATTAAGTAATATTTAATTGGAATTGAATTGGTATTGATTTTTGGGTTTGTCGTGAACAGTGTTTTAAATAACACTTGTTCTTTAACCCGATAATTAATGGAATGTGATTTTGGGTTTATCGTGAACCGTGTTTTAAATGACACTGATTCTTTAACCCAGTTAAAGATTAAAACTAAGTGGAGTTTTAATGAATCTTTAATTAAATTGAAAAGATCGAGAATGGAGTATCACCAGTTTTACTCCAGGCGATAGTTAAATCTTTAATTAGATTTGAACGTGAAATGGTAATTGAATTTACCGATAACACCGTGGTGTTAGACATGAAGTATGACCAGTTTTATTTCATGGGATGAATAGGTTGGGATTGGGAAATTAAAGTAAATGATTACTTCGATGTGGTTCGCTAATCCCAACTAGATTGAATTGATATTCAAAGGAGATTAAAGAATATATTTAAAGAATTTATCTTTGATAAAATTAATGGGAACCTTTCCCAAAATATAAGAATATTTGAATAAAAGAATATTCTGAATTGGAATGAGGCGTATGTTGTGTTTGTGTAACACGTGTTTATTATATATATACGCGAGTTGTTCAAAAAGACCGGGTTTATCCCATTCTGAATAACTGATTCGACTTGGTGTCGAAGATGAAGACGGTGGTTGAGGACCAGAGGTCTTCAGGTCGTTTGGGTAATTACTGATGATCTTTATTGGGCTGTACACCCAAGAAGATGGAAACAGTTGGTGATCGTCCAGACGTACTTGGAGATCGATGGATATGCGGGGTACTAGGTGCCTCCGGTTTCGTTCAGACCCAGAACGGACTTGTAAATGGACTGTGTGTCTGACATTGGATTTTAGTCTGTGTGATTGATTTCTATAAAATATATATATATCTGTTTGGCGGCGGAGAATTTATTCTCTTGCTTAACTCCCTTCTCTGAGACGTACAAGCTCAGGGGTTATATAATGATGGATATCAAACGCATAGAGTGAATTGCCTGTGTGGCATGCCTAAGTGGCGAATGATCAAGGCTTCTGTTGAAAAGCAAAGTCTTGTGGTTGATGATCGAAGCATGGCCTTTGTGGCGTAGCTTTGTGTAACGTTTACTTCGCGCGTTTCACACCTGGTATGAACCAAAAACGGGAGAAGGACCTCAGGGAGGGCATGCGTTTCTTTCTAGTTAGAAGTGGCGTCAGTGGTTTTACACGCCCTGACGAGTTTGACTTACGTGGTTGTTGCTGTTGCGAGGCGCCTCGGTTTGATCGGACGATCCGGGTCCGATGGAGTCATTTAGTTGGCTCACCTATGCCCCATAGGGCGGGGAAACGCATGTTCAGGCATTTTAATCCACATCGGTGGACCGGCCCTGACGATCCAAGGGCCCACCTGAGTCTGGGTCCTGAGGGGCGGGCTAGAGCGTCTCGAATCGGTTGAGGACTATTTTTTGCCTCGGTTCATAGATGAAAATCCAATTTCCAAATACGTGATTTTGCGGTTTTAATTGTAGAACTAGTATGGCGACATGATATATGGTACCCATGCCGTCTATGATTGATACTTGTGATTTGAAATTGTTTTATACACTATGCACTTGTAATAGTATCAAATGATTTGTTTTAAACGTACTAAGCATATTTGGCTACTATAAGGGAAAACCCTATCCCCCGGCTTGCGTTGCATTGTGTGATAGGACCTGGGTCTTATAATAGCTTCATTTTTCCAAAAAGCATTGCCCTGTTTTGTTATATGCACTGGTATTCTTGGGAGGAAACCCGTTCCGTGTTATACGGCGTGGTCCCTTGATATATCTGATTTAAAGTAAAGTTTTAAATAGCTGTTTTAGTTCTCACAGTAGTCCCATGACTGACCTGGAGTTTATTGTTTTAACCTAAGCTCTGGGTGCCCTTATTTTGACATGGGCAGCTAGTAGTTTTGGTTTTGCAGATTTATATTCACAGGATCCTGGTTTACAGCTGGAATGATATCCGGAAAGCTTTGTATCCGTATATCTCTTCTAGTTGTGTATTGTATTATTTTCCACTGCAATGTATTTAAATGTAATTTAAATCTCTGATATTTCTGTGTAATATTCATTTATACTCTGTATATTCTTGTATTCTGATGGTATTGTTGTAATATACAATGAAATGTTCTTCCGTCCGCGTTCTATTTTGTCGTGTTCTCAAAACAATCCGTTCTTTCTCTTCTCTTCGGAGACCGGGGAAGTTCGGGTCGCTTCATTTGGTATCAGAGCTTTGGTTTACAAAGCTCAGAGAACAAGGCACATTAGAACCGTACGAAAGAATTCATCAGATATTGGATTAGTAATATCCAATGGGAATGACTTGTTAGAGATGGGATCAGTAGTATCCTAGAACGAGTGTGAATAGTATATTTTCGAAATTAAAACAAGTTTTGTTTTGAAAATTTAAATCAATCATTCGTATTTGATTATTTATATTGATGTGGACAATCCAGTATATATAGATTTTGCATATACGTCTGATCCACGTATATTCGAAGTTTTAATATACTGGATAAATATAGATTCGCACTCTAGTCGCTCGGGGATAATTCTGGTGATGTCCGGACATCATCAGTATTTATATTCGAGTTTCGAAGGTGTGATATCTATATATTTCCATTGGACTGGTGTGAGAACCAAAGCTATATAGGATTTATTGTTGTGATTGGGCATCAAAAATGTGATTTTTGACTATATATCAAAGTTATGAATTTGAAATGATAATCAACTAATTGGATGATGGTTGTGTTGCTTGATTATTGTTGGATTGATTAAATTTGAACCATATAGCCAATTTGAACCAAATAGTGAATTGTATTGAAATTTGGTCGCATTTTCTTGCATATACATGTACTTACATTGAACAGGTCATAGCAAGGAGGCTAGAGCAGAGAAATAAAATTGTTTGCCCGACAAATAGGTACATGTTTACTATAATTTACTGTTTTGTTTGGGTGATGATGATTTTATGAGCCGATTGGCTAGCTGCTTGGCTTTTTCTTTTTCTTTTTGAGATCAGAAGGCCTGCATGGCAATTTCGGGATTTTCCCGTGCTCCCGGTGCAGGGGAGGTTATGGCGAAATTTTTCGAAAATTTAGGGTGTTAGCCAAATTTTTGAAAAATTTGAAAAGTTCTTAGAAACTGAAAAGTTGAAGAACTTAAGCCGTAGTCAAAATAACGAAAGTTAAGTTGATTAATGAAACAACTTTTGGCTTCGTTCCTTTTCGGGGACGAAAAGTTTTAAGTGGGGGAGATTGTAATAACCCGAAAATCTGGGCCAATTTAAAAATTTTATTTTGGAAATTTTAGCGAATTTTGATTATTTAAAATGAATTATTTTAAATAATAACGACGAGAAATTTATTTTGAATGGAATTCGAACGTATATATTTATATAGATCGTCGTTAGAATATAAATATTTATTTATATATATATAAAAGGAATTGAAAATGGCGCGGTAGTTCGATAATTCGATTTCAAACTTCAAATGAATGTACCGGGTGCAAAACAAACCGGATTTTAGTGAAACCAAGAATATTTGAATCTAATTGAGAATATCTTTCCAACGAATCCGAAAAATTGAAATTTCATAGCGGGAATCAAAAGATACGTCTAGTTGAAATTTCAGAATAGTCGCTATGGAATTCAGGCCCTTAAAAATGGAAATTTTGCAAACGACTTCGGATTTCGACGAAACCACTTTTGTTGGATCCGTGATGTCAAGTTATTGCTAGATTCCAATTTTCGTAATTTTTCGAATCAATATGTGAGCGTGGCAAAAGAAAACGTGTTTGACCAGTTTCAGTTGATTTTAATCGACTGGAAAATGGCCAATTTTCAAACGATCTCGGAATTCGACGAAATTAGTTTTGTTAGGACCGTATCTTCAATACGAAGCTAGAAAATATTTTTTTGGAATTTTTCTAGTTAGTATGTAGCCCCAGTAAATTGAAATGCGTGTTCAAATTCAATATATAAAGTTATATGTTGATTTTAACGGAAACTGATCGAAACGATCGAAGCAGCCTACGATACTATCCCATTGTGTTCGGAATGGGGGTAATTAGCTATGGACGACAGGCGGTGGGCCTTGTTTCGAGGTCGAAAATAAAAGTACCTTTTTGAAATTAAAATAAATAAATAAATTAATTAAAATTTAACTCCCTCTCTCTCTCTCTTCCTTTTAACTCTTCTAGCCCCACCCCATCACCGTTCATTTCTAATCGAATAAGAAAAAGAGAAGAAAAAAAAACGACGGAAAGGGGGGATCGCCGCCCACGCCAGCTCGCCGCCTCCTCCTTCGCCATCCCCTTCTCTAGGCATCCCTCCTCCAATCGATTACCCACCCCGCACCCAAATCGAAGAAGACCGACGCCCTAGCCCTGCCCCATAATGTCGGGCCCCACTCCGACCATCAACGACCCCCTGCGCCCCCCTTAGGCCATCCACCGCCACCATGAACCCCCCCTTCTCGCAGAAGCAACACTGTAAGTTTAATTAATTTCATTTTTATTTTTCTTTATTTTACTTATATAGGGTGATTAGCTTTATAGGAAAAGAAAAAAAATCAGTTTTATACACGATATTAGCGAATAAAAATCAATCCTTTTATATAGAGAAATTAAAAATGTGACTTTTATATAGTAGAAATAGTAAAGATGTGATCTTTATAGAAGTAGCAATATTAAAAATATGATTTTTATATAGTATAGATAATAAAAATATGATTTTTATTCATGAAGAGTAATAAAAATATAATTTTTATTATATTACTAGCAAGGTAAAGATGGAATTTTTATCTATATAGTAGCGGTATAAAAATGTGATTTTTATCCATATAGCATAGTTATAAAAATGTGATTTTTATAAACATAGCAACAATATTAAAAACTCGATTTTTATATATTGAATAGCGAACTAAAAATTCGATTTTTATATATTGAATAGCGAAGTAAAAATTCGATTTTTATATATTGAATAGCGAAGTAAAAATTCGATTTTTATATATTGAATAGCGAAGTAAAAATTCGATTTTTATATATTGAATAGAAAAGAATAGAAAAGTAAAAATTCGATTTGTACATATGTAGAGAATACGGGCAAAGAAAGTGGCAAGAGGCAAGAACGACGAAGATTTCTACATAAGAAGAGTCGTGGAATTGAATTAGCTAATCTGTGAGAATTTCTCACTCTTTAATTTAATATTCTAGTTAAAATATATACTAGGATGCAGACGGTGTTTAGTAGCACCCGACACCCGTCGTCCACAGACCATGGACGGCTTGTATGCTTGTTTGTTTGATTTTGCTGTGTAGTTGATTGTGTGATGTGATGTGAAAGGAAATAAAATATTTATATTATTAAAATATTTTATAGTTAAAAATAGAATTTTTAATGTGTATATGAAATGAAATAAAAATAAACAAATCGGATGATTTGTTTGTATACACACATTTGACTGATATCGATTGGGACGATAAATTTTACACATCGCCCAACTGCACAAATAAAATCTGTGTTTGATTGTTTGAAACCCCACATGGGTATTGGGATGATATTTGACGTACACTAATCCCAATAATTAGTTGTATGTCGATCGATTGATTGACAGACTGTTATAAGCGTTAAATATTTTATTTGATGCTTATACAGTGTAGAACGCACTTTGGATGATGGTTGAGGATTTATTGTTGTTGTTAGATACGTGTGGTAGAAAATCCCTATAATTAACATTATATGGTAATTGATTGGGCCTCATTCCATACTTGAAAAAGAATACTTGAAAATAGAAATATTTGAAAAGGAAACATTTGAAATAGAAATATTTGAAAAAGAAACATTTGAAATAGCAATATTTGGAATAGAATATTGGAAAATAGAAATATAGGAAGCCGTGTAGATTAGAATGACGCCATTTTGACTTGAATGATATTTATATCGATTTTATTCATTTTATAATGAATATCGAAAGTGATTTCAAAATATGATATTTTGAAAAGAATTGAAATTCAAATTGAAACTGAATAGAAATGAATTCGAATTGAAACTGAATAGAAATGAATTCAAATTGAAATTGAATAGAAATAAATTCGAATTGAAACTAAATAGAAATGAATTCGAATTGAAACTGAATAGAAATGAATTCAAATTGAATAGAAATGGATTCAAATTGAAATTGAATAGAAATGAATTCAAATTGAAATTGAATTGAATTGAAAACGAAACGAAATTGAATTAGAAATCAATTTGAATTAAATCGATTTGAAATGAAATTAAAATGAATTTATGTTGAAAAATTCGATTTTGATTTGAATTTGAAATAGAAGTTGAAATCGTTTTGAAAACGAATTTAAAACGATTTATAAAATACGTTTTGAAAAAGGGAATCGACGAAATATATATAATATATATATATTATATATATAATGGCCAGAATAGAACACGCCGCGCTGCGGCAGTTCGCGAATTTCGACCATTGACTTTAAATGGATATTACGGGAGATCCGACCGTCGGATTCTCCTGAAACCGGAACCGTTGGGTTCGTATCGAAAAGAGCTTTCTAACGAATATTAGAAATTAGAAATCTAACGGTTGGATTTGGAATCATGTCCAAATCAAATTTGGAAAAGGTCGTTGTAAGTGCAGTTCGATGGCCATCGATGGAAATCGACTGTACGAGCCTTGATAAAATTATTAAAAATATCAATAATTTGTTTAAAATCATAAGAAATGATTTGGGAAGAATCGGGATGAAAAACTCCATATTTGAAAAGATAAAAATAGAATTTTATCGAAATGAACTAGTTTTGAACTAGAATTAAAATTCTATTTATTTTTAAATAAATAAATTGAATTTGAAAAGGGTTTTAAAAATAACCAGAATTTCCAATAATTGAATTGGAATGGATTTGAATCGAAATTGTCTTCGGAATATTTCGATGTTGGATTTCGTGATGATACATATATTGTTATGGGAATTTGAAAGATATATATATATCGTTATTTCCAATACGATATTTGTTGGTCGTAGAATTTGATATTGAATATAAGCCGGTATATTTTCTATTCAGAGTCTTGTATTTAATATCAAATGTGATTTGGGTTTGTCGTGAATGGTGTCTTCATTAACACTGTTCTTAAACCCAGTTGAGAAAAAGATTAAATCTTTTTATTTAGATTTAATGAAGTGTACCAATTAAGTAATATTTAATTGGAATTGAATTGGTATTGATTTTTGGGTTTATCGTGAACAGTGTTTTAAATAACACTTGTTCTTTAACCCGATAATTAATGAAATGTGATTTTGGGTTTATCGTGAACCGTGTTTTAAATGACACTGATTCTTTAACCCAGTTAAAGATTAAAACTAAGTGGAGTTTTAATGAATCTTTAATTAAATTGAAAAGATTGAGAATGGAGTATCACCAGGTTTACTCCAGGCGATAGTTAAATCTTTAATTAGATTTGAACGTGAAATGGTAATTGAATTTACCGATAACACCGTGGTGTTAGATATGAAGTATGACCAGTTTTACTTCATGGGATGAATAAGTTGGGATTGGGAAATTAAAATAAATGATTACTTCGGTGTGGTTCGCTAATCCCGACTAGTTTGAATTGATATTCAAAGGAGATTAAAGAATATATTTAAAGAATTTATCTTTGATAAAATTAATGGGAACCTTTCCCAAAATATAAGAATATTTGAATAAAAGAATATTCTGAATTGGAATGAGGTGTATGTTGTGTTTGTGTAACACGTGTTTATTATATATATACGCGAGTTGTTCAGAAAGACCGGGTTTATCCCATTCCGAATAACTGATTCGACGTGGTGTCGAAGATGAGGACGGTGGTTGAAGACCGGAGGTCTTCACGTCGTTTGGGTAATTACTGATGATCATGATTGGGCTGTACACCCAAGAAGATGGAAACAGTTGATGATCGTCCAGACGTACTTGGAGATCGATGGATATGCGGGGTACTAGATGCCTCCGATTTCGTTCAGACCCAGAACGGACTTGTAAATGGACTGTGTGTCTGACATTGGATTTTAGTCTGTGTGATTGATTTCTATTAAATATATATCTGTTTGGCGGCGGAGAATTTATTCTCTTGCTTAACGCCCTTCTCTGAGACGTACGAGCTCAGGGGTTATATACTGACGGATATCAAACGCATAGAGTGAATTGCCTGTGTGGCATGCCTAAGTGGCGAATGATCAAGACTTCTGTTGAAAAGCAAAGTCTTGTGGTTGATGATTGAAGCACGGCCTTTGTGGCGTAGCTTTGTATAACATTTACTTCGCGAGTTTCACACCCGGTATGAACCAAAAACGGGAGAAGGACCTCAGGGAGGGCATGCGTTTCTTTCTAGTTAGAAGTGGCGTCAGTGGTTTTACACGCCCTGATGAGTTTGACTTATGTGGTTGTTGTTGTTGCGAGGCGCCTCGGTTTGATCGGACGATCCAGGTCCGATGGAGTCATTTAGTTGGCTCACCTACGCCCCATAGGGCGGGGAAACGCATGTTCAGGCATTTTAATCCACATCGGTGGACCGGCCCTGACGATCCAAGGGCCCACCTGAGTCTGGGTCCTGAGGGGCGGGCTAGAGCGTCTCGAATCGGTTGAGGACTATCTTTTGCCTCGGTTCATAGATGGAAATCCAATTTCCAAATACGTGATTTTGCGGTTTTAATTGTAGAACTAGTATGGCGACATGATATATGGTACCCATGCCGTCTATGATTGATACTTATGATTTGAAATTGATTTATACACTATGCACTTGTAATAGTATCAAATGATTTGTTTTAAACGTACTAAGCATATTTGGCTATTATAAGGGAAAACCCTATCCCCCGGCTTGCGTTGCATTGTGTGATAGGACCTGGGTCTTATAATAGCTTCATTTTTACAAAAAGCATTGCACTGTTTTGTTATATGCACTGGTATTCTTGGGAGGAAACCCGTTCCGTGTTATACGGCGTGGTCCCTTGATATATCTGATTTAAAGTAAAGTTTTAAATAATTGTTTTAGTTCTCACACCAGTCCCATGACTGACCTGGAGTTTATTGTTTTAACCTAAACTCTGGGTGCCCTTATTTTGACACGGGCAGCTAGTAGTTTTGGTTTTGCATATTTATATTCACAGGACCCTGGTTTACAGCTGGAATGATATCCGGAAAGCTTTGTATCCGTATATCTCTTCTAGTTGTGTATTGTATTATTTTCCGCTGCGATGTATTTAAATGTAATTTAAATCTCTGATATTTCTGTGTAATATTCATTTATACTCTGTATATTCTTGTATTCTGATGGTATTGTTGTAATATACAATGAAATGTTCTTCCGTCCGCGTTCTATTTTGTCGTGTTCTCAAAACAATCCGTTCTTTCTCTTCTCTTCAGAGACCGGGGAAGTTCGGGTCGCTTCAGTCATCCACTATCATATTGTGGGGCGCATAGGGTCATCCGCTAATGATACTGCAGGCATCCGCTAATGGTACTGCGGGAAATATCCAACCACCAATATATATATATATATATATATATATATATATATATATATATATAAAAGCCACAAGCCTAATAACTAATATATACGCATCTAAAACTGAAATATTCAATACACATACGCACCTGAAACTGAAATCCAATTAAGGGAGCAAACACAATATGACGAGGTGCAGAAGAAAATAAGCAAATGAGAACTGCAGGAACAATAAATGGTACATTAGATAATCTGGACTTGCATGAGAAAATAAGCGAATGATATTATGTTCGATAAAGGATAAGCTATTTGGATTCAAATCTAAAAGGATGTGTTTGGAATATATGTTCTTTTTAAAAAAACTTGCCGTATGGAGTAGGGGTCTTATCACATCACAGTAAAGATGGAAAAGAATGATTTTCCTGATTGCATCAAATCATAATAATATATAATTTGACTATATATAAATTATGACTTGTTTAACCTTAGGTTACATGTTGAGCGGCAGCAACGCAGTAAACCCCTAAGAGTTCAGAGTTATTTCTACAGTACAAAAGCAAAAGGACTAACGATTTCATTCTTATACTACTATTTTTTGACTTTTGGATAGTTTAACAAAAGCAAAGGTTTACTGCAAAATAGCCACTATAGTAAAATTGTATGTAGTGACAAAGAAAGCCGACAATCATTCACTGGAAACATTAAAATAGGCATATACACGCAAATACATATCTATCTATTTTAAATGCACTTCTAGAACTAGATATATGCCAAACATGTATGTGTGTGGGTTATAGATGCACTTATATAACTTCAAGATGTATGCCAATTGCAAAATTTCTAAGAGATTTCACTTACAAAACTCAATTAAAAAATGATATTAATTCATTCAATTATCTGGATTATTTTTTCTATTCACCTAAGCATAGGAGAAAGTAAAATTAACATAGTAAGGAGAAGTCTATGAGTGTATGTTAGTATAAGTAGGTGCAGTTTGAGCTTTTCTTATTACATTGGAAAAGGAACTATAGTACCAATATAGTAGACATACCTGTGCGGGAGTAACTTCACAGCTTCCCTTTCTTCACTTCTTTCTTTGTATGACCTAATACCAGACTGATTCATTAGATTAAATTTGTGAGGAAAGGTAGCAATGTATAGGAAAAAGAATATAGATCATCAGGAGTTACTAACTTGGCAACCAGTTTAAACAAATAGGTAGGCATTAATGACAAAAGATTCCAAACAGTTCAAAAATTAATCAAAAAAGCTTTCTGAAAATAAACATCTAAAAATTAGTGTGCGTTATTTTGAATAAATACTCTAGGTATACTTTTGTAAATAAACTGAAAACCATATAAGTTTGAGTTTCAAGGGTAACATATTATTGAATAAGTTCTAGGAAGGACTAACTGTATGAACACCAGATTTGTTTTAATTATCATTAAAACTTATTTTCACAAAACCTAATTCTAGATAGTCTAAAAACTAAATTTTCCTTAAACTAAACAATCTAATGACTTGGAAATCTCGACAACATAGTACACGACAAATTCGTCCAACCAAACTGCAGTTTTAAAAAGTGCATTTTACAAAAATTGCATTCTATAAACTATATAAAATATGTTTTTAAAAAACTGCATATTATGCACTGTTTTTTTTTTAAATCTGCACCTTTAAAACTGTTTTTAAAAAAATTGCATCTTTTCAAAATTGATTAAAAAAAACTGCATTTCATACACTGCATATTAAATTTTACATTCAATTTTATAAACTGCGTTTCATAATTCATACCCACAAAAACTGCATTTCATTTTCATACACTGCATTTTAGGGGAAAAAACTACATATTAAATTTTACATTCAAATTCTATAATTCTTATTCAATTTTTAACTTACACAATTAAAGTAAGCTAAAATTTGCGAACTGCATATTTCAAAAACTGCATATTGAAATTTTGCATTTTTAAAATATTTTAACAACTGCAAATTTTAAAAACTGCGTATTAAAAAACCACATATTAAAAAATGCATATAACATAACTTTAAAATCAATTTCACACTTTTAAAAAGCTGCATATTTAAAAAACTACTATAAATTAAAATTTTAAAAAACTGAATATTTAAAGAACTTTATAATTTAAAACATATAATTGAAAAAACTGCATATAAAAAAAATCAACTATAATTTTACACTTATAAATTCAATTTAAAATACACCTAAAAAAATAATATTGATTGTTTTTTGCGTTGGGTATCGACTTAATTTACAAAGTCGGGTTCTGTTTTGAGGGCTATAGGGGCCCAAACCCTAAAAACTGTCGATGTTTCGTAAGTCAAGCTTTTTCAATGCCTCAACTTTTGCAGTGCCTCGTCGCCTTCAGTGCTTTTCCAGCGCCTCAAGCATCAACGGCGCCTGGAAGGAGTAAAAAGCCATGCGTCGGCTCCTAGGGCTTTTGGCGCCTAGGCGAGCGCCTTGACTACACTGGCTACAAGTTTTGATGTAACCAAATATGAGTATTTCTTGTAAGCTGATCAAGGTATATATCCAATATAAACTGAAAACCTGATATTTATAACATATATATATAATTGAATTCTGAAACATTTCAGATTCTCTTGCGTGAAAAAAAATAAGTTCTCAACAAAATTCCAATACACATGTACATATATATTAATATAACTGATACTTTCCTTTGTAAATTTGAATATATATATATATATATATATATATATTTACAAAGTTGCAGAAAACATTAATATCAAATATTAATACTGCTTAAAACTTATACATATTAGCATAATGTTTCACACTTTCTGAATCAATACAGAATTTATATGTATAGGAATTGTTTCCAGATTCAGTATATATATATATACGAATTATACATCACGAATTGAAACTTTCATCTGTGTTTTTAACACAGCAAAATTTTCACATATATACATAACCAAATACATGCATTTAAATCCAACAATTGAATTTGAAAGCAACCAGGCTTTGATACCATTGAAATTCAGTTTTGTTTGATAACCAAAAGATTAACCTTTTTACTTGTTAATTTAATGTTCCACCAAAAGATTAACCTTTTTATTACAGTGAAAAAAGCACATTACATACACAACCACGACAACACAAACATCACCTTTGCCTTTAAATAGACAATTCGTTGTTTTTATCAAACAGACAACACAAACATCACCAAAAGTCCATGTTCATTCAAGATTATAGACCACTCTCTCTTTGTAATGCGAATTATATGATTTTTCTAATCTTTTATGCAATAAACGAAGGGACACATGTTAACAAACAAAAAATCGATTTTTTTACCTGAAGCCCCAATTCGTAGAAGCCCCCAATTTGTAGAAGCCCCCAATTCGTAGAAGCCCCAAATCGTAGAAGCCCCAAATTGAAGTAATGGAGAGAGGATTTGAGAGGATCGAAGTAGTGGAGATGGGATTAGCTAATCGCTAATATAATTTCTTCTAAGCCCATTTTTTATTTACCTATGATGCGGCCATGAAATCAATATGCGTTGAGGAATAAGTGTTGAGGTAAGAATAGGGTTATGTGTGATAAGTTACCCTTTTGCCCTTAGAAAAGAAGAGTTGACTAGGCCTACCAACACATACAAGTGTTAGCACATTTTTGGTAACACATAATTGCTATGGCAACACATATTAGTGTCGCTAGTCTATAACACATATAAGTGTTGGCAATTGAAAAAAATAAGAGTTGCTAAATGGCCATTATGGTGTAGTGTAACACAACCACTATGTGTGGACAATCAAATGAAAGTGAGGATATAACACAGCAACATGGTATCAACATTGATGAATGGTACCCTGATTTTGGAGCAACCATTCACCTCACCAACAATTTGCAAAATCTCAATCTTAGCAAGAAGAACTACTCAGGTAAACAAGCTATTCACATGGATAATGGTTAAGCAATTGGTATATCACATGTTGGTGTTGGCTATATAAAAGGAAAAGGACAACTTTATTCAAATAACTTACTAAGAGTGCCTAGAATTAAGAAAAAATTAATTAGTGTATTACACTATACCAACGACAACAATGTATACTTTGAGTTTCACCCCTAGTTCTGTCTTGTAAAAGATTTACTAAGTAGAAACACATTGCTACATGGTAGGATGGATAATGGTTTATACAAGTTCACCATTGGAAATCCAAAAAATGCTCATGACAATGATGTTTGCTGCAAGTACATTAATATCGATGGTGACAGTGATAATAGTGGAAGTGATGATGTTAGCGATGATTGTAATAATGAATGCACTAGTACTAGTACTGCTGATAACCATAATGATGTTCTAGAAAATTGGCATTGTAAGTTAGGCCACCTTAGTATGAACATTGTAAAATGAATTTTAAATGAATGAATTTTTTTTTGTAAATTTAACTGCATCACACATTTGCATCCATTGTCAACTTGGTAAGAGCCATTAACTGCCTTTTGGGGATTCTGATACTGTCTACAATCAGCCTCTTGAACCGATAACAACATATTTGTAGGGACCAATGCCCATTAACACAACTCTTGGCCATAGGTACTATCTTTCCCTTGTGGATTCTTACTTTAGATATACTTGGATATATTTCCTCAAAACAAATCAAAAAGTTGCAGTGCAATCGTATATTTCACAATTCTTATTAAAAAACAAGTCAACTGTAGCGTCAAGATATTTCAAACTGATAGTGGTACTGAATTTAAACAACTAGAAGATTTTTCCATAAAATGGGAATTATGCACGTAATGACATGTGCACACACTTCTTAATGAAAGTCTAATAGGGGGATCATGTAGTGTATATATGGCAAATATGAGCTTATGATACCAAGTGTGATATATATAATATAGAACCAAGTAAAGAAAAGCGCACACTAGAGTTTTATACTGGTTCAGACCTCCTGTCCTAAGTCCAGTCCCCGAAGCTCCCCTTTGGAATTCCACTATCAATAAACCATCACTGTGCCCGGAGGAATAGGCTTGATTACAAATGAGTTTCTTGTCAAAGTTGTGTTCTAGTATAACACAAATATTGACTATTGAATGTATAATCTTCCAAACTATCTTCAAGTAAGAGTTTCTTTGAAGTGCAAGAGTATATGGAAGATTAGAATATGGTTGTAATTGCTTGATTGTTAATAGAACTTGTAATAGAGATAATAGAGAGCAGAATGATCAAAGTTATTGTTCTATTCGAGTTTTTATCCTTCAAAATTTGTTGAGAAGTTGTATCTAAGGAGTAACAACCTTTGCTATTGATCCAAGGGTTGCTTTGGTTGGTGGTGAAGAGTTGTGGTTAAGAGGGGTGAAAGTGTCTCTTGGAAATGTGTCTGTTTCTCTTCTTTTCTTCAATGTAACCTTCATATCAGACGTTTGGAATTTGTTTCAAACGTCTGAAACTTCTTTAGATTTTCAACCAAAACTGACGTCAGACATCTGGAAAATAAACTAGACACTTGATATCATCTTCATACATGTTCTATGTAGGCCGAACACTTGATCAGACGTCTGGATAATGAGCCAGACTTCTGAGTGCTACTTCAGACATTTGTCGAGACATAATTCAGACGTCTGGGATAAACTTTAGACGTTTGGATATACTTCAGACCATTTCCAGAGACTATAATCAGACGTCTGAGTTTAAATCCGGACATTGTAACACCCCACACCCGCTTAGGTCACTCACTAAGGGAATGCCTTAACTTCGGTGGAGTATTTTAAGTGAATATAGAACAGAAAAATTACAACAAGACAGATATAAATAATACTTGTTAACTAAAACATCATTTCATTGCAGCAGAAGGTAAACATGTTTGGTTACAATAACAGAACCATAAAACAAGAGTCAAGTACTAAATATCCATCCTGATAAAAACATAGGTACATAATCCCACTACCTAACTAATAGCCATAATAGAAAAGATAAGCTGAGCTTTACATCAACGGTCCAAGCTCCAAAAGATAGATAAAGGAATCTGATCAAAGCCCACTAGTGCTAGGCCCACTCTGAGAACCTGAGGGTTGGGAAAAAGATAAAAACAACGGGGTCAGACATAAGTCCGAGCAAGTCCTATAACTTTAACAATACAATCATTAAAGTAATTAGGGTATGATATAAACTTGGTACGGTAACGACTGGGGATAAATGACTACACTAAGCAACCAACTAGACATAGGAAGAACGAAGATAACGGTAAATACGCATCTACCCACCCAAGGATAATTACTGCACCACACCAGTCATTCCTAACTTAAAGGTTGATCCCACCCAAGGACTTAGAAAATTTAACTAGTAGTTTCGTGTACCCCTAGCTGACCACATAGGTGCCGTCTGCCCCTATCTCCACTAGGTGTACCCACTACTCCCCAAGCGATCGGCTCCCTAACGTAGATACCTGTGCTGGCCCCACAGTGGGGTGTATCATTCCCCAAAGTGGCAACCCGATACTATCAACGGTGCACGGCTTATACCTACACGATGCAACAACGTCTTACCTACCAGCCCGGGTCCACACACGCATATGAAACCCATTGGACTTGCGTTGCCACCGCTAACCCGTTTTGGCCTCTTATAGTCAAGCCCAGTACGGGTGTCCCGTCCTCGACATGGGTCGAGCCCACAAAGATACATATGGGTTACTGGTTGAAATGGGCCCCCACAAGCTACGCACCTAAGCTTGTCCCTTTTCTAGTGCATCCCACTTAACCCTTTAATCATGTTTAATTACATGTTTCCACTTGGTTAAGTATTCTAATCGTATTTTCTATTGCCACCCAAGGCAACCCACTAGATTTCCACATGCCACCCAAGGCACTTACTTGATTTCCACATGCCACCCAAGGCACCCACTTAACCCCTCATGCCCCACTACATGCTTATCTGGTTAAGTGTTTCTTAATTGATTAAGAACGTAACCTTTGTAAAGACCTCTCACATTAGACTGTCTTTTATGGCAGCTGGATTTGCCGGTCGGGTCCGGGCAGCCTTATGCCATAACAGAGTCTAACCTCGTGTCTTTACACTTGTCACGTATTTAGTTTATGCCTAAGACCTCTCACATTGGGCCAATCATTTGTAGCTGCTGGATTTGCCGGTCGGGTCCGGGCAGTCTTATGCTACAAAAGGGTCCAACCTCGTGTCTTAGTCGATTAATTACACCTAATTAATCACCCCCATATTTTGAATTAATTTTCCCTAATTAATTCCAATTTAACGATGTACATAATTGACTCAATTATGTCCATCCACTTATGGTATGCAACATCATACCAATTTCACCACAATTTTGTTAACATGAATATTAACCCCATCGTTCCCCACGTAATACGCTAACAGGACATACTTAAAAGGGAAGATTCATCACAAATACAATGGGTTCAACTTAGCATAACATTAGCCTCAACATGGGTTTTAAAGGTGTCAACTTGCATATATGACCATAGCATCAAACCCAACTAGCATAAATAATCAACCCAAACTTGCATGAATCACATATGTCATAAAGAGGGTAACTTGCATAGATGTTCATGTCATAGACCTATCATAAAGGGATAAACTTGCATACATGTCATAGGTCTAAAAAGGGATGAACTTGCATATGTTACTCATATCATAAAAAGGGGTAAACATGCATATATATGCATGACATACAAAGGGGTAAACTTGCATATGTATGCATATCATACAAAGGTGTAAACTTGCACATGTTACTTGCATATAATCAAACACCAAACTTGCATAACATGTCATATATGAACTTGCATATAATCAAAACCAAACTTGCATAACATGTCATATATGAACTTGCATATAATCAAACACCAAACTTGCATAACATGTCATATATGAACTTGCATATAATCAAACACCAAACTTGCATAACATGTCATATATGAACTTGCATATAATCAAACACCAAACTTGCATAACATGTCATATATGAACTTGCATATAATCAAACACCAAACTTGCATAACATGGTGTCATAATGGATCAATGTTTATCATAGTGATTTGCATAACTAGCATCATGAACATATAGCATAAAACTTGCATAACTAGCATCATGGACATATAGCATAAAACTTGCATAACTAACATCATGAGCACATAGCATATGATAACATAACTTGCATTGATCCACATTCATAACCATAACCTCATTACATCCTATCATAATTAGTTTAGCAATTGCTTGCTGAAGGCATAGAAACTCACAACTTGTTGATTAGCACTCCTATGAAGAAGATTAAGTTGCTAGAGTTGATTAGAAGTTGATTTGAGAAGCTATCTTCTTCTAAAATCTCCTTCTACTTGCATTTTGACGGCATGACGACGTTGTATCTATTTTTAGTATGGATTAGGGTAGTCTTAGGGTGTATTTATAGATTTAGGATGTAGTTTAGGCCCTTAGATTAACCCTAGATTAGGTTAGAGCCGTCAGATTTCGTCACAAGCCCCAAACACAGCCCAAAACCTGACCAATTCACTCAAATGGTGCACCAGGCAAAACTGCCCGGCCACCTGTGTCGACTCCCAAGTCGACAGGGCAGTCGACTTGGGTCCAGTCGTGTCGACTCCTAAGTCGACTCCCCAGTCGACTTGGGGTGTGGCGGGGATTTTCCCGCCTACCTTCATTTCTGCATTTGAAATCTGTTTTTCGAAATTTGAATTTTCTGAAGACTTCTTCGGGCCTTAACTGGGTCATACGGACTCCGATTTTCGAAAACTCGGACTCTATTTCGCGTATTTTTCCGAGACGAACGCAATGGCATAGCCCGTTTCCCCTGATTCAGATCCTAAAATTTAATTCTGCCCTGATTTATATTATAACAAGTTATTCAACATACGGGGTGTTACATTCTCCCCTACTTAAAGGATTTCGTCCCCGAAATCTCTAAGTCAAGAAGAACGTATCCTCCCAACCAAACAGCCATCTACAAAACCATCAAACACTGGCATCCATTGTCCTTAAAATTTCTAATGCTGTATGAACATATGCAAAAAGTGTGTGTATATGTTCCCTGTCTAATGCAAAATCAGGCGGTCTACTGATTCAGTTGACCTCCTTAATGCAAACCATGATAGTGCCATGCATCCAATATGTATGCGAAAGAACCCTATCGACACATACTATCTCTACATGAGTGCACAATCATTCACAATAAAAATGCATCATCCATATGATAACACAACCATTATACATCCATTAATATAGCTACCTACACACAGTTATATGCAATATGCAACATGAAGTGACTGAGCCGATCTAGTGTCTAAAGTGTGTGTATATGCATCCATAAGCAACCACTAGCAAACAATTGCATCCACATGCATCCATCAATCATAACATGTCTCAAACACATGTTTCAACCATAGGTTTACCCTATCTAAAGGTCAAAGGTACTAACGAGAGGACATACTAAAGATAAGATAAGTACTAGACAAACGATAAAGGAGAAGCTAAAAGACATACCCTCAAAAAAGAAATGGGTACAGTGAACGCATCTTCACTTCTGTCTCCCAAGTAGCGTTTCTCTCCTCATCTCCCCATTGCACTTTGACTAGTTGAACCTCTCTGTTTCTCAACTTCCTAATCTCTGACCCAAGGATGCGAGTAGGAGCTCGTCGAATCGTCGCATCACGCTCTACCTCCACTTCTCTAAGCAAGCTCGGCTCTACCACCTCCGCGGTCTCATGTAGGCACTTCCTCAAATGTGACACATGGAATACGTCATGTACACCACTAAGTCTCTCGGGTAAATCCACTCTATATGCCATCTGTCCAATCCTTTCCTTAATAGGAAACGGTCCTACAAACCTTGGTGCTAACTTCCCAACGGACCCAAAGCGAACAACATTCCGTAATGGAGATACTTTGACAAAGACCATGTCCCCAACATCAAACTCAAGATCTGTTCTCCTCTTATCCGCATAAGATTTCTGTCTGTCTTGCACCGCTTTCATCCTTCTTCGAATCAAATCAATCTTTTCCGAAGTCTCTCTAACCATATCAGGCCCAAGCAAGATCTTATCCGTAGACTCCCACCAACATGTAGGTGATCGACAAGGCCTTCCATAAAGAGCTTCAAAAGGAGCCATACCAATACTAGACTGAAAGCTGTTATTATACGCGAACTCCACCAATGGAAAATGCTCTTCCCATGTACCTCCAAAATCTAAGATACATAGCCTCAAAAGGTCTTCTAGAATACGGTTCACCCTCTCGGTCTGGCCGTCCGTCTGAGGATGATATGCGGTGCTCAAACACAACTGAGTCCCTACCGCCTCTTGCAAACTCTTCCAAAACTCGCTAGTGAAGATGGGATCTCGGTCACTCACTATGCTAGAAGGTACACCATGCAATCGAACTATCTCTCGAAGGTAAACTGAAGCTAGCCATGGAGCAGTCCTCTTACTCTCCACGGGTATGAAATGGGCGCTCTTAGTAAGTCTGTCTACCTCAACCCAAATTCCCATATTACCCTTCCTCGATCTCGGTAACCCATCGATAAAATCCATCGAGATGCTATCCCACTTCCATTGCGGAACTTCCAATGGGTGAAGCAACCCACCGGGTTTCTATTGCTCCGTTTCACTCGTTGGCACACCAAACATCTAGCGACATACTCGGCCACATCCTTCTTCATACCAACCCAAAAGAAAACTCGCTTCATGTCTTGGTACATCTTGTCCCCACCGGGATGAATGGTCATCTTCGAACGATGTGCATCATCAAGTATAGCCTTCCTCAAACCCTCATCTTGCGGTACACAAAGTCTACCGTCTCTGCGCAACCACCCCTTATCATCTAGGGTGTACCTACTCAAATGGCTTACTCCCATCCGGCAGCACTAAGACTGGAGCTGTGGTTAAAGCTCTCTTTAACCGTTGGAACGCATCATCACAATCTACGTCCCATGTGAAGACTAGATTCTTCTTTGTCAAGCGAGTTAATGGGGCTGATATCTTCGCGAAGTCCTTGATAAACTTTCTATAATAGCCAGCCAACCCCAAGAAACTCCTCACCTCGGTAGTATTCTTCGGAACCTTCCAATCTTGGATGGACACTACCTTCGCGGGATCCACAGCTATCCCTTCTTTGGAGACCACGTGCCCTAAGAACCGCACTTCCTTCCTCCAAAAGTGACATTTAGAGAATTTAGCCTTAAGGATATGCGCTCGAAGAGTCTCCAACACTTCCCTAAGATGTAGGGCATGCTTTTCTTCACTCTTAGAAAAGACCAAGATGTCATCCACAAAGACCACTACGAACTTATTAAGGTACTCCCTGAACACCCTACTCATCAAATCAACAAAGTATGCGGGGGCGTTCGTCAAACCAAATGGCATCACAAGCCACTCATAGAAACCATCCGGAGTCCAAAAGGCAGTCTTCTCTATACTATCCTCAGCCACTCTCAACTGATGAAACCCCGTGGCTAAGTCCAACTGCGAAAACACCGAGGCGCCAACCAACTGATCAAAGAGATCATCAATCCTCGGCAATGGGTGTCTATTCTTCTTTGTAAGCTTGTTGAGTTCTCTATAGTCTACACAAAGTCTGAGAGACCCATCCGCCTTCGTGGCAAAAACCACTGGAGCACCCCACTCCGATATACTTCGTCTTATGAACCCCTTTTCAAGCAACTCCCCTACTTGCTTATGGAGTTCCCTCCTCTCACGAGGAGCCATGTGGCGCACTGGCAAAGATACTGGCTTAGCATTGTTCACTAGATATATTCGGAAGTCTATCTCCCGCTTCGGAGGTAAGCCCTTCACCTCCTCAAACACATCCGAGTATTCCCGGACCACTCTAACAGATCGCAAACTCTCGACCGAAGCGTCAAGCGATTCAAGATAACTTAGCATAACAGAATTCATGGGATTACAAGAGATCTCGAGAGTGTTTCCCAAGCGGGTCATGAGCCTAACAACTCTCCTTTCGCAATCAAGAACGACACCATTACTGGATAACCAGTCCATGCCCAAAATTAACCCATAGCCCGTGAAGCCCAAAACAAAAGCATCACATCTAAACTCAACGCTAAGTATAGAAATCTTCAAACCCAAACATATCATGGACAAATAAGTGGAGCCCCCAATTAGGTTTGAAACAACCAAGGGATCATCTACTAGACGGGTGTCTAAGTGCAGTGACTCAACTAATGATGATGAGATAAACGAATGCGATGCGCCAGAGTCGAATAAAGTACGGACAGGATGATCAAACAGAAAAACCAGACTTTCAACGGAAATAGTTCTACCTCTTTCCTGAATCGGTGGAACCGCGAGAGCCTGAACTTGCCCCCTTGCCTAACCTGGTGCCATAAGAGCTTGCACCTGTCCTCCTGAGGTAGATCCCGTCCTCTGCCCCTTCTTAGGGCAGTCTTTCACTAGATGCCCTGCTTCGCCACAGTGGAAGCAGCCAGTCTTCTTCTTCTTCCGACAATCTTTGCTGAGGTGGCCCGGTGTCCCACAGTTGAAGCACTTCTTCTTTCCCTTGCCACCGTTGCCTTTCCCACCCTTGTTTTGCTGTTGCTGTTGAGGTCTCTTCTGATCTCCTTTCTTCTCGGGGGCCTTATTAGCATTGGGACCCTTCTCTTCCTCAAGCATAAGTGCCATGTCTACTAGATTCTCAAATGTGGCCCTCATAGGGATGTGAGTCATAGCCAATCCATGCATCGGTTCATTCAAGCCTTTAACGAACCTCAAATCCTTCTTTTCCGGTGTATTCACCATGTCTATGCCAAACCTTGCCAACTGATTAAACTTGTTGACATATTCCTTCACTGATAGGTTTCCTTGCTTTAGTGTCAAGAACCTTTCCATATACAGATTTTCTTCCGCCCTTGAGAGAAACTTTGCCACAAACCTTTGTCTGAAATCCGCCCAAGAGTCAACAAGGCGCTCTCCATTAGTGACCTCCCACCAGAACGAGGCCTCTCCCTTCATTAACCAAGCAGCTAACTTGACTTTCTTTCCTTCTTCCATCTCAAAGATGTCTATCAACTCTTCCGTTTCCTTAAGCCAATCCCTAGCTTCCACAAAAGTTTCTGATCCTTGAAAAGGTTTCCCTCCCATAGCCTTAAATTCCTTGCAAGTCTTAGCAAAAGTATCTGCTCGAGGAGGAGGAGGGGGAGGAAGATCGGGTGCAACTGGTGGTGGAGGAACATCTGCTGGACCCGCAGCGGCGGCCCTAGCCTCCATCAACCTCCTATACCATACTAGTATCGCTACACCCTCCGGAAAGTTAAGATCTTCAGCCATGCTGAAACGAAAAAGGAAAGATTCAAAACGGAGAATTCGAAAGATAAAGATATGGCTATCGGGGATTATGCTTTTCTTTCAAAAACTTTTCTCTTAAAAGACATGTTTTTGAAAATACTTCTTCCAAAAATGTTTTTAGAAAAATAGTTTTTCTAAAAATTTTATCTGTTCTGGTAACCTTCAGCTCTGATACCACGTGTAACACCCCACACCCGCTTAGGTCACTCACTAAGGGAATGCCTTAACTTCGGTGGAGTATTTTAAGTGAATATAGAACAAAAAAATTACATCAAGACAGATATAAATAATACTTGTTAACTAAAACATCATTTCATTGCAGCAGAAGGTAAACATGTTTGGTTACAATAACAGAACCATAAAACAAGAGTCAAGTACTAAATATCCATCCTGATAAAAACATAGGTACATAATCCCACTACCTAACTAATAGCCATAATAGAAAAGATAAGCTGAGCTTTACATCAACGGTCCAAGCTCCAAAAGATAGATAAAGGAATCTGATCAAAGCCCACTAGTGCTAGGCCCACTCTGAGAACCTGAGGGTTGGGAAAAAGATAAAAACAACGGGGTCAGACATAAGTCTGAGCGAGTCCTATAACTTTAACAATACAATCATTAAAGTAATTAGGGTATGATATAAACTTGGTATGGTAACGACTGGGGATAAATGACTACACTAAGCAGCCAACTAGACATAGGAAGAACGAAGATAACGGTAAAGACGCATCTACCCACCCAAGGATAATTACTACACTGCACCACACCAGTCATTCCTAACTTAAAGGTTGATCCCACCCAAGGACTTAGAAAATTTAACTAGTAGTTTCGTGTACCCATAGCTGACCACATATGTGCCGTCTGCCCCTATCTCCACTAGGTGTACCCACTACTCCCCAAGCGATCGGCTCCCTAACGTAGATACCTGTGCTGGCCCCACAGTGGAGTGTATCATTCCCCAAAGTGGCAACCCGATACTATCAACGGTGCACGGCTTATACCTACACGATGCAACAACGTCTTACCTACCAGCCCGGGTCCACACACGCATATGAAACCCGTTGGACTTGCGTTGCCACCGCTAACCCGTTTTGGCCTCTTATAGTCAAGCCCAGTACGCGTGTCCCGTCCTCGACATGGGTCGAGCCCACAAAGATACATATGGGTTACTGGTTGAAATGGGCCCCCACAAGCTACGCACCTAAGCTTGTCCCTTTTCTAGTGCATCCCACTTAACCCTTTAATCATGTTTAATTACATGTTTCCACTTGGTTAAGTATTCTAATCGTATTTTCTATTGCCACCCAAGGCAACCCATTAGATTTCCACATGCCACCCAAGGCACTTACTTGATTTCCACATGCCACCCAAGGCACCCACTTAATCCCTCATGCCCCACTACATGCTTATCTAGTTAAGTGTTTCTTAATTGATTAAGAACGTAACCTTTGTAAAGACCTCTCACATTAGACTGTCTTTTATGACAGCTGGATTTGCCGGTCGGGTCCGGGCAGCCTTACGCCATAGCAGAGTCTAACCTCGTGTCTTTACACTTGTCACGTATTTAGTTTATGCCTAAGACCTCTCACATTGGGCCAATCATTTGTAGCCGCTGGATTTGCCGGTCGGGTCCGGGCAGTCTTATGCTACAAAAGGGTCCAACCTCGTGTCTTAGTCGATTAATTACACCTAATTAATCACCCCCATATTTTGAATTAATTTTACCTAATTAATTCCAATTTAACGATGTACATAATTGACTCAATTATGTCCATCCACTTATGGTATGCAACATCATACCAATTTCACCACAATTTTGTTAACATGAATATTAACCCCATCGTTCCCCACGTAATACGCTAACATGACATACTTAAAAGGGAAGATTCATCACAAATACAATGGGTTCAACTTAGCATAACATTAGCCTCAACATGGGTTTTAAAGGTGTCAACTTGCATATATGACCATAGCATCAAACCCAACTAGCATAAATAATCAACCCAAACTTGCATGAATCACATATGTCATAAAGAGGGTAACTTGCATAGATGTTCATGTCATAGACCTATCATAAAGGGATAAACTTGCATACATGTCATAGGTCTAAAAAGGGATGAACTTGCATATGTTACTCATATCATAAAAAGGGGTAAACATGCATATATATGCAGGACATACAAAGGGGTAAACTTGCATATGTATGCATATCATACAAAGGTGTAAACTTGCACATGTTACTTGCATATAATCAAACACCAAACTTGCATAACATGTCATATATGAACTTGCATATAATCAAACACCAAACTTGCATAACATGTCATATATGAACTTGCATATAATCAAACACCAAACTTGCATAACATGTCATATATGAACTTGCATATAATCAAACACCAAACTTGCATAACATGGTGTCATAATGGATCAATGTTTATCATAGTGATTTGCATAACTAGCATCATGAACATATAGCATAAAACTTGCATAACTAGCATCATGGACATATAGCACAAAACTTGCATAACTAACATCATGAGCACATAGCATATGATAACATAACTTACATTGATCCACATTCATAACCATAACCTCATTACATCCTATCATAATTAGTTTAGCAATTGCTTGCTAAAGGCATAGAAACTCACAACCTGTTGATTAGCACTCCTATGAAGAAGATTAAGTTGCTAGAGTTGATTAGAAGTTGATTTGAGAAGCTATCTTCTTCTAAAATTTGATGGAGGCTCCTTCTACTTGCATTTTGACGACATGACGACGTTGTATCTATTTTTAGTATGGAGTAGGGTAGTCTTAGGGTGTATTTATAGATTTAGGATGTAGTTTAGGCCCTTAGATTAACCCTAGATTAGGTTAGAGCCGTCAGATTTCGTCACAAGCCCCAAACACAGCCCAAAACCTGACCAATTCACTCAAATGGTGCACCAGGCAAAACTGCCCGGCCACCTGTGTCGACTCCCAAGTCGACAGGGCAGTCGACTTGGGTCCAGTCGTGTAGACTCCCAAGTCGACTCCCCAGTCGACTTGGGGTGTGGCGGGGATTTTCCCGCCTACCTTCATTTCTGCATTTGAAATCTGTTTTTCGAAATTTGAATTTTCTGAAGACTTCTTCGGGCCTTAACTGGGTCATACGGACTCCGATTTTCGAAAACTCAGACTCTATTTCGCGTATTTTTCCGAGACGAACGCAATGGCATAGCCCGTTTCCCCTGATTCAGATCCTAAAATTTAATTCTGCCCTGATTTATATTATAACAAGTTATTCAACATACGGGGTGTTACAGACATCTGACGACTTTTTTTTTCCAGTGCATATCTTGTATAGTTTGAACCATCTTTCTTCAACTTGTACTTCTTTTCCTTATTGTCGAGCCATATTTTTTTGCTTTATATTGAGTCGATCTTCAACATAACGTGCATAAGCTTATTGTATATATTCATATGATTTCCATTGTGTAGTTGTCGTTATAGAAACCGTAGAATGGATTTTATAACATACCCCCCCTTTTCGATGATGACAACAACACAATGTACTTAGAAATAATTTATACAACTTCCCATTAATATACGATCTCCCCCTAAATATATACTATATAATTTTCTCCCCCTTTGTCATTGTCAAAAAGAAGTACATATAAACTAAATATCTTTAGATACCACGTACACACTTAAGAAACATAAGCATTTTTAAACTTTAGATAACATGTATATACCAATATTCAAGAATATATCCGAGCATAAAAAATAATTGGATATTATGGTTATACACTTTCAAGGGGTAGAAAAATGCATGCATAATATATTATAAGTATTAAACATTGAATTCATAGTGCATATAAACTAGTATCACTATTTTAAATATGTTCAAGAAGAAACAAATGTACCACAACACAAAACAAATAACCACATCACGAAGTCGATCATAATAGAAGAAGTCTGAAAGAAATACATACATGTTTTTCAAAGTTTGCTAAAATTAAACGTTGTCGTCTTTTGGTTCGCTCTCCACCTCCTTATCATCAGATTTTTTTTGATTCTTCTTCTTTAGAATTTTTTTTCTGGTGAAGATAATGGAGATGGTGAAGATAGTATCTGTGGTCGAGTGCAGCGTAGAAATTCCTTTAAGGATAACACAAACGTACTCATCGTTTTTTCGGCTGTCGCAAGGCGAGAAGCTAGAGTTAACTCTATGTTTGTAATGCCATTTCCCAAGGCAGCTTGACTGTGATATAGGATTCATTGATTATAAAGCACAACTTCATGTAATGATTCATCTGGAAGAATTTGTTTCTTGGTTGGAGTTAACCCTTCAATTGTTTGGTATTGAAAAATACGTTGAGAGGAGGATTCCGGTTTATCGTGTACTTGTTCTTCTTGATGATGTTCTTGTTGTGGGGCTTGTTGTCCTTGATGTTTCTCTTTCATTCTTCTCAAGAGTACAAAAAGTTGGTGATTCTTGTGAAAGATGCATCAAGGAAAAGAATTTTTTAGTTGCCTCCTTAATCGATACTTCCTCAAATGTTAATATGTAGGTAGGAACTTCATTTGCTTTCAATATTCACATAATATATTGTAACACCCCACCTCCGCCAGGGTGGCTCTTGCAAGCAACTCTGACTTTGGTGGGGCGTTTTTAAAACAAGGTAAACATGCATAATGATATAACAAGGCAGGACATGACATATATATAAATAAACAGAGTAAGTAGATAAAACAGCGGAAGATTTTTAAACCATTTCAAAACACAAGTCTGGTACATCAAAATGTCATTTTCCCAAAGTTACAAGTCTAGATAAAAACATCATCTGATAAACTGAAATACTGAAATACATAGTGCTATCCCCAAATAAAAGATGATAAACCATAGCGAGCTCAATGTCCAGGCATACATGAGCTATCCAGCAAACGAGTAAGCGATCCAAGCTAAGCACCAATGTTCCCACCCTGAGAACCTGGGGGGGAAACGGAAGAAAAGAAGCGAAAGAAAACAGGTCAGTCAAAAAGACTGAGTAAGCCCTGCTACGATCAGTCTATAAACTAATAAAGTTAACAGTATGATGGAAACTGAGATGATCATAGATAACAACATACTGGCATGACAAATTAACTACAAGATAGATAGAGGTGTCATCGCATAAAACAAGGTTAAGTTTTGCACCACGGTGTACTAGCAACCCAACATAACAGGTATTGATCCCTTGGCCCAAGCTTTTAACCCAATAACATGAAGTGACCTTAATATAAGGTCCAGCCCAACGGTCTAGTCGATCGGCTCCCTATAAACCTAACACGTCAAGTGTTGGTGTCCATATGGCCCACATATGGTTGTAGTTAGACTGTGCTGGGTCCACCTTTGGGTGTATCAAGCCCTCGGGTGTCAACCCCAGACACTTAAGCAATAATGCACAGCCCTAACCTACTGGTACCCGTGCCTCGAGTTTGTCCAACACCGGACTACGTGCACGTCCGTAGCCCGCCTGGACCCGCACCGCTGTACCACTCAGCCATCGCCCTTTTGGTCGCTTACATCCGTCCAGTAATCGTGCCCCGCCCTAGCCTAGCTTCTAGGGTTGTGAATGATACCAAACTGGGATTACTGTTAGAACAGACCACGTTGCTAGGGTTTTCTAAGAGGGTTAAGTGTGGTTTAACCCCTCACTAATCATGGATTAAATTAGTTAAGTGTAACCAACAGTTCACTTCTTAACCCCATCTAATCCCTCGTATCCCCAAATTGGTTAAGTATTAGTGGACCCTGACTTAACCCTAATCATGAGGCATTAATTAATTTAATGCACCTTAACCTCTCACATTAGGCCGGGCGGGTCCGGGTAGGTTTACACCACAACTTAGTCTAACCTCGGGTTTTGGCACCATATGACCAACTTCTCAGATTGGGTCCTATTGTTTGTAGCCACTAGTTAAGCCGGTAGGTTCCGGGTAGAATTACGCTACAAACTCAACCCAACCTCGAATTGGCCACACTTATGTTTTCTAAGTGTCATGTCCACTTTATTTCAAAACATAATTACAAGTCAACAAATGCTTGGGTAGACCTAACTTAATAGGTAAATTCCCAAGGGGTAGACCTAACTTAATAGGTAAATTTCCAATCTTATATTTTCATGTATTTTAAGTTTACCCAAACCCCCCCCCCCAACGTCATTCTATCGCTTACATATTCGTAATAACGCATAAAGGATAGGAAGAGGGAACTTGGCATAACATACATGATGGACTTGCATATCACAACAAACATGCATAACACGTTAGACTTGCATAACTTAGCATAGTGAACTTGCATATTACCATAAACATGCATAACATATTAAACTTGCCTAACATGGCATAGGGAACTCGCATAAACATGCTTAACTTATTAAACATGCATAACATGGTATAGTGAACTTGCATAAGCATGCTTAACTTATCAAACTTGCAAATCATGTCATAGTGAACTTGCATAAACATGCATAACCCAATAAACTTGCAAATCATGGCATAGTGAACTTGCATAAACATGCATAACTCAATAAACTTGCAAATCATGGCATAGTGAACTTGCATAAACATGCATAACTTATCAATCTTGCAAATCATGGCATAGTGAACTTGCATAAACATGCATAACTTATCAAACTTGCAAATCATGTCATAGTGAACTTGCATAAACATGCATAACCCAATAAACTTGCAAATCATGGCATAGTGAACTTGCATAAACATGCATAACTCAATAAACTTGCAAATCATGGCTTAGCAAACTTGCATAAACATGCATAACTCAATAAACTTGCAAATCATGGCTTAGCAAACTTGCATAAACATGCATAACTCAATAAACATACATAAATCCCAACTTGCATCACATATTAACTTTAGAGTTTCTAAAATGAAGGTAAGAGGGCTTACAAATATTATGAAGACACAAATCTACTAATAAAGATTGAGAAGCCCTTTATGCAAGCATAAAACCCAAAACAAAGCTCCAATAAGAAACAAAAATCCCAAAAACTCTAGCTTAGCAAATAAAACTTGCAACTTGATGATGTATGCAAGCTAATGATCATTCATACAACTTAGAAATGCTTGTATGAACATCAAAATCTTCATAGGAATGATTCATGAAGAGGGTGGAGGCTAGGGTTTTTAAGTGGAGGCCATTTGAGGAATCAATTTGACATAGTTTGGTTGCTAGAATGAATAATAGGGTTTTAGGGTAGGATTAGGGGCTTATTTATAGAAGATTAGAGTGTTTTTAGCCCTAGGATTAACCCTAGGTTAGTTTTGGCCCGTCAGATTTCGGAATTCTCTAGAACCAAGCCACACAACCCAGCCCAAATCAAAATGGTGCGCCAGGCAACATTGCCTGGCTACCCCCTGTCGACAGGGCTGTCGACACCATAGGGACCCTGTCGACAGGCCTATCGACATGCGGGTCCTGGCGGGAATTTTCCCGCCTGCGCCAGTTTGCCCTAACCCTTGTTTTTTTTTATTCGAAATTTAAATCTGTTTTTACTTAGGAATTTTCTGAAAACTTCAATGGACCTTAACTGGGTCATACGGACTCCGATTTTCGAAAACTCGGACTCTATTTCGCGTATTTTTCCGAGACGAACGCAATGGCATAGCCCGTTTCCCTTGATTCAGATTTTTAAATTAAATTCTGCCTCGATTTTCATTATTACAGGTTGTTGAAAATACGGGTTGTTACATTCTCCCCTCCTTAAAGGATTTCGTCCCCGAAATCTTCAAGTTAGGAAGAACATATCCTACCATCCAACATCCATCTACTCAAAACATCATCCACGAGCAATCATTGTCCTTAAAGGATTCTAAATGTGGTATGAACATATGCAAAAGTGTGTGTATATGTACTTACCTAATGCAAAAATCAGGCGGTTACTGATACAGTAAACCTCCTTAATGCATATGTATGTAAATCAGGCGGTTACTGATACAGTAAACCTCCTTAATGCATATATATGTCAGTGAAATGAATCCATATGTATGCAAATTCCTAAATTCATAGTATCTATATGAGTGCACATAACATTCATCCATATGCAACATCCATGTGGTGGCACAACAAGTTTCAATCATGAATAAGCATAAACACTCATGCATATGCAACATGAAGAGTGTGTGAGCCGATCTAGTGCCTAATGTGTATAATGCATCCACGAGTAACCACTTGCAAACACTTGCAACCACTTGCAAACATCAAGCATAACATGTTTCAAATACATGTTTCATCCAAAGGGTTTCTACCTAAGGTTCTCATGACAAGATAGACACGATAAACTAGATAAACTCCTTTTTGGATTACAAGAAATCCATTCAAACTTTGACATATAGTACTAACCGATGAGTCTTAACCCCCTTATGGAGTTTACAACAGAAATAAGATCGAGAATGGGACCGGGAGGATATATACAAAAGATAACTTGCAAGCAAGCTCCACAGGAAAACAAGGATCAAGGATGCACTCTTAAAAAGAGATATGATGCGCGTATCTAGTCTTCACTCTTCTTAGTCACGTTTCCTTGAGCTTAACTCCACTGTGCTTTGACTATCTTTCACTTCATGATTCCTTGGCTTCCTAACTCCTATTTCCCAAATTCGAGTTGGAACTCATTTCATTATCGCCTCTCGTCTTCCTTTTCCACTTATTCTTCTTTCTGTATACTTGGCTTAAACATAATTATAACCTCATGATTCGTGCAAGCTCTCCAAAATTCACTAGTGAATCCTGGATCTCGTCTATTTATTATAAAGTATTCCACGCAGCAGAATTTTTCTTGAAAATACCAATCCACGTTGCCAATTGCCCTTATAAACGTGATTTTCTATAACTCATGCTTAATCGAAATGAACCATCCGCCTATGAGTGATAGGCCATACCTAGATTCAGTTGCCTACCCATGGCTTCCTGTAGGCTATTTCAAAACTGGCCAACTTCTTGAGGATAAACCGTTGCTAACCATGATGCAGTCCTCTCGCTCTTTACCGGACTGAAATGAGCACTCTTCGTGAGTCTACCTATTATGACCCTCATACCCGTATTCCCTTTCTTTGATCTAGGTAGTCCATCCACATAATCAATCGAGAAGTTTTCATACTTCCCTTGCGGAACCTCTCAATGGAGGTAATGGCCCGCTGGGCTTCTATGACTTGGCCTTAACCTGGTGGCACATCATGCATCCTGAGACCAACTCGGCCACCTCCTCGAGTGATGCGCATCTTCAAGAACCTTCTTTACCAAGTCTTTCACTCGAGGAACACATAATCTCTCATCGTGCCTTAGTCATCCCTTGTCATCTATAATATATCTAGTGAGGTGACTTAACATCTCGCCTCGAATCATCTGGTCCATGTTCTTGACTAACTGCGGGTCTTCTTCCTGTGAAACCCCCTTCTTGATCCAGAAGAGTAAGTCTAAGCTCAGGGAATGCTAACTTAACTAGCCAAACGGAGAAAGCTTCTTACTTCAATTGCCCTCCTCAGAGTTTTTCGGTCTTAAACCGCAACCACTTTAGCGGAATCCACCGCTAAGCCTTACTTAGGAACTACGTGCCCAAGAAATCCAACTTCTTTCCTCCAAAGTGACATTTGGAGAACTTGACCTTCAACTGGTGGCTCCAAGCGTATCCATCACCTCCTTGAGATGTCTAGCATACTCTTCCTCATTCTTTTAAGGAGATCAAAATATCGTCTACGACGACCACGACAAACTTGTTCAAGGACTCCCTAAACACCCTACCCATCAAGTTCACGTAATATGCGGGTGCATTAGTCAAACCAAATAGCATGACTAGCCATTCTAAAAATCCATCTAGAGTCCTAAACGCAGTCTTGTCAATTCCATCCTCAGCCATCCTAAGCTGATGGAATCCGGTAGCTAGATCAAAAGAAAATAGATGCTCCTACAAGCTGATCAAACAAATCATCGATCCTTGGTAACGGTTGTCTATTCTTTTCACGATAATCAACATGTAAGCGAAGCAAACTGTCCACATTAGTAACGAATACTACTGGAGCACCCTACTCGAAAATGCCTCGTCTCAGGAAGTTCTTCTCAAGCAACTCCTTGACTTACTTTCTTAACTCTCATCTCGTGAGGTCATGTGCCTAACCGGCCACGAAACTGGCTTGGTATTACCAACCAGATAATGCGGAAATCTATCCCACGTCTAAGGGTAACCCCTTCACTTCCCCCAAGATATCAGGATATTCTCGGACCACCCTCACAGATTGCAAACTATCGATAGACGAGTTGAAGGATTCAAGATAACATAACATGACGGGACCCATAGGGTTGCTAGAAATTTCTAGGGTATTACCGAGGCGAGTCATGAGCCTCACAACCCTATATACAAAAACCCAGAATGACTCCAAAACAGGACAACCATTCCATGCCCAAAACCAACCCATATCCCCGGAAACCGAGAATATAAACATTCCACGAGAATTCTATACTCAAGATAGAAATTTTCAAATCCACTCAGACCACAGACAAACGGGCAGAACCCCCAATTGGATTTGAAACACATACGGGATCATCAACTAGACTAGTACTTAGGTGCAAACTTTCAACTAGATCAGATGAAATAAAACTATGCGATGTGCCAGAATCAAACAAAGTACGAACAGGGAAAATCAGAAAATGTAAACAAGACTTTCAACAGAAACACTACCTCTATCATAAGCTGGAAGAACGGTGTTGAGGGGATGAACTCGCCCTCCAGATAGTCCTGCACACTGAGTCTGACCTTGCCCTTGTTTCCTCGGGCAATCCTTGCTGAGATGTCCAAACTCACCACAATGAAAGCATTCGCCCCGCTTTCTCTTCTTCTTCCTACATTCCCTGGCTATATGTCCAACTTCACCACAGAAGTTGCATTTCCTATTCCCTCTTGGCTTGTCCTTGCGGTTGTTGTTATTCTTGCCCCGTTTCCCGGAATTTACTCTCTTGCCTTGAGACTCACTCGCCTTGACCTCTTTCTTGTCATTGTTATCTTCTTCTTGAAGTAGGGCCAAATTCACCAAATTCTCGAAAGTCGCCCCCAAGGGTATATGAGACATGGCCAAACCATGTAATGGCTCGTTTAATCCTAGAGCAAAGTGTAGGGCCTTCTTCTGAGCTGTATTAACCAAGTCTAAATCGACCCGAGCCAGTTGATTAAACTTATCTATGTATTCCCTAATAGTCATGTCCCCTTGCTTTAGTGATAAGAACCTTAGTCCAAACCTTCCTCTAAAGTCATCCCAAGTCTCAATTGGCCTAGTAGCGGTGGTGACTACCCACCAACGTGCAGCTTCTTCCTTTAGCAACCATACTGCCAATAAAACCTTCCTGCGGTCACCTATATCAAAGGTGGCTAAAAGATCTTCGGTCTCGTTCAACCAATTCCTTGCCTCTACAAAAGTCTCTGTTCCACTAAAATTCTTGCCACCCATCATCTTAAAGTTCTTACAAGTTTCCGCAAAATCCGCTTGTGGAGGCTGAGGGAGAAGAGGAACATCAGCTACGGAAGGAGGAGGAGGAGGAACAGCGGCCTTGACTGGAAAGACAACATTAGAGACACCCGGGACCGGTGCCGTGACTTCCAAGTACCGACGAAACCAATCGGGTATTGTTACCCCTTCGGGCAAGATGAGATTATCAGACATGCTGGAAACGAAAAGAAAAGAGTTCAAACGAGGGATCAAAGGATAGTGCTAATGGCTTTTTGGGGAATAGCCTTTTAAAAATAACTAGACTTTTCTTTGGAAAATACTTAATACTTGGTTTTGAAAATAGTTTTTCTTTTCAAAAGTTTTAAAAACCTTTTTATCCCTTCTCGTAAACCATATGCTCTGATACCAAATGTAACACCCCACCTCCGCCAGGGTGGCTCTTGCAAGCAACTCTGACTTTGGTGGGGCGTTTTTAAAACAAGGTAAACATGCATAATGATATAACAAGGCAGGACATGACATATATATAAATAAACAGAGTAAGTAGATAAAACAGCGGAAGATTTTTAAACCATTTCAAAACACAAGTCTAGTACATCAAAATGTCATTTTCCCAAAGTTACAAGTCTAGATAAAAACATCATCTGATAAACTGAAATACTGAAATACATAGTGCTATCCCCAAATAAAAGATGATAAACCATAGCGAGCTCAATGTCCAGGCATACATGAGCTATCCAGCAAACGAGTAAGCGATCCAAGCTAAGCACCAATGTTCCCACCCTGAGAACCTGGGGGGGAAACGGAAGAAAAGAAGCGAAAGAAAACAGGTCAGTCAAAAAGACTGAGTAAGCCCTGCTACGATCAGTCTATAAACTAATAAAGTTAACAGTATGATGGAAACTGAGATGATCATAGATAACAACATACTGGCATGACAAATTAACTACAAGATAGATAGAGGTGTCATCGCATAAAACAAGGTTAAGTTTTGCACCACGGTGTACTAGCAACCCAACATAACAGGTATTGATCCCTTGGCCCAAGCTTTTAACCCAATAACATGAAGTGACCTTAATATAAGGTCCAGCCCAACGGTCTAGTCGATCGGCTCCCTATAAACCTAACACGTCAAGTGTTGGTGTCCATATGGCCCACATATGGTTGTAGTTAGACTGTGCTGGGTCCACCTTTGGGTGTATCAAGCCCTCGGGTGTCAACCCCAGACACTTAAGCAATAATGCACAGCCCTAACCTACTGGTACCCGTGCCTCGAGTTTGTCCAACACCGGACTACGTGCACGTCCGTAGCCCGCCTGGACCCGCACCGCTGTACCACTCAGCCATCGCCCTTTTGGTCGCTTACATCCGTCCAGTAATCGTGCCCCGCCCTAGCCTAGCTTCTAGGGTTGTGAATGATACCAAACTGGGATTACTGTTAGAACAGACCACGTTGCTAGGGTTTTCTAAGAGGGTTAAGTGTGGTTTAACCCCTCACTAATCATGGATTAAATTAGTTAAGTGTAACCAACAGTTCACTTCTTAACCCCATCTAATCCCTCGTATCCCCAAATTGGTTAAGTATTAGTGGACCCTGACTTAACCCTAATCATGAGGCATTAATTAATTTAATGCACCTTAACCTCTCACATTAGGCCGGGCGGGTCCGGGTAGGTTTACACCACAACTTAGTCTAACCTCGGGTTTTGGCACCATATGACCAACTTCTCAGATTGGGTCCTATTGTTTGTAGCCACTAGTTAAGCCGGTAGGTTCCGGGTAGAATTACGCTACAAACTCAACCCAACCTCGAATTGGCCACACTTATGTTTTCTAAGTGTCATGTCCACTTTATTTCAAAACATAATTACAAGTCAACAAATGCTTGGGTAGACCTAACTTAATAGGTAAATTACCAAGGGGTAGACCTAACTTAATAGGTAAATTTCCAATCTTATATTTTCATGTATTTTAAGTTTACCCAAACCCCCCCCCAACGTCATTCTATCGCTTACATATTCGTAATAACGCATAAAGGATAGGAAGAGGGAACTTGGCATAACATACATGATGGACTTGCATATCACAACAAACATGCATAACACGTTAGACTTGCATAACTTAGCATAGTGAACTTGCATATTACCATAAACATGCATAACATATTAAACTTGCCTAACATGGCATAGGGAACTCGCATAAACATGCTTAACTTATTAAACATGCATAACATGGTATAGTGAACTTGCATAAGCATGCTTAACTTATCAAACTTGCAAATCATGTCATAGTGAACTTGCATAAACATGCATAACCCAATAAACTTGCAAATCATGGCATAGTGAACTTGCATAAACATGCATAACTCAATAAACTTGCAAATCATGGCATAGTGAACTTGCATAAACATGCATAACTTATCAATCTTGCAAATCATGGCATAGTGAACTTGCATAAACATGCATAACTTATCAAACTTGCAAATTATGTCATAGTGAACTTGCATAAACATGCATAACCCAATAAACTTGCAAATCATGGCATAGTGAACTTGCATAAACATGCATAACTCAATAAACTTGCAAATCATGGCTTAGCAAACTTGCATAAACATGCATAACTCAATAAACTTGCAAATCATGGCTTAGCAAACTTGCATAAACATGCATAACTCAATAAACATACATAAATCCCAACTTGCATCACATATTAACTTTAGAGTTTCTAAAATGAAGGTAAGAGGGCTTACAAATATTATGAAGACACAAATCTACTAATAAAGATTGAGAAGCCCTTTATGCAAGCATAAAACCCAAAACAAAGCTCCAATAAGAAACAAAAATCCCAAAAACTCTAGCTTAGCAAATAAAACTTGCAACTTGATGATGTATGCAAGCTAATGATCATTCATACAACTTAGAAATGCTTGTATGAACATCAAAATCTTCATAGGAATGATTCATGAAGAGGGTGGAGGCTAGGGTTTTTAAGTGGAGGCCATTTGAGGAATCAATTTGACATAGTTTGGTTGCTAGAATGAATAATAGGGTTTTAGGGTAGGATTAGGGGCTTATTTATAGAAGATTAGAGTGTTTTTAGCCCTAGGATTAACCCTAGGTTAGTTTTGGCCCGTCAGATTTCGGAATTCTCTAGAACCAAGCCACACAACCCAGCCCAAATCAAAATGGTGCGCCAGGCAACATTGCCTGGCTACCCCCTGTCGACAGGGCTGTCGACACCATAGGGACCCTGTCGACAGGCCTGTCGACATGCGGGTCCTGGCGGGAATTTTCCCGCCTGCGCCAGTTTGCCCTAACCCTTGTTTTTTTTTATTCGAAATTTAAATCTGTTTTTACTTAGGAATTTTCTGAAAACTTCAATGGGCCTTAACTGGGTCATACGGACTCCGATTTTCGAAAACTCGGACTCTATTTCGCGTATTTTTCCGAGACGAACGCAATGGCATAGCCCGTTTCCCTTGATTCAGATTTTTAAATTAAATTCTGCCTCGATTTTCATTATTACAGGTTGTTGAAAATACGGGTTGTTACATATATGGTGCATATATGATTGACTGTCGAGAACGATTCCAAAATTCCTTTCGTTCATCTAAAGTAAATTGAGCCCAATTGATTTGAGTACTGCTGAAAATAACATACAAGGCTCTATGTTCAAGGTCATGAACTTGTTCGTGGCCACCAAGACGAGGAAAAATAGTATTGATCAGGATTCAGGTTAGGAGTCTTGCTTTTGGCCTTAAATACTTAGTAGTAAATAAGTGCATGTGATCTTCCCAAGTCTATTGTATGATGTTGTCTCATGGCTTAAATTGTATATCCGAGATTTCATAAATATTTTCCCCAGTATTAAAACTTTGTCAAATTTCTCCTATGTCCTTAGCGGTAAATTGAACTGTAACCACACATACACTAAACCAAATCCAATCATTTTCAATCTGAGGATTCCAAAAACCAATACTATCTAAATTAGCAAAGAATAGAAATATAGGTAGTTGGCCGATTTGTATATTATTGGGTGAAAATGAAAGAAATAATACAATCCCGGCATCATGGCATAAACTATGAAGTTCGTATAAAGGAAAACCAAGAAGGTTATAAAATGGACCAATATGAAGGACCTACTTCTGTATTTTTTTATATCAATCAGTTGCCAAAGAAGCCTTGTTCATTTTTTTATCAATTCTTTTTATTATGAGACAACTTGAGGAGCATCCTTAGTAGTTGGAGGGGGATTTGATGATCCTTCTTGTCTCTTTCGTTTTGATGAGTTTTTAGACTTTGGGGCCATACTTTGAGTGAAATTGAATTTTTAGGCTTAGTGTTATATTTTATTTGAATGATAAAATGAGAGGAGGAGGTAGAAATATGTACAGTTATATATATATATATATATCGATAATTCGTCCTTCAGACATTTGGATTGGATTTCTGACATCTGAAATGGGGTCAGATGTAAACCCGAGAGAAATTTTAGACGTTTGGCCTATATGTCAGATGTTTGTTTTAGTTCAGAATGAAACCCGAAACATTTTTCAGACGTTTGTAATTGCATTTTCAAACGTTTGTACTTGGTTTATTTTTAAAACTGAAAGCATTTTCAAACGTCTAGGCTAATTTTCAGACATTTGATATATGTTATGTTCTTTTCTTTAAGTTAATAGAGACTCTTTTCGGACGTCTACTTATCATTTCAGACGTCTGTTTTTGCATGTTTGTTGTAATGTTGAATGACTAAGAGATATTTTCGATTTTAAATTTGTACTTATAAGACAACATATCTTGTTATTTATAAGAGAAAAGATACATATTTGTAATACTTCTTATTATTTGAATCTTATAATAAACTTATATTAATTAATTATTGTTGGCTAGCTTTTGAGCCAGGCCACCAAGAATATAAAGACTTACCTTCAGATGGATAAGGATGTTCACACACAGATAAACCCGGTTTGTGAACCCAGGATATCATCGGCTCGTGATCTACAATCCCCCACCGGCTCGCCATAGCCATCATGTTCCGTTCGTGCCAAGGCATCATGACCCGACCCTATACTCAAGAGATGGTGACCATGACTTGGTCACCCACGAACCAAAAATCTAGGATCGGATGACACCTGTCCATAACTGCCATATTGACCATTTCTCCATCAAGCCATGAACGGTTCCGCGATCCTCGGGATTTGTGCCACGTGTCTTCACGAACCGCCTACAAAAATTACCTATAAAAAGCTCCATACTTGGCATTTTTTAGGAAATTTGGGCAATTCAGAGCACTGATTCCACCATTATCATACCTCCATTATTTTTATTCAAAGCGATCTAAAATTTACCGAGTGAATTACCATTGTAAAAGTGAGATTGAGAGAAAATATTGATTGTACTTGCATTCAAACGTATAATCAAAGTCATATAAAGTGGACGTAGGCTCGTTAACGCCAAACCACTATAAATTTGGTGTGTTTGTTGCAATTTCTTTCATTTCTAGTTACTACTCTCTGCAATTAAAGACAATTTGGGTGTTAGAGCCATAATTTGGTCTAGCATTTTGGTGCTTTCACTGAGAATCGAATTCTCAGCCTGTTGGATTATTGCTCTGCTATTTGGATTTTCAAGTCCGAAGAAAATAGTCCGTACTTCCACTGTTTTGGTTTTTGAAGATTTCAGTAAAGTCAAGACATTATGGCTGGAAAGAAATCCAAGGATTCGCGAACTTTGCAAGCAAACGAATCTAACGAAGAAAGCACTCAGAAGCAGGTTGAGGCAAGCTCCCCGGCTTGTAGATCGCGGGGGCGAACCGGCCCCAGGAGGGGGTCACAAGCCACTTGCAGATGGTTACCACGAGCTGCCCCACGGATGCTCTCACGAGCCGCCAGGGAGAAAAGGCCACGAACCGCATGCATGAGGGAACCACGAGCCACCAGTCAGAGGGGGTCACGAACCGCCCTCACCAAGGGACCACAAGTCAACCTGGAAAGGAGATTGTGGCTCGTTCTGCTCACGCTGGTGCTTCAGCTCGACCTGGCTCAAGCGCTCTACGTCCAACGACAAATAATGACGATAGCTACATGCTTCTACTCTAGTGACAGAAGGATATTTCTCTCGTGTACTCGATACGTTGGAAAGGACGAATGATGAGTTGGCAGCTCAAAGGCAAGAGAGTTCTTTGCTAGGACAGAATATCACTGATATGGGAAGACAAATCGACGAACTCCAAAGGCAGAGACCACCTTCACCGACTCATCGCTTTACCTTCGACTATTCCTCCTCATCGGAAGAACCTCTGAGACACCAACGATGACCTCCGCTAGAAAGAGCTGAAAATATGGAGCAACTCCGGTTTGGACCACTCCCCTCTAGAGCAGAGACAACGTTCAACCTGGGATAGGACAATCGTAATAGGAATAATCCTGCCTCGTTACCTATAGAAGGGCCCACAGCACTGCCTTGGGCTCAGATTATCAATAACCCTACTGAGAATCAACCATTGCAACCCCCTCGCCGCATGATTGATCGTGGCCATAGGAGGCAAGGAAGTTCTACTCAAGCCCCAAACTTTGGAGGACCTCGTAGGGCAAGAGTGCTGATCCTGAATCTACCTTAACCAATGCCGATGTTGAAGCAATGGTAAGGCAGATCATGGCAGATAGCCTTGAACAAAGAAATGAAGATTGGGGAATAGACCGCAGTCATACGCCAATTACTGATGATATATTAGATGTCCGGTTCCCAAGATGATTTACTATGCCAACGATGAACCGTTATTCTGGCAAGACGGACCCAGTCCAACATTTAATGAGATATTCATGGTATATGAATGTTGCAGCTGCTCCCGACGCAGTAAAATGCAAAGCATTCTGGATCTTTCTAGAGGATGTGACATTAATGTGGTTTACCTGCTTGCCTGCTCGATCGATTTCTAGCTTCAAGGAATTGAGCGAAAGATTCATAAATCAATTTCGACTTCATGCTCAAAAGTCCAAAAACGTCGTTGAACTATCACTCATCAAGCAGCGTCCTGATGAAACTCTGAGATCGTACTTGGACCTCTTTAATTTGGCAGTCACCGAAGTAAGAGATCCTCACGAGCAGTCGGCCCTGATGGCCTTAATTGACGGAGTAGATAAAGATATGGAGTTCGACAGATACTTAGCAGGGAAACCGCCGCCCACCACGGAAATATTCTATGAAAAAGCCAATATCCGTCTACGCAAAGAGGTTTTGTATGCAAATCGAAAGAGGAAAGCCGCTGATAAGGAGGATATACATAGCAATGTGGCCATCAAACAGTCCGGAGTTAGCTCTCGAAAGGTAGAGGTGAACGTTGAAAATAAAAACCAAGATGGCGGCCGCTAGAATGGGAATGGCAGTCGAAAGAAGAATCGGGGAAATGATTCGCAAAAGAGACCTCGGTTCAAAGCATTTAAGAACTTTACACCAATGAATGATACGTCAGAAAATATCTTCCTAGACACTTATAATGTTCTCCAATATAAGAGGCCACCACCAAGAGATTCAAGAGAGAAAGAGCGTGAGACAGGAAAATTCTGCCTTTTCCATCAAACTCATGGTCACTTCACTAACGAGTGTCATCACCTGAGAGATGTCATTGAAAAACTCCTTAGAGAAGGGAAGTTGGACGAATACAAGGTCGCTCCAAGAGACAGAGGGCAAGCCGGACAGGCCCCGAATCAAAATCAACCTACTTCTAGACCCACTACTCAAGCAGAAAGGAAAGAATATTGTTATCAACAATATAGTTGGAGGACCTCACCTGGCTGGACATAGCTTCAGAGTGATGGATCAATATGTAAATGCAGCGAAGCACATTTGTAAGAACCCGTAACTTCCCCGTGAAGGAAAGAGCGGATACTTTGAGAACAACACACAAAAGAACGCAGACGGAAGAACATTTCATTGCTATTACAACAATTCCATCAGATAGAAGTATATACAGAGCATGAATGAATAAATTACATTCGATAAATATCAGAGATTACAATAAATTACATAGCAGCGGAAAATAATACAAAGCACAACTGAAGGTGATATACGGATACAGAGCTTTCCGGATATCATTCCAGCTGTAAACCAGGATCCTGTGAATATAAATCTGCAAAACCAAAACTACTAGCTGCTCGTGCGGAAAATAGGGGCACCCAGAGTTTAGGTTAAACCAATAAACTCCAGGTCAGTCATGTGACTGGTGTGAGAACTAAAACAGTTGTTAATTCAATTTTAAAAGAGAGTAATTAAGGGACCACGCCGTAAAACACGGAACGGGTTTCCTCCCAAGAATACTAGTGCATAGAATAAACAGCGCAATGCTTTTTCGAAAAATGAAGCTATTATAAGACCCAGGTCCCATCACACAATGCAACGCAAGCCGGAGGATAGGGTTTTCCCTTATAATAGCCAAACATGCTTGGTACGTTTAAAAACAAATCATTTGATACTATAATAAGTGTATAGTGTCAAAACAATTTCAATCATAAATATCAATCATAGGCGGCATGGGTACCATCTATCATGTCGCCATACTAGTTCTACAATTAAAACCGCAATACACGTATTGGAAATTGGATTTCCGTCATGAGTCGAGGCAAGGGACAAGCTCCTCTCCGCTTCGAGGGACTCTAGCAAATGCCTCGGGACTACACACTCTAGGCAACCCCGGATGCGGCTGGGTCGGTCCTCACTTACGTTAGAGGATTAATTATGCCTGAACACACGTTTCCCGGTCCTTACAGACCTATAATCGAGGCGCCTCATTCCAACAACCACAAAGGTGAAAAGTATATAAATGTCAGGGCTGGTAAGTCACTGACACCACCAAAGCTAGAAAGAAACGTCATGCTCTCCCAGCGGTCCGTATCCCGTTTTTGACTCATACCGAGGTGTGAGGCTCGCAAATCCACGCTATACACAAAGCTACGCCACAAAGGCCGTGCTTTGATCATCAACCACAAGACTTTGCTTTTCAACAGAAGCCTTGATCCATGCAACTCAGCATGCCACACAGGCAATTCATGCCATACGATTGATATCTATCGATATATAACCTCTAAGCTCGTACGTCTTAGAGAAGGGCGTTAAGCAAGAGAATAAATTCTCCGCCGCCAAACAGATATATATTTGACAGAAATCAATCAGCACAGAATAAAATCCAATGTCAGACACACAATCCATTTACAAGTTCGTTCTGGGTCTGAACGAAACCGGAGGCACTTTCCTCGCATATCCATCGATCTCCAGGTACGTCTAGACGACCACCAACTATTTCCATCCTCTTGGGTGTACAGCCCAATCAGGATCGTCAGTAATTATCCAAACGATGTGAAGACTTCCGGTCTTCAACCACCGTCTTCATCTTCGACATATCGTCGAATCGGTTATTCATAATGGGTATAAACCCGGCCTTTCCGAACAACCCGCGTATATTAAAAACAAATGTTACACAAACACAACATACGCCTCATTCCAATTCCACATTCTTAGGGAAAGGTTCCCATTAATTTTATCCAAGATAAATTCTTTAAAATTTATACTTTAATCTTCCTTTGGGTGTCATTTCAAACCAAATTATGGTTTTCCAAACTAGTCGGGATTAGCGAACCACACCGAAGTAATTATTTATTTTATTTCCCAATCCCAACCTATTCATCCCATGAAGCAAAACTGGTAATACTCCATATCTAATACCACGGTGTTATCGGTAAAATTAATTACCATTTCACGTTCAAATCTAATTGAAGATTTAACTATCGCTTTGGAGCAAAACTGGTGATACTCCATTCTCGCTCAATTTCTAAATTTGATAATTTAAATTATCAATTCACATTTCAATTTAATTGCAGATTCATTAAAACTCCTTTACTGGGTTAAAGAACTAATGTCATTTAAAACACAGTTCACGATAAACCAAATCACATTCTATTTATTATCGGGTTAAAGAACAAGTGTTATTTAAAAACACCGTTCACGATAGACCCACAAATCAATTCTATTTAAAACCTATTTCAAATCCAATTTATTTATTTAAAAATAAATGGGTTCTAATTTTAGTTCAAAACTAGTTCATTTCGTTAAAAATCTATTTTTATCTTTTTAAACATGGAGTTTTTCATCCTAATTTTTCCCAAATCATTTCTTATGATTTTACACAAATTATTGATATTTTTAATAATTTTATCAAGGCCCGTACAGTCGATTTCCATCAACGGCCATCGAACTGCACTTACAGCGACCTTTTCCAAATTTGATTTGGATGTATCTCTAAATCCAACCGTTAGATTTCACATTTCTAATATTCGTTAGAAAGCTCTTTTCGATACGAACCCAACGGTTCCGGTTTTAGGAGAATCCGACGGTCGGATCTCCCGTAATGTCCGTTTGAAATAAATGGTCGAAATTCACGAACTGTCGCGGCGCGGCGCGTTCTATTCAGGCCATTATATTATATATATAATAAATATTTCGTCGATTTCTATTTAAAACGAATTTTATAAATAGTTTTGAATTCGTTTCAAAAACATTTCAACTTCCATTTCAATTCAAATCAAAATTGAAATTTTCCTTATAAATTCGTTTTAAAATTCATTTCTATTCAATTCAAATTTCAATTCAATTTGAATTCATTTCAATTCGTTTTCAATTCAATTCGAATTCGTTTTCAATTCAATTCGAATTTGTTTTCAATTCAATTCGAATTGGTTTTCTATTCGATTCAATTCAAATTGGTTTTCTATTCGATTCAATTCAAATTGGTTTTCTATTCGATTCAATTCAAATTGGTTTTCTATTCTAATCAAATTCGTTTTGTTTTCTATTTGAATCAAATTCATTTCATTTTCTATTCAATTCAAATTCGTTTTGTTTTCTATTTGAATCAAATTCATTTCGTTTTCTATTCAATTCAAATTCAATTCGTTTTCTATTCAATTTGAATTCAATTCGTTTTCTATTCAAATCAAATTCATTATATATTCAATTGAAATCAAATTCGTTATATATTCAATTTAAATCAAATTCGTTTTATATTCAATTGAAATCAAATTCGTTATATATTCAATTTAAATCAAATTCGTTTTATATTCAATTTAATTCAAATTTCATTTCAAAATATTCGATTTCGAAATCACTTTTCAATATTCTTTTTAAAATGAATAAAATCGATATAAATATCGTTCACGTCAAAATGGCGTCAATCTAATCAACACGCTTCATATATTTCTATTTTCAAATATTCTATTTCAAATATTTCTTTTTTTTTCCAAATATTTCCTTTTCAAATATTTCTATTTCAAATATTTCGTTCAACACATGACTAATCTCAACGGATGAGTACTGTCAACACATGAACCTTTATTTTATATTGATAAAGTTGTAAATTTTATTATTAAAATATTTCGTTCAACACATGACTAATCTCAACGGACGAGTACAGTCAACACATGAACCTTTATTTTATATTGATAAAGATGTAAATTTTATTATTAAAATATTTCGTTCAACACATGACTAATCTCAACGGATGAGTACCGTCAACACATGAACCTTTATTTTATAATATTCTTTATTTTCTAAATTGGAATGAGGCCCAATCAATCACCATATAACGTTAATTATATGGATTCCATACACACATGTATAAAATAGAAACGACAAATAATCAACCATCATCCAAAGTGCACTACACTGTATAAGCATCAAATATAGATATCTAACGCTTATAACAGCCTGTCAATCAATCGATCGACATATTTGATCAATCAGGATGAGTGAATTTCAAATTTCATCCCAACACCTGTGTGGGGTTTCAAATCAACAAACACATATTTTAATTGTGCAGTTGGGCGATGTGTAAAATTTATCGACCCAATCAATGTCCTTCAAATAGGTGTATATAAACAAACCGTCCGGTTTGTAAATGAATATTTTATTTATTTCACTTTCATGTTAAAAATTATATTTTTAACGATAAAACATTTTATTTCAACATATGAATATATTCTATTCAGTTCATTTATTAAATAAAATGATTTCTTTAATTTTCTAACTTATTTTAGAAAATTTCGGCGGCATAACGGCATGATACTAGAAACGGGACGAGGCCTAGCCTTATCCCCGGTCTAGTGAAGGCCCACGCCATTCACACATCAATCGAATTAATTTCATTTCACCAAACAATTCAATTCAATCAAATAATCTAACCAACTACACAACCAAACAATTAAACAAACAAGCCATCCATGGTCTGTGGATGACGGGTGTCGGGTGCTACTAAACACCGTCTGCATCCTAGTATATATATATAACTAGAAAAAGAAATTGAAAGGTGAGAAGTTCTCACCAAAAGTTATCCCAACTCCACGACACTTCTTTTGCAGAAACCTTCGTCGTTCACGCCTTTTTGTCATCTTCGTTGCCCGTATTCTCTACATATGTAAAAATTACATTTTTATTTGTTCACTTTCAATTTAAAAATCATATTTTTTTTATAATCACTTCATATATTTAAAAATCGAATTTTTACTATAAAAATGTAATCTTTCATATGAATAAAAATCCCCCTTTCTCCATTTAAAAATATCGTCTTTCTTCCTTTAAAAATCTAATCTTTTCTATTTTAAAAATCACGTCTTTTCTATTTTAAAAATCACGTCTTTTCTATTTTAAAATCCTCCGATCTTTACATGCTTAAAAATACGACCTTTGTATGTTTAAAAATCTTAGTTTTATGTTATAAAGGTCAGAGCTTTATACTAAATAAAAATCAAAATTTTATGCTTATTAAAAATCAAAACTTTATGCTAAGAGATCATAACCTTTATACCAAACTGATTTCATAAACTAATGTATATAAATATAAAATCTGTAGACAACTTCACTGCTAAGTACACTTAAAAAGATCGGATCTTTATTTGATTACATAAATCAATTTAACAAAATATATAAAAACTCACCTTTTTATTTTCCTACAGCAAATCGGAAAAAGGGAGAGGGTATTTTACGTCGACTGGAGGAATGAGGGGTGTTCGCGGCAGTCGGAGGACGTGGCATCAGCAATGGTCAGCGGCCTTATTAGGTGGCGGGCTTTCTAGGGTTTGGGAGGACGGCGTTCGGTTTTTGGGGAGGAGGGAGGAGCTGAGGGGCGGATCGGAGGTGGGTGGTGGTGCGGCTGACGTGGGGGGGGGGGGGGGGGAGGGGCGCTTGCCTGGGTAGTTCGGGGAACATCGGGTTTTAGGGACTGGGTTAGATGTTGAAGGAGGGAGGGAGAAAGGGGGAGCGGGGAAGATCGATGGAGAGGTCGAAGGCGGGCGGTGACCGTGGGGCACGCGCCACCAGCGGCGGCGGATGGAGCTCCGTCGCCCTCGTCTTTCCTTCTTTTATTTTTTATTTTCGATTGAAACTAACGGGGGAAGAAGGAAAAGGGGGGGGGGTATATGTAATTTAATTAATTATTTAATTAATTCTCCAAAAGTTGACTTTTTCATACGACCTCGAAACGAGGCCCACCGCCTGTCGTCTATAGCGTTTTACCCCCATTCCGAACACAATGGGATATGTATCGCAAGCTGATTCGATCGTTTCGATCAGTTTTCGTCAAAATCAACATATAACTCTATATATTGAATTTGAACGCGTATTTCAATTTACCGGGGTCACATACTAACTAGAAAAATTCCAGAAAAATATTTTCTAGCTTCGTATTGATGATACGGTCCTAACAAAACTAGTTTCGTTGAATTCCGAGACCGTTGGAAAAATGGCCATTTTCCAGTCGATTAAAATCAACTGAAACTGGTCAAACGCGTTTTCCTTTGCCACGCTCACATATTGAATCGAAAAATTATGAAATTTGGAATCTAGCAATAACTTAACATCACGGACCCAACAAAAGTGGTTTCGTCGAAATCCGAGGTCGTTTGCAAAATTCCCAATTTTAAGGGCCTGAATTCCATAGCGACTATTCAGAATTTTCAACTGGGCATAACTTTTGATTCCCTCTATGAAATCTCAATTTTTCAGATTCGTTGGAAAGATATTCCCAAACAGATCCTATTGTTTTTGGTTTCACTAAAATCCGGATTGTTTTGCACCCGGTACGTTCAATTGAAGTTTAAAATCGAAATATCGAACTACCGCGCCATTTTCAATTCTATTTATAATTATATATAAATATTTATATTCTAACGACGACGCGTATAATATATACGTTCGAATTATATTCAAAATAAATTTCTCGTCGATTTTATTTAAAATAATTCATTTTAAATATTCAAAATTCATTAAAATTGCCAAAATAAAAATTTTAAACTGGTTCAGAATTTCCGGGTTATTACAATCTTCCCCACTTAAAACTTTTCGTCCCCGAAAAGGAACAAAGTCGAAAGTGGTTTGATTAATCAACTCTACGTTCGATTTGGCTTCCACTCTCCAACTTTTCAGTTTCGGAGAATCTTCAAATTTTCAAAAATTTGGCTAACACCCTAAATTTTCGAAAAATTTCGCCATAACCTCCCCTGTACCAGGAGCCACGGGAAAATCCCGAAATTGCCATATAGGCCTTCTGATGTCAAAAAGAAAAAGAAAAAGCCAAGCGGCTAGCCAATAGGCTCATAAAATCATCATCCAAACAAAACAGTAAATTATAGTAAACATGTACCTATTTGTCGGGCAAACAAATTTTATTCTTCGGCTCTAGCCTCCTTGCTATGACCTGTTCAATATAAGTATATGTATATGCAAGCAAATGCAACCAATTTTCAATACAATTCAATATTTGATGCAATTAGGCATAATGGTTCAAAATTATCAAACAAATAAACAAACAACACAAACATCAATCAATTAGTGTATTAACGTTTCAAATTCATAAATTTTGATATATATACAGAAAATCATGTTTTTGATGCCAATTCACAACAAATAAATCTAGCTATATTTGTTTTGGTTCTCACACCAGTCTAATGGAAATATATAGATATCACACCTTCGTCACTCGAAAATAAATACTGGTGATGGTATACTTCATCATCAGGACCATGTCCGGGCGACTAGAGTGTGACTCTATATCTATCTAATATATTAAAACTTCGAATATACGTTCATGACGCGTATATGCAAAACCTTTATATACTAGATTGTCCAAATTCAAAATAAATAAATAATCAAATACGTTTAAAATGATTTAAATTTTCAAAACAAAATTGTTTTCATTTGAAAAACATACTCTTCACACACGTTCTAGGATACAACTGATCCTATCTCTAACGAGTCATTCTAATCGGAGATTACTAATCCAATATCTGATGAATTCTTTCGTATGGTTCTAATGTGCCTTGTTCTCGAGCTCTGTAAACCAAAGCTCTGATACCACTGTAAGAACCCGTAACTTCCCCGTGAAGGAAAGAGCGGATACTTTGAGAACAACACACAAAAGAACGCAGACGGAAGAACATTTCATTGCTATTACAACAATTCCATCAGATACAAGTATATACAGAGCATGAATGAATAAATTACATTCGATAAATATCAGAGATTACAATAAATTACATAGCAGCGGAAAATAATACAAAGCACAACTGAAGGTGATATACGGATACAGAGCTTTCCGGATATCATTCCAGCTGTAAACCAGGATCCTATGAATATAAATCTGCAAAACCAAAACTACTAGCTGCCCATGCGGAAAATAGGGGCACCCAGAGTTTAGGTTAAAACAATAAACTCCAGGTCAGTCATGTGACTGGTGTGAGAACTAAAACAGTTGTTAATTCAATATTAAAAGAGAGTAATTCAAGGGACCAAGCCGTAAAACACGGAACGGGTTTCCTCCCAAGAATACTAGTGCATAGAATAAACAGCGCAATGCTTTTTCGAAAAATGAAGCTATTATAAGACCCAGGTCCCATCACACAATGCAACGCAAGCCGGAGGATAGGGTTTTCCCTTATAATAGCCAAACATGCTTGGTACATTTAAAAACAAATCATTTGATACTATAATAAGTGTATAGTGTCAAAACAATTTCAATCATAAATATCAATCATAGGCGGCATGGGTACCATCTATCATGTCGCCATACTAGTTCTACAATCTAAACCGCAATACACGTATTGGAAATTGGATTTCCGTCATGAGTCGAGGCAAGGGGCAAACTCCTCTCCGCTTCGAGACACTCTAGCAAATGCCTCGGGACTACACACTCTGGGCAACCCCGGATGCGGCTGGGCCGGTCCTCACTTACGTTAGAGGATTAATTATGCCTGAACACACGTTTCCCGGTCCTTACAGACCTATAATCGAGGTGCCTCATTCCAACAACCACAAAGGTGAAAAGTATATAAATGTCAGGGCTGGTAAGTCACTGACACCACCAAAGCTAGAAAGAAACGTCGTGCTCTCCCAGCGGTCCGTATCCCGTTTTTGACTCATACCGAGGTGTGAGGCTCGCGAATCCACGCTATACACAAAGCTACGCCACAAAGGCCGTGCTTTGATCATCAACCACAAGACTTTGCTTTTCAACAGAAGCCTTGATCCATGCAACTCAGCATGCCACACAGGCAATTCATGCCATGCGATTGATATCTATCGATATATAATCTCTAAGCTCGTACATCTCAGAGAAGGGCGTTAAGCAAGAGAATAAATTCTCCGCCGCCAAACAGATATATATTTGACAGAAATCAATCAACACAGAATAAAATCCAATGTCAGACACACAATCCATTTACAAGTTCGTTCTGGGTCTGAACGAAACCGAAGGCACTTTCCTCGCATATCCATCGATCTCCAGGTACGTCTAGACGACCACCAACTATTTCCATCCTCTTGGATGTACAGCCCAAACAGGATCGTCAGTAATTATCCAAACGATGTGAAGACTTCCGGTCTTCAACCACCGTCTTCATCTTCAACATATCGTCGAATCGGTTATTCAGAATGGGTATAAACCCGGCCTTTCCGAACAACCCGCGTATATTAAAAACAAATGTTACACAAACACAACATACGCCTCATTCCAATTCCACATTCTTAGGGAAAGGTTCCCATTAATTTTATCCAAGATAAATTCTTTAAAATTTATCCTTTAATCTTCCTTTGGGTGTCATTTCAAACCAAATTATGGTTTTCCAAACTAGTCGGGATTAGCGAACCACACCGAAGTAATTATTTATTTTATTTCCCAATCCCAACCTATTCATCCTATGAAGCAAAACTGGTAATACTCCATATCTAATACCACGGTGTTATCGGTAAAATCAATTACCATTTCACGTTCAAATCTAATTGAAGATTTAACTATCGCTTTGGAGCAAAACTGGTGATACTCCATTCTCGCTCAATTTCTAAATTTGATAATTTAAATTATCAATTCACATTTCAATTTAATTGCAGATTCATTAAAACTCCTTTACTGGGTTAAAGAACTAATGTCATTTAAAACACAGTTCACGATAAACCAAATCACATTCTATTTATTATCGGGTTAAAGAACAAGTGTTATTTAAAAACACCGTTCACGATAAACCCACAAATCAATTCTATTTAAAACCTATTTCAAATCCAATTTATTTATTTAAAAATAAATGGGTTCTAATTTTAGTTCAAAACTAGTTCATTTCGTTAAAAATCTATATTTATCTTTTTAAACATGGAGTTTTTCATCCCAATTTTTCCCAAATAATTTCTTATGATTTTACACAAATTATTGATATTTTTAATAATTTTATCAAGGCCCGTACAGTCGATTTCCATCAACGGCCATCGAACTGCACTTACAGCGACCTTTTCCAAATTTGATTTGGACGTATCTCCAAATCCAACCGTTAGATTTCAAATTTCTAATATTCGTTAGAAATCTCTTTTCGATACGAACCCAACGGTTCCGGTTTTAGGAGAATCCGACGGTCGGATCTCCCGTAATGTCCGTTTGAAATAAATGGTCGAAATTCACGAACTGCCGCGGCGCGGCGCGTTCTATTCAGGCCATTATATTATATATATAATAAATATTTCGTCGATTTCTATTTAAAACGAATTTTATAAATAGTTTTGAATTCGTTTCAAAAACATTTCAACTTCCATTTCAATTCAAATCAAAATTGATTTTTTCCTTATAAATTCGTTTTAAAATTCATTTCTATTCAATTCAAATTTCAATTCAATTTGAATTCATTTCAATTCGTTTTCAATTCAATTCGAATTCGTTTTCAATTCAATTCGAATTCGTTTTCAATTCAATTCGAATTGGTTTTCTATTCAATTCAATTTGGTTTTCTATTCGATTCAATTCAAATTGGTTTTCTATTCGATTCAATTCAAATTGGTTTTCTATTCTAATCAAATTCGTTTTGTTTTCTATTTGAATCAAATTCATTTCGTTTTCTATTCAATTCAAATTCGTTTTGTTTTCTATTTGAATCAAATTCATTTCGTTTTCTATTCAATTCAAATTCAATTCGTTTTCTATTCAATTTGAATTCAATTCGTTTTCTATTCAAATCAAATTCATTATATATTCAATTGAAATCAAATTCGTTATATATTCAATTTAAATCAAATTCGTTTTATATTCAATTGAAATCAAATTCGTTATATATTCAATTTAAATCAAATTCGTTTTATATTCAATTTAATTCAAATTTCATTTCAAAATATTCGATTTCGAAATCACTTTTCAATATTCATTTTAAAATGAATAAAATCGATATAAATATCGTTCACGTCAAAATGGCGTCAATCTAATCAACACGGCTTCATATATTTCTATTTTCAAATATTCTATTTCAATTATTTCTTTTTTTTTCAAATATTTCCTTTTCAAATATTTCTATTTCAAATATTTCGTTCAACACATGACTAATCTCAACGGATGAGTACTGTCAACACATGAACCTTTATTTTATATTGATAAAGATGTAAATTTTATTATTAAAATATTTCGTTCAACACATGACTAATCTCAACGGATGAGTACAGTCAACACATGAACCTTTATTTTATATTGATAAACATGTAAATTTTATTATTAAAATATTTCGTTCAAAACACATGACTAATCTCAACGGATGAGTACAGTCAACACATGAACCTTTATTTTATAATATTCTTTATTTTCTAAATTGGAATGAGGCCCAATCAATCACCATATAACGTTAATTATATGGATTCCATACACACATGTATAAAATAGCAACGACAAATAATCAACCATCATCCAAAGTGCACTACACTGTATAAGCATCAAATATAGATATCTAACGCTTATAACAGCCTGTCAATCAATCGATCGACATATTTGATCAATCAGGATGAGTGAACTTCAAATTTCATCCCAACACCCGTGTGGGGTTTCAAATCAACAAACACATATTTTAATTGTGCAGTTGGGCGATGTGTAAAATTTATCGACCCAATCAATGTCCTTCAAATAGGTGTACATAAACAAACCGTCCGGTTTGTAAATGAATATTTTATTTATTTCACTTTCATGTTAAAAATTATATTTTTAACGATAAAACATTTTATTTCAACATATGAATATATTCTATTCAGTTCATTTATTAAATAAAATGATTTCTTTAATTTTCTAACTTATTTTAGAAAATTTCGGCGGCATAACGGCACGATACTAGAAACGGGACGAGGCCTAGCCTTATCCCCGGTCTAGTGAAGGCCCACGCCATTCACACATCAATCGAATTAATTTCATTTCACCAAACAATTCAATTCAATCAAATAATCTAACCAACTACACAACCAAACAATTAAACAAACAAGCCATCCATGGTCTGTGGATGACGGGTGTCGGGTGCTACTAAACACCGTCTGCATCCTAGTATATATATATATAACTAGAAAAAGAAATTGAAAGGTGAGAAGTTCTCACCAAAAGCTATCCCAACTCCACGACAATTCTTTTGCAGAAACCTTCGTCATTCTCGCCTTTTTGTCATCTTCGTTTCCCGTATTCTCTACATATGTAAAAATTACATTTTTATTTGTTCACTTTCAATTTAAAAATCATATTTTTTTATAATCACTTCATATATTTAAAAATCGAATTTTTACTATAAAAATGTAATCTTTCATATGAATAAAAATCCCCCTTTCTCCATTTAAAAATATCGTCTTTCTTCCTTTAAAAATCTAATCTTTTCTATTTTAAAAATCATGTCTTTTCTATTTTAAAAATCACGTCTTTTCTATTTTAAAATCCTCCGATCTTTACATGCTTAAAAATACGACCTTTGTATGTTTAAAAATCTTAGTTTTACGTTATGAAGGTCAGAGCTTTATACTAAATAAAAATCAAATTTTTATGCTTATTAAAAATCAAAACTTTATGCTAAGAGATCATAACCTTTATACCAAACTGATTTCATAAACTAATGTATATAAATATAAAATCTGTAGACAACTTCACTGCTAAGTACACTTAAAAAGATCGGATCTTTATTTGATTACATAAATCAATTTAACAAAATATATAAAAACTCACCTTTTTTATTTTCCTACAGCAAATCGGAAAAAGGGAGAGGGTATTTTACGTCGACTGGAGGAATGAGGGGTGTTCGCGGCAGTCGGAGGACGTGGCATCAGCAATGGTTGACGGCCTTATTAGGTGGCGGGCTTTCTAGGGTTTGGGAGGACGGCGTTCGGTTTTTGGGGAGGAGGGAGGAGCTGAGGGGCGGATCGGAGGTGGGTGGTGGTGCGGCTGACGTGGGGGGGGGGGGGGGGGAATGGGCGCTTGCCTGGGTGGTTCGGGGAACATCAGGTTTTAGGGTCTGGGTTAGATGTTGAAGGAGGGAGGGAGAAAGGGGGCGCGGGGAGCGGGGAAGATCGATGGAGAGGTCGAAGGCGGGCGGTGACCGTGGGGCACGCGCCACCAGCGGCGGCGGATGGAGCTCCGTCGCCCTCGTCTTTCCTTCTTTTATTTTTATTTTTTTATTTTTTATTTTCGATTGAAACTGACGGGGGAAGAAGGAAAAAGGGGGGGTATATGTAATTTAATTAATTATTTAATTAATTCTCCAAAAGCTGACTTTTTCATACGACCTCGAAACGAGGCCCACCGCCTATCGTCCATAGCATTTTACCCCCATTCCGAACACAATGGGATATGTATCGCAAGCTGATTCGATCGTTTCGATTAGTTTTCGTCAAAATCAACATATAAATCTATATATTGAATTTGAACGCGTATTTCAATTTACCGGGGTCACATACTAACTAGAAAAATTCCAGAAAAATATTTTCTAGCTTCGTATTGACGATACGGTCCTAACAAAACTAGTTTCGTTGAATTCCGAGACCGTTGGAAAAATGGCCATTTTCCAGTCGATTAAAATCAACTGAAATTGGTCAAACGCGTTTTCCTTTGCCACGCTCACATATTGAATCGAAAAATTATGAAATTTGGAATCTAGCAATAACTTAACATCACGGACCCAACAAAAGTGGTTTAGTCGAAATCCGAGGTCGTTTGCAAAATTCCCAATTTTAAGGGCCTGAATTCCATAGCGACTATTCAGAATTTTCAACTGGGCATAACTTTTGATTCCCGCTATGAAATCTCGATTTTTCAGATTCGTTGGAAAGATATTCCCAAACAGATCCTATTGTTTTTGCTTTCACTAAAATCCGGATTGTTTTGCACCCGATATGTTCAATTGAAGTTTAAAATCGAAATATCGAACTACCGCGCCATTTTCAATTCTATTTATAATTATATATAAATATTTATATTCTAACGACGACGCGTATAATATATACGTTCGAATTATATTCAAAATAAATTTCTCGTCGATTTTATTTAAAATAATTCATTTTAAATATTCAAAATTCATTAAAATTGCCAAAATAAAATTTTTAAACTGGTTCAGAATTTCCGGGTTATTACAACATTAGAGTAGGAGAGTGCAGTAATCCTGAAGATACTGCCCCGATCAAGCAACAGAAAACAATGTTTGACGAGGTCATATTTCGCGATAGAGATAGTAATGGAGATCACTCCCCTACTGAAGACCCCTTAGTCATCACCACTACTATTGGTCCTGCTCTATTCCATAAAGTCTTAGTGGACAACGAAAACTCGGTCAATATTCTGTTTAAGAAAGCGTTTGATCAGATGAAGCTTGAAGCCGAGGATTTGAAGCCCTATGATGGATGGATACGCGGTTTCAATGCGGCCTCGACGACTCCGATAGGATACGTGGAATTGTCAGTGACCTTAGGAGGAGGAGATCACCGGAGAGTGAGAATTCTCACATTTGTAGTTCTGGACATTGATTCGCCCTATAATGCCTTTTTGGGCCGACCAGCCCTGGCGGAATTCAGGGCCTACATTGCGCCCTAGTGCTTATTATTGAAATTCCCGACAGATGCAGGAGTGGGAGTGATTTGAGGTGACCAGGCCACTGGACGAGCCTGTTACATGGCGGAATTGAAGATGTTGATGAAATGACTAAATATAGAAACCAAAGGTGTTTCCCCTCCCGTAAAGGAGGGGTCAGTATAGCAACTAAGGGGGAAGACCCCGAGGGAGTCTCCCGGAGAATTGCCCAAGGACATAGATCCCAGAGAGGACGAAGATCCTGGGGGCAGAATGGCGACGCACAATGAAACAACTGTGGATATCCAAATTGAAAATAATGACCCAATGAAGGGTTTGAAAATCGGATCCCAGTTAGATCCTCTTCGAGTAAAGGAATTGACTGATTTCTTAAAGGCCAACTTGGATGTGTTTGCCTAGACCATGCTGACATGTGTGGGGTATCACCCTCAATTATGAGCCACTCATTGAGTATCAACCCAAAACATCCACCCGTTAAGTAGAAGAGGCGAATGCTCGGTCCAGAGAGGTCAGCTGCTCTGAAGGAAGAAGTTGAGAAGTTGAGGAACAACAGATTCATTAGAGACTCGACTTACTCGGAATGGATCTCAAATCCCATTTTAGTAAAGAAGGCCAATGGAAAGTGGCGTACATGCATTGATTTTTCAGACTTGAATAAAGCTTGCTTGAAGGACAGTTTTCCTCTTCCTAGGATTGATCAACTAGTGGATTCAACAGCAGGTCATGAACTCTTATCCTTTATGGATGTATATTCCGGATATAACCAGATTCCCATGTATGTTCCGGACCAGGAGCATACCAGCTTCATCACAGATTTAGGACTGTACTGCTACATAGTGTTGCCTTTCGGTCTAAAGAATGCTAGAGCTACATATCAACGGCTAGTGAACTGGACGTTCTACAATCAGATCGGAAAGACAATGGAAGTATATGTTGGCGATATGTTAGTAAAATTCGGACAATCGTCTGACCAAACCGGTGACCTAGCAGAAATGTTTGATATTCTTCGACGATATGGGATGAAACTAAACCCTCTGAAGTGTTCATTTGGAGTTGCCTCCGGAAAATTTCTGGGTTTCATAGCTATCTCACGAGGAATTCCAGATCAAATCGCAGCGATCGAGAATATCCAACACCAAGGCAGACCAAAGATGTGCAGAGCCTAGCTGGAAAAATAGCCGCATTAAGCAGATTTATTTCTAAAGCTACAGATAAGTGCATTCCATTTTTCGACTTGATAAAGCGAGGAAAACGCAATTTCAAATGGACTCCAGATTGTGTGGTAGCTTTTCAGAACTTGCTGGATCATCTAGAAAAACCCCTGATAATGTCCAAGCCAATAGACCACGAGGATTTGTTTGTGTACTTGGCAGTGTCGTCCCATGCAATAAGTTCAGCCTTGGTGAGAGAAGAAGATAAAGTCCAGAGGCCCGTGTACTATGTGAGTAAGAAGCTAGCAGCAGTAGAACGGAACTACCCAAAGATAGAAAAGCTTGCATATAGTTTTCTGATCGCATCTAGAAAGCTTCGCCACTATTTCTAAGCTCATCCCATCACTGTGTACACTGACCATCCACTCTGACAAGTTTTATAGAGACCATAGGCGTCAGGAAGGCTACTCAAATGGAATATAGAGTTAGGTCAATTCAATTTGAATTTCCAGCCCCGAAGATCAACAAGGGGGCAAGTATTAGCAGACTTCATAGTAGAATTTACTATCCCAGAGGACGATGCAGTGAGTGAAGAAGTTAATACCTCAAAACAACTAGTTGACCCCAACACTTGGAAATTGCATACTGATGGAGCCAAGAATGACAGACGATCTGGCACTGGAGTGGTACTTGTAACTCCAGAAGAACGTTCGATAAACTATGCCCTGAGATTAAAGTTCCATGCCACGAACAATGACTCGGAGTTCGAAGCCCTGATTGTCGGGCTTCGGCTTGCAAAGGAGTTGGGGATAGCAAAGCTGGATATTTTTTGCGATTCCAAGATAGTTGTGAACCAGGTCAATGAAGAGTTTCAGGCCAAAGGGCCAAGGCTAGTATCATATTTGAAGAAAGTGAGAAAATTGCTAGGTGAATTTGAACACTACAGTGTAACTCATATCGCTCGATCAATGAACCAGAAGGCAGATAAGTTGGCCAAACTGGCTAATTCTGATAGTCCTGAGGACACAGAGATGGTCCCAATTGAGATATTGCATTCTCTAAGTATTGATCAGATGGAAATTGATCCTGTACTGGAGATTGAGCCGGAAAGGGAGTCGTGGATGACGCCCTTAAAGAACTTCCTGATAAGTGGGACGCTTCCCACTAAAAAGAGCGAAAGACGTACCGTCATTCGTAAAGCCTCCAGATATGTCATGCAAGGCGAAGTCCTATATCGACAAGGGTTCTCGATGCCACTCCTCTAGTGTATAGCCTATGATGATATTGAACGAGTACTGAGAAAAGTACATGAAGGTGAATGTGGCGACCACACTGGAGGCCAAACATTGGCAAAGAAGATACTACGGTATGGCTATTTCTGGCCAACCTAAATAAAGATGCAGCCAAATATGCACGGCGTTGTGATAGGTGCCAGAAATTTTCTAAGTTTCCTAGGATACCCCCTAGCCGATTGAAGATGATGATGATCCTGTGGCCCTTTGCTGTCTAGGGAATTGACATTATCGGAAGCCTCCCCATTGCAAAGGGCGGGGCAAAGTTCGCTATTGTAGTTATGGATTACTTCACAAAGTGAGTCGAAGCGGAACCATTGACCACGATCACAACCAAGCGAGTGATTACTTTCATCATCACAAACATTATATGTCGGTTTGGAATCCCAAAGTTCATCATAACAGACAACGGGACCCAATTCGATAGCACAACGTTTCGGGGCTTTTGCCAAAGGTATCATATCGAGAAAAGGTACACGGCTGTGGTGCATCCGCAATCAAATGGACAGGTAGAAGCAGCAAACAAGGTAATCAAGTCCATTCTGAAGAAGCGATGGGTCGATGAGCTACCTTTGGCATTATGGGCCTACAGAATGACTTACAAATCAGCAACTGGGCACACGCCCTTCTCCCTTTCTTTTGGATCCGAGGCGGTCATCCCGGTCGAATTAGAAGTAACATGTCACCGAACCAGTTATTACGACCCAATGGCTATCAATAAGTTGCTCCTCGAGTCCCTAAATATGGTTGAAGAAAAAAGGGATGAAGCGGACCTACGTGCCTTGAGGCACAAGCAGCACATTTCTCGGTATTCCAATAAAAAAGTCCGAGCTCGAACCTTTGAACCCGGAGACTTGGTTATAAAGCGTGTCTTCCCACCCCCAGTCCATTTGGGTCCGAAATGGGAAGGACCATACACCATCCTACGGAGGCTTGATAATGGATCCTTCAAGCTAACGACCGTGGATGCAGACGAGATCCCCAGAGTGTGGAACGCCCAGCATTTGAGGCGTTACTTGACATGAAATTGTCATCTTTACTCTTTTGTTTTTAGGACCATGTAAAAAGCACGACTTGCCTAGAACAGTTTGGTTATATAAGCAAAAGATTATAAAGTGGACGTAGGTCATGATTTGACCGAACCACTGTAAAATACTGTGTGTCATTTACTTTTATCGCACCATTTTTTATTTACTCTTTCATTCTTTACTTATATGAGCTATTATAATTATGAAATTTTCAATGAATCTCGCAGCAATCTTAAAGCATGTAATTCAAAGTGCCTTCTATCAGATCAGGAGACCGACAGTATGCAGAGCATGGGGGGTGTAATGAAGTAAACAACACAACTATTGACACTCTAGTTCTCATGACCTGAGAAAGAGTATAAAGGATAAGGAAATGAATTTTCCATGAGGCGTGAAGGTGCACCATGATTAAAAAGACCGTCTCGACTAAGCTCTTCCCTTAGCATCCGATGGGAGAGTATAAAGGCGCAAGGCGTTAAGCACTGCAAATGAACTCCTACCCCACTGAAGGATTGAGGGGGGGGGGGGGCAAACTGAAAGCTGAGTTCGAACTCCTTCCTGGGCATATGACAGGGGAATATAAAGGCGTTTTGATTAAATGTCATAAAAGGGCTCCTATCCTGTCACAGAACTGGGGACTAGAATGAAAGCTGAGCCCGAACCCCTCATGTCCGGACGTGGGGGGTAACCTATGAACGACTCTAATCAATCCTCAACAAGCCCTGGCCAGGCATTACGTTAATGATTGATTGGTCGCATACTCATACACCTATACGCGTAGTGCAGGAATTTTAAATTATAAACATATAAGCGTAGTGTAGGAATTTTAAATTTTCATTGCACATGGGTCTAACTTAATTATGATTCAAATTTGTGTATGACTAAGTATGATAAACTTGCAGGTACATAATAATACAAAAGAAATGGAACTTCATTTACTAATGCAGGTTTACAAAACAAAGCTGGACAAAAAAAGTGAGGTCCATTCTCACTTCTACATCATAAGGCCAGTGAAGATCTAAAAGATATAAACAGACAAGCTCTATTTGGGCTTTGGGGATGATCTTGGCTTCTTCTCTTTCTTTTGTTTCTCTAGCTCCTCCTTATCGGCATCATATTTGTCATGCTTCTTCCACTTCCTCTTATCTGAAGGAGGATCTTGTGGAATGTCAGAGGACTGGGATGCAAGCTTTGTAGTTATAGACTTGGTGGAGAGCTTTATGATTAATCCAGTTTTGGGATCAGCTGCAGAGATAAGTAGCACATTTAGAGGCCCTTCCTTTATTTTCAATTGTAGCTGTTCATCTTGTTTGGCCTTCATATTGGCTAAGGTCATGCTGTCATCATCCTTTATTTCTCCCATGATGGCGACCTCCTCTTCTTCATCCCCATTGTCACAATCGGTGTCCTTTAAGGCTTCGATGATTTCAGCATCCTTAGGAACATCAGCGCTTGATGCCACAATGGACTTTTCTGTTGATTCGACCTCATTTTGCTTTGGAACTTAAGGAACTCAGTACTTGATGGTACGCTGACTTTCTCGGCCTCTGCTTGCTTTTCTGCAATCCACTCGGTCGGCTTGGCACCTATATCATGAGAAGCAACTGTTTTTAGTTTGGGAGAAAATGTGGTCTTCTCGATTGTTTGCTCCACAATGCGACGACAAGTTACGATAGCTTTGACGAATTGTGGAGAGAATATGGAGATACCTTCCACTGAGTCCTCACCCGAAGCTGCAGTGGAAGCCCCAACAGCCGGAGGAACTAGGACCTCCGAGATCAATGGATCATCTGGATTATACTCCTCAACCTCAGAAGTCTTGGGCTCCGTTGCTGAGCTCGAGCCTTCGTCAATTTTGTTCTTTCCTTTGAGCTCAAGCCTCTCTTTCTCCATAGTCTCCTTGATTTGATGCCTACCCTATGCTAAAGCCTCAAGCTCTCCACCCCTGAGAAAGGTCTGCATAACCTGGTTCTCATCGACATCCTCGACCTTTAAGTGTTGCCTTTCACTTTCAACAATCTGGTCCCATACATCAACTAAGGTGGTGGGATAGTTGCTGATCCAAGAAATATCTCGGGTTCGGATAACTTGAGCAAAAAAGTCCAGCAGTAGTTCATCGAACCCTTCTATCTCCTCTTCAGCCGCGACAAGCTTAGCGGTAGTAGTGGAGGCGAATTCCAGGGCTTCATTAGTATTGCTCTCAGCGCGAGAGCTGCTCTTTCCTCAGCGTGAGCAAGTTTATCCTTTAAGCTAGCCAGTTCCTTCTCCCAAGCAGCCTTGTCCACGACAAAGCGATCTTGTGATGCTTTCTGCTAGGTATTAATGAGGTCCTCTATTTTCTTTTTCAGAGCCAACCGCTCTTGGCTGTTCGAATCAAGTTCAAGGTGAAAGCGTTTCTTTGCACTCTCTAACTCTATCGTATAATTTTTGGTGTCTCTCTAAGCTAAGGCAAGAAGAGCTTGAGTATCTTCAAGTTCTTTTTCAGCCTTGTTTCTGGCCTTAATGTCATGGTCGATCTTCACTCTAGCTCTGGTTGCATCTATTTCTAGATGACAGATAACATTTGAAAGATTCTTAGTGTGCTTTTTCATTGCCCTATATTGTTTAGCCACATGACTGACTTGGCCCATGACTTCTGTGTCCCATTCATCAGGAACCGGCTCGAGGTTTGGAACGAAATGCATCCTTTCAAAATAGATGTCGGGGAACTGTTTTCGCAAACGCTCTAGCTTTGCCTTATTATCCTAAATCAGGGCTACCTCCTATGAGATGGAAGTGTCTAAGTGGTGCTGATCAGAAGGGACAAGAGCGGTATTCTCCTTTTCCAAATCTTTGCTGGCATCTTTGCGCTTGTCCTTGGGTTCATGATGTTTGTTGGAAGGTTTTCCCTGAGGAGGTACACCCTATGGGGGAGTCAGAGCTTTAGGAAGTTGTTTACCTCCCACATGTGGCACCTGACGACTATGATATTTCCCTGGATCTTGCCTCGAAGGAGAGCGAGAGCATGCAGAATGAGACTGATAAGAATCATGACGTCTTTAACTATCTCTTCCCCGACTATCACTGTGCTCATGCTCAGTTTTGGGATTAAGTCTAGGTGTGCAGTCACGAAGTTCGCGATGAGAATATGAACGGCGACGAGGCATTTTTCCTGCAAAAACTAACAAGAAAGTATAAGGACCGTGAATACAAATAGTATACAGGTGTTGTGACAAGTGGTGCATGTGATTTGTGTATCCCGTGTGATCCCCCCTAACAGACTAGGACCCGGAGCTAGGCTCATCTGTACAGTATCCTTCTTTTTGATGGGAGTAGTTTCTTCCTCAGAGATAGGGAAGAACGGTTCCACTCCAAAGTCCTCGGATGTATAAATGTTATCAGGCAAGAGGATTTTGTCTAATTCCCCAAATATTAGTTCCTCTGTTAACGAGTCGTGAGCTGTGTACTCCATTGGCAGTGGAGTCTCAAAGGAGACTGCTCCTTGGAGACTGAGGTATCCTTTGATCCGTCAACTCGAGTTTCACCACCTTTGGATATGTTCATTTCTTCGTCGTCTTGGATCTCCATAGGTAAAGGACTTTTACGAAACTCAGTCGTCTTTGTAGTTTCCATGGTCACTTGCCCCTTAACTGGGGGCATGCTACTGGATTTCCCAATCGTCTAAGTAGGGGGCACGTACTCGTGGGGCTTCCCGCCCAAACTGGGCCCGAGTCTTACATCCAGAAGATGGTGTTTGTGAAGGTTCTCATCGGTTATACATTTCTTGATTTTGCATAAGTCAGACTTGCTTTCTAAAAGGCAGGACAATCGATCTTCGTACACCGGACCTTCTAACTTTTGGAATTATGAGCTGTATAGAAAAAAAAACATTAGCACTTCAATCATACAGCTGGAATACACACCAAAGGATTCAGAACCTACTTGAATGTAGCCATTTCCTTGCATATCCAGCCTGATGTTTTATGTAAAACCAGTCAGATTTAACATCTCCTAAATTACTGTGTCCATCCGTCAAGACCTTTCTGGAGGGGATCAACTCGAAGAAAATGAAGTTTGGAGTCCCTATGGAACGATGTTTGAAATAATAATAGAAGTTTGAATATTTGAAGGTAAGCTCGGTCTCTAAAATCTCTGCGTATGCGATATACAAGGTGTACAAAGCGGTGTAAGCATTGGGATGGAGTTGCATGGGAGCAATACGTAGTCGTCTTAGTAGATCAACGACAATTGGAGGAAACGGAGGAATAACACCTATCAAACACATGATCCTACTGATAGCCATGTACCCTTCCAGAGAAGAATGGGGTTTGTCCCCTTCCTCTGGAGTTTTTACGTCATCACAAGGAATCCCATGTCTTAAGCAGATTTTCTTTTACTTTAAATCATCCAATTTGGAGACTACAGAGTCGCCCAACTTATCTACTTCTTTAACACCTGGAATCTCATCGGGAGCCCGATCATTCTCTTCATCCTCAAGTGATGTGCTCTCGAAAGATGTTGATTCTATATCAAGATCTGTCTCGTACTCAGACCCAGAGTTATCCCATTCCGGGTCCGACGGGAGTACATTGGGATTATAATAACTTGATGACTCTGGATCTGCACTTTTCTTTAATATTCTTGTTGAGCGTCTATCAGACGTGGCCGTGTTGGCGAATAAACATGAGAGATTAGAACATAATCACCCGCGAACCCCGTATGTGTGCAAGTGTTGAGCGCACCAGTGTGTGCGGTACTGAAAAGATATACATAAATAAAACAGATAGCAGAATTGTTGGTCATTGCATGTCCTTAAGTTAAGTTCCCGTTCGATCCGGTTCAAGAAGTTCGTCTCGAAGGCTCTATCCTAACTGTTGTCACTATGTTAAAATTACATCAAATTTCAGTCAAGACATGTGTTGAGTCGCTGGTAAGATTGGTTAGTTAGGCTTTAAAACACCGGCTCGTGACAAGGTGATTGGTTCGTCATAAAGGAATTCGGCTCGTTACATGCTCATAGCTCACGGTTAAAACATCAACTCGTGACATGGGGATCGGTTCGTGACCAAGGGTCGGCTCGCAGGGAAAAGTTCAATCCGTGAAGTGAAAGACGGTACGTAATCGAGTCCAGCTCGTGATTGGAGACCTGATTCGTGATTAAGACCTAGTCCAAGAACTAAAGACCTAAAGCTCGCCAGCTCGTACATGAATGACTTGAGAGTTATCATCATGGCCTGCCTTATTGTCCCCACTCACGAACCAGTGCCTCCTTCCCATCCACGAACCGACACTTTACCCTCCTCCGCAATTTTCCTCACTTCCTCTCTCTCGTCATCGTCATGACGCTATCCCCTGTAGTAACACCGCCTCCAAATTCCTCACCTCCTCTCTTAGACCCCAGCTCCATGAGCTCAATAACCATCACTGTTAATGCCGGCGACAGCTTCGAGACCAGCGGCCAACCCATCAAAATCGAAGAAAATACGAAGGGGGATTCAGCACCAAAATTGCTACACAACTTCGAACAAAGGAATGGAAAATGAAATCAAAAATCTATTCATTCTTATTACCTTTTTAGGTTCAGTAAACGATTTCAAAATTGCGCGGATTTTGGGGAAGTGCTCGAATTAGGGTTAGAAGTTGGAAAGTAGAGGGCGGCGGCAGTAAAGATAAAGAGGAAAGGAGGAAGAATGAGGGGGAGATCGGCTTATATAACCCACGCAAAAACTCTTGGTCTCCCTTCTTTTGTCTTATTGGGGTTGGCCTGGCCCAATGGACCACGAACGCTCAAGTGAGCCAACCGTTGCCCACACAAGGGCCTGATCTAATGTCGGCTCGTGCTGTGTGCCTAGTGAGGTGGACTACGGCGTAATGAATCTCTTTAAAACTGATTATAAAAATCTGGAAATTTTGAAACTTACCTGGAGAATCACTCACGACATACTTTGTGATTCGAAGATTGTAGTTAACCAATGAACGGAAGAATAATTGGAAACTTGATGATGTATTTATACTCGTCAAAGGAGGTGATCCTTTGAAACAGCGCGATGGTACGAACAAATGTGACTGTTGGCTCACACCATTTCAAGAAAAAGCAGTTTGGCAATTTCGAAGCATGTTCCATTTTCAATAAAACATATTTCGAGGAGGCAAAATGTTGGCTAGCTTTTAAGCCAAGCCATCAAGAATATAAAGACTTACCTTCACCAATACATATAAAATATCATCACAGAGAAGGTTCTGAGAAACTGTCTTTCATGGCGTCCTTCAATTCTCTAATTGCGAACCTCAATCCTCATTCAGGTCGTCCTCCTGAAGGAATGGAACAAGTTAATCACTTGCATGATCCTCAAACACAAGCAAATGGGTAGGGAACTCAAATTATAGAGAAGTAGTTAGTTAGAAACACTAATGGTAATTCTATAGTAGAGATTTCACCTTCAATTGATCAATCAAAAGTAAAATGAGATAGATTGAACCAGAAATTTTCCAGATCTTGGGCGGAGGTAATCAAAGAAAATAAATTTTATAATAACTTTACAAATCTCAGTTATTACAAGCCAATACAAAGGGATAATGTTCTATATGCTAAAATAAATGAAGATCTAGTACATGTAGGAAGAGAGAAATGGAAAAATTCAATAACTTTTTATATCTATGGTAACAAGCCATATTACAAATATCTAAAGGCATACATAGATCGGGTATGGAATATTAAAGGCAACTACCAATTATTCAGCAGAGAGAACAGTTTCTATATAATAAAATTGGAATCAGTTGAAGATTGTGAAACCGTGTTAGCAGGGGGACCATACTTCTACAACAGGAAATTAATATTTATGAAGAGATGGACTCCGGGTTTGAAGTTAACCAAAGAAAATCTGCATACAATTCCTATTTGGGTGCAACTGCCGAATTTGGAGCTGGAATTCTGGTCTATTGAAACAATCAGTAGAATTGCATCCTTGTTAGGTCATCCTGTGAAATTAGATCAGATAACAGAAGATGTTATATGCATTTCATATGCAAGAGTATTAATAGAGGTTGATATTGATTTTTCTTTTCCAACTGAAGTGAATATACAATGTTATGATGGTAGTATCTACAAGCAGAAAGTAATTTATGAATGGCATTCACTGAAGTGTTCAAATTGTAGTACATATATCCATAACTCTGATACTTTCTTAGTTAAAAAGGTTTGGGTGCAGAAAGATTCTATCAATAAACAAGCAAATATGGAGATAGAGGAAATGTTCAATTGCAAACATTGGGTAATAAGAAGGATGACAATTCAATGCAAATAGAAAATGAGAAAGTGAAAGAATATGAGGTACCAGCTTATAATACAGTGAATGGAAACTCTGATGGGATACATGTGGGAGTTAAAGGTGCTAAGCTGGGTAAACAGAAAGTAAACCTACCTAGTACAACAAAAGAGAAAATCAATGGTAGTAGATTTGAAATTCTTAATGATGTGGATATGGAAATGGGTTCTGAAGGCGTAAATGAAGAAAAGAAATCTAATTATATATCTGAAATGGCATTGGAGAATGACAAATCTATACAATTTGAGCAGAGTTCAAAATTACAGGTAGATGGTCAATTACTTAATAAAGAAGTAGATCTGATTTCAAATCCACCAATAGAAAAAAATGAAGATCGTTCAGCTGATATGAATCTAAAGGATTCAGATTCTAGTGGTCAAACTGCTAGTATGAGGAAGAAGAGAAGTAAAATTAATTTAAATAATCATAATGGGATAGTGTTAAAATTGAAGGGGAGCCTCTTGTAGAAGATAATCCAAAATGGAACAAAGTTATTGCTCAAGCAAAAACCAGATCAAGAATTAAAAAGATTAAAGAGGAGGGTAACTTACCTAGTGGTGTGGCAACTAGTGGAATTTCCAAAAATAAATAGATAAATGTCTCTTTTATTTTGGAATTTACGTGGTTTGAATTCTGTAACGAGGCAGAGAGATTTACTTGATGTAGTGAAAGTAAGAGGTATAAATTGGATGTCTATTGTGGAACACAAATTATCTAATTACACTTTGGCAAATTTTGCTCTGAAGTTTAAGGACTGGGAGTTCATTAATAATAATGATGCTATCAACAAAGGAAGGATTTTTGTAGCTTATAACAGGAAATTTTAGAGACATACAATTATACATATAGATCACCAATGTATCTCTTGTAAATTTATCAATAAAGGTGGTTTGTAGGTTGTCATTTCAGCTATTTATGGTTCTAATCAAATTTATCAAAGAAAATTATTATGGGAGCATCTTATGCAAATCAAGGACAAGGTGGATTGTGCTTGGATTATAGGTGGAGATTTTAATGATACATTGTATGCAATGGATAAAATAAGTGATAGTAAAGTTTCTTCAGATCCTAATGGGGATTTTCTGGATTGCATTTCTGCTTTGGAAGTGTTGGAGCCAAATTGTCATGATGATTTCTATACTTGGAGAGGTGGCCTAAATTGTAATATTCACTCAAGGATTGACAGGGTGTTTATTAATAAAAAGAGTGAAGAACTTTTCCAAAATCTTTTGATTCAAATTCTTAATCATTCGACCAGTGATCATTCTCCAATTGTAGTTACTCTTTTTTGTGATAAGGAGAGTAACCTATTTTTGAAGAACTCACCATTAAAATATCGGAATTATTGGAGTAATTTGGAAGGTTATCGGGAGCTGGTTTCCCCTATTTTAAAAAGTAAGTTGACTAGTAGACCTTTATATCAGATTTTATGTAAGTTGAAAATGGTGAAATTGAATTTAAAGAAGTGGAATAAGAGTTTGCCTAGCTTCGATTTAAGAATTAAGAAGCTTAGAGAAGAAAATGACAAGATTTACAACAATATTATCAATAGTCCTTCTTATCCTTATTTAGTACAGAGTTATAAAGATAATAATAAAAAACTAGAGGAGGAATTATTTAATCAAGCTATGGATCTAAAGCAGAAATCCAAGATCAGATGGTTATTAGAGGCTGATATTCCATCAAAAAATTTCTATTCTATTATGTCAGAAAAGAAGAAAAGGTTACAAGTGAATTACCTTTTGAATGAAGAGGGTATTCCAGTTTTTAATAATGATCTCTTTGCAAAGAAAGCCATTGAATACTTCAAGCAATTATTCAATTCTGATTCTTCATACATGGAATTTCCAAATTTCAATCCAAAGAGGATTGTTTCAGCTGCAGGTAAACAAATGTTATTAAATCCTTTCAATCTAGAGGAATTGCATGAAGTAATATTTCATATGAAAGGTGATAGAAGCCCGGGTCCAGATGGGTTTAGTGCAAAAATTTTTAAAGTGCATTGGGAGATTTTGAAGTAGACTTGCTAGCTGCAGTTAATGATTCATTTTTCAGTGGCAAAATAATAAAGGAAATCAATCATTCTTTTATTACCCTAATCCCAAAGTGTCAAAATGCTTCTGATCCTTTAGAATTTAGACCAATTTCATGTTGTAATGCCTTATACAAGATTTTAAGCTCTATTTGTAGTAATAGATTGAAAGCAATTCTACCTCATATCATTTCAGAAAATCAGAATGCTTTTATTAAAGGGAGACACATGTTTGAAAATAATCTATTATCTTTGAATTGGTCAGAAATTTTAATAAGGCAGGGACTGATAAGATGTGCATTAACATTGATCTTCAAAAGGCTTATGATAGAATCAGCAGGGAATTTATCAAATATGCTATGAAAGAATTGGGATTCCCTCATCAGTTTACAAATTTCGTATATTCTTATATTTCATCTCCTTCTTTTTCTGTTCTAATAAATGGAAAACCTATTGGGTTTATTACAAGTAATAGAGGCCTTAGACAGGGAGACCCTATGTCTCCTTATTTATGTACAATAGCAATGGAGTTTGTTTCTACTGCAATGGAGTTGGAGTACTTAAATGGTAACTTATATCCTATCACTAAAGTATTCCCTATTATTACACATCTTATTTACGTTGATGACTTGCTGGTTTTCTCAAGATGTGATGACAGTAGTATTAATGCCATAAAAAGAGTTTTTGATGCTATGAAAAAAATAGGTTTGACTGTCAACAAGGGAAAATCTAAGTTGTATTTCAGAAAAAATAATAAAAGGAAACAGTTGGCTTCTGATTTGTTGGATTTAGCAGAGGACAATCTTCCAGTGAAATACCTTGGTCTTCCTTTAGCTAATACAAAAATGAAAGCTTCTGATACTAATCAATTGCTTGATAATGTTAGAAGCAAATTTAGCAGCTGGAGTATTAAATATCTGTCTACTATGGGATGGCTAGAACTTGTAAAATCAGCGGTATATCCTTGCATTCAATTTTGGGTACAAACTTGTCAACTTCATATTTAAATTATATCCAAAATTGAAGCTATGTGTGCTAACTTTATTTGGAGTAACAAGGTTCATAAAATTTCTTAGGATTAAATTTGCATGCCAAAATCAAATGGTGGTCTAGGTTTGAAAAATATCAGGAATTTACAAACTACTATGGCCGTTAAGCTTATTTGGTCTTATTTAAGTGGAGATTCTTTGTGGGCAAGGTGGATGCACAATAAATACTATAAAAACAATAGGAATTCCTGGATTGCGAATATCAATAATAATGATTCTTACACTTGGAAAGTTATGCTGAATCATGGAGATCTTTATAAAAGAAATAGTTCGAAATGCATTATGGATGGAGATTCTACTCACCTCTGGTACATGGATCAAGGGGAGAAATCTAATATCTTTAGCAGGCTGGCATAGTAAGAATGCTGAGGAGCGTTCTCTTGCTAAGATTGTTGAAATCATTGACAATGGTAGATGGAGTTTAGACAAGCTGAATATTCCTACTCATATTAAAAATGAAATTCAACAAATTAAAATTAATTCAGATGAGATTTCAGATTATTGGATGTGGTGTGAAGGAAAAAAGGGGCACTTTAGCTTAAAGTCTGCTTATCAATCATTGTACAGGTATTCTCAGGATTTCAAGTGGGCTAAATTTTTATGGAAATATCCAGTAGTTCAAAAATATGCACTAACCAGTTATTTATCTTGTATTAACAAGCTACAAACTTTGGACAGAGTTAGAAAATGGGATCTAACAATTTATGGTAATTGTTTACTATGTAATAAGCAAATGGAGACCCGAGATCACTTATTCTTCATATGTGAGTTTTCTTATGACATTTGGGACTAAATTAAGCTGAAATTCTCCATAATTCAGGCAAGGAAGGCAAATAATGTTTTCGAGATTACAAAAGACATCATTCGGTCTAATAATTCAAACACCAAGAGAATTTGTTTAACTACAGCAATTAATCATATATGGAGAGAAAGATGTAACCGTGCTTTCAAAAATAAGTACTGGAACAAGGAATTATTATATAAAAGCATGGAAGTTGAAATAGAAGTAGTGTTTCGGAGATTAAATCAGATGGATTTCAAGAACAAGGAGTTTAGATCTGAACGACTTATTGTTGATGTTCATCGGCGAGGTAGATTCTCCGGAAGTTTGCAGCCACCATGATTGAGGAAGTCCAATCTCCATAGATTTTAGAGAGAAGATCACGAGACGCCACTGATAGATTGGATGGAATAGTCAACGGGCCAATGGGTTTTAATCTTATTTCCGTGTGACTGACGTGTAAAGGAGGGCTTGTTTTCTGTGTATAGTTTATTTGTTGTTATATTGTTGTTGTTTTTGCCTTCCTTTGCACTTTTGTTGTAACTTTTTTCCTTGTAAATAAAAGAACCCTTTTCTTCCAAAAAAAAGATTTACCTTCAAATGGATAAGGATATTCACACACAGATAAACCCGGTTCATGAAACCAGGATATCATCGGTTCGTGATCTACAATCCCCTACCGGCTCGCCATAGCCACCACGATCCGCTCGTGCCATGGCATCACGACCCGACCCTATACTCAAGAGATGGTGACCATGACTTGGTCACCCATGAACCGAAAATCTAGGATCTGATGACACCTGTCCATAACCGCCATATTGACCGTTGCTCCATCAAGCCACGAACAGGTCCGCGATCCTCGGGATTTGTGCCACATGTCTTCACAAACTGTCTATAGAAATTGCCTATAAATAGCTCCATACTTGGCATTTTTCAGGATCTTTGAGCAATTCAGAGCATTGACTCCACCATTATCATATCTCCATTATTTTTATTTAGAGTGATCTCGAATTTACTAAGTGAATTATCATTGTAAAAGTGAGATTGAGAGAAAATATTGATTGTACTTGCATTCAAACATATAATCAAAGTCATATAAAGTGGATGTAGGCTCGTTAACGCCGAACCACTATAAATTTGGTGTGTTTGTTGCATTTTCTTTCATATCTAGTTACTATTCTCTGCAATTCAAGACAATTTGGGTGTTAGAGCCATAACTTGGTCTAACAATTATTTAAGTTAATTGGTGACCGTGGTGGTTGTTTGGAGAAGAAGATGATGGTATGTCATCGCGCATTTTCTTGAATGTAAGCTCTTTCTCTGGAGTTTCACAAAGACGTGGAGATTTTTTATGTAGACATCTTTTTGTTGGAGAATGACTGCACATTGCGTGAAGTGCTTTTTCAAGAAAATTTAGATGTTGCATGGTGCCTTCTTGCTTGTAAAAAATTTCTCTTTGTACATCCATCATTTCGCGTTGATAATGAGATACTTCATTTAATTTCTCATCAATCGTTTGCTTATCGTTCCTTTTGAGTCATTTAAGTAGTGGAGACAAGCCCCATTTTTGCTTTGGAAAATCTGGTGATGAAAGAAATCGTGGAGGTGAGGGAGTTCTAATTAGACTTGAGTCAGGTGAGATGGTCTTCTTAGAATTCATGATGTGTAGGAGGATCTATTGGTTTGTATTGTATTTCTATTTATAGTATTTAAGTTTATTGGAAATTTATGTAGTAGAAATTTTTGGAGAATTGAATGGTTAATAAACTTTATTTATTCATAAGAGAATGATGTTTATTTTTAGGTAATATATTGAGACTTGTTATGTCAATTCTGAGAAGGAACAAATTCCTAGGTCTAGTCGTAATTTAACAAAAGTTTTTCGTTTAATGGTTTGGTAAATATTGTTTTTTGGTATTTACATACTCTAGAGTAATAACACCTTGTTCTACATTATCACATAGAAAATGGAGTCGTATATCTATGTGTTTGGTCCTAGAGTGATTAACTGTATTCTTAGATAAGTTTATAGCACTTGTATTGTCATAATAAATTAGAGATTTATCAATGATTATTCCATAATCTTTAAGCATCTGCTGCATGTGTATTACTTGTGCACATGCTAGAGTGGCCGAAATAGATTTGGCTCTACATGTTGATAAAGATACATGATTTTGTTTTTTTACTAAACCATGATATTAATGATTGCCCTATAAAATGACATGTCCCACCAGTACTTTTTCGATCTATTTTACATCCGCCAAAATCAGCAGCTATAAGAAACAAGTTCGAATGGTGATCCTTTAGGATAGAATAAGCCATAGTTTCTTGTATTAGATAAACATCGTAAAATTATTTTAACAACATGTTGATGATATTCTTTTGGTTTTGCTTGAAATCTAGCACATAAACATACACTCATCATAATGTCGGGCCTACTAGCTGTTAAGTATAATAGAGAACCTATCATACTTCGACATAATTTTTCATCAAAATCTTTTCCATTATCATCTTTTTCTAAATGAACACTAGTACTCATTGGTATTGGTTTTCTTGATGTTTCATCCATGCTAAAACGTTGTAATAAATTGTTATAATATTTTTCTTGATGTATAAAAATTCCATTTTTAGGTTGTTTTATTTGTAAACCCAAGAAGAAGTTTAATTCTCCTATGTGTGACATTTCAAATTCGTTTTTCATTGTATTTGAAAATTCAACACATACATTTCCCTTGTTTGATCCAAAGATGATATCATCAATGTAGATTTGTACTATTAAAATATCATTATTTTATTGTCTAATAAAAGGGTAGTATCTATTTTTCCTATTTGAACACCGGAAAAGGTTAAGCGTTTCGAAATCGTTCGTTCCAAGCTCTAGGATCTTGTTTTAGACCATATAAGGCTTTATTTAATTTAAAAACGTGATTGGGATATTTCTCATGAACAAAGAGTGGCGGTTGTTCTGTATACACATTTTCTTTAATAAACCCATTTAAAAAAGCACTTTTAACAACCATTTGGTATAATTTAAATTCACAATGGCATGCAAAAGCTAGCAAAGTCCATATAACTTCTAATCTAGCTACAGGAGAAAATGTCTCGCCATAATCAATTCCTTCTTCTTGGTTATAGCCCTGAGCTACTAAACGTGCTTTATTTCTAACAATATTTCCAGTTTCATCTGATTTGTTTTTATATACCCATTTTGTTCCAATGACTGATTGATTATCCGGTCGTGGAAATAATTCCCTTACGTTATCACGTTCAAATTGATTTAATTCTTCTTGCATTACTAATATCCAAAAATCATCATTAGCGGCTTCTTTATAATTTTTAGGTTCGAAATTTGATACGAATGCAACATGACTTACTTGGTTTAATTGATGTCGAGTAGATACTCTTGTATTTATATCTCCAGTGATGTTATTTGAAGGATGATCTTTTAAATACGAGGAGGTGATTTTAGTATATTTGTTGTCTCATTATTTGAAATCGTATTGTTTTCAGTAGATTGTATTATAACTTCTTCTTCATCATTATTTTTATTAGTTAAAAAATTTCATCGAAGGATACATGCATGTAAACTTTCTTCTATAGTGCTAGTTTGTTTATTAAAGTTCCTTTAGGCTTTACTTTGATCTGAATATACAATAAATATTCCTTCATCAGCTATCGAATTTTCCTAAATTATCTTTTGTGTTTAAGATAAAGCATTTTGAACCAAACGTTGTAAAATATAATAATTTAGGTTTCTTTCCATAGAACATTTCATAAAAAGTATTTTTTGTCATTGTTCGTAGTATTACCCTATTTAGCACATAACATGTTGTTGCTATTGCTTCAGCCCAAAATTGCTTATGTAAACTGTAACATCCCGCCTTTTTGACCGTTTCATGTCGGTAATTAAACCGACTTAAAACGTCTAAATTGACGGATCGTTATTTAGCTTACAGAGTTTAAAAACAGAATCAACACAGAAATACATGATAAATAATAACACAGGGCTTACAGAGTTTAAAAACAAAATCAACACAGAAATACAAAATAAATAATAACACGGTATTGAACAGCGGAATATTTTTTTTATTTATAATCAGAATTTTTGAATACAAAACTTTTCTATGTACAACGGAATAAAAATACAGTTTGAATACAAAAGAAATATTTATTGTTTAAAAATCTTCAAAGTGCGTGTCTCCTGGAATTCCCAGCTTTGCCAATCATCGACTCCCAAGCTGTAATCTTTAAATCTGTACTGCTCGGTTCTGACTCGAGCGTTCCATGCAAAAACATTAAAACACTCGAGTCAGGAATAAATCATAGTTAAAGTAAATTAATTCCAATAGAAACTGAAATACAATACTTAGGCCAACATAACGACTTGGGACGAACAAGTCAGGACAACATGTATTTATTTATATATATATATATATATACGTATGGCGATGACATATATATATACACATACAGTGGTATATATACATATGTGTACAATGAGGTGAGTATAATATTTGTGCATATCAGTTTTTATTTTAGGGACAAATGGCCGCGGAAGCCTGCATGTACACACGTGTACAAGTACATATGTGCACTGCCCCAGCATCGCGTTACCAATAATAGCAAGTGCAATGATGTACAAAAAGTGCACAAATATGCAACTAAACACGGCAGCACGCATGTGGTCAGCTACAATGTAGCACCAAAACTAGAGAAGGGAATCATGACTCAACTCAAGGCAATGCAGCCATGATGACTACATATACATGCACAAATGCGGAAGGGTACATATGATCAAAAATGTGTAGCAAAGTATACCAAATTCAAGTGAGGCAACCAGAATAAATGACAAACAAATGGTGCATGGCATGGTCAAACATATCAATTCCAAAATGTTGTGTCATTTATGTATATATATAGGGCGAACGAGACAGAGAGCAAGGGAATAAATATTCCAATAAAATGCCCAATTCAAAGTGTGTAACATGTTTTATGTTGCATATGACGGCACAACAAAAGCTAGAGAAAAGTGCCCGAATAAGTACAATGTGAACCTAATAGAGCTTAAACTATGTAAATCCAAATCTGATAATGTTATTGGCAACCCAGACTGCATGAAATAGCCATTTGGATAGACTCAGCAGCACCACCATGAAGGCAACATACATCGCATTATTAACCACCAACCAATATATATAAGGTATGTCAAGTGAAATACTGAAATATACTTGGAATGATTACACTCATATATATAGACAAGTATGCATTCATTTTATACCAACCAACCTTTATACCAATCCATCTTAGAGGCCACAATTAAAATAGAAAGAGCAATGATGTATGGCTCAACTCGAAATTTGCAGGTCATCAATATGAAGCAACGAGTTCAAATTAGCAAGTATGGCATTCCATGTATATTTTAGGTTGTCCTACTTTCCGTACATATATGTACGCATATATGTACGGATAGTTAATGTGCATATTACGCTACGTAAGATGGTGCTATAACAAGCTCTTAGCTATGAAATGCTAGGTATTGTTTTTCTTCAGCAAAGGAGTAAGTATTCTAAGCTAACTTCATACTTGCAGGGGTTATGTTAAATAAATGCCTCACATGTTTAGTGTTGTATGTAACTATCTTATAAAAATTTGCATTCATGTTAAACAACTGCTGTCACTTGAATAGGTTATACTAAACAGGATACAAAATCAAGGGGGCATGTGTTTCAAGCTACAAAGCATGGTATATGTCATCCCAACTATCTCCAGTTCACATAAAAACATCATAAAATACAAAGGAGTCAAAGCATAAAACAGATTTATAAATTCAAAGCGAGATGAAGATTGACAGATCTTCCAATAATGATTTAAAAATAGACTTGCATTTAGAAACCAACTTTCCTGGTATTAAAGTATATAATCAAACCAGTCAAAGCATGCACAAATAGACTAGCAGGGTAACATTATGCATAAACTCAGGGAAAGGCAAACAAACTATCCAGAAAAATTAACATCAATTATTCAAAACTCCTTGAACAGTCTACTAACGAAAATGGCTTGAGAAAAGATGCAAAATATTATCACATAAACTCAATATATGAAAATATTAACTTCCATTTAGCTCTATTAAATTTCTTGAAAATTTTGTCTTATGCACAATAATCTTGAGGGTACATGGTCAGTATGTATAGTGTCACATATGCAAACAGGTTCAAGCCACCAAGTTTTCAATGTAGTATCAACTCTTTAACAAGCCAAAAGTAGTATTAGTTTTTAATATAGCTTCAAGAATCCTTTGAATACGGTTGCCATTAGTAGTAATATATTGGAAAATCAGTGTACGCATGAGGGTAAGATGTGTAATATCCAGGTAAAATCAATTATACCAATGATATGTATGGTGTTCTAAATATAGCATCAGCTCTTTAGCAAACCAAAGTAAAATCAAAGCATTGAATCAACAACCCCAAACATTAGCTAAAACACTCAGTTAATATTGAAGTCAAAATTTTTGAAATAAGGTGAATCGTGAGTTTAATACTCACCTTGGAAAGCATGACTAACCGGAGCGTTAGAGGCTCGACCTTCGATCCGATAAAGGTGGCAATTTTGACCGAGGCAGAGCTTCAATAGGCGGCGGTGGCCTTCAGCTTCCGATGGCAACACCTTTAACAGGGATCGCTAAGTGGAGGCTCAGTGATTGGGGAAGGAGCAAACCCGATTTAAAGGGGATGACTTAGGGATTCGAGGAAGAAGGTGACATCGGCTTCGGCCATTAATTTGGGAAAGGGTAGAACTTAATGGCTGCTAAAAATAAGAGGAGGGCACGCGGTGGCTTCCATGATTTTCAATTTAGGGAAAAGGTTCAACTATTAAAATCAAAGAGACGAAAATGATTTCTTTGTTAGAGAAATTTGGAGAATATGTTGATTTATAGAAGGAAAAATGAAGAGATAAGAACAATGTATTTTCAATAGGCTTTCGGGTAGCTGTGCCTTGTTCATTTAATAGGTCGACTGTTAGCTTACTTTGTGAACTAGGCTACACAAAGATTAAAAGATAAAAAGAATGTAGAATGTTTTTTAGTCAAGTCGGATCAGATCGGATTTCCTTGGTAAAGACAGCACAGCGTAGAGCAGAGATGGTAAGAGCGTAGGCCAAAACGGATCGGTTCGGGTAAACCCGATTCGTTCCCCTAATTTGTACTGAACCCAGACAATTGAAGCAGCAGCGGTTACAGCCTGTATTTCCTTAAGACCCGGAGCGGTTATACCCACATTCTCCCCACGTTTTCCACTAATCTAATGCGTTGTTGCCACCATATTCCATTTGAACCAGACAATAATGGGATGGAGGCCACGTGTACCCGACCCGGAGCCACTTCAGAGGCATTTTCCACCTATAAATACACCTCCAAGGCTCATTTCAAAGGATCTTTTGGCATTTTCAGAACTCATACTCCTTTGCTATCCAAATTTCATCAACTTATTCAGATTACAACCACCGCTTGAATCATATTGTAAAGGAAATTGAGTGAATCAATGCATTGTATAAGTGAAAATTGAGTGAAAGTTATTGTTGTATTCACATTCAAATCATCAATTCAAAGAGTAGAAAGTGGACGTAGGCTATTTAATGCCGAACCACTATAAATTGTGTGTTTTCTTTTTTTTTTTAATTTCATTTCAGTAGAATCATTATTCGTTTGGGTGTTAGAGCCAATTTTGGATCTAACATTTTGGTGCTTTCACTGAGAATTTTTGAATTCTCCGCTTTTTGGGATTATCATTCTACTATTTGGACCTTCAAAGTTCAAAGAAGTTAATCCTCTGTTTTCGGTATCTTTAAGTACCCGTTGGTTAATCACTGAAGAATTGGAAATTATAGCCAAAGGAAAAGGCAAGGAAATCCAAAGTAATCGAGAGAATGAATTTAACAAAGATCAGCAAACAATGGTTGTGACGAGGTCGCGTGGTCAAGACTCTGGAGCAGGCCGCTCCGGTCGGGAAGGACCGATCCGAACAGAAGATACCGATCCGATCTGATCCAACGATGTTGAAGTCACCTACTCTCCCCCATCCGAACCAGTCCGGCCGTACCACTATGCTCCGATCCGATCCGAATCAAAGTGAAGCTGGAACTTCTACTCGAGCTCCTACCAATGCTCCGATTCCAGCCGCTATGACCAATGTTCAGCCTGACCCATCTGCACCCGTCACACAAGGAGATTTTTCAAGCTTTCTTGAAATGCTCCAGAGTACTAAGGAGGCATTGGAAACCCATAAGCGTGACAGTCTTCGCATGCAAGAGAACATGATCACCATGAGTAGGGAACTCAAGGAGCTACGGGGGCAAAAGACACTTTCCCCAACACGTCGCCTTGCTGCAGATTATTCATCTTCTTCAGATGAGGGACATCCTCGTGAAAGAAGGCCGCTTGAGCGACCTCAGAATCTTGATCAGTTAACTTTTGGATCTTTAGGATCCCGCGAGGAAGCCGCTCGTGTATTAGGGCCTGATGACCCGAGCTTGAGAGAGCCTATGTTGTTGTCCATGCGTGGATCCCACGTTCTACCCAGAGATCCTAACATTACTAATCCTACGCAACAAAAACTTCTTCAGCCCCTTCCTCCTGAGATCGACCGGGAGCGTAGGGAGCAATGTAGAGCAGCCGCCGCTAGAAACAGGAGGTTATCCCCTAATCAGGAACCCAGGGGTAATACGAATATCAGACCTAGAGAACCTATGCATACATTAACAAATGCCGATGTGTGGGCAATGGTGCGTCAGATCATGTCCGAAAGTCGACGATACACTAATGAGGACTGGGGCATTGAGCGAAGTCATACCCCTTTACAGGTGATATATTGGACTTCCAGTTCCCTCGGCAATTCAACTTGCCACAAATGGATCGATATTCAGGGAGAACGGACCCAGGACAGTATCTAATGAGGTATGCAAGGTTCATGAATGCGCAATAGCTCTAGATGCTATAAAATGCAAGGCCTTTCCGATTTAACTAGAAGACGTGGCATTAATGTGGTTCACCCGACTCCCTCCATGGTCAGTATCCAATTTCACAGAATTAAGTGAGCGCTTTATGAACCAGTTTCGACTTCATGTCCGAAAATCCAAAACCGTCATAGAGCTGTTAAGGATTAAACAGGCTCCGGGCGAATCTCTAAAGTCATATTTGGACCGCTTCAACCTGGCCGTCACCGAAGTTAGTGACCCTCATGAACCCACTATTCTGATGGCTTTAATAGAAGGAGTTGACCCAGACACAGAATTTGGGGATTATCTGTCTGGGAAACCGTCCCCCACAAGGGAATTGTTCTACGAAAAAGCTAATATTTGCTTAAGGCGAGAAGAAGCTCAAGCAAATAGGAAGAGAAAGTCCGAAGGGGCCTCGAGGGAAGGTGTCCAAAGTAATGTTGTTGTGAAACAATCTGGTGACAGTTCTGGGAAGGTTGAAATGAACGTTGGCAACCAGAACAGAGGTAACAACAACAAGAATGGAAACGGCAATAGGAGGAGTAGGAACCGATGGAACAATTCCAGCAAAAGACCTCGATTCCAAACTTTCGAAAAATATTCGCCATTGAATAATACCTTGAAAACCATTTATTTGGACACATACAGCATATTGCAATACAAAAAACCACCACCCAGAGACTCCACTGGAAAAAAGATTGCAACAGGAAAGTTTTGTTTGTTCCATGGAACCCACGGTCATTCCACCAACGAATGCCGTCATTTGAGAGATGTAGTTGAAAGATTGTTGCGGGAAGGGAAGTTAGACGAGTACAAGGTTGCCCCAAGGGACAGGGGACAAGCCCCGAACCAAAACAAGCCTACTTCTAAACCCACAGCCCAGTAGAAAGGTAAGGGATCGTTATCAATACCATTATAGGCGGACCCCACCTAGCTAGCCGTAGTTTCAAAGCGATGGATCAGTACGTCAATGCCGCCAAGCACTTTGAGGTAGGAGAATGCAGTAACCTCGAAGACATTACTCCAGTAAAACAACAAAAGACGATGTCAGACGACGTCATATTCCGTAGTAGAGATGATTCCGGAATTCAATCACCAACTGAAGACCCACTGGTAATTAACACGACCATCGGCCCTGCCTTAGTCCATAAAGTGTTGGTGGACAATGGGAGTTTGGTCAATATCATCTTCAAGAAAGCTTTTGAACAAATGAGACTTGAAGCAAAAGATCTAAAGCCCTGCGAAGGATGGATACGTAGCTTCAATGGGGCGTCGACGGCTCCGATGGGCTGCGTAGAATTACCAGTAACATTAGGACAGGGAGATCGCCAGACAGTGAGGATCCTGCCATTTGTAGTTTTGGATGTAGAGTCACCCTACAACGCTTTCCTAGGCCGACCGGCCCTTGCCGAGTTTAGGACATGTATTGCACCTTGGTGCTTGCTGCTTAAATTCTCGACTGACGCAGGAATTGGGGTGATGAGAAGCGACCAAGCTATGGGACGAGCTTGTTACATGACGGAGTTGAAGATGCTAATGAAGGGGTTGAATATAGAATCTAAAGATGATTCTCCCCCTTCGAAGGAAAACTCAGCATAGTAATTAAGGGGTCCAGCCCCAAGAGAGTCGCCCTTAGATGTGCTCGAGGATATAGATCCCAGAGAGGATAGAGAACCCAAGGATAGAAAGACGACTCCCAACGAGACAACAATAGATATACCTATTGATGAGATTGATTCGACAAAAGTACTAAAGATCGGCTCGCAACTAGATCCAATTCGAGCGAAAGAGTTGGCTGATTTCTTAAGGGCAAATTTGGATGTGTTTGCCTGGACTCACGCTGACATGTGTGGGATTTTGCCTGCCATTATGATCCACTCTTTATGCATTAATCCAAAGCACCCACCGGTCAAACAGAAGAGACGAATGTTAGGCCCAGAGCGGTCAGCAGCTTTGAAGGAAGAGGTAGAGAAATTGAAGGATAATGGATTCATTAAGGATTCGAGATATCCCAACTGGATATCAAATCCTGTCCTGGTAAAAAAAAATCTAACGATAAGTGGCGTACGTGTATTGACTTCTCTAACTTGAACAAGGTTTGTCCGAAGGTTAGCTTTCCTCTTCCCAAGATTGATCAACTAGTGGACTCGACGGCTGGACACGAGCTTTTATCCTTTATGGATGCCTATTCGGGGTACAATCAAATTCCCATGCACATACCAGATCAGGAGCACACAAGTTTTATCACAGACATGGGGTTATATTGTTATGTGGTAATGCCATTTGGGTTAAAGAATGCAGGAGCCACGTATCAACGTTTAGTCAACTGCATGTTCTATAATCAAATCGAGAAAACCATGGAGGTTTATGTGGATGACATGCTTGTGAAGTCTATCTTCCGACCATACAAGGGACTTAGCTGAAATGTTTGATATTCTTCGAAGGTATGGAATGAAGTTAAACCCCCCTAAAATGCTCATTTGGGGTCGCATCTGGGAAATTCCTTGGGTTTATCGTGAGTTCTCGAGGGATTGAGATAAATCCTAGTCAAATAGCAGCAATAAGGAATATTAAATAACCACAAAAGATTAAGGATGTTCAAAGCCAAGCCGGAAAAGTTGCTACATTGAGCAGGTTTATCTCCAAAGCCACAGATAAGTGCGTACCTTTCTTCGATCTGATAAAACAAGGAAAACGAAATTTTGAGTGGACCACAGATTGTGTGGAGGCTTTCCAGAATTTATTAGACTTATTAGAAAAGCCTCCAATATTATCAAAAACCGTGGAACATGAGGATTTATTTGTCTACCTAGCGGTATCATCTCATGTCGTCAGTACAGCATTGTTACGTGAAGAAGATAAAGTCCAGAGGCCTGTATACTACGTGAGCAAGAAGCTAGCTGCTGCAGAACGTAATTATCCAAAGATAGAAAAACTTGCTTATAGCCTCCTGATTGCTTCCCCAAACTTCGCCATTACTTTCAGGCTCACCCGATAGTTGTATACACCGATCAACCTTTAAGACAATTGTTGCAAAAACCCGAAGCATCGGGGCGGTTACTTAAATGGAACATCGAGTTGAGTCAATTCAATTTAATTTTTCAGCCACGGAGATCAATAAGGGGGCAAGCATTGGCCGACTTTATAGCCGAATTCACAATTCTCGAAGAGGAAACGGTGGGTGACAAGGTGGTTACTTTAGACCAAGAATTGGAGCTTAGTCCATGGAAGTTATGTACGGACGGAGCCAAAAATGATCGAAGCTCCGGTGTCGGAGTTATTTTAATAACTCCTGAAGGACGATCTATTTACTATGCATTGCGATTAGAATTTGCTGCTACCAATAACGATTCCGAGTATGAAGCCCTGATTGTCGGGCTGAAACTCGCCAAAGAACTAGGGGTGAAGACACTGGATATATGTTGCGATTCCAAGATAGTAGTATGCCAGGTACGGGAGGAATTTGTTGTGACGACCCCAAATCCCGTACTGACGGTGACAATGGTAATCTTTGGAATATAACAAAGAAACAGATAATAGCAGAACAGAAATAATTAAATACACCAGTTAATGAACAAATAATACACTGGATAAACAATAATCATCAGAGTTACACAGTATATAGGATCATACTTAGTACAAATACAGTTCAGTTATACATAAATGTCTACAGCGGATACAAACATAATATGTACAATAGGAGCTGAACAGCATAAAAGAGAGATAAATGATAGAATCCATCTTCACCTCCAGCTATCCAGAAAGAGCCCGCTAAACCCTGAACACAAGGCTGCCCATGTAGAAAAAGGGGCACCCGAGTTTGCAAGTGAAACAAACTACGAGTCAATCATGGGACTGGTATGAGAAATCTACTCAACACATTATATAATTTGGCTAATCACAGGACCACGCCACTTTCGCGAAACGCGTTTACTCCATTGGATTTCCAGTGCTTTTAAAACAATTAAATCTTTTAAACATCGCAATGCTTTTTATAAAAATAAAGCCGATATAAGACTCAAGTCCCATCACACAATGAAACGCAAGCCGGAGGATAGAGTTTTACCTTATATCGACCAAAATATGCTTGATACGAGCAAAACAAATCACTTGATAATCAGACTCCAACTGTAAAATAGTAAGAGAACGATTCCTTTGGTATTAACCCCGAAGGCCGAAACCAACATCAGACCAATACCCAGGGAACCATCCATCTTATCTTGTTTACAGTTAGTTTCTAATTTCATACACAATCATAAGTATCAATCATAGACGACATAAGCGTCCCATGCCACTATGTCGCCAAATATAGGTTTACAATCAAAACCGCATAGTCTCGTATTTGGAAATTGGATCTCCATCATGAACCAAGGCAAAGGATAGTCCTTATCGAATTCGAGACAATTTAGCCCATGTCTCCGGCAAGCGCGCAGGCAGGCCTTGGATCGTCAGGGCCGGTCCACCGATGTGGATTATTATGCCTGAATACTAAGTTTCCCCGCCCTTTGGGGGCGTAAATAAGCCAACGAATGACTCCATCGGTCCCGGATCGACCGATATATCCGAGGCGCCTCGCAACAACAACAACCACATAGGTGAAAATAGTATAAATGTCAGCCAGTTTAAGCACCGACACCACCTCTAGCTAGAAGGAAACGCATGCCCTCCCTGAGGTCCTTCTCCCGTTTCTGGTTCATACCGGGGTGTGAGGCTCGCGAATTAACGTTATACACAAAGCTCTGCTACACAGGCCGGGCTTTGATCATCAACCACAAGACTTTGCTTTTCAACAGAAGCCCTGATCACTACATCTTAGCATGCCACACAGGCAATTCACACCATGCAACTGATGGCTATCAATCACACAGAATAAATTCCAATGTCAGACACACGATCCATTTGCAAGTCCGTTCTGGGTCTGTACGAAACCGGAGGCACTATATACCTCGCAAACCCATCGATCTCCACGTACGTACGGACGATCACCACTCATTATCCATATTTCGGGATGCCTCTCAATCAGGACATCAGTTACCATCCAAACGAGGTGAAAGATTTTCGGTCTTCAACCACCGTCTTCATCTTCGATTTCTTATCGTCGATTCAGTTATTCAGAATGGGATAAACCCAGTCTTTCTGAGCAACTCGCGTATATAATAAACAAGTGCTACACAAACACATCATATGCATCATTTCAATTCATTAGTCACTAACTGTAAATCAGTAAGAGAACGATTTCCCAAATATTAACCCCGAAGGCCGAAACCAACATCAGATCAAAATCCAGGAAACCATTCGACTTAGCCAACCTTCAGTTAGTTTCTAAATTTCACATCCATATCGTTTATAATATTTTATAACGATTTACCGCTATTTTTATTTATTTTAAAATAGCCAATTTATTCAAACGATGCTTCGGGCCATAACGCGGCCGTGGCGCTGTTTTTCTTCAGATTTGATTTACACATATCTGAAAATCTAACCGTTGGATCTTCACAAAATTTACATCATTAGAAAGATCTTTTCAAAACGAATCCAACGGTTCCAGTTTCGGGAAAATCCAACGGTCGGATCTCCCGGTATAATCGTTTGAAGTTTTGTTTTCAAAATACGAACTGCAGCGTCGTTATTCGATTTAATATAATTATATTTATATATATATATAAATATAATCGATTCTGGCGCTGTTTTTCTTCAGATTTGAATTAAACATTCCACACAATCCAACCGTTGGATTTTTACAAAGTTGGTGCCGCTCGAAAGATATTTCCAAAGCGAACCCAACGGTTGCGGTTTCGGGAAAATCCAATGGTCGGATCTCCCGCACTAATCGTTTGAAATCACGGTTTCAAAATACGAACTGCAGCTTCGTTATTCGATTTATTTTAATCATATATATATATAAATATAATCGATTCTTCGATTTCAAAACCATATTCATTTCATACCTTTGATAAAAATGATATTTTTATCAAACTAACTTCTATTTCAACCCTTCACTATTTTTAACAATTCATGTATATAATAAAAATATGATTTTTATTGTTAAACAATTTATTTCAAAACACGACTATTTTATATAGTTCATATAGATGGTAAAAACATGATTTTTATTATAAAACAATTTCTTTCAAAACACGGCTATTTTATATAGTTCATATAGATGATTAAAATATGATTTTTATTATAAAACAATTTATTTCAAAATACGAATACCATTCAACACATGAATTTCTATTCAACGAATGAATTTCAATTCAACACATGAAGGTTTTCTATAGTTTATATATATAGATAAAAAGGTGATTTTTATATTGCAAAACAATTTATTTCAAAACATGAATGTCGTTCAATAGATGAATTTCTATACAGCACACGAATATAGTTTCAACACATGAAAATAATTCTAACACATGAATATTATTCAAAATTTCGGCAGCATAATGGCAGAGTAGTTAAAACCGGGGTCGTCCCTAGTACGGCTCCTCGCTCTACCTTAAAGCCTCGCAGCTTTTGACAATGGGGAATCATGCATCTAGTTCGCACGCAGGCGGCATGTATTTTTTTTCCATTTCCACAAACTAATCCTATGTGGTTTCAACCAAATATTTCTCAACCACAAATGGGTATTTTTCAACCACTATCAATCAATTTCAACCACAAACAATTCTAATCAACCATTCGTTATCAACCAATTTTCACATCAATCACAACCAATAAATATCGTCCATGGTTTGTGCATGAGGGGCGTATATATATATATATATATATTTTATACAAGTATTTAACTTCTATTTCAACACATATATAATTTTTACAACGCATATATAACTTATACATCGAACGTACGACCTATACAACGCTTATACATGAGGTGTACAATGCTTATACAAGTCTTACATCAACTATATAATTTATACATCGTCGTTTTCCATTTCGTTTATAATTTAGAAGTCTCACATTGGGTTCCACTCCACCAAAAATAGCAGAAAGCTCAGAAAAATATGCGGTCTCTTCTAGAATATAGAAGACGTCCACACGAGTCCACTGTCTCTTGTTTCACTGAATTTCATCAACACATGAAAAAGATATGATTTTTACAAGTTTGCAACGGTTTAGAAGTGTTAAAACTGATTTAAAATATACACAGCCGTATACCTTCACAGTTTGTTCCAAACTAGGTTTGATCTTTTCACCAAAACGAAGATGGTGTAGCTTGATCAGACCCTGCCACGTGAAGCGCCTACGAGAGCCGCTCCTCCTCCCCCGATCCTGGTGAACTCGATGCCACGGCGGCGGAGCAATCGGGGTGCGAACGGCCGATCTTCGTGGAGGTGGATCTCTCGAACGACGTGACGAGGAGGGGCAAGGCCTATACGGATTTGAAGAGGGGACTCGGATCTTCAAAAAGTTCCAAAGGAGGGAGTAGTTTCGTTGAGAGATGGAAGAGAAAAGGAGGAGGGAAGAATTCAGCTCCTATCGCCGTCGATTTTGAGAGCATCGGGGAAGAAGACAAATGATGGCCAATAGGAATTTTCTATTTTATTTTATAAATTTTAAATTCTCTAAAATACCCCTTGTCACTCACGAACACCAATCCAAACCCAACGACTGTCATCCCCAGCGTTTTACCCCCATTCTGAACACAATGGGATATGTTTCGTAGGCCCATTCGACTGTTTCAGTCAGTTTTCCTTCAATTTAAAATATAAAACATTCAATATTTAATTTGAACGTACATTTCAATTTGCCGGGGCCACATACTAACTCGAAAAATTCCAGAAAAATAAATCTAGCTATGTTTTGACGATACGGTCCCGACAAAACTAGTTTCGTCGAATTCTGAGACCGTTTGTAAAAAGGCCCATTTCTGGTCGATCCAATTTAACTGTAATTGACCAAAACACGTTTTCCTTTGCCACGCTCACATACTAGCTTCAAAAATTATGAAATTTGAAACCTAGCAATAACTTCACATCCCGGATCCAACAAAAGTGGTTTCGTCGAATTCCAAGCTCGTTTGCAAAATGTCTATTTTCACGGGCTATATAATTTCTATAGCGACCTTTCTGAAAATTCATTTGGCCATAACTTTTGACTCCTACTATGAAACTTCGATTTTTCAGATTCGTTAGAAAGATACTCACTAATAGATTCAAATATTTTTGGTTTCACTCAAATCCGTTTTGTTTTGCACTTGGTACATTCAGTCAATGTTTGAATTCAAATTTTGAAACTACCGCGCCATTTCAGGCCTTGTTTATAATTCAAAGTAATTATATTTATTTTCAACTTCGATTCAAACTTACTTTTCATCATTATTATTTAAAATATTTATTTTAAATATTTAAAATCCACTATTATAGACAATTTAAATTGGTTCAGATTTTCTGGGTCGTTACAATCTCCCCCACTTAAAACTTTTCGTCCTCGAAAAGGAACAAAGTCGAAAGTGATTTGATTAATCAACTCTACATTCTATCAGGCTTCCATTCTCCAACTTTTCAGTTTCTGAGAATTTTCAAATTCTTCAAAAATTTGGCTAACACCCGGAATTTTCGAAAAATTTCGCCATAACCTCCTTTGTACGGGGAGGGGTTTGGAAATTTATTGGGCCGTATTAGGTACCCAATAAATCCTATAAAGCATACACATATTTATAGTGATATATTCTGGTGTTTACAGGGGAGCGTGTATTGATAATAACTCCAGAGAATAAATTCTCGTCAACCTGTCAAAGCCTGAGGGAGTGTGTATTTTAATTGCTCCAGAGAATAAATTCTCGTCTGTAACGAAAAGGAATTTCGCACGATCCTGATCAGTCGCTAAACCGACCCAGACCGTTCGAAACGCCTGATTGTTTTGAGAACACGACAAAATAGAACGCAGACGGAAGAACATTTCATTGTATATTACAACAATTCATCAGAATACAAGAATATACAGAGTATAAATGAATAAATATTACACAGAAAATATCAGAGATTTAAATTACATTACATAGCAGTGGAAAATAATACAAAATACAACTGAAGAAGATACACGGATACAAAGTTTTCCGGATATCGTTCCAGCTGTAAACCAGGATCCTATGAATATAAATCTGCAAAACCAAAACTACTAGCTGCCCGTGTCAAAATAAGGGCACCCAGAGTTTAGGTTAAAGCAATAAACTCTAGGTCAGTCATGGGACTGGTGTGAGAACTAAAACAGTCATTAATCTTTATTTTAAAGTTAGGTAAATCAAGGGACCACGCCGTATAACACGGAACGAGTTTCCTCCCAAGAATACCAGTGCATAAAACAACAGCGCAATGCTAAATAAAGAAAAATGAAGCTATTATAAGACCCAGGTCCCATCACACAATGCAACGCAAGCCGGAGGATAGGGTTTTTACCTTATAATAGCCAAGAATGCTTGGTACGTGAAATTTCAACTTTTATTATTACTATAAGTGTATAGTGTAAAAACAATTTCAAATCATAAGTATCAATCATAGACGGCACAAGCGCCCCATCCCACTATGTCGCCATACTAGGCTCTACAATCAAAACCGCACATGTCACGTATTGGAAGTTGGATTTCCATCTATGAACTGCGGCAAGGGATCGTCCTCAACCGATTCGAGACGCTCTAGCCTGTGTCTCAGGAACGGCCGCAACCGCCCCTTGGATCGTCAGGGCCGGTCCACCGATGTGGATTATAATGCCTGAACACTACGTTTCCCCACCCTATGGGGTGTAAGTCTGGTCCGTCTGCCGACCAAAATGCATCGGCCGAAACCGATATAACCGAGGTGCCTCGCAACAGCAACAACCACATAAGTCAAACTCGTTAGGGCGTGTAAAACCACTGACGCCACTTCTAACTAGAAAGAAACGCATGTCCCCCCTGAGGTCCTTCTCCCGTTTCTGGTTCACAACCGGGGTGTGAGGCTCGTGAATCCACGCTACACAAAGCTATGCCACACAGGCCATGCTTTGATCATCCACCACAAGACTCTGCTTTTCAACAGAAGCCTTGATCATTTGCATCTCAGCATGCCACACAGGCAAACCACTCTATGCAACCAATATCCATCAACCACACAGAATGATATCCAATGTCAGACACACAGTCCATTTACACGTTCGTTCTGGGTGTGAACGAAACCGGAGGCACCTAGTACCCCGCATATCCATCGATCTCCAAGTATGTCTGGACGATCACTAACTGTTTCCATCTTCTTGGGTGTACAACCCAATCAAGATCATCAGTAACCACCCAAACGACGTGAAGATTTCCGGTCTTCGACCACCATCTTCATCTTCGACACCACGTCGAATCAGTTATTCAGAATGGGATAAACCCGGTCTTTCTGAATAACTCGCGTATATAATAAACAAGTGTTACACAAACACAACATACACCTCATTCCAATTCATCATTCACTAACCGTAAATTAATCAAGAGAATAATTCCCCTAATATTAACCCCGAAGGCCGAAACCAACATCAGATCAATATCCAGAAAACCATTCTGCTTAGCTAACCGACAGTTAGTTTCTAAATTTCACATTCTTAGGGAAAGGTTCCCATTAATTTTATCAAAGATAAATCCTTTAAATTTATTCTTTAATCTTCCTTTGAATATTGATTCAACTAGTCGGGATTAGAGAACCACACCGAAGTAATCATTTATTTCCCAATCCCAACCTATTCATCCCATGAAGTAAAACTGGTAATACTTCATATCTAACACCACGGTGTTATCGGTAAATTCAATTACCATTTCACGTTCAAATCTAATTAAAGATTTAACTATCGCCTGGAGCAAAACTAGTGATACTCCATTCTCGATATTTTCAATCTAATTAAAGATTCATTAAAACTCCACTTAGTTTTAATCTTTAACTGGGTTAAAGAATCAGTGCCATTTAAAACACGGTTCACGATAAACCCCAAAATCACATCACATTTCAATCAGTCCCTGACCGTAAATTAGTAAGAGAACGATTCCCTAAGTATTAACCCCGAAGGCCGAAACCAACATCAGATCAATACCCCAGAAACCATTCAACTTAACTAACCTCCAATTAGTTTCTGATTTTCTTAACTTCTTTTTGGGTCTAAGAACAGTATTATTGAAGATACCGTTCATGACAACCCAAAATCACATTTCATTAATTATCGGGTTAAAGAACAAGTGTTATTTAAAACACTATTCACGATAAACCCAAAAATCAACACCAATTCAATTCCAATTAAATATTATTTAATTGGTACACTTCATTAAATCTAAACAAAAAGATTTAATCTTTTCTCAACTGGGCTTAAGAACAGTGTTAATGAAGACACCATTCACGACAAACCCAAATCACATTTGATATTAAATACAAGGCTCTGAATAGAAAATATATCGGCTTATATTCAACATCAAATTCTACGACCAACAAATATCGTATTGGAAATAACGATATATATATACATATCTTTCAAATTTCCATAACAACATCTGTATAATCACGAAATCCAACATCGAAATATTCCAAAGACAATTTCGATTCAAATCCATTCCAATTCAATTATTGAAAATTCTGGTTACCTTTAAAACCCTTTTTGAATTCAATTTATTTATTTAAAAATAAATAGAATTATAATTCTAGTTCAAACTAGTTCATTTCGATAAAAATCCATTTTTATCTTTTCAAATCTGGAGTTTTTCATCCCAATTCTTCACAAATCATTTCTTTATGATTTTACACAAATTATTACTGTTTTTAATAATTTTATCAAGGCCCGTACAGTCGATTTCCATCAACGGCCATCGAACTGCACTTGCAGCGACCTTTTTCAAATTTGATTTGGATACAATTCCAAATCCAACAGTTAGATTTAAAATTTCTAATATTCGTTAGAAAGCTCTTTTCGATACGAACCCAACGGTTCCGGTTTTAGGAGAATCCAACGGTCCGATCTCCCGTAATATCCATTCGAAGTCAATGGTCGAAATTCGCGAACTGTCGCGGCGCGGGGCGTTCTAATCAGGCCATTATATTATATATATAATATATACTTCGTCGATTTCCTTTTAAAACGTATTTTATAAATCGTTTTAAATTCGTTTTCAAAACGATTTCAACTTCCTTTTCAAATTCAAATCAAAATTGATTTTTTCCCTATAAATTCGATTTAAATTCATTTCAAATTGATTTCAATTCAATTCGATTTTTAATTCAATTTTAGTTCATTTTCAATTTCATTCGATTTCAATTCGAATTCATTTCTATTCAATTTCAATTCGAATTCATTTCTATTCACTTTCAATTCGAATTCATTTCTATTCACTTTCAATTCGAATTCATTTCTATTCACTTTCAATTCGAATTCTAATTCTTTTCAAAATTTCAGATTTTGAAATCACTTTCAATTCGAATTCTAATCCTTTTCAAAATATCAGATTTTGAAATCACTTTCAATTCGAATTCTAATTCTTTTCAAAATATCAGATTTTGAAATCACTTTCGATATTCATTATAAAATGAATAAAATCGATATAAATATCGTTCGCGTCAAAATGGCGTCAATCTAATCAACACGGCTTCATATATTTCTATTTTCAAATATTCTATTTCAAATATTTCTTTTTCAAATATTTCTATTTCAAAACTGGAATGAGGCCCAATCAATTACCATATAATGTTAATTATATGGATTTTCTACAACACATGTATAAAATAACAACGATAAATAATCAACCATCATCCAGAGTGCGTTCTACACTGTATAAGCATAAAATATAAATATTTAACGCTTATAACAGCCTGTCAATCAATCGATCGACATACAAATAATTATTAGGATTAGTGTATGTCATATATCATCCCAATACCCGTGTGGGGTTTCAAACAATCAAACACTGATTTTATTTGTGCAGTTGGGCGATGTGTAAAATTTATCGTCCCAATCAATATCAATCAAATTAGTGTATATAAACAAATCTCCGATTTGTTTATAAATATTTATTTTAAATACACGCTAAAAATTCTATTTTTAACTATCAAATATTTTCCACTATAAAATATTTTATTTCATTTCACATCACATCACACAATCAACTACACATCAAAATCAAACAAACAAGCATACAAGCCGTCCATGGTCTGTGGACGACGGGTGTCAGGTGCTACTAAGCACCGTCTACATCCTAGTATATATTTTAACTAGAAAAATTAAATTAAAGGTGAGGAGTTCTCACCAAGGGATCCACTCCTCCAGTTTTATTTCTGAATTTCTGAACCTCGGGATTTGCCCTCACTTCCAACATAATCTTTGTCACGTTGATCACATTAAAAATCACCTTTTTATCACTTCGCTATAAACATCACATTTTTACTTCACTATATGTATAATAAAAATCATATTTTTATTTCGCCATTCTCTATATAAAGATTTTGCCTTTTCAAATATAAAGATTATATTTTTATTACTCTACATGAATAAAAAATCATATTTTTACTATCATATCTATATAAAAATCACATTTTTAATATGTCACTAGTATAAAAATTATATTTCTAACTTTTCTATATTGTAAAAATTATATTTTTAACCTTCCTATATATTCAAAAATTCAATTTTTTTGATTTATAAAAATCAAAACTCTCTACAACAAAAAATCTAAACTTTGTTGTAAAAAATCATATCTTAGTTTTGATAAAGATCATATCTTTAATGAAATTACTTCATGGTAAAAATCAAACTTTTAATGAAATCACTTCATGGTAAAGATCAAACTTTTGATGCGCTATTCATATGAATATAAATCACATTTTTATATTTAAAAACAAACTAGACTTTTAAATTAACTAACTAAATAATATGAACTAAAAACTCACTGCTTATTCGATTTCTGGTGGAAAGGGGGTCCACAGCAGTTGAGGTGGCCGAGGGAGGGGCGGAGGACGGCGGTAGTTGGTGGTAGAGTCAGCGGCAGGTGCGGTGGGGCCTGCATTTGCTGGCGGCAGCGGTTTCTTCGTGATTTGGGGCTTTGGGGAAGTAGGAGCGGAGGAGAACGAGGGGGGGCTCGGAGATGAGGGCGCGGTGGCTGGGGACTCGCCGGAGATGAGGGTGGCTCATGTAACACCCCGAAAATTCTATAACTGTGAAATTAACAAATTAAAGCATAATTAATCTGAAATCAAAGAACTAAGGGAAACGGGATACGCCATTGCGTTCGTCTCGGAAAAATACGCGAAATAGAGTCCGAGTTTTCGAAAAACGGAGTCCGTATGAAGAAGATATGGCCTTCGGAAGTTTTGAATTAAATTTAAAATTCAAACAGAATAAAATAATAAAAAATCGGGCCCAATGGGCCAGGGCGGATAAACACCCGCCTAGGCCACCCAGGTCGACTGGGCTGTCGACCTGGGCTACCCATGTCGACAGGGCTGTCGACAGCCCTGTCGACAGGGGTGTCGACCTGGTCGAGCCCAGTCAACCTGGCTGGCCAGGTCTGTGTTTTGCCGATTCTCTGTGGTCTGCTTAGTCATTAGGGCTAGGTGGCGGGTTCTAATTGGTCTCTCTATCTAATGAATGGCTATGATCAATCCAAGCAACATCAATGGTCCTAATCAATTCCTAACCTCTATATAAACAACCCTAGACTAAACCCTAATCTATTCATTCAAAATTAAGAGCATAGCCGCCATGTTGCTGAGGAACGACTAAGAGTAGCCGCCAACTAGAGAGAGGATTAGGGAGAAAGTTCTAAAGCCTAAAGCAATTCAAGCAACCTAAAGCCAATCAATTCAACAAAGAAATCATATCTCTTAATTAGAGAATTCGCCGCAACCATTGTAAGTAGAGTATTACTTTGGTATGAATAAACAACTGTATTGATTTGTATGCTTGAATTGGGATAATAAAGTAATTCATATTTGTGCAAAATTATGTTATTCATTATAAAGAACTACATGCAGTAGTTCTATGCAAGTATACGTTTGGAATATTGCGCAAATTATGTAATCTATGTTGAAGCTACATGTATGTAGTTGATTGAAATTCATGCAAGTTTGGGGCTTTGTTATTATGTCATCATGATGTATATTTTTGTGCATAAATCATTTTGCAAGTAATTGAAACAAGTTTGGTTGTTATAGTTCATGAGAAACTATGTTGGAATTTTGACACCATAATCCATGTATTAAATCATGCTTTTGCAAACTTATGAATATGGCTAGGCTATGAATGATATTTGGCATAATTGAAATCCATGATTAAGTCTATCTTGTTTACAAGAATTATATGATGACATATGTGGTACATGGCTAGGTTGGGTTCAAAAAGTCCCTTTTTGTAAGTTTACATGACTAAAGTAAGAATCATGATTCCATGTTAGAAATATTTATGCCATGGTTATGTGAACAAATTTAACTATACTTATGCCATGCTTATGTTTGACATTATGCCATGCTTATGCTAGAAATATTTAGGCCATGCTTATGTTTGACATTATGCCATGCTTATGCTAGAAATATTTATGCCATGCTTATGTTTGACATTATGCATAAATAAGAATATAGGTTCATGTTGCAGTTAAACCCATGCAAGTTCACATGCTTTGATTTATGTCACCTATGTTACCACTATGCAAGTACACCAGTTTCTATTTTGTATTTCCAACGTCGTATTGCAAGTTCATGCACTCACATTCCCCTCTCTGTGTATGTAATTACGCCATAAGCCTCCCCTTTTCGCATGGCTAAATTGGGCTTTAAAAGGCTAAGCCCAATATATATAAACGGACGTGTAAAACGGGGGAAATAACGTTGGGTTAAAATTAATTAATGAATGAAAATATAAAATAGAAGGGCCCAAATTCAAGTATGGGTTGGGCCCGTGATTGGTGTAACCTTTACACCATTAACTTAATAATGGGCCGCAAATATTTACATATAAGAAATAAAGAAGAATGACAAAATATGTAAATGTAGAACATACGATGTGTTTAACCCGAGGTTGGATTGAGTTGTGATGTAAACCTGCCCGGAACCGCCCGGCTGTCCAGTAGTCACAACAATACCTATCCAATGTGAGAGGTTAAACATGGAGCCCAATAAGGACCCGAGGTTAGACTGAGTTGTGGCGTAAGACTGCCCGGAACCAACCGGCAACAGGCAGCCACAACAATACCTGTCTAATGTGAGAGGTCAGGGCCTTAATAAGACAATTAAGGCTGAGTCAGGATTGTTAGGATTAAGTGAACTAAAGACTTAATCAAAATGGAACATGCTAAACTAAACGGACTGGTGGGGTTAGGTTAGGAAACACTTAACCAACTTAGCATGTTGGCTAGAGATAGAAAACCTAGTAACGGGGGACCCTTTTCAGCAGTAACCCTAAAAGGTGTATCAGGATACCCTGAAACTAGGCAGGGTGGGGCACGATTACTGGGCTGATTGTAAGAGGTCAAATCGACGGCGGTGGTGTAGCAGTGTAGGTTCTAACGGAGTGCGGGCGTGCACACACTCCGACGCAGAAAAATAAGGCACTGGGCACCAGTAGCATACCTGTGCACTCTAAGGTTGTGTCGGGTTGCCACTATGGGACTTGATACACCCCATGGTGGGACCAACATAGGTAATTACAGACATCGGGGGCCGTAAGACACATGTAACTATGCGAGTAGGAGCCGATCATCATTGAATGGATCACATCACCCTGATTATGGGGTGCCAGTTGGAAACTAGTTTATATGGGTTCAGAGATTAACATGGGGTACGATAGTATATTCGACCCTCGACAACTTAACCAAGTTATAGTGTTTGCCCACTTCTTGTTATTACTTATCATACCCAGTTCTTTATTCATAGACAAAATAGTACTAGACTTACTCAGGCTTTATGTCTGACTCTACTTTTCTTTCGTCTTCTTTCTTCCGTTTCCCCCCCCCCCAGGTCCTCAGGGAGGGAACACAGCAGCTTGACCAACCTCAACATCCAGCTTGAAGAAGAGAAATGTATTGCTTGGACTTTCCTGTTTTGAACTATGGCTTTGGAAAATCCACTATGGGGCTTTTGCAGTTTATCTATGTTTTATTTATGCTTCTTTAAATAATGTACTCAAGACAGATTATGAAAGTGTTATGTTATGTTTTTGGAAAGGATGTTGATGTAACACGTATTTGACTTTATGAAATAAAAGTTTGTTGTTCTTCCGCTGTTTACAAATATGTGTTCTTATATCTGTCTTGTATATCTGTGACTTGTACTTATAAACCTCCACCAAAATTAGGGCATTCCCTTTGAGAGTGACCCTAACGGAGGTGGGGTGTTTCACTTGGTATCAGAGCAAGGTTTACAAGATAAGATAAAAAGTTTTGAAAAATTATTTTCAAAAAGGAAATTTAAAGAAGCATTTTTAAAAGAAAAATATTATTTTATTTTAAAAAAGCAAAGTCCACTCCCCAAAGCCATAGGTACTATCTCTTATCCTTCGTTTTGAATCTATCCTTTTTGTTTCAGCATGTCCCAAGAACTTAACTTGCCGGAAGGGGTACCAATACCTGGTTGGTTTAGACGGTTCTTAGAAGCAAGGGCCACTCAGCCAGGCCCTACCGTTCCTCCTCCCCCAGCTGAAGGAAACCATCCAGCTGCTGCGGCACCTTTTCCTCCACCTCCTCCTCGAGGAAACACGTTTGCTAAGATATGTAAAGATTTTAAAGCTATGGGAGGAAGGGATTTCCATGGAACTGAGTCTTTCGTGGCAGCTAGGAATTGGCTGAAAGAGACTGAAGACCTATTTATCATCTTTGAGGTAGAAGATAGGCAAAAAGTACAACTGGAGGTGTGGCTATTGAAGGGCGAGGCTTCCTACTGGTGGGAAGTCACTAATGCTGAAAGACCAGTGGAGACATGGGAGGACTTTAGGGCAAGGTTTGAGACCAAATTTCTCTCAGATGCGGAAAGAAGTTTGCAGTTGGAGAAATTCTTATTTCTTAAGCAAGGGGACAAGACAGTCAGAGAGTATGTGAATCAGTTCGATGAGCTGGCTAGGTTTGGGCTTGACCTAGTCAACACCCCGCACAAGAAGGCTCTTCGTTTCGTCAAAGGGTTAAATGAGCCATTACACAGTTTGGCCATGACCCATATACCCATGGGAGCCACGTATGAAAGATTGGTGCAAATGGCATTGCTGAATGAAGAGGATAAGGGCAAGAAGGAGACAAAGGCAGAAAGCTCTCAAGGGAAGAAAGAGGGTTTGCAGCCTAAGAAGACAGACTTTAAGAAAGGCGGGAAAGGCAACAAAGAGAAGAGAAAGTGCAATTTCTGTGGCAAAGTGGGGCACTTAGTAAAGGACTGCCGGAAAAAGAAGGCCAAGGAGAATGGTGGGTGCTTTTCGTGCGGTCAGACAGGCCACAGGGCTAAGGACTGCCCAAAGAAACGAGGACAGGGGCAGGGCACTGGATCCACCTCAGGGGCACAAGTTCATGTGCTAGAAGCGCCACCTTTGCAACAGAGAGGTACAAACACTTCTGTAGAAAGTGTAGTTTATCTTTATGATCACCCCGTTCGCACTTTATTTGATTCTGGCGCATCACACTCCTTTATCTCGTCTGCTTTAGTAGAATCTCTGCACCTAAAAACTAGTATGGTAGAGGACCCCTTAATTGTTTCAAACCCAATTGGGGGCCCAGCTCATTTGTCTATGATCTGTGTGGGATTGAAAATTTCTATTCTAAGTGTAGAATTTCAATGTAGTGCCTTTGTTTTGGGCTTTTCGGGTTATGGTTTGATTTTGGGTATGGATTGGCTATCCAGTAATGGGGCCATCCTTGATTGTGAGAAAAGGGTTGTTAGGCTCCTAACCCAGCTCGGTAATACTTTGGAAATTTCTTGTAATCCCTCGTATGCGGTTATGCTTAGTTATCTTGAATCGCTAGATGCCTCTGTTGAAAATTTGAAATCAGTTAGAGGGGTCCGGGAATATCCGGATGTCTTCGAAGAGGTGAAGGGCTTGCCTCCGAAGCGGGAAATAGACTTCCGCATATATCTTGTAGATAATGCAAAGCCCGTTGCGTTGCCCGTTAGACATATGGCTCCACGAGAAAGGAAAGAGCTCAGTAAACAGATTAAAGAGCTTCTAGAAAAGGGGTTCATTAGGAGGAGCATTTCAGAATGGGGCGCTCCGGTGGTGTTCGCTACGAAGGCGGATGGTTCACTCCGTCTATGTGTTGACTATAGGGAGCTCAACAAGCTAACGAAAAAGAATAGGCACCCTCTCCCTAGAATTGACGATTTATTTGACCAGCTTGTAGGAGCGTCTGTTTTCTCCCAACTCGATTTAGCAACCGGTTTTCATCAGCTAAGGGTGGCTGAAGATAGCATCGATAAAACGGCGTTCAGAACCCCAGACGGCTTCTTTGAATGGCTGGTCATGCCTTTCGGCTTGACAAATGCACCTGCTTATTTCGTGGACCTGATGAGTAGGGTATTTAGAGATTTCCTCAACAAATTCGTAGTGGTCTTCGTAGATGATATCCTTATCTTCTCAAAGAGTGAAGAGGAGCATGCTCAGCACTTAAGGGCAATCATGGAAACTTTGCGAGTCCATCAACTAAGAGCCAAATTCTCCAAATGCCACTTTTGGAGAGAAGAGGTGAGGTTCCTTGGGCACATAGTATCCAAACAAGGGTTAGCAGTGGACCCTGCTAAGGTAGTGGCGGTACAAGACTGGAAGACACCAAGGAATGCAACTGAGGTCCGAAGCTTTCTAGGACTAGCAGGTTTCTATCGAAAGTTCATAAGGGATTTTGCGAAAATCTCAGCTCCGCTCACGAAATTGACTAAGAAGAATCTAGTATTCAATTGGGACTTGGATTGCGAGTTTGCTTTCCAACGGCTGAAAAGGGCTCTTACAACAGCCCCAGTCTTGACGCTGCCAGATGGGAGCAAGATGTTCACTGTTTATACGGACGCATGTGGGACAGGGCTAGGCGCCGTCTTAATGCAAGAAGGAAGGGTAGTAGCTTATGGCGGGAGGCAATTGAAGGTGCACGAAAAGAACTACCCAACCCACGATCTTGAGTTAGCCGCCATCGTCTTTGCACTCAAGTCTTGGCGACACTATCTCCTAGGTGAGAAGTTCGAACTTTACACTGACCATAAATCGTTGAAATATCTTTTCTCGCAGAAGGATCTTAACTTGAGGCAACAAAGGTGGATGGAGTTTCTTGCCTCGTACGATTTCGAAATCTCCTACACTCCGGGCAAAGGCAACGTAGTGGCAGACGCGTTGAGCCGAAAGAAGTTGACCCTAAGCCCGTTGTTTGTTGAAAGACAAAGCCTAGAGTTTATAGCCAGCTTCGACTTTAGGCCTTCCTCCGATTTCGTACCGGGCTTGCTAGCATCTCTGGAAGTGCGCCCAACTTTAGTGGATTCAGTAGGGACAGCACAACGCGAAGACCCTCAGCTTGTGGAAATAATTGATAGGCTAATTAGGGGTGAGACTTCAAGTCACCTCAATAGATACTCCATCGACGATAGGGGTTTGCTAAGGCGAGACGGAAGACTATGCGTCCCACAAATAAACGATTTAATAAAGAAGGTTCTCGAGGAAGCACATCACTCCAAGATGACGATACACCCAGGCGGAGATAAAATGTACAAAGACATAAAAAGGACTTTTTTCTGGAACGGCATGAAAAAGGACGTGGCAGAATTCGTTTCTAAGTGTATGGTGTGCCAACAGGTTAAAGCGGAACAGAAAAAGCCTGGCGGACTATTGCATCCTCTGGAGGTCCCGCAGTGGAAGTGGGATAGCATCTCAATGGATTTCATCGATGGGCTGCCTAGGTCTAGGAGAGGCAACACTAGCATTTGGGTAATAGTGGATAGGCTTACTAAAAGCGCCCACTTTTTACCTGTCAAAAGTAAAAGAACTGCCTCATCCCTAGCATCACTTTACCTTAAGGAAATCGTTCGACTCCATGGAATACCATCTAGCATTGTTAGTGACCGAGACCCCATCTTCACCAGCGAGTTTTGGCGGAGTCTGCAAGAAGCAGTAGGAACGCAGTTATGCTTGAGTACAGCCTATCATCCCCAAACCGACGGCCAAACAGAGAGAGTGAACAGAGTTTTGGAAGATCTTTTAAGGCTATGCGTCCTTGACTTCGGAGGGACATGGGAAGACCACCTTCCTTTGGTGGAATTTGCCTACAACAACAGCTATCAAGCAACCATCGGAATGGCGCCCTTCGAAGCTTTATATGGAAGACCGTGCCGATCGCCCACTTGTTGGTGGGAGTCCACGGATAAGCTCATACTTGGACCAGATATGATCCGAGAGACCTCAGAGAAAGTAGACTTAATACGAAGAAGGATGAAGACGGCCCAAGACAGACAAAAGTCCTACGCCGACAAGAGGAGGACCGACCTTGAATTCGAGGTTGGAGACAGAGTTTTTCTCAAGGTATCACCGCTAAGAAACGTTGTTCGCTTTGGAACCACAGGAAAGCTAGCACCAAGGTTCGTAGGGCCATTCCCTATCATCGAGAAGATTGGGAAAATGGCCTATAGATTAGAGCTACCCGAGAAGTTGGCTGGAGTCCACAACGTTTTTCACGTTTCACACCTTCGAAAATGTCTACATGAGTCTGCTGAAGTGGTAGAGCCAAATATCCTCGAAGAGGCTGAAGTGGAACGCGAAGCAACTATAAGAAAAGTTCCAACCCGCATCTTAGGAACGGAAGTGAAGAAGCTACGCAACCGCGAAGTCAAGCTCGTCAAAGTTCAGTGGAGCGACGCCGAGGGAGACGCGACTTGGGAAACTGAAGCTAGAATACGCACCGCCTACCCTTTTCTTTTCGAGGGTACATCCTTGATCTTTCTTTTTCCTTAAGTTGCGCTTTTATCTTTTTAGGTATATTTCCTCGACCGTATCTTTTAGGTAGAAACTTTTTGGATGGAAACATGTAGTTGAAACATGTTATGTATGATGGTTGCAAGTGGTTGCAAGTGATTGCTAGTGGTTGCTCGTGGTTGCATATACACACACAATCTAGGTTTTAGATCGGCTCAGTCACTTCATATTGCATATGCATATATGTTTGCTTTCGTCTATGGGTGAACATTAATATGTTGACATGTGGATGTTGCATTTGTATTGAATGATTGTGCACTCATGTAGAATCAAGAATAGGGAAAATTTGCATACATAATGGATTCATGGCACTTACATAATTCGCATTAAGGAGGTCAACTGAATCAGTAGACCGCCTGATTTTGCATTAGATAAGTACATGTATACACACACACTTTGCATAGGATCATGAAGCATTAGAAATCTTGTAAGGACAATGGATGCTCGTGTTTGATGGATGAGTAGATGGATGTTTGAATGTTAGGATTTACATTCCTCCTAACTTGAAGATTTCGGGGACGAAATCCTTTTAAGTGGGGGAGAATGTAACACCCCGAAAATTCTATAACTGTGAAATTAACAAATTAAAGCATAATTAATCTGAAATCAAAGAACTAAGGGAAACGGGATACGCCATTGCGTTCGTCTCGGAAAAATACGCGAAATAGAGTCCGAGTTTTCGAAAAACGGAGTCCGTATGAAGAAGATATGGCCTTCGGAAGTTTTGAATTAAATTTAAAATTCAAACAGAATAAAATAATAAAAAATCGGGCCCAATGGGCCAGGGCGGATAAACACCCGCCTAGGCCACCCAGGTCGACTGGGCTGTCGACCTGGGCTACCCATGTCGACAGGGCTGTCGACAGCCCTGTCGACAGGGGTGTCGACCTGGTCGAGCCCAGTCAACCTGGCTGGCCAGGTCTGTGTTTGGCCGATTCTCTGTGGTCTGCTTAGTCATTAGGGCTAGGTGGCGGGTTCTAATTGGTCTCTCTATCTAATGAATGGCTATGATCAATCCAAGCAACATCAATGGTCCTAATCAATTCCTAACCTCTATATAAACAACCCTAGACTAAACCCTAATCTATTCATTCAAAATTAAGAGCATAGCCGCCATGTTGCTGAGGAACGACTAAGAGTAGCCGCCAACTAGAGAGAGGATTAGGGAGAAAGTTCCAAAGCCTAAAGCAATTCAAGCAACCTAAAGCCAATCAATTCAACAAAGAAATCATATCTCTTAATTAGAGAATTCGCCGCAACCATTGTAAGTAGAGTATTACTTTGGTATGAATAAACAACTGTATTGATTTGTATGCTTGAATTGGGATAATAAAGTAATTCATATTTGTGCAAAATTATGTTATTCATTATAAAGAACTACATGCGGTAGTTCTATGCAAGTATACGTTTGGAATATTGCGCAAATTATGTAATCTATGTTGAAGCTACATGTATGTAGTTGATTGAAATTCATGCAAGTTTGGGGCTTTGTTATTATGTCATCATGATGTATATTTTTGTGCATAAATCATTTTGCAAGTAATTGAAACAAGTTTGGTTGTTATAGTTCATGAGAAACTATGTTGGAATTTTGACACCATAATCCATGTATTAAATCATGCTTTTGCAAACTTATGAATATGGCTAGGCTATGAATGATATTTGGCATAATTGAAATCCATGATTAAGTCTATCTTGTTTACAAGAATTATATGATGACATATGTGGTACATGGCTAGGTTGGGTTCAAAAAGTCCCTTTTTGTAAGTTTACATGACTAAAGTAAGAATCATGATTCCATGTTAGAAATATTTATGCCATGGTTATGTGAACAAATTTAACTATACTTATGCCATGCTTATGTTTGACATTATGCCATGCTTATGCTAGAAATATTTAGGCCATGCTTATGTTTGACATTATGCCATGCTTATGTTTGACATTATGCATAAATAAGAATATAGGTTCATGTTGCAGTTAAACCCATGCAAGTTCACATGCTTTGATTTATGTCACCTATGTTACCACTATGCAAGTACACCAGTTTCTATTTTGTATTTCCAACGTCGTATTGCAAGTTCATGCGCTCACATTCCCCTCTCTGTGTATGTAATTACGCCATAAGCCTCCCCTTTTCGCATGGCTAAATTGGGCTTTAAAAGGCTAAGCCCAATATATATAAACGGACGTGTAAAACGGGGGAAATAACGTTGGGTTAAAATTAATTAATGAATGAAAATATAAAATAGAAGGGCCCAAATTCAAGTATGGGTTGGGCCCGTGATTGGAGTAACCTTTACACCATTAACTTAATAATGGGCCGCAAATATTTACATATAAGAAATAAAGAAGAATGACAAAATATGTAAATGTAGAACATACGATGTGTTTAACCCGAGGTTGGATTGAGTTGTGATGTAAACCTGCCCGGAACCGCCCGGCTGTCCAGTAGTCACAACAATACCTATCCAATGTGAGAGGTTAAACATGGAGCCCAATAAGGACCCGAGGTTAGACTGAGTTGTGGCATAAGACTGCCCGGAACCAACCGGCAACAGGCAGCCACAACAATACCTGTCTAATGTGAGAGGTCAGGGCCTTAATAAGACAATTAAGGCTGAGTCAGGATTGTTAGGATTAAGTGAACTAAAGACTTAATCAAAATGGAACATGCTAAACTAAACGGACTGGTGGGGTTAGGTTAGGAAACACTTAACCAACTTAGCATGTTGGCTAGAGATAGAAAACCTAGTAACGGGGGACCCTTTTCAGCAGTAACCCTAAAAGGTGTATCAGGATACCCTGAAACTAGGCAGGGTGGGGCACGATTACTGGGCTGATTGTAAGAGGTCAAATCGACGGCGGTGGTGTAGCAGTGTAGGTTCTAACGGAGTGCGGGCGTGCACACACTCCGGCGCAGAAAAATAAGGCACTGGGCACCAGTAGCATACCTGTGCACTCTAAGGTTGTGTCGGGTTGCCACTATGGGACTTGATACACCCCATGGTGGGACCAGCATAGGTAATTACAGACATCGGGGGCCGTAAGACACATGTAACTATGCGAGTAGGAGCCGATCATCATTGAATGGATCACATCACCCTGATTATGGGGTGCCAGTTGGAAACTAGTTTATATGGGTTCAGAGATTAACATGGGGTACGATAGTATATTCGACCCTAGACAACTTAACCAAGTTATAGTGTTTGCCCACTTCTTGTTATTACTTATCATACCCAGTTCTTTATTCATAGACAAAATAGTACTAGACTTACTCAGGCTTTATGTCTGACTCTACTTTTCTTTCGTCTTCTTTCTTCCGTTCCCCCCCCTCCCAGGTCCTCAGGGAGGGAACACAGCAGCTTGACCAACCTCAACATCCAGCTTGAAGAAGAGAAATGTATTGCTTGGACTTTCCTGTTTTGAACTATGGCTTTGGAAAATCCACTATGGGGCTTTTGCAGTTTATCTATGTTTTATTTATGCTTCTTTAAATAATGTACTCAAGACAGATTATGAAAGTGTTATGTTATGTTTTTGGAAAGGATGTTGATGTAACACGTATTTGACTTTATGAAATAAAAGTTTGTTGTTCTTCCGCTGTTTACAAATATGTATTCTTATATCTGTCTTGTATATCTGTGACTTGTACTTATAAACCTCCACCAAAATTAGGGCATTCCCTTTGAGAGTGACCCTAACGGAGGTGGGGTGTTTCAGCTCAGGTGATGGCTGCGGTGGAGTTTTAGGGGGGTTTGGGGCTCGTACGTCGAACGGAGGAAGAGGGGGGGTGAGTTGAGAGAAGGGGGGTCGTGGGGTGGTGGCGCGGCCTAGGGAGGCGGAGGCGCCAGCCTCGACGACGACGGCGGTTCTGGATCGAGGGGGGGCCGACGGTGCTACCCCCTTTTCTCTTCTTTTTTTATTTTAGATCGACAGTTATGAGAGGAGAGAGAAAGTGAGAGAGAGTTTATTAATATATAGTTTAATTATTTAATTTAATTATTTCTCCTATTAAGTTGACTTTTCATTCAACCTCCAAATGAGACCCAACGACTATCGCCCCTAGTGTAATACCCCCATTCCGAACACAATGCGATATGTTATATAGGCCAATTCGATCGTTACGATCAGTTTTCGTTAGATTTTAAAATATAAATCTATATATAGAATTTGAACGCGCATTTCAATTTACTGGGGCCACATACTAGCAAGAAAAATTCCCAAAAAATATTTTCTAGCTTCGTATTGACGATATGGTCCTAACAAAACTAATTTCATCAAATTCTGAGACCGTTTGAAAAATGGCCAATTTCCAGTCGATTAAAATCAACTGAAAATGGTCAAACGCGTTTTACTTCGCCACGCTCACATATTGATTCGAAAAATTATGAAAATTGGAATCTAGCAATAATTTGACATCATGGATCCAACAAAAGTGGTCTCGTCGAAATCCGAGGTCGTTTGCAAAATGGCCATTTTCAAGGGCCGAAATTCCATAGCGACTATTCTAAAATTTCAACTGGACGTAACTTTTGATTCTCGCTATGAAATCTTGATTTCCCGGATTCGTTGGAAAGATATTCTCAATTAGATTCAAATATTTTTGGTTTCACTAAAATCCGGTTTATTTTGTACCCGGTACCTTCATTTGAAATTTGAAATCGAATTATCGAACTACCGCGCCATTTTTCAATTCCTTTTATAATTATAAATAAATATTTATATTCTAACGACGACGTATATAAATATATACGTTCTAATTCTATTTAAAATAAATTTTTCGTCGATATTATTTAAAATTATCCATTTTAAATATTCTAAATTCACTAAAATTGCCAAAATAAAAAATTTAAATTGGCTCGGATTTCCGGGTTATTACAATCTCCCCCACTTAAAACTTTTCGTCCCCGAAAAGGAACGAAGCTGAAAGTTGTTTCACAATTCAACTCAACTTCCAGTATTTTCACTACGGCTTAAGTTCTTCAACTTTTCAGCTTCTAAGAACTTTTCAAAATTTTCAAAAATTTGGCTAACACCCTAAATTTTCGAAAAATTTCTCCATAACCTTCCCTGCACCGGGGACTTCGAGATATTTCATATAGCCTCCCGTGGCCTTCTTCAATCAAAAAGAAAAAGAAAAAGCCAAGCGGCTAGCCAATCGGCTCACAAAATCATCATCACCCAAACAAAACAGTAAATAACCGTAAACATGTACCTATTTGTCGGGCAAACAATTTTATTCTTCTGCTCTAGCCTCGTTGCTATGACCTGTTCAATATAAGTACATGTATATGCATGCAAATGCGACTAATTTTCAATACAATTCACTATTTGGTTCAATTTGGCTAAATGGTTCAACATTTAATTAATTAACCAATAATCAAACAACACAATCATCAATCAATTAGTGAATTATCATTTCAAATTCATAACTTTGATATATAGTCAAAAATCACATTTTTGATGCCAATTCACAACAATAAGCCCTATCTAATTTTGGTTCTCACACCAGTCAATAGGAAATATATAGATATCACACCTTCGTCGCTCGAATATAAATTCTGATGATGATATATCAATCATCAGAATCACTCCCGAGCGATTAGAGTGTAATTCTATATCTACCCAATATATTAAAACTTCGAATACACGCGGATCAGACGTATACGCAAAATCTTTATATACTGGATAGTCCAAATCAATATAAATAAATATTCAAATACGAATAATTCGATTTAAATTTCAAAACAAAATTTGTTTTCATTTTTATTTTAAAAATTTACTCTTCACACTCGTTCTAGGATACTACTGATCCCATCTTTAACGAGTCATTCTCATTGGATATTACTAATCCAATATCTGATGAATTCTTTCGTATGGTTCTAATGTGTCTTGTTCTCTGAGCTTTGTAAACCAAAGCTCTGATACCAAATGTAACGAAAAGGAATTTCGCTCGATCCTGATCAGTCGCTAAACCGACCCAGATCGTTCGAAACGCCTGATTGTTTTGAGAACACGAAAAAATAGAACGCAGACGGAAGAACATTTCATTGTATATTACAACAATTCATCAGAATACAAGAATATACAGAGTATAAATGAATAAATATTACACAAAAAATATCAGAGATTTAAATTACATTACATAGCAGCGGAAAATAATACAAAATACAACTGAAGAAGATACACGGATACAGAGCTTTCCGGATATCGTTCTAGCTATAAACCAGGATCCTGTGAATATAAATCTGCAAAAGCAAAACTACTAGCTGCCCGTGTCAAAATAAGGGCACCCAGAGTTTAGGTTAAAACAATAAACTCCAGGTCAGTCATGGGACTGGTGTGAGAACTAAAACAGTCATTAATCTTTATTTTAAAGTTAGGTAAATCAAGGGACCACGCCGTATAATACAGAATGGGTTTCCTCCCAAGAATACCAGTGCATAAAACAACAGCGCAATGCTAAATAAAGAAAAATGAAGCATTATAAGACCCAGGTCCCATCACACAATGCAACGCAAGCCGGAGGATAGGGTTTTTACCTTATAATAGCCAAGAATGCTTGGTACATGAAATTTCATCTTTTATTATTACTATAAGTGTATAGTGTAAAAACAATTTCAAATCATAAGTATCAATCATAGACGTCATAAGCGCCTCATCCCACTATGTCGCCATACTAGGCTCTACAATCAAAACCGCACATGTCACGTATTGGAAGTTGGATTTCCATCTGTGAACTGAGGCAAGGGATCGTCCTCAACCGATTCGAGACGCTCTAGCCCATGTGTAACACCCCACGCCCGCTATGGTCACTCTCTAAGGGAATGCCATAACATCGGTGGAGTATTTTGAGTGAATATAGAATAGAGAAATTACAGCAAGACAGATATAAGTAATACTTGAAAATTTAAAACATCATTTCATTGCAGCGGAAAGTAAAACATGTCTGGTTACATCACAAAACCACAATAAGAGTCAAGTACAAATAACCATCCTGCTAAATAAAATACATAATCCCAATACATGAACTGATAGCCATAAAAGAAAAGGGTAAGCTGAGCTCTACATCTAGGGTCCAAGCTCCAAGAGAGTAATAAAAGCAGCCTGATCAAAGCCCACTCGTGTTGGGCCCACTCTGAGAACCTGAGGGTTGGGAAAAAGATAAAAATAACGGGGTCAGACATAAGTCTGAGCGAGTCCTATAACTTTAACAATGCAATCATTAAAGTAATTAGGGTATGATATAACTTGGTACGGTGTGACTGGGGATAAGTGACTACACTCAGTAGCCAATTAGACTTAGAATGAACAAAGATAACGATAAAGGCGCATTTACCCACCCAAGGATAATTACTACACTGCACCACACCAGTCATTCCTACTTAAAAGTTGATCCCTCCCAAGGACTTCGAAAGTTTACCCAGTAGTTTCGTGTACCCCTAGCTGACTACATAGGTGCCGTCTGCCCCTATCTCCACTAGGTGTACCCACTACTCCCAGGCGATCGGCTCCCTACCGTAGATACCCGTGCTGGCCCCACAATGGGGTGTATCACTCCCCATAGTGGCAACCCGATACTACATGTGGTGCACAGCTTATATCTACACGATGCAACAACGTCTTACCTACCAGCCCGGGTCCACACACGCATATGAAACCCGTTGGACTCGCGTTGCCACCGCTACCCCGTTTTGGCCTCTTATAGTCAAGCCCAATATGCGTGTCCCGTCCTCGACTTGGGTCGAGCCCACAAAGATACGTTTGGGATATTGGTTGAAATGGGCCCCCACAAGCTACCCACCTAAGCTTGTCATTTCTAGTGTATACCACTTAACCCCTTTATCATGTTTTAATTACATGTTCCACTTTGGTTAAGTATTCTAATCGTATTTTCTATTGCCACCCAAGGCAACCACTAGATTTCCACATGCCACCCAAGGCACCCACTTAACCCCTCATGTCCCTCTACATGCTAATATGGTTAAGTGTTTCTTAATTAATTAATTAAGATCATGACCTCATAAAGACCTCTCACATTAGACCACCTTTTATGACTGCTGGATATGCCGGTTGGGTCCGGGCAGACTTCCGCCATAAAAAGGGTCTAACCTCGTGTCTTTAACTTAATCACGTATTTAATTTATGACTAAGACCTCTCACATTGGGCCAATCATTTGTAGCTGCTGGATTTGCCGGTTGGTTCCGGGCAGACTTCCGCTACAAAAGGGTCCAACCTCGTGTCTTAGTTGATTAATTACACAAAATAAATAACCCATAATTTGTATTAATTATCCCTAATTAATTACACATTTCTAAGAATATGGGTAGACCTAACTCAATAGGTAAATTCCCAATTCCATAGTATGGGTAGACCTAACTTAATAGGTAAATTCCCAACTCCATAATATGGGTAGACCTAACTTAATAGGTAAATTTCCAATTATGTCCATTCATTTTATGTTATACACATTTCTATTAACATGCATATTAACCCCATCGTTTCCCACGTAATTCGTTCTCATGACATGTCATATAAATGGGAAGATTCACTATAAATGTACTGGGTTCAATCTTAGCACAACGTTGGCATTTACATGGGTTTAAAAGGTGTCAACTTGCATCATAACATTAAACCCAACTAGCATAAATCATTAACCCAAACTTGCATATGAACTTGCATATAAACTTGCATATGAACTTGCATATAAACTTGCATATGAACTTACATAACATGTCATTTATATAGAGGCAACCTTGCATATGTTATGCATATCATAAAAAGAGACAAACTTGCATATGAACTTGCATATAGACTTGCATATGAGCTTGCATAACATGTCATACATAGAGGCAACCTTACATATGTTATGCATATCACAAAAAGAGACAAACTTGCATATGAATCTTGCATATAGACATTCATATGAGCTTACATAACATGTCATATCATAAAAAGAGACAAACTTGCATATGAACTTATAACATATGACAACCACAACATGCATAAATCCTCATTTACATCCATAGCCTCCTAATATCCTATCCTAATTAGTTTAGCAATTGTTTGCTAAAGGCATAGGAACTCACCAAAACCAAGATTAGCAAACTTATGAAGTAGAACTAGTTGCTATATTTGAAGAAGATGATGATTAGAGGTTGATTAGCTTGCAACTTTCTTCATAAACTAGTGGAGGCTCCTCCTAAGTTTGATTTTGGCGGCATGATGGTATCAATTCTATTTTTAGTATGGATTAGGCTTGCATTAGGGTGTATTTATAGGATTAGGGTGTGTTTTAGACCATAGAATTAGCCCTAGGTTAGATTAGGTCCGTCAGATTTAGGAAGTTTCTAGAACTCAGCCCAAACCAGCCAGAAAAACCAGACCTGGTGCACCCAGGCCAATTGGCTCGACACCCTGTGTCGACAGGCAAGTCGACAGGGCAGTCGACTTGGCCTGGCCCAAGTCGACAGGCCTGTCGACAGCCCTGTCGACATGGCTAGGGCGGGACATTTCCCACCTGACCCCCGCTGGTTCCAATTTCGAAATCTGAATTTGAATTTTAAATCTGTTTTGAACTTTGGATTTTCTGCAAACTTCATTGGGCCATAACTGGGCCATACGGACTCCGATTTACAAAATTTCGGACTCTATTTTGCGTATTTTTCCGAGACGAACGCAACGACGCAGCCCGTTTCCCCCAATTCTCACATCTGAGATTATTTATTCTGCAATTAGTGAATTTTAGCATTAACTGAAATTCGGGGTGTTACATTCTCCCCTCCTTAAAGGATTTCGTCCCCGAAATCTCTAAGATAAGGAGAATGCATATCCTACCATCCAAACAACCATCTACTCAATCCATCAAACACGGGCATCCATTGTCCTTAAAACTATTTCTAATGATGTATGAGCATATGCAAAAAGTGTGTGTATATGTTCCCTATCTATTGTATAAACATATGCAAACCATGATAGTGCCATGCATCCAATATGTATGCGAGAGAACCCTATTGACACACACAATATCTACATGAGTGCACAATCATTCACCAAAATGCATCATCCATATGATAACACAATCATTATACATCCATAAATATAGCTACCTACACACAATTATATGCAATATGCAATATGAAGTGACTGAGCCGATCTAGTGTCTAAAGTGTGTGTATATGCATCCACGAGCAACCACTAGCAAACACTTGCATCCACTTGCATCCATCAATCATAACATGTCTCAAACACATGTTCCAACCATAGGTTTACCCTATCTAAAGGTCAAAGGTACTAATGAGAGGACATACTAAAGATAAGATAAGTACTAGACAAACGATAAAGGAGAAGTTAAAAGACATACCCTCAAAAAGGAATGGGTACAATGAACGCATCTTCGCTTCCGTCTCCCAAGTAGCGTTGCCCTCATCTTCTCCCCATTGTACTTTGACTAGTCGAACCTCTCGATTCCTCAATTTCCTAGTCTTTGACCCAAGGATGCGAGTAGGAGCTCGTCGAATAGTCGCATCACGCTCTACTTCCACTTCTTTAAGCAAGCTCGGCTCTACCACCTCTGCGGTCTCATGTAGGCACTTCCTCAAATGTGACACATGGAATACATCATGTACACCACTAAGTCTGTCGGGCAACTCCACTCTATATGCCATCCGTCCAATCCTTTCTTTAATAGGAAACGGCCCTACGAACCTTGGTGCTAACTTCCTAACAGATCCAAAGCGAACCACATTTCGTAACGGAGACACTTTGACAAAAACCATGTCCCCAACTTCAAACTCAAGGTCCGTCCTCCTCTTGTCCGCATAAGATTTTTGCCTATCCTGCGCTGCTTTCATCCTTCTTCGAATCAAGTCAATTTTTCAGAAGTCTCCCTAACCATATCAGGCCCGAGCAAGATCTTGTCCGTAGATTCCTACCAACATGTAGGTGATCGACAAGGCCTTCCATAAAGAGCTTCGAAAGGAGCCATACCAATACTGGACTGAAAGCTGTTATTATATGCGAACTCCACCAATGGAAGATGCTCTTCCCATGTGCCCCCAAAATCTAAGATACAAAGCCTCAAAAGGTCTTCTAGGACACGATTCATCCTCTCAGTCTGGCCGTCCGTCTGGGGATGATATGCGGTGCTCAGACATAATTGAGTCCCCACTGCTTCTTGCAAACTTTTCCAGAACTCGCTAGTGAAGATAGAATCTCGATCACTCACTATGCAAGAGGGTACCCCATGCAATCGAACTATCTCTCGAAGATATAGTGAAGCTAGCCATGGAGCAGTCCTCTTGCTTTTCACGGGTATGAAATTGGCGCTTTTAGTAAGTCTGTCTACCACAACCCAGATTCCCGTATTACCCTTTCTCGATCTGGGTAACCCGTCAATAAAATCCATCGAGACGCTATCCCACTTCCATTGCGGAACTTCCAATGGGTGAAGCAACCCACCTGGTTTCTTTTGCTCCGCTTTCACCTGTTGGCACACCAAGCATCGAGCGACATACTCGGCCACATCTTTCTTCATACCGGCCCAGAAGAAAACCCGCTTCATGTCTTGGTACATCTTGTACCCACCGGGATGAATGGTCATCCTAGAACGGTGTGCATCATCAAGAATAGCCTTCCTCAAACCCTCGTCTTGCGGTACACAAAGTCTACCGTCTCTACGCAAGCACCCCCTATCGTCTAGGGTGTACCTACTCAAATGGCTGGACGACTCCCCCCTTATGAGCTTCTCTACCAACTCAACCAACTGTGGGTCGTCCCTCTGTGCTTCTCCAATCCGCCCCAAAAGAGTAGCTCTGACCTCCAAGGATGCTAGCAAACCGGTATATAGTCAATGGAAGGTCTGAAATCAAACATCGAGATAAATTCCAAGCTTCGTTGTTCCACGAACAATGGACTCAAGGACAACCTTTTTCTGCTCAAGGCGTCCGCCACCACGTTACCCTTGCCAGGGGTATACGCTATCTCGAAATCATAGGATGCTAAGAACTCCATCCACCTTTGCTGTCTCAAATTCAAATCCTTCTGAGAAAACAAGTACTTCAATGATTTGTGGTCAGTGAACAATTCGAATCTCTCACCAAAAAGATAATGGCGCCAAATCTTAAGTGCAAAAACAATAGCGGCCAACTCTAAATCATGGGTAGGGTAATTTTTCTCGTGTGCCCTCAACTTCCTTCCACCATAGGCTATTACCCTTCCCTCTTGCATTAAGACTGCGCCCAGCCCTGTCCCACAAGCATCGGTATAGACAACAAATGGCTTACTCCCATCTGGCAACACTAAAACTGGAGCAGTGGTTAAAGCTCTCTTTAACCGTCGGAACGCATCATCACAATCTACGTCCCATGCGAAAACAAGATTCTTCTTCGTAAGGCGGGTTAAGGGGGCTGATATCTTCGCGAAGTCTTTGATAAACTTCCTATAGTAACCCGCCAACCCCAAGAAACTTCTTACTTCGGTAGCATTTCTAGGAACCTTCCAATCTTGAATTGATACTACCTTCGCGGGATCCACAGCTATCCCTTCCTTGGAGACCACGTGCCCAAAGAACCGCACTTCCTTCCTCCAGAAGTGACATTTAGATTATTTAGCCTTAAGGCTATGTGCTCGAAGAGTCTCCAACACCTCCCCAAGATGTAGGGCATGCTCTTCTTCACTCTTAGAAAATACTAAGATATCATCCAAAAAGACCACCACGAACTTATTAAGGAACTCCCTGAACACCCTACTCATCAAATCAACAAAGTACGCAGGGGCGTTCGTCAACCCAAATGGCATCACCAGCCACTCATAGAAACCATCCGGAGTCCTAAAGGCAGTCTTGTCTATGCTATCCTCAGCCACCCTCAACTGATGAAACCCCGTGGCTAAGTCCAAGTGAGAAAATACTGAAGCGCCAACCAACTGATCGAAAAGATCATCAATCCTCGGCAATGGGTGTCTATTCTTCTTTGTGAGCTTGTTGAGTTCTCTATAGTCTACACAAAGTCTGAGGGACCCATCCGCCTTCGTAGCAAAAACTACTGGAGCACCCCACTCCGATATACTTCGTCTTATGAACCCCTTCTCAAGCAACTCCCCTACTTGCTTATGGAGTTCCCTCCTCTCACGAGGAGCCATGTGGCGCACTGGTAAAGATACAGGTTTAGCGTTATCCACCAGATATATTCGGAAGTCAATCTCCCGCTTCGAAGGTAAGCCCTTCACCTCCTCAAACACATCCGAGTATTCCCGGACCACTTTAACAGATTGCAAACTCTCAACCGAAGCGTCAAGCGATTCAAGATAACTTAGCATAACAGAATCCATAGGATTATAAGAGATCTCGAGAGTGTTACCCAAGCGGGTCATGAGCCTAACAACTCTCCTTTCGCAATCAAGAACGGCACCATTACTGGATAACCAGTCCATGCCCAAAATCAACACATAGCCCGTGAAGCCCAAAACAAAAGCATCACATCTAAACTCAATGCTAAGTATAGAAATCTTCAAACCCAAACATATCATGGACAAATAAGTGGAGCCCCCAATTGGGTTTGAAACAACCAAGGGATCATCTACCAGACTGGTGTCTAAGTGCAGTGACTCAACTAATGATGATGAGATAAACGAATGCGATGCGCCAGAATCAAACAGTGTACGGACAGTATGATTAAATAGAAAAACCAGACTTTCAACGGAAATAGTTCTACCTCTTTCCTGAATCGGTGGAACCGCGAGAGCCTGTACTTGCCCCCTAGCCTGACCCGGTGCCATAAGAGCTTGCACCTGTCCTCCTGAGGTAGATCCCGTCCTTTGCCCCTTCTTAGGGCAATCCTTCACTAGATGCCCTGCTTCGGCACAGTTATAGCAGCCAGTCTTCTTCTTCTTTCGACAATCTTTACTTATGTGGCCTGGTATCCCGCAATTGAAGCACTTCTTCTTTCCCTTGCCACCGTTGCCTTTCCCACCTTTGTTTTGCTGTTGTTGCTGAGGTCTCTTTTGATCTCCCTTCTTCTCGGGTGCCTTGTTAGCATTGGGACCCTTCTCTTCTTCATGCATGAGTGCCATGTCAACTAGCTTCTCAAAGGTGGCCCCCATAGGGATATGAGTCATAGCCAACCCATGCATCGGTTCATTCAAGCCTTTCACGAACCTCAAAGCCTTCTTCTCCGGTGTATTCACCATATCTAGGCCAAACCTTGCCAATTGATTAAACTTGTTGACATATTCCTTCACTGAGAGATTTCCTTGCTTTAGAGTCAAGAATCTTTCCATATACAAGTTTTCCTCCGCCCTTGAGAGAAACTTTGCCACAAATCTTTTCCTAAAATCCGCCCAAGAGTCAACGGGGCGTTCTCCATTAGTGACCTCCCACCAGAATGAGGCCTCTCCCTTCATTAACCAAGCAGCTAACTTGACTTTCTTTCCTTCTTCCATCTCAAAGATATCTATCAACTCTTCCACTTCCTTAAGCCAATCTCTAGCCTCCACAAAAGTTTCAGATCCTTGAAAAGGTTTCCCTCCCATAGCTTTAAATTCCTTGCAAGTCTTAGCAAAAGTATCCGTGCGAGGAGGAGGGGGAGGAGGAAGATCGGGTGCTACCGTTGGTGGAGGAACATTTGCTGGACCCGCAGTGGTGGCCCTAGCCTCCATCAATCTCCTATACCATACTGGTATCGTCACACCCTCCGGAAAGTTAAGATCCTAAGCCATGCTGAAACGAAAAAGGAAAGATTCAAAACGGAGAATTCGAAAGATAAAGATATGGCTATTGGGGATTATGCTTTTCTTTCAAAAACTTTTCTCTTTAAAGACATGTTTTTGAAAATATCTCTTCCAAAAATGTTTTTAGAAAAATAGTTTTCTAAAAAAAAAATTTATCTGTTACGGTAACCTTTGCTCTGATACCACGTGTAACACCCCACGCCCGCTATGGTCACTCTCTAAGGGAATGCCATAACATCGGTGGAGTATTTTGAGTGAATATAGAACAGATAAATTACAGCAAGACAGATATAAGTAATACTTGAAAATTTAAAACATCATTTCATTGCAGCGGAAAGTAAAACATGTCTGGTTACATCACAAAACAACAATAAGAGTCAAGTACAAATAACCATCCTACTAAATAAAATACATAATCCCAATACATGAACTGATAGCCATAAAAGAAAAGGGTAAGCTGAGCTCTACATCTAGGGTCCAAGCTCCAAGAGAGTAATAAAAGCAGCCTGATCAAAGCCCACTCGTGCTGGGCCCACTCTGAGAACCTGAGGGTTGGGAAAAAGATAAAAATAACGGGGTCAGACATAAGTCTGAGCGAGTCCTATAACTTTAACAATGCAATCATTAAAGTAATTAGGGTATGATATAACTTGGTACGGTGTGACTGGGGATAAGTGACTACACTCAGTAGCCAATTAGACTTAGAATGAACTAAGATAACGATAAAGACGCATTTACCCACCCAAGGATAATTACTACACTGCACCACACCAGTCATTCCTACTTAAAAGTTGATCCCTCCCAAGGACTTAGAAAGTTTACCCAGTAGTTTCGTGTACCCCTAGCTGACTACATAGGTGTCGTCTGCCCCTATCTCCACTAGGTGTACCCACTACTCCCAAGCGATCGGCTCCCTACCGTAGATACCCGTGCTGGCCCCACAATGGGGTGTATCACTCCCCATAGTGGCAACCCGATACTACATGTGGTGCACGGCTTATATCTACACGATGCAACAACGTCTTACCTACCAGCCCGGGTCCATACACGCATATGAAACCCGTTGGACTCGCGTTGCCACTACTACCCCATTTTGGCCCCTTATAGTCAAGCCCAATATGCGTGTCCCGTCCTCGACTTGGGTCGAGCCCACAAAGATACGTTTGGGATATTGGTTGAAATGGGCCCCCACAAGCTACCCACCTAAGCTTGTCATTTCTAGTGTATACCACTTAACCCCTTTATCATGTTTTAATTACATGTTCCACTTTGGTTAAGTATTCTAATCGTATTTTCTATTGCCACCCAAGGCAACCACTAGATTTCCACATGCCACCCAAGGCACCCACTTAACCCCTCATGTCCCTCTACATGCTAATATGGTTAAGTGTTTCTTAATTAATTAATTAAGATCATGACCACATAAAGACCTCTCACATTAGACCACCTTTTATGACTGCTGGATATGCCGGTTGGGTCCGGGCAGACTTCCGCCATAAAAAGGGTCTAACCTCGTGTCTTTACCTTAATCACGTATTTAATTTATGACTAAGACCTCTCACATTGGGCCAATCGTTTGTAGCTGCTGGATTTGCCGGTTGGTTCCGGGCAGACTTCCGCTACAAAAAGGTCCAACCTCGTGTCTTAGTTGATTAATTACACCTAATTAATCACCCCCATAATTTGTATTAATTATCCCTAATTAATTACACATTTTTAAGAATATGGTAGACCTAACTCAATAGGTAAATTCCCAATTCCATAGTATGGGTAGACCTAACTTAATAGGTAAATTCCCAACTCCATAATATGGGTAGACCTAACTTAATAGGTAAATTCCCAATTATGTCCATTCATTTTATGTTATACACATTTCTATTAACATGCATATTAACCCCATCGTTTCCCACGTAATTCGTTCTCATGACATGTCATATAAATGGGAAGATTCACTATAAATGTAATGGGTTCAATCTTAGCACAACGTTGGCATTTACATGGGTTTAAAAGGTGTCAACTTGCATCATAACATTAAACCCAACTAGCATAAATCATTAACCCAAACTTGCATATGAACTTGCATATAAACTTGCATATGAACTTGCATATAAACTTGCATATGAACTTACATAACATGTCATTTATATAGAGGCAACCTTGCATATGTTATGCATATCATAAAAAGAGACAAACTTGCATATGAACTTGCATATAGACTTGCATATGAGCTTGCATAACATGTCATACATAGAGGCAACCTTACATATGTTATGCATATCACAAAAAGAGACAAACTTGCATATGAATCTTGCATATAGACTTGCATATGAGCTTACATAACATGTCATATCATAAAAAGAGAAAAACTTGCATATGAACTTATAACATATGACAACCACAACATGCATAAATCCTCATTTACATCCATAGCCTCCTAATATCCTATCCTAATTAGTTTATCAATTGTTTGCTAAAGGCATAGGAACTCACCAAAACCAAGATTAGCAAACTTATGAAGTAGAACTAGTTGCTATATTTGAAGAAGATGATGATTAGAGGTTGATTAGCTTGCAACTTTCTTCATAAACTAGTGGAGGCTCCTCCTAAGTTTGATTTTGGCGGCATGATGGTATCAATTCTATTTTTAGTATGGATTAGGCTTGCATTAGGGTGTATTTATAGGATTAGGGTGTATTTTAGACCATAGGATTAGCCCTAGGTTAGATTAGGTCCGTCAGATTTAGGAAGTTTCCAGAACTCAGCCCAAACCAGCCAGAAAAACCAGACCTGGTGCACCCAGGCCAATTGGCTCGACACCCTGTGTCGACAGGCAAGTCGACAGGGCAGTCGACTTGGCCTGGCCCAAGTCGACAGGCCTGTCGACAGCCCTGTCGACATGGCTAGGGCGGGACATTTCCCACCTAACCCCCGCTGGTTCCAATTTCGAAATCTGAATTTGAATTTTAAATCTGTTTTGAACTTTGGATTTTCTGCAAACTTCATTAGGCCATAACTGGGCCATACAGACTCCGATTTACAAAATTTCGAACTCTATTTTGCGTATTTTTCCGAGACGAACGCAACAACGCAGACCGTTTCCCCCAATTCTCACATATGAGATTATTTATTCTGCAATTAGTGAATTTTAACATTAACTGAAATTCGGGGTGTTACACCGTGTCTCAGGAACGGCCGCAACCGCCCCTTCGATCGTCAGGGCCGGTCCACCGATATGGATTATAATGCCTGAACACTACGTTTCCCCACCCTATAGGGTGTAAGTCTGGTCCGTCTGCCGACCAGAATGCATCGGCCGAAACCGATATAACCGAGGCGCCTCGCAACAGCAACAACCACATAAGTCAAACTCGTCAGGGCGTGTAAAACCACTAACGCCACTTCAAACTAGAAAGAAACGCATGTCCCCCCTGATGTCCTTCTCCCGTTTCTGGTTCACAACCGGGGTGTGAGGCTCGCGAATCCACGCTACACAAAGCTATGCCACACAGGCCATGCTTTGATCATCCACCACAAGACTCTGCTTTTCAACAGAAGCCTTGATCATTTGCATCTCAGCATGCCACACAGGCAAACCACTCTATGCAACCAATATCCATCAATCACACAGAATGATATCCAATGTCAGGCACACAGTCCATTTACACGTTCGTTCTGGGTCTGAACGAAACCGGAGGCACCTAGTACCCCGCATATCCATCGATCTCCAAGTACGTCTGGACGATCACTACCTGTTTCCATCTTCTTGGGTGTACAACCCAATCAAGATCATCAGTAACCACCTAAACGACGTGAAGATTTCCGGTCTTCGACCACCGTCTTCATCTTCGACACCACGTCGAATCAGTTATTCAGAATGGGATAAACCCGGTCTTTCTGAATAACTCGCGTATATAATAAACAAGTGTTACACAAACACAACATACGCCTCATTCCAATTCATCATTCACTAACCGTAAATTAATCAAGAGAATAATTCCCCTAATATTAACCCCGAAGGCCGAAACCAACATCAGATCAATATCCAGAAAACCATTCTGCTTAGCTAACCGACAGTTAGTTTCTAAATTTCACATTCTTAGGGAAAGGTTCCCATTAATTTTATCAAAGATGAATCCTTTAAATTTATTCTTTAATCTTCCTTTGAATATCGATTCAACTAGTCGGGATTAGCAAACCACACCGAAGTAATCATTTATTTCCCAATCCCAACCTATTCATCCCATGAAGTAAAACTGGTAATACTTCATATCTAACACCACGGTGTTATCAGTAAATTCAATTACCATTACACGTTCAAATCTAATTAAAGATTTAACTATCGCCTGGAGCAAAACTGGTGATACTCCATTCTCGATCTTTTCAATCTAATTAAAGATTCATAAAAACTCCACTTAGTTTTAATCTTTAACTGGGTTAAAGAATCAGTGTCATTTAAAACACGGTTCACGATAAACCCCAAAATCACATCACATTTCAATCAGTCCCTAACCGTAAATTAGTAAGATAACGATTCCCTAAGTATTAACCCCGAAGGCCGAAACCAACATCAGATCAATACCCCCAAAAACCATTCAACTTAACTAACCTCCAGTTAGTTTCTGATTTTCTTAACTTCTTTTTGGGTCTAAGAACAGTATCATTGAAGATACCATTCACGACAACCCAAAATCACATTTCAATAATTATCGGGTTAAAGAACAAGTGTTATTTAAAACACTGTTCACGATAAACCCAAAAATCAACACCAATTCAATTCCAATTAAATATTATTTAATTGGTACACTTCATTAAATCTAAACAAAAATTTTAATCTTTTCTCAACTGGGCTTAAGAACAGTGTTAATGAAGACACCATTCACGACAAACCCAAATCACATTTGATATTAAATACAAGGCTCTGAATAGAAAATATATCGGCTTATATTCAACATCAAATTCTACGACCAACAAATATCGTATTGGAAATAACGATATATATATACATATCTTTCAAATTTCCATAACAACATCTGTATAATCACGAAATCCAACATCGAAATATTCCAAAGACAATTTCGATTCAAATCCATTCCAATTCAATTATTGGAAATTCTGATTACCTTTAAAACCCTTTTTAAATTCAATTTATTTATTTAAAAATAAATAGAATTATAATTCTAGTTCAAACTAGTTCATTTCGATAAAAATCTATTTTTATCTTTTCAAATCTGGAGTTTTTCATCCCAATTCTTCACAAATAATTTCTTTATGATTTTACACAAATTATTACTATTTTTAATAATTTTATCAAGGCCCGTACAGTCGATTTCCATCAACGGCCATCGAACTGCACTTGCAGCGACCTTTTTCAAATTTGATTTGGACATAATTCCAAATCCAACCGTTAGATTTCAAATTTCTAATATTCGTTAGAAAGCTCTTTTCGATACGAACCCAACGGTTCCGGTTTTTGGAGAATCCGACGGTCGGATCTCCCGTAATATCCATTCGAAGTCAATGGTCGAAATTCGCGAACTACCGCGGCGCGACGCATTCTATTCAGGCCATTATATATTATATATATAATATATACTTCGTCGATTTCCTTTTAAAACGTATTTTATAAATCGTTTTAAATTCGTTTTCAAAACGATTTCAACTTCCTTTTCAAATTAAAATCAAAATTGAATTTTTCCTTATAAATTCGATTTAAATTCATTTCAAATTGATTTCAATTCAAATCGATTTTTAATTCAATTTCAGTTCGTTTTCAATTTCATTCGATTTCAATTCGAATTCATTTCTATTCAATTTCAATTCGAATTCATTTCTATTCACTTTCAATTCGAATTCATTTCTATTCACTTTCAATACGAATTCATTTCTATTCACTTTCAATTCGAATTCTAATTCTTTTCAAAATATCATATTTTGAAATCACTTTCAATTCGAATTCTAATCCTTTTCAAAATATCAGATTTTGAAATCACTTTCAATTCGAATTCTAATTCTTTTCAAAATATCAGATTTTGAAATCACTTTCGATATTCATTATAAAATGGATAAAATCGATATAAATATCGTTCGTGTCAAAATGGCGTCAATCTAATCAACACGGCTTCATATATTTCTATTTTCAAATATTCTATTTCAAATATTTCTTTTTCAAATATTTCTATTTCAAAACTGGAATGAGGCCCAATCAATTACCATATAATGTTAATTATATGGATTTTCTACAACATGTATAAAATAACAACGATAAATAATCAACCATCATCCAGAGTGCGTTCTACACTGTATAAGCATCAAATATAAATATTTAATGCTCATAACAACCTGTCAATCAAGCGATCGACATACAACTAATTATTGGGATTAGTGTATGTCATATATCATCCCAATACCCGTGTGGGGTTTCAAACAATCAAACACAGATTTTATCTGTGCAGTTGGGCGATGTGTAAAATTTATTGTCCCAATCAATATGAATCAAATTAGTGTATATAAACAAATCTCCGATTTGTTTATAAATATTTATTTTAAATACACGCTAAAAATTCTATTTTTAACTATCAAATATTTTCCACTATAAAATATTTTATTTCATTTCACATCACATCACACAATCAACTACACATCAAAATCAAACAAACAAGCACACAAGCCGTCCATGGTCTGTGGACGACGGGTGTCGGGTGCTGCTAAGCACCATCTGCATCCTAGTATATATTTTAACTAGAAAAATTAAATTAAAGGTGAGGAGTTCTCACCGAGGGATCCACTCCTCCATTTTTATTTTTGAATTTCTGAACCTCAAGATTTGCCCGCACTTCCAACATAATCTTTGTCACGCTGTTCACATTAAAAATCACCTTTTTATCACTTCGCTATAAACATCACATTTTTACTTCACTATATGTATAATAAAAATCATATTTTTATTTTGCCATTCTCTATATAAAGATTTCGCCTTTTCAAATATAAAGATTATATTTTTATTACTCTACATGAATAAAAAATCATATTTTTACTATCATATCTATATAAAAATCACATTTTTAATATGCCACTAGTATAAAAATTATATTTCTAACTTTTCTATATTATAAAAATTATATTTTTAACCTTCCTATATATTTAAAAATTCAATCTTTTTAATTTATAAAAATCAAAACTCTCTACAATAAAAAATCTAAACTTTGTTGTTGTAAAAAATCATATATTTGTTTTGATAAAGATCATATCTTTAATGAAATCACTTCATGGTAAAGATCAAACTTTTAATGAAATCACTTCATGGTAAAGATCAAACTTTTAATGCGCTATTCATATGAATATATATCACATTTTTATATTTAAAAACAAACTAGACTTTTAAATTAACTAACTAAATAATATAAACTAAAAACTCACTGCTTATTCGATTTCTGGTGGAAAGGGGGTCCACAGCAGTTGGTGGCCGAGGGAGGGGCTGAGGACGGCGGTAGTTGGTGGTAGAGTCGGTGGCAGATGCAGTGGGGTCAGCATTTGCTGGCGGCAACGGTTTCTTCGTGATTTGGGGCTTTGGGGAAGTAGGAGCGGAGGAGAACGAGGGGGGCTCGGAGATGAGGGCGCGGTGGCTGGGGACTCGCCGGAGATGGGGGTGGCTCAGGTGATGGCTGCGGTGGAGTTTTAGGGGGGTTTGGGGCTCGTACGTCGAACGGAGGAAGAGGGGAGGTGAGTCGAGAGAAGGGGGGTCGTGGGGTGGTGGCGCGGCCTAGGGAGGCGGAGGCGCCAGCCACGACGACGGCGGCGGTTCTGGATCGAGGGGGGGCGACGGTGCTTCCCCCTTTTCTCTTTTTTTTAGATCGACAGTTATGAGAGGAGAGAGAAAGTGAGAGAGTTTATTAATATATAGTTTAATTATTTAATTTAATTATTTCTCCTATTAAGTTGACTTTTCATTCAACCTCCAAACGAGACCCAACGACTGTCGCCCCTAACGTAATACCCCCATTCTGAACACAATGCAATATGTTACATAGGCCAATTCGATCATTATGATCAGTTTTCGTTAGATTTTAAAATATAAATCTATATATAGAATTTGAACGCGCATTTCAATTTACTGGGGCCACATACTAGCAAGAAAAATTCCCGAAAAATATTTTCTAGCTTCGTATTGACGATATGGTCCTAACAAAACTAATTTCATCGAATTCTGAGACCGTTTGAAAAATGGCCAATTTCCAGTCGATTAAAATCAACTGAAAATGGTCAATCACGTCTTACTTCGCCACGCTCACATATTGATTCGAAAAATTATGAAAATTGGAATCTAGCAATAATTTGACATCACGGATCCAACAAAAGTGGTTTCGTCGAAATCCGAGGTTGTTTGCAAAATGGCCAATTTCAAGGGACGAAATTCCATAGCGACTATTCTGAAATTTCAACTGGACGTAACTTTTGATTCCCGCTATGAAATCTTGATTTCCCGGATTCGTTGGAAAGATATTCTCAATTATATTCAATTATTTTTGGTTTCACTAAAATCCGGTTTATTTTGTATCCGGTACCTTCATTTGAAATTTGAAATCGAATTATCGAACTACCGCGCCATTTTCAATTCCTTTTATAATTATAAATAAATATTTATATTCTAACGACGACGTATATAAATATATACGTTCTAATTCTATTCAAAATAAATTTTTCATCGATATTATTTAAAATAATCCATTTTAAATATTCTAAATTCACTAAAATTGCCAAAATAAAAATTTTAAATTGGCTTGGATTTCCGGGTTATTACATCGTCACCTCGTCCCGTGTGAGAAATAAATAATCCATGTGCCATATCTAATGACTAGAGAGACGTGATTATTGTCAACTCTAGACCCATGTGGGTTTTTTATTAATCTGGCAATTTATCGTTACAATTTTATATGGTCATATCACCTTGTATCATATAAGAGAATTCATCACATAACCGCTCAGTTGCTTCGGGAGGGGTAAATCTTTCAAGGAAGATCACTTTAAATCTATCCCAGGTGATATCACCTTCTGGATTATCTTTGATAGTCGAATCCCACCAAAACAAAGCTTCTTCTTTGAGTGCCCAAGATGCCAGTAATCTTTTCTTGTCATCTCTCAGCTTTAAACCTTCAAAGATTTTCTCTGCAGAACGAATCCAAGCTTGTGTTTCCGTAATGGACTCTTTGCCTAAGAATGGCGATCCACCCAGATTTCGAAATCTCTTGAATAGGAATTCTATATCTGATTCTGGTTGCGGAAGCACAACTGGCACATTAACTTGTCGAGCCATACGATTATTTCTTCTATTCCTGTCACTCATTTTCTAGAGCGTCTGCAATTAGCAGACAAAGTGTCAGGTCAACAGAAAAGATATTTCAAAATATAGAGACAAATACTTGAATGTAAATGTGTCTACTGGGGTGTATTTCATTCTGCTTTACTCATACTAGGATATTACTGATCCTATCTGTAATGAGTTACTCGTCCTAGAACACTACTGATTCTATTTCTGACGAGTTCGTTAATGTGTTATATACCAGAGCAAAGCTTAACCAAAGCTCAGATACTACGTTGTGACGACCCCAAATCCCGTACTGACGGTGACAAGGGTAATCTTTGGAATATAACACAGAAACAGATAATAGCAGAACAGAAATAAATAAATACACCAGATAATGAACAAATAATACACTGGATAAACAATAATCATCAGAGTTACACAATATACAGGATCATACTTAGTACAAATACAGTTCAGCTATACATAAATGTCTACAGCGGATACAAACATAATATGTACAATAGGAGCTGAACAGCATAAAAAGAGATAAATGATAGAATCCATCTTCAGCTCCAGCTATCCAGAAAGAGCGTGCTAAAACCTGAACACAAGGATGCCCATGTAGAAAAAGGGGCACCCGAGTTTGCAAGTGAAACAAACTACGAGTCAGTCATGGGACTGGTATGAGAAATCTACTCAACACATTATATAATTTGGCTAATCACAAGACCACGCCACTTTCGCGGAACGAGTTCACTCCATTGGATTGTCAGTGCTTTTAAAACAATTAAATCTTTTAAACATCGCAATGCTTTTTATAAAAATGAAGCCAGTATAAGACTCAAGTCCCATCACATAATGCAACGCAAGCCGGAGGTTAGAGTTTTACCTTATATCGACCAAAATATGCTTGATACGAGCAAAACAAATCACTTGATAATCAGACTCCAACTGTAAAATAGTAAGAGAACGATTCCATAGGTATTAACCCCGAAGGCCGAAACCAACATCAGACTAATACCCAGGAAACCATCCATCTTATCTCGTTTACAGTTAGTTTCTAATTTCATACACAATCATAAGTATCAATCATAGACGACATGAGCGTCCCATGCCACTATGTCGCCAAATATAGGTTTACATTCAAAACCGCACATTCATGTATTTGGAAATTGGATCTCCATCATGAACCAAGGCAAAGGATAGTCCTTACTGAATTCGAGACAATCTAGCCTATGTCTCCGGCAAGCGCGCAGGCAAGCCTTGGATCGTCAGGGCCGGTCCACCGATGTGGATTATTATGCCTGAACACTAAGTTTCCCCGCCCTTTGGGGCGTAAATGAGCCAACGAATGACTCCATCGGTCCCGGATCGACCGATATATCCGAGGCGCCTCGCAACAGCAATAACCACATAGGTGAAAATAGTATAAATGTCAGCCAGTTTAAGCACCGACACCACCTCTAGCTAGAAGGAAACGCATGCCCTCCCTGAGGTCCTTCTCCCGTTTCTGGTTCATACCGGGGTGTGAGGCTCGCGAATTAACGTTATACACAAAGCTCTGCCACATAGGCCGGGCTTTGATCATCAACCACAAAACTTTGCTTTTCAATAGAAGCCCTGATCACTGCATCTTAGCATGCCACACAGACAATTCACACCACGCAACTGATGGCTATCAATCACACAGAATAAATTCCAATGTCAGACACACGATCCATTTGCAAGTCCGTTCTGGGTCTGAACGAAACCGGAGGCACTATATACCTCGCAAACCCATCGATCTCCACGTACGTATGGACGATCACCACTCATTATCCATAATTCGGGATGCCTCCCAATCAGGACATCAGTTACCATCCAAACAAGGTGAAAGATTTCCGGTCTTCAACCACCGTCTTCATCTTCGATTTCTTATTGTCGATTCAGTTATTCAAAATGGGATAAACCCGGTCTTTCTGAGCAACTCGCGTATATAATAAACAAGAGCTACACAAACACACCATACGCATCATTTCAATTAATTAGTCACTAACCGTAAATCAGTAAGAGAACGATTTCCCAAATATTAACACCGAAGGCCGAAACCAACATCAGATCAAAATCCAGAAAACCATTCGACTTAGCCAACCTTCAGTTAGTTTCTAAATTTCACATCCATATCGTTTATAATATTTTATAACGATTTACCGCTATTTTTATTTATTTTAAAATAGCCAATTTATTCAAACGACGCTTCGAGCCATAACGCGGCCGTGGCGCTGTTTTTCTTCAGATTTGATTTACACATATCTGAACATCTAACCGTTGGATCTTCACAAAATTTACATCATTAGAAAGATCTTTTCAAAACGAATCCAACGGTTCCAGTTTCGGGAAAATCCGACGGTTGGATCTCCCGGTATAATCGTTTGAAGTTTCGTTTTCAAAATACGAACTGCAGCGTCGTTATTCGATTTAATATAATTATATATATATATAATCGATTCTGGCACTGTTTTTCTTCAGATTTGAATTAAACATTCCAGACAATCCAACCGTTGGATTTTTACAAAGTTGGTGCCGTTGGTAAGATATTTCCAAAGCGAACCCAACGGTTGCGGTTTCGGGAAAATCCAATGGTCGGATCTCCCGCACTAATCGTTTGAAATCACGGTTTCAAAATACGAACTGCAGCTTCGTTATTCGATTTATTTTAATTATATATATATATAAATAAATATAATCGATTCTTCGATTTCAAAACCATATTCATTTCATACCTTTAATAAAAATGATATTTTTATCAAACTAACTTCTATTTCAACCCTTCACTATTTTTAACAATTCATGTATATAATAAAAATATGATTTTTATTGTTAAACAATTTATTTCAAAACACGACTGTTTTATATAGTTCATATAGATGGTAAAAACATGATTTTTATTATAAAACAATTTCTTTCAAAACACGGCTATTTTATATAGTTCATATAGATGATTAAAATATGATTTTAATTAAAAAACAATTTATTTCAAAATACGAATACCATTCAACACATGAATTTCTATTCAACGAATGAATTTCAATTCAACACATGAAGGTTTTCTATAGTTTATATATATAGATAAAAAGGTGAATTTTATATTGCAAAACAATTTATTTCAAAACATGAATGTCGTTCAATAGATGAATTTCTATACAGCACATGAATATAGTTTCAACACATGAAAATAATTCTAACACATGAATATTATTCAAAATTTCGGCAGCATAACGGCAGGGTAGTTAAAACCGGGGCCGTCCCTAGTACGGCTCCTCGCTCTACCATAAAGCCTCGCAGCTTTTGACAATGGGGAATCATGCATCTAGTTCGCACGCAGGCGGCATGTATATTTTTTTTCCATTTGCACAAACTAATCCTATGTGGTTTCAACCAAATATTTCTCAACCACAAATGGGTATTTTTCAACCACTATCAATTAATTTCAACCACAAACAATTCTAATCAACCATTCGTTATCAACCAATTTTCACATCAATCACAACCAATAAATATCGTCCATGGTTTGTGGACGAGGGGCGTATATATATATATATAAGCATTTAACTTCTATTTCAACACATATATAATTTTTACAACGCATATATAACTTATACATCGAACGTACGACCTATACAACGCTTATACATGAGGTGTACAACGCTTATACAAGTCATACATCGACTATATAATTTATACATCGTCGTTTTCCATTTCGTTTATAATTTAGAAATCTCACATTGGGTTCCACTCCACCAAAAATAGCAGAAAGCTCAAAAAAATATGCGGTCTCTTCTAGAATATAGAAGATGTCCACACGAGTCCACTGTCTCTTGTTTCACTGAATTTCATCAACACATGAAAAAGATATGATTTTTAAAAGTTTGCAACGGTTTAAAAGTGTTAAAACTGATTTAAAATATACACAGCCGTATACCTACACAGTTTGTTCCAAACTAGGTTTGATCTTTCACCAAAACGAAGATGGTGTAGCTCGATCAGACCTTGCCACGTGAAGCGCTTACGAGAGCCGCTCCTCCTCCCCCAATCTTGGTGAACTCGACGCAGTGGTGACGGAGCAATCTGGGTGCGAACGGCCGATCTTCGTGGAGGTGGATATCTCGAACGACGTGACGAGGAGGGGCAAGGCCTATACGGATTTGAAGAGGGGACTCGGATCTTCAAAAAGTTCCAAAGGAAGGGGTAGTTTCGTTGAGAGATGGAAGAGAAAAGGAGGAGGGAAGAATTCAGCTCCTATCGCCGTCGATTTTGAGAGCATCGGGGAAGAAGACAAATGATGGCCAATGGGAATTTTCTATTTTATTTTATAATTTTTAAATTCTCTAAAATACCCCTTGTCACTCACGAACACCAATCCAAACCCAACGACTGTTGGCCCTAGCGTTTTACCCCCATTTCGAACACAATGGGATATGTTTCGTAGGCCCATTCGACTGTTCAGTTAGTTTTCCTTCAATTTAAAATATAAAACATTCAATATTTAATTTGAACGTACATTTCAATTTGCCGGGGCCACATACTAACTCGAAAATTTCCAGAAAAATAAATCTAGCTATGTTTTGACGATACGGTCCCGACAAAATTAGTTTTGCCGAATTCTCAGACCGTTTGCAAAAAGGCCCATTTCTGGTCGATCCAATTTAATTGTAATTGACCAAAACACGTTTTCCTTTGCCACGCTCACATACTAGCTTAAAAAATTATGCAATTTGAAACCTAGCAATAACTTCACATCCCGGATCCAACAAAAGTGGTTTCGTCAAATTCCGACCTCGTTTGCAAAATGTCTATTTTCACGGGCTATATAATTTCTACAGTGACATTTCTGAAAATTCATTTGGCCATAACTTTTGACTCCTACTATGAAACTTCGATTTTTCAGATTTGTTAGAAAGATACTCACTAACAGATTCAAATATTTTTGGTTTCACTCAAATCCGTTTTGTTTTGCACCCGGTACAGTCAGTCGAAGTTTGAATTCAAATTTTGAAACTACCGCGCCATTTCAGGCCTTGTTTATAATTCAAAGTAATTATATTTATTTTCAACTTCGATTCAAACTTACTTTTCATCATTATTATTTAAAATATTTATTTTAAATATTTAAAATCCACTATTATAGCCAATTTAAAAATTTTAAATTGGTTCAGATTTTCTGGGTCGTTACAAATTTGTTACAAAAGGGCCTCGACTCGTTACTTATCTCAAAAAGGTAAAGGAGTTGTTGGACAATTTGGAGCATTACAGCATAACGCATATTCCAAGGATGGAGAACCAGAAAGCAGATCGGTTGGCAAAACTAGCAAGTTCTGATAACCCCGAAGAAACTGAAATGGTTCCGATAGAGGTTTTGGAATCACCGAGTTTCGATCTGATGGAGGTGGAACTAGCCTTAGAAGTTAATCTAGAGAGAGAATCATGGGTGACACCGATCAAGATTTTTCTCAAGAGTGGAACCCTCCCGGTTAAGAAAAGCGAATGACGAGCTGTAAGACGTAAGGCTGCAAGATACGTTTTACAGGACAACGTCCTTTATCGCCAAGGGTTTTCAATGCCCCTACTACGGTGTATCGCACATGACGACATCAAATGTGTACTGCAAGAAGTACATGAAGGTGAGTGTGGGGACCACACCGGGGGCCAAACCCTAGCAAAGAAAGTATTACGGTATGGATATTTTTGGCCTACCGTGAATAAAGACGCGGCTGATTATTCACGACGCTGCGACAGATGTTAAAGATTCGCCAAAATTCCTAGAGCACCTCCGACTCAGCTCAAGTCGATGGTAAGCCCATGGTCGTTTTCCATGTAGGGAATTGATATTATTGGAGTGTTACCTATTACCAAAGGAGGAGCAAAGTACGCGATCGTCGCCGTGGACTATTTCACGAAATGGGTGGAAGCTGAACCTTTAACAACGATCACGGCAAGAAATGTGATTAGTTTTGTGGTCAGAAACATTATCTGTCGATTTGGGATATCAAAGGCCATCATAACTGATAATGGGACACAGTTTGACAGCGTCGAATTCAGAAACTTCTGCCAGAAGTACAAGATTGATAAACGATACACTGTTGTAGCTCACCCGCAGTCAAACGGCTAGGTCGAAGCAATAAACAAGGTCATTAAATCTATTCTCAAGAAGTGGTTGGAGCGGGCCAAAGCCTAGTGGGTAGATGAGTTTCCACTAGCTTTGTGGTCCTACAGGACAATCTTTAAGACAGCCACTGGCCATACTCCCTATTCACTTTCCTTCGGGTCAGAAGTAGTAATCCCGGTAGAATTAGAAGTCCCTTCTCATCGAGTCGCATACTATGACCCAATGACGAATAGAACACTCCTTCTAGAGTCTCTTGATATGGTTGAAGAAAAAAGAGACGAAGCAGACTTGCATGCCTCAAGACATCGACATCAAGTAGCACGTTATTATGACCGGAAAGTTCGCTTCAAAACCTTTGAACCAGGAGACTTGGTATTGAAACGAGTCTTCCCTCCTTCAACCCAATTAGGTCCAAAATGGGAAGGGCCATACACCATCCGACAGAAGCTTGATACAGGATCATTCAAGCTAATGACCGTGGACGGTGAAGATATTCCCAGAGCTTGGAATGCTCAGCACTTGCGACGATACCTGAGCTAAATATGAAATGTCTTCCTTTTTTGTTTTTATAAGCTATGTAAAAAGGCACGACTTGCCTTAAAAAGTTTGTTTATATGAACAAAGGATTATGAAGTGGATGTAGGCTACGACTTAGATGAACCACTATAAAAATATCGTGTGTCATTTACTTTCCTGCATTACTTGTATCTTCAGCAATTATTCTATCATGACTATGAAACACAAAACATTAAATTAAATTTGGAAGATTGGAGATAACCTATGTGCAGGAGAAACAAAATGACCGCTTGCATGATAAAGTGCAAAGAATGGGAAGACGACATTCTTAACTCTAACTCTCATGAATCGAGAGAGAGTATAAAGGACGGGAAGACGATGTCCCTTTAGGCGTGAAGGTGCACCCCGATAAGAGACCGCCTCAGTAATACTCTGATCTGGTTATGAGACAGGAGAGTATAAAGATGCTAAAAAGAATAGGCATCAATGACGAAAAGAATATGGCCCCGTCAAAGAATCGGGGGCAGCTGAATTTTGAATTTAATCAATCTTGAATAAGTCTTAATCAGTTATCCAAGATTGATTGGGGGCATATATATGTACACATGTTCCCCTTAATAATGACTCTATTATATAACTATGATATGACATGTTGTTCATTTGCATTTTTACTTAAATGCTAAATTTACGAATATCAGACATTGTAGGGAACAAACTACTTTATTCACAAACATGTGAGTTTATACAGGAAGGCTAAGCAAAAGATACGAGGGCCGCACTCACTACAACAATAGCGGACCAGTGGAATATCAAAATAAAAAAAAGGCGCATCGTCACTTGGGCTTTGGAGTAGACTTGGACTTCTTGGCGGCCTTAAGAGCATTTCTAGCTTCTTTTTCAGCATCAGACATGAGACTCTTTGGTTTCTTCTTCTCTGTAATTAAGGTATCAGAATCGGTAGATTTCTTTCCAGGAGTCGGAGCACTGGAATCAAGAGAAGATTTTTTAGCAAGCTCTTCTGTAATTGACCTAGTTGAAGGCAAACAACTAACCTCGATCCAGCATCCACTACTACAAGGGTCTTAAGGCTTTCGAGGTCTAATTCCTCGACTTTCAGCTGCATGCGCTTGTCTTGTTCGGCTTTCATTTCAGCCAAAGTCATGTCATCAGCATTTTTCGAATCCCCGGTTATAGCAACATCAGGATCTTCTTCATGCCCCTCGTTACCATCGTTGTCTTTCAAAGCGTCTATCATTTCATCATCATGGGAAATGTCAGCCTTAGGCGGTTCAGCTCCCCCTCTGGATTCAACGATGGTAGCCTTATCCTGTCCTCCCTGAGCCTTTTCCACGGATTTTTCCCCAATGGTGGTTCCCCGAGGCTCCTCAGTCTTCTCGGCTGGTTCATCACCTACAGAATGAGAAGCAACAGTTATCAACTCAGGAGAAAATAAAGAATCCTCGATCGATTGCCCAATGATGTGATGAAAGGTGGAGACTGCCTTGACGAATTAGGGTGAAAAGGTGGAAATACCTTCTGATGATTTCTCAATTGGGGAAGCTACCGTCTTTGATGCTGATACGGGTATAGAAGATAAAAGAGACGCTCTAGGAATTCCCGGATTCTCGGGATCATATCCCTTAACTCCAGTAGCTTCGGCTGTAGCAGAAGAAGAACCAACTTCAAGGATATTCTTTTCTTTGGTTAGGTGTTTCTCCTCTTCCATGGCAGCAGCAATAAGGCGACGCCCCTCGGCCATACGTGCCGGTTCATCATCTCTCAGATACTTCTCTATGAGTTTGTCTTCATCAACGAAGTCTACCTTAAGTTCCTATTTTTCCCATTCGATGATTTGACTCCATACGTGAACTAAGGTAGTCGGATAGTCTTCGATCCAAGAGATGTTTCGGCGACAGATTATGTGTGCAAAAAATTCAATCATTAGTTCGCCAAAGTCGTGCAATTCTTCTTGAGCCTCCGATAGTTGTTTATGAGTTTCTTCAGCAGACTTAATAGCGCTATCCACATTCCCCTCAGCTAAGGTAGCCCTAGTCTCGGCTTCCATTAACTTGGACTCCAAGTCAGCATTTCGTTTCTCCAGCTCGGCGTTCTTCCTTGCTAACTCAGCCTTTTCTTGCTCAAGAGTATTGTAAGCCAGTTGCATTTTGACACTGTCTGACTTAGCGTCTTCTGCTTATTTTTTTAACTCCAAACGCTCTTGACTGTGAGATTCCAGCAAGTCATGATAACGCTTTTGTAATTCCTCAAATTGCTTTTTGAAATTGTTGGCATCTCATTGAGCAATGACAAGTTGAGCCTGTGTATCTTCTAAGTCCTTCTCCAGATTTTTCAAAATATTGTCATCGGAATCTGCAGCTTTCTTCATTGCATCAACGTCTGTAATTAAGGCCCGAATGATTCTGGAGAGATTGTGTGAATACATGTACACCTTCGAGTATTGTTTCTCTACTGCGTCAATCTTTGCCTTAGCCTCATCTGCCCACTTTGAAGAAATAGGCTCGAGCGTGGGTAAGAAAGTTAAATTCTCAAAGTAGTGATCTGGGAACTGCTTCTCTAGATATGCCAGTTTAGTTTTGGAATTAGCATCCAGTGGTGGGGGTTTGCAGTATGATAGTTCAACGTGTTTCCGCTTAGCAGGGATGATGGCTGTATCGCCTTTTTTGAATCACTTCTCAGAAGCTTTGTGCTTGTCTCACGAATCAGTGTTTTTCGGTGGACTTTTTTCTCGATTATATTTGTCTTGGGGAGAAGTTCGATATTTGGATTGTGATGTGTCTTCCCCACGACGATTTTGGTGGCTCTTATACCTTTCTGGATCCGATCGAACAGGAGAACGAGAGCGTGAAGCGTGAGGTCGATGAGAATCATGAGGCCTTCTGTCATCTCTGCCCTGGCTCTCACGGCGATCATGCTCGGTGTCAGAAGGAGGTCTAGACATGGTACGGTGAATTTTCCTGACATCATAGTAAGGGCGTGACATTGTACCTACACAACAATATAAGTGGAGTTCAAAATCAATGTTCACATAAGACATGAGTGTTGTGGCGTGTGGTGCTAATGTGTTATGTACATCCTAAGTGTTGTTCCCCCCAATAAACCCGAGTCTGAAGCCAGACTAGCATGAGCGGTCTCTTTGGTCTTCACGGGAGTAGTCTCCTCTGAAGAAGTAAAAAAAAGGATTCGTTCCAAAGTCCTCTGAAGTATAGATAGTTTCGGGCAAGGGAAGATTTCCTAAACCCTTAAATGTGGAATCTCGGTAGTAGGAGCATCTCCTTGAGAAGCGTCTAGTGGCAACTCTTTAAGGGATGTTGACTTCTCAGGAGAAATAGCGTCATCAAGAATGGTATACCCATCTCTGTGATTTTCAGCTATGTTGGCTAATTCATCGTCCTGGGTTGAGGATGGAGAAGGAGGAGTCCTAAGAGGTATTGTTGGACCTTTCGATCCCTCGCCTGTCTCAGGAATAATGTTGACCGGGGGTATGTACACATATGGACCCGTCCCATGACCTATACTACGGGTAATAGATAGTAACTCGTGATGATGGAGATACTCATCCTTAAGAGCTTCGTCGATGGTCAAGAACTTTTGGTCACCATTGAGCAGTTGATGCAAATGATCAAAATATAGTTGACCCGATATTTGCTTTGGGTTATCAACTGCGAATGAAAAAGAAAGCAAATTAATGTGTTGGCATGAGCATTTAAAATTGAAATCTAGAAAGTCGGTGCTTTACTTGATTTGGTCCATCTCCTGGCGCACCCCGGCTGCTGTCTGATATAAAACCATTCAAGTTTAGAATCACCAGCCTTACTGCTAAATGAAACAGTAATAATTTTCCTTTTCTGGACTGATACAAAATATGAGAAGGAGGGAGTCTCTTGAGTCCGATGCTTGAAATTATAAAAAAAGTGGATGTCATCGAAGGTAGGATCTATACCTAAAATTTCTTTGTATGTTGTATACAAGGTGTATAAATAAGCATAAGAGTTGGGATGTAATTGCATGGGGGCAATCCGCATCTGTCTCAGAAAATCGACGACAAAAGGCAGAAATGGTGGAATAGCCCCAACCAGACACATCAATCAGGTAATTGCCATACATCCTTCCGGTGGATTGTGGGGGCAATCTGTTTTCGATGGAACCAGGGTATCTCTTTTTAATATCCCATGCTTTAGACATATTCAGACGAGTCTATCATCATCGATCGTCGACTCAACAGAATCTTTGGGTAACTCCAATATATTGGCAGTTTCAAACTCGTCGGGAGCACGATCATCTCCTATCCCTCCTTCCTCTTCATCACCAAGAGAAACTTCACTACTAGAAGATATTTCACTATTGTGCGCTTCCATTTCATAATCTAGGCCCTCATCATCCCATTCAGGGTCTGAGGGAGAGGATAAGTCATCAAGAGTGAGTTTCTCGGAAGTTTCTGCGACTTCTCCCTTTTCTGTTAACCTAGATGAACGTCTCTCTGCTATGGTCGCTAAACTACTGAAGAAGCAATAACATAAGTTAGAGTAAAATAGCCCATATCCCCCCGTGCACGTGTGTGAACTAAAGTGTGTGCGATGTGTGCAAGAGATGCAAAGTAAACACATAAGAGCATAATGCAAAGGTTTGGCAAAACAGTAATGTTCAGAATAGTCTTAAATATTTGCTCATGTTCATAAGGCACTATCCTAACTGTTCATTAAGTTGTAAGTCAAGGCAAGCGTCGATTGAGCAAGTCAGACATTTCTTGTGCATCAAATGGATGGTTTCAGTTCGGTTCGGATATATATATTTTGGGGTTCGGATCAGGCGCCCACAAAGGAAAGGGTTCGGACCGGGGGCAGGACCATGTGTGGCCTAAAGCAAAAGTTAATGTATCTCGAGCATATCGGTTCGGTTCGGAGGTTGGTACTTTATGTGATCCGGATCGGTCCGATTGCCTGTATATTTCTATGACCATGTCTATCACTCCGACCCGACCCGATTGGACACACCTCGTTTTTATCCTTCTCATTATTTTTCACTCCGACCCGATCCGGTCAGTTGGAACCCCCTCTCCTCTTTACTCTTATACCTCTTCACCCGAACCGATCCCAGACTTTTCCCTCTTCTTCTTCTTCAACTTCTTTCTTCCTTAACCAACACCGAACCCAATCTCATGCCCAAAACTGAATCAAAGCCAAACAATTAAGTGCTGACGCGTTTAACCTTAACTCCCAAATCCCCTCCGTTATTACCTCGAGATGGCGATAAGGCCATTAACAAGGTTGGCGAGGGGGAGCGGAGAGGGTCATGGCGTTAAGGCCAGTTAAGAACCATACTCAAATCGTCCAAATTACCCACGAACTTGAATCGAAATCGATTAAAAGGGAATTAACTGAAGTTTTGCAACCTATGTATATGATTATTTCGAGAATCGAAAGGAAATTTGATTTTTCAGAAATTAGGGTTTTTCTCTTTTGCAGAAGTTAGAAGACGGTGATAGTGAAGGAAAGTAGGACGAAGAGGATGAAAAGTGAATTTATATAGATTTGGAATGGCTCTTAATATTCCTAACACGTCATTTCGATCGGACCGGAGTACTGGCCCATACGAGAATTCAGCCCATTCGTTCAATGATAATGAAGTGTGAGAAAAGCTGTTCGGATCAGAGACTGAACCCAGATGGAATCACGCACACTGACTTGGCATTCGAATTGAATTTAAAGGAAAATAAAATTAAACAAAGAGCTTACCTGGAGGAGTCGCTAGACAAAATTAAAAGTTCTCAAAGCTGTTTGAAACGAAGAAGGATATCCGTGAACTTTTTGGTGTATTTATAGGCAACAAGAGACATGACTTCATGACACAATGCGTCCCTAAGAATGAATGGAAACGCCTATTCAATAGTTCAAATTCAGAGACTAGTGAGCAAATAATGTCAAAGCACGCTCCATCTTCAATAGAAGCGTCCTTTGAAGGGGCAAAATGTTACCTACTTTGTGAACTAGGCTACACAAAGATAAAAAGATAAAAAGAATGAAGAATGTTTTTTAGTCAAGTCGGATTGGATCAGATTTCCTTGGTAAAGGCAGCACAGCGTAGAGCAGAGAAGGTAGGAGCGCAGGCCAAATCAGTTCGGTTCGGATAAACCCAATCCATTCCCTTAATTTGTAGTACTTCCAATCTGAACCCAAACAATTGAAGCAGCAGCGGTTACAACTCGTATTTCCTTAAGACCCGGAGCGGTTATACCCACGTTCTCCCTACGTTTGCCACTAACCTGATGCGTTGTTGCCACCATATTCCATCCGAACCCGACAATAATGGGATGGAGGCCACGTGTACCTGACTTGGAGCTACTTCAGTGGCATTTTCCACCTATAAATACACCTCCAAGGCTCATTTCAAAGGATCTTTTGGTATTTTCAGAACTCATACTCCTTTGCTATCCGAATTTAATCAACTTATTCAGATTACAACCACCTCTTGAATCATATTGTAAAGTAAATTGAGTGAATCAATGCATTGTATAAGTGAAAATTGAGTGAAAGTTATTGTTGTATTCACATTCAAATCATCAGTTCAAAGAGTAGAAAGTGGACGTAGGCTATTTAACGCCGAACCACTATAAATTGTGTGTTTTCTTCGTTTTTTTATTTCATTTCAGTAGAATCATTATGCGTTTGGGTGTTAGATCCAATTTTGGATCTAACATCGACATCGTATTTTTCTAAGGTAGGTTACATCTAATTTTAATTATATATATATTTTTCTATCGCGAATTCCTCGCACCGCTTAAAATTCGTACTGCCAACACAATCTCCGAACGCGACAAAATTATATGTATCTCCTCGTCTTCGCGTTCTGAATCCATTAAAATTATTTTTGTTGTAAATCAAGTTCGTCTGTATATAATGTTATTTTTTATTTTAAATTTAAATTACAAATCGGTTCATCGATTTGATTCTGTTTGTTTATTAGACAACTCTGTCCGATTTGAACTTTGAAATGTTAAATTTCAATTTCTTTATATACACAAATACACACATATCTAAGCCAATTTTCATATATTTTAACAAATAAAACTCCTATTTATTTAATGTCAACAACGTAAAATTTCAAATTCAATCGTTTATATTTTTCAGTCCAATTCCAATCCAACTTCAATTCAAATATTTAAAATTAAATATTTGATTTCCAACCCACCATTAAATATCGAATTCAATCCATATACAAACCATATACTCGATTTTTAACTCAAATATTAATATAAAGTTTATTATTAATAGTTAAATCTTTAATTAATTCTATATTCCAGTTGTCAAAAATTCTGGGACATTACAATTTCCCCCCATTCAAAACTTTTCGACCTCGAGAAGGAGAGATTTCTAGAGTTATACCAATGTATACTACCAATTTCATATTTGTGTGAAATTTTTCCATAACTGATTTAAATATTGATATTTAAGTCATCGATCCTCGTTGTTTATCCATCATATTCAATCAACTCAGAAAATCAAATTTCCTTTATAGTTGGAAATCAATTTTTATCAAACATAATTTTCTTCACCTTCCGCACCGGGTTTCATTTATTTCCGTGCCTTTTAGAACTATACTCAATTTCTATTTCAAATTTTCTTGAGATATCTCTCAATTTCTCATTCTATATAAAATCTTTTACAATATAATTTCTTTTCAAAACCAATCTCTTTTTAAATTTCAAATTCTGCACACAAGTTGGATTTATGCATCTCAAATTATTCTCAATCTGTTTAGGAACCTCATATGTCAATCAAATCTTCTTATATTCAATCCATTTAATCGTTCCAAATACTCATTAAAGAGTGTATATAACAACTCCTCTTCAAGTTACAAATTTTCAACTTAAAAATTTCTAAAATCTGAAATCATTTATAATTTTTATACAAAAATATTTGTATTATTATCTCAAAGCCATGGACTTGAAAATACCCCGAATTCCTCTTACTTAACTTATTAAATTAGATATGTTTTAATTTCGGATTATTTATTTAAAAATATTTGATAACTCGAAGTTTGACAAGTCTATTGTCGTTCTCACAGATGTTAGGCATACGCTGGCCAGGCGCACGACTGAAATCTCCAAGTACTAAATATCCTTGCTTCAACTCCTAGTGAAAAATATTTAAAAAATTCCTTTAAAATGGAAACGAAAAGTACCAATGTGATATTGATATGTTGATTGTCCATGAATCACAGATACACAGTGGTTTCATCTGGTTCCCCAAGAAAACATCAGTATCCATAGGAAATCACTTCCCTGTGAATTTCGTCTTGGATATATCAACTGAAGATATTAGGAATCAAAGAAATCTAAGGTCATTGAGCGTTGACTGCTCTATCTCATGGTCACGAAAACAAATCATCAAATGATGGAAATAAATCAAAACACGAGGATCAATTAAGTCACAAAGACAAATCATGTCATGAAGAAACATCAAGTCATGAACACAAATCAAGTCACGAAGACATAGAGTTGCATCAAACAGGTGGCTCACTGTAACATCCCGTATTTTTAACAGTACCCATGGTATTTTTTGGGAAATCAATTTGTGATTTGAAGGGTATGACGATGTGGCATTCAAAGTAAATGAAGGAGTGATCTGTTAAAAGATACGTTATGACCTCAAGCCTCATCAACTGGGAAATGACAGAAATCGGGCAGGCAGCATGGCTAAGTGGGTCGCACCTAATTACGGTATATTGTCACTATCTATAGAATATTCATATTTGTTACTTCTTTCAATTCTGTATCTCCCGGGAACGGTTATGTTGGTATATCAACCGTAAGGTGGCAGTATATTCGGAACATTCAAGCGAAATGAATGGCCGGTCATGTGTGGCTAAGTTACAAGATGTTTTTGTTGAACTCCAGTGTATCGCTTCTAGAGTACACTGATCGGAAGGTGGTTCCATACCTTGTCATGGTTGGGAATTCATTATCCAATAAGAGCCCACGGTTTGTGATTGTATGTTATATATGTAGAGCGTGTGATGAAAACGTTCTACCAGATTGCTATCTACTTGATTTAGACATTATTATAATATCAGAAAATATTGATCTTAAGAATTATTTTGGGTTATCGTAAGGTAAAAACCATACGTATTTATGTGTGGATCGGTCTTACGATTATCATTGCTATTGAAAAGGATTTGGAAAGTTAAACCAAATGTTTGGAGTTTATTCACACCAGTCACATGACTGACCCAGAGTTTATTTTGTTTTGTTTTCCCTAAACTCTTGGGTGCCCAAATTTTGTACGAGCAGTCAAGTAGTCGGGATTTTACAGATACTTGGAGTGCTGGAGCAGGAGGCTTCAAGATTATATAGCTATTGTTATTTCCGCTGTGTTGTACTCTGATAATAGTATTGTATACCAATACTATTTTATTCCAAAGTTATGTTATATAATATATTTTATTCGTTCCGCTGTGAGATTCGTATTACTCTGATTCTGTTGTTATGTTGTTCTTCTTCTATTCTAATTTTCTATCTTATCCATTCTCACCCTCTAATTTCTTTCTTTTAACTATCTGGTATTTCCGATGCTTGGATAGTCGACATTGAGTTTATGTCGATAACCAAGGTCGCAAATTCCTCGGGTCGTTACAGTGTTATCAAAGCTAAAGGTTAAGTGATTACCTTTTCTCTGTGGCGTAACTCAGTAGAGATGGGGTTAGTAATACCCAAGATTGAGTTTGAGTGTATATATATTAGCGCGTATTTGTTATTGAATATAAAATGGTTTTATATTGCGGAGATTATTGGTTGAGTGGTTTATGAATTCTGGTCGATCAGTTTGATCCACTGTATCGGTAGGAGTTTCTAAACACTTGAATACGATGAACCAACACGGTACATTTTGAAAAAAGGGTAAACGAAATAATTTTACCCAAATTATATTTTGATATAAAAGAATGATTAATATTGACAATATTATAGTATATTGGATGTGTTGGTTGTGATTATAATCAGATAAGATTATAATTGAAACAGTTATGTAAATAACCAATTAAAATCCGTATAAGTGTTATTAAATGAATTAAATCAGAATTGAGATTAATACCCTAGAAATTTGGAAAGGTGTTTGTAAATAGTTTTGGATTAAATATATGAGAATTTTAAAATCCTGGGAGATTTTAAATGTTTACAAGCATTGTGAATAATATTTTAAAATGTATTTCAAAATGGAAATGGTTGGAAATGTTTTCGAAAGAGATATAGTATTAAACTCGCTGCGGTCGCTGAAAAATAATTCCGATGATGATCCGGACATCATCGATGTTCATTTTCGAGTTTCTAAGTGAAGGATTACTACCAAAGATTTTGTTTTTGAATTATTTTGGGAAAACAATTTGTTGAAATCCGAAAAGGGATATTTGGTTTTAGAAAAAGTTAAGCTGTTTTAAACCTCCTAGGGTGATTGTTTTAAACTAGAACGAATTAGATAGAAATTTGGGAAAGCAAATTGGAATTTAAAATAAAGCCAGATAAGTGGTAATTGAAATTGAATTGGATTAGAATGATATCGAGACAAATTGGATTTGTGAGATAAGGAGTTGAAATAGAATTGGTTTGGTAAATTGAGATATGGAATCGAGCATGGAACTCGAGTTTGAAATAAGGTTTGGTTTGGATATAAGCGAATAGCTGTGTAGAGGATAAACCGATTGGGATGATACTGGTATATGCTGAATTTATAGCAGATGGAAAGGATATAATGATATGCCCGACAAAAAGGTACAAGTTTATTTATATATGAGTTTGGTGATTTATGAGCCTATTTGGCAAGCCGCTTGGCTGTTTGATTTTCTTTTGGATTGGGAAAGGCCTAGAGAGGCGAGTTGTAGTTGTACCGATTGAGCCATACAAAGGAAGTGCTGGCGAAAATTTTCAAAAATTTCGGGTGTTAGAAAATTTTCAGGATTTTTGAAAATTTTAGTTATTCAGAATAAATTAATATTTAATTAAAATAAATCGGTTCAGTTGAAACTGAAATTAAAAGGTAAAAAAAAAATATCCCAGTCAATAGGGTTTGTTTCCTACCTTAGCAATTTCGAGGACGAAATTATTCTAAGGGGGGAAGAATGTAACGTCCCGTATTTCTAACGGTATAATAATTAATTTATTTAGTTATTTAAATAGTGATTTAGAAATTTAAATGGTCTTTTAATTAAATAATATTGAATGTTTAATTTATATAAATAATAAAATAATATATTTTATTTCCGAAATAGTCGGAAATAGCTGAATTCACGATATTGTGTGAATTGAATAATATATGGGATTTAATTCAGTTTAGAATTGAATTATAATAACGAATTTATTATTCGAACGAAGATTGAACGTATAATTATATTATAATTATATTATAATTATAATCGAGCTTGAAATGGCGTTGCAGTTCGTAATTTGGCGATTCGAACTTTAAACGAATATACATAATCCGTTTTAAGTCGGATTTTTGTGAAACAAGAAACATTCGGAGCTGGTGAAGTATATTTTTCTAATAAAAGAGAAAAATTAGAATTTCTTCGTGTAGATTATGAGATATGTCCAAATCAAATTTTCGAAAAGTCGCCATGGAATTCCTTTATAATTTATATCGATTTATATATATTATAATTGGATTTTTAATATAAATTGAATACTGATTTAATCTGGATTTGAAATGTCGAGTTATCCAATTCAAATAGGATTATTATGGAGTTATATGGTATTCTATTATGAATATATACGGTAATAGTTATTTATAAATATTTAATTTAATTATTTTTAAATATATAAATATTTAAATGGATTTACTTTAAAGCTTTAAAAATAGCCATTTTTGCAAACGACCTCCGTTTTCGATGAAACTAATTTTGTTGGATCCAGAATATTAAATTATTGTTAGATTTTAATTTTCGTGATTTTTGGAGTTAGTATGTGGTCGTACGGTATTTAAATGTGAAAACATAATTTGACTTTAAAAATAAGCTGTGTGAACAAACAGAGTTGGAATTCGACAAAACAAGTTTCGTTGGGTCCGTAATGTCAAACTCTAGTTGTATGTCCATTTTCATAATTTTTGGATACTGTATGTGATTATACGAATTTTTAAATGATAAAAACAAACAACGACTGATTAAAAATGAGTATAAAAATCGAATATTAAAATATTATATTACTTCTATAAATAGCCTACATCTTCCTAACCCTAGTTCATTTCTATCTGTAGTCAACAGAAAATCCGCTGTTACTTTTCTTATTTTTCTACAGTAAACACAAGTTTGTAAAATTCAAAACAAATTGGATTAAATCCTACAAATCATGGAAATTATATATTGGAGATCCTTAGAGAAAGAGCTTCAACCTCATGTAAATATTACTGCGCGCGATAGTATATTCAAGGTATCGACATTTTTCCAGCGTGTTATTTTGAGTCTAGGGTTTGGCGATATGAGGAATTAAAGCATCAAGGGGAGTAATGAAGTTTATTTTTGAGATTCTAGGATCGATTAGCATAGCTGTGTAAATTTTTGTGCAATTCGATGAAAATTATTATCGCACAAAATTTCCTGGATACAGGCATTTTCAATGAGGCAGACGGGATTCGTTTGGATTGTACGAGCCCGATGAGAAGATGATGGAGTTGATGCTCTTCCAAAGAGAAGTTGGATGGTGAAACCATTTTGGCAATTACGTGAATAGAAGAGGGACTAATGGGAGTACCTTTGAGGGACAATGGCCATTACTATTGAGTGCGAAATGCAGTGGGAGAAGAAGGTTTAGAAAAGGTCACAAATCTTAACTAATTAGTTAATTTAGTTGTGGTAGTTTCCCCTGATTTTAATGAGAATAGGAGAAGGAGAAATTGTTGAGAAGAATGAATGCGGTAAGGAGGAGTTACGGGTTCCTGAAGTTCGGTGCTGGAAATGAGAAGAGGATGAGTACATGGTGACATGGATTAGAATGGATAAATTAAGTATGAAAGGTTAATTAATATACAATCATTTTTGGTTAATTACTTTTATATGTATACATAATTGAAAAAATTCATAACTTTCTCATATGTTAACCGAATTCAGCAAAACAAGATCCATTAGGATCATATGGACGACGACTTTACAATGAACTGACTGGGAGTGAATTGGAGCTCGTTACAATTTATAGCAAAATAAATTGTCTGATCCGAATCAATGATCGTAAATCGTTATTCAACGATAGACGTCCAATGTGAGAAAATCTCACTGCTCTGATCAGTTTGTATTTTTATACCGTATTTTTAGAATTGATAAATGATGATTGATTGATGCGTGTTGACTGTTTGGTTGTACTGTTAAATGATGGTTGTACTGCTAATTGAAATGAAATCGATGTTATTTATATTGTTTAACATCTGTGGATACAGGGAAACAGGTTGGAGGGATCCAACGGGATTCCTCAATATTTATAATACTGTTTGTTTTCATATATTGTGATATATGATGTGATATGTAATCTATGATTGATTATAGGTGTGTAGATGATGTTGATCATGGTTATTTGGTATTTTAAATACCATAAGAAATACCAGAATGTGAAAAGGGAATTTTCAAAGTGTAAATTGAAATAATATATTTATAAAATCAAAGAATTTTATAAAAGGAATATTTATAAAATCAAAGAATTTTGTAAAAGGATTATTTATATAGTAAGTAAATAGAAGTATAAAAGGATTATTTATTTAGAAAGTAAATAAAAATATAAAAGGATTATTTATTTAGAAAATAAATAGAAGTATAAAAGGATTATTTATTTAGAAAATAAATAGAAGTATAAAAGGATTGTTTATTTAGAAAGTAAATAGAATTATAAAAGGAATATTTATTTAGAAAGTAAATAGAATTATAAAAGGAATATTTGTTTAGAAAATAAATAGGATTATAAAAGGGAATTGACGAGACATAAAAGAATTATGAGAAGATTGTTTAAAGGGGATATTAAATAGAAATCTGTTTTAACAAATAGATTGAGGAGATTAATTTATAAATAATGTTTTATAAATTAAATTAAATATTTATCATTTGATAAACGGAATATATCAGACTGAATTTATATAGAGAACTAAGAATCGGTTTTAACACCGATATTTTAAATCGAATTTGAGCAGCATTTATAAAGGTGATTATAAATGGGATTATAAGTGTTAGAAGGATAAAAAAATGAGATTTTATATGAATAATTCAATAATTAGAAGTATAAATAGAATTTGGGTTTGAGATATTGTTTTTAAGTACGAAATCAATCTGTTTTGATTATATAAAGAAATATTATCCACATTCTAGGTGAAAAATTAGATTAAATTACATATTTTGCAAATAAAATACTATAAAGGAATTTGGGGTTTGAATTAGGAATTTAAATGGAATTACTGAAATTAGAAACTGATTGGAAATTAGTTGAGTTGAATGGCTTTCTGGCTATCGATCTGATGTTGGTTTCGGCCTTCGTGGTTTATACTTGGGAAGTCTTTCTCTTACTAGTTTACAGTTAGAGACTGATAGAGGTGGGAAGATATTGATGCATGAATCAGAAATGGAAACGTTTTTTTCCAAAGTTAATAATGTATATTTTCTAATTTTAGAAAGTAAGGAATTTATGAATATATGGAAATGATAAATGCGAAATTGGGAAATGAAATGATGATTGATCAGTAGGATTTCCATTTGGGAATACGACCGTTGTTTGTACACATGTTTTCCTTTGATAGTTAAATCACCGACTATCAAAGGTTTTGACCATTTCTGTTGTCAATACGGAGAGACCGGGATCAGATATATTATCTGAAAACCACTCTGTATGGCATTAGCGTTGTGAATCAAATATGATGAAGATAATTGAAGACAGAGTTATGCAAGGGCTGTTCAGTAAATCCCCGGTAGAAATTGCCTAAGATGGATTTACAGAATAGTGCCTTTGGGTTTTCCAGTCCCAGGACAACTTGAATGGACGAATATCTGACAGTATATCTGGTAGATCGCGTAAGTTGATCGTTTCAAACGTATTTACGTTGGTGGCGGAGGAATTCGTTTCTCTTAGCTTATACCCATGGTATTTTTGGGGAAATCAATTTGTGATTTGATAGGTATGACGATGTGGCGTTCAAACTAAATGAAGGAGTGATATGTTAAAAGATACGTTATGACCTCAAGCCTCATCAACTGGGAAATGACAGAAATCGGGCAGGTAGCATGGCTAAGCGGGTCGCACCCAATTAGGGTATATTGTCACCATCTAGAGAATATTCATATTTGTTACTTCTTTCAATTCTGTATCTCCCGGGAATGGTTATGTTGGTATACCAACCGTAAGGTGACAATATATTTGGAACATTCAAGCGAATTTAATGGTCGGTCATGTGTGACCGAGTTACAAGATGTTCTTGTTGAACTCCAGTGTATCGCTTCTAGAGTACATTGATCGGAAGGTGGTTCCATACCTTGTCATAGTTGGGAATTCATTGTCCAACAAGAGCCCGCGGTTTTTCATTGTATGTTATATATGTAGAGCGTGAGATGAAAGTGTTCTACTAGATTGCTATCTACTTGATTTAGACATTATTATAATATCTGAAAATATTGATCTTAAGAAATATTTTGGGTTATCGTCAGGTAAAAACCATCCGTATTTATGTGTGGATCGGTCTTACGATTATTATTGCTTTTGAAAAGGATTTGGAAAGTTAAACCAAGTGTTTGGGGTTTACTCACACCAGTCACATGACTGACCCAGAGTTTATTTCGTTTTGTTTTCCCTAAACTCTTTGGTGCCCAAATTTTGTATGGGTAGTCAAGTAGTCGGGATTTTACAGATACTTGGAGAGCTGGAGCAGGAGGCTTCAAGATTTTATAGCTATTGTTATTTCCGTTGTGTTGTAAGTGTTGTACTCCGATAATATTATTGTATACCGATATTGTTTTATTCCAAAGTTATGTTATATAATATATTTTATTTGTTCCGCTGTGAGATTCGTGTTACTCTGATTTTGTTGTTATGTCCTTCTTCTTCTATTCTAATTTTCTATCCTATCTATTCTCACCCTCTAATTTCTTTCTATTAACTATCTGGTATTTCCAATGCTTGGATAGTCGACATTGAGTTTATGTCGATAACCAAGGTCGCAAATTCCCAGGTCATTATACTCACCATAACTAAGATATCACACATTTCATGGCTCCATTCTACCTTTAGTAACTCTAGTGGTTACATCTCTTTGACTTGTAGATATGTCATGTGGACCGCAGGTACACAATAGTTACGCCTGGGTCCCCCAGAAAACATCCATACCCTTAAGCTTTCGCAACTCTGCGGATTACGCAATTATCACAACTGTAGATGGCAGCAGACACAATGGTTACGCTAGTTTCTCCCAAGAAACATCCGTCCGCCGTATGCCATCTACAACCCTGCGAATTTCGCTACACGATTGTGTTTTTCGGGGAACAATGACAACTCGAGTTTATCTCTGGACAACCTAGTAGCACCAGCAACATATCTCAGCTAAGCTCGAAATTCAAAGAAGAAGGATGGTACTTCCCTTATCTTGACTTGAAAACATACAGTGCTTTATTTCAAAAATCATACATATGTCACTTACATAAGATTTTCTTCCCAATTCATATTTCCAATATCTCGTTCTTATGTAGATTCTGTTATATAAGATTACATCTCAAATAAATTACCTTCCAATCCAGCGGTTTTCAAATTCACTAAATTCTCATATATTTCTCATAAAAGTTCCCAAAATTTCAGTTTTGATCTCTCAGATATTTGATCTCCCAAAATTTCAATTTAGATATTTGATATACTTTTCAAACCAAATATTCTTCCTATTTTCCAATTATTGAGTTCCTCATTCAAACTTTGTACTCTCGAAATTTCAAAATTTCTCATTCTTATAACGAATTTCTCGTTCACGCATTTTTATTCCAAATTCATATCCTTCGACCGTAAATTAGAAAGCGAACAACTCCCTAAGTATCAACCCCGAAGGCTAAAACCAACATCAGATCGATACTCAAGAAATTGTTCAACTTAACTAATCTCCAGTCAGTTTCAAAGAGGTTTTCGGGTAGCGAATCGTGTTAATGGTGACAGGGTGCCTTCATGTTTCTTTCTCCATTGCAATCTCTTCTCCTTCGCAATTTCTTCAATCTCGTTCTCCTCCTGCAATTTTCCTCAACTTCACTTCTTCCTCCGCATTTACCCTGATTTTGTCGTGCTTGCGATTCCACCACCTTCATTCTTATCTTCAGATCTAAAACCCTAACAAGCTGCAAGCCGCCTTCTTCCTCATCTGTTAGCGTCCTCTCAACTCTCTCCCTTGCGTGCAAGGCTCTGACGATCATTCGAATTTTGGTGTGGTGGCTTTTTTGCTGTCTAGAATTGTTTCGACTTGCCAGATCTTGGAATGTTTTGCGCCACGTGGTGTGTCCTATGCCGCTACGTCTTACTATTCTAATGCGATCATATCGCGACTTGCTGGCTTTGACTTACTGGTACGCTAAACTTCTGTCCTATAATTCACAGAGTAGCAATTTGACCCTCACATGGACTTATCACAACAAACGATGGATTATTTTGTGTCCACTGTCTTTAGCTCAGTAAGCATCTATAAGAAAGGTTTAGTTTACCGTAAGTTTTGTAGGTTGAGTTGGTTTCTTGTTTTGGAGGTTATGATCCTCTGTGGCACTGGTATTTCGACTTGTAGATCAGATTTGTTGTTAGTGGCTTTGTGAGTATGTTGGAGCTTTTAGTTGAGTTATCTTCTTGGATTATGGTGGTTTGTGCTATGCTGTAAGTCATTTCTTTGCTATGTACGGTATCATGTTATTTCACTAGTTGTTTTTGCCATGTCCATGTCTGGAGGGTGCTACTTGCACTCTACTTCGTGTACATGTGTATCATCTTCCGTCGATTTCAGGCTTTATTTGTGTGCAAAAAGTGATGTCGAGGGTATGGGTGTCGGAATATTGTCTACATGGTATGTCAACAACGTAGGTGATGCTTTTGCACAAGAGTTATTTGACTTTGATGACCATCATTTCCTGTTATGCTTGATATTGCTTTTTGGCCTTCGATGGGAATTCATGCTTTTGCGTTGAAACCTGGATGGAAGCTTACTTGTCAGACTGTGCTGCTACTTTAGGTGTGGGGCGCATGAAACTGCTGTAGCAGCTGTGATGTCATGGCATACTTTCCCTGTTGTTTTCTATGTAATTGTTCATAACAATAGTTTGCCTTGTTCTTATTTATTTGACTTGTGAACATATGTAATCCTGCTTCTTTTTTAAGAATGTAATATTTGTAATTTCCTCCCTGCGTGGAGTGATATAGTAGTCTAGTAATTTAAACAATCTCATAAACTATAATCTAGTATAGAGTCAGTGGACGGCCCACTAATAATGTTGTATGTGGTGGACGGTCCACCTTAAAAACCGTATTAGTTGATTGTCAACCACAATCACCTGTACTATATTGTATTTTTATTATTAGTTATAATAAAAAAAGTGTTACAAGTCACTATAAAAACCAGTCGGCTATGCCAAAAGAAATCTCCAATTTGTTTCTAAATTCCTTAACTTCATTTCTTAATTTCTTATCAAATCAATTCTTACGAACTCTCGAATTCAGTTTACAAATCCATTTCTCTTACGTTCTGCCGCCCTTCGTTTTCGACATGTGGCTCTTTGTTCTTCAGTTATTTCCATCCGTTACCTTGTCACAATCTTTTGGGAAAACATTTCCAATCACCACATTTATTTTCTATAATTCTAGAAAACCTTTTATTACCACTGGAAAACATTCCCAAATATTCACAAATCTTTATTTTCTATAGAAAATATACTTTATTCTCATGTAAACATTTCTAAATTCGTTATTTCAATTTAAATAGATGTTAAATAAAATATCGTTACTCCCACTTATTTTTGACACTCATTTGCTCACTTCACTTAACCAATTTTTGCTATCGAACCTTAATCATTTCTTAGTCAACAATGAATTCAATCAAGTTGGGGTATATTTACCTCTCAGACCTTAATTGAACAACATTATTAACTTCGAAATAAATCAAGATCATAGCTTCAAATACCAACAAAATATTCATTCTCGTAACTTTCGAACTCGAATTAAGAATTCACTTTTTTTAATATAATTCATGCCTTCGAAATATTTAACTTTAAAATGTACTTTTTTCTTTTAATCCAAACACATAAACAATTAAATAATAATATATTAGCTTTTGATTAAAAACGGGAAGTAAATAGTATTTTCCTTATATTTGACACAATTGATTCCCACGAATAATTTTCTTTGAATAATATATTCCGAACTTCGGAAAAATCTCATCTTATTTATATTCTGAACTTCAGAATAATCTCACCGTACTGGTCAATTCCATTTCCTTTATCCTTAATTTTATTTGAAACATTTTTTCTTCCAATCGTTACTCACTTCAAAAAAAGTGAATATTATTCCTTTTAATCTGAATCTGGACTTGTTACATCAAATTAGTTTTGATTTCATTCGAGTATATGTTCAAATCTCTTTAAAATCTTCCTTTATATTTCGCTTTATTCACAACTCTCATTTACAATTTACTTCTTGATAATTTATTAGCAAGTTTATAACTTACTATCGAATTCCTATATTCATTATACATTATTGGTTCGAAACTAATTATAAATTATCTTGCTAATAAACTTTGACATAATAGAATTTCAATTATACCCTTTTCAATTTTATTTCCATCAATTTATATACCGAATAAAATTCATAATTTCATTTTTGAAACGATTTAAATTTCCTCTACATTCAAATTCCAATCTGAATTCTTATTCCAATCAATTTCAGTTATCTTTGATTTCTAAAACACACAACTACATAAATTTATTCATCGATTCTCTTATATTCATCTTCCTTAAATACTATTCAATGATGGATTCGTGATTTAAACCTAAGGGATCCTTATCGAAGAACAGCTCTGCCAAATCAAAATCTGATGACTGGGGATTTCGGCAGAATTTTAAACCTCAAAGATAAATTTTAATTTTCGCTGTATCTGTTCCAAAATACTAATTTCAAAATAATTTCTCTTTCAAAATTTGTATTTTTCAAATCTCTTTTTATTTTCAAAATCCATTTTTCTAGTGTCGATCCTGCTCAGTTTAAACCTAATAAGCTACGCTTTGTTGATACCACTTATAACATCCCGGCTTTTTGACCGCTTCAAATCGGTAATTAAATAGACTTAAAACGTCCAAACTGACAGATCGTTATTTAGCTTATAGAGTTTAATAACAGAATCAACACAGAAATTTAGAATAAACTATAACACAGTGCTTACGGAGTTTAAAAACAGAATCAACATAAAAATACATAATAAATAATAACATGGTATTGAACAGCGGAATAAAACTTTTATTTATAATCAGAATTTTTGAATACAAAAATTTTCCATGTACAGCGAAATGAAAATACAGTTTGAATACAAAAGAAATATTTACTGTTTAAAAATCTTCAGAGTGTGCATCTCCTAGAATCTCCAGCTTGCCAATCATCGACACCCAAGCAGTAATCTTTAAATCTGTACTGATTGGGTCTGATCCGAGCATTCTATGCAAAAACATAAAACACTCGAGTCAGGATTAAATCATAGTTCAAGTAAATTAATTTCAATAGAGGCTGAAATACAATAGCTAGTCCAACTCAACAACTTGGGACGAACAAGTTAGGACAACATGTATTTTTATATATATGTATGCCGATGACATATATATATATACATATAATGGTATATATATACATATATGTACAAGGAGGTGAGTATAATATTTGTGCATATCAGTTTTTATTTTAGGGACAAATGGTTGCGGAAGCCTAGATGTACACACGTGTACAGATACACGTGTTCAGTGCAACAACATCCCGTAACCAATAATAGCAAGTGCAATGATGTTCAAAAAGTGTGCAAATATGCAACTGAACACGACAACACGCATGCGATCAACGACAATGTAGCACCAAACTGGAGAAGGGAATCATGACTCAACTCAAGGCAATGCAGTCATGATGTCTGCATATACATGCACAAATGCGAAGGGTACATGTGATCAAAAATGTGTATACCAAATTCAAGTGAGGCAACCAGGGTAGATGACAAACAAGTGGCATGTGGCACGGTCAAACATGCCAATTCCAAAATGTTGTGTCATCTATGTATATATAGGGCGAACAAGGAAGGCATCAAGGGAATAAATATACCAATAAAATTCCCAATTCAAAGTGTATAACATGTTTTATGCTGCACATGACGGCACGATAAAAGCCAGAGAAAAGTGCCCGGATAAGTACAATGTGAACCTAATAGAGCTTAACCCATGTAAATCCAAATATGATAATGTTATGGGCAACCCAGACTGCATGAATGAGTTGTTTGGATAGACTCAGCAGCACCACCATGAAGGCAGCATACATCACATTATTAACCATCAACCAATATATATAAGGTATGTCAAGTGAAATACTGAAATGCACTTGGAATGATTACACTCATATATATGGACAAGTATGCCTTCATTTTATACCATCTAACCTTTATATCAATCCAGCTTAGAGGCCGTAATTAAAATAGAAAGGTTAATGACGTATGACTCAACTCGAAATTTGCAGGTCACCAAAGTAAAGCAACGAGTTCAAGTTAGCAAGTATGGCATACAGTTTATATTTTAGGTTGTCCTACTTTCCGTACATATATGTACGCATAGTTAATGTGCATGTCACGCAACGTAAGACGGTGCTATAACAAGCTCATAGTTATGAAATGCCAGGTATTGTTTTTCTTCAACAAAGGATTAAGTATTCTAAGCTAACTTCATACTTGCAGTGTAGAACATAATGGCTTAGGGCTTCGAGGAAGAAGCTAACCCGATTTAAAGGGGACGACTTAGGGCTTCGAGGAAGAAGGTGACGTCGGCTTAGGCAAATAATTTGGGAAAGGGTATAACATAATGGCTGTTAAAAATAAGAGGAGGGCACGCGGTGGCTTCCATGATTTTTAATTTAGGGAAAAGGTTTGGCTATTAAAATCAAAGAGAAGAAATTGATTTCTTTGTTGGAGAAATGGGGAGAATACGCTGATTAATAGAAGGAAAAATGAAGTGATAAGAACGATGTTTCTTCAATAGGCTTTAGGATAGTTGTGTGTTGTTCAGTTAATAGGTCGGCGTAGTATTTTTCTAAGGTAGGTTACATCTAATTTTAATTAAATATTTTTTTCTACCGCGAATACCCAACGACGCTCAAAATTCGTACCTCCAACATAATCTCCGAAAGCAAAAAAGATTATACAGATCTCCTCGTCTTTGCATTCTGAATCCAATAAAATTATTATGGTTGTAAACCGACTCCGTCTGTGTATAATGTTATTTTAAATTTAAATTACTAATCGGTTCACCGATTTGATTCTGTTTGTTTATAAAACAACTTTGTTCGATTTGACTTTTGAAACATTAAATTCCAATTCCTTTATATACACAAACACACATATCTAAGCCAATTTTCATATATTTTAACAAATAAAAACCCCTATTTATATAACGTCAACAACGTTAAATTTCAAATTCAATCGTTTGTACTTTTCAGTCGAATTCCAATCCAGCTTCAATTCAAATATTTAAAAATAAATATTTGATTTCTAACCCACCATTAAATATCGAGTTTAATCCATACACAAACCATATACTCGATTTTTAACTCAAATATTCATATAAAGTTTATTACTAGTAGTTAAATCTTTAATTAATTATATATTCCAGTTGTCAAAAATTCTGGGACGTTACAATCTCCCCCCTTTAAAACTTTTCGTCCTCGGTAAGGAGAGATTGCTAGAGTTATACCAATGTATACTACTAATTTCATATTTGTGTGAAAGTTTTCCATAATTGATTAAAATATCAATATTTAACTCATTGATCCTCCTTGTTTATCCATCATATTCAATCAACTCGGAAAATCATATTTCCTTTATAGTTGGGAATCAATTTTTATCAAACATGATTTTCTTCATCTTCTGCATCGGGTTTCATTTATTTCCATGCCTTTTAGAACTATATTCAATTTCTATTTCAAATTTTCTTGAGTTATCTCTCAATTTCTCATTCTATCTAAAATCTTCTACAATATAATTTCTTTTCAAAATCGATCTCTACTTAAATTTCAAATTCTGCACACAAGTTGGATTTACTCATCTCAAATTATTCTAAATCTCTTTATGAAGCTCATCTGTCAACCAAATCTTCTTATATTCAATATGTTTAATCTTTCGAAACACTCATTAAAGAGTGTATATAACATCTCCTCTTCAGCTCATAAATTTTCGACTTAAATTTTTCCAAAATCTGAAATCATTTATAATTTTTATACAAAAATATTTGTATTATTATCTCAAAGCTATGGAATTGAAAATACCCCGAAATCCTCTTACTTAACTTATTAAATTAGATATGTTTTAATTTCAAATTATTTATTTAAAAATATTTGATAACTTGAAGTTTCGCAAAGTCTACTGTCGTTCTCACAGATGTTAGGCATACGCTGGTCAGGCGCACGACTAAAATTTCAAAGTACTAAATATCCTTGCTTCAACTCCCAGTGAAAAATATTTCAAAAATTCCTTTAAAATGAATACGAAAAGTACCAATGTGATATGATATGTTGATTGTCCATGAATCGCAGATAAACAATGGTTTCGTCTGGATCCCCCAGAAAACATCAATATCCGTAGGAATCACTTCCCTGCGAATTTCGTCATGGACAGATCAACTGAAGATATAAGGAATCAAACAAATCTAAGGTCACTGAACGTTGACTTCTTTATCTTAGGGTCACGAAAAAAATCATCAAATGATGGAAATAAATTAAAACATGAGGATCAATCAAGTCACAAAGACAAATCACGTTACAAAGAAACATCAAGTCACGAAGAAAAATCAAGTCACGAAGACACAACGCTTTATCAAACAGGTGGCTCATCATCGCTAAGATATCACACATTTCACGGCTCCATTGTACCTTCTGTAACTCTAGTGGTTACATCTCTTTCACTTGTAGATATGCCATGTGGACCGCAGGTACACAATGGTTATGCCTGGGTCCCTAAGGAAACATCCATACCCTTAAGCTTTCACAGCTCTACGGATTACACCATTATCAAAACCTTAGATCACAGCAGACATAATGGTTACGCTTGGTTCTCCCAAGAAACACCCGTCTACCATAGGCCATCTACAGCCCTGCGAATTTCACTACATGGTTGTGTTCTTCAAGGAACAGTGACACCTTGACTTTTATGTCCGGACAACCTACTACCACCAACAGCACATCTCAACTAAGCTCGAAATTCAAAGGAGAAGGATGGTACTTCCCTTATCTTGACTTGAAAACATACAATGCTTTATTTCATAAATCATACTTATGTCACTTACATAAGATTTTCTTCCCAATTCATATTTCAAACATCTCGTTCTTATATAGATTCTGTTATATAAGATTTCAACTCAAATAAATTACCTTCCAATCTAGCAGTTTCCAAATTCACTAAATTGTCATATATTTCTCATAAAAGTTCCCAGAATTTCAGTTTTTTTCTCTCAGATATTTGATCAATTTCAATTTAGATATTTGATATACTTTTCAAACAAAATTTTCTTCCCATTTTCCATTTATCGAGTTCCTCATTCAAACTTTATACTCTCGAAATTTCAAAATTTTCCATTTTCATAACTAATTTCTCGTTCATGCATTTTTACTCCATATTCATATCCTGCGACCATAAATTAGCAAGCGAACAACTCCCTAAGTATCAACCCCGAAGACTAAAACCAACATCAGATCGATACTTAGGAAATTATTCAACTTAACTAATCTACGGTCAGTTTCAAAGAGGTTTTCGGGTGGTGAATCGTGTTAATGGCGACAGGGTGCCTTCATTTTTATTTCTCCATCGCAATCTCGTCTCCATTGCAATTTCTTCAATCTCGTTCTCCTCCTGCAAATTTCCTCAACTTCACTTCTTCCTCCGCATTTACCCTGATTTTGTCGTGCGTTCGACTCCACCAATCCCATTCTTATCTTCAGAACTAAAACCATAATAGCTTCAAGCCACCTTCTTCCTCATCTGTTAGCATCCTCTCGACTCTCTCCCTTGCGTGCAAGGCTCTGACGACCATTTCGATTTTGTTGTGGTGGCTTTTCTGCTGTCCAGAATTGTTTCGACTTGCCAGATCTTGGAATGTTCAACACCACTTGGTGTGTTCTATGCCGCTACGTCTTACTATTCTAATGCGATCATATCGCGACTTGCAGGCTTTGACTTACTGGTACGCTAAACTTATGTCCTATAATTCACTGAGTAGCAATTTTACCCTCACGTGGACTATATCACAACAAACGAGGGACTATTTTGTGTCCACTGTCTTTAGCTTAGTAAGCATCTATAAGAAAGGTTTGGTTTACCGTAAGTTTTGTAGGCTAAGTTGGTTTCTTGTTTTGGAGGTTGTGATTCTCTATGCCACTGGTATTTCGACTTGTGGTTCAGATTCATTGTTAGTAGCTTTGTGCGTATGTTGGAGCTTTTAGTTGAGTTATCTTCTTGGATTATGATGGTTTGTGCTATGCTGTAAGTCATTTCTTTGCTATGTATGGTATCATGTTATTTCTCTGGCTGTTTTTGCCATGTCCATGTCTGGCGGGTGCTACTTGCACTCTGCTTCGTGTACATGTGTATCAGCTTTCGGCGATTTCAGGCTTATTTGGGTGCAAAAAGTGATGTCGAGGGTATGGGTGTCGGAATATTGTCTACATGGTCTATAAACAACGTAGGTCATGCTTTTGCACAAGTGTTGTTTGATTTCAATGACCATCATTTACTGCTATGCTTGATATTGCATTTTGGCCTTCGATGGGAATTCATGCTTTTTCCTTGAACCTTGATGGAACCTTACTTGTCAGATTGTGCTACTACTTTAGGTGTAGGGCGCATGAAATTGGTGTAGCAGCTGTGATGTCACGACATATTTCCCTGCTGCTTTATATGCAATTGTTCACAACATAAGTTTGCCTTGTTCTTATTTATTTGACTTGTGAACATATGTAATCCTGCTTGTTTTTGAAGAATTTAATATATGTAATTTCCTCCTTATGTGGAGTGATAAAGTAGTCTAGTAATTTAAATTAGCTCCTGAACTATAATCTAGTATAGAGTCAGTGGACGACCCACTATAAATGCCATATGTGGTGGAAGGTCCACCTTAAAAATCGTATTAGTTGATTGTCAACCACAATCACCTGTACTATACTGTATTTTTAATATTGATTATAATAAAAAAGTGTTACGAATCACTATAAAAACTGGTCGGCTATCCCCAAAAAAAATCTCCAATCAGTTTCTAAATTCCTTAACTTCATTTCTTAGTTTCCTATCAAATCAATTCTTACGCAACTCTCGAATTCAGTATACAAGTCCATTTCTCTTATGTTCTACTGACCTTTATTTTCGACGTGTGGCTCTTTTTTCTTTAGTTTTTACCACCCGTTACCCAGTCACGATTTTCTGGAAAAACATTTCCAATCACCACATTTATTTTCTATAATTCTAGAAAACCTTTTATTACCACTGGAAAACATATCCAAATATTCAAAAATCTTCATTTTCTATAGAAAATATACTTTATTCTCAAAAAAATACTTCTAATTTTTTTATTTCGATTTAAAAAGATGTCAAATAAAATATCGTTATTCCCACTTACTGTTGACACTCACTAGCTTACTTCATTTAACCAATTTTTACTATCGAACCTTAATCATTTCTTAGTCAAAAATGAAGTCAATCAAGTTGGGGCGTTGAGACGACCCCAAATCCCATTCCGACGGAGACAAGGGTAATCTTTGGAATATAGCACAGAAACAGATATTAGCAGAACAAAATTAAATAAATACACCAGATAGTGAACAATAGAATATACTGGATAAAAGTAATCATCAGAGTTACATAGTATACAGGATCTTACTTAGTACAAATACAGTTCAGCTATACATAAATGTCTACAGCGGAAAACAAACATAATATGTACAATAGGAGCTGAATAGCATAAAAAGAGATAAATGATAGAATCCATCTTCAGCTCCAGCTATCCAGAAAGAACCAGCTAAACCTAAATACAAGGCTGCCCGTGTAGAAAAAGGGGCACCCGAGTTTGAGAGTGAAACAAACTACGAGTCAGTCATGGGACTGGTATGAGAAATCTACTCAACACATATATAATTTGGCTAATCAAATGACCACGCCACTTTTGTGGAACGGGTTTACTCCATTGGATTGCCAGTGCTTTAAAACAAATCTTTCTTTTAAACATCGCTATGCTTTTTATAAAAATGAAGCCGTTATAAGACTCAATTCCCATCACACAATGCAATGCAAACCGGAGGATAGAGTTTTTTCCTTATAACGGCCAAAATATGCTTGATACGAATAAAACAAAGGCATTTGATATTATTGCTAGTGTTTATATGTTTTGAAAACAATTTCAAATCATAACTATCAATCATAGACGGCATGGGTACCATATATCATGTCGCCATATATATATACAATCAAAACCGCACGACGTCGTATTTGGAAATTGGATTTCCGTCATGAACCAAGGCAAAAGATAGTCCTTACCGAATTCGAGACGCTCTAGCCCGCCCCTCTGGCAAGTACTCAGTCAAGCCTTTGGATCGTCAGGGCCGGTCCACTGATGTGGATTAAAATTCCTGAACACTGCGTTTCCCCACCCTTTGGGGTGTAAATGAGCCAACGAATGACTCCATTGGACCCGAATTGCCCGATCAAACCGAGGCGCCTCGCAACAGCAACAACCACATAGGTGAAAAGTATATAAATGTCAGGGCTGGTAGGTCACTGACACCACCCTAGCTAGAAAGAAACGCAGGCCCTCCCTGATGTCCTCTCCCGTTTCTGGTTCATACCGGGGTGTGAGGCTCGCGATTTTACGTTATACACAAAGCTACGCCACACTGGCGGTGCTTTGATCATCACCACAAGACTTTGCTTTTCAACAGAAGCCCTGATCACTGCATCTTAGCATGCCACACAGGCAATTCATGCCATGCGACTGATGTCCATCGATTCACAACCTCTGAGCTCGTGCGTTTCAGAGAAGGGCGTTAAGCAAAAGAATAAATTCTCCGCCGCCAAACAGATGTATATTTAATAGAGATCAATCAACACAGAATAAAATCCAATGTCAGACACACAGTCCATTTACAAGTCCGTTCTAGGTCTGAACGAAACCGGAGGCACTAAATACCTCGCAAACCCATCGATCACCACGTACGTCTGGACGATCACCACTCATTATCCATATTTCGGGATGCCTCCCAATCAGGACCTCGGTAACCATCCAAACGAGGTGAAGATCTCCGGTCTTCGACCACCGTTTTCATCTTCGACTTTCAATCGTCGGTCAATTATTTGAAATGAGAATTAACTCGGTCTTCTCAAATAATTCACGTACATTTAGAATTTCAAATCAATTTACTTTAATGGTTAAATCATTCGACAACAGCAATTTTGTTCTTTAATGTAATTTTCACACCAAACACATTCAACCATCAAATATCACATAAATCGAGCAAATTCAGTTTATTTCCATCCCATATCGTTTATGATATTTTATAACGATTTATCGCTATTTTTATTTATTTTAAAATAGCCAGTTTATTCAAAACGACGCTTCGGGCCATAACGCGGCCGTGGCGCTGTTTTTCTTCAGAATTGATTTACACATATCTGAAAATCTAACCGTTGGATCTTCACAAAATTTACATCATTAGAAAGGTCTTTTCAAAACGAATCCAACGGTTCCAGTTTCGGGAAAATCCGACGGTCGGATCTCCCGGTACAATCGTTTGAATTTTCGATTTCAAAATACGAACTGCAGCGTCGTTATTCGATTAAATATATAATTATATTTATATATATAAATATAATCGCTTCTGGCGCTGTTTTTCATCAGATTTAAATTAAACATTCCAGACAATCCAACCGTTGGATTTTTACAAGGTTGGTGCCGTTGGGAAGATATTTCCAAGGCGAACCCGACGGTTGAGGTTTTGGGAAAATCCAATGGTCGGATTTCCCGCACTAGTTGTTTGAAATCATGGTTTCACAATGCGAACTGCACGACTACGTTTCGTTTCAATTTTATTTATATTTATATATTTATATAAATATAGTTCATTCAATGATTTCAATATCGTTTTCACTTCAAATATTTCACTAACGCCTTAAAATTTTGGAAAATTTCGCCATAACCTCCCCTGCACCGGGAGCATCGGGAAATCTTAAATAGCTTCCCCGGTCCTTCTAATCTCAAAAAGAAAAAGAAAAAGCCAAGCGGCTAGCCAACAGGCTCATAAAATCATCACCCAAACAAAACAGTAAATGTGTACCTATTTGTCGGGCACAAAATTTTATTCCTATTCTCTAGCCCCTTTGCTATAACCTGTTCAATGAATATGCATGTACATATATATAGTTCTTATCATTTATCATTTTCTATTCAACTTCATATTTGATTTCTATTTGGTTTAAAAACACCATTCATTCTAATGTTACATACATAGGTACAAATCATATCATTAGCTAATTAATGAATATTTCAACTCATATATATTTATTTGAACAAGTGGCTATTTTTAACACTTCACATTTCAACGATTCACGTATATAATAAAAATGTGATTTTTATTGTAAAACAACTCATTTCAAAACACTATTATTTTATATATTTCATATTGGTGATAAAAATAGGATTTTTCTTATAAAACAATTTCTTTCAAAACGAGGTTATTTTACACAATTTATATAGTCGATAAAAGGTGATTTTTATTATCAAACAATTTATTTCAAAATATGAATACCATTCAACACATGAATTTCAAATCAACGAATGAATATCGATTCAACACATGAAGGTTTTCTATTCAATGAATAAATATAGTTTAAGCAGATGAAAATAATTCAAACACACGAATATTATTCAAAATTTCGGCAGCATAACGGCAGGGTAGTTAAAACCGGGACCGTCCCTAGTACGGCTCCTCGCTCTACCTTAAAACCTCGCGGTTTTTTGACAATGGGGATCATGCATCTAGTTCGCACGTAGGCGGCATGTATATATTTATTTCATTTCCACAAACTAATCCTATGTGGTTTCAACCAAATATTTCTCAACCACAAATGGGTATTTTTCAACCACAATCAATCAATATCAACCACAAACAATCCCAAACAACCATTCGCTATCAATCAATTTTCACAACAATTTCAACCAATAAATATCGTCCATGGTTTGTGGACGAGGGGCGTATATATATATATTTATATATAGCAATTCACTTTTATTTCAACACATATTTAATTTTTACAACGCATATATAACTTATACATCGAACGTACAACTTATACAACGCTTATACAAGAGATGTACAACGCTTATATAACTCATACATCGACTATATAATTTATACATCGTCGTTTTCCATATTGTTTATAAATTAGAAATCTCACATTGCTTTCTTCTTTGCCAAAAATTGTAGAAGGCTCAGAAAAATATGCGGCCTCTTCTAAAAGGTAGAAGGCGTCCACACGGTCACGATGTTTCCTGTTTCATCGAATTTCGTTAACATAGCAAAATCACATTTTTAAACTATGGTTTAAATTTTATAGACAAAGATAATTTTAATTTCAAATCAAAGGTAATTTTATTTTTAAGTCAAAGTCTATTTATATTTTCTAAAACAAATTCTATTTTATATTTTCTATTTGAAAGTATTTTATTTTTCCAAAACAATCCTGTTTTATATTTTCAAAATCAATCCTAATTTTATTTTAAAACCTTTCTAACTTTATTTTAAAACCTTTCTAGTTTTATTGTCATAATGCTATATATATTTAAAAAAAATGAAAATAAAAGCTGCCTTTATATTTATTAAAAACTGCATTTATATTTATTAAAAAAAACTGCATTTATATTTATTTTTTAAAAAAAACTGCATTTATATTTATTTAAATTAAAATAAACAATAACTAAATAAAAATCAACTCACTGTGTCTTCGTTCTGTAAAGCTGCTTCCATCGAACCCAACATCTTCCGTCCTAGGGTTCATTTTCGCACGCAACTCGGAGCATGTGATGGCGATCAGACTTCACCATGACGAGCGGCTTCGCGAGAGCTTCCCAGCGATGGCCACCACCTTCGGTTCGAGCTCCTGCTGGCGGCGCTAGGAGGTGCGACGCGGTCGAACTTTCCAGGCCCAGATCTCGTCGAGGGCGTGATGATAGGAGGTGAAACCGGTGCTGATTTGGAGAGGGAGGAAGGACCTTTCGAGAATGGGTGGTGGCGGAGGCTGGTGATGGCCGTGGCGGCGGCGAAGTGGGGAGAAAGGTTCGAACGACAGTGGACGTCGATCGTAGGAGATAAAAAGGGTTTCCGCCTATTTTTTTATTTATTTAATGAATGGTGAATTATGATTGGCCCAAAGGTTATAAAGATAGGAAAATACCACTTTGACCATACGTACATGAATTCAAACCCAACGACTGTCGCCCCTAGCGTTTTACCCCCATCCCGGACACAATGGGATATGTTTCGTAGGCCCATTCGACTGTTTCAGTCAGTTTCCATTCAAATCAAAATATAAAACATTCAATATTTAATTTGAACGTACATTTCAATTTACCGGGGCCACATACGAACTCGAAAAATTCCAGAAAAATATTTTCTAGCTTCGTATTAACGATACAGTCCTAACAAAACTAGTTTCGTCAAATTCTGAGACCGTTTGAAAAATGGCCAATTTCCAGTGGATTAAAATCAACTAAAACTGGTCAAACGCGTTTTCTTTTGCCACGCCCACATATTGATTCGAAAAATTATGAAATTTGAAACCTAGCAATAATTTGACATTACGGATCCAACAAAAGTGGTTTCGTCGAAATCCGAGGTCGTTTGCAAAATGTCCATTTTTAAGGGCCTGAATTCCATAGCGACTATTCAGAATTTTCAACTGGACATATCTTTTGATTCCCGCTATCAAATTTCGATTTGTCAGATTCGTTGGAAAGGTATTCACTAACAGATTTAAATATTTTTGGTTTCACTAAAATTCGTTTGGTTTTGCACCCGGTATAGTCCGACAAAGTTTGAATTCGATTTTTGAAACTACAGCGCCCTTTCAGGCCTTGTTTATAATTATGATTAGTTATATTCGTTTTCAATTGTCGATACAAACTCAGTTTTCATCGCCATTATTTAAAATATTTATTTTAAATATTTAAAATCCATTATTTTAGCCAATTTAAAATTTTTAAATTGGTTCAGATTTTCTGGGTCGTTACAATCTCCCTCCACTTAAAACTTTTCGTCCCCGAAAAGGAACAAAGTCGAAAGTGGTTTGATAAATCTACAATCACACAACACAACCAACAATCAAATTGTTTTAACCTTTCAAAGATATACTGATCAACTTCTATACCCTTTAAAAATCATTCAGACTATATAATTAAAAGTGCACATCCATGGGAAGAAATATAGCAACAGAATAGAGAATTAAATGGTAATGCAAAGTATGGCAAATGTACCTTGCACCGGAGTCAATCAGAGATATCTACTCGGCATCTAGGATAAGCTTTCTGAATGCTCTCCTCAGTTTCCCAAGTACAATCTCGTGGATCTCCACTCCATTGCACTTTGACTAAGCGAACCTTCTTGTTCCTCAGCTCTTTGGTTTCTTTGCCTATTATCTTTAGCGGCTCTCGTCTCACAGCTAATTCTGGGGTAATTTCAATGTCCTGTTGAGCTGCTTCTTCCACGATCAAGTCTGGATCATGAACGTGTTTTCGAAGTTGAGATATGTGAAATACATCATGAACTCCAGGCAACCAATTAGGCAGTTTGACCTTATAAGCGAGAGTTCCGATCCGTTCCAGAATAGGAAACGGACCTATGAATTTGGGCGCCAACTTTCCAGTTTTACCGAACCGGATAACTCCTCTCATCGGCGATACTTTCAAATATACATAGTCGCCAACTTCAAAGGATATATCTCTTCTTCTTCTATCGGCATAGCTCTTTTGTCGGCTTTGAGCGGCGAGTAATCGCTTCTTAATAAAATCGACTTTGTTGGCAGCTTCTCGAATCATATCAGGACTCAACACAAGTCTATTACCCGGTTCGACCCAACAAGCAGGAGATCGGCACAGTCTACCATACAATGCTTCGAATGGCGACATTGTCAGACTTGCCTGGTAGCTGTTGTTATAAGAGAATTCAGCCAAATGCAGATGGTCTTCCAATGATCCACCGAAATCTAGAACACAAGCCCGCAATAGATCTTCTAAATTGCGATTCACCCTCTCAGTCTGACCGTCTGTCTGAGGATGATAAGCGGTGCTCAAGTTCAACTTCGTTCCTAGCTCGACTTGAAATGCTTCCCAGAATTTGCTAGTGAATATTGTATCTCTATCACTGACTATGCTGAGCGGCACTCCATGCAGTCTAACTATTTCCCTGAAGTATATCTGCGCCAGACTCTGAGCAGTTCTGTTGGATCTGACAGGTATGAAATGGGCGGTCTTCGTGAAGCGATCTACGATCACCCAAATACTGTCATTTCCTTTTCTGGTTCTGGGCAAACCATCAATGAAATCCATAGAAATATGTTCCCACTTCCAGCCAGGAACTTCTAGCGGTTGTAATAATCCAGCCAATTTCTGTTGGTCGCTCTTGACTAGCTGGCAAGTAGGGCATCGGCTGACATATAAAGAAATGTCCCTTTTCATCGACTTCCACCAGAAAGTGCGTTTGATGTCATTATACATTTTGCTTACTCCCGGATGGATACTAAGTTTCGACTTGTGGCACTCGTCCAGTACTTCCTTCCGAAGCTCAGGAATGTTAGGAACGCATATTCGACCTTTGAGCCTTAGAATCCCCTCATTATCAACTTGAAAACTCGAGGGTTCGCCTTGTTGAATTATCTCTCTGATCTTCTGAATGAAGTGATCATTTTCCTGAAAAGCAGATATTTTATCTATCAATGAAGTCGTGATAATAAAACTGGCAATCATTTCATTCTTTCGGCTTAACGCATCGGCCACGACATTGGCTTTCCCTGGAGTGTATAAAATTTCAAAGTCATATGCTGCAAGAAACTCCAGCCAACGTTGCTGCCTCAAATTCAAGTCCTTCTGAGTGAACAGATACTTTAACGACTGGTGATCTGTAAACAGTTCAAATCTCTCGCCCAGAAGATAGTGTCTCCAGATTTTCAAAGCGAATACTATCGCCAATAACTCAAGATCGTGAGTGACGTAGTTTTTCTCGTGCGGCTTCAGCTGACGGCTAGCATAAGCAATCACTTGGCCCCTTTGCATTAACACTGCGCCAAGGCCTTCTCTAGAAGCATCAGTCCAGACTTTCAAATCTTGGTTGCCATCGATGATGGTTAGCACTGGAGCTGTTGTTAATCTCAACTTTAGCTCTTCAAAAGCCTCCTCACTTTCTGGAGTCCATTTAAACTTAGAGTGCTTCTTCGTAAGCTTTGTTAAATGACCAGATATCTTCGAAAAGCCTTTAACGAACTTCCGGTAATAGCTAGCCAATCCAAGAAAACTGCGGACTTCAGTGGGATTACTGGGTTGTTTCCAATTTTGAATAGCCGTGATTTTACTTGGATCCACAGCAATTCCTTCTTTCGATACAACATGGCCCAGAAATTTCACTTCATCTTGCCAGAATATACATTTGGAAAACTTTGCTTTCAATACATTCCTTCTGAGGATTTCTAGAACCTGTTCCAGATGCTTTTCATGTTCGGCCTTTGATTTAGAGAAGATTAGAATATCATCAATAAAAACCAGAACAAATTTATTCAATACTCCTCTGAATACTTTGTTCATTAGATCGACGAAGTAAGCGGGAGCGTTACATAAGCCGAATGGCATTACTAACCACTCGTAGAATAAGTCGGGGCCTCTGAACGCTGTCATTGGAACACACTCTTCGGTGATTCGAAGTTGATGGAAGCCTGTAGCTAGGTCCATTCGTGAAAATACTTGTGCGCCATTTAATCGATCCAACAAATCATCTATTCGCGGCAATGGATATTTGTTCTTTATTGTCTGTTTGTTCAGATCACGATAATCCACACATAACCGTAGAGTACCGTCAGATTTTGGAACAAAAACCACTGCTGCTCCCCAATCAGAGAAACTAGGCCTGATCAGACCCTTCCATACTAGCTGTCGTGTTTGATTGTCTAATTCCTCCTTCTCTTTCAAGGACATTCTTCGAATAGCGTGAACTACCGGCCTTGCATTCGGAATCAAAGCAATCTTGAAATCTATTTCTCTCTGCGGAGGTAAGCGAACAACTTCCTCAAACACATCCGCATAATTCTTAACGACAGGAATATCTTTGATGAGGTCGGGAATATTCTCTGTGATTTCAGGGACATTCTCTATTTGGGCTTGAGAAACATTCAAAGCTGCCCAGAAGTCTTTTCTATTAGCATTCTGACCTTCACACGGTATGGTTATATAACTCCCTAATTTAATCTTAGCTCTAACAACTCTCTCGTCGCATCTAACCTCTGCTTCATATTTGGTTAGCCAATCCAATCCCAGAATAAGATCGAATTCATCAAAATTCTTGACGACAGAGATAATAGGGAATTTATAGCAAAAAAAAGAGATGGGTACTGCACAAATCCAACTGAGATTGATGGAACCCCCAACTGGATTTTGGACAGTCATTGGTTCTTTGAGCTTCTTCACATTTAAATTCAACTTCTTGACTACACTCTTTGCTATAAAGCTTCGTGACGCACCTGTGTCAAACAGTACTTTAATTGGAATGTTCTTGACATTGAGCGTGCCTTCTAAGACATCAGCCCTTTCTTGACTAGCTGAGGGCTCGGAAGTCTCTGCCAATTCATTTATATGCACTGTTTCAGATTTCTTTAAGAGTTGGCACTCCCGTGCAATATGACCTGCTTGGTGGCACTTATGGCATCTCCTTTCCCCATGTGGGTTCCTTTGTTTCTTAGTGGGCTTAGATCCACTTCTTCTTCGTTTGTTCCAAGATTTGCAACTTATCGCCAAATGTCCTTTTCTATTACAGCTTGAGCACGTGGCGGTCGTATTCCCAGATTCGGCCCTTTTTCTTTTGGCACTGGGCCTCTTATTGACCTCAGGCCTCGTACTGGCTTCAGGAATATCAGTTTCCGACTCTTCTTTGTCACTACAACAAACTTCTTCTTCGTCGCGCAACATTCCTTTCTTATGGAGATCTTCATACTGATAAGCCATGTATATCATTTCAGCAAAAGGAAGCTTCACATTCCTCATTACACTATTCTGATATCTCCTTTGCAGGCCATGAATAAATCTCAGATTTTTTCTCTTTGGATCTTGAATCAGATGAGGAGCAAAGTGAGAAAGTTCATTGAATTTCTTATGATATTCTGGGATGGTCATATCACCTTGTATTAGATAAGAAAATTCATCACATAATCTCACGGTTGCTTCGGGAGGAGTAAATCTTTCTAGGAAAATCACTTTGAATCTGTCCCAGGTGATATCACCTTCTGGATTATCTTTGATGATCGTTTCCCACCAGATTAAAGCTTCTTCTTTGAGCGCCCAAGATGCTACTAACTGTTTCTGGTCATCCCTCAGCTGTATACGCTCAAAAATTCTTTCGACAGAACTCATCCAAGCTTGGCTTTGAATTATAGATTCATTGCCAGAGAATTGTGCTCCGTTTAGATTTCGATATCTCTTTAATAGAGCTTCTAGATCGGGTTCTGCATTTCTCCTGTTTCTGGCACTCATTTTTCTAGTACTTCTGCAATTAGCAGATCAAGTGTCAGGTCACAGAAAAGAAAATTTTCAAACATAGAAACATATACTTCAAGTGTAAATGTGTCTATCGAGGTGTAATTTCACTCTGCTTTACTCATACTAGGATATTGCTGATCCTATCTGTATAGAGTTACCCGTCCTAGAACACTACTGGTTCTATTTCTGACGAGTTCATTCAAATGTTATATTCCAGTACTAAGCTTAACCAAAGCTCTGATACCACGTTGAGACGACCCCAAATCCCGTTCCGACGGAGACAAGGGTAATCTTTGGAATATAACACAGAAACAGATATTAGCAGAACAAAATTAAATAAATACACCAGATAGTGAACAATAGAATATACTGGATAAAAGTAATCATCAGAGTTACACAGTATACAGGATCTTACTTAGTACAAATACAGTTCAGCTATACATAAATGTCTACAGCGGAAAACAAACATAATATGTACAATAGGAGCTGAACAGCATAAAAAGAGATAAATGATAGAATCCATCTTCAGCTCCAGCTATCCAGAAAGAACCAGCTAAACCTGAATACAAGGCTGCCCATGTAGAAAAAGGGGCACCCGAGTTTGAGAGTGAAACAAACTACGAGTCAGACATGGGACTGGTATGAGAAATCTACTCAACACATATATAATTTGGCTAATCACAGGACCACGCCACTTTCGTGGAACGGGTTTACTCCATTGAATTGCCAGTGCTTTAAAACAAATCTTTCTTTTAAACATCGCTATGCTTTTTATAAAAATGAAGCCGTTATAAGACTCAATTCCCATCACACAATGCAACGCAAACCGGAGGATAGAGTTTTTTCCTTATAACGGCCAAAATATGCTTGATACGAATAAAACAAAGGCATTTGATATTATTGCTAGTGTTTATATGTTTTGAAAACAATTTCAAATCATAACTATCAATCATAGACGGCATGGGTACAATATATCATGTCGCCATATATATATAAAATCAAAACCGCACGATGTCGTATTTAGAAATTGGATTTCCGTCATGAACCAAGGCAAAAGATAGTCCTTACCGAATTCGAGACGCTCTAGCCCGCCCCTCAGGCAAGTACTCAGTCAAGCCTTTGGATCGTCAAGGCCGGTCCACCGATGTGGATTAAAATTCCTGAACACTGCGTTTCCCCACCCTTTGGGGTGTAAATGAGCCAACGAATGACTCCATCGGACCCGAATTGCCCGATCAAACCGAGGCGCCTCGCAACAGCAACAACCACATAGGTGAAAAGTATATTAATGTTAGGGCTGGTAGGTCACTGACACCACCCTAGCTAGAAATAAACGCAGGCCCTCCCTGATGTCCTCTCCCGTTTCTGGTTCATACCGGGGTGTGAGGCTCGCGATTTTACGTTATACACAAAGCTACGCCACACTGGCGGTGCTTTGATCATCACCACAAGACTTTGCTTTTCAACAGAAGCCCTGATCACTGCATCTTAGCATGCCACACAGGCAATTCATGCCATGCGACTGATGTCCATCGATACACAACCTCTGAGCTCGTGCGTTTCAGAGAAGGGCGTTAAGCAAAAGAATAAATTCTCCGCCGCCAAACAGATGTATATTTAATAGAGATCAATCAACACAGAATAAAATCCAATGTCAGACACACAGTCCATTTACAAGTCCGTTCTGGGTCTGAACGAAACCGGAGGCACTAAATACCTCGCAAACCCATCGATCACCACGTACGTCTGGACGATCACCACTCATTATCCATATTTCGGGATGCCTCCCAATCAGGACCTCGGTTACCATCCAAACGAGGTGAAGATCTCCGGTCTTCGACCACCGTTTTCATCTTTGACTTTCAATCGTCAGTCAATTATTTGAAATGAGAATTAACTCAGCCTTCTCAAATAATTCACGTACATTTAGAATTTCAAATCAATTTACTTTAATGGTTAAATCATTCGACAACAGCAATTTTGTTCTTTAATGTAATTTTCACACCAAACACATTCAACCATCAAATACCACATAAATCGAGCAAATTCAGTTTATTTCCATCCCATATCGTTTATGATATTTTATAACGATTTATCGCTATTTTTATTTATTTTAAAATAGCCAGTTTATTCAAAACGACGCTTCGGGCCATAACGCGGCCGTGGCGCTGTTTTTCTTCAGAATTGATTTACACATATCTGAAAATCTAACCGTTGGATCTTCACAAAATTTACATCATTAGAAAGGTCTTTTCAAAACGAATCCAACGGTTCCAGTTTCGGGAAAATCCGACGGTCGGATCTCCCGGTACAATCGTTTGAATTTTCGATTTCAAAATACGAACTGCAGCGTCTTTATTCGATTAAATATATAATTATATTTATATATATATAAATATAATCGCTTCTGGCGCTGTTTTTTATCAGATTTGAATTAAACATTCCAGACAATCCAACCGTTGGATTTTTAGAAGGTTGGTGCCGTTGGGAAGATATTTCCAAGGCGAACCCGACGGTTGAGGTTTTGGGAAAATCCAATGGTCGGATTTCCCGCACTAGTTGTTTGAAATCATGGTTTCACAATGCGAACAGCACGACTACGTTTCATTTTAATTTTATTTATATTTATATATTTATATAAATATAGTTCATTCAATGATTTCAATATCGTTTTCACTTAAAATATTTCACTAACGCCTTAAAATTTTGGAAAATTTCGCCATAACCTCCCCTGCACCGGAAGCATCGGGAAATCTTAAATAGCTTCCCCGGTCCTTCTAATCTCAAAAAGAAAAAGAAAAGGCCAAGCGGCTAGCCAACAGGCTCATAAAATCATCACCCAAACAAAACAGTAAATGTGTACCTATTTGTCGGGCACAAAATTTTATTCCTCTTCTCTAGCCCCTTTGCTATAACCTGTTCAATGAATATGCATGTACATATATATAGTTCTTATCATTTATCATTTTCTATTCAACTTCATATTTGATTTCTATTTGGTTTAAAAACATCATTCATTCTAATGTTACATACATAGGTACAAATCATATCATTAGCTAATTAATGAATATTTCAACTCATATATATTTATTTGAACAAGTGGCTATTTTTAACACTTCACATTTCAACGATTCACGTATATAATAAAAATGTGATTTTTATTGTAAAACAACTCATTTCAAAACACTATTATTTTATATATTTCATATTGGTGATAAAAATAGGATTTTTCTTATAAAACAATTTCTTTCAAAACGAGGTTATTTTACACAGTTCATATAGTTGATAAAAGGTGATTTTTATTATCAAACAATTTATTTCAAAATATGAATACCATTCAACACATGAATTTCAAATCAACGAATGAATATCGATTCAACACATGAAGGTTTTCTATTCAATGAATAAATATAGTTTAAGCAGATGAAAATAATTCAAACACACGAATATTATTCAAAATTTCGGCAGCATAACGGCAGAGTAGTTAAAACCGGGACCGTCCCTAGTACGGCTCCTCGCTCTACCTTAAAACCTCGCGGTTTTTTGACAATGGGGATCATGCATCTAGTTCGCACGCAGGCGGCATGTATATATTTATTTCATTTCCACAAACTAATCCTATGTGGTTTCAACCAAATATTTCTCAACCACAAATGGGTATTTTTCAACCACAATCAATCAATATCAACCACAAACAATCCCAAACAACCATTCGCTATCAATCAATTTTCACAACAATTTCAACCAATAAATATCGTCCATGGTTTGTGGACGAGGGGCGTATATATATATATATATATATATATATATATATATATATAGCAATTCACTTTTATTTCAACACATATTTAATTTTTACAACGCATATATAACTTATACATCGAACGTACAACCTATACAACGCTTATACAAGAGATGTACAACGCTTATATAACTCATACATCGACTATATAATTTATACATCGTCGTTTTCCATATTGTTTATAAATTAGAAATCTCACATTGCTTTCGGCTTTGCCAAAAATTGTAGAAGGCTCAGAAAAATATGCGGCCTCTTCTAAAAGGTAGAAGGCGTCCACACGGTCACGATGTTTCCTGTTTCATCGAATTTCGTTAACATAGCAAAATCACATTTTTAAACTATGGTTTATATTTTATAGACAAAGATAATTTTAATTTCAAATCAAAGGTAATTTTATTTTTAAGTCAAAGTCTATTTATATTTTCTAAAACAAATTATATTTTATATTTTCTATTTGAAAGTATTTTATTTTTCCAAAACAATCCTGTTTTATATTTTCAAAATCAATCCTAATTTTATTTTAAAACCTTTCTAACTTTATTTTGAAACCTTTCTAGTTTTATTGTCATAATGCTATATATATTTTAAAAAAATGAAAATAAAAGCTGCCTTTATATTTATTAAAAACTGCATTTATATTTATTAAAAAAAACTGCATTTATATTTATTTAAAAAAAACTGCATTTATATTTATTTAAATTAAAATAAACAATAACTAAATAAAAATCAACTCATTGTGTCTTCATTCTGTAAAGCTGCTTCCATCGAACCCAACATCTTCCGTCCTAGGGTTCATTTTCGCACGCAACTCGGAGCATGTGATGGCGATCAGACTTCACCATGACGAGCGGCTTCGCGAGAGCTTCCCAGCGATGGCCACCACCTTTGGTTCGAGCTCCTGCTGGCGGCGCTAGGAGGTGCGACGCGGTCGAACTTTCCAGGCCCAGATCTCGTCGAGGGCGTGATGATAGGAGGTGAAACCGGTGCTGATTTGGAGAGGGAGGAAGGACCTTTCGAGAATGGGTGGTGGCGGAGGCTGGTGATGGCCGTGGCGGCGGCGAAGTGGGGAGAAAGGTTCGAACGACGGTGGACGTCGATCGCAGGAGATAAAAAGCGTTTCCGCCTATTTTTTTTATTTTTATTTAATGAATGGTGAATTATGATTGGCCCAAAGGTTATAAAGATAGGAAAATACCACTTTGACCATACGTACACGAATTCAAACCCAACGACTGTCGACCCTAGCGTTTTACCCCCATCCTGGACACAATGGGATATGTTTCGTAGGCCCATTCGACTGTTTCAGTCAGTTTCCATTCAAATCAAAATATAAAACATTCAATATTTAATTTGAACGTACATTTCAATTTACCGGGGCCACATACGAACTCGAAAAATTCCAGAAAAATATTTTCTAGCTTCGTATTAACGATACGGTCCTAACAAAACTAGTTTCGTCAAATTCTGAGACCGTTTGAAAAATGGCCAATTTCCAGTCGATTAAAATCAACTTAAACTGTCAAACGCGTTTTCCTTTGCCACGCCCACATATTGATTCGAAAAATTATGAAATTTGAAACCTAGCAATAATTTGACATTACGGATCCAACAAAAGTGGTTTCGTCGAAATCCGAGGTCGTTTGCAAAATGTCCATTTTTAAGGGCCTGAATTCCATAGCGACTATTCAGAATTTTCAACTGGACATATCTTTTGATTCCCGCTATCAAATTTTGATTTGTCAGATTCGTTGGAAAGGTATTCACTAACAGATTTAAATATTTTTGGTTTCACTAAAATTCGTTTGGTTTTGCACCCGGTATAGTCCGACAAAGTTTGAATTCGATTTTTGAAACTACAGCGCCCTTTCAGGCCTTGTTTATAATTATAATTAATTATATTCGTTTTCAATTGTCGATTCAAACTCAGTTTTCATCGCCATTATTTAAAATATTTATTTTAAATATTTAAAATCCATTATTTTAGCCAATTTAAAATTTTTAAATTGGTTCAGATTTTCTGGGTCGTTACAGGTATATTTACCTCTCAGGCCTTAACTAAACAACATTATTAACTTCGAAATAGATAAAGTTCATAGCTTCGAATACCAACAAAATATTAATTCTCGTAACTTTCGAGTTCAAATTAAGAATTCACTTTTTTTAAATATAATTCACACCTTCGAAATATTTAACTTTAAAGTGTACTTTTATCTTTTAATATGAACACATAAACAATTAAATAATAATATATTAGCTTTAGATTAAAAATGGGAAGTAAATAGTATTTTCCTAATATTTGATACAGTTGATTCCCATGAATAATTTCCTCCAAATAATATATTCCGAACTTCGGAAAAATCACATCTGATTTATATTTTGAACTTCAGAATAATCTCACTATACTGGTCAATTCCATTTCCATTATCCTTAATTTTATTTACAACATTTTTGCTTCTAATTGTTATTCACTCCTAAAAGTGAATATTATTCCTTTTAATCTGAATCTGACTCGTCACATCAAATTAGTTTTGATTTCATTCTAGTATATGTTCAAATCTCTTTAAAATCTTCCTTCATATTTCGCTTTATTCACAACTCTCGTTTACAATTCACTTCTTGATAATTTGTTAACAAGTTTATAACCTACTATCGAATTCCTATATTCGATTATACATTATTGGTTCGAAACCAATTATAAATTATCTTGCCAATAAATTTTGACACAATCGAATTCCAATTATACCCTTTTCAATTTTATTTCCATCAATATATGTACCAAATAAAATTCATCATTTCATTTCTTAAACGGTTCAAATTTCCTCTTCATTCAAATTCCTATATGAATTCTTCTTCCTATCAATTTCATTTATCTTCGATTTTTAAAACACACAATTACACAAATTTATTCGTCGATTCTCTTATATTCATCTTCCTTAAATACTATTCAATGATGGATTCGTGATTCAAACCTAAGGGATCCTTATCGAAGAACAACTTTGGCAGATCTAGATACAAAGACTAGGGACTCCGGTAGAACTTTTGAATCTCAATGATAAATTTTAATTCCTGCTGTATCAGTTCCAAAATACTAACTTCAAAATAACATTTTCAAAATAATTTCTCTTTCAAAATTTATATTTTTCAAATCTCCTTTTATTTTCAAAATCCATTTTTCTAGTGTCGATCCTACTCATTTTAAACCCGATAAGCTACGCTTTGTATAAACCTCGCTCTGATACCACTTGTAATGTCCCGCCTTTTTGACCACTTCAAATCGGTAATTAAACCGACTTAAAACGTCCAAATTGACGGATCATTATTTAGATTACATAGTTCAAAAATAGAATCAACACAAAAATATAGAATAAATAATAACTCAGTGCTTACATCGACATAGAAATGCAGAATAAATAATAACACTGTAACAACCCGGAAAATCAGAACCAATTTAAAAAATTTATTTTGGCGATTTTAATGGATTTTGGAGTATTTAAAATGAATATTTTAAATAATAACAACGATAAATTTATTTTCGACGAAGTTAAAATGAATAAATTTATTTTAATTATATAACGAGCCCGAAATGGCGCGGTAGTTAGAAAACTCGATTTCTAATTTCAATTGAACATACATAATTCAATATAAGTCAGAATTGGACAAAACAAGAAATATTTGACTCTGTTGAACAATATCTTTCTAACGGATGTAAGAAACTGAGATTTCACTTTAAGAGTTGAAAGTTACGACTAGTTTAAAATTCATAAAAGTCGCTGTGGAATTTATATATATAAGGCCCTTAAAAATAGCCATTTTGCAAACGACCTCCATTTTCGATGAAACCGGTTTTGTTGGATCCGGGATGTCAAATTATTGCTAGATTCCAATTTTCATAATTTTTGGGACTAATATGTGAGCATGGCAAAAGAAAACGTGTTTTGACAGTTTCAGTCAATTTGGATTGACTAGAAAATAGCCATTTTTCAAACAGTCTTCAAATTTGGTGAAATTAGTTTTGTTATGACCGTATCGTCAATACGAAGCTAGAAATGTTTTTTTTGGAATTTTTAGAATCAGTATGTGGCCTCAGTAAATTAAAATGTGCGTTTGAATTTAAAATATAATGATTTATATTTTAAATTTAGCGGTAACTGATAGTAATAGCCGAATTGGCTTACGGGACATATCCCATTGCGTTCGGAATGGGGGTATTTGGTTGGGGGCGATAGTCGTCAGGTTCGATTTGGAGTTAGTATCAGCGAACAAGTGAATTCCGAATTAAATAAAATAAAAATAGGAGTATATATAAACCGTTAAACCCTAATATACGGTCAAAGTTAAAATACGCGGTCAAACTTCCTTTCGCGCCCCCAATCCAATTTCGACGGCGGTGAAGCTCCACCCTTCCCTTCAAAATACCATCCAATCCACGAATTATTTCACCTAATCATAAAGCGAATTTTCAAGAGGATTTCGAGATCTATCAATCCACACTAGTTTGAGCGATTCTCGTGTAGCTATCGGAGAGGAATCGGACCACAAAGTACCGCCGTTGCGAGGGCTTTTCTAGGCATGGAGGGGGTTCGAGTTTCGAGGTGGCGGCTGCAATGGGTGCGCGAGGCGGAGAGGAAGCGTGTGGGCCCCTCTTATCTGGTCAACGACAATGGTAGCGGCAGATAAATAGAACCCTAGGTTGTGAAGGAGGGACGGCTACATTTTTTTATAAAGGAAGGTATTGTTTATTTTTATTTTTACATAAGCTAGTTATTTTAAATATATATATATATATGTGGTTTTAAATTTTAGATTTTTTTTATATATATAGCAGGAAATGAAATTTTAATAAAATAAAATTATCATTGCCTTTAAAAAGAAAATTTTCATTTTTTAAAAAAGAAAATTAGCATTGTTTTAGAATGTAAAAAGATAAGATTTTTATAAACTAGAATTTGATTTTGAAAATATGAACTAGGATTGATTTTGAAATTATAAACTAGAATTTGATTTCGAAAATACAAAATAGAATTTGATTTTGAAAAGATAAAAATAGAATTTTATCGTAAGCTAGAAATAATTTTATGATGATAAAAATGGAATTTTTATCGTATGTTAGAAACATTTTTAAGAAGATAAAAATAGGATTTTTGTTGTATATAAGAAATAATTAATGGTAGACGAAAATTATGATTTTTAACATATGTATGTTATTTATAAAATAGACGTGCTGGAGTTCTGAAAAAAAAAATCTAAAATTGACAACCAAAGAATGGACGAGTGGATCCCAAAGGTGAGAGCTTCCCACTTTTAAATTTATTTTCTAGTTGAAATATATAAAAGGATGTAGACGGTGCTTAGCAGCACCCGACACCCGTCGTCCACAGACCATGGACGACTTTTTTGTTTGTTTGATTGTATTGTGAAAATTGATTGTGATGTGAAATGGACTATATAAAATATTCATGTATGGAATAAAATATTTGAACAATAAAAACATCATTTTTATTGTATATATATGAACTGTGTGAAATAGTCATGTATTGAAATAAATATTTACTTACAAACTGGACGGTTTGTTTACGCACACTTATTTATCTGATATTGATTGGGACGATAAATTTTACACATCGCCCAACTGCACAAATAAAATTCATTATTTGTTGATTGAAACCCCACACGGGTATTGGGGTGATATTGGACATACACTAATCCCAATAATTAGCTGTATGTCGATCGACTGATTGACAGGCTGTGTAAGCGTTGAATATTTATATTTAATGCTTATGTTGTATAGAATGCACTTTGGATGATGGTTGAGTGTGTTTGATTGTTGTTGTATACATGTGTGTATGAAATCCATATAAATCAAATTATATGGTAATTGACTGTGTCTGATTCCAGTTCAGAAATAACGAATATTTTAAAATAACGAATATTTTAAAATAATGAATATTTTAAAATAATATCCAGTAAAAGATCAAAATTTGGTTTTGATGTCCGATTTGGGATGGACATAAAAATATTTAAATATATAAAGCCGTGTTGATTAGATTAACGCCATTTTGACGTGAACGGTATTTATATCGATTTTATTCATTTTTATAATGAATATCGAAAAAGGAATTGATTTCGAAATCTAATGTTTTGAAAATATTATCATTTATATATCGATGATATGGAGTATTCAATTTTGATTTGAAATTGAATACGAAGTTGAAATCGTGTTGAAAACGAATTTAAAATGATTTATTAAATGCGTTTTAAAAGGAAATCAATGAAATATATATTATATATATATATTATATATATATATGTATATATAGTATTGGCCTGAATAGAACGTGTCGCGCTGCGGCAGTTCATGAATTTCGACCAATGACTTCGAACGGACATTACGGGAGATCCGACCGTCGGATTCTCCTAAAACTGGAACCGTTGGGTTCGTATCGAAAAGAGCTTTCTAACGAATATTAGAGATTTGAAATCTAAAAGTTGGATTTGGAATTATGTCCAAATCAAATTTGGAAAAGGTCGCTGTAAGTGCAGTTCGATGGCCGTTTACAGAAATCGACGGTACGGGCCTTGATAAAATTATTAAAAATATAATAATTTGTGTAAAATCATAATGAATGATTTGGAAAGAATTGGGATGAAAAATTACATATTTGAAAAGATAAAAATATATTTTATCGAAATGAACTAGTTTTGAACTAGAATTATAATCCAATATTTTTTTAAAATAAATAAACTGGATTTGAAATGGTTTTAAAAATAAACAGAATTTCCAATATATGAATTGGAATGGATTTGAATCGAAATTATCCTCGGAATATTTCGATATTGGATTTCGTGATTATATGGATATTGTGGAGGAATTTGGAAGATATATATACCGTATTCCAATACGATATTTGTTGGTTTCGGAATTTGATATTGAATATAAGCCAATATATTTTCTATTCAGAGCCTTGTATTTAATATCAACTTGGATTTTGGGTTTGTCGTGAATGGTATCTTTAGTAATACTGTTCTTAAACCCAATGGAGTTAAGAAAATTAGAAACTGACTGGAGATTAGCTAAGTTGAATGGTTTCCTAGGTATTGATCTGATGTTGGTTTCGGCCTTCGGGGTTAATACTTAGGGAATTGTTCTCTTACTAACTTACGGTTAGAGACTGATGGAACGTGAATTGGGTTTATTGTGAACTGTGTTTTTAACGACATTCGTTCTTTAACCTGATTTATCGTGAAATGTGATTTAGAATTTATAGATCTTTTGTCAAGATTTAAAGGGGATTTTCCAAAGTAAAGCTTTCCAATTAAACATATTAAATTGGAATTGAATGGAATTCGATTTGGTAATAATCTAAGTAAGCTTCTGTAGAGGAAGACAGTTAATATATATGGAATTTAAAAGGCCTTGTCGTTATTCCATTTATATTATCGGTTGGATATGGAAGTTTATATCGATTATATATATCGATTTGTTTTCCATGAAGATTCCATTGTTAATGGAATGTGACTTTGGGTTGTCGTGAATGGTATCTTTAATAATACTGTTCTTAGAACCAATGGAGTTAAGAAAATCAGAAACTAACTGGAGATTAGTTAAATTGAATGGTTTCATAGGCATTGATCTGATGTTGGTTTCGGCCTTCGGGGTTAATACTTAGGGAATTGTTCACTTGCTTATTTACGGTTAAAGGCTGATGGAATGGAATGTGATTTTGGGTTTATCGTGAACTGTGTTTTAAATGACATTGGTTCTTTAACCCAGTTAAAGACAAGATATGATTTTCCCAAGTTAAACCATTGAGAATATTGGTTTTTGGGAAGATTAAAACCAAGTGGAGTTTTAATGCATTTTTAATTAGATTGAAATGATATCCAAAGGAAGATTAAAGAATAAATTTAAAGAATTTATCTTTGATAAAATTAATGGCAACCTTTCCCAAAGTAAAAGAATATTTGAATAAAGGAAAATTCTGGATTGGTATGAAGCGTATGTTGTGTTTTCATAACACTTGTTTATTATATACGCGAGTTATTCAGAAAGACCGGGTTTATCCCATTCTGAATAACTGATTCGGCGATATGTCGAGGATGAAGACGGCGGTCGAAGACCGGAGGTCTTCACATCGTTTGGATGATTACTGATGTCTTGATTGGGCTATACAAACAAGACAAGGTAATAAGTGGTGATCGTCTAGACGTACTTGGAGATCGACCAGATATACGAGGGCCTCTCCCATGTATTGGACATATGGGGGAGGAATAAGGTGCCTCCGGTTTCGTTTAGACCCAGAACAAACTTGTAAATGGATGTGTGTCTGACATTGGATTTTATTCTGTGTTGATTGATTTCTATTAAATATATATCTGTTTGGCGGCAAAGAATTTATTCTCTTGCTTAACGCCCTTCTCTGAGACGTACGAGCTCAGAGGTTATATATCGATAGATATCAGTCGCATGGCATGAATTGCCTGTGTGGCATGCTGAGATGCAGTGATCAAGGCTTTTGTTGAAAAGCAAAGTCTTGTGGTTGATGATCAAAGCACGACTTTAATATAGCATAGCTCGGAATGAACCAGAAACGGGAGAGGACAACAGGGAGGGCATTGCGTTTCCTTCTAGATAGGAGTGGTGTTAGCATTTTACCAGCCCTGACATTTTACACATGTGGATGTTGCATATGTTGCTTATTACTTGATGGATAGCGAGGCGCCTCAGATTGATTGGCTACTACGGGAGCTGATGGAGTCATTTGGCTCATTTACGCCCCCATAGGGCAGGGAAACGCATGCTCGGGAATTATTAATTTACCATTGCACTTAGTGTGGACCGGCCCTGCATGTTGCCTAGGTACAGTTGCGGCTGAGTCCTAAGGCTCGGGCTAGAGAGTCTCGAAACGGCAGGATTGCGCCTTGCCTTGGTTCATGACAGAAATCCAACTTCCAATACATGACATTTGCGGTTTTGATTGTAGAGCCTAGTATTGGCGGCATGATATATGGTACCCATGCCGTTTAGGATTGATACATTTATATTTGAAGTTGTTTTACACTATGCACTTATAATAGTATCAAATGATTTGTTTTAACGTACCAAGCATGTTTGGCTATTATTAAGGAAAACCCTATCCCCCGGCTTGCGTTGCATTGTGTGATAGGACCTGGGTTTTATAATAGCTTCATTTTTCAAAAAAAAAACATTGCACTGTTTTGTTATATGCACTGGTATTCTTGGGAGGAAACCCGTTCCGTGTTATTGGGCGTGGTCCCTTGATATATCCGATTTAAGGTAAAGTTTTAAATAACTGTTTTAATTCTCACACCAGTCACATGACTAACCTGGAGTTTATTGTTTTAACCTAAACTCTGGGTGCCCCTATTTTCCGCACGGGCAGCTAGTAGTTTTGGTTTTGCAGATTTATATTCACAGGATCCTGGTTTACAGTTGGAATGATATTTGGAAAGCTCTGTATCCGCATATTCTTTTCAGTTGTGTTTTGTATTATTTTTTGCTGCATTATAACTTGTAATTCTCTGATGTTTAGTAAATATGTAATGTTTATTCATACTCTATATATTCTTGTATTCTGATGAAATTATTGTAATAAGCAACGAAATGTTCTTTTGTTTGTGTTCCGATGTGTGTTGTTCTCAAAGCAATCCAGGTTTTCCTTCACGGGGAAGTTCGGGTCCTTACAGCAGTATTGAACAGCAGAATAAAACTTTTATTTACAATCAGAATTTATTGTTTAATAATCTTCAGAGTGCGTGTGTCCTGGAATTCCCAGCTTTTCCAATCATAGACTCCCAAGCTATAATCTTTAAATCTGTACTGCTCGGGTCTGACCCGAGCATTCCATGCAAATACATAAAACACTCGAGTCAAGATTAAATCATAGTTCAAGTAAATTAATTTCAATAAAAACTGAAATACAATAGTTAGTCCGACATAACGACTTGGGACGAACAAGTCAGGACAACATGTATTTTTATATATATACGTATGCCGATGACATATATATACACATACAGTGGTATATATATACACCTATGTGTACAACGAGGTGAGTATAATATTTGTGCATATCAGTTTTTATTTTAGGGACAAATGGTCGTGGAAGCCTACATGTACACATGTGTACATGTACATGTGTGCACTTCCCTAGCATCCCATAACCAATAATAGCAAGTGACTTGATGTTCAAAAAGTGCACAAATATGCAACTGAACACGGCAGCACGCATGTGTCCAGCGACAATGTAGCACCAAACTGGAGAAGGGAATCATGACTCAACTCAAGGCAATGCAGTCGTGATGACTGCATATACATGCACAATTATGAAAGGGTACATGCAATAAAAAATGTGCAGCAAAGTATACCAAATTCAAGTGAAGCAACCAGGGAAGGTGACAAACAAGTGGCATGTGGCATGGTCAAATATGCCAATTCCAAAATGATGTGTCATTTATGTGTGTATATATATATATATATATATATATATAGGGCGAACAAGGCAGACAGAAAGGGAAAAATATACCAATAAAATACCCAATTCAAAGTGTGTAGCATGTTTTATGTTGCATACGACGGCACGACAAAAGTCAGAGAAAAGTGCCCAGAAAAGTACAATGTGAACCAAACAGAGCTTAACCCATGTAAATCCAAATATAATAATGTTATTGGCAACCCATACTGCATGAATGAGCCATTTGGATAGACTTGGCAACACCACCATGAAGGCACCATACATCACATTATTAATCGCCAACCAACATATATATAAGGTACGTCAAGTGAAATACTGAAATACACTTGGAATGATTACACTCATATATATGGACAAGTATGCCTTCATTTTATACCAACCAACCTTTAGATCAATCCAGATTAGAGGCCACAATTAAAATAGAAAGGGTAAGGACGTATGAGTCAACTCGAAATTTGCAGGTCATCAAAGTGAAGCAACGAGTTCAAGTTAGCAAGTATGGCATACTGTGTATATTGTAGGTTGTCCTACTTTTCGTACATGTACGTACGCATAGTTAATGTGCATATTGCACTACATAAGACAGTGCTATAACAAGCTCATAGTTGTGAAATGCTAGGTATTGTTTTCTTCAGCAAAGGAGTAAGTATTCTAAGCTAACTTCATACTTGTAGAGGGTTATGTTAAATAAATGTATCACATTTTTAGTGTTATATGTAACTGTCTTATACAAATTTGCATTCATGTTAAACAACTGCTGTCACTTGAATAGGTGATTCTAAACATGGTACAAAATCAAGGGGGCATACGTTTCAAGTTACAAATCATGGTATATGTCATCCCAACTATCTCCAGTTCAGACAAAAACATCATAAAATACAAAGGAGTCAAAGCATAAAACAGATTTATAATTCAAAGCAAGATGAAGATTGACAGATTTTCAAATAATGATTTAAAAATAGACTCGCTTTTAGAAACAAACTTTCCTGGTATTAAAGTATATAATCAAACCAGTCAAAGCATGCACAAATAGACTGGCATGATAACTAAAACTCAGGGAAAGGAAAACAAACTATCCAGAAAAAATTAACATCAATCATTCAAACTCCTTGTACAATCTACTAACGAAAATGGCTTGAGAAAAGATGCAAAATATTATTGCATAAACTCAACATATGAAAACATTAACTTCCAATTAGCTTTATTAAATTTCTTGATTTTGTCTTATGCACAATAATCTTGAGGGTACATGGTCAGTATGCACATTGTCACATATGCAAACAGGTTCAAGCCACCAAGTTTTCAATGTAGTATCAACTCTTTAACAAGCCAAAAGTAGTATTAGTTTTTAATATAGCTTCAGGAATCCTTTGAATACAGTTGCCATCAGTAGTAATATATTGGTAAATCAATGTACACATGAGGGTAAGATATGTAATATCCAGGAAAAATCAATTATATCAATGTTATGTATGGTGTTTTAAATATAGCATCAGCTCTTTAGCAAACTGAAGTAGAATCAAAGCATAGAATCAACAACCCTAAATATTAACTAATACACTCAGTCAATATTGAAGTCTAAATTCTTGAACTAATGTGAATCATGAGTTTACTACTCACCTTGGACATCGCAACTAATCGGAGCGATAGAGGCTCGACCTTCAATCCGATAAAGGCAGCGACTTTGACCGAGGCAGAGAATCGATAGGCGGCGGTGGCCTTCAGCTTCCGATGGCAGTGTCTTTAACGGGGACCGCTAGGTGGAGGCTCAGCGATTTAGGAAGGACCAAACCCGATTTAAAAGGGACGACTTAGGGCTTCGAGGAAGAAGGTGACGTCGGCTTCGGCCATTAATTTGGGAAAGGGTAGAACTTAATGGCTGTCAAAATTAAGAGGAGGGCACGCGGTGGCTTCCATGGTTTTCAATTTAGGAAAAAGGTTCGGCTATTAAAATCAAAGAGAAGAAAATGATTTCTTTGTTGGAGAAATTGGGAGAATACGCTGATTTATAGAAGGAAAAATGAAGAGATAAGAATGATGTATTTTCAATAGGCTTTAGGATAGCTGTGCATTGTTCAGTTAATAGGTCGGCGTAGTATTTTTCTAAGGTAGGTTACATCTAATTTTAATTAAATATATTTTTTTTCTACCGCGAATACCCCGCACAACACAAAATTCGTACCGCCAACACAATCTCCGAACGCAACAAAAATTATACGTATCTCCTCTTCTTTGCGTTTTGAGTCTAATAAAATTATTTTGGTTATAAACCGACTCCGTCTGTACATAACGTTATTTTAAATTTAAACTACTAATCGGTTCACCGATTTGATTCTTATTTGTTTATAAAACAACTCTGGTCGATTCGAACTTTGAAACGTTAAATTCCAATTTCTTTACATACACAAATACACACATATCTAAGCCAATTTTCATATATTTTAACAAATAAAACTCCTATTTATTTAACATCAACAACATTAAATTTCAAATTCAATCATTTATATTAGTTAGTCGAATTCCAATCCAACTTCAAATCGAATATTGAAAAATAAATATTTGATTTCCAACCCACCATTAAATATCGAATTCAATCAATACACAAACCATATACTCGGTTTTTAACTCAAATATTAATATAAAGTTTATTATTAATAGTTAAATCTTTAATTAATTCTATATTTCGGTTGTCAAAATTCTGGGATGTTACATAAACGACTACTAGTTAATAAAGTCCTAGTACATTCTTGTAATGTTCGATTTCTCCTTTCAACAACTCCATTTTTTTGTGGTATTCTTGGAAATGAAAAGTTATGACTTACTCTCTTTTTGTTACAGAAATCAGTAAATAGTTCATTTTCGAATTCGCCACCATGATTGCTACGTATATTTTTTATTTTCAAATCCATAAGATTTCTTATTCGTTTAGCAAATAATTTAATCATTCCATTAGTATCACATTTATGTTTTAAAAATAATGTCTATGTGTATCTTGAGAAATCAGCTATAATTACAAAAACATACTTACTATGATTTAATGAACGAATTTGGGTAGGACCAAATAAGTCCAAATGTAATAGTTCTAAAGGTTGTTTTATTGAAATATTATTCTCAGATTTGAAGGTACTCTTCTTTAATTTACCAAACTGACACGCATCACAAATACTATTAACTTTATAATTAATTTTTGGTAAACCTCTTACCAATTCATGTTTAGCTAGTTTGTTAATATACTTAAAATTTATGTGACAAAATAAGTATGACAAAGATGAGATCTCTAACAACACTATGTCTCTGTATGCTCGTATTGCACCGCCTCTGGGATACAAGGCTAGGCCACCTGACATGTCGATTGACCACGGTGCTTCTACATCTAGTGAGACACCTAGGTCTAAAACCCCATCACATGAAGTATGATGAAGGAAATGCTGAAAAGCATTCAAGATAATGGTTAGCAGTACGATGTTACTACTAATCATATGTAATTCTCTCCCATGAAATGTCAGTATGTAATTTGTTTCACGTCAACCTATTGATGTAATATGGATATGTAGTATGCAAGTTAAGACTCGAACTTCCCTGTATGGAAGCACATAGTTGATATACGCTTTGTATATCACTTGTATCTCACTGTATGTTATTTTTTCTTTAATATAAGAGTATTACGGGACACTATAAAAACCGTCGGCTTTGGCAAAAAAAATGTAACAAAATCGTTTATGCCATAACCATGGATCATCGTGTTTAATGGTTAAACATAAATCAGAATTTTGTTGTATATTCATATTTAAGATATAGATGTTTATTTTTCTAAATCCTTCGAAAATTAATTTTTTATTATTATCAAGTATGTTACATTTATCTCTTTCAAATTTGATTTGAGAACCTTTGTCACATAACTGACTAACACTTAGAAGATTATGCTTTAAATTTTTAGCTAGTAGAACATTAGTAATAATAGGATAAGTAGATATACCGATATTGATGACTTCGCCAATGCCAATGACATATCCTTTAAATTGTCACTAAAATTACTGTGCCAGCATCCATGTATGTTATGTTTGATAACATGCTTTTGTTTCCCATTATGTGCTTGGAGCAGCCACTATCTAATATCCATTTCTCTTTTTGGTTTTTTGGGTACCTGCAAGATAATAAAATTTAATTGGTATACACTTCCCCATTAGGGTCCTATATGTTAAGCGCAGAAGGCAGCTATACCCAAGTGGGTTTGGAGCCTTTAAAAACATAATTTGTATTATAAACTACATTTTGTAGATAATTTTCAACATATTTTTGTTTAATAGGTTTATTATTGGATTTAGCAACCCAAATTTTCACCTCCTTAGGTTTTGATACTTTTTTATTGAAAGTTTTCTTTTTGACCTTTTTATAAAGAAACTATAGTTTTTAGATTCTGAATCCTTTTTAAAACCTAATCAATTTCTATTTCTAGAAGGTTTGGAACTTTTAATTAGATTTTCTAAATTTTGTTTTCCTTTGCTAAATTTTGAAACATTTGTAGTAATCTTTTTTAACTTATTTTTGAGTTTTGAAATTTCAGAATGTGAAACTTCTAGATTACTATTTAAAGTTATGTTTTTATTCAACATATCATTATTTTCTATTTTTACTTTTCCTAATTTCTTTGATAATAAATCATTTTCAGAACTTAACTTTTTACAACTATTTTGAGAATATTCTAATTCATCTTCTAGAATGACTTTCTCATCTTTTAATAATTTTATCTCAATTTCCACTCCATTTATTCTAGCAATATGTTCTTTATTCCTTTTTTGCTTTCTATATTTATCATCTGATTCCATATTAATTTCTAAGATTTCATTATAAGTAAGTTCAGGACATACCTCATCTGTATCTGCCATAAAGCACACATTTGCTTGTTCTGTGTCGCTGTCACTATCATTGTCTAATGAAGAAGTGTCAGAATCATCCCAAGTGACCTGAAAATCTCTTCTTTTCTTTTTGAATTTTTCATTTTTATATTTCTTGTTTTCGTTTTTTATCTTAGGACAATCATTCTTCATATGGTCAAACTCATCACATTCAAAGCGCTTGATTGAGGTTTGATTAGCTAAGCTTGATTTTCCGTCTTTTTGGAAATTTTTCATTTTTCTAAACTTGTTGTAGGTTTTGGCTATGAACACAATTTCATTCTCATCGAAGTTGGAACCTTCATTATTTTTCGGAAAGGCTATGTTCTTTTTTTTTTTTTTGCTCCTTTCTTGCCTACAGGTTAGCTTCATAGGACATTAAATTTCCTATCAATTCCTCAACTTTGAGTGTTGAAAGGTCATTAGCTTCTTCTATGGCTAATACCTTCCTTTCCTACTGAGATGTCACAGAATTGAGTATTCGAAAGACGAAATCAAAATCAGTGAATCTTACTCCTAGGGTCATTAGATCGTGTTGAATTGTTAGAAATATTTAATACATATCAACTATGGATTCACCTTGTTTTGTTTTAAAAGATGAAAATTGATTTTATTGAAATTTTGGTTTGTTTAACTTTGGTAGTACCTTCATGTGTTACTTAAAAGGTATGTGAAATATCGTATGCAGTGTCACATAACATGACTCATGAAAACTCATTTTTATCTAGAGAACAAAACATTCATTGCTTTTGCATTGTTTGAAGCTACGGTTTTTTGATCATCTGTTCATGTACTCATTTCAATGGTAGGTGCATTATACTTATTTTGAGTTGTAAACCAAATTTCTTAACTGCTTGCTTCCATAAAAATTTACAGGCGGGTTGACCAATAAGTATAGTTGGAACCATTAAAGAGTGGGGATGTTGTGTGGATTGATCTTCTTGAAATATACTTGCCATATTTGTGTGATACAAAAGCATGTTACTGTAATTTGACCAAAACCTTACATATCAATTGAAAGTTTAATAAGGGGATCGTGTAGTGTATATATGGAAAATATGAGCTTATGCTACCAAGTGTGACATATATAATACAGAAGCAAGTAAAGGAAAATGCACACCAGAGTTTGGTATTGGTTCGAACCTCCCGTCCAACGTCTAATCCCGAAGGTCCCCTTCGGAATTCCACTATCAATAAACCCTCGCTTTTCCTACAGGAATAAGCTTGATTACAAATGAGTTTCTTGTCAAAGTTGTTTTCTAGTATAACACAGATATTGACTATTAATGCACAATATTCCAAACTATCTTCAAGTAAGAGTTTCTTTAAAGCGCAGGAGTATATGGAAGAGTGTAATATGGTTGTGATTGCCTGATTGTTAATAGAATATGTAATAGAGATAATAGAGAGCAGAATGTTCAAATTTATTGTTCTCTTCGAGTGTTGATCCTTCAAATATTGTTGACAAGTTGTATTTGCAGAGTAAAGACCTTTGTTATCGTCCAAGTGTTGCTCTAGCTGGTGGTGAAGAGGGGTGAAAGTGTCTCTTGGAAACATGACAGTTGCTCTTCTTTTATTCAATGCGCCCTTCAGATTCGACGTCTGGAATTTGTTTCAGACGTATGAAACCTCTTTAGATTTTCAATCGAAAGTGGTGTCAGTCATCTAGAAAATAAACCAAACGTCTGATATCATCTTCAAACATGCTCTATATGGGCCGAACACTTGATCAAACGTCTGTATAATGAGCCAGACATCTGAGTGCTACTTCAACCATTTGCCAAGACATAATTCAGATGTCTAGGATAAACTTCAGACATCTAGATGTACTTCAGACCATTTCCAGAGACTGTAATCAAACGTTTGAGTTTAAATCCAGGCGTCTGATACACTTGTATCAGCCTTTATTTTTTCAGTGCATATCTTGTATAGTTTGACTCGTCTTTGTTCAACTTGTACTTCTTTTCCTTGTTGTCGAGCCATACTTTTTGCTTTATATTGAGTTGATCCTCAACATATCATGCATAAGCTTGTTGTATATATTCAATGATTTCCATTGTGTAGCTGTCGTTATCGAAACCGTAGAATGGATTTCCTAACACTTAACAAAATGGCCTAGTGGAGAGAAAACACAAGCACATAGTGGAAACTGGCATTACATTTTTGTCTCAAGCATCATTACCGATGAAATATTGGAATGAAGCTTTTAGTAAAGCTGTTTACCTTATAAACAAGCTGCCTACCAAGGTTTAGAAGCACAAATGTCCACATGAGAAACTGTTTGCAGCTAAACTAGACTACATACCCTAAGGACATTTATGTTCCTATGTTTCCCTTGTCTAAGACCATTTAATAAGCACAAGCTAAGCCTTAGGTCAAGTCTATGCACATTTATGGGTTATGGTCACAACTTAAAAGGATATGAGTGCATGGATGACAAAGGCAAAATTGTCATATCTAGAATTTTTTTGTTTAATGAAAAATGTTTTCCCTTTGCATAAAAAGGAAGCATTGAATATCAAAGGACTCAAGAGTCACTGTACCAGCAATACCAACACTGGAAGGATGGATTGACACTGTTGGGTCCGAGGAACATGAGTGCAATTTAAGACGACAAACAAGTGTTTCAAGCACAAGATCAGACTATAGTTCTAACACTCAAACTGGTCAAGTCTCGAAGTTTCACAATCAGAGGATGACAACATTAAACACACACACCAACTAATGTAACATCTGATGATCATGGGCAGGAACAATATGAAGCTGCTCAAATTGGACACCACATGATCACTAGATCAAAGCATGGCATGTTCAAACCCAAGGTGTATACTGCAACTGCAGAAAATTCAGAACCAACTACCTATGAACAAGCAACAACATGTGAAAAGTGGAGAAAGGCCATGAATGAGGAATATGATGCCTTAATCAAAAATGGGACATGGAGCCTAGTGGACCTACCAAGGGATAAAAATGTGTCTGGATGCAAGTGGACCTACATGATCAAGAGACGTGCCAATGGGAACATATCAAAATACAAGGCTAAACTTGTTACAAAGGGATACTCTCAACAATATGGTTTTGATTTTAATGAGACATTCTCACCAATTGTGAAACCCACCACCATTCGAGTTATATTATTCATTGCACTGCATAAACATTGGAAAATATGACAACTTGATGTTAACAATGCATTTTTAAATGGTGAATTACAAGAGGAAGTATATATGCAATAGCCAAATTGGTATGAATTCAACAAAGGTCAAGTATGCATACTCCATAAGGCTATATATGGTTTGAAACAAGCTTCAAGAACAAGGTATGAAAAACTTAAAGTCACTTTATTCAGAATGGGGTTTCAGTCTACCAAGGCAGATAACTTTTGCTATGCAAAAATCAGCAAGCAGTCCACCATATATATCTTAGTTTATGTTGATGACATATTAATCATAGGAGATCAAGACAATGAAATCACTAAGGTAATTTAACGCTTAGACTAAACTTTTTCCATCAAAGACCTAGGTGAATTAGACTACTTCCTATGCATACAAATCGAAAAAGGTCTAACATTGAATTGTTCTTATCTCAAAGGAAATGCATAAATGAAATACCGACGAAGGCAAAGATGGGCCAAGCCAAATCACTAAGTACGCCCATGGTTAGTAATCTGCAACTGTGTAGACATAAATGACATGTAATTAACAACATAAAGCAATACAGAAATGTAGTGGGATCTTTGGAGTACGTAACTATCACAAGACTTGTAATATTCTTCAGTGTAAACAAGGTGTATCAACATATGCAAAACACATTTAGTGAACATTGGAAGACTGCCAAATGTATTCTACGTTACTTAAAGGGAACACAACACTACGGTCTATCACTTAAAAACTGCAAAAGAATAAATATAGAAGCTTACTGTGATGCATATTGGGCAAATGACCCAGATGATCGAAGGTCGATCTTTGGTTATTGTGTATAGATCGGATCCAACCAGGTTTCTTGGTGCACTAAGAAGCAATAAACTATCTACAAATCCAGTACTGAAGTGGAGTACAAGGGCTATAGTGAGCTTTATAGCATAATTAATTCGATAGAAACCCTAATTAGGGAATTAGGGTTCGAGCTATTGAAGACACCATGATTTAGTGTGACAACTCCAGCGTCGCCTCACTATCAATGAACCCGATCCAACATTCAAGAACGAAGCACACGAAGTCGACTTACATTTCATTTGAGAAAGGACGGGATGAGGCAGACTGGTAGTAAACCTTGTTCCGGCCTACTACCAGAGAGCGGAAATCCTTACGAAGGCCCTCTCGTCGAAGAATTTTAATTGATTGAGAAGTGGTTCAAGGGTTACTGATGGCGGCGCAAGAGAAATCAAAGAGGGCAGCAAAACCTAGTTTTATTTTAGGGGGAATATTAAGGAACTATTTCTCAACATAGTGATATTTGATATGCGACTAGATTATCTCATGGATCATAAGTATTTTGGTTGTGGACCATTACGTTATATCTGTGTGTATATATTACACCAAGCCAATGTATCAATACTGTAACATTTCTATTTTGCAATAATAAAACCAATTTTGCATTGCAAAGCATTTTGGCCGTAAGGATATAATTGACCATAGAGCGTTGCTAAATTGATTATAACGTGAAACAGAGTAACAACATTAGTAAGTTACATTGTATATTACACTTTTAGGTTTAATGGAAATTATCGTGTAGTGTGATGATGCAGAAGCTCCTAGTAAGATCTTTATTGAACAATAAAAGATTGAAAAACCATGCAATGGTTATTATTGAAGTTGTAGCAATACACCACATAGCTTTATTTATTTAATGACCCGTAGATGAGAAAATTATATGATATACAACATCGGTGGGAGTGCAAATTCCAGGTTTGTCTAACTTAACATCCAGGTTATGGAGACATCTGCGTTAATATTTAGAAACCAAATCCATGGTTGATACGCCGGAGCTTCATTGTCCATGTTCTAATCCAATACAAAGGATTAATCCCATTATTTAAACTAATATAGCAACGCACAATATGCATGTTTGTATAACCGGACCAGAATTTTAATATTAATCTCCTTGTAGACACTATCAATAATTAAATAGAATTTAATTGATTAAATTTTCACATAACAAACTATTTTCATGTAGTTACCAACTAAGGATAATACTTGTAATTTAATTAACTAAAATTTGAATTTGGAGATTAGTTCCATTATTTGGTTTTGAAATTATTTACTAAGAGGACTGATATTATGAAAGTAAAATAACTAAGTTTAATAAAGATAAAATATGAGAAACTTACTATAAGAGTGATATACTAGGAAATAAAATGCTAATTGGAAAAGAACTGATTTTTTTAAATAGGACCGTGAATTCATTTTAAATTGAATATAATATAATTTGAATAGAAAAGAAAATATATTTTTATATTCACCTTTATGTTTGTTTGACCCAAAATTAAAATACCCAAGTCCATTTCTTACAATTTTCTTTCATCTTCATAAAGAACCTTTCCTATATCAACATATCTTCATCGAAAATAACTGAGACTAACTTCCACCTTTTCAAAAAAATAGAAAGTAAATTATATAAATTAAGTGAAATTCTCAAATTTAAGCATAAGGTTCTAAGCATCCTCGTACTTCTCTGGTATGAATCCGGTGTGGTGTAGTGGTGATAGGTGCTTGCATGTGAACGAAGAAGAAGAGGAGGATTGCAATTTTCTAGTGAGTTTTTACCCTCTTGAATTTTATGTTTAATCTCTATTTCCATTAGTTTGCACTCAAATCTGGATAACACTTTGTTATGCATATTACGTTGTGAGTGGTAGTAAAGGCCAGATAACATCCATATTTGATGATAAATCGAAAAAGTCATCGTTTGGCTTGAGGTTATGTCGACAAGTTGCACATCCGTCGGTCGACCATGGCAAGTCGATCGATGATGAAATTGGTGTTGTAAATGAATGAATATTTTATTCATGTCCTGAAATATGTATCATCCCACATCATAGTATGTAATAAATATTATACGGCTATATACTAAGATGTGAACATTATTATAGTTCCCATGAGACAAGAAATACATAAAAGAATAGGCAACCTTAGCACCACACCGCACGCGCACGCGCACATGTGCTCGTGTCCATTCCTGAACCCGAGCCCACACCCGCATTCGCGATGTGTGTGAATGGGCGTTTTAGGCGTATTAAATGTTGGATCTAGATTAACCCTAGAGGGGGGTGAATAGGGTTTATCCCAGTTTTTAACAGAATTAAAAATATAACGAGATATATAAATATATAATAAACAGATCACAGGCTGCAGTAGAAATAAAAAGTAGGAAAGAAATAACACACAGAGATACCCAGCTTCGCAAAATCCCGCCTACTGCTGCATTCCTAAGGTTTCTACTAGGTGTTATAAACAGATCCCGCATACAAGACCATGTACACTCGCAGCGCCTGCTCCTGTCCTAACCCTACGCTCAAAATCCTAGACTGGCCGATATCCCCTCGACCAGATTTTCCCGTATTACAAACCTATAACACGTAACCTAGTTTTTACAGACTCTAGAAAACTGTTCAAATGATGTACAACTCAAATTGAAAAACAATAAAAATAAAAAAAATAAAAGAAAAACCCTAGACAAAATAAAACAAAAGGAGATTAAGGATTAAAGGGTTATCCCCTTTGTTAAAACATGGCCGGCCACTTTGTAATTGTTTCACCCTTCACTTCATTTTTCCCATTCACTTTGCTCTGTGGAAATTAAAATGGCGGCTCCCTAGGGTTTTCCAAAAAATTCCCAAATCGATTTGATTGCTGAAGGATTGAAGTCGTGGTTCTCTGATCGCTCCAAAGCTTTGTGTTGCTTGTTCGATTGATTTTGATTCTCTACGATCGAAATCCTCTGTGAGTTCTCTGATTTATAAATGATTGCTCTGAATTTTCTGTTGTATGATTACGATCCTGCCTATGATGAAAATGGTGTGAATTATATAGGGTTAACACACCCTAGAACAACTCTGATTTCACGTAAAAGGCTCGACTGATTTCTGTTGATTGCGTTGCTTTCCCTTTCTGATTTGTTTCGATTTATATGAGTATGGAAAACTATTCAAAAAGATTTATTGTCCCTGTTTCAATTCGATTTCCTGTCCCTTGAATAAATGGAATCATTTCTGGGAAAAAATGATTTCTTGCTTAGTTTTCTGCCATGATATTCTCTTTTGCCTTGAGGGTTTTAAGGATTGCTTGAATGAGATTCCTGTGCATATTCAGTTGAACTTGCCAATTTTGCCTTTAAACAAAAACAATTTGATCTCCTGCCAAAAGAAAACATTTCTGGAAACATATTTAAAGGTTTTCTTAAAAACCAGATTGCTGGAAAAGGAACACTTGCCATATTTGTTTCATAACAAGTTCAATATTGGAAATCACTTAAAAAATGTCCAATAATGTTGTGATTAAAAACTGGGAAGAAATTGATTTGAGTTGTGGCTTCTTTGCATTTCCAAACATGTTAAAAAAAATGTTCTCTTGATTTCCTGTTTTAAAATGTTCTGACAAAAGATTTGGCCGAACTATATTGGATTTATTTGTTGAATGCTTGCCCAAGATTCATGCCATGAACCATGTTTTCAAACTGCTACATTGAAATCTGTCTTGAACATGAACACTTTGCTAATTTCACCATGCTGATCATGATGCTTATTCTCTTTGAGCTCAACTGCTTTCTCTGTACACCAATTTGATATCTGAAACACTTTGCTCGAACACTTGAGCATTTGGCTGTGTGCAGTCTTACTTGAATGTTTCTTCATAGCTGCATATTTTGTTGCTTTAGCTGCTCCAGTTGACTTGCTTCAATATCCTTCTTGTGATGTTGTTTTGTTTGTTCACTGAAACGTGTAGCTGCACCCACCATCTTTGCTTATATCTTGTATACTTCAATGCTACTTTTATCATGCTGAATCATGAACATCCTGTAGCTGCTTCTTCACTGTTTTGTGTGTGTGTGTCATCCATATAGACTTGTGTCACTTGTTGTTTTTGCTGCATCACATATATATATGAACTCGACCACTGAACTTTCTTGGTGTACATTGAGTTTGCTATGTTCTTGTTGTTGCATCACCTATGCATATATATGCATCAACTTAAATGTACACATACACCTTGCTGTGTTGAACATTTTGCTTTGTGTCTCAACAATGTTCATTTGGCCATGCTGACTTGATTCCTTGCTTGTACTAAGATATATGCCACTTGTGTTTCCACCATGCTGCATTCATTCATTTAATTGAGCTCGACCACTTGCTTCTATGAGCTGTTTGACCGAACTTGTTGCATCACAAAAACTTGATTTGAACTTGCTGTGCTTTACAAAAACTGATCACACATGCTCCATCTCCATATTTTATCATTTGACCATGTTTATGCAACCTAACTTCACTTGAAATGTAGTGTTGATTCACCATTTTGCTGTATGTATGCTTGGCAATAATTTTCATTGCTTTGACCATTGATTATGTTGTGTTGTTTCACTTTGGCAGTTCACTTTTGCTGTTGACATGTATTTGACTTTTTGCTTTCACTTATGTTGTCGCATGCTTGATCTTTGTCACCATTGTGCTCGACCACTTTCTGTTTTTGTTGTTTTTGGCTTTGCATGAGTATCCATTATTGCTTTGCTCGACACTTGGCTTTGTTGACTATGTTGCACTGAGTTGAGAAGGTCCACGTGGCTACTCCTCAGTTGCACACTGAATTGGCGTGGCAGTGCACACGTGTGTATATATATATACACGTGTGTATATGCAGCCATTCAGAAAATTTCATGTCCCTGTACATATACAAACTGTCTGCCTAGACACAGATAAATCAGATCAAGTCATGAAAAATGATGAGAAACACACCAGAAAACTGAGGCAAATAAAATTTTAAAAATAAAAATTTATATTCACATGAATTCAGTTTTATTCTTGTTGCAGTGTACTGTGTGTTTCTGTTTCATGTGACAGGTGATGATAACTGGACTGACTGTGAAGAGCTGTGAAGACTGAAGTTAGAAGATTGAAGATGGAAAAACAGAAGTAAAAAAAAATAGACATGCATATCTGTATATGAGTGAAAAAGAAATTGTATATATATGAAATCAAAGTGTCTGTATAGTCGAGTGTGAGTGTTGTAGTGAATATGAAAATGAATATAAATTGAAATATATATCAGTGATGTATTCGAATAGTGGAGTATAAAATTTGTACTTTTTGAATGTATGAAATAAAATATTTATATTTAAATAAAATACTGTTGAATATTTGAATTTATGCATAGTCGTATTCTATTTAAATTTAAATATTATATTCCTGTCTGTGATGTGAATATGAAACAGTACGATTACAAACACATTTGAAATAATATTTATTTGGTTGTTATCATCAAACAAAAATCATATAATTGTGTATATAACACCGTTATATACAACAATCTCCCCCTTTTGATGATGACAAACAAATAAGAGATTTTGAAACAAAATAAATATGTTTGACAGTGCATATTGAACTCCCCCTATTTATTAGCTCCTCCTACAGCAGAAAACTCCCCCTATAACTGTGCATGGGTGAAAAGTGAAAATTGAATAATAATAAATTTTCAAAATTAAAAATATTTATAAAATATTCACTCATAAATCAAAATCTCAATCCATTCTCCCCCTTTTTTTATCATCAAAAGGATACAGAATTTAAAATTTAGAAGAAAAATGACTAAAATATAATTTCAGCATAAGAGGAAGAACGATCATCATAAATCTCAATCAGTCAAACAAAAATCATAATAAACTGAGAACTAGTGGCATATTTCATATTGTAGAGCATGACTGATTTGTGATGAATTATATAATAATGAGGAGAGTTATAAAAAAATATGAATATTTCCTAATTATTTTCAAAAGAATTTTATAAATTGAAGCACAAAAACAATGATGGATTTGGACTACTATTATAATTTCAACTCAAGTGACAATATTGTATAATCTCAAATCCCAATGCCTATCAATCAACAAATCATAATACGTCATAAGATTTCAACACATTTCACAGATTAGAAAATGGATTGATAGGCTGGTTTTTATACAGAGAGGAGAATTACAAATTTATTTCAATTTATAGCACATTTTCCTTTTCATTTATTTTTTATTTAAGAGCACACTGACCACGCATAACCAGAGCTTGGATTTTTAAATGGGGTCAGTCGCAGCTTAAATTATAAGTTGTCTCATAACCATGCATGACCAAAGCTTGGATTTTTAAATGAGATTAGAGACACACTTATGCATTAATTATATTTATTATTTTCAGCTTTAAAAAGGCAAAACTCCTCGGTATACAAAACCAATATGGATGATAGAGATGTGGTAGGTACAGAGATGGACTGTGAAATAAATTTCTAGATTAATCATATTATGAAATATGCTCGACTGTACCGGGATTATTGAAAATTTTCAGTTATCACTAATTCTGAAAAATAATGTAGTCCCATTTCTATCACGAATATTTCCACTGTTTATTCAAAAATAATTTTATAAAATATTAAACTCTCCACATCAATATAAAATCATAACGGATGACAGAAGGATGATAGGTAATGAAGATGGTCGTGAAATAATTGCCAGTTCAAAGATATTATAATAAATGTTCAACCATCATGAAAATATAAATAAAATCTCCTCTTGTTGTGAAATATAATGTAGTCACAATTCATCACAATTTCAAAATCTGATAATTATTTTGATGAATTATAAATACAGTTCAACTTTGATATTGATTTCAATTTCTGAATGAATAATTAATAAATAATTCTAAAATTGAAAATCAATTACAAGAGGAATATGCTGATCTATACACGACAAGAGGGAAAATGTGTACAAGGCAAAAAGAGTGTGTAGATCTATACAAGGTGAAAATTAGAATCTAAGTACAAATGAGTGAGACAAATATAAGGCACTTCTGATACCACTTGGTGTCTCTATTAATGAGGATTTTAACATGACACTGGAGACAAACTATGATATCACAGACAACAGAAATTTAAAGCCCAAGCAGACAAATTTAGCACAGAGCAGCAGACATATCAAAAATAAACAGTTATCTAAGAACAGTATCAGAGCAGTACAAAGACAGTTTCCAAGCAGACGAGACAAGATGATGGTCACAAAAAACATTTCATGATCCCAGATTAAAAAATATACTTTTTTTAAATCATTTGAAGAAATGTGAAAGTATTAGGATTTAACGAATCAATCACACCAGGTTATATTTCAGATTCAAAATTATGTGTGAGATTCAATAAATCAATAATTTCAAATGATTTCAAACAAACATATATTCAAATCAAATAATCATGAAATAGTAAAGAGATTTAGGACCATTTTCTCAAAGAGTTTTTCCAAATTATTTCTGACATGCACAAGGAATTTTTCAGAATATTTACATGAAGTTTGAAGACATATTCATGATCCAAAAAAAATAAAAATTATTTATTTGAAATCACTTGAATGGATGTTGATCATGAGATACAATGAATCAATCACAGAGAATTAATAATTTCAGATCTGAGAGGTGTGTGAGATTCAACATATCAGAAATTTCAAATGATCTCAAACAAATAAAGATCTAGACCAGACGATCATGAATAACAGTGAACATCAAGGTATAAGCAATGATTCAAGACAGATCAAAAATGTCCAAGCCAATCTGAAAATTTCTGAAATTATCACAATTGATAAGTAACAGAGTGTACTGTAATGAGTATAATATTTTAAGCGTTCCCAAAATGAATTGGAAGAAACTCAAAACAGCATAAGTTTGTGAAATTTCATTAATTATTCAGATCTTCAAAAATTTAGAATTCAAAATAATAGTGTTCAAGATATGACATTATTGCTTCAACACTGTTAAGAATTCAAAAAAAAATAAACTTCAAAAAACAATTGCAGATAATTACAAATTTAAATTCAATATCTGGAAATGATTAAAACAAGAGAGTTTTTATCCGCAGAAAGCAAATTTCCAGAAAAACATAACTTCTGCAATTGGAAGTTAATGAAGCCCAAAAAAATATGGCAGTGATAAAATAAAAAATAAATAAAATAAATAGAAGAGATAGAAGGAGAAATAAACAAAAAATATTTACAAAGGTGAGTTTAGAGATCATACCAGAATCCAATGTAAATCAGAATCTCTAACTCAACGGTCTTGGCTAAGGAACTGTGAAGAATACAAAAATATAGAACAACTTGAAATCAATCTCTTTTTAGTAGAGTAGTTCCTCAACCTTCTTCGGTACCTAACAGTTGAGAGGATTGAGTGGTCTAACAAAATTATAAAAACCACTCGCAGTTGTATTCATTTGTTTTGGTACCCAAATCTGTTTGTATAACAACCCATTCGAATCTATCTTTGTGCCTCTAGGAACCCAAACTTGTTTAGTTTTTCCAAAAATCATTTTATTTCTTTTTGGGGTCCACAACTGTTCAACTGGATTGTTATCAAACCAATTCTTGTCTTGTTTGTGATTTAAAAACCTTTCGGAATTTTCATAATTCAAATTTTTAGAATGACCCGTCTTGAAGCAGTTTAAAGGATTTTTAAAATCATACGAGCTCAAAAAATCATTTCCTTTCCCAAAACCAATACCATTTTTATTTCCTGAAAATTGTTGATTTTTTAACAACATATTTAAAGATTTTTCTCCGTTAGATAATTTGATTAGAGTTAATTCAAGTTGTTGAATTTTAGATTTAAGGTCAGAATTTTCTTCCATTAGACTCGAACAATGATTAATGCTAATCTTCCTCTTTTCAGTATCTTTCTGTTTCAAAATCAAATTTTCATTTCCAAGGAACTTGATTTTGGTCTTGGATTCAAGAATCTCAGATTCAAAATTAATTTGTTTTTCAAATTCAACTTTCTTAAAAATTTCAATCTCTTTTTCAAGCTCATTTAAAATCAAATCACTTTTCAAAAAGCTTTCTTTTTCAGCAATTTCATGTTTGGAATTTTTGACGGCCTTAAAATTATTAAATTCTTTTTGCAAAGAATTGTTTGAATCTTTTAACTCAACCTCGTTATCTTTTAAAATCAAAATTTCCTCTTTAAGCCTTTGAATATTTTTATTGAGATGAACGACGTCAGTTTTCAATTTCAAACAACTATCACAGTTAGAACTTTCTAATTTAATGACATTTGTAACTTTTGATTCCAAACAGTTAATTTTGCTATATAACTCGTGATTTTTAGATTTTAAAGATTTATTTTTATGATGGAGTTTATCAACGATTTTTGTCAAATCAGTACACATATAAACCAAATCTTCATATGAGAAGCTTTCAGTTTAATTGTCTGTTGAGTCTCTATCATCTGATCTACTAGAATTTTCATCTGTTTCTTCTTCCGAACATAGATCCGAATCTGAGTTGATCTTCTTGGGTTTTGAGCTGTTGTTGTCAATTTTTCCATACCTCGAATTGAGTGTATTCCATATTTCCTGCGCAGTTAAACAATGGGAGATAAGGCCATACTGAACATCATCAATATGGGAATATAAGATATGTGTAGCATGATTATTAAAACATTTATCTTCCTTATCATAACCATTAATAACAACATCCCAACATTTAGAATTAATAGATTTCAAAAAGGATTCCATCTCTGACTTCCAATTTGAAAAATCTGAACCATTAAAAATAGATGGAATACGATTGGACTGACTCTCTATGGACTGACAACTAGAATGACCCATGACTCTAGAGGTAAAGAAATAACCTGGCTCTGATACCACTTGTTGGATCTAGATTAACCCTAGGGGGGTGATTAGGGTTTATCACAGTTTTTAACAGAATTAAAAATCTAACGAGATATATATATAATAAAAAGATCACAGGCTGCAGTAGAAATAAAAAGCAGAAAAGAAATAACACACAGAGATACCCAGCTTCGGCAAAATCTTGCCTACTGCTGCATTCCTAAGGTTTCTACTAGGTGTTATAAGCAGATCCCGCATACAAGACCATGTACACTCGCAGCGCCTGCTCCTGTCCTAACCCTACGCTCAAAACCCTAGACTGGCCGATATCCCCTCGACCAGATTTTCCCATGTTACAAACCCGTAACACGTAACCTAGTTTTTACAGACTCTAGAAAACTGTTCAGACGATGTACAACTCAAATTGAAAAATAATAAAAATAAAAGAAAAACCCTAGACAAAATAAAAAAAAGGAGATTAAGGATTAAAGGGTTATCCCCTTTGTTAAAACATGGCCGGCCACTTTGTAATTGTTTCACCCTTCACTACATTTGTCTCGTTCACTTTGCTCTGTGGAAATTAAAATGGCGGCTCCCTAGGATTTTCCCAAAAATTCCCAAATCGATTTGATTGCTGAAGGATTGAAGTCGTGGTTCTCTGATCGCTCCAAAGCTTTGTGTTGCTTGCTCGATTGATTTTGATTCTCTGCGATCGAAATCCTCTGTGAGTTTTCTGATTTATAAATGATTGCTCTAAATTTTCTGTTGTACGATTTCGATCCTGCCTATGATGAAAATGGTGTGAATTATATAGGGTTAACACACACTAGAACAACTCTGATTTCACGTAAAAGGCTCGACTGATTTGTGTTGATTGCGTTGCTTTCCCTTTCTGATTTGGTTCGATTTATATGAGTATGGAAAACTGTTCAAAGAGATTTATTGTCCCTGTTTCAATTCTATTTCCTGTCCCTTGAATAAATGGAATCATTTCTGGAAAAAAATGATTTCTTGCTTAGTATTCCGCCATGATTTCCTCTTTTGCCTTGAGGGTTTTAAGAGCCTTGATTGCTTGAATGAGATTCCTGTGCATATTCAGTTGAACTTGCCAATTTTGCCTTTAAACAAAAATGATTTGATCTCCTGCCAAAAGAAAACATATCTGGAAACATATTTAAAGGTTTTCTTAAAAACCAGATTGCTGGAAAAGGAACACTTGCTATATTTGTTTCATAACATATTCAATATTGGAAATCACTTAAAAAATGTCCAATAATGTTGTGATTAAAAACTGGGAAGAAATTGATTTGAGTTGTGGCTTCTTTGCATTTCCAAACATGTTAAAAAAAATGTTCTCTTGATTTCCTGTTTTAAAATGTTCTGACAAAAGATTTGGCCGAACTATATTGGATTTATTTGTTGAATGCTTGCCCAAGATTCATGCCATGAACCATGTTTTCAAACTGCTACATTGAAATCTGTCTTGAACATGAACACTTTGCTAATTTCACCATGCTGATCATGATGCTTATTCTCTTTGAGCTCAACTGCTTGCTGTGTACACCAATTTGATATCTGAAACACTTTGCTCGAACACTTGAGCATTTGGTTGTGTGCAGTCTTACTTGAATGTTTCTTCATAGCTGCATATTTTGTTGCTCTAGCTGCTCCAGTTGACTTGCTTCAATATCCTTCTTGTGATGTTGTTTTGTTTGTTCACTGAAACGTGTAGCTGCACCTACCATCTTTGCTTATATCATGTATACTTCAATGCTACTTTTATCATGCTGAATCATGAACATCCTATAGCTGCTTCCTCACCAGTTTGTGTGTGTGTGTGTCATCCATATAGACTTGTGTCACTTGTTGTTTTTGCTGCATCGCATATATATATATGAACTCGACCACTGAACTTTCTTGGTGTACATTGAGTTTGCTATGTTCTTGTTGTTGCATCACCTATGCATATATATACATCCATTTAAATGTACACATACACCTTGCTGTGTTGAACATTTTGCTTTGTGTCTCAACAATGTTCATTTGGCCATGCTGACTTGATTCCTTGCTTGTACTAAGATATATGCCACTTGTGTTTCCACCATGCTGCATTCATTCATTTAATTGAGCTCGACCACTTGCTTCTATGAGCTGTTTGACCGAACTTGTTGCATCACAAATACTTGATTTGAACTTGTTGTGCTTTACAAAAACTGATCACACATGCTCCATCTCCATATTTTATCATTTGACCATGTTTATGCAACCTAACTTCACTTGAAATGTAGTGTTGATTCACCATTTTGCTGTATGTATGCTTGGCAATAATTTTCATTGCTTTGACCATTGATTATGTTGTGTTGTTTCACTTTGGCAGTTCACTTTTGTTGTTGACATGTATTTGACCTTTTGCTTTCACTTATGTTGTTGCATGCTTGATCTTTGTCACCATTGTGCTCGACCACTTTCTGTTTTTGCTGTTTTTGGCTTTGCATGAGTATCCATTATTGCTTTGCTCGACACTTGGCTTTGTTGACTATGTTGCACAGAGTTGAGAAGGTCCACGTGGCTATTCCTCAGTTGCACATTGAATTGGCGTGGAAGTTCACACGTGTGTGTGTATATATATATACACGTGTGTATATGCAGCCATTCAGAAAATTTCCTGTCCCTGTACATATACAAACTGTCTGCCTAGACACAGATAAATCAGATCAAGTCATGAAAAATGATGAGAAACACACCAGAAAACTGAGGCAAATAAAATTTTAAAAATAAAAATTTATATTCACATGAATTCAGTTTTATTCTTGTTGCAGTGTACTGTGTGTTTCTGTTTCATGTGACAGGTGATGATTACTGGACTGACTGTGAAGAGCTGTGAAGAATGAAGTTAGAAGATTGAAGATGGAAAAACAGAAGACAAAAAAAATAGACATGCATATCTGTATATGAGTGAAAAAGAAATTGTATATATATAAAATGAAAGTGTCTATATAGTCGAGTGTGAGTGTTGTAGTGAATATGAAAATGAATATAAATTGAAATATATATCAGTGATGTATTTGAATAGTGGAGTATAAAATTTGTACTGTTTGAATGTATGAAATAAAATATTTATATTTAAATAAAATACTGTTGAATATTTGAATTCGTGCATAGTCGTATTTTATTTAAATTTAAATATTATATTCCTGTCTGTGATGTGAATATGAAACAGTACGATTACAAACACATTTGAAATAAAATTTATTTGGTTGTTATCATCAAACAAAAATCATATAATTGTGTATACAACACCGTTATATACAACATTAGAGGAAATTGATACTTAGCATATCACGGGTGGCAATGGTAATCGGCTGGGTTAAATATTCATACCAGACAAATTTTTCCGTTGAAATTTAAAAGGAAACTATAATAAAACGGTCGCATCACTTGGTCAAAGGGTCGCTTCACTTTTCCAAGCGTTGCTACCACCTTTCGGCCAGCCACATCTATATGTAGGACAAAGCGGACAAAATACAAACAACAATTTCTCTGAAATCTTCTCTTCTTCTTCCTCCTTAATCTCTGTTCTTAATTACTCTCTTGAGTTCATCAGGTTTTGCATATTCCAGCGCAGTTTTACATAACAGTCTATTTTATCTTGGAATCCAGTTGCTCGTCAGCCTTCTACACCATAGAGGGAGCAATATTGTTTTAAGAAAACTATTTGCAAACAATTTTATGAAATATAAATTGTACTGATTCTCTATAACAGGATTTCACAAAGTATTTGCAAATAAGTTTAAGCAAAGTATTGAAACTGGTTTACATTACGTAATCAAACATCGTTTTCGCGAACTATTTGCAAACAGTTTTCTAAAATATATACTGACATAGTTTTTTGCAAACTCTTTACAAACTATTTTTCTGTTGCATAACTGGCTTTGTTCGTTTTGCAAAATTTTTGCAAATATTTTTCTACAACGTATTTGCAATAGTTATGTTGCATAATTACTGGTTTTTCCTAACAATCTTGAAAAAATATTTTATAAGTATTAATATGTCACTGGCTTGAGTCATTGTATTACAGATAATGGCTCGAGTCAGTAACACGTCGGCAACAAAGCCATATATGGTCACCATTGAGAATAGGGCAATGGTTGCAGCAACTAGTGTCACTTTATCGCATGGTGAGAGGCCAGAAAAATTCACTGGAGTAGATTTCAAGAGCCAGCAATAGAAAATGTTGTTCTACTTAACAACTCTAAACTTTGCAGAGTATCTTAGTGATGATGCTCCAGAAGTAAACGAACTGGAGCCTGATGGAATGAAAGTCAAAGCATTCAACCTTTGGAAAAATTCGAACTTTATATGCAAAAACTACGTATTAAATGGACTGGATAACAATCTGTATAATGTGTACTGCACAATGAAGACACCAAAGCAATTATGGGCTTCATTGGATAAAAAGTATAAAACGGAGGATGTTGGATTGAAGAAATTCATTATCGGAAAGTTCCTTAATTTCAAAATGATAGATGCCAAAACTATTATCAGTCAAATCCAGGAGTTGTAAGTGATAATTCATGAAATCCATGATGAAGGAATGTTATTAAGCGAGTCTTTTCAAGTTGCTAATGCCATCGAAAATCAGCCTCCATCATGGAAAGATTTCTAAAATTATCTGAAGCACAAACACAAGGAACTAACAATGGAAGATCTTGTCATTCGACTTAGGATCAAAGAGGACAATCGGTAATCTGAAAAGAAATCAACCAATGCAATAGTGGCAAAGGCAAATGTGGTCGAGGCTGAGAAGAACAACAAGCGTAAATGGGAACAAAACCCAAATGCAAAGAAATTCAAAGGTTCCAGTCACAACTGCGGGAAGAAAGGACATAAATCAAGTGAATGTCGAGGTCCTAGAAAGAAGAGAGAACAAGAAAATAATTATGAAAGTGAGAAATTCTCTAATTAAATTTCAAAAACAAAATTGTCTTTATTAATTTCTGAATGCAACTTGATTGGCAATACCAAGGAATGGTTTATGGACACGGGTGCCATAAGACATATCTACGCTAACAGGTGGATGTTTTCAAACGGCAAAACAATGACACAATGAACAGTTGTTTATGGGAAACACCTCCACATCAAAAGTTCAAGGAAAAGGCAAAATCATTTTGAAAATGACCTCTGGAAAAGAGCTTACACTTAATGATGTCCTACACGTCCCAGATATTCGAAAGAATTTGGTTTTTGGCTCACTTCTTAGCAAAAATGGCTTTAAGTTGGTTTTTCTCTCTAATAACTTCGTTCAATCAAAGAATGAAGTTTATGTAGGAAAAGGATATGTGAGCGATGGATTGTTTAAAATGAATGTAATGACCGTTGTACCAAAGGACTGTTATAATATAACCGATTCTTCTATTTATATCGCTGATTCTTCTAGTATATGACATGCTAGGTTAGGCCACATTAATTTTGATACATTAGGAAAAATGATTAACCTAGATTTATACCTAAGTTTTCAATAAATTCAAGATATAAGCGTGAAATATGTGCCGAGGAAAAAATGTCCAGGACTTCCTTTCACCATATCGAAAGGAATACTGATCCTTTATGACCTAAAAATGTGTCAGTCTCGTGAAGGGAAAAGATATTTCATAGCCTTCATAGATGACTATACTCAGTACTGCTATGTGTACCTATTGAGACGTAAAGATAAGGCATTTGAAATATTTTAGCAATATAAGGCAGAAGTTGAAAATCAAATAAACAAGAAAATAAAAGCCTTAAGAAGTGATAGGGGAGGTGAATATGAATTTCCATTCGAGGAATTCTGTACGCAAAATGGCATAATCCACCAAACAACGATGCCATATTCCCCTCAATCGAACATATAGTAGAACGGGAAAATCGTACTCTTAAAGAAATGATGAATGCTATACTCATCAATTATGGTCTACCGGATTACTTCCGGGGAGAAGCTATACTTTCTGCTAATAACATTTTGAATAAAGTTTCTTAGAAGAAAACTTCAAAGTCTCCACATGAGCTACGGAAAAATAAACCACCATCCTACAAATACTTAAAAGCATGGGTGTGTTTTGCGAATGTGGAGGTACCTAAACCAAATAAGATCAAAATTGGACCAAAGAAGGTTTATAACAGGTTTTCACAAAGCCTTTGCAAATAGGTTTATGCGAAGTATTCGCACTGGTTTACATTTCATAATCAAACATCGTTTTCGAAAATTATTTGCAAACCGTTTTCTAAAATATAATTTGATATAGTTTTTTGCAAATTGTTTTTCTGTTGCATAACTGGCTTTGTTCGGTTTGCAAAATCTTTGTAAATGTTTTTTTGCAACGTACTTGCAACAGTTGTGTTGCACAAATTACTGGTTTTCCCTAACACTTGGGTCGACCGTTAACCCAACTTCTTTCTTGTTTTCAGTGTGATGTATTATGTATATTTGCATATCCATGACCATGTATGCATGCTTCTTTGGCTGCGTATGAGTGAGTGTGCAGCGTGCATCAGTGGGTGCTTAAGTTTGCAACAACATGTGCATGCAGTTTGTGTATATGTGTATTTCTGTGTGTTTGTTTGTGACTACAACTATGTTGTGTATGAACTTCTGTATTGGCTGTGTAAGTGTGTTCTAGAGTGGTGTATTAATGTGTTGTGCAATCCTGTGTTGTCTACGTGTTATATGTGATTGTGTGTTTGTGTTGATGCGTGGTATGCACATGTGTGAAGTATGTTGTGGGTGAATTTCCAGTATGTGTGTATTGTCTATGCGCATTTATGGGGATTGCATGGCTTTGTACTATGTCGTATGTGTGTTAATGAGTTCCCTATATGTGTTCATTTGTGCGTGTCAAATTGTTGCGTGCATATATAATATTTGGCTGGGAAGAGTGCAGATCGATTACACAAATAAAAAGTGGTAACATAGACTTATATTTACCGATAGGATAATTTAACATGAATATGAAAGTTAATTGTATGTTTATGTAGTATCGGTGTGGATAAAACAGAAATGTAAATGATTTTATTTCTCTAACTTTGTCTTTGAACATAATAATTGATAATAATGTTACATTGTGTGCTATGCCTTTATATATACATGGCATTAGCGATGTTAGCTAAATAATACTTAGCCCAGTAGAATAATTATAATACGATGGGCCTTGAGCTGCTACTCTCATTTACATATATACTTTGTCTCGTAAGATATAACCGGCTTTAACACTCCCCTTCAAACCAAGCTAGGGTTAGGGTTCCTCTTCCCCTTTTCTTCTTCGTCGCTAATTATTTGCAGCTCTCCTCTAAAACGATGCTGAAAGTGCTTTGGTAAATACATCTACTCATTGAAAAAATGATGGGATATGTCTTACTTTTAGCTTTCCTTTATCAATCTGCTCGCGCACAAAGTACAAATCGATTTCAGTGTGCTTCGTGCATGAGCGTTGAATCTTAATTGGCTGATAGAGAGAATGTACTCAAGTTGTTGCACCAGATTACAGGTTTTTGCTTTTGATTGATTTTGAGTTACTGATCTACATCAGCTCCGTTGTTGTACTGGCAATTGATTTGTACTTGGCCTCCAAACTTGAGCGAGATACTGTGGCTTGCTTCTTCAAGCACCAGGAGATTGAGTTTTGCCCCATGTATACACAGTACCCACACATGGATCTTCGATCACCTGAACCGGAGGCCCAGTCTGCATCACTATAAGTTTGGATTTTTACACTTTTGCTCGATTTTAGAAATAACCCATAGTCTTGAGTTCCTTTCAGATATCTTAAAATGTATTTGACTACTTTCCAATGTTCATTTAATGGGTTTTGTATGAATTGACATACCTTATTCAAACTGTAACATAGTTTTGGTCTTGTGGCAATAACATACTGAAGAGCACCCACAATGCTTCTATACAACTTAAAATTATCAATGACTTCTCCATTGTGTTTAAACAAGTGTAGGTTACTCGTCATTGGTGTAGGCAGAGGTTAGCTTTACCATGTTAGCACGCATCAATATTTCTGTAATATACTTCTTTTGCGATAAAAAAATCTCTGAAGTAGATAAATATTCAACTGGATACCAATAAAGTAATTCACGACCCCTAAATCTTCAATTTTAAATGTTTTATTGAGATAATTAGTGATGTTGTTAATCACATTCGTTTGCCTATTATGAATGTGTCATCCATGTATACAAGTATATATATGGTTGCATTGCCTCTCATTCTTGTGTACAGAGAACAATTTGGCTTTGTCAAAGTGAAACCCATACCAATGAATGTTATTTGAAGCTTATCATACCAAACTTTTGAAGCATGCTTCAACCAATATATGGCTTTGTGTAGCTTGTAAACAAAACCCTTGTTTTCTGCCTTGCATACCCTATAGGTTGTTGCATACATACATCTTCTTGTGTTTCACCATTCAAAAATGCATTATACACATCTAATTGCCTTATCTTCCAATGATTGTTCAACGAAATAGTCATTATTATTCGGATATTTGTAGGCTTCACAACTGGTGAAAACGTTTTATTAAAATCAAAATCATACTGTTGAGTATATTCCTAGGCCACATGTCTTGCTTTATACTTAGATATACTTCCGTCTAAATTTTTCTTTAACTTATAAGCCCATCTGCAGCTTATGATGTTTTTGTGTAGGTGGTGAGACTAAACTCCAAGTCTTATTCTTGACTAAGCTTTGTATTCTTCATTCATTGCATTTTTTCACTTATCGTTACTGATAGCCTCTTCTTAAGTGATAGGTTCTTTGTGGTTAAGTGATGCCATATATGCATTGGGTTTGAAAATACCAAATTTAGCTCTTATCATCATGTTATGAAGATTATTATCTTTTGTCTGAATATGATCAGAATCTCTATTTCTTGTAGTTGTTTCCCTGTCACCATTACATGTCTGATCACTCTGATTAGCATTATCATTGCCATCATATTGAGTTGTATCATTGCATTCATCTGTAATATCTTGATTATAGTGTGACACTGCATCATTATGTAAATCATCTGAAATGTAATTTGATTTAGTGCTAGCAACTATATGAGTGCGATTTGGTTCCTCATGTTGCATCCCTATGTACTTGTAATTATGCTAGTCTGTTAACACCACCGGTAGTTGCATGATGTTTGTTGATTTAAGATCTCTATTTGTGGTTTTGATATTCTTTTATACAAAAAGAAAAACATGCTCATTAAACTCAACATGCCTTGAAACATAAACTCTACCATTACTATCCAAGCATATTCTTTTTGGTTACTTGGGTATCCTAAAAAGGTGCATGGTGTAGACCTTAGGATGAGTTTATGTTGATTGTAAGGTCTGAGGCAGGGGAAGCACAGACATCCAAATGTTTTCAAAATATTATTATCTGGTTTGATTCCAAACAACCTTTCATGTGGACATATGTCCTTCAAAACTTTAGTAGGCATCCTATTTATCAGGAAAGCTGATGTGGCAAATGCCTCTACCCAAAATTTAAGTGGTAGAGATGCTTCTGACATCAATGTTAATCTCGTTTCTACTCTATGTCTGTGCTTGCTCTCCATAAGCCTATTTTGCTCAGATGTGCGGGGACAAGTGGTTTTTATGAACAATACCATTGCCATTAAGGTATTTCTTTAATGGTTTAAATTCACCCCCACCATCTGTTTGAAACATCTTTACAATACGTTTTTTTTTCTGCTAGTCTAATAAACTATGCTGTTGAATTGAATAATTCTGATTTTGACTTGAGAAAAATATCCAAGTAAATCAACTATAAGCATTCACAAAGGATAGATAGTACATGTATCCCTGATCAGTTTTAAATGAAAATGGCCTACATAAATCTACTGCAACTAGTTCAAGTGGGTTACTAAACATAGTTTCTAATTCAAAAAAGGAACTTTATGGCTTTTGCCTATTTGATAATGAGAACATATATAAGAATTAGGTAACTTCTCAACCGGAATTTCATTATCTGCAATATTTCTTTACAATCTTAATACTGGGATGGCCAAGTTTTCTGATCCAAATATCAAATACATTTTCATTATTTTTAGCATTAAATTAAATGTTATAATAGTGATACCCAGTCCTAGTGCCATTTTTGGTCTTGAAATTGCTGAATATGTATAGTCCATTATCCATTTCACCCTGTAACCGCACATTATTATCATTAGGTCCTTAGCTAAAAGAATTTTGGGTGGAACTCAAAGTATACGTGATTATCATTGGCAAAGTTGTGATACACTCGATAAATTCTTCTTTATTCTAAGAACACTTAATAAATTATTAAGATAAAGTTGTCTCTTAACAATAATGTAACGACTACCAATATGGCATATTCTTATTGTTTCACCATTTCCCAGTTGTATAGCTTATGTACTTGAGTAGCTTTTATTACCAAGATTGAAATTTTGTATGTTGTTAGTCACATGATTTCACCTGAATCTTGGTACCATTCATCAATGTCAATGTCATCTTCTTAGGTTGAATCATCAGTGTTACTTGTCTATCCTCTACCATTATTTGAACTGCTCCTCTGTTGGTTTAGTTGGGTCATGTTAACACTTGACCTGACTTGATTTGTTTGATTCTATCTTGCCACATTAAACTCAGAGTCAAATCTGAAATAACAACGACTTCTCACATAACCATATTTTTCACATATAAGGCATTTAACCCTATTACAGCCATTCCATCTCCCTTTGACTCTACCTCTTTGAGGCTGGTTACCTTTGTGCATTTTCATTTCTTGATTGCTGCTCTTCCCTAGATTGTTCCTTGGTTGATTCTTATTTCTTAATGCTGAGGCACAATTGATTGAGTAATTTATTTGTGTCATTTTCTTTTGTTCTACCCTTCCCTCATCGACTACAAGAGTTGAATGTACACGCTGTATGTCTGGAATGGTTCTCGGTGAAGTAAAAAACATGACTACAAATTCTTAATCATCATCCAATCCTCCTTTTATATAACACACTTGTTCACTTTCTGATACTTTGTAGTCTGTAGCACCAAGTATGTCACAAAAGTCTTGATTTTATTCAAATATTCACTCACTATAAGATTGTCTTTTTTGATGTTTTGAAGCTGAATTTGGTAATGCATAATTATTGAAGCTGATTGAGCATTGAATATTTGTTCTGTAGCAATCCAAATTTCATAAGACGTCGTACTTCCAACAATTTGTGATAGTAGATTTGAACTTATTGAGGAAATTAGCCAGGATGCAAGTAAACAGTCTTGCTTTTGATGCATTATATAATCGTGATTGCTAATGATATTTCCATCTCTGTCTGTTGTCATAGCAGGTTGAACTATAATTGTGCTTCTGATAAAATTTTGGAGGGCATATCTAACAACCCAAATTTTGACAAACCGATTTTTTTTTATACAAAAATTCCAATCTATCGAAACTCAGGTCAGCTTGTTTGGTATCCTATAGAAAAGACAGAGATAAGAAATATATCAGAGCTCAGTAAACATCTCACAGCAGAATGGATAAAATATAGCCTTACCGAAGTAATAATACGGTCTAACCAGTATCTAAAGTTATCATATCTCTGCCACAAATCTAACATGCGAGTATGTTTGAGGATGGGGTCAAAATACAAAGTTCTGGTGACTGGAAAAATTATATATTCTGAAATAACCCTACATACACCGTTCAATTATGTTTCCTTATTTATTAGGTTACTTAGGTTAACAACACTCAAGGCTCTACACTCACATCGTGCCAATCTACTTCCCAGTTGATTAACCTAATATGGTATATATGTAGCTATACCCCCCATCTTAATGTACTCATCATAGTACCCTCCTCGTACGGTCTCCACCGTCATGCCAACGACGTATAGAAATTCATGTTACTACGCTACGTTTCCGAACAAAACCACCATCGCTATGCCACACAAGCATACATATTGGCGTATCCGAACTCCTCGGTTGAATCAAGCCTCAACACAGAGTAATGCCTTCCCGTCTATGATACACCCCCTAGTGCGTGTATCTAGTCCCTCATACGAATGTGTTTCCTACTGTACACCGAGTTCCATAATAGGGTTGCATCTAAATGCACGGAACTCGATCGAGAGCTTTCCATATCTATAAAGGTCCGCCCAAAAAGGCTTACAATACTGATATCCAGAATATGGTCTGCATTTTCCTGGTGGCTATTGTCCCACCTAACGCCTCCCTCAACTAGTGAAAGACTACACTAAGAGCTAAGTGACGTGCCCTTAGCAAGCAATCTAATATCCAATTTGGCGTGTCCCTTAACCAACATCTCGATAGTGAAAGATCGACGGTCTCTTGGTTTAGCTCTAGTCTTTCTACATCTCACTGACTACCAATGACAGGTACCCAGCGATTACTATCTTATATTGGTCCTGACTCATCCTCTTTCCGAGGTAATCGCTGAATTACTGATGCCATCCACCTTCTGACTACCAAGCTATAGTTGTAGTCAAGGTATACTCACCAGGTAGTACCATGTAGACCAAGCCTCTGCGAGTATAGCCTGAGCACGCACCGCAACAGAGGACAACCACGGAGTACCCTATCGCGTCCCTTAAAAGTCATGTGCTTCCCTACAGTTCCGTAGAGAAATCAAGAAGAATAACCAAACAGAATAATCAGATGGACGTTCTCCTCCCATGCCTCAAGGCACCTCGAAGATTTACCCCATTGGGTTCTTCACCTTCGTACATGCGTACTGGTCCAAGCGCATCGCACAAACATGTTATTAGACCTTATGTCTATTCTTTTAATCCCGCACTTGCTTTATCTTATTAGATTGCTAATTAACTTGATTATACACAAATTCACTTTTATTCGAGTTACTCGGTTTTGCTTGAGCCTCTTATATCTCACTAGAACGAACCCCTTTCAAGATTAGCTTATTAATTAGACAAGTTTAATTTAATCATGTTTTAGGTTCATTAATAAGCCCAGTGATATAACATGTTATTCCTTAAGTTGTAATTAATAAAAGTAATCTACAACCCCTTTTTCCATGTATTGTAATTAACGAAGGTAATCTACAACCCCTTTTTTTTCATGTCGTTTACTATCCAATTACATGTTTAAAAGTTCAATAACATATTTTACTTAGTTTATAATTAATTATATCATTTCCCAATCCTCATGTTTTCTTATGACATTCTACTTAATATATAATTAAGTACGACTTATTTCATTTTATAAGTCTTCTTTATTCTTTCTTATTTAATCATAACCTTGACTTACACTGTAATCACAACATATTGTTGTCGTTTACTTATTAACATAGTTCTTTTAACTAAGATTTATTAATAATTTCTCTTTGCCATTTATTATAATCGATGTTATAATTCCGCTTGTCCCTAGGAAAAGCCTACCTATTATATTACCTTCTCATTCATATAATTAATTATAATAGGTTATATTCCCCGTTCATCATATTTTCCTTTGGTCCTTTAACATTAACCAAGCTTTTACAATTATAACATCCATTTAATTATCACCTTGTATATTTTCAATATTTCGGGAAAATATTTCACACACCTCATTAGATTGATTAGTGGAAAGATATAAAGATCCATTTCCATAACGCACATAAATCAAGATCTTTAGTTGCAAGCTATTCCTTTTATTTTTGTCTTGGACATACATATATCTTTTTATTCGATTAGTGTGCCATACGGTAAAGAATCTCTATTTCACACTAATCCCTTTTTCCTTTCTTTTCTTGCAACTATGTTCTTAGTAATTTTATCATTATTGAAATGTATCAATTTTTTCCAAATCCAACTAACCCAGTCCACTACTAATTTCCCTTTTTATTTTCTAAGTTAGATGTTATTTACCATTTCGAAATCACTGTAAATTTTCCATACAAATTAGGCAAGTCTATTCTTTTTTCCATTATTCCCAATTTCACTGTAATTTGATTTACAATATATCCAATTTGTCATTAAACATCATTTTTAGAAACATATTCACGTCTACTATAAATACCTACTATAAATACCACAATTTTAGTGTTACGGTAATTCTTAAACTATGTAGAAGATTAATCAAAAATTACAACAACAACATTCTCAACTTATTTCAAATAGTATTCAAAACAATTACCACAAATTACATTTTTTTAACATGTTAAGAATAACGGGGAATGTAAATGGTAAACATACTATTATCCGAAAGATATAATTCTAAATCCAGTCACTTGATAGTTTTTCAATCCTTGAATCTGATTCAGATCTGTGATTTCGTGGTTTAACTAACTCAATCTAGTATTAAAACAACCACAGAATTACAAATTTGATACTAAAAGAATAGGGAAAGAAGGAAAGAAAGCTAAATAAATTAGATTCACAGGACTTACCTCACGTTGATCAGAAATCTGAACACTTATGCTGTAGATTTACATGCTTTATCTTCAAATCTTAAATCAGAACCCCTTAAAAGCTAATATTATAATCTCTGGAAGATTTGGAGAAGAAAGAAAATGGCAGTGCCTTGGCAGTGTCTCAGAAAACATGAGTTTGAAGTTTGGCCCTGCTAGTCTATTTATAGGTGTACAAGAAATTCTGGTCCATCGGATATGATAGTATATAATCTGAACAACATAAATCAGAAAAATACGTTATAGACCAGAGCATATATGGCTCGGGTAAGTCGACCCCTAGGTCGATCCACATTAGAGGTGGGTCGACCATAATGTCGATCTATGTGAAGCCTGGGTCGACCCAGCTTCTGGGTCATTAACGTGTTTACCACCGACTTTAAATTTGTGATAAACTTTAATTTAGCGTTTAGTTTATTGCCAAATATTAGTTATCTAAATTATTATTTTTCACTTATGACACCATTTAATTTCAAATTTTGAATTTGTATGTGTATATATATGCATACAACTTTTTATTTCTTCATTCTTTAATAGATTTCCCATACGGACTTTGTTTTGAGCAAGTCATATATCAAACCGAATCAGAAAATTGCCATGACACAATGGTATATGTTTCGATCTAAATTCGAAAACTATAAATTATCGATATTTTTCTTTAATATTTATATAAAATATGGGGTGTTACATTCTCCCGCTCTTACGAAATTTCTTCCCTGAAATTTGGTAAGGGGAAAATTAAGTAATTCCTTGCATAATTTACAACCATCATGTGTACATCCAATTTTGCAACCGTTTGTGCACTAGTATATAGTGTAATATAACATAATAATACATAAATGAAATGAATGCCTAAGCGGTACCTCTTATATGAATGCAAATTTTCATGAAAATCTTTTCGAAAATATGGTGCACACATACTAAATATACTGGCAATTTCTATTTGAACGTAATATTTTGAAAATCAATATACTTTTTCATCCAATTTTTCCTATACCCTTACAAAGAAAGAGCGAAGTTCATTCTATTTTTGCATCCAAACCCTACTAACCAACTTTAAATTTTTGCGAATTACAAAAAAAAAGTCTAATTCTTCGAATTCGATTTCTTATGTTACAAAAAGGTAGAAAACGAAAATCTTCACATCTTCCGTTTTTCTTTTATGTACCTTGTTTTTATCTATACTTGGATTTTATGCAACTATTATGTAAAGATTTCCTATCTTTCTACCCAATCATAGTTTACATTAGAAACTTTCCTTTATTATAAATTTTATTTTCCAACTTTCTTTGAAAAAACACAATTATTTTCTCTCGAAATTTTCCATTTATCTTCATTTGTCATATTTGTTGCTTTATTCGGATTTTTTGTTTTCTTTTAGTTATGTCATCACCTTTTTCCTTAGCTTATTTAATTTAACCCACCGATCTAAAATAAGTTTTAAATAAGCCTTCTAATTCTTTCAAAACTAAAATAAGAAAACAAGCACACTACACAACTACTACCAAGGGCTAAGAATCCTAGGGCCAAGTCCCCGCTGACAAAGAAAAGTCCGAACCATAGGATTTAAACAACTCGCTTGCCCTCTACCATCTACTTGTCACAACTAGTCCTTGTTGTGTATTAACCGTCTTTTCCAAGCAAAAAATCTAGGCTCTACAGTGCTTACGCACTATACGGGAATATATTATTATTTCAAAATTATTCTTGCTATTTATTATATAGTCTCGAATATTTTCCCTGTTTTTCCTAGGTACTAATCCTTACTTACACCATGATTTAAAAACGTGGTTTGGCGTCATCATTTCATTTTCCTTCAAAAATTAAGAGCCTCAAAACATTATTTTTCTTCATAAAAACCTTTTTTTACCAAACCATAAAAATGTGACAACTCAAAAAAAAAAATCATACAATCTTTTCTCTTCTATTTTTTTTTCAAATCATTAATACTGGACTAGACAAGGACAACTATTTCACAATCGCTCATTTTTTTCTATGTCAGTTCACTTACTTACAACAATGTGTTAATTTCTAAACTTATCCCAACATCTACTCTATTCTATATTTTTACAACTTATTTTGTCTACCCACCAAGGTTAATGCCAAAACAATTACAAAAAATTATTGTTAAAAGAACAGATATTTTCAAAATTTTCCTTAGCGAAAATTTTTGTTTTTGACAAAATGCAATCTTTGTTATGTTTAGTTATTTAATTCTTTCATGCTTTAAAACTAGCAAGTTATACATGCTCTATAATGTACACATTTTTCTAAAAGAATTCATTTTAGACAAAAAATTCGTAAGAAATCACCGTTTCCAAAATATACCCTTTTTTCAATGTCAAAAATACCTCTTTTTGTTTCAAAAATTGTTTTTACACAATTTAGCCAGTACATACTTTAAACTGTAAACTTTTTAGGTCAAAACTTGAAAAACACCATAAACTATCACCCAAAAGCTTTTAAAATTTCAAGTTCTTAAAAGTTAACAATGGGGCTAGACTCGAAGTGGGTTTCTAACATACTTAGACCTTCCTAAATATTCCCACAAATTCATTTCTCTCAATTACATATATATTCCTAATCTTATGCCTCTCTTCCTATTTAGTGAGTTCCGTTATGGTTCTAGTGTGTGTGTAATATTCCTATTTTTAAAAATACGAATACGTTCACTCACTATCCATATAGGAATCCTAAACCAAAGCTCTGATACCAGATATAACAACCTGAATTTTGATAGACCATTTTTCTTCAAAAATTCCAATCTATCGAAACCCGAGTCGGCTTGTCTGGTTATTTGCAGAAAAGACAGAGATAAGAAATATATCAGAGCTTATTAAATATCTCACAGCGGAATGGATAAAATATAATATAATCAAATATAGCCTTGCCGAAGTAAAATATTGTCTAACCAGTATTCAAAGCGATCATATCTCTGCCACAAACCTAACCTGCTAGTGTGTTATGAGGAGAGGGTCAGAACACAAAGTTGTGCAGACTGGACAAAATATACATTCTGAAATATCCCTACATATATCATTCGGTTATGTTTCATTATTTATTAGGTTACTTAGGCTAACAACCCTCAAGGCACTTCAATCACGTCGTACCATCTACTTCCCAGTAGATTAACATAATATAGTATATATGTAGTTATACCCCCTTCTCAATATACCCACTATAGTACCCTCCTTGTATGATCTCCACCGTCATGCCACAGGAGCATATCCTACACCGAACAACATATGGAAATTCATATTACTATGCCACATTATCACACAGAACCACCATCGCTATGTCACGTAAGTGTACGGATTGCCATATCTGAACTCCTCCATTAAATCAAGCCTTGGCACGGAGTAAATCTCTCTGGTCTACGATACACCACCCAATGCGTGTATCTAGACCCTTACACGAACATACTGCTTACTGTACATTGAGTTCCGTAATAGGGCTACATCTGAATCCATGGAACTCGGTCGGGAGCTTTCCATATCTGTAAAGGTCCGCCCAAAAAGGCCTACAATACTGATATCCAGAATATGGTCTGCATTTTCCCGGTGGTTATGGTCCCACCTGATGTCTCCCTCAATTAGTGAATGACAACATCAAGAGCTAAGTGACGTGCTCCTAGCAAGAAATCAATATCTAATTTAGCGTGTCCCTCAACCAACGTCTCGATAGTGAAAGATCGACGGTCTCTTGGTTTAGCTCTAATCTTTCCGCATCGCACTGACTGTCGATGACATGTACCCGACGATTACAATCCTCTATCGGTCCTTAGTAAACCTCTTCCCGAGGCAATCGCCAAACTACCCAACGCCATCTACCTTCTTACTGCTAAGCTACATTTGTAGTCAAGGTATACTCATTGGGTGGTAAAACGCAGACCAAGCCTCTGTGAGTACAGCTTGAGCATACACCGCAACAGAGGACCACCACGGAATACCCTGCTACGTCCCTCAGAAGCTGCGTGCTTTCCTCCAGTCCCGCAGAGCTTGCAACCAGAATAACCAGTAGAATAATCAGATGGACGTGCTCCTCCCGTGTCTTAAGACACCTCGTTGATCTACCCGTTGGGTTCTTCACCTTCGTACATGCAGACTGGTCTAAGTGCATCACACAAACATGTTATTAGACCCTATGTCTAATCTTTTAATACCATGCTTGCTTTATCTTATTAGATTGCTAATTAACTTGATTATCCACGTATTCATTTTTAATCAAGTTACTAGGTTTTTCTCGAGCCCCTTATATCTCACTAGAATGGACCCCTTTCAAGATTAAATAGCTAGACACGTTAAACTTAGTCATGATTTAGGTTCATTAATAAGCCTTGTTATTCCCTAAGTTGTAATTAACGAATGTAATATACAACCTCTTTTTCTCCCAGATTGTAATTAACGAAGGTAATCTACAACCCTTTTTTATTTCCATGTCATTTACTGTTCAATTACATGTTTACAAGTTCAATAACATGTTTTACTTAGTGTATAGTAAAGTGTATCCTTTCTGAATTCTCATGTTTTCTTATGACATGTCTACTTAATATATAATTAATTAAAACTTATTTCATTTTATAAGTTTTCTTTATTCTTTCTTATTTAATCATAACCTTGTCTTACACTGTCATCACAACCTGTTGTTGTCGTTTACTTATTAACTTAGTTTTCATAACTAAGGTTTATTAATAAGTTCTCTTTTCCATTTATTGTAGGCCATGTTATAATTAATTATAATAGGTTATATTCCTCATTCACCATATTTTCCTTTGGTCCCTTAACATTAACCAAACTTTTACTATTGTACCGTATTGAATATTTTCATTATTTCAGGAAAGTATTTCACATACCTCGTTAGACTGATTAGTGGAGAGAGATATAAAGATCCATTTCCATAACGCACATAAATCAAGATCCGTAGTTGCAAGTTATTCCTTTTATTTTCGTCTTGGACATACATATATCTTTTTATTTGATTAAAGTGCAGTATGGTAAAAAAATCTCTATTTCACACTAATCTCTTTTTCCTTTATTTTCTTACAGCTATTTTCTTAGTAATTTTACCGTTATAGAAATATATCAATTTTCCCAAATCCATCTAACCCAGTCCACTACTAATTTCCCCCTTTTATTTTCAGTGTTAGATGTAATTTTCCATTTCCAAATCACGGTAAATTTTCCATGCGAATTAGGTACATCTTTTCCTTTTTCCATTATTCCCAATTTCACTATAATTTGATTTATAATATATCTAATTTGCCATTAAACAACATTTTCAGTAACATATTCACATTTACTGTAAATTCCACAATTTCAGTATTACAATAATTCTTAACCTAAATAGAAGATTAATTGAACAAATTACAACAACAAAATTCTCAACTTATTTTAAACGGGATTCAATGTAATTACCAAAAACTACATTTATTTAACCTGTTAAGAATAACGGGGAATGCAAACAGTAAATATACCGTTATCCAAAAGGTATAATTCTAAATCCACTCACTTGACAGCTTTCCAATCCTTGAATCTGATTCAGATATGTGGTTCTGTGGTCTTCCTAGATGAATCTAGTATTAAAATAACCACATATTTACAAATCTGATACTAAAAGAAGAGGGAAAGAAGGAAAGAAACCTAAATAAATCATATTCGTAGGACTTACCTAACGTTGATCAGAAATTTGAACACTTATGTTGTAGATTTATATTCTTTGTTTTCAAATCTTGAATCAAAACCCTAAAAGCTATTTTCTAATTTCTGAAGGATTTGGAGAAGAAAGAAAATGGCATAGCCTTGGTAGAGTCTCAGAAAATATGAGTTTGAAGCTAGGCCCTACTAATCTGTTTATAGGTGTCCAGGAAATTCTGGTCCATCAAATTGGATAATATAAAATCCGAACCGCATAAATGATAAAAACACGTCATAGACCGAAGCAGATCTTGCTTGGGTGGATCGACCCTAAGTCGACACATAGATCGGCCCATGTGAAGCCTGGATGGACCTAGCTCTTGGGTCATCAATGTGTTTTCTGCCGAATTTGAATTTGTGATTAACGTTAATTTAACATTTAGCTTATTTCCAAATAGTAGTTATCGGAATTATTATTTTCACTTATAACACCATTTATTTTCAAATTTCGAATTTTTGCATGTATATGTATATATATATATATGCATCCAAATTTTTAATTCTTTATTCTTTAATAATTTTTCCTATACGGATTCTATTTTAGGCAAGTCATATATCAAACCAAATCAGAAAATTATCACGAAAATAATGGTATATGTTTCGGGGTTAAATTATGAAACTATAAATTATCTATATTTTCGTTTAATATTTATATAAAATCCGGGGTGTTATAGCATAACCTCTTAAGGCTGTTTCATCTTGATATTTCCAAAGCATGTAATTATCTGCATCGAGTGGAATGATGATTACATTGCTTTCTGTCTTGACCAAGGTGAATTCAGATGTTGATCCTCTACCTGTGTTAATTTTGGATGTGGCGAAACTTAATGTGTCATTGTTTCCTACCATGTCGATGCAAAACAGAGTGATGCAGGATGATAAGGAAATTTATGAAATAAGAACTGAGGGAAATGAGAATCTTGGATGGAAGAAATGCTTGGAAAATCTCTCTTCAACTAGATAAATTGATAAAATGATGAGATAAATCAGATGATCAACAAAGATGGTTGACTGCAGCTGAGTTAGATGGATGGGAACTCCTCTAAAATCATCTCTAGTGGGGAAGAAATCATTGGTAAGATGAATACTGCATTTGTGACAGAAAGGTTACTCTTCGATGATGAGAATACTCTCTGAGAAGTGATTCAAATACCCTTTCAATCTACTGCAATAATCGTGAATTTTGGAATGGACAAAATTTTCTTTTGACGTAGTTTGGCTAGTTGCTCCGATATTATAAAAGAGAAATGTAAATTATTTAATTTCTTTAATTTTTTCTTTGAACAAAATGATTGATAATGATATTTGTAACGACCAGGATTTTCAAACAATTTATTTTAAATATTTAATATGGTTTTAAATATTGAATTGAAAATACAAATGGACTTTTATATTGAGTTGTCAATTAAATAATCGAATACGATTTAATTTCAAGTTTATTGAATTATCATAATACTGGAAATAACTAATAATTCAATTCGAAGATAAAACTGAGTTGAAACGATTCAGACGATCAATATAAATTGTATTTGAACATAAATGATGATAATAATAATATTTTATTATCAAGGAATTTATTATTTTGAATTTAATTTATGTCAATTTAAATTAATATCTTCTCCATATGATCGAATAATGCTTTGAAACATGTTCCAGTGTGTTCAAAATAGTGGTATAACCCTAGGGATGCTGGTTGTTGGGTTCAGAAAGGAATTCGGAATCACGGAGTATTTTAAATTAAATAAAATCGTACTGGTTCAAAACAAATAAAAATAAAATATAAATATATCCCTTTCCTTCATCCCTAAACTAATTAATCAAGCACACCGGAAGTCTTCCCCTACCTCGTGTCAATGCCTATAACCTATAGCACCTCTGAATGACGTTGTTCTTATCGTTTTAATCCTCGCCTATATAATAGAGCCTCACTTCGTTCTCTACTCATTTGGAAAACCAACGAACTGAATAAATTCCTCAACATTTCCCTTTTTCTCTTTTCCCAAACCAAAAACAAATCGAGGCCTTACATTTCAAAACCGCTCCTCCATTTCGATTTCAAAAAAAATCAAAATCAAAATCCCGCTCTGCAATTCTTAATATCCACTATTCGATTAATACAAAATTTGAGGGGCGCTATTTCAGTTAGCAGCGATCGATTTAGGGTTGCTTGATTTGGGTTCAGCCGAGAATGGAGCTTCTGTCGTGGTGAGCTATGGAAGGCTAGAAGTGATGTTCGAGGGTAGCGTTGTCAGGAGATAATGGCTTTATCGCATTGAAGTTGGTGATGTCACGACTTTTCTAATGAGCGACTAGGTGCTAGATGGTCAACGAGGTAGGCGTGTTAAGAGGAGATTAGGAACGGAATTCCTGAGCGGGTCGAGCCTGAGAAGTTGAAGTCGTTCTGAATTTCTGCTCGTTACAGTAGGAGGATTGGAGGGAGCTTGATAATAGGATGGGGTTGCCGCAGTGAAAAAATGGGAGTTCGATGGAGGATTTGTGGAGCTTGTGTAGGGGGAATATGGCGATAACAAATTGGGTTTTAGTTGATTATAATGGGAAGATTGTTGACGAGAATACGTGGGTAGTCTGCTGAAGGTTTTGATCAAGTGGAGGGGTCGAGAGTTTTAGTCTTTGTATAAGTAACGGGTGGTTACTGCGTTTTCAAGACTGGAAGAGAGATTAGGTTATACGTAATTTACTTAATTTATTGATTGAATTTTTAATTATATTTGAATTCGTTCAATCACTTATAAAATGAATTTCTAACTCAGACAAATTAAAGATTCGAAAGTTGCCGCTTAGCACGCATGAATTTAATCGTCGTAACGGGATTCGTTTCGAAGTTTTTGGAGTCAGTTGGAGTCAGCTATGTAATTTTTATTTAAATCGAATACCATTCGATTTAAGTTAAAATTATAATTGTATTGCAAATAAAACCCTAATGAGTAAATCTCACTCATAATTTATTTAGCATTTTTTTGAAATCGAAATGGAGGAGCGGTTTTGAAATGTAAGGCTTTGATTTGGTTTTGGTTTGGGTAAAGAGAAAACGGGAAATGCTGAGGAACTTATTCATTTCGTTGGTTTTACAAATGAGTAGAGAACGAAGCGAGGCTCTATTATGTAGGCGAGGATTAAAATGATAAGAACAACGTCATTCAGATGCGCGATAGGTTACATGCATAGACACGAGATAGGGGAAGACTTCCAGCGTACTTGATTAATTAGCTTAAGGATGAAGGAAAAGGATATATTTTTATTTGTTTTGAACCAGTACGATTTTATTTAATTTAAAATGCCCAGTGATTCCGAACTCCTTTCTAAACCCAACAACCAGCATCCCTAGGGTTATACCACTATTCCGAAACACTGGAATAGGTTTCAAAGCCTTATTTGATCATATGGAGAAGATATTAATTTAAATCGATATAAATTAAATTCAAAATAATTAATTCCTCGATAATAAATTATTATTATTATCATTTATATTCAAATACAATTTATATTGATCATCTGAATCGTTTCAACTCAGTTTTATCTTTGAATTGAATTATTAGTTGTTTCTAGTATTATGATAATTCAATAAACTTGAAATTAAATCATAGTCGATTATTTAATAGTCAACTCAATATAAAAATTCATTTATATTTTCAATTCAATAATAAAAACCATATTAAATATTTAAAATAAATTGTTCATCTGGGTCATTACTTTAAAGCCATCATCTCCTAACAACGCTACCCTCGAACATCACTTTTAGCCTTCTATAGCTCACCACGATCGAAGCTCCATTCTCAGCCGAATCCAAATCAAACCAACCCTAAATCGATCGCTGCTAACTGAAATCGCGCCCCTCAATTTTCTTATTGATCGAATAGCGGATATTAGGAATTGCAGAGTGGGATTTTGATTTTAATTTTTTTTTTTGAAATCGAAATGGAGGAGCGGTTTTGAAATGTAAGGCCTTGATCTGGTTTTGGTTTGGGGAAAGTGAAAGAGGTAAATGCTGAGGAATTTATTCATTTCATTGATTTTCCAAATGAGTAGAGAATGAAGCGAGGCTTTGTTGCATAGGCATGATTAAAACGATAAGGACAACGTCATTCAAAGGCGCGATAGGTTACAGGCATAGACACGAGGTAGGGGAAGACTTCCAGTGTACTTGATTAATTAGCTTAGGGATGAAGGAAAATGATATATTTTTTTTTTTTTTTTTTTGAACTGGTATGATTTTATTTAATTTAAAATACCCCGTTATCCCGAACTCCTTTCTGAACCCAACAACCAGCATCCCTAGGGTTATACCACTATTCTAAACACACTGGAACATGTTTCAAAGCCTTATTCGATCATATGGAGAAGATATTAATTTAAATCGATATAAATGAAATTCAAAATAATAAATTCCTCGATAATAAATTATTATTATCATTTATATTTAAATACAATTTATATTAATCATCTGAATTGTTTCAACTCAGTTTTACCTTCGAATTGAATTATTAGTTGTTTCCAGTATTACGATAATTCAATAAACTTGAAATTAAATTATATTTGATTATTTAATTGACAACTCAATATAAAAATCCATTTATATTTTCAATTCAATATTTAAAACCATATTAAAATTTTAAAATAAATTGTTCGAAAATCCGGGTCGTTACAATGTTACATGGTATGTTATGCCTTTATATGTACACGATATTAGAAACGATACAAAGGTAACACACAACCCAATAGAATAATTATAGTACAATGGGCCTCGGCCTGCTGCTCTTGTTTACATATATACTTTGTCTCGTGAGATACAACCGACTTTAATAGTGTTGTTGCTACGGATGTGATATTCTACTTGTATGTTTAGTGTGTTGCTATTTCTTACTATGGAGTATTTAAAATAAATAGTCTCACACACTACAAAACGCAGAGAAAATACCAACGACATTTTGACGTAGGCGGTCGGTTCAAGCCATCGCTAAAAGCCATTGTTATTTACCTCGTTGCCAACAGGAAAAACAATGAGGAGAAACAATGTCTACGTCACTAATTTGGTAAGGCTTGCAATGGTCATGTACTCACGTACAACCAATGTGGCAGGTAGTTGGTTCTCCGAGTGTGCATCACAAGCCATTGCAAAATTAAACCAAAAAGCCACTGGACCAAATGGTTGTTACAAATCGTTGCAAATCGTTGCAAAACTGGGTACCTTTGGCTTTTTCAACCACTATCTAATACCCTTCCAACCACACATACATTCAATCGACACAAATATTATCATTCAATCATCCATTACAAACATTTCCATTCCATCATTCCACCATATAGTCAAATAATCAATATTCACACAACCATATCATCAATTAACACATATTCCATAATACATCAAACAAAATACCAAAATACACCAATCCAAGTAAGTATATAAATCATAATATCCCTTGAAACAACTACTAAGTATCAAAACAATAAAAAAAACTACTAAATCCATCAAATAACTACTAAGTATCAAAACCATCCAACAACCTCCCAAATCCATCAAATCAAATATGTACATAAATCAACCTATCAAACCTACGCATCATCCTTGTAAGAAGCATCTACATCACCCTCTCCGAGCATTGTCCTATGTTCTCGGAAGTAGGCAGCAACACACTCATCAATCTGCTATGCCAAATAGCTCATTCGCCAATCATTTAGCTCATCCAGTTGTCTTTGTATTTTGGCTATCTCCTCCTCAGCGATGCATCTTCTATATTCCCTTTGGAAATTAAGAGATTACAATATAAATTAGGTTAGTATTCGAAAACAAAACATATATGAATATGAAGATTATATATAGTCATATGAAGGAACTTACATTTTCACATTCGTCGCTAAAAATTATAGTCATATAAAGAATTTAATCCATGGTTATGAACATTATCTTACGACGTATAGTAAAGTTTAATTATAAACTATAGTCACTTATAATTTGGAAATGAAGCAGGTGAATATTATAATTTAAATTTTAGCAATATGTTTATTACTTGATTTGAATTTTGATGATAATATAAATGCATATTATCATATTTTTTATTTCTGAATTAAGCTAGTTAAACGTTATTGAAATGAGTACGTCCATTAAAGATATTAATTCATTTAATTAGCACAAACAATGTTAATTATAGAACTAATTAATGTATAATTATTTCTCTACTTCAAATTGGGGTTAAGCTTGAAATTTACTAATTATTATTAAATGTAGTTAACTATATTTCCTTTTCCATTTTGTTTAAAATCAAATTAGAAAAACAATTTAGTATAATTTACTTTTGCATATCACATAACAATAAAATTATATTTGTTCATTGGTAACATTTCTTATGCATATGTGCACTCATATACAAATTGAAGTGAATCTAAGGCCATTTACATTGCATTTTGAATTATGGTAAAGATATCAATCACTTCAATTTAAGCAGAAATACAATACAATTAATTCCCGTTAATTATCGTTTTCATTGCCTATGTAATTACACCTTTAATGAGATACATATGAAGTAATACTACCATATAGTCTACGAAAAGGATTTAATTAACAATCATTCAATTTAATAAGTTGGAATCATGAGAATTGTAACTCTTCAAAGAAAATAATGACTTATAGTTGATTTACTTGTTATCAAGTCGCAGAGATGACATGTTCCCCTAAAACTAATTGGGTTAGAATTCAGTTGTTACTTGTTTGTCTAGGGATCAATTTTCGTTTGATTTGGGCTTGTATGACAAAAAAAAGCACCCTTCAACTTACTTGAAGTCTATTGCGGATTGGTTCAAGAATCCATAGTTTACAACGTATAAGTTCTTTAGTTACAAAAATGATCATATCATGCAATAAATTATGACAATGATACGGGTTACACAACCAAAAGAAAACTGCTACTTCAAATGAGTTTTAGATGTCAACGATGTTCATACAATGTTATATTATATCATTGATGATAGTTCCTTATGTTTAAGCCCATTTGATAAGTGTTGTATTGTTTAAATGGGTAAAATATGTAACCGGTTTTGTTGGGCCTTGGGACAATTTATCTTTTTTTTTCTTTTTCTAAAAGACACTTGAGCTAAAATTAAAAGCTGCAATGATTATAAACTTTAAAGTTTTAAAATAGTTGTATATTAGAATATCTAAAACCGACTTATAAATTGGGACGCAGAATAAATTTAAAAAATATGTTATCTTTAGCGCACGTACGATTAAAACATTTGAAAATATAAGGTAATAAGTTAATATGGAAAATTAACAAAAATAAAACTCAAGAATGTAGGCCTCAAAAACACCATTTTCACAATAATTTAAGCTTTACTTGGACATATTCTTGCATTGAATTCATACCATAGAAATATAAATGGGTAAACATGAAAAATAATAATCTAGGGAACTCTGATTTTTTGTAAAAAGAGATCTACTTACGTGATATCCATATCCTATGAATGATAATTCTGTTATCGATTCGTATAGATGACATGTTCCTCTGAGTTTTTTGATTAAGTTTTAAGTCATTCAGGCTCAATCTTAATGTTCTAACTCTCGAGTAAAAATAATGTTAATTGTTTCCCCTAGAACATGCCTTCACTAAAAATTAGGCATGCTCTGGAACTAACTGTCTTTGAACTTCTGTCTTGAGAAATTTGGTTGTCGCACTAATGAAACGACCCAAACTCGCCCTTGCGGGAAAGCCCGGATTGAGTTGAGAACACGACAAATCAGAACGCAAACAGAAGAACATTTCATTGTTATTGCAACAATTTTCATCAGATTACAAGAATATAGTAGAGTATGAATAAATATTATACATCAGAAAAATATCAGAGATTAAACTAAAAAGCAGCGGAAAATTAATACATAACACAACTGAAAGAAATACACGGATACAGAGCTTTTCGAATATAGCTCCAACTGTAAACCAGGATCCTATAAAAATAAATCTGCAAAACCAAAACTACTAGCTGCCCATGTGAAAAATAGGAGCACCCAGAGTTTAGGTGAAAACAATAAACTCCAAGTTAGTCATGTGACTGGTGTGAGAACTAAAACAGTTATTTGAAACTTTACTTTAAAAATAGAGTAAATCAAGGGACCACGCCATATAACACGAAACGGGTTTTCTCCCAAGAATACAAGTGCATAAAACAGTTTACAAACAGTGCAATGCTTTTCGAAAAATGAAGTTATTATAAAACTCAGGTTCCATCACACAATGCAATGCAAGCCGGAGGATAGAGTTTTACCTTATAATAGCCAAACATGCTTGGTACGTTTAAAACAAATAATTTTGATATTACTATTAGTGCATAGTATATTAAACAACTTCAAATATAAATGTATCAATCATAGATGGCGTAGTATCTATCCCATGCTACTATGTCTCCATATAGGTTTACAACTGAAACCGAAAAGTCACATATTGGAAATTGGATTTCCGTCATGAGTCTAGGCAAGGGATGTACTCCTCGTCGGCATCGAGACACTCTATCAAATGCCTCAGGTTCCCCACAATGAACCCTTGGATCCACCAAGGTCGGTCCTCCCTTACGTTTGAGGATTAGTTATTCCTGAACATACGTTTCCCAGTCCTATAGGACCTATCCATCAGCTACGTAGTAACCGATATATCCGAGGCACCTCGCTATCCATCATCCACATTGGTAAAAATATAATAAATGTCCGGGCTCCATACCATGACACCACCCATAGATAGAAGGAAACGACATGCACTCCTTGGGTCCCTTATCCCGTTTTTGACTCATACCGAGGTGTGAGGCTCGTGAATTAACGCTATACACAAAAGCTATGCTATTTAAAGTCATGCTTTGATCATCAACAACAAGATTCTGCTTTTAGAAAAAAGCCTTGATCATTTGCATCTCAGCATGCCACACTGACAATTCACGCCATGCGACTAATGTCTATCGATATATAACCTCTAAGCTCGTACGTCTTAGAGAACGGTGTTAAGCAAGAGAATAAATTATCCGCCACCAAACAGATATATATTTAATAGAGATCAATCAACACAGAATAAAATACAATGTCAGACACATCCATTTACTAGTTCGTTCTGGGTCTGAAAGAAACCGGAGACACCTTATTCCTCGTCCCATATGTCTAATACAGGAGAGAGATCCTCGCATATCTGGTCGATCTCCAAGTACGTCTGGGCGATCACCACTTATTACCTTTTCTTGAATGTACAGCCCAATCAAGACATCAGTAATCATCCAAACAATGTGAAGAACTCCGGTCTTCAACCGCTGTCTTCATCATCGGCTTATCGTCGAATCAATTATTCAGAATGGGTATAAAACCGGCCTTTCCGAATAATTCACGTATCTTAAAACCAAGTGCTATAAAAACACAACATACGCCTTATTCCAATTCTGAATATTCTTTTATAAAAATATTCATATCCTTTGGGAAAGGTTACCACAAACTTTATCAGATATAAATTCTTTGAAATTTATACTTTAGTCTTCCTTCGGATCTCAATTCAAACCAAATTAAGGTTTATCCAAACTAGTCGGGAATAACGCACCTTACTGAAGTAATTATTTGTTATATTTCTCAATCCTAACCTATTCATCCCATGGAGCAAAACTGGTAATACTCCATATCAAAAACCACCGTGTTATCGGTAAATTTAATTACCGTTTCACATTCAAATCTAATTAAAGATTTAACTATCGCCTGGAGAAAAACTGGCGATACTCCATTCTCGATCATTTCCCAAATTTGATCATTTAAATTAACACATTCCCATTTCAATCTAATTAAAGATTCATTAAAACTCCACTTAGTTTTAATCTTCGAACAACCATTATTGATGATTATTTAACTTTGGGAAATCAAACATGCCGCATCGACAATCTACACCATACCATTGATTTCTGCCGATATATAACCTCTAAGCTCGTACGTCTTAGAGAAGGGTGTTAAGCAAGAGAATAAATTCTCCGCCACCAAACAGATATATATTTAGCAAAGATCAACAATACAGCTCGAAATACAATGTTAGACATGTAATCCTGTCTTTAACTGGGTTAAACAACTAATGTCGCTTAAAACACAGTTCACGATAAACCTAAAATCACATTCCATTTTATGGAATCTTCACGGAAAACAGATCAATATATATATATAATCAGTATCAATTTCCGTGTCCGACTAATAATTTAAATGGAATAACGACAAAGCCTTTTAAATTCCACATATATTAACAGTCTTCCTCCACAGAAGCTCACTTCGATTATTACCAAATCAAATTTCATTACATTCCAATTTATTTTGTTAAATTGGTAAACTTTACTTTAAAAAAAATTCATTAATCTTAATTAAAAGATTTATATATTCCAAATCACATTTCACTATTGATCAGGGTTAAAGAACGAATGTCGTTAAAAACACAGTTCATAATAAACCCAATTCACATTCCATTTTATTCCAATTACTAAATATAATTGGAAACTCTAATAATCTTAATTAAAAGATTTATTCTTTTCATACGGGGTTTAAGAACAGTGTTATTGAAGACACCATTCACGACAAACCCAAAATCCAATATTTTTATTCAATTCCAATTAAATATTAATTAATTGGAAAACTTCACTAAATCTTAATTAAAAGATTTATTCTTTTCACACGGGAATTAAGAACAGTGTTATTGAAGACACCATTCTCGACAAATCCAAAATTCAATTTACTATTAAATATAAGGCTTTGAATAGAAATTATATTGGCTTATATTCAATATCAAATTCTGAAACCAACACATATTGTATGGGGAATAACAATATATATCTATCTTCCAAATTCATCCACAATATCCATATAGTCACGGAATCCAATATCGAAATATTCCGAAGATGATTTCTATTCAAATCCATTCCAATTTATATATTGGAAATTTCTGGTTTTTATTAAAACCCTTTATAAATCCAATTTATTTACGTAAAAATTATTGGATTTCAAATCTAGTTAATAACTAGTTCATTTTGATAAAAATATATTTTTATCCTTACGAACATGGAATTTTTCATAAAAATTCTTTCCAAATCATTTATTATGATTTTACACAAATTATTAATATTTTTAATAATTTTATTAAGTCCCTTTCAGTTGATTTTCATAAACGGTCATAGAACTGCACTTACAACGACCTTTTCCAAATTTGATTTGGACATAATTCCAAATTTAGCCTTTAGATTTCAAATCTCTTATATTTATTGGAAAGATCTTTCCGATATGAACCCAACGGTTCTGGTATTAGGAGAATCCGACAGTCGGATCTCCCGTAATGTCAATTCGAAGTCAATGGTCGAAATTCGCGAACGGTCGCGGCGCATTCTATTCAGGCCATTGAATATATATTTAATATATAAATTATATATATTTCGTCGATTTCCGTTTAAAACGTATTTTATAAATCGTTTATAAATTTGTTTTAAAACGATTCTAACTTCATTTCCAATTTTAAATCAAAATTGAATATTCCATATCATTATAATATTAAAATGACAATCTTTTCAAAATATCAGATTTTGAAATCATTTCCTTTTCGATATTCATTATAAAAATGAATAAAATCGATATAAATATTGTTCGCATTAAAATGGCCAAATCTAATCAACACGGCTTCATATATTTCAATATTTTCGTGTCCATCCAAAATCGGACATCAAATTCACATTTTAATCCTTCACTGAATATTATTTTAAAATATTCGTTATTTTAAAATATTTCCTTATTTTAAAATATTTGTTCCTTTTTGAATTGGAATCAAACACAGTCAATTACCATATAATGTTATTTATATGTATTTCATACACACATGTACACAACAATAATGATATACAATCAACCATCATTTAGAGTGCATTACCCAACCGCATAAGCATTAAATATAAATAATTAACGCTTACAACAGTTTGTCAATCAATCGATTGACATACAACTAAACAACTGGGATTAGTGTACGCCAAATATCATCCCAATACTCGTGTGGGGTTTCAACCAACAAATACTGAATATTATTTGTGCAGTTGGGCGATGTGTAAAATTTATCGTCCCAATAAATGTCAGTTAAACGAGTGTACATAAACAAATCGTCCGATTTGTTTATGAATGTTCATTTTCATTTCAGAAGAATTTTATGTCGTTCATATATACGTTAAAATTATATTTTTAACGAAAAAATATTTATTTTAACTCTTGACTATTTTATATAGTTCATTTATTCAATTATAATAATATTTTTATTGTTCTTACATTTTATTCAACACATGAATATTTTATAAAATTCATTCATACATTAAAAATGACATTTTTAATGAATACACATTTATTTCAGAAAATTTCGGCATTATAACGGCGTGATATTAAAACCGGAGTAATGTCTAACATTACCCCTCTCCTGATACTGACTCGCGCCATACACAATAATGAACTAAACCACAATACAATCATTTCTCAACCCAATCCAATTTACAACAACAATTTAATCCATACAACCAAACAATCATGATTTGTACAATAAAATAGTGTCAGGGGCTTCTAAGCCCTAACTGCATCCTAAAATATATTTAATTGTAAATTAATTAGACTGAGAAGGAGTTCTCACCCAGAAGCTAAACCAATTCGTCGCGATTCTTCTAATGTAGAAAATTTTTGTCGCCGCGCTCGCTTTTGACGTTCCCTACACTTGAATTCGCCTTTTTGGCTCTAGAATTTGCATCGGCCTCCAGTCTTCACCAAACTTTGTCACTAGCCTAAACGCGCCATTCCGAACAACTTTTTCCTACTGGACTTTCTTCCAAAACTGCACCAATTCGCCGGAAATCGCGAAAGACAGCAGTAGATCCGCGATCTTTGGACGTGTTTTCCGGTCAGCTCCGCAATCCAAAATAGGACTTCCATATACTCAAATTGAAGAGAAACACGAGATTTTCGACTTTGGTACTGGAGTTTTGGCTAGAAATACACGGTTTGAGAGTTATTGAAAAAATAATGACAGCAGGTTACTTGCGAAAACGGGATTTTTGTTGAAAATGAGTTTTTTGGTGATGGAGGCCCCACAGCCGGAGCTAGGTGGTCAGAGGCGGTGGCGGGACCTGCTGGTGGTGGGGGGAGGCGTAAGTGGCGGGATGGCGGTTGGAGGTGTCGGTGGTTGGCGGATTTCGGATTTCGGTCTTAGGGTTTTTTTGCAAATCAAAGAAGAAGAGATAGGAGAGGAGGGAGGAGAGAGAGAGGAGGAGGGGAGGAGGAGGAGGAGGCCGGCGATGGCTGGTGGGGGTAGCGGCGGCTGAGGAACGTGGTTTTCTCTCTCTTTTCTTTTCGTGTTCTGAATGATAGTGGTGAGGGAGAGAGAGATAAGGGTTGACTTTATATAATAATATATATTTAATTTAATTTATTTTCAAAAAGTTAGTTTTTCATTCGAACTCCAAATCAAACCCAACGACCGTCGTCCCTAGCTAATTACCCCATTTCCGGACCTAATGGGATATGTCCCGTAAGTCAATTCGACTATTTCGATCAGTTTTCGTTAAACTTAAAATATAAATTAATATAACGTTCAAAACTGATTTCAACGTACATTTTAATTTACCGGGGCCACATACTAACTCCAAAATTTCTAGAAAAATAAATCTAGCTATGTTTTGACGATACGGTCCTAAAAAAACTAATTTCATTAAATTTGGAGACCGTTTGGAAAAAAGGTCAATTTCTAGTTGATTAAATTCAAACTGAAAGTACCAAACGCGTTTAAATTCACCACGCTCACATATTAATTCCAAAAATTATGAAAATTGGAATCTAGCAGTAATTTGATATTCCGGATCCAATAAAGGTGGTGTCATAGAAAACGGAGGTCGTTTGCAAAATGGCTATTTTTAAGGGCCATATATTATATAAAATATATAAATTCCATAGCGACTATTCTAAATTTTAAACTGGACATAACTTTCAATTCTCATTATGAAATCTAAATTTTTCACATCCGTTAGAAAGATATAATTAAACAGATTCAAATATTTCTGGTTTTACTGAAATCCGATTTATTTTGAATTTTATATATATATATATATATATATATATATATATATTCAATTGAAATTTGAAATTGAATTTTCAAACTACCGCGCCATTTCAGGCTCTTTTAATAATTAAAATAAATTTATTCGTTCTAACTTCGATTTAAATAAATTTTAAATCGTTATTATTTAAAATAAACCTTTTTAAGTATTCAAAATTCATTAAAATAGCTAAAATAAAAAAAATAAATTGGTTCTGAAAATCTGGGTTGTTACAATCTCCCCCACTTAAAATCTTTTCATCCTCGAAAAGGAACGGAGCTGAAAGTTGTTTAACTAACCAACTCAACTTTCATTCTGGCTTTCATTCTTCAACTTTTCAATTTCTAAGAATTTTCAAATTCTTCAAAAAATTTGGCTAACACCATAAATTTTCGAAATTTTTTGCCATAACCTCCTTTGTACGAGGAGACCTTTAAAACTGCAACTTGCCTCACAGGCCCCTCATCAATGCAAAAGAAAAAGAAAAAGCCAACCGGCTCATAAAATCATCTAGACCCAAGAAATACATTAAACATGTACCTATTTGTCGGGCATACAATTTTATTCCTCTTCTTAGCTTCCTTGCTATGACCTGTTCACACATATATATGTACATATATGTGATTCCAATCAATTTTCAGTTTATTTCAATAATTGATTCGATTTGGCTAAATTTGCTTTACATTTTCTTATTGGTTTCAATAATTTTATTAATTAAACTAATAATCAAACAACACAACCAACAATTAGTTAGTTGATTAAATTTTCAAATATATAACTTTAATGTATTCAAAAATCATATTTTTAGTGTCAAATCACAACAATAAACCCTATCTAGTTTCGGTTCTCACACCAGTCATTTGGAAATATATAGATATCCCACTTTCGAAACCCGAACATAAATTCTGATGATGTAGCTACAATCATCAGAATCATCTCTGGTGACTAGAGTGTGACTATATATTTATCCAGTATATTTGAGGCTTCAAATACACACTAGCTAGGCGTATATTCAAAATCTTCATATACTCGATTGTCCAAATAAGTTTAAAATAAAATACTCAAATACGTATAATAAGCTTTAAATTTTCAAAAAAAATCGTTTTCATTTTTATTTTAAAAATAACACTCTTCACACTCGTTCTAGGATATTACTGATCCTATCTCTAATGAGTCATTCTTATTGGATATTACTAACCCAATCTCTGATGAATTCTTTCGTTTGGTGCTAATGTATCTTATTCTCGAGCTCTGTAAACCAAGGCTCTGATACCACGATGAAACGACCCAAACTCGCCCTTACGGGAAAGCCTGGATTGAGTTGAGAGCACGACAAATCAGAACGCAAATAGAAGAACGTTTCTTTTTTATTACAACAATTTTCATCAGATTACAAAAATATAGCAGAATATGAATAAATATTATACATCAAAAAAATATCAGAGATTAAATTACAAAGCAGCGGAAAATTAATACATAACACAACTGAAAGAAATATACGGATACAGAGCTTTCCGAATATAGCTCCAGCTGTAAACTAGGATCCTATAAAAATAAATCTGTAAAACCAAAACTACTAGCTGCCCGTGTGGAAAATAGGGGCACATTGAGTTTAGGTTAAAACAATAAACTCCAGGTCAGTCATGTGACTGGTGTGAGAACTAAAACAGTTATTTGAAACTTTACTTTAAAAATAGAGTAAATCAAGGGACCACGCCGTATAACACGGAACATGTTTTCTCCCAAGAATACCAGTGCATAAAACAGAATATAAACAGCGCAATGCTTTTCGAAAAATGAAGTTATTATAAGACTCAGGTCCCATCACACAGTGCAATGCAAGCCGGAGGATAGAGTTTTACCTTATAATAGCCAAACATACTTGATATGTTTAAAACAAATCATTTTGATATTACTACAAGTGCATAGTGTATCAAACAGCTTCAAATATAAATGTATCAATCATAGATGGCATAGTATCCCATGCTACTATGTCTCCATATAGGTTTACAACTGAAATCGAAAAGTCACGTATTGGAAATTGGATTTCCATCATGAGTCAAGGCAAGGGATGTACTCCTCGCCGGCTTCGAGACACTCTAGCAAATGCCTCAGGGTTCCCCGTAGTGAACCCTTGGATCCTTCAAGGACGGTCCTCCCTTACGTTTGAGGATTAGTTATTCCTGAACACATGTTTCCCGGTCCTATAGGACCTATCCATCGACTCCATAGTAACCGATATATCTGAGGCACCTCGCTATCCATCATCCACCTAGGTAAAAATATAATAAATGTCTGGGCTCTATACCATGACACCACCGATAGCTAGAAGGAAACGTCACGCACTCCTTTGGTCCCTTATCCCATTTTTGACTCATACCGAGGTGTGAGGCTCGCGAATTAATGTTATACACAAAGCTATGCTATTTAAAGTCGTGCTTTGATCATCAACAACACGACTCCGCTTTTCAACAAAAGCCTTGATCATTTGCATCTCAGCATGCCACACTGACAATCCACGCCATGCGACTAATGTCTATCGATTTATAACCTCTAAGCTCTTACGTCTCAGAGAAGGGTGTTAAGCAAGAGAATAAATTCTCCGCCACTAAACCGATATATATTTAATAGAGATCAACCAACACAGAATAAAATCCAATGTCAGACACACATCCATTTACTAATTCATTCTAGGTCTTAACAAAATTGGAGGCACCTTATTCCTCGTCCCATATGTTCAATACAGGAGAGAGGTCCTCGCATATCCGGTCGATCTCCAAGTACATCTGGACGATCACCACTTATTACCTTGTCTTGGGTGTACAACCCAATCAAGACATCAGTAATCATCCAAATGATGTGAAGAATTCTGGTCTTCAACTACCATCTTCATCGTCGGCTTATCGTCGAATCAATTATTCAGAATGGGTATAAACCCGGCCTTTCCGAATAATTCACGTATCTTAAAATCAAGTGCTATAAAAACACAACATATGCCTCATTCAAATTATGAATATTCTTTTATTCAAATATTCATATCCTTTGAGAAAGTTTCCCATTAATTTTATCAAGTATAAATTCTTTTAAATTTATACTTTAATCTTCCTTTGGATCTCAATTCAAACCAAATTAAGGTTTATCCAAACTAGTCGGGATTAGCGCACCTTACCGAAGTAATTATTTGTTATATTTCTTAATCCCAACCAATTCATCCCATGAAGCAAAACTGGTAATACTCCATATCTAACACCACCGTATTATCGGTAAATTTAATTACCATTTCACGTTCAAATCTAGTTAAAGATTTAACTATCGGCTGGAGCAAAACTGGCGATACTCCATTCTCGATCATTTCCTAAATTTGACAATTTAAATTATCACATTCCCATTTAAATCTAATTAAATATTTATTAAAACTCCACTTAGTTTTAATCTTCCAACAACCATTATTAATGATTATTTAACTTTGGGAAATCAAACATGCCGCATCGACAATCTACACCGTACCATTGATTTCTGCCGATATATAACCTCTAAGCTCGTACGTCTTAGAGAAGGGTGTTAAGCAAGAGAATAAATTCTCTACTACGAAACAGATATATATTTAGCAGAGATCAACAATACAGTTCGAAATACAATGTTAGACATGTAATTCTGTCTTTAACTGGGTTAAAGAACTAATGTCGCTTAAAACACGGTTCACGATAAACCCAAAATCACATTCCATTTTATGGAATCTTCATGGAAAACAGATCAATATATATAATCGATATCAATTTCCATATCCGACTAATAATATAAATGAAAAAACGACAAAGCCTTTTAAATTCCACATATATTAACAGTCTTCCTCCACAGAAGCTCACTTCGATTATGACAAATCGAATTTCGTTACATTCCAATTTATTCTATTAAATTGGAAAACTTTACTTTGGAAAATTTCCATTAATCTTAATTAAAAGATTTATATATTCCAAATCACATTTCACTATTAATCGGGTTAAAGAACGAATGTCGTTAAAAACACAGTTTACAATAAACCCAATTCACATTCCATTTTATTCCAATTACTAAATATAATTGGAAACTCTAATAATCTTAATTAAAAGATCTATTCTTTTCACACGGGGTTTAAGAACAGTGTTATTGAAGACACCATTCAAACAAACCCAAAATCCAATTCTTTTATTCAATTCCAATTAAATATTAATTAATTGGAAAACTTCACTAAATCTTAATTAAAAGATTTATTCTTGTCACACGGGGCTTAAGAACAGTGTTATTGAAGACACCATTCTCAACAAACCCAAAATCCAATTTAATATTAAATATAAGGCTCTGAATAAAAATTATATCGGCTTATATTCAATATCAAATTCTGAAACCAACACATATCGTATGGGGAGTAACGATATATATGACACCCCATGTCCCTTAATGTCACACACAAAGGGAACGCATTAAGTTTCGTGAAGCGTTATAGGCAAACAGACGCAGAATATTACAAGATAGATATATAGAATAATAGCAGAATAAAAAAAACTTTATTTATCATAAGATTCCATGGTCCAAAAGCATCACATGTCTGAAACATAAAAACCCATTACAACATAAAAGTTACTATCTTGTACATCAAAAATATCAGGGTACATAAAAGAAGTAAAATTCCCCAAGAACAAAATATAGCCATAGCAACAAGGATAGGAGCTTGAGCCATACATATCAGCAGCTCCAGCAAAAGTAAGCAGAATCACGGTCAAGCCTGAGTGTTTCCTCCCTGAGAACCTGGGGAGGGGGGAATGGAAGAAAGAAGGAAAAACAAAAAGGTCAAACATTAAGTCTGGCGAGTCTAGTTACTTTTAGCCAGTAAATAAATAAAAGTAGCATGACAAGCATATAAAGTGGATAAGAGAGATCACTATATAAATGGAAGGTGTGACAAGGTAGATAGGATAAGGTATATACGCTTCCCTAATGATTACTTTGCACTATTACTAGTATAACCAGAATGAGATGATCCCTTCCACTATAAGGTGGTAGACTTAGGCATACGTCCAAATGTGCCCTAACTACTACCCTAATCGATCGGCTCCCTACTCCGTAGATACTTTGTGCCATCCCCATAGTAGGATGTATCACGTCCTAAAGTGGCAATCCCTCGTTGATGCGCACAGCCCCATATCTACATGTGTCATGGTCGTCTTATCCCCTTCGGACTGGCTCATGCACGCACATGGCCCGGTCGATTTGCGCCGCCAGCACCGCCTCCACGTTTGGATCTCTTACAATTAGTCAGTAAGCGTGCCCCACCTCCGACTTAGCTCGGAGTTCTCTACTTGATACATACTACGGGTTACTGACTGAAACGGGTCCCACACAATATGATACAAGCTCTCCCTTTTGTCTTGTATCCCTCACTAGGTTTTCCACAATTTATACTTACCTTAAGGGTGTCTTTAATTATATAACCCTAATCTTTCTACCAGTTATGCTTACCTTCAATGTGTCTTTAATTACATAACTTTATTATTTCCTCTGGTTATGTATACCACTAGGTGTCTTTGTTACAAAACCTTATCGGGTTAAGTTTGTGGGCCTATTTGTAAATATTACCTACCCCCCCCCCAGATTTGCTTAACCCATCCATTATCCAACAAATTTTACTTAACCCTAACTTTAGTTCATAATCATACAATCCCTATGGATTAGATTTAGTTAAGTAGTCCAATTTATTACCATGTCCATTTAAGGTTTATAATGGGCTAGACCTCCCGCATTAGGCCTACAACTTGTGGATGCTGGATATGTCGGTCGGGTCCGGGAATTCTTATTCCACGGTTGGGCCTAACCTCGTGTCTTAGCCCGATTCGTATTTGCGCACTTAGACCTCTCACATTAGGTTCAACATTAGTGGCTACTGGATATGCCGGTCGAGTCCGGCAGACTTCCACCACTAATGCAACCTAACCTCGTGTCATAAGTGCAATTACAATTCCCAATTGTAATTACTAGACATTCCATTTTTATTCAATTCTTACCTATGTCTTATTAGGTGATTATGTCCCCACCTTTCCCCTTTTTGAATTATATGTCCAACTCATGTTTATATTCAAATTAGGTCAATATTAACCTTTTCCCTCCCCGTTCCCTAACTAGTGTGTTCACACAATTTACGGCACGTATAGGCTAAATAATAGCCTAATCATAAACGATAAATAGGGAAGGTAATGGAAATATGACAAAGGTGAATGTTCTAACATAACTAGCATAAACATATACTAACATGGTGAACATATAAGCATATATCTAATGAACTTTTAGCAGTTAACTTGTTGTAACATAACAAAAGTGATATGATGAACGTGATAAGATCAAAATTTAATTTAGATGTCCAACAAGTTCAGATCCAATATGAGAAGCACAAGGGGATCCAAATAATAGTCTAGATCTGATTAATAATTTAGGTGTTCACATAATACAGATCTAGTAGGTAAGAGTAGATCTAAGAAGTAGGGATTAAAATCTACATCATAGAATGTCCACATAATTAGGATGACATAACAGTATGTTTAGATCTAAATATGGATTCATATGTCCAATTTATAACATATCTAAATTGACCGCAATATGAATGGTGAAAGGTAAAGAATTAGATCTAACCAATGTTGTAACTGTCGTAATTAACATTAACCACAATATATTTACAAATCAAGATCCACAAAGGTGACATAATAGAATAACCACAATTGGATTAGATCTAGAGAAGTAGATCTATCATGATATAATATAAGATTTAACACTAGCATAGATTCATAGTTTACAACATATCCAAAACACAGTCTTTCACAATTTACTTTTATTCATTTAAACCTAAAAGTAACCAACTCATAGTGTTTGGATTGTTAAGAAGATAGAAAAGAAGTTAGTGTTGAATCTATGCTTGAATCTCAGAATTTGATTTGTAAAGCTGAAAGTTGTAGGGGATTAACATATCCAATTCAGTTCAGACACCGGCAGAGTTTGGCCACCATGAATTCTCAATAAACAAAATATGAGAAATAACCGCGTATATATAGCTGCAAAACCCTCTGAAACCGACTGCCACCTCAGCCCTAGGGGTGTCGACAACCCTTTGGGTGGGTCGACCCCTAGGTCGACACCCCTCTAGGGGGTCGACCCCCTAGAGCGGGAAATCTACCGCCATTATTCATTTTTCGAACTGTTCTGGATAAAATTCCGACTCATCTCTGACTCATGTGTATATATATTCTTTCTACGCGAATACAAACTTAAAACCCTCATAACTTCTCCATACGTTTTACGCAAGCCAAATGTTTATCTTGACCGTGATTTCGAGACGGACGCAATAACGCCATCTGTTTCCCTTAATCCTGAATAGTAAATTAATTATAATTTAATTTATCCTCTTTTAGTGTTGTTAAAATTTCGGGGTGTTACATTCTCCTCTACTCAAAGGATTTTGTCCCCGAAATCTCTAAGTTGAGAGGAATGCATATCCTACCATCAATCTACTCATCCATCATTCACTGGCATCCATTGTCCTTAAAGACTTCTAATGTTTATATGAATATATGCAACGGTATGTGCATATGTCCTAACACTAATGCAAAAATCAGGCGGTCTACTGATTCAGTTGACCTCCTTAATGCAATGTATATTAGTGCCATGAATCCAATATGTATGCAAATAATCCTATTATAACATGTAAGCTCTATATGTGTGCACATTCATTCGTCCAAGTGCAACATCCATATGCTAATTCATCCATTTCCATCCATAAAAGAAAAGAAAATGCACACACATCCATATGCAGTATGAGAGTGATTGAGCCGATCTAGTGCCTAATGTGTGTGTATATGCGTCCACAGGCAACCACTAGCAAACACTTGCATCCACTTGCATCCATTAATCATAACATGTCTCAAACACATGTTTACATCTATAAGATTCCTATCTAAAGGTCGAAAAATACTATGGATAAGATATACTCAAGTGATAGAAACAAGCACTGATAAAACTTTGAAAAAGGAGTTAAGAACATACCCTCGAAAAGGAAAGGGTACGAAGCATGAATCTTGTTTTTGGTCACCCAAGTCGCATCCTTTGGGTTATCTCCCCACTGAACCTTTACCAACTTGATCTTTTTATTGCGTAGCTTCTTAACTTCTGATCCAAGAATACAGGTAGGGACTCTCCTGACTGTCGGCTCCTGTTCCACTTCTACTTCTTCCAACACACTCGGCTCAACAATTACTGCGGTGTCATGCAGGCACTTCCACAGATGGGAAACGTGGAAAACATCATGAACACCGGATAGATTTTCTGGGAGCTTTACTCTATAGGCCATTTGGCCTATCCTCTCGGTTATGGGAAATGGTCCCATAAACCTAGGTGCCAACTTCCCTACCGATCTGAAGCGAACCAGATTCCTCAAAGGTGATACTTTGATAAAAATTAAGTCTCCTACTTCAAATTCGATGTCATTCCTTCTCTTGTCTGTATAGGACTTCTACCTATCGTGAGCTGCCTTCATCCGCCGTCGAATGAGGTCAATCTTTTCGGACGTTTCTCTAACCATATCTGGTCCAAGTAATAATCTTTCTGTAGATGCTCACCAACACGTTGGTGATCTATAGAGTCGTCCGTACAATGCTTCGAAGGGTGCCAAGCCGATGCTGGACTGATAGCTGTTGTTATAGGCAAATTCTACTAAGGAAGGTGCTCTTCCCAAGTCCCTCCAAAGCCTAGGATACACAGCCTCAAAAGATCTTCAAGAATCCTGTTTACCCTCTCCGTCTGTCCATCGGTCTGAGGATGATAAGCGGTGCTCAAACATAACTGTGTACCTAATGCTTCTTGCAAGCTCCTCCAAAATTCACTGGTAAATATAGGTGTCATGATCGCTTATGATGTTGGAAGGAACTTCATGAAGACAAACTATCTCACGAACATAAATTTCTCCCAAACATGATGCCGTCCTCTTTCTCTTAACTGGAATCAAGTGAGCGCTCTTAGTGAGTCTATCTACCACAACCCAGGTACTAACGTTGGCTTTCTTCGATCTAGGCAAACCATCTATGAAATCCATAGAGACGCTCTCCCATTTCCATCGAGGAACCTCCAAAGGATGAAGTAAACCATCGGGCTTCTTTTGCTCAGCTTTAACTTGCTGGCAAACTAAACACTGGGAAATAAATTCAGCTACATATTTCTTCATCCCAGCCTAAAAGAAAACCCTCTTCATGTCTCTGTACATCTTATCACCACCTGGATGAATGGTCATCTTAGAATGGTAGGGTTCTTTTAGGACTGCCTTTATCAAGCTTCCAGTTTGAGGAACACAAAGCCTCCCATCTCCTCGCAAACACCCCTTTTCATTTATGGCATATCTACTGAGGTGACTAAAAGTCTCCCCACTTCTGAGCTTTCCCATGATGTCTAAAATATGTGGGTCACCTTGTTATGAAGCTCCTATCTGGTCTATAAGAGTTGGATGTATCTCCAAGGATGCAAACAAATCAGGAAAAATCTCGATGGAGGGTTTAAAATCAAAAGCCGATATGAACTCCAAGTTCTTTCTCTTCACAAACAGAGGACTCAGGGCCATCCTCTGCCTACTTAGTGTGTCTGCCACCACATTCCCCTTGCTAGGGGTATAAGCAATCTCAAAATCATAAGAAGCTAGAAACTCCATCCACCGTTGTTGCCTTAAATTGAGGTCTTTTTGCGAGAACAGATACTTGAGGGATTTATGGTCGGTGTATAACTCGAACTTCTCTCCAAATAAATAATGACGCCATGTCTTTAACGCGAACACTATGGCAGCTAGCTCTAGATCATGGGTGGGATAGTTCTTTTCATGAACCCTCAACTGTCTGCCCCCGTAACACACCACTTTCCCTTCTTGCATCAGAACCGCACCAAACCCTGTATCACACGCATCAGTGTAAATAGTAAACACTTTACTCCCATTGGACAAGGTCAAGACTGGGGCTGTTGTTAGAGCCCTCTTCAGTCATTGGAAAGAAACGTCGCAGTCTATACCCATGAAAATTCCAAGTTATTCTTCGTCAGCCTGGTGAGTGGGGCTGATATCTTTGTGAAGTCCTTAATGAACTTTCTCTAGTAACCTGCCAACCCAAGAAAGCTTCTCACCTCGGTTGCATTTTTAAGAATGTGCCAATCTTGCACTGCAACCACCTTCACGGGCTCTACAACTATCCCTTCTTTGGAGACCAAATGACATAAGAATCTCACCTCTTTTCTCCAAAAATGGCATTTGGGGAACTTTGCCTTAAGCTAATGGTCACGGAGAGTTTTCAAAACTTCTCTCAAATGTTGGGCATGCTCTTTTTCGCTTTTGGAGAAGATCAAAATATCATCAACAAAGACTACAAAAAATTTATTTAGGAACTCCCGAAACACCCTGCTCATCAGATCGACAAAATAGGCGGGTGCATTCGTCATTCCAAAAGGCATCATTAGCCATTCAAAGAAACCGTCCGGAGTTCTAAAAGCAGTCTTATCTATGCTATCTTCAGCCACCCTCAATTTATGGAACCCCTGGCCATGTCTGACTGGGAAAATTCCGAGGCACCAACAAGCTGATTAAATGAATCATCAATCATCGGAAGCGGGTGCCTATTCTTCTTAGTGAGTTTATTCAGCTCTCTATAGTCAGCACACAAACGAAGCGAACCATCCTCCTTAGTCGCCAATACTACTGGAGCACCCCATTCAGATATGCTTCATCTGATAAACCCTTTCTCAAGAAGCTCCCCTAATTTCTTACTCAGCTCCCTCCTTTCCCTCGGAGCCATGTGGTGTACTGGATTGTCCACCAAATATATATGAAAGTCAATCTCGCTCCTCGGAGGTAAACCCCGAACCTCATCAAAAACATCATAATAATCTCGGACTACTGGAATAGATTGCAAGTCATTGATAGATGCATCAAAAGACTCTAGGAAACTAAGCATAACCAACCCTTGTGGGTCACAAAAAATCTCGAGAGTCCTCCCATGACAAGTCAAAAGCCTAACGACCCTCTTCTCATAATCCAGAATGGCACCATACGTGGTAAGCCAATCCATTCCTAGAATCAACCCATATCCCATAAACCTGAGCACATACGCGTCACATTCAAACTCAACGCCTAACTTAGATATTTTCAAACCCCGACAAATCATAGATAAATGAGTCGAACCACCAATGGGGTTTGAAACAACTATGGGATCCACTACCATACTAGTATATAAGTGCAGAGATTCAACCACAGAGCTAGATATAAATGAATGTGAGGCACCAGAATCAAAAAGTGTTCTAATAGGATGGTTTAAAAGAGAAATTAAACCTTCTACAGAAATTTTTCTACCTCTATCAGGAGCACTAGACGTGATAGCATGCACCTGCCCTCCAGAAGTCCTTGTCTTTTGACCCTGTCCCTATGATCCGTGTTTCTTCGGGCACTCTCTAGCGAAGTGTCCGACCTCTCCGCAATGGTAGCAAGAGTTCTTTCTTCTCTTACCGTCTTTGATCAGGTGACCTTCCTTCCCACAATTGTGACATTTTCTCTTATCCTTGCCTTTGTCATTTTTCCCTCCTTTCTTCTGCTGTTGTTGTTGTTGCTGCTGCCCCTTCTTGGGCCACACCTTCCTATTTTGCGATGCCTCCTCAGCCTTTGCTGCCTTCCTTTCTCCCTTGTGTTCCTCATGCATTAGGGCCATATCGACAAGCTTTTCAAAAGTGGCCCCCATTGGAATATGGGACATGGCTAACCCATGCAGAGGCTCATTCAGCCCTTTAGCAAATGGCAAAGCCCTTTTGTGCGGAATATCCATCAACTCTAACCCGAACCTTGCTAGTTGGTTGAATTTATTCACATACTCTTTCACCGTCAAGTTTCCTTGTTTGAGTGCTAAGAACCTCTCCATCTGCATGCTTCTCTCAGCTTGGGAGAGAAATTTCATTTCGAACCTCTGTCTAAAATCTTTCCAAGTTTCCATCGGACGTTCAGCTTGGGTAACTTCCCACCAAAATGAGGCTTCGCCCTTTAGTAGCGAGGCGGCTAACTGAACCTTCCTTCTATCTTCTAATTCAAAGATTACGAACAAGTCCTCGGTCTCCTTGAGCCAATTCCGCGCTTCTATGAATGTCTCATTCCCATGGAATGGCTTCCCTCCCATAGCACGGAAGTCTTTGTAGATCTTGGCAAAGTTATCTGCTGTTGGAGGAGGAGGAGGAATGACTAGTGCTGCTGGGGGAGGAACATTTCCTTTGCCTACAGCATGCGTCGTGGCCTCCAAATACCTACGGAACCATCCGGGTATCGTGACACACTCCGGGATACTAGGATTGTTTTGTTCCCCAGACATGCTGAAGAAAGAAAAGGAAGAGATTTAGACAAAGGACCGAAGGATATTACATATGGATTTTTGGGGAATGTTTTTCAAAATAGACTTTTCTTTTTGAAAAAGCTTTCTTTTAAAACTTTTTGAAAATAATTTTCAAAAACTTTTATCTAATCTAGTAACCTTCAGCTCTGATACCAAGTGTGACACTCCACGTCCGTTAATGTCACTTACAAAGGGAATGCATTAATTTTCGTAAAGCGTTATAGGCAAACAAACAAAGAATATTACAAGATAGATATTTAGAATAACAACAGAATAAAAACTATATTTATCATAAGATTCCATGGTCCAAAAACATCACATGTCTGAAACATAAAAACCCATTACAACGTAAAAGTTACTGTCTTGAACTTCAAAAATATCAGGGTACATAAAAGAAGTAAAATTCCCCAACAACAAAATATAGCCATAGCAACAAGGACAGGAGCTTGAGCCATACATACCAGCAGCTCGAGCAAAAGTAAGCAGAATCACGGTCAAGCCTGAGTGTTCCCTCCCTGAGAACCTGGAAAGTGGGGGGGGGGGACGAAAGAAAGAAGGAGAAACAAAAAGGGTCAAACATAAAGTTTGGCGAGTCTAGTTACTTTTAACCAGTAAATAAATAAAAGTAGCATGACAGGCATATAAAGTGGATAAGTGAGATCACTATATAAATGGCAGGTGTGACAAGGTAGACAGGATAAGGTATATACGCTTCCCTAATGATTACTCTACACTATTACTAGTATAACCAGAATGAGATGATCCCTTCCACTATAAGGTGGTAGACTTAGGCATACGTCCAAATGTACCCTAACTACTACCCTAATCGATCGGCTCCCTACTCCGTAGATACTCTGTGCCGACCCCACAGTAGGATGTATCACGTCCGAAAGTGGCAACCCCTCGTTGCTATGCACAGCCCTATGTCTGCATTTGTCACGGTCGTCTTATCCCCTTCGGCCCGGCTCATGCACGCACATGGCCCAGTTGGTTTGCGCCGCCAACACTGCCTCCACGTTTGGAGCTCTTACAGTCAGTTAATAAGCGTGCCCCACCTCCGACCTAGCTCGGAGTTCTCTACTCGATACATACTACGGGTTATTGATTGAAACGGGTCCCACACAATATGATACAAGCTCTCCCCTTTGTCTTGTATCCCCCACTAAGTTTTCCATAGGGTGTCTTTAAAGGTTTCTTTAATTACATAACCCCAATCTTTTTACCAGTTATGCTTACCTTAAAGGTTTCTTTAATTACATAACTTTATTATTTCCTCCGGTTATGTATACCACTAGGTGTCTTTAATTACATAACCTTATCGGGTTGAGTTTGTGGGTATATGTAAATATTACCCACCCCCTCCAGATTTGCTTAATCCATCCACTATCCAACAAATTTCATTTAACCCTAACTTTAGTTCATAATCATACAATCCCTATGGATTAGATTTGGTTAAGTAGTCCAATTTATTACCATGTCCATTTATGGTTTATAATGGACTAGACCTCCCACATTAGGCCTACAACTTATGGATGCTGGATATGTCGGTCGGGTCCGGGCAGTCTTATTCCACAGTTGGGCCTAACCTCACGTCTTAGCACGACTCGTATTTGCACACTTAGACCTCTCACATTAGGTTCAACATTAGTGGATGTTGGATATGACGGTCGGGTCCGGGCAGACTTCCACCACTAATGCAACCTAACCTCATGCCATAAGTGCAATTACAGTTCCTAATTGTAATTACTAGACATTCCATTTTTATTCAATTCTTACCTATGTCTTAATAGGTGATTATGTCCCCACTTTCCCCCTTTTTGAATTATATGTCCAACTCATGTTTATATTCAAATTATGTCAATATTAACCTTTTTCCCTCCCCGTTCCCTAACTAGCATGTTCAAACAATTTACGACATGTATAGGCTAAAAAATAGCCTAATCATAAACGATAAAAAGGGAAGGTAATGAAAATATGACAAAGATGAATGATCTAACATAACTAGCATAAACATATACTAACATGGTGAACTTATAAGCATAGATCTAATGAACTTGTAATAGTTAACTTGTTGTAACATAGCAGATAAGATGAACATGACAAGATCTAAATTTAATTTAGATGTCCACCAAGTTCAGATCTAATATGAGAAGCACAAGGGGATCCAAATAATAGACTAGATCTGATTAATAATTTAGGTGTCCACATAATACAGATATAGTAGGTAAAAGTAGATCTAACAAATAGGGATTAAGATCTACATCATAGAATGTCCACATAATTAGGATGACATAGTATCATGTTTAGATCTATATATGGATTCACATGTCCAATTTATAATATATCTAAATTGACCGCAATATGACAGGTGAAAGGTGATTTACATAAAGAATTAGATCTAACCAATGTTGTAACTGTCCAAATTAGCATTAACCACAATACATTTACAAATTAAGATCCACCAAGGCGACATAATAGAATAACCACAATCGAATTAGATATAGAGAAGTAGATCTATCATGACATAGTATAAGATTTAACACTAGCATAGATTCATAATTTACAACATATCCAAATCACAGTCTTTCACAATTTAATTTTATTCATTTAAACCTAAAAGTAACCAACTCACAGTGTTTGGATTGTTAAGAAGATAGAAAAGAAGTTGGGGTTGAATCTATGCTTGAATCTCAGAATTTGATTTGCAAAGCTGAAAGTTGTAGGGGATTAACATATCCAATTCAGTTCAGACACTGGTAGAGTTTGGCCACCATGAATTCTCAATGAAGAAAATATGAGAAATAGGCATGTATATATAGCTGCAAAACCCTCTGAAACCCACTGCCACCTTAGCCCTAGGGGTGTCGACACCCCTGTGGGTGGGCCGAACCATGGGTCGACACCCATTTGGGTGGGTCGACCCCTAGGTCGACACCCTTCTAGGCGGTCGACCCCCTAGAGCGGGAAATCTGCCGCCATTATTCATTTTTCGAATTCGAACTGTTCTGGATAAAATTCTGACTCATCTCTGACTCATGTGTATATATATATTCTTTCTACGCGAATACAAACTTAAAACCCTCATCACTTCTCCATACGTTGTCCGTTTTACGCAAACCAAATGTCTATCTTGACCAGAATTTCGAGACGAACGCAATGGCGTCGTCCGTTTTCCTTAATTCTAAATATTAAATTAATTATAATTTAATTTATCCTCATTTAGTGTCATTATAATTTCGGGATGTTACAATATATATCTATCTTCCAAATTCCTCCACAATATATGTATAGTCACGGAATCCAATATCGAAATATTCCGAAGATGATTTCTATTCAAATCCATTCCAATTTATGAATTGGAAATTTCTGGTTTTTATTAAAATACTTTATAAACCCAATTTATTTATTCAAACATTATTAGATATCAAATCTAGTTAATAACGAGTTCATTTTGATAAAAATATAGTTTTATCCTTACAAGCATGGAATTTCTCATCAAAATCATTTATTATGATTTTGCACAAATTATTAATATTTTTAATAATTTTATTAAATTCCTTTCAGTCGATTTCCATAAACGGTCATCGAACTGCACTTACAACGACCTTTTCCAAATTTGATTTGGACATAATTCCAAATCCAACCTTTAGATTTCAAATCTCTTATATTCATTGGAAAGCACTTTCCGATACGAACCCAACGGTTCTGGTTTTAGGAGAATCCGACGGTCGGATCTCCCGTAATGTCAATTCGAAGTCAATGGTCAAAATTCGCGAACAGTCGCGGCACGGCGCTTTCTATTCGGGCCATTAAATATATATAATATATATATTTCGTCGATTTCCATTTAAAACGTATTTTATAAATCGTTTATAAGTTCGTTTTAAAACGATTCTAACTTCATTTCCAATTTTAAATCAAAATTGAATATTCCATATCATTATAATATTAAAATGATAATTTTTTCAAAATACCAGATTTTGAAATCATTTCCTTTTCAATATTCATTTAAAAATGAATAAAATCGATATAAATATCATTCCGTTAAAATGGCGCAAATCTAATCAACATGGCTTCATATATTTCAATAGTTTCGTGTCCATCCAAAATCAGACATCAAATTCACATTTTAATCCTTCACTGAATATTATTTTAAAATATTCATTATTTTAAAATATTTCCTTATTTTAAAATATTTGTTCCTTTTTGAATTGGAATAAGACACAGTCAATTACCATATAATGTTATTTATATGGATTTCATACACACATGTACACAAAAATAATGATATACAATCAACCATCATCCAGAGTGCATTACCCAACTGCATAAGCATTACATATAAATAATTAACGCTTACAACAGTCTATCAACCAATCGATTGACATACAACTAAACAATTGGGATTAGTGTACGCCAAATATCATCCCAATACCCGTGCGAGGTTTCAACCAACAAATACTGAATATTTTTTTGTGCAGTTAGGCAATGTGTAAAATTTATCGTCCCAATAAATGTTAGTTAAACGAGTGTACATAAACAAATCGTCTGATTTGTTTATGAATATTTATTTTCATTTCAGGAAAATTTTATGTCATTCATATATACGTTAAAAATTATATTTTTAATGATAAAATATATATTTTAACTCTTGACTATCTTATATATTTCATTTATTCAATAAAAATAATATTTTTATTGTTCTAACATTTTATTCAACACATGAATATTTTACATAATTCATTCATACATTAAAAATGGCATTTTTAATGAATACACATTTGTTTCAGAAAATTTCGGCATTATAACGGCGCGATATTAAAACCAGAGTAATGTCTAGCATTACCCCTCTTCTGATACTGGCTCGCGCCATACACAATAATGAACTAAACCACAATACAATCATTTCTCAACTCAATCCAATTTACAACAACAATTCAATCCATACAACCAAACAATCATGGTTTGAAAAATAAAATAGTGTCGGGGGGCTTCTAAGCCCCGTCTGCATCCTAAAATATATTTAACTGTAAATTAATTAGAGTGAGAAAGAGTTCTCACCCAGAAGCTAAACCAATTCGTCGCGGTTCTTCTAATGTAGAAAATTCTTGTCGCCACGCTCGCTTTTGTCGTTCCCCGCACTTGAATTCGCCTTTATGGCTCTAGAATTTGCATACGGCCTCTAATCTTCACCAAACTTTGTCACTATCGAAACGCGCCATTCCGGACAACTTTTGCCTAGTGGACTTTATTCCAAAACTGCACCAATTTGCCGGAAATCACGAAAACAGCAGCAGATCCGCGATCTTTGGACGCGTTTTCCGGACAGCTCTGCAATTCAAAATAGGACTTCCATATACTCAAATCGAGGGGAAAAACAAGATTTTCGACATTGGTACCATGGAGTTTTGGCTAGAAACGCACGGTTTTAGAGTTATTGGCAAAATAGTGACAGGGGGTTATTTGCAAAAACGGGATATTTTTGTTGAAAATGAGTTTTTGGGTGATGGGGGCCCCACGGCCGGAGCTAGGTGGTCAGAGGCAGCGGTGTGACCTGCTGGTGGTGGGGGGATACGCAGGTGTCGGGATGGTGGCCGGAGTTGGCGGTGGTTGGCAGATTTAGGATTTGGGGCTTATGGTTTTTTGCAAATCAAAGAAAAAGAGAAAGGAGAGGAGGGAGGAGAGAGAGAGAGGAGGAGGGGAGGAGGCCGGCGGTGGTCGTAGGGGGTAGCGGCGGCTGAGGAATGTGGTTTTCTCTTTTTTTTGTTTCGTGTTCTGAACGATAGTGGTGAGGGAGAGAGAGATAAGGGATGACTTTATATAATAATATATATTTAGTTTAATTTATTTCCAAAAAGTTAGTTTTTCATTCGAACTCCAAATCAAAGCCAACGACTGTCATCCCTAGCTAATTACCCTTATTTGAACGCAATGGGATATGTCCGTAAGCCAATTCGACTATTTCGGTCAGTTTTCGTTAAAATTAAAATATAAATTAATACAACGTTCAAAATTGATTTCAACGTACATTTTAATTTACCGGGGCCACATACTACTCCAAAAATTCCAGAAAAATAAATCTAGCTATGTTTTGACGATACGGTCCTAAGAAAACTAATTTCATCGAATTTGAAGACCGTTTGAAAAATGGTCAATTTCTAGTCGATTAAATTCAAACTAAAAGTACCAGACGCGTTTAAATTCACCACGCTTACATATTAATTCCAAAAATTATGAAAATTGGATTCTAGCAATAATTTGACATTCCGGATCCAACAAAAGTGATTTCATCAAAAATGGAGGTCGTTTGTAAAATGGCTATTTTTAAGGGCTATATATTATATAAAATATATAAATTCCATAGCGACTATTCTGAATTTTAAACTGGACATAACTTTCAATTCTCGTTATGAAATTTGGATTTTTCACATTCGTTAGAAACATATAATTAAACAGATTCAAATATTTCTGGTTTTACTGAAATCCGATTTATTTTGAATTATATATATATATATATATATATATATATTCAATTGAAATTTGAAATCGAATTTTCAAACTACCACGCCATTTCTGGCTCGTTTTATAATTAAAATAAATTTATTCGTTCTAACTTCGATTTAAATAAATTTTAAATCGTTATTATTTAAAATAAACCATTTTAAATATTTAAAATTCATTAAAATAGCTAAAATAAATTTTTTAAATTGGTTCTGAAAATATGGGTTATAATAACTAAGTTGTTGTGAATGGTTGTCTTTGACTCATCATTTAAATGTTGAAATTTTGATTTGAGTTATCTTTATCCATCATAACAGTGTAATTTTTCTTTAGAATGGTTGAGTGGATCATACACACAAGGTTGGATCATGATAGTGATAGGGTAGACGGTTATGACTCCATGCTAAGTCATACACTTAGAAATTTCTTAGCTAAAAAGTTTCTTACTTGAACCTTCCTATATGCATCTTCCCATTCACTTTGCTTTCTTATTTTTTTCAACTGGTCCTATTTTCAGCTAAGATCAAACTCGAAATGCCATCTAGTCACCTCCATTCATCTTCCTCCACCAGTACCTATTGTCACTACTACTTAGAGCATTCACTAACCATTTGACATAGACATTGCCTCTTGAATCGTTTCCCATTTGATTCAGATCCGATCCTCCACCTTGAAACCCTAACTATTGAATTGTCTTGATTTGATTCTAAAGGTTTGAACAAGATAACGATGTAGTGATAATAGAGAATATGCAATTGTTAGATTAGGTGTTTCTTGGACCTAAGGAAACTAAAATTTTGACCAAAATAGCTAATTTTGGGATTGATCTTGAAAATGCTTAATCGATGTTGGACTGTGGTTTCTACCTTAATTTAATATGTGCGGTTTTTTAGAATAAACTCATTTCCAAGCTCAAATATTCCTTTCGACAAATTTGGCAAAGTTTAAACTATCACATAGAACATAACTAAATTCGAACATACTGTCAATTTCATCGCTTTACGCTATCACTTTCACATGTCTAATGGTCCAAAAAAAAGCTTTTTGTGTCATTCTAGATAATGGATCTATAGTCTATTTTCCAATCAATAAAAGGTAAGTACTAAAATAGAAAGCAGAAATGATAGACTTTTTTTAGCGAGCAAGCGAGCTATGTACACATGATGGTTCAATCATGGTGTTCGAGACACAGACAACACACTTCACTTGCCTTAGTTAATAGTTAGAATCCAATTGGCCAACACATTTTCATTTTCTTTGGATTCTAAGAGTTTGAATTTGGGGAATTACTAAAGATGAATCGTACCTGACTACTTTTAATATATGAGTTTTATTATGTAGAGTTATTCATCGCTCACCTCAATTTAGTCCAGTGGGGAACATTCCACTCCATCCGAAGCAGGATCACTGAAAGAAATGCCTTCACCTACAATTATGACTGGTTTGATAACTCATGCAATCCTAGCTCGATATGTTTAGTTGATTCTAGTCGAGCACATCATTGATTGACGCCTCTTGGCTAGAGAGTTCTGTTTGATCCTCTAGAGGGAGCCCTTACAGTAATGACTATCAAGATTTAACGTGGTATCTGCTTACAATTAGACATCCAAGGAAATGATGTACTCTGACCCTCAAGGGGGAATTGGCATATAGCATACCTTAACGATACACAACATAGAACCACTACATATATTTGAACATTGTTGTGGTCCCGTTCACGCTTATTTTTCTTACGACTATCCAAACTATCTGGTTTCCCCTTTTGAGTCCATCTGAATGGACATGCACTTCTGACCTACCAATACTTTTTGTTCATGTGAAGAACCAAGTACTCACTAACATTTGATACAAACTAAGACTCTCCTAATATTCAAGTGGGGAAAAGATTATCTTGGAGAAACATGAAAGTTGTATTGAAGCATTTCAAAAAGCTCTTTACACTTTTTCGTTTGGTGTTTGGAGGACTTCAACGGTCTCTTCAAAACATGGGGTAATTCTTTGGCTTTTCAGCTGAATATAACTAGACCATTACAATTTGACTTGTCTTATGCTCCTTGTAGTTATTATAATCTTGAATAAAAGATCTAGCACATGATTTGTTTTCCAATGGTTTGAAGGCGATTCATGCTAGCGAACAGACATTTAAGTTCCTTCTAAGAGATGAAAATGTTCCTGCTTACAAAATGTTACATCCTAAAAGGTCCCTTTTTTCAAATGAAGCCTTATCTCCTTTTCGTCTTAAAGTTCAAACATGATTTACTTCCACTTCTTGCGACTCCTACAAGAATAGTCAAAGGGAGGGAGATGGGCCCTTTGGGGGAGTTGCACAAAGAGGTTCATGGAAGAGACGAGGCTCGGACATGGACCAAAGACCAACCACGATGTTTCCGATCGTGGAAGAATAGAAGGTATATTTCGTGAATGGTGAGTGTAAGGACATGCCGGGTGTCGAAAAAGAAGAAGGGGTGATAAGCGATGACAATGAAGATTTGTTTCCTAGTGAAGAGGTAAGTGAATCAAACTCTTGTGAGGATCACATCAAGTCCTATGATGAAACACTAGGAAATGCCCCATTCAATAGGAGTTATAGTCCCATAATACCACGAGTGCCCGCACAACTTTTAAGCACCTCTAAAGTTTTTATATGAAAACATCCCCATTAAATTTGAAAATTTAATTGGTAATCATTCAGAGCGCTATGCACAGACTCGATGATTCTAATAGTAGTAAACAATGTAAATGTTGTAGAAATAGTAAAGTAGCTTACACAATTGATTTTATACTGATTTATACTTACCGTCTCGCATCCATTCCCAAAGTTCCCCTTTAGTATTTTGCTAATCAAAACTCTCACTTAACCTAGAGAATAGGTTAACCAACACTACTTGAACAACCAAACATGACTTCCAACTTTTCTTTTACAAAGAAATATCTTGACTACATAATGTGTCTTTGACACACTAAGTAGTCACACTATAGTAAAATTCTCCTATAACCTTCAATGATGATCCAGAATGTGCGCGTACTGGTTAGGAAGTGAATATAAGCAAGATTTTAATGTTATGGAGCATAATTTTGCTAGTCTGAACTTGTTTTAGAATGGTATGGAATTTAGAACATTTGGAAATAATTTGAAGGTAACTCGAGAGAATAGGAATTGTATGTATATATAGAATGGTGTAAGGTTGTATAGTAGTTATTAGGTGTCATCAAATAGGCACAACCCTTCAAAGATTTTCTTTGGAAAAGATGTATCCATTTGGAAGTTTACACCATTTCAAAATTTGTGCAAATAGAAACTTGGTCTCTTCATATATTACGGTTAATAAATTATTTCATCCACCTTGATTTTGAAAGCAAGCACAATAGAGTGGAAGGTCACATGCATGATAATTAGTTGGTCTAGGGTTCGATTCCTATTCTTACCTTTATTTCTACAACTCATTATTTACAATAGTCATGTATATATCTTTGCTTCTACGAATTTGATGTAAATGTGATAAGGCGAATGGATATGTGCACTTCTTAGGAGCTTTTGGGATTTTTTCGCACTACCTCCCCTTTTTCATCCTTCAATTTCTTTGTTTGCAAGCTAATTCTTTTTGCATGCTTCCACCCATAGTGCAAAGCAAAATAATGCTTTAAGAAGTGTGTTCCTAGTACGTGTTCCTGTGATCGAGTACCATCAAGTCCCTTTTTTTAGTAGTAACATTCGCCTTTTTCATGATATGTCCAGTTGTTTACTCTATCGTAAACCAAAGGAAGAAGGTGTAGTGATAAATGTATTGCTTGCCTCCAGTGGTTGCCTAAGTTTGAGTCCCACCACTTTCTTTTTTCTACAGGCTCAGCCGTAACTCGTATGAATTATACCATCATATAACTACTAGATCAAAATTAACTTTAAACATATTAGTTGTATTGTTATATAGGTTTTACCATTAAGACACTAAAATTGTGTTTTCAAAATTCTCCTTTTTTTTATGATGACAACCATATAACTTTAAATTAGTAATACTCCTCCTTGAACTTTGTTTTCTAAATTCATATAACTCCCTTGTCAATATGCTTATTTTCTCCCCTTATGATCATCTAAACAAAGGACAATAATAATAATTGGTTTTGGATTGTATATTAATTTAGTTATTATCTTAAAGCACAACATTTTCTTGATCAATTTACTTTGTGATACTGTAAAATTAAAAATAGCAACCTCAAACTAAATAAAAGAATAAATTAGATATATCAAATTTGCTGCAATTCCATTATCCATAAATGTCAGTTCTTTATCGTATGCACGAAACATTTTTTATTCCAAATCCGCAACATTCTTATTTCTTTCTTAGCACATGCAAAATAATGGATTCTGCATTTTGGTACCCACTTTCTTTATTATGGTCCAAAAAGTTAGATTGTAGGTAACCATTCCCAACAGGGTTAGGTGGAAATTTTAAAATTTTAAAAATTAATTATTATCTACTATAGAAAAATAACCATAATGTGTTTTTCTCTATCTTTCTAGTTGTTATGGATCCAAATACTCAGATAATTTTTTATTCGTATTTCCTTTCAATAACCTTGTACTTCTAGGGATATTATAAACAGTATTATCATAGACATACTTGAATTCCTATAAAAAATGGTTATAGAATTTACTGAAAATTTAGTACTGGCACTAACATTTCTACTATACATACAAGTGTTTCTGTACTATTTCTATAGTCATTTTTTTATATCGAAACCACTTTTCTCATCTGAAGATCTAGAACTAGGTAAAATCATGTTTAAATCATTACCTTTACAAAATTTCATGAATTCATTTTTATGTTTTTCGACATTAGAGTCACAACTGTTATTTTTAAAAGAGAATATAGTTTATTTTTCAAAATATCAATTTTCTTGTTTAATTCACAATTCTTTTTCCTTACATATCATTTTCATTTTCAAGAAGACAAATTTGAGAATCTGAATTATCTAAAGATGATTGTAATAATTTATTTCTTCATTTCTTCATTTTGAAATTTCTTTTGAGAACATTTTTTTTCAAACATAGTATTCTGTCATTTGGAAATTCTTTAAAAGACATAATTTTTTTAAAAAAAAATACCATATTATTTTTTCTAAATTAAAATTTTCTTTTCTCAGTTTTTCATTTTCAAGTTCAACAACTTTCATTTTTCCTAAAATAATCAAATCAGCTTTGAAATCTTAACGCTTAAGCTAACTAATTCACAATTATTATTTTTATTAAAATTTGTATATTAGAAAGTACCTTCTTATTGTCCTCATTTATCATAGTTTTAAATGTATCAGTCTTTTTTTTGTCTGTATTTCAATCAAACCATTTTCTAGCCATTATTTTATGATATTGTGATGATTAATAGAATTCTAACCTCTAATACCATGCACCTTATCGATGATGGAAATAGTAACAGACAACATATATGCAGCAAAATAAATGAAGTAGATCATATAATATATTCATATTGGTTCTGACTTCCCATCCTACATCCAGCTGTGATGCACCCTTCCATCTTTTCACTAACCAAAAGCCTCATTTCGCTTGGCAGAAGAAGTTTATAAACAATGGTTGGACAACTGAATAGAACTTTAATCTTTTCTTTTGCCAAAAAATAATTTTATTATATATTGTGTCTTCAATACCCAAGTAGTCACACTATAGTACAACTCTGTTATAATCTCCAATAATAATACAAAACAAATGTGCAGAGGTTAGGAAGTGAATTTGTTACAGATTTGATGGTTATGGAGTATAATTTTGTTGGTCCAAACTTTCTTCTAGAATGGGTATGGAATTCATAATGTTTAGCAGAAGTATGAAGATGACTCGAGAAAATATGAATTGTATATGTTAACCAGCCTTTTGACAAGGTCGTTACGCTTTGGACTTGGACGCCTAGATCACTCATGACTCGAGAGAATATGTTTCCCTTGACCTTTGCTAGTTGTCCCCCTCAGCTCCACCACAAAACATCGTTCGCCAATCGACAAAGCTTTGCCATTTTTACACTGGGGGTCCTTTACTCTACCTCCATACTACCCTCAGGCCTGAAACCGAGGCCTTTTGTATTGAAGTTCACCTGTCTCCTTTTCCCACCAATGATAAGATGCACCAGTCTGACATCCATCGGAGCACCATCAAAGCTCCACGTTGCAACGTTAGTGAATGCAACTCATCGGGACTGTCAAAGGCTAAATACCCAAAGCCAACACTGCGCTAGGTGAGATTTCACTCACGGTTAGCCTTCGATTTCAAGTTTATTAATTCACTCGAGATACTGAAAATATAATAGTTGATAATTGTGTTTACGTTTGGATTCGGTCCTTTGCATCAGTAATGAAACTGCTGCTATGACAATCTGACTATTGCATACTTGGGTTGTATTGTGCCGCTATGACAATCTGACTACGTATTGGCTTTAGAAATTTACTTATAAGAATTCGATTGTATATGAATACACATACATTGTAACAAACCTCCTGGAATAGGCCTAAATCCTGACCTAGAAAAGGTCCCATCGGAACTTAAAACCATTTAAAATGGATCGTTAGTTCCTATAAGGAAATACTAAAAACAAATATCACAGAGCATTTTACGAAATCAGAATCTCACACAGCGGAAGGGATAAAATATAATATCTCAAAATAGATGTACTATAAATAAAACCATCATAAATGTCAAATACAACGAGTCTGAGTAACAACAAATAAAGGAACAACAATAACTATCCCAATAACAACATGATAATAAAAATAATACTGCCATAAATAAACAAATCCTCCATCTCCAAGGCATCACTACTTACCACTGATCCATGCGTCCTTACCTACTAACCTATACATGTTAAGAGAAGGGAGGTCAGAACATAAAGTTTTGGTAAATGAAAATCATATAAGTTTAAGAATGACTATTTCATATATTTGGCAGCGTAAATTTTTTGTGTTATGTCTACGCAAACAAACATACACATAACTAATTATATGAGGCGGGCATCCTTATGGTCACTTAAGGCATACATGTTTATATAAGGGTGGACATCCTTACAGTCACCTAATACCCCACGAGGCAGGATCTACTTCGTTACTTAAGGCCATTACCTAATTTATTAAGGGTGGATTCTGATTATCACTTAATACCCTATAATGGACCCCTAGCGACATAAGACCTCGTCCCTAACATTAACATTATTAAATATATGCTCTCCTTGTAGGTCGAGAGATAGTAAACAACCACTTAATACCAGGTTTAGGTAGGAACACAACTGCGTTTAAGACCTTTCTGGTAGACCCCCTTGTTACCATCTAGTTGTGCCTAGGCGTGTAGCCACTTAATACTTCCCTTAGACGGTGGTTCCTTTAGGCCATTTATATAAACCGTCCCTAGGTCAGCTCTCACTAAGCCTTTAGATAAGAAGTAGACATTTCTTGGAGAACTACCCCACTCATACGCGATCTTCTATTAAGACCATCTAATACCTTATAAGGGAAAGGCGGACACAATGACTACTTGAGACCTAGTAGGTCGGGTCCCATGACTCTGGTCAAGAACCAAGGAGTGAACCTTAGGAATGGACCTAGTCCTAATCATTTAATACCCAACAAGGTAGGTCATCCACTTAATATATTCTCAAGGCTGGCCTACTTCACACAGAAATACACACACACTAGACATCTCACACTAAATCAACCTCTTGTAGATGTTGTATTTGCCGAATGGTTTCGGGAAGGCTTCTACTACAAGTTGGGCTTAACCTTGCGTCTTAGTGTAATAATTTTAATGGCCCATGTCACCTAGACCTCTTACATTAACCAGTATTACTCGTAGATGCTGGATATGTCGGTCGATTCCAGGCAGGCTTCTACTGCATGTAATGGTTAACATCGTGTCTATGTGTCATTAATTATAATTAAAGCCATTAACTCACACACACATAATTAAAGTCATTATTAGATGCTATGTTAATTTAAACGTATTTAGTATGCATCTAATACGCATTAACATAGCATCTAATAGTGCTACAAATATATAAATAAATAGGCGCGAATTTAGCGCACAAGAATAATGACCTAATATGTTTGAAATGACAATCCCAACAATCACAATTAAGGTATACAAGTTAATTTCTCTATTAATTAACATGGTACAACATGCATATTCTCATCTAATGATAAAAAGGGAAATAACGACACATATGAATAAAACTTGCAACCAAGGGCGAATAATTATTTATAAAATAAAAGTATAGACAAGCTGAAATAATTCTTATTACATATGCAAAAACCTTATTTTTGGCATAGCTCCACTTTTAAATTTATTTCGCATGCGAAAACTTATGATTATAATATATTGTATATAATACGTTCAGACAATTCATTTAAAATAGACGTTTAAACCTATTAATCAACAATATACAAATCTTACATTTTAGCACACAAACATATATGAACATTAAAAGAAGAATCAAGTGAATCAGGCTCAAAAACTAAGAATTTTACAACACCTTAGGCCTAACTTCCATTATTCAAATGACATAAACCCAATTACATCACTTTGATTGTTCATTCAACAATAAAAAATATACAATTTGGAGGGTTTATAGCATTTTTTTTATTCAAATTCCAAATAGGCATAATAATCCAAACTACAAAAGATAGAAAATAGCAACTTATAGGTTTCCACTCATAGTGATTTGAGAAGGAAGAATAATAGGATTTGGGTAGGATCAAATTCAGATTTAGCCTTCGAATTCGTGCTCCAATCCTTCCATATATATTAACTAAATTCCAGAACTAAAATCTACATTAATCCAGAATAGATAGGGTAAAATTGAGGTTAGAGGAATAGAAGAGAATCCTAACCTTTTTATCTGGAAATAACAATGGCAGAAGGACGGTATAGAGGCATGGAAAGAAATGAAAGTAGGGTTTAGAGTGGGGCTAGGGAGCTATATTTAAAGTTGCAAGTGTGAGCATAGACCAATGGATTATTTAGATTTAATAAGAGTGGTCTATTTGATGCAAAAATATATAAACATCCATGCAAAAACAAACACCCATCACCCACTCTTCAGGAGGGTCGTTGATCCCATCTATTGAGGGTGGCCGACCCTAGGTCGACTCCCCTCCTATAGGGGCGGTTGACCCCCCCTTTTAGGGTGAGCCAGGAGATTTAAATCTCCCGTGACATTGCTTTCGATTAATTTCTTAATTAACTGCTTTGATTTATTTCCTTATGTTAATAATCTTTGCCCCTTTTGCATATGAAAATAAATATCTAAGGGACTTATCGGTAAGGAGCTCAAACTTTTATCCTAAAAGGTAGTAACTCCACATCTTTAGGGCAAAAACCACAGTTTCTAACTCTAAATCATGGACGGGGTACCTCTTTTCATGGTCCTTAATTTGTCTACTTGCGTAGGCAACTACTATACCCTCCTACATGAGTACCACTCCTAAATTAGTCCCACAAGCATCAGTGAAAACAATGAACATCTTTGTTCCATCTGGAATAATAAGAATAGGCAAACTCATGAGAGACTCCTTCAACCTCTCAAAAACAATGCCACACTTCTCACTCCATACAAACTCACAATTATTTTTCGCCAGCTGGACTAGATGGGTTGCAATCCTTGCGAATCCCTTATTAAATTTTCTGTTTTAGTCCGCTAACCCAAGAAAACTCCTAACTCCCGTCGCATTGCGGGGTATCCTCCACTCTTGAACAACCTCTACCTTAGCGAGATCTACGACCAATCCTTTACTCGAAACAATATGCCCTAGGAATTTGACTTCTTTCCTCTAAAAGTGACATTTCGAAAACTTGCCCTTAAATCAGTTCTCCCTCAGAATTCCTTGGACCTTCCTCTAGTGATCCTCATGCTCCTTAAACTCCTTGGAAAAGGAAGTAATTTCATCTACAAACATAACCAATATCTTGTTGAGTATGCCTCCAAATACCCTACTCATAAAGAAAGTGGGGGAATTTGTCAAACGAAGGGAATGACCTCCCACTCCTTTGGCGTCCTAAACATTGTCTTAGGCTTACTCTCTTTAGAAATCCTTAATTGGTGAAACCTTGTACCCAGATTTAACTAAGAAAAGATTTAGGCACCTCCCAAATGGTCAAACAGAACATCAATTCTAGGTAAGGGGTATATAATCTTCTAAGTCAGCTTGTTGAGTTCCCTATAATCCACACACGCAATTTTAATAACCCATCAGATTTGATGGAAAACACTACTGGCGCACCCCACTTGGATGTACACCTCTTAATGAACCTTTTCTGCAATAACTTAGAGAATTGTCTATCCAGATCTCTCCTTTCCTTAAGATCCATGTGCCTTAACGACAATGCTACTTGCCTTGCGTCCTTCTCGAGGTCTGTCCTAAATGAGATTTCTTTGTGGGGGTGAAAGTCCTACGACTTGCTCAAAGACATCTGGAAACCCGCACACAATAGGCATTGAAGATAGTCCTTCTAAATTAGACGATAAGGAATGCAGTAATATTGAATCCCTATTCCCAGTCCTAAAAGGGATCTCTAAGCTATGGCCCCCACGGCTTCTAAATCAACCAACTCTCTTATCACAGTTAAGGACGACCTAATAAAATGATAGCCAACCCATTCCTAATATGGGACCGTACCCCTCATGTAACACCCCACCTCTGCTAGGGTCACTCACAAAGGGAATGCACTAGTTTTCGAGGAGCATTATCGAGGTAAACAAACGCAGAAATATTACAAGACAGAACATAGATAAAACAACGGAAGAATCAAAAGATAAATTTCATTACTTTCAAAAAGAGTCAAAACCTTTTACATCCAAAGTACCAAATAGCCAAAGTCATTATTTTCCATTACAACAAATTCTGTCTTGCATAAATAAAGAAGCATAAACTTAAAACAACAAAAGTAGCTTAATTCCCCAAAGGTAGCAGAAATGCAGCCATAGCATAGCTCAAGATCAAACCGTACATGAGCTGAACCGAAAGCAAGTGAAATCCAAGCTAAGTGCTAGAGTTTCCTCCGTGAGAACCTGGGGGGGGGGGAACGAAAGAAAAAGAGGTGAAAGAAAACGGGTCAGTCATAAAGACTGGTAAGTCCTAGTGACTTTCAGCATAAAAACAGGTAAAGGTAACATGACATGTATGAACTGAAAGCAAACATAAGAATGCTGTCAAGATGGGCAAGATAGAATAAGATGGCATGATAATTCAAGTATAAATCAAGTATAGCATCGCATGTTCAAGGTTCGCTGCACCAACTGTACTAGTATCCCAAACCCATGTCATATATTAACCATGAAATGATCCCTTGGCCCAATATCATGAAATGACCCATTACTAGGTCCAACGAAACGATCTACTAATCGATCAGCTCCCTACAAGTTCTAGCTCGTCATGTGTCTGTGTCATATGGCCCTATCACGAATGTAGTTACCTGTGCTAGGTCCACCATATGGTGTATCAAGCCCTAGGGTGCCAACCACTGACACGAATCAAGCATGCACAGTGTAAACCTACTAATGCCCAATGCCTGCTTTTTCAACTCCGGACTACCTGCACGACCATAGTCCGCCTGAACCTACACTGGCGCACCAACTAAGTCGTCATTCTAGTCGCTTACAATTCAGCCCAGTAATCGTGCACCACCCTGCCTAGTTCCAGGGTACCATGATACATCTAAGTGGGTTACTGCTGAAATGGACCGCGTAACTAGGGTTTCATTCAGCAGGTTAAGTGTTGTCATTTAAATTCGTGACTTAACCCCATCAGTCTAGCATGTCAAGTTGGTTAAGTGTTATCTTTCATGTTCATGACTTAACCCTATCATGTGGCATTAATTCATTAATGCACCCCAACCACTCACATCAGACCTATTGTTGTGGTCACTGGATATGCCGGGCGGTTCCGGGCAGATTTACACCACAACTCAGTCTGACCTCGAGTTTCAAGCACGATACGACCAACTACCCACATTGGATCCTATTGTTTGCAGTTACTGGATTTGTCGAGCGGTTCCGGTCAGAATTACACTGCAAACTCAACCCAACCTCGAGTTGGCCATTTTCAAGTTCATTCTAGTGTCATGTCCATGTTCAAATTTCAGGTCAAGTTCGTGTCAAGTTTCATGGCAAGTTTCAACTTATGCCTGTTATCAAGTTCATGATTCATGTTCATAACCAATTCATGTTTTGCCCAATCTACGCAAATCGTATTCCCATCACATGTAAACATGAATCGATCTAAATTACAAGTAAATCCAAATCCAGAAATAAAGGGAATAACATCAAAACTATGATAGGCACAAAGGATGAGCATAAAGTGATAAAAGGGATTACAAGACTAGCATGACATAACTTGAGATAATTGGTTACAACATCACTGGCATATAGAAAATAATAGGATTTCAAGTCTAGCATAATAAGGTGATAGTCGTGGCATAAGGTGATAGTCCCAAACTTGCAAATAATAGACTGATTCAACATCACAGGCATGATAATGTTATGGACATGAAAGAGTTTGATTTACAACATGAATAGGTCCAAACTGATTTCATAGCAATATTCCCAAATGTCAAGATCCAAGATGGAAACTAGAATAGATGTGAATCGATTATCATACTCAAGTCCAATTTCACTTTATCTCATGTCCAAATTACAATTAACAAGTTTAAATCTCAAAGTAACTAGAACTTATAGATCGTGGAATAAGAAATTGAGATGCAGAAGTTGAATCTAGAAACTAGTCGTTGAATTGTTGAATCGTTGAATCTTGATTTGATTGTAGAAGCAAATCCCCAATATGCAATTCCTAGCCGTAGTCTTCAAGAAATAATCTTCGCGTTTTATTTTATTTTAATTTAATTTAAAAGAAGCCATGTCCATCAAGAATTTGTGCAGCATAAGGTTAGAGAAGAATGGTGTAAAGAGAATGAGGCTAGGAGGCTGTTTATATAGGATTAGGCGGACGAATCTAGACTGAAAACGAGACTAGAAACATCAGGATGAACCAAGGCTCAAAACTGGGTTTTGGCATCAGGTCGACCCCCAGGTCGACCTGGTCCCTGGGAGGTCGACCATAGTGTCGACCCCCAGGTCGACCTGGTCCTGGGCGGGAAAATTCCCGCCCAATCTACGCTGGGGTTTGAATTCGAATTTCGAATTCGAATTCGAGCTGTTGTTGTATTCTGAAAATCCTTGAAACTTCAGAGGGTCATATCTCCCTCATACGGACTCCGTTTCTCGAAAACTCGGACTCGTTTCCAAGCAGAATTTCGAGACGAACGCAATGGCCCAACCCGTTTCCCTTGATTCTTATTTTAAAATTTAATTCTGCCTTGATTTATGGTCTTAACATGTTATTAAAATGCGGGTTGTTACATTCTCCCCTCCTTAAAGGATTTCGTCCCCGAAATCTTCAAGTTAAGAAGAATGAATCCTATCATCCAATCATCCATCTGCTCAACCATCATCCACAAGCAACCATTGTCCTTAAAAGATTTCTATTGCTATCTGAACTTATGCCAGAGTGTGTGTATATGTACTTATCTAATACAAAAATCAGGCGGTTACTGATTCAATGGACATCCTTAATGCAAAATATGTTAGTGTAATGAGTCCAACATGTATGCAAATTCCTAACATACTTTATAATCTCTACATGAGTGCACAAACATTCATTCATACGCAACATCCAAATGATAGCATATAAAGCTTCCATCCATATACAAGTATAAGCACCCATGCATATGCATTATGAAATATGTGACTGAGCCAATCTAGTGCCTAATGTGTGTTATGCAACCACGAGCAACCACTTGCAACCACTTGCAACCATTTGCAAACATCAACCATAACATGTTTCAAATACATGTTTAGATCCATAGGGTTCTACCTAAGGTTCTCAAGATAGGATTGAGAAGATAAGCAAGATAAAACAAAGCATCTAGGAGAAGAAGTTAAAGATGTACCCCCAGAAGGTCCTGCTTGCGTGCCTTGCCCTTGCTTCTTAGGGTAGTTCTTGCTGATATGTCCAGTATCACCACACTGAAAGCATGCTCCCATCTTCATCTTCTTCTTTCTACAATCCTGGACTATATGCCCATCAATACCACAGAAGTTGCATTTTCTTTTCTCACGTGACTTGTTGTCATTAACTTTGTTGTTGTTCTTGCCTCTTTTCTCGGAGTCTACCTTCTTGTTTGAGACTCATTCGCCTTGGCCTCCTTCTTGCCATTCTTGTCTTCTTCATTTAAGAGTGCCATGTCTACTAACTTTTCGTAAGTAGCCCCCATAGGTATGTGGGTCATAGCCAAGCTGTGAAGTGGCTCATTCAATCCCTTGACAAAACGGAGAGCCTTCTTATGAGGAGTATTCACTAAGTCCAGTCCAAATCGGGCCAGCTGATTGAATTGATTTACGTACTCTTTGACAGTCATACTTCCTTGCTTAAGAGATAAGAACTTTTCCAGTTGTAGACTTCATTCAGCTTGTGAGAGGAATTTCATCTCAAACCTTATCCTGAAATCCATCCATGTGTCAACAGGTCTTTCAGCGTTAGTGACTTCCCACCAATAGGAAGCTTCGTCTTTGAGAAACCATACTGCCAACTGTACCTTCTGCCTATCGTCCACCTCGAAGACAACGAACAGATCCTCAGTTTCTTTGAGCCAGTTCCTCGCTTCTACGAATGATTCAGTTCCCTTGAAATCCTTTCCACCCATGGCCCTAAAATCTCTACAGATCTTTGAAAAAGCAATTGCACGAGGAGGAGGAGGAACTGCTGCAGCTGGAGGAGGAATATCTGCTGGGCCTGCATCATTGGCCCTAGCCTCTAAGTACCTCTTGAACCAGCCTGGTATTGGCACGCCCTCTGGAAGGTTAAGATTCCCATACATGCTGAAATGAAAAGGAAGAGATTCAAAACAAGGAAACAAAGGATAGTGCTAATGGCTTTTGGGGAATAGCCTTTAAATAAAACAAGACTTTTCTTGAAAAATGCTTCTTTGTAAACGGTTTTGAAAATAGTTTTAGAAGGTTTTTAAAAACTTTTGCCCAGTCTGGTAACCTTCTGCTCTGATACCAAGTGTAACACCCCACCTCCGCTAGGGTCGCTCACAAAGGGAATGCACTAGTTTTGGTGGAGCGTTATCGAGGTAAACAAACACAGAAATATTACAAGACAGAACATAGATAAAACAGCGGAAGAATCAAAAGATAAATTTCATTACTTTCAAAAAGAGGCAAAACCTTTTACATCCAAAGTACCAAATAGCCAAAGTCATTATTTTCCATTACAACAAATTCTGTCTTGCATAAATAAAGAAGCATAAACTTAAAACAACAAAAGTAGCTTAATTCCCCAAAGGTAGCAGAAATGCAGCCATAGCATAGCTCAAGATCAAACCGTACATGAGCTGAACCGAAAGCAAGTGAAATCCAAGCTAAGTGCTAGAGTTTCCTCCCTGAGAACCTATGGGGGGAAACGAAAGAAAAAGAGGCGAAAGAAAACGGGTCAGACATAAAGACTGATAAGTCCTAGTGACTTTCAGCATAAAAACAAGTAAAGGTAACATGACATGTATAAACTGAAAGCAAACATAAGAATGCTGTCAAGATGGGCAAGATAGACTAAGATGGCATGATAATTCAAGTATAAATCAAGTATAGCATCACATGTTCAAGGTTCGCTACACCAACTGTACTAGTATCCCAAACCCATGTCATATATTAACCATGAAATGATCCCTTGGCCCAATATCATGAAATGACCCATTACTAGGTCCAACGGAACAATCCACTAATCGATTGGCTCCCTACAAGTTCTAGCTCGTCATGTGTCTGTGTCATACGGCCCTATCACGAATGTAGTTACCTGTGCTAGGTCCACCATAGGGTGTATCAAGCCCTAGGGCGCCAACCACCGACACGAATCAAGCATGCACAGTGTAAACCTACTAAAGCCCAATGCCTGCTTTTTCAACTCCGGACTACGTGCACGACCATATTCCGCTTGAACCTACACTGGCGCACCAACTCAGCCGTCGTTCTGGTCGCTTACAATTCAGCCCGGTAATTGTGCCCCACCCTGCCTAGTTCCAGGGTATCATGATACATCTAAGTGGGTTACTGCTGAAATGACCGCGTAACTAGGGTTTCGTTCAGCAGGTTAAGTGTTGTCATTTAAATACGTGACTTAACCCCATCAGTCTAGCATATCAAGTTGGTTAAGTGTTGTCTTTCATGTTCATGACTTAACACTATCATGTGGCATTAATTCATTAATGCACCCCAACCTCTCACATCAGACCTGTTATTGTGGTTACTGGATATGCCGGGCGGTTCCAGGCAGATTTACACCACAACTCAGTCTGACCTCGGGTTTCAAGCGCGATATGACCAACTACCCACATTGGATCCTATTGTTTGCAGTCACTGGATTTGCCGGGCGGTTCCGGGCAGAATTAAACTGCAAGCTCAACCCAACCTCGAGTTGGCCATTTTCAAGTTCATTCTAGTGTCATGTCCATGTTCAAATTTCAGGTCAAGTTCGTGTCAAGTTCATGGCAAGTTTCAACTTATGCCTATTATCAAGTTCATGATTCATGTTCATAACTAATTCATGTTTTGCCTAATCTACCCAAATCGTATTCCCGTCGCATGTAAACGTGAATCGATTTAAATTACAAGTAAATCCAAATCCAGAAATAAAGAGAATAACATCAAAACTATGATAGGCACAAAGGACGAGCATAAAGTGATAAAAGGGATTACAAGACTAGTACGACATAACTTGAGATAATTGGTTACAACATCACTGGCATATAGAAAATAATAGGATTTCAAATCTAGCATAATAAGGTGATAGTCATGGCATAAGGTGATAGTCCCAAACTTGCAAATAATAGACTGATTCAACATCACAGGCATGATAATGTTATGGACATGAAAGAGTTTGATTTACAACATGAATAGGTCCAAACTGATTTCATAGCAATATTCCCAAATGTCAAGATCCAAGATGGAAACTAGAATAGATGTGAATCGATTATCATACTTAAGTCCAATTTCACTTTATCTCATGTCCAAATTACAATTAACAAGTTTAAATCTCAAAGTAACTAGAACTTACAGATCGTGGAATAAGAAATTGAGATGCAGAAGTTGAATCTAGAAACTAGTCGTCGAATTGTTGAATCGTTGAATCTTGATTTGATTGTAGAAGCAAATCCCCAATATGCAATTCCTAGCCGTAGTCTTCAAGAAATAGTCTTCGCGTTTTGTTTTAATTTAATTTAATTTAATTTAATTTAATTTAAAAGAAGCCATGTCCATCAAGAATTTGTGCAACATAAGGTTAGAGAAGAATGGTGTAAAGAGAATGAGGTTAGGAGGCTGTTTATATAGGATTAGGCGGACGAATCTAGACTGAAAACGAGACTAGAAACATCAGGATGAACCAAGGCTCAAAACTGGATTTTGGCACCAGGTCGACCCCCAGGTCGACCATAGGGTCGACCTGGTCTGTAACACCCTGTGAATTCTATAACATTAAGCTTCACGAATTAAAGTATAATTAATTATAAATGATGAAATCAAGGGAAATGGGTTATGCCATTGCGTTCGTCTCGAAATTCTTCTTGAGATAGGGTTCAAATTTGCATAAAATGGATATCGTATAAAGAAGATATGGACGAACGAAGTTGGGCAGAAAAACCGGAAAACGGGTCAGAATGCACTGGCGCACTTGTGAACTGGGCCAGAACAAAGTTGGACCGGCGCACTTGGGAAGTGAGCCAGTACAATTTTGGCCTGGCGCACCTGCCAAGTGCGCCCAGGTCAGAAAGACCTGCTGGTCAGGCCCTGGTTGGCCTAGTTAGAGTCTGGTCGAATTCTGATGCTTGGCTGAGTCACTAGGGCTTACATGTCTCTTTCTTACTGGCCTCTCTTGAGATGGATGGTCTGGATTCACCCTAGCTTCATCGACGGCTCAAAACAATTTAAAATTCTATAAATACAACTCAAGTCTAACCCTAAATTCACACAGATAATAGAATACAAAAGCCGTCATGTTGCTGGAGAGGAACTAGGAATGGCCGTCAATTAGAAAACCTAGAGACAAGCCAACAAGCCTAAGAGACGAATCAAATTAAAAGAAGATCAAAGCTTAATCAAATCATTCAACGCAACTTTGCTACCCAAAGGAGAGCATCTCCAAATCAGAATAACAGAAATCAGAAAACAAGAATTCATCACACGTTGTAAGTATAGTGACCTTTCAGAATATGAATTAAAACTGTGATGTGATTCGATGTGAATGAAAATAGAATCGTGTTGTTATAATTTTTGTGTATTGTAATGGTTCTACCATGACTTGTGTATTGATGTTTGTGTCATAAATTGATTGATGCAAGCCTATTGAACAATTGTATATGAAAACAATGACACTTGCAAGTTTGTAGCAAAAACTAGAAATTGTCCCTTTTTGTATATGTCGATGGCATGGACTATGTATATTCCCTTAGTCTAAATTAGAATTTATGTAAACATGTTATAGACCTTCTATGCCTACATGACCCAAAACCTATGATATCATTCTTATGTTTATTGGCAAGTATAATTAGATCTATGTTTGCAAGTATAATTGGATCTATGTTTCATAAACTATGCAAGTTCATGTTTATTTGCAAAATATAATTGGTTCTATGTCCAACATCGTTTGGGTTTCATAAACTATGCAAGTTCATGTTGAAATAGGCTATATGATTAGATGTAAAAATTGTACATTTTGATGAATATATAACATGCTAGTTTTGTGGTCGATATTATGCCAAGTTAACATGTTTAAACACAAGTTTGTATTTGCCTAAACTATGCCATTTCATATGTGACCTACTTAGTCATACTTTGATTCGAATGTAAGTTCACATGACCCATGTTATATGTTAGTTGAATTGCCAAATTGCAAGTTCATGCGCCACACACCTTTATGTATTACATGTTCTTGATTTCCCCTTTTCCTCACGTTTATAAAGTTGGGCTGAATTGTGACAAGCCCAACACATGTTATAACGTTGCGAACAAACGGGGGTAATAACGTTGGGTGTAAAATATGAAAATATATGTTGGAATGTTTGGCACATGCCAATGATTATGACACATAAGCGGTATGAATTGAAATACCCAAAAATAAAAGATATGACATTTACATATAGTTGAAAAGTAATAAAATATGTAAATTTAGAAAACACGATATGCTTAACCCGAGGTTGGATTGAGTTGTGATGTAAACCTGTCCGGACCCTCCCGGCTGTCCAGTAGTCACAACAATACCTATCCAATGTGGGTGGTTAAGCATTGAGCCCAATAAGGACCCGAGGTTAGACTGAGCTACGGTGTAAACCTGCCTGGAACCGACAGGCACATCCAGTAACCGTAGCAATACCTGTCTAATGTGAGTGGCCTGGTGCTCCTAAGAGGCTAAGGACAAATGGTAGGGTTAAGTCAACTATAACACTTAACCAAATTCAACACGTTAACAAGAATTAATGGGTGGGGTTAGGTAAATATGGACACTTAACCACTTAACATGTTTGACTAGAAAATCCTGGTAACGAGGGACCCGTTTCAGCAGTAACCCAAAGTTAGGTATCAACGGTACCCTGAAACTAGGCAGGGTGGGGCACGATTACTGGGCTGATTGTAAGCGGTCAAACGACGCCGGTGGGTGCACAGTGCAGGTCTAACGGGGTGCGGGCGTGCACACACTCCGGAGCAGACAACCAGGGCACTGGGGACACCAGTAGTATAACCTATGTCTTCTAGTTTTGTGTCGGGGCCGCCGCCATGGGTCTTGATACACCCCATGGTGGGACCAGCATAGGTATCTACAATTCTTGGGGGCCGTATGACACATGTTAACGCGAGTAGGAGCCGATCTTTAATAAGAATGGGGATCACTTCACCCTCACCATGGGGTGCCAGTTAGAATGAATTCAAATAGGCGCAGAGATATAGTATGGGTGTGATAGTACATTCGACACTTCCTTAGCTTGTGACACTTTCCTATTTTTAGTTTAAATCCATCATACCCTTTTCTTATTCACATATTGAAGAGTTACTAGATTTACTCAGGCTTTATGTCTGACCCTATTTTCTTTTCGTCTTCTTTTCTTTCGTTCCCCCCCCAGGTCCATAGGGAGGAAACAGCTCAACTCAGTCAGGCTCTTTACAAGCACCAAGAACGTAGATGTATGATTTGGATCTTTCTTGCTCGGATAACGGCTTTGGATATCACTATGGGGATTTTTGTCACTTTATTTATGTTTTCATGCTTCTTTAATAATCAAGGCAGTTATGAGGTTGTAATGTTGAAAGTATTTTGAGACAATTATGGAAATCTTTGTTTGATACACGTATTGATGAAACAAAAGTTTGTTTGGTTTCCGTTGTTTAAAATATGTGTATTTATATCTGTCTTGAGTTCATCTGTGGCTTTTACTTATAAACCTCCACTAAAGTTAAGGCATTCCCTTTGTGAGTGACCTTAATGGAGGTGGGGTGTTTCACTTGGTATCAGAGCGTAGGTTTACCAGACAAGATAAAAGTTTTTGAAAATTGTTTTCAAAAAGAAAGTTTAAAGAAGCATTTTTTTTAGAAAAAAGCGTTATATTTATAAAAAGAAATAAATCCCCCAAAGCCATGTGCCCTATCTATCCTTCTCTATCCTTCGTTTTGAATCTTTCCTTTCTGTTTCAGCATGTCTGGAGACCTTAACCTTCCGGAAGGAGTGCCGATTCCCGGCTGGTTTAGGAGGTACTTAGAAGCAAGGGCCAATGGCGCGGGCCCAGCAGACATCCCTCCTCCAGTGGCCGCGGTTCCTCCTCCTCCGCCTCCTCTTGGAAATGCCTTCGCAAAAACATGTAGATACTTCAAGGCTATGGGTGGAAAAGACTTTTATGGGACATAATCTTTTGTTGGAGCAAGAAACTGGTTAAAGGAGACTGAGGATTTGTTTGTCATCTTTGGAGTGGATGACATGCAAAAGATACAACTTGCGGTGTGGTTACTTAAGGATGAAGCTTCCTATTGGTGGGAAGTTACTAATGCTCAGAGGGCGGTGGAAACATGGGAAGACTTCAGGACAAGGTTTGAGATGAAATTCCTCTCCCAAGTCAAAAGAAGCATGCAAATGGAAAAGTTTCTAACTCTGAAACAGGGAAGCATGACGATCAGGGAATATGTTAATCAGTTTAATCAGCTAGCCAGATTTGGGCTAGACTTAGTAAACACCCAACACAAGAAGGCACTTCGCTTCGTCAAGGGTTTGAATGAGCCTCTACACAGCCTTTCCATGACCCATGTATCCACGGGTGCGACTTATGAAAGCCTGGTGGACATGGCGTTGCTACACGAGGAAGATCGCGGCAAGAAAGAAACTAAGGGGGAAGAGAAGAAAGAAGGTCTACAAGCAAAGAAAACAGACTTCAAGAAAGGAGGGAAGAACAATAAGCCCCATGAGAAGAGAAGGTGCAATTTCTGTGGCATTGTGGGCCATATATCAAAAGACTGCCGGAAAAGGAAGGCGAAGATGGGTGGTTGCTTCCATTGTGGAGAAACTGGACACCAAGCTAAGGACTGCCCAAAGAAGAAAGGGCAGGGACAGAAAGCCGGATCCACTTCAGGGGTCAGGTTCATGCGCTAGTGGCACCTCAGCAGGAACGAGGTAGTAATATTTCTGTAGAAAGTGTAGTCTATCTTTATGATCATCCAGTTCGTACACTTTTTGACTCTGGCATATCACACTCTTTTATTTCAACTACCTTAGTAGAATCTCTGCATCTAGACACTAGTATGGTAGAAGATCCCTTAGTAGTTTCAAATCCAATTGGGGGCTCCGCTTACTTGTCAATGGTTTGTTTGGGTTTGAAAATCTCTATTCTCAGTGTTGAGTTTAGTTGTAATGCCTTTGTTTTGGGCTTCTTGGGATATGGTTTGATCTTAGACATGGACTGGTTATCCAGTAATAGTACCATTCTTGACTGTGAGAAAAGAGTAGTTAGACTCTTGACTCGACTTGGTAATACTCTAGAAATTTCTTGTAATCCTTTGAATGCTGTTATGCTTAGTTATCTATAGTCACTTGATGCTTCTGATGAGAATTTGCAATCAGTTAGAGTAGTCCGGGAATATCCGGATGTCTTTGAGGAAGTGAAAGGCTTACCTCCGAGGCGGGAAATAGACTTCCGCATATATCTTGTGGATAACGCAAGGCCTATAGCTTTGCCTGTCAGACATATGGCTCCAAGGGAGAGAAAGGAGCTCAGTAAGCAGGTTAAAGAACTTCTCGAAAAGGGGTTCATTAGACGGAGCATTTCAGGATGGGGTGCTCCAGTGGTGTTCGCAATCAAAGCAGACGGTTCGCTTCGCCTTTGCGTTGACTATAGGGAGTTAAACAAATTGACCAAGAAAAATAGGCACCCTCTTCCCCGAATCGACGATTTGTTTGATCAGCTTATAGGTGCGACGGTCTTCTCCCAACTTGATCTGGCAACTGGGTTCCATCAGCTAAGAGTAGCTGAAGACAGCATTGATAAGACAGCGTTCAAAACGCCAGACAGTTTCTTCGAGTGGCTTGTCATGCCTTTCGGCTTGACAAACGCACCCGCTTATTTCGTAGACCTAATGAGCAGGGTGTTCAGAGAATTCCTCAACAAATTTGTGGTTGTCTTCGTAGATGATATCTTAATCTTCTCAAAGAGTGAGGAAGAACATGCTCAGCATCCGAAAGAAATCATGGATACTCTCCGTGCACATCAACTAAAAGCCAAATTCTCCAAGTGTCACTTCTGGAGAAAAGAAGTAAGGTTTCTTGGGCATATAGTGTCCAAAGATGGGTTGGCTGTGGATCCCGCGAAAGTGGTGGCAGTACAAGATTGGAAGACACCAAGAAATGCAACCGAAGTTCGAAGCTTTCTTGGGCTAGCCAGTTTTTATTGAAAGTTTATTAGGGATTTCGCGAAAATCTCAGCCCCACTCACAAGGCTAACAAAGAAGAATCTGGCATTCACTTAGGATTTGGACTGCGAGTTTTCTTTCCAACGATTAAAAAGGGCTCTCACAACAGCCCCAGTTCTAACTCTGCCTAACGGAAGCAAAATGTTCACAGTATACACGGATGCATGTGGAACGGGACTAGGCGTTGTTCTAATGCAAGCAAGAAGGAAGGGTAGTAGCTTATGGCGGAAGACAATTGAAGGTTCATGAAAAGAACTACCCAACCCACGATCTTGAGTTAGCCGCCATCGTCTTTGCACTTAAGTCTTGGTGCAATTATCTCCTAGGTGAGAAGTTTGAATTATACACTGACCATAAATCGTTGAAATATCTCTTCTCCCAGAAGGATCTTAACTTGAGGCAGCAAAGATGGATGGAGTTTCTTGCCTCGTATGATTTTGAAATTTCCTATACTCCCGGAAAAGGCAACGTGGTAGCAGACGCGTTGAGCCGAAAGAAACTGACCCTAAGCCCTCTCTTTGTGGAAAGGCAAAACTTGGAGTATATAGCCAGTTTTAACTTTAGGCCCTCCTCGGATTTTGTACCGGGTTTGTTAGCATCTCTCGAAGAACGCCCTACTCTCTTAGACTCAATAGGGGCTGCCCAACTGAAGACCCTCAGCTTGTGGATGTGATTGATAAACTTATTATGGGTGAGATTTCTAGTCACCTCAGTAGATACGCCATCGATGATAAGGGTTGGCTGAGACGAGATGGAAGATTATGCGTCCCACAAGCAAGGGAGTTGACAAAGAAGGTTCTCGAGGAAGCGCATCATTCCAAGATGACTATACACCCTGGCGGTGATAAGATGTACAAGGATATAAAAAGGACTTTTTTTTGGAGCGGCATGAAGCAAGACGTGGCAGATTTCGTTTCTAAGTGCATGACCTGCCAACAGGTCAAGGCGGAACAAAAGAAGCCTGGAGGACTACTTCACCCTCTAGAGGTCCCACAGTGGAAGTGGGATAGCATTTCAATGGACTTCATTGATGGACTGCCTAGGTCGAGAAGAGGCAACACTAGCATTTGGGTAATAGTGGATAGGCTTACAAAAAGCGCCCACTTTATACCTATCAAGAGTAGAAGGACTGCCTCATCTCTAGCATATCTTTATCTCAAGGAAATAGTTCAACTCCATGGGATACCCTCCAGCATTGTTAGTGACCGAGACCCTATTTTCACAAGTGAGTTTTGGCGGAGTCTGCAAGAAGCTGTAGGCACACAACTATGTTTGAGCATGGCCTATCACCCCCAAACAGATGGCCAGACGGAAAGGGTGAATAGAGTTTTAGAGGATCTTTTAAGACTTTTCATTCTTGACTTTGGAGGGACGTGGGAGGATCACCTTCCTCTAGTGGAATTTGCCTATAACAACAGCTACCAAGCTACCATCGACATGGCACCCTTCGAAGCCTTGTATGGAAGACCGTGAAAATCACCAACTTGTTGGTGGGAGTCTACAGATAAGCTTATACTTGGGCCAGACATGATTCGAGAAACTTTAGAGAAAGTGGACTTGATATGTAGGAGAATGAAGACAGCCCAAGACAGACAGAAATCCTACGCCGACAAAAGAAGGACCGACCTTGAGTTTGAGGTTGGGGACAAGGTTTTCCTTAAGGTATCCCCTTTAAGGAACGTCGTTCGCTTTGGATCCAAAGGAAAGCTAGCACCAAGATTTTTAGGAACGTTCCCTATCATCGAGAAGATTGGGGAAATGGCTTATAGAGTAGATCTGCCTGAAAGATTGGCTGGAATTCACAACGTGTTTCACGTTTCTCATCTCCGGAAATGTCTACATGAATCAGCGGAAGTGGTGGAGCCAAGCATTCTAGAAGAAGCCGAAGTGGAACGCGAAGCAACTGTGAGGAGAGTTCCAACCCGCATCATAGGAACTGAAGTGAAAAAGCTACGCAACCGCGAAGTCAAACTCGTTAAAGTTCAGTGGAGCGACGCCGAGGAAGACGCGACTTGGGAAACTGAGGACAGAATACGCGCTGCCTACCCTCTTCTTTTTGAGGGTACATCTTTGACCTCTCTTTTTCTTAAGTTGTGCTTGTATCTATCTTTTTAGGTATATCTCCTCGATATTATCCTTTATCCTTAGGTAGAAACCCCTTTGGATGTAAACATGTATTTGAAACATGTTATGGTTGATGGCTGCAAGTGGTTGCAAGTAGTTTCTCGTGGATGCATATACACACACAACCTAGGTCTTAGATCGGCTCAATCACTTCATACTGCATATGCATATATGTACTCTTATTTGTATATGGTTGTAAACTTGATATGCTGTCATATGGTCATCGCATTTGTATGAATAGTTGTGCACTCATGTAGAATTATGAGTAGGAAAAATTTGCATACATAATGGATTCATGACACTTACATGATTCGCATTAAGGAGGTCAACTGAATCAGTAGACCGCCTGATTTCTGCATTAGATAAGGACATGTACACACACTATGCATATGATCACGAAGCATAGAAGTCTTTTAAGGATAGTGGATGCCTGTGTTTGTTGGTTGAGTAGATGGACTGTTGGATGGTAGGATATACATTCTTCCTAACTTGAAGATTTCGGGGACGAAATCCTTTTAAGTGGAGGAGAATGTAACACCCCGTGAATTCTATAACGTTAAGCTTCACGAATTAAACTATAATTAATTATAAATGATGAAATTAAGGGAAATGGGTTACACCATTGCGTTCGTCTCGAAATTCTGCTTGAGATAGAGTTCAAGTTTGCGTAAAATGGATATCGTATGAAGAAGATATGGACGAACGAAGTTGGGCAGAAAAACCGGAAAACGGATCAGAATGCACTGGCGCACTTGTGAAGTGCGCCAGAACAAAGTTGAACTGGCGCACTTGGGAAGTGCGCCAGTACAATTTTGGCCTGGCGCACCTGCCAAGTGCGCCCAGGTCAGAAAGACCTGCTGGTCAGGCCCTGGCTCGCCTGGTCAGGGTCTGGTCGAATTCTGATGCTTGGCTGAGTCACTAGGGCTTACATGTCTCTTTCTTATTGGCCTCTCTTAAGATGGATGGTCTGGATTCACCCTAGCTTCATCGACGGCTCAAAACAATTTAAAATTCTATAAATACAACTCAAGTCTAACCCTAAATTCACACAAATAATAGAATACAAAAGCCGCATGCTGCTGGAGAGGAACTAGGAATGGCCGTCAATTAGAAAACCTAGAGACAAGCCAGCAAGCCTAAGAGACGAATCAAATTAAAAGAAGATCAAAGCTTGATCAAATCATTCAACGCAACTTTGCTACCCAAAGGAGAGCATCTCCAAATCAGAATAACAGAAATCAGAAAACAAGAATTCATCAAACGTTGTAAGTATAGTGACCTTTCAGAATATGAATAAAATCTGTGATGTGATACGATGTGAATGAAAATAGAATCGTGTTGTTATAATTTTTGTGTATTGTAATGGTTCTACCATGACTTGTGTATTGATGTTTGTGGCATAAATTGATTGATGCAAGCCTATTGAACAATTGTATATGAAAACAATGGCACTTGCAAGTTTGTGGCAAAAACTAGAAATTGATCCCTTTTTGTATATGTCGATGGCATGGACTATGTATATTCCCTTAGTCTAAATTAGAATTTATGTAAACATGTTATAGACCTTCTATGCCTACATGACCCAAAACCTATGATATTATTCTTATGTTTATTGGCAAGTATAATTAGATCTATGTTTGCAAGTATAATTGGATCTATATTTCATAAACTATGCAAGTTCATGTTTATTTGCAAAATATAATTGGTTCTATGTCAAACATCGTTTGGGTTTCATAAACTATGCAAGTTCATGTTGAAATAGGCTATATGATTAGATGTAAAAATTGTACATTTTGATGAATATATAACATGCTAGTTTTGTGGTCGATATTATGCCAAGTTAACATGTTTAAACACAAGTTTGTATTTGCCTAAACTATGCCATTTCATATGTCACCTACTTAGTCATACTTTGATTCGAATGCAAGTTCACATGACCCATGTTATATGTTAGTTGAATCGCCAAATTGCAAGTTCATGCGCCATACACCTTTATGTATTACATGTTCTTGATTTCCCCTTTTCCTCACGTTTATAAAGTTGGGCTGAATTGTGACAAGCCCAACACATGTTATAACGTTGCGAACAAACGGGGGTAATAACGTTGGGTGTAAAATATGAAAATATATGTTGGCATGTTTGGCACATGCCAATGATTATGACACATAAGCGGTATGAATTGAAATACCCAAAAATAAAAGATATGACATTTACATATAGTTGAAAAGTAATAAAATGTGTAAATTTAGAAAACACGATATGCTTAACCCGAGGTTGGATTGAGTTGTGATGTAAACCTGCCCGGACCCGCCCGGCTGTCTAGTAGTCACAACAATACCTATCCAATGTGGGTGGTTAAGCATTGAGCCCAATAAGCACCCGAGGTTAGACTGAGCTACGGTGTAAACCTGGCCGGAACCGACCGGCACATCCAGTAACCATAGTAATACCTGTCTAATGTGAGTGGCCTGGTGCTCCTAAGAGGCTAAGGACAGATGGTAGGGTTAAGTCAACTATAACACTTAACCAAATTCAACATGTTAACAAGAATTGATGGGTGGGGTTAGGTAAATACAGACACTTAACCACTTAACATGTTTGACTAGAAAATCCTGGTAACGAGGGACCCGTTTTAGCAGTAACCCAAAGTTAGGTATCAACGGTACCCTGAAACTGGGCAGGGTGGGGCACGATTACTGGGCTGATTGTAAGCGGTCAAACGACGGCGGTGGGTGCACAGTGCAGGTCTAACGGGGTGCGGGCGTGCACACACTCCGGAGCAGACAACCAGGGCACTGGGGACACCAGTAGTATAACCTATGTCTTCTAGTTTTGTGTCGGGGCCGCCACCATGGGTCTTGATACACCCCATGGTGGGACCAGCATAGGTATCTACAATTCTTGGGGGTCGTATGACACATGTTAACGCGAGTAGGAGCCGATCTTTAATAAGAATGAGGATCACTTCACCCTCACCATGGGGTGCCAGTTAGAATGAATTCAAATAGGTGTAGAGATATAGTATGGGTGTGATAATACATTCGACACTTCCTTAGCTTGTGACACTTTCCTATTTTTAGTTTACATCCATCATACCCTTTTCTTATTCACATATTGAAGAGTTACTTGATTTACTCAGGCTTTATGTCTGACCCTATTTTCTTTTCGTCTTCTTTTCTTTCGTTTCCCCCCCAGGTCCACAGGGAGGAAACAGCTCAACTCAGTCAGGCTCTTTACAAGCACCAAGAACGTAGATGTATGATTTGGATCTTTCTTGCTCGGATAATGGCTTTGGATATCACTATGGGGATTTTTGTCACTTTATTTATGTTTTCATGCTTCTTTAATAATCAAGGCAGTTATGAGGTTGTAATGTCGAAAGTATTTTGAGACAATTATGGAAATCTTTGTTTGATACACGTATTGATGAAATAAAAGTTTGTTTGGTTTCCGCTGTTTAAAATATGTGTATTTATATCTGTCTTGAGTTCATCTGTGGCTTTTACTTATAAACCTCCACCAAAGTTAAGGCATTCCCTTTGTGAGTGACCTTAATGGAGGTGGGGTGTTTCATGGTCCCTGGGAGGTCGACCATAGTGTCGACCCCCAGGTCGACCTGGTCCTGGGTGGGAAAATTCCCGCCCAGTCTGTGCTGGGGTTTGAATTCGAATTTCGAATTCGAATTCGAGCTGTTTTTCTGTTCTGAAAATCGTTGAAATTTCGAAGGGTCATATCTCCCTCATACGGACTTCGTTTCTCGAAAACTCGGACTCGTTTCCAAGCAGAATTTCGAGACGAACGCAACGGCATAACCCGTTTCCCTTGATTCTTATTTTAAAAATTAATGCTGCCTTGATTTATGGTCTTAACATGTTATTAAAATACGGGTTGTTACACCTCAAATTCAAGTACATACGCATCGCAAAAGAAATCGACATCATCGATATCTAATACTAGGTCTTTACACACAAGCAAAAGTTGCACAGCCCCTCTGATGGGGTTGAACACCTCTATCGGACTGCTAGCAAAGGTCAAGGAAACATTTAAGTAATCAACAATCATTCTAGCAATGAAGGAATAGGTTGCTCCCGAATCAAATAGGGTACATAAAGAAATTACTAGGATAGAGATTATACCTTCCAATGATGGTTTTCCTTGATCTCTGGGGGTTGACTTCGAATCAGCGCTACCTACAAAGCATAGTTTTTACCACTCTACACTACTCTAGGTGTAGGGAAGTTCCTTGTCAAGTGTCTATGCTCATGACTGTTGAAGCATTTTACTTTTAATTACAGCTTTGCTAGGTCCATCCTGCAGTTCTTGGCCTCATGACCCTTCTTGTGGCACCTCGAACACACCTTAAGCTCCCTCTTAAATTTTCCTCTTATCTTCTTCTTAAGCCGAAAACCTTTCTTTTTGTTCTTCCCAAAACTAGAAGCACCTTCCCCTTTCTCATTCTTAACTTCTTTCATTTCCTTAGTCATATACAGGATAACTGTCTCAACAAAAGCCTCAAACGTAGCTCCAAACATCACCTAAGCCAGTAACATTTACCTCAATGGAGGATTCGGTCCCTTAACAAACCTAAATGCTTTATTTATAGGGGTGTCCACCAACCTTCTTCCAATTTGGATAACTCCGTAAATCTTGCCACATACTCTTTTAGACTTAACTCCCCTTGCTTTAGCTGAATGATCTTTTCCATTTGTAGGCCTATCTCAGCATTAGGTAAGAACTTAGTCTCGAAGAGGGTCCTAAACTCCTTGCAAGTAAACACTCTACCCATATTCTCTTCCGATATCATGTTCCACCACTTTAGGGCTTCTCCCTTCAAACGCTAGACCACTACCCTACGCTTGTGCTGATCGCCCCATCTGGTAGCCTCGAAAATCCGTTCACACTCGGTTATCCATGCTTTAGCTTTAGGAAGCTTTTGGTTCCCAGAAGTGGCTTGCCTCTCAAACTCATGAAATATTTGCAAAGTAGAGGAAAGTTGAAGACCCCTTCAACGGGTTGAGCTACTAGTTCCGCTGGGAAAGGATTGGCGGTAGGGACCTATTCCATAGTCCTAAGTTACTATTGGAACCATTTAGGCAAGTACCAAGGCCTTTCCAGGTTCCTCTGCTCGGGCTGATTATCAGCCATTTCTACTATCTGAAAAAGGAAAAACCCTTTAGTGGACTGCCTAAGATAGTATCAAGGCCAAAAAGGAAGAAAGATAGAGGTTGCGTAGTATAATTGCGCATGTACTTAAGGTATAGTCTATATGTACGTGTGTATGTGCATATATATATATATATATATATATATATATATATAGTTTTTTCGGCAAGGCCATCCGATTTTTAAAGTGATCCGTAACACTTCTTTCATTAAAACAACTAATGAAAACAACAAAATACAAGAGATAGATAAATCATCTATCTGCTACAGTCATTTTACAAAGCTAAGCCACAATAGACTAATTAGAAAAAATAGAACATCACCACGTAGGGCGCGACTTAGCTACAGAAAAATAAAAAAACAATTACATACACATAGATGCAAACATAGTCACACAACTATAGCTCCAAAACATGAAGGACTCTCACTCTCACAAGTAGCAGTAACAACCACCATCACAAACTGCCACTGCATTTAAGGTAGTTCCAGAAAAGTCTCACATAAATGTATTCCACACCAACAGATTGCACCATAAAACTAGTAAAACTGCACTCAACGCACAGAAAATGTCGTTGTACGATCAAGTAGCAGTATTACAAACCCAAGTATCTCACAACACTCAGAAAAATTATCCTAACCAAGAAATTTCCAATCTAAATCACTAGCTGCCACTGTAATATGGATGCACATTGAATCTGAATCAAATGGCACAAATTAACCTACTAAAAACTCGCAAACCTCCACTACACTATTGGCCACTATTGCTTGCGATCGCCTTGGCCATATACAAGCTGAATGAGGCAGGAGAAGCAACAGAACAAGGATAAACCAACAGACACAGATACAAAGTACAATAACACATTGCAGTAACTAAATATAGCAGAATATGACCAGAGACCAAACAAACAACCACGAACAATACTACAACCACAACCAACCCAAAACAAGAAAAACCTAAAACAATTCCAAAGCCCCCGGTAGAAAAACTCAAACCCAACTACGCCAAATATACTTAGCTGTTGAGTAAACTCATACCATTGGACCAAAGGTCACACTAAAGCAGATGACGGTTAGATTTGAGACTCCAAGGAAGGTGGGAAAGCAAGGAGTATAGAGAAAGACGTCAGGGAGAGAATGGACAGAAGCAGCGAGTCCACGTTGTGTCATGATAAGAAGATTTGAACACCAGGTCAGATTGAAGTGTATGACAATTTTCATACTCAAACTCCGACTAAGAAAAATCCGATAGATTTAAAAAATTAGATCTGAGAGGAGTGACAAGTACAAAGTCGGACGAAGAGAAGTGAAAAGGGTTTGACAACGTTAGGAAAAGCTCGAGTAAGTATAGAACCGATGCATTGAAGTGAAGAGGATGGAGCGATAAGAAGAAAATGAGGGATTAAGAAGGCGTCAGGAAGAAGAATTCAAGTCCCCATTGATGTCGAACTTGTTTTAATAATCATTCTTTCTTCAGTGTGATAAATATATAGTTTTAAAAACCCTTTCAAATAACAAATACGTCTCTTTTACATATATTTCCCTGTAATCGGGTAACTTATGATCTAATACCACACGTAATAACCGGCTCGTAATGGGCCTAAATCTCGACCCAGAAAATACCCATCAGAACTTAGAACCATTAAATGGATCGCTGGTTACTATAAGGAAATACTAAAAACATATATCATAGAGCAATCTAAACAAAATCAGAATCTCACACAACGGAAGGGATAAAATATAATATCTCAAAATAGATGTACTATAAATAAATTCATCATAAATGTCAAATACAACGAGTTTGAGTAACAAAAAATAAAGGTACATCAATAACTATCCCATAACAATACGATGATAATAATGATACTACTACCATAAATAACTAAAGCCTCCATCGTCGGGCTCCATCTCCAAAGCATCTCTACACATCACTAATCCATGCGACCTCACATGCTAACCTATTTATGTTAGGAAAATGGAGGTCATAACGTAAAGTTCTGGTGAATGGAAATCATATAAGTTTAGAAATGACTATTTTCTATATTTGGCAGTATAAATTCTTCATGTTACATCTACGCAAACAAACATGCACACAACTAATTATATGAGGCTGACATCCTTACAGTCACTTAAAGCCTACATGTTTATACAAGGGTGGAAATCCTTACAGTCACTTAATATCCCACGAGCAGGCTCTACCTGGTCACTTAAGGCCATTACCTAATTTATTAAGGGTGGATCCCTATTATCACTTAATACCCAGTGGCGGAACCCTATCCACTTAAGACCTCGTCCCCAATGTCAACGTTATTAAATATGTACTCTCCTTGTAAGTTGAGAGATAGTAAATAGCCACTTAATACCAGGTTTAGGTAGGAACATAACTTCGTTTAAGATCCTCCTGGCAGACCCCCTTGTTACTATCTAGCTATCCTTACGGCCGAACTTCTAGCCACTTAATACTTCCCTTAGACGGTGCTTCCTTTAGGCCATTTATATAAACTGCCTCTAGGTCAGCCTACACCAATCCCCTAGATAAGAACTAGGCATTTCCTGTAGAACTACCCCGCTCATACACAATCGTATATTAGGAACATTTAATACCTTATAAGAGAAAGGTGGACCCAATGACCACTTAAGACGTAGAAGTGTCGGTCCCATGACTCTGGTCCAGAACCAAGTAGTGAACCTTAGGAACGAACCCAATCCTAACCACTTAATACCCAACAAGGTAGGTCGGTCACTTAATACCTTTTCAAGGCAGGCCTACTTCACACACAAGTACATATATATATATATATATATATATATATATATATATATATTATGTATGGATATATACACTAGACATCTTTCATTAAATTGACCAAATGCTGGATTTGCGGGGCGGTTCCGGGCAGGCTTCTACTACAACTTGGGCTTAACCTCGCATCTTAGTGTAATAATTATAATGGACCATGGCACCTAGATCTCTCATATTATCCAGTCTTACTTGTAGATGCTGCATATGTCGGTCGGTTTCGGGCAGGTTTCTACTACAAATAATGGTTAACCCTTGTTTCTATGTGTCATTAATTATGATTAAAGCCATTAAGTCACTCACATACAAATTCCTATTAGGGACATTCAAACTTTATTTCTTAATTTAAACGATTTAGTATGCATCTAATATGCATTAATATTGCGTTTAATTACATTATAAACATATAAATAAATAGGCGTGAATTTAGCGCACGAAATTAACAACCTAACACATTTGAATGTCAATCCAAACAATCATAATTAAGGTATACAAGTTAATTTTCCTATCAATTAACATTGTCCAACATGCATATTCTCATTTAATGATAAAAAGGGAATAATGACACATATGAATAAAACTTGCAACCAAGGTTTGAATAATTATTTAAATAATAAAATTGTAAACAAGGTGAAATAAATCCCATTACATATGCAAAAACCTTATTTTTGATGCTGCTTCACTTTTTAATCTATTTTGCATACGAAAACTTAAGATTATAACATGTTGTATATAATACGTTCAAACAATCCTTTTAAAATAGACGTTTAAACTTATTAGTTTACAATACACAAATCTTACATTATAGAACATAGACGTATATGAACATTAAAAGAAGAATCAAGTGAATCAGAACCAAAAACTAAGAATTTCACAACACGCTAAGCCTAACTTCCATTATTCAAATAACACAAACCCAATTACATCAATTTGATTCACTGTTTCAGCGATAAACAAAATATAGGATTTGGAGGGTTTATAACATTTTATTTTCGTTTTAATACAAATCTCATATAGGCATAATAACCAAAATCCAAACTATAGAAGATAGAAGATAACAACTTACAGGGTTTCCACTCACAGTGATTTGAGAAGGAAGGACAATGGGATTTAAGTATCATATTCGAATTTAACCTTCGAAATCGTGCTCCAATCCTTCTATATATATATATACACACACACACTCTTAAGAATCAAAATCTTAAAATCTCATACATATAAAACTAAATTCCAGAACTAAAATCTATATTAATCTGGAATAAAGAGGATATAATTAAAGTTAGAGGAATATAAGGGAATACTAACCTTCTTCTCTGGAATTAGCAATGGAAGAAGGACAGTATGGAGGTGTACAAAGAAATGAAAGCAGGGTTTAGAGTGGGATATAGAGCTATATTTATAGTTGCAAGTGTGAGTATAGACCGTTGGATTATTTAGATTTAATCTGGACAGTCTATTTGATGCAAAACTATATAAAAATCCCTGTAAAACACACACCCATCACCCATTCTTCAGGTGGGCGTTCAACCCCTTCTGTAGAAGGGCGGTCGACCCATTCTGGGGGTAGAGCTAGGAGATTTAAATCTCATATAGCTTTACTTTCTATTAATTTCTTAATTAACTGCTTTGATTTATTTCCTTATATTGATAATCTTTGTCCCTTTGCATATGAATACATACACACAAATTCAAATCCTCCTGGAATATTCTTTTTTTCCATCTATAATTAATTATTTTCCAGATTTATATTTAATATATTTGAATTTCAAACCTTGTGTGTTAATGTAAGCATAACTTTTTTCATTAATATCTTCTTCATACATACTCCGTTGTCAGTAAATAAAATATGAAAACAGATCACAATCTCACCACGACCGCAACAACAATACTTTCATGGCCCAATTCCCAATTATTCAAAATTTTACTTTTAGCTCATTAATTTATTATTAATCATTATTATTTATTTTAAATTAAATTACTCTAGGACTATTTTAGGTTTATTTTACGGGGTGTTACATACATATGTATGTGTATATATGTACAATTTTATCGCATAACCACTTGAATTTGCAAGTCTGGCTTTGTGTTTTGGTGGTTGCTAATCACCCTGCTTCACAGTTGTCACCTGTGTTAAATCTGGACATTTGTGAAAATATTACACGAGATCCTATGGTTAATGATGCCCATAACCCACAAAGATGGTATCAAAGCTAGTTTCGTGGTGTATGTTATATGGGTTCTCACCTTGTGATCCGTCGCGAAACATTGACCCTTACCCCTACATGTTCCGGTTAGGGTTGGTGCAGTAAAGAATTTGACCGTAAAACTAGCATCTAATTTCCCGGTGGTGACCACCAGAAAGACAGACACCGTTACAAATGACGAAGCGAATCATTCAAAACGACTTGATCTACACATGAATTTCAACCAAAATCAGATGATTAGCCAAACATCTTGGATATGAAACTTCGGATCTAGAGTTTGTACAAAGATTGATCATTCTGGAGTAATGTGGATCTGTGGAAAACATGTGATCAGTGCGGGGATTTAGGCCAAAAACATGATGATCGAAACATGCTCATGGGATATGAAGAAAAATAAAAGGCATAAGATACAAAGCGATTTTGGGATCGGTACCGATCTCTTCAAGCCAAAGGATCAGATCCGAAAATCTTAGAATCATGATTAACGCGTGATCCACTTTTTCCCTTGATATTTGTGGATGCTTCAATATCTTCTGCACTATAAATAGGCCATTATTTGTCCATTTTTGAGATCGTTTCTTGGCGTTTGGGGGCTACTATGCAAGGATATTGCTCAAGCCTAATTTCAACAGTTTTTCTCTTTATTCTTACCAACAGATTGAATTGTGATTGTAATCATAAAGTATAATATATCGATTGCAATAGATGGATGTAGGAATGATTTGCCCAACCATTATAAAACTTTGTGTCTCTTTACTTTTATGCACTTTATGATTGCTCTATGACCGATTACTATGAATATTATCTAATTTATATACGAATTGAGTGTTAACGTGCGATTGACCAAAAGCAAGCAGCAACATTATATTTTTTTGTTTGGATGGTGTAAGGTTATATAATAATGACTGGATGCCCTTAAATAGATGTAAACCTTTAGAGATTTGCTTTGGAAAAGTTGCATCTGTTTGGAAGTTCACACCACTTCAAAAATTGCATGAATATACACTAGGTCTCTACATTATAATAGTTAATTAATCATTTCATTTGATTCCTTGTCTTATCCTCGTTTTTACATCTCTTTATTTACAACGTCATCTATATGTCTTAGCTTCTATGGATTTGAAAGCATATATGGTAAGGAAGATGGGTGTGCGAGTTTCTCAGGAGTGGTCCAGGTTTATTAATCCGTCCCCAAATCTCCCCTTTGTTATCTCTTTGTTTCATTTGTTTGCAATCTAGAAACAATATCACACTTTCAACGATAGCACAAAGTGACAGAATCATTTGAGACATGCATGCCTAGTAGGTGGTCCTGCGTTCAAGTGCCATCGTGCCCCATATTTTTCTATAGCAACATCAGCCTTTTTCATGATATGCATAATCATTTACTGTAACATGAATAAATGGAATGATGGTGTGGTGGAAAATATGTTGCATATCTCTAATGGTTGCCCAAGTTTGAGTCCCAGTACCCTTTTTTCCTTACATTTCTACAGACTCTGCTTTAGCTCATATAAATTTTACCGTCATTGTATAACTGTTAGATTTGAAATAACTTTGTAAACACATAAGTAGTATTGTTACATAGTTGCTATCATTTAAACCCTAAAATCGTGTTTTCAACATATTCAAGTCAATGCAAGTGAACTTTTGGGCTGTAACTTTACTCCAGCTGAATTTTTTTCCATTTTGAATAGATTGTTTGTGAAGCCGGCTAGACTCCAACTCTGGTTTCTTGCCAACAGTGTTCACAGAACACTTACAGTGACACGTTACACATATCACTAAGATCATGTGCATTTACACTTAGACCATTCTATTGTTTAAATTATTATTCTCGAAGTTATTTCATTTCTTGTTTCAGACACCATGGGTAATGGCCTTTAGGATGATTTCAAGCAAGTTTCTATAAAAGAACATTAACATATTTATACTTCTAATTACCTTTTGCATTGGTAGATATATAAAGGAATCGAGGCAAAGGATAAAGGATAGAGAGACGGAGCAAGAGAGAAAGAGGAAGAAAGATAGATAGGCTAAGTAGAGCCCTAGTACACAGAAAACGAGAAAAGGAAGAAGTGAAAAGGCTCTCAAGAAGAAAAAAGTTCCAAGCATCGAAAGGAACCCTCCAAGACGCCGAAATACGGTCGCGACCCCTTCGAATGCCATATAACTTCCAAGCTTATAGTTAGCTTCGGAATTACGGTTCCTACTTCCACTGATCATCTTACCCCAAGTCCTATTACGCAGGCTATCGGTTGCATGTCAGAATGAATCTTAAAGGGAGTTAAGTTTGATCCAGACTTGACACTTATCTACACCATATACCACATCACTAAGCACTTCAAAGAAACTTGGTTCGACTTGAAGGATTAATAAAGATATGAAAGGAGACTGGCTGATGCAAATTAAATCAACTACTAAGAAATTCTTTTCTAAGAGGGAAAACTTTATTAGGTAGCTTAAAGAGTGTGATAAAGAGATTGCTCAACTAAAGAGGAATAGAGATGCCTCCTCTGAGGAGGGAAAAAGTGCCATCTTTCTTAAAGAAACGACTAACGCTGGCAAGAAAACGGGGATCATACCTAATACCCAGCTCAAACTGGCCTAATCGAATGAGGATAAATTAAATGTTCAACTTGTGACGGGTTACACAGGCTAAAGCAAAATCAATCGTTGAATTCGCCATAGCTTTAAAATCATGGAATTTTTTTTTTTTTTTATTTGGGCCACTTTTGAAAACTTATAACAAGTATAGGTCAGTTTCAAAACTAATTACAAAAATAGTTCTCTTTTATTCGTACTAGCGTTATCCAAGATAACGCTTGTTCTTTTTTATATTTCTTGAAAGCATTATCCCAGATAACGCGTATAGGTCGATAACCCGTGAGCCCTATTCTTTTTCTTATAATTTTTTTGAAAGCGTTATCTGTGGTAACGTGCAGAAGCCAATAAACCCCTTCCATCCTTTCTCATTTCCTCTTTCCTTAATTACTTCACAGCTCCATTTGTAGAAAAAAAGAAGTTTTCCTACATTTCTATAACTAGTGTACAATATTAGAATCATACTTTTTTTGAAGATCTCCTCATCAGTCACAAGTTATTCATCTCATCATGTGTTGAAGATATGTATATGGACCTTTTAATTTTTAGTTCGTTATAGATATTTAAATCGTTGCTGGTTTGTATGTAGAATGACTCCTAAATGTATTCCTACCATATGTCATTATGATGGTGAATTGGTGGTAGACGATGATAACTTTGGCAAATACGTTGGAGGGACGCATAAACCTGCAAAAGTACTTCGCGGATGTAACTTGGTTCAGTTGAAAGATTCAATTTATAAATCGACTAAGATTAAATCTGATGCTGATTAAATTTGACATTGATTTGGTTTGTAACTGGCCAACGGATGCTGGGTCGAAAGCCGTTAAAATAGCCGATGATGATGTGGATGTAATGTTTTCAGTGACAACGAAATCCATAGAGCTGTATGTTTTAAAAAGCAAAAGGGTTCAAGTAGTAAAATAAATTGCTCCCATAGACGATAACATTGAATATCAAAATATTGATGATTGAGTTGGTCATTGAAATGTATTGTCGAGCTTTAGTCCTTCGAGATTTAATATTACATCCTTAGGATTTCCATCGGGTACAAGCTGCCAACAAGATGTTCGATACAATGACGAAGGTCAGACTTCAAAAAGAAACAAGTGATGTAAATGCGAGGTTATTGGTAATAAGAAGACTTGATGTACTTAAGCTATATAAATTCGTGTATTTGTATTATCTTTGTAGTAATTGTAACTTTTCAGTCTAATATAAACCATCTGAGTTGCATTCATAACCAAACGGCATAAGTCAGTACATAATTCTTCAGCATATTACATAAAGTTCATAATTAATAGAGTTACAATGCATGCATAATACAGTTACATTTTATTACTCGGTCCAACACCGGATCCACTAGGAAGGTACTCTGTAAAGTTGTACCCTCGATTCATCAACGTGTTTCAATACTCTAAATTTTGTTTCTGCAATCGTTTGTTCTCCGCTTGCATCTCCAGTGCGTATTCAACCCCTCTAGGACACATCTCAGGATCCAACCATTTGAACAAATTGCAACATTTAATTTGTTTAGGACAAATTTTATGATCCTTATAATATTCGCAGCGGTAGAAACGACGTCCTGGGTTCTTGTCATTTCTACAAACAACTTTATCGCATTCTGTACCACAATTACAATACACTCGAGGAGGTTGTAAACTATTAAGCGCGTGTATGATGCGATACAACATTATTGCACCTGTCACTCTACCCGGTATCCCCCGTCTTGGACGAACCTCAATCACTGCGTCGTCTAAATTCGGTATCTGCGGATCCTGCTGAATAACTGCAAGTTGTGTCTCAGGAACAAAATCGATGCTGTTCGTTAAACTAGCTTCCACCTCCCCACCAATTTGATTTTTCTGAAACTCATCGAAAATTTTATTCCAGGTCTCATCATCAATTTCCCAATTATCCATTTTTTACCTACAGCAAAGGTCTAATTGGTACATAGTAGAAGTATAGAGAATAGGAAAGTCAATAAAAACTTTAACCTATTAAACCAAAGAACTTGAATGTAAAATCTAACCTGATTTACAGCTCAATCGCAAATACTTAGCTACAAATTGGTTGGTTTTTGAAATAGAGAAGATGATGAAAACTAGGTTGCAATTTTTTGAGTTTTGAGAAAGCACAAGATTGAAAGGAAATAATGAAAGTGGGTGGGAAAGTAGAAATAACAACCGCAGTAACCAATTTTCCAGAGCGTTATCTGGGATAACGATAACTAGCATTATCCCAGATAACGTTGAAAAAAATTCCAATTGTATCTTCTTGATGCAGTGGGAAATTTTCAAAGCGTTATCTGGGATAACGTTAACTAGCGTTATCCCAAACAACGCTAAAAAAAATTCCCACTTCCCCCATAATGAGGCAGTGAGCATACTCCTCATATCCGAGTTACACAATCAACAACAGGACAATGAGATATCCTAATTACATAATCAACAACAGGAAATTAACATATCCAAATAACATATTCAAATTACATATCCAAATAACATATTCAAATTACATATCTAATTACATATCCAATTACATATCGAATATAGCAACTACATACCCAAATTACATAACTCACCGAAGGTTTTATCTTACTCTTTGGTTAAGAATTTACTGGGGGACCCACTAGGTGGATGCATTGTAGCTCACTCACCTGGTTTAGGTCTTCATACTTATTAGATTTACTGGACCAAATTAGCATGAGGACCTGAACCTGCATGTGAGCTACAATGCACCCAACTGGTAGATCTCCCGGTAATTCTTAACTAGAAAGTAAGATAAAATCTTCGGCGATCGACTACTTCGATCCACAGTGTGGAGTCTCACTAAGCTGAAGGCTTGAACTCAGAGAGTTAAAGCCTTCAGCTTGGTGAGGCTTCACTGGTGGATCACCTAGTAAATTCTTAACTAGGGAAGATCACATGCATTGATCATCGTCTATACTTGCCACGTAATCTGCATTTAAACAATAATGAGTTAGAAGTGGCCCAAATCAAAAATATATCCTTTGAACAATAATGAGTCAAAATATACATATACAACACACACGCACACACAGAGCCATATACAACACCCACGCAGCCGTATACAACACACACACACATTAGCATTAGAGGTACATCGTTGATCATCCAAGTTTACTCTTGGTCAAGGACAAAATGTTCAAGACCATGAACAATGCACATGCACATACACAAACACAAACACGTACTAAAAGTTGAACCATATTCACTAATTTAACTTTAAACACACATACTGAACCAAAAATCATAAAATTATTGATGTAAACTATAGCTTGTACACCATAGGAACTTAAAAACACATTTATGGCACAAAATAAGGGATTAGAGTTCAAATCCCTAAACATTAAACCCCTAAATTTCAAAAATTACGAAATTTAATCAATAAAGGAAGGAAAATTTACAAATAAGAAGCGGTAGAAAATAAGAGGAGGCCATGGAAGTAAAATTGAAAGGGAAAATTCAATTTTTGGGCCAAATCTGAAAGGAGAGCGAAATTTTTCATCGGTGGATAAAATGGAAGTAATGGGTAAATGACGAGAGAAAGAAAGTCCTAGAAGTGTTTATACCCTCCTGGGCGTTATCTCAAATAACGCTTGCTTTATAGCGCTATATAAGATAACGCTATCGTAAAAAAGGAAAAATGTGAACTAACGTTATTAGAGATAACGCTTGTATACAAAAACTGGTCTAAATTTGAAATTAGTTTTAATACTGGCCTATTTCCGTTATTAGTTCTCAAAATAGGCCTAAACCTGCAAATCTATACTATATTATAATTAGTGAGTTTGATTTGGAGAGCTCACAGCGCTTCTCACAAAACTAAAGTTAAACCGTCGCGCTTTATAATATATTTTCTTCACGTAAATATTCATTGCCCTTTCTTTGTCTTCCTATTCACTGAAATCCGTAATTATTCACGCCTCTTTCAGTTCATAGCTTTTTCTTCCCCTCTCATCAAAATTCGCAAATATTCATGCCATCCAAAGTTTCAGGCCTTTACCCCCATCAGCGTTGTCCTCTCTTCCTTCTGCCGTCATCAACGCCTTTGAGCCGACTATCCGTCGATCGTCTACCATGTGCTGCTTTCGCCCTTACTTCTCATTCTAATATCCTCACCCAATTGGTGGCAGTATTCATCTTCTCCTTCGTCTTGAGGATTTTCCGACAACGCAGCTTCCTGGAGTCTTCCTCAAAAATAAAATTGTTCATTCATTACTACGTTCCGGTAAATTCTGGATTTTTGGACTATAAATTCAATATAATATTTATACTGTATATTTTGAATGTTAGATTCTTAATACTTAATACTTATTCCCCACTCGCGCACCACTGCTCATGCGATTTTCTTCCCTGGGTATAATTTCCTCTTTTCTCAGATTTGGATTCCGCACTACGTAGTTTTATTTCATGTATGATTCGTTTAAATGTTCAATTGGGTGCCTATTTGGTCCAGTTATTCATTACTAGGACAACCTAGAAGGCATTTTTAAACCTGTGCCTGAAGTTGCCATAAAAAACAACATATAGAGTTGTTGATAACGAGAAGTTTGATGCTCATCTTTCTTCTTAATTTGTTTGCAGTCTTACCGTCATACCTGTTGCACTTACAATTGGGATTTTTTGGTGATGCTGGTTTCAGGTAACTTATTTTTACCTATCTCTGTTTGAATTCAGATTTAGTCTTGCTTTCTTCCATGCTGCTTTGTTGGATTTAGGTGCTTAAAAATATGAAACCCATTTCAATATTGCTGGAGATGATAGTATGTAAAATTAGTGGTTGTAGATTTTGATTTATATCTTGACGGTACAACGTACACTTATTATTTGTATGATATTTTGAATTGCTATTGTTTGTTTGCATAGGTACACATAATTTTGTTAGAATTCTATCTCATTTCCTGGATAGAATCACTATAATTTTGCTGAACTTAAATGTAGATTAATTCATACTTGGTTATCTCACTGAGTTGTACTCATGCAAGAAGGCAGAAACACATATCTGTATATATTGTATAGTCCGTAGGCTGTAATTTCAAAAGAATATTCAATTGTTTTCCGCTTATGGTTCAACTTTATATGTTTGCGGAAGCTTATGCTAATTTAATTGATTTCAATTTAACATACCAATGATTAACAGTTGGGTTGAAATTATCATTATAAGCTTTAATATGTTTATTTGATTAACGATCATTTTTAAATTTTAATTCCATCCAACATCTCAGTATTTTAAACAAAACATTTTCAGACTATTTCTTATTTAATTTCAAGCAAGTTTGTACAAAATATTCAACAAAAGTCAGATTACAATCACAGCAACAAACATTGATAAACTCACTCTTACATGTTAGTATGATGTGAAACCTTGTGTGTTTCAACTGAAATCTGAACTCTTATGCGTTAGTACGACACAAACATTGATAAGTTCTTTTTTTCTGTTACTCCCCTATTTTTCAATTACTGGTTGTTTATGCTAACTAACCAAGCCATTCTAACTTACTAATGCAAAGGTTGAACTTTGTCAGAAAGCAGCATGAGTATGGTTGGATTATGGCCCATTATAAAATTCTAAAAGAGTCGCCTTTGCATTTGACGTTGAGGTCGGAAGGTGGAATATTAAGCCCTCCCTTATGTCTCTCGCGGTGACGTATAATCATGAAAGCAGCCAAGTGCTATGCAAAACTCAATCATAAGCCTGTTTTTATTGCAGGAAAAAAGCGCGGACACAGCAACCGGTTGCACCCCAAGAAGAAGACCAAGTAGATGGCTGGTTCTCTTTTCAGGTTATTGCTTTCTTCCAATTTATTGCCTGCTTTTTAATATTGAAGCGTAAATTGTTTTACTTTTAAATATATAAATTTCAAGCGAAATATGTAACGTTTTATAAGTTGTGATAATTTGCTTCTTAATCTGAAATTATATTTACTGAATGTTGTCAGATAAATAATTATTTCAAGTCTTAAGAAACAATACAATTCTATTAAAACTGTAATTATAGTGAATTATTTGGACAAGTGGAGAGAAAAAGTTGAACATACAAACATATATGTGCGTGCTTTTGCGAAAATGGGCATGCTTTTTACAGAAGAAGTTATCCGTGTTCTCGCAAGTTAGCATGCTTTTTGAAGAGTAATCAATCTTTGATGCATTTTTTTAACATACATGATATTGGATATATTGTTCCTATTAGTCTCTTATTTCGTTGGTCGTTATTGGAAGAATAAAATTTCTTGAAAAATAGATTTGGATATGACTACATAATAATATTCTATTTTTGTATTTATTGCTGTGCTTTTTCTGTAGGGCATTAGTAAAGTGGTGGACTTTTACAACTTTTGTTTCACTGCATTATTTAATCTGTTGTATGCTGCAAATATTAGGTAAGCTTTTCTTTATTTGGCTTTACATTTAGATTAAACACATATATGTTACTGCATATTTTGAAATAGATAATAAAACTATAATGAAAACTTTATGTATGTAAGGATACCTTAGTTACTTCCTCACATAGTGTGGTTGAATCAATATAAAACTAATATTTTTCCAAAACAATAAAAAATGTTGCATGCCTTCTAGCTATTACACTTTTGGAATGGTAATCAATCTCCAATTTGTCTTTTCCCTTTTGTTATTGGAGAAGGTAATGGATTTTTTTTTTTTTTACTGCTCTCTTTGTTCATTAATTATCACCGTATCTTTTAATTGTTTTTTAAATAATACATTTGTTCTGATTAATTAATAATCTGCTTGATTGGTTGGTTATTACTATTTTATTTTGTAGTTTACATGCATAAATTTGGGTATGGTACAACATCTGTTTACTGCTATACTCAGTTTGCTAAATGGCATAAACAATGGAAACTTCATTTTCTTGTGGCTTTACACTGTAAATTTTCCATAATGGTTGTCATTGTAAAGTCTGAATAGTACAAGAACCATAATGAAACATTGGTCTGCCCAGGGATGTCTAAGTAACTTTTTTCGTTATATGTTTCAATAAGCAAAATATTATTGCTTTCTTCATATGCTTTTATATTTTCTTACTTCATTAATATTTTTTTATTGATAGACTCATTGATCTTAAAAGGCTTAGCTACTAGAATATTGGTCATTTGGCATCATTCACGTGGTAGCCTGAAATGATTATGTATCGTCTTTCTACCATGGCTGGAGCTTATAGTTTCGAACGCCCTGGTTTTTAGAAGTTTGCTTCAGATAATTATAATTCTTTAAAATGATTAAAAATGGTTTGCTCGGGTGTTTTGCAGGTTGCGTTGTGTACAGATAAGAGTAACATGAACTATATAATATTGGACCAATAACTGCCATAATTTATTGCTTACATGCATTATCTACATGTTAGGTGCAGTCTTTTCTTCAACATATGCTTAGACAAGGATTCCTTTCCCCTGCGTCATAGTCATTCCTTACTTTCTTATAATATTAGATGCTACAAAACGACCGTCCTGCATCATTCACCGTTGAAAATCTCTACGTCTTGGCAATCTCAATCTTTATTTGTATAAGAGTTATCAACCTTTTTTAAATGTTACGGTGAATTTTTGTTGTGGGGGTACATGCTATTATAACTACCATACACTTTCCAATCAATTTTTGCAATGATTAAGATAATTCCAATAGTACATGCAGTGCCAACAGACAATTTGGTGCTTGAAATTATTTCACATTGGCAAGCCCTATTACAAAATGAGTATCCATACTTCAGCTTAATAATCTACATGATAACGATTGTTTCAGTTTTGAATATATGGCCTAGATAGAAATTTTTCAACGAAAGCAAATGTTTTTTCAATATTTTGATCGAATTTTTCCAGGAAAGAAAATGTGTTTTTTTCCCTTTCAATTTTTTGATGGATGTTAGTGCATTGCAAATAAGTCTGAGTATATATAAACTTTAGCATGCAATGTGATCCTATGAGGATGATGTAAATGTTCCATGGGTTAGTTTATTCTATACACAAGTAATACTTGACTGCTATAGCCAAATAAACGAAGAAAATATTATTGTTATTGGCTAATTTCCCTCTTTAAGCACTTAAATTCTGATATATTCTTCTGCACATTGGTTGCTTCTTACTTGGGGTCTGAACCATATTTCTTGCGGTAAGAGTTTTTGAAAAGTTAAAATAAAGGCACAGTTCTTCCTCGAGCTCTGCTAATACGCTTCAACGTTAATTAGATACCCCTCCTTGCTTCCATCCACAGCCGTTTTATATCCCTCCTTATATCGTAAATAGACCCGTTCAGTTTATTCGTCCCTCAGGCATTCCCATTTCAAACAATTCACAACATCGTTAATCATATTAGGCCTTCAATGCACTAAAACTCAAACGTTTACATTATAGTAAATATTATCATATATTCTACAAAATGCTTGAAATTCGAAAAGAATTGTAATTGCACAATACTTACTACAGAAGGCACTAAATCTTGAAAATTTTCAACAATTCACAGAAATTAGGATTTTTAAGACTTTAAGGAGCTTTGAAATTTGCAGTAGTTTAAGAATGCTGAATAATAAAGTGGTGCTTTAAGGTTCTAAAAGGTGGACTAAAAATATTTAAAAATCCAGTATCACAAAAAATAATTGATATATTTTGGGAAAATTTCATAACATCCAAAATTTGCAAATAAATTCTAATCTTAGGAATCAATAATTTATCGTCAGGATGTTTGATTCCTAAGGTTAGAAGTTTAGACAAATTTTGGTGCCTTCTGTGCATCGGTGTTACTTAACCTTATTTTTTTTAATGTTGATTCACTGTGTATTGTTCCTTAAACTAAATTGTGTATTATTTGTCTTTAGGAATGTATTGATGATATTTTTTTCCTTTTTCTTTTCCTATTACAAATTTTTATGCCATATAATCAACCTACAAACAAATTCGGTTGTGCCCTGTCACATGTATTATGTATGTAAGATGCACTGTCAAATACAGTGGTAGCTTTGATCATCAAAAATGAACAAAAAACTGAAGGATGCTCACAAAAATATAACTCGAGCCCGTATGCGACTAAAATTACTGCTGACTTCGTTATGGTTTGTCTATGCATACTTTAACAATAGTACATGACAAGTCATATAAGTACAATGGTAATTGATTGAAATTTAAGCAAAAGGTTTAAAAAATACAAGTACATCGGCCAGCCATCCAAAATGCAGTCATACAAGTCATAAGGAGCGGTTTGAAATCCTATATTCTTCTCTTTTTTTTTACAAAATTTCCACAACCATTTCACTATATATTTTTCTATTCCAAATAGAAGAAAATTTGGGGTGTAAAATTGAATTGGAAATTATCTAGCATTTCATAATGCAACAATTACCGAATTTGGAGTCTTTTTTAATCACATCCTACAGTGCAACATGTTAATCGACTTATTTTAAGCATAGTAAATCTACTAATATTAATCTGCCTAAACTTACTATTTATTGCATGCTTTAGTCCAATAATTTTTAGGATCTACTTTTGTTTGGACTCATAGCTCAACAAGTTCAAATTTAAAGTGATATTCTAATCTAAAAGAATTCAATTATTGCATGCATTGTCAAAAGGACTCTTCAAAAGCATGGTTGAACACAAATAAATGATAACTTCTAATGAAGACAATAGAGCCGTTACAATAGAGCCGTTAGTGTGTGAACATGTTTTATCATATTTAGTATGTAATAAAGACAATAGAGCCGTTACAATAGAGCTGTTAGCGTGTGAACACGTTTTATCATATTTAGTATGTTTTGTAATTATCTATTAGCCGTTACAATGCTTCTCTATATAAGCATACCATTCTTACATTACTCTTTGTATAAAAAATAATATTTATCAATAAAATCTTCAGCTTCCTCAATATTTTCTTATTCTCTTCAATCTTATTCTTCAATTTGGTATCAGAGCAAATTGCCGAAAGGCTTTCTATCAACCAAGAGTTGTTTTATTTTATTCTTTCTCCTCAGTTTTTTTTTCTTTTTTCTTCTTCTCATAATTGTAGATTTTAGCAAAAGGACATCCAATTCTTGATTGTTTTGGATCATCGGTTTGTAAACTAGCCACGCCTAGATCAACTGGTTGCTAGTTTATTCTACCTCTCCTAAATCATAAATATTTTTGTAGCGGCAAAAAAAAAAAAAAAAAAAAAAAATCATTCTTGATTTTCCAAGCACAAAGACGGCTACAAAATTTGATATTGCATGTCAGGCATATAAAATATACCTTCTTATTGTTTTTCGATTTCTTTCTATCTAAGATTACATTGCCTGCATTTTCCTACTTCTGCCTCGCCATTTTTTTTTTTTTTTGTGATTAATTATGGCGAACAGTAATGAAGCCATGTCTACATCAATGGTCAACACTAGCACTGATCCACCACCTAACAGCCATAACTTGATAAAACCCAAAAGTCAAATTATTACCACATCTCTTGATGAAGACAATTATATATTATGGAAATATCAAGTGGAAGTTGCCTTAAAAGGTTATGGACTGTTGGAATACATCAATGGAACCATAACTATACCACCACTCATGACTTTGGGTCAAGATGGTAGCACTATTTCAAATCCAGCTTATGATATATATCAAAAGCAGGATAATCTATTATCTTCATGGCTTATGTCTTCTATAAGTTCAAATTTGTTATCACAGATAGTAGGATGTAACAATTCTCATGAAATTTGGTCATCTATTGAGCAAATTTTTAGTTCTCAGTCTGCAGCTAGGATAATGCAGTATAGAAGGGATTTACAAAACTCCAGAAAAGAAGGCATGAGTATGAAAGAATATTTAGCCAAAATTAAAAATACTTGTGATAGATTAAATGCTGTTGGGCATAAGATAAGTGATAGTGAACAAATATTGATTATCACTGGTGGACTTGATGAAGAATATGATTCATTAATAACTGTTATTGCTACTCAGCAAACATTACCTGACTTGCAGTTTGTTCGATCCGCTCTACTTGCTCATGAAGGAAGGATTGAACAAAGAAAAACTATACAAGGTGATTTTTCTGTCAACTATGCAGCAGCTAAAAGTAATCAACAAAGAAACAACTACAACAATGATTCAAACAGACAAGAAAGTCAGTATTCAAGAGGTTTTTAATCACAAAGAGGAGGTTTTCAAGGAGGTTTCCAATCACAAAGAGGAGGTTTTCAAGCACAAAGAGGAGGTTTCCAGTCTCTGAGAGGCCGTGGAAGAAGCCGATGGAATAATAACAATCGTGTAAAATGTCAAATTTGTCAAAAATTTGGTCATATGGCAAATAAATGTTACTTCAGGTACAATCCAGATAATAGTTCTCAAAGCAGTCAAAGCAGTAATAATGCTGATAAGGGTAATGAAGGTAACTTTGAGGAATGGTATCCAGACTCAGGTGCAACCCATCATATTACAAATAATCTTCAGAATTTAAACATTGGTAGCAAAGATTACTCAGGTATGAAATATTTATATATGGGCAATGGTGATACTGCAAATATAACACATACTGGCAAAGGAACTATTTTTGGTAAAAGACAACTTCAACTAAATAACATGCTAAGGGTTCCTACCATAAATAAAAATCTTTTAAGTGTATCAAAATTTGCCAGTGATAATTGTGTATATTTTGAGTTTCATCCAAAAAATTTCTTAGTCAAAGATATTCTAAGTCATGAAATATTACTACAAGGTAGTCTACATAATGGACTTTACAGATTTAACAACTTGGAGACTGGAAATTCAAGTGGTGAACTCTGGTGCAACAACGTGGATGCTTGTAGTAATAATGATTGCAATAGTAATGAGCATTGTAATAGAAATAATGTTTTAGATAATATTACTTTATGGCATATGAAACTTGGTCATCCAAATTTTGAAACTGTCAGAACTTTTTTATATATTAATAATATTGCTTTTAAAAATGCATCTGTTAAACACACATGTACACATTGTCAGCTTGGCAAGAGCCACAAGCTTCCTCTTAGTAATTCTGAAACCAGGTATAACAAGCCATTGGAGCTTGTAGCTGCAGATTTATGGGGGCCGGCACCTCTAAATTCATATCAGGGGCACAGGTATTATCTTTCTTTTGTAGATGCCTATTCGAGATATACTTGGATATATATGCTAAAAAATAAATCTGAAACTTCTAACACAGTTATACAATTTATAACTCATGTTGAAAAGCAACTTAATTGTAATGTCAAAATTTTGCAAACAGATGGTGGGGCAGAATTCAAACCTTTGGCTGATTATTTTGCTAAAAGAGGAATTAAACATAGATTAACATGTCCTCACACATCTGAGCAGAATGGCCTGGTTGAAAGAAAACACAGACACATTGTAGAAACTGGTTTAACATTGTTATCACAAAGCTCATTACCCATGAAGTATTGGAATGAAGCCTTTTTTACTTCAGTTTTTCTTATTAACATGTTACCCACTAAGATCCTAGATAATAAAACTCCACATGAGATGATATACAATGTTACACCTGACTATAAGTTTCTAAAAATATATGGTTGTCTGTGTTTTCCATGTCTGAGAGATTATAATAAACATAAATTAAGTATGAGATCAAGTCCATGCACATTTACAGGCTATGCTCAAAATCAAAAAGGTTATAAATGTCTTGACAAGAATGGAAGAATTTATGTCTCAAGACATGTGATATTTGATGAAAGTAAATTTCCTTATGCAGATAGACATATTTCGAAAGAAGACAATAGAGTGGAATCTATCAAGACTGTGGAGTTTAGACCAGTTACTCTTGAAACAATTACAGACAATGAACATTCATGCACACAAGATGAGGATATAAGAGAAACAAGTATACACATCAGTGGATCAGAAGAAAGAAATTCAGATGACACAGAAATAAGTCAAGATGATAATAACATGCACAACACTGATGATGACGGTAGCAGGCAAAGCAACAGTAGTACAAGGATATCACAAAAGGAACAGCAATCACAACAGGCACAACAACATCAAAGCAGACATCACATGACTACTAGATCAAAAAGCGGTATTTTTAAACCAAAAGTCTACAATGTGTCCATCACTGAAACTGAACCACTTAATTTCACTCAAGCACTAAAGTCAAGAAATTGGAAAAAGGCCATGGATACAGAATATGAAGCTCTTATAAAAAACAAAACTTGGGAACTTGTTGTACCACCAGCACACAAGAATGTAATTGGTTGTAGATGGGTATATAAGATAAAAAGAAAGGCCGATGGATCTATTGACAAATACAAAGCCAGACTAGTAGCTAAAGGTTATGCACAACAATTTGGTTTTGATTTCAATGAAACCTTTTCTCCAGTTATAAAACCCACTACTATTAGGATAATTTTAACTGTTGCCTTAAGTAAGGGGTGGAATATAAAACAACTTGATGTGAACAATGCTTTTCTGAATGGAGAATTAACTGAAGAAGTCTACATGCAACAACCTGAAGGATACAATTCTGATGATAAAAGGGTTTGCAGGCTGTATAAAGCAATCTATGGACTCAAGCAAGCTTCAAGGGATTGGTATGAGAAACTCAAGATGACATTATTAAATTTAGGTTTTATTCAAGTCAAGTCTGACAACTCATTATACAAGAAAAGGAGTAGGCAAGGAACTATCTTTATTTTAGTATATGTGGATGATATGTTAATCACAGGAGATAATGATCAAGAGATAAGCAAAGTCGTAAAATTATTGGATCAACAATTTTCTATTAAAGATTTAGGAGAGTTAAAATATTTTCTTGGGATTCAAATTACCAAACACAGTGAAGGAAAATTGATTTTATCCCAAGAAAATTATATTTCTGAAATTTTGCACAGGGCCAATATGCAATATGCCAAACATCTACCAACACCAATGATAAGTAATCTACGCTTATCTAAACATAAAGGGGAGGCCATCACAAATGCAAAACAGTACAGAAGTTTAATAGGAGCACTTCAATATGCAACAATCACTCGCCCAGATATTTGTTATAGTGTTAACAAGCTTAGCCAGTTTATGCAAAATCCATTATCGGAACATTGGATTGCTTTAAAAAGGGTTCTAAGATATTTGCAAGGCACAAAGAATTTAGGAATAATTTTAAAATCAGTGAAACATTTTTCCTTACAATGCTTTAGCGATGCTGATTGGGCAAATGATGTTGATGATAGACGATCTGTATCAGGATACTGCGTTTACCTTGGAGACAACATAATTTCCTGGTGCACTAAGAAGCAGCAGACTACATCCAGGTCCAGTACAGAAGCCGAATATAGGGCTCTCGCAAGTGCAACTGCAGAAGTATCTTGGATTGAAACGATGATGGAAGAATTAGGGCTGAGTCTAACATGAAAATCTGTCATCTGGTGCGACAACAAGAGTACGGTTTCTCTTTCCCTCAATCCAATTCAACATTCAAGGACAAAGCATTTTGAAATCGATCTTCATTTCGTCAGAGAAAGAACGCAGAATGGAAAGCTTGTCATCTGTCATATTCCTGCTTACTACCAGCGAGCTGACGTTCTTACAAAAGCATTATCAACCAAAAATTTTGTGAGATTGAGAGAGGAGCTGAAGGTAGTTGGTGGAGGCGGAAATGAAAAAGGAAACCCTAGTTCGAACTGAGGGGGCATAATGAAGACAATAGAGCCGTTACAATAGAGCCGTTAGTGTGTGAACATGTTTTATCATATTTAGTATGTAATAAAGACAATAGAGCCGTTACAATAGAGCTGTTAGCGTGTGAACACGTTTTATCATATTTAGTATGTTTTGTAATTATCTATTAGCCGTTACAATGCTTTTCTATATAAGCATACCATTCTTACATTACTCTTTGTATAAAAAATAATATTTATCAATAAAATCTTCAGCTTCCTCAATATTTTCTTATTCTCTTCAATCTTATTCTTCAATTAAACTGAATAGTAATTTTTTCCCCTATCATAGTGACTGCTTACAAATAAATAGAAGCATTAAATCATATTGTTGTTGTCATCTTAAGGTCAATTTAACCCACGATTCTACGTCTACGATACTTTTGATCAATAAGGTGCCTTTAATATGCTGTGTTTGATCACAAAAGAGAAAAGATATGGGTGCTGATTGGTTAATTGAGCAATGTCTGAATAAGGTATTGATTTTTTAACAACTCTAAATTTCTAAGAAAAGTAATATTTCTATTATGATTTTAAACTTTTATTTCAAATACATTTTTCTCATGTCAAGAAATTAGATGGAATAGCTACCGTAAGCATCATAATATAGCATGCTTATGTTTGTTTGTCAATTTCAATATATTTCATTTAATGTAATTCTTTTGGCTGCTAATATATAGGTCTTGCCTTTTTGTAATTTCAGCATCGATATAGCCATATAGGTATTATATTCATTGATTTTTTGTGCTTAAGCAATATAATTGTAAATTCATTTTTTTAATTATGCGCTTTAAGTCAGTGATTAGTAACTACAAGAGAAAGCTCATAATATATATAATATTTATTAGGCCTTTTTTTTGCACCTTTTTCTCTATTTGAATTTTTTTACATTTAGGATTTTTAACCCACCCTTTTATGTGGTTTTTACATTGAGTAGGAGTATTTATGATCCACATAAATTTGCAATAATATCAACATTTGGTTTTATTTACACATATTGACACTAAGTGGCAATGTATTGACACTAGGTTTTATTTATACATATTTCTATGTTCCAAGCCTTATTATTAATTTTTTTCTAATATCCCTTTATATTGCGGATTGGCTCCTTGGATCTTCATTTTCCAAATTCTCGGCTTTAGCAATTTAAATTTGTTATTATTTTAGCTCTGTTTTTCCTGTTTATTAATATCTTCTTATCGCACATGTTGTCTTAGGTTTCTTCATAGTCCAATGGAGTAGGATTTAATGTAATCATAAAGAACTTATGTAATTCTTTAGTGCATTTGATTTCAAGCATGAATTTTCAAATTTTCTGCAAAATTTATTGTTAACTTTTGTTTTCTCTATTTACATTTTTAAAAAGAGGATTTTTTTTTTCCGCTGACATCAAAGGATTATACTTTCGATTGACTATAAAATTATACTCTTAAAGTAAATGGAGTGTTCAAACTCAATTTTTTTCCTTTAAAGCTCAACCTTTCAATTCAGCTAGCTAATTTTTGTTTTATCATAATTAAGAACTAAGGAGGATTGTGCTATCACGTGCCTACTCTGACTATGACTTAAGTGGTATTATTAGCTGAAAATAACTCAAATGTACGATCATTCATTACTATATTTATAAGGGCAGTAAAATTAAAAAAGTCTGCTTTGGGTAAGATTGTTAATTGTCCAAGCTCAACATAATTTAGAGATAGAGTTCATCTAACTTCTTGATTTTACGTTTTTGAATCAAAAGATAAAAAATATTGATGATTGATTGCCATGTACTCTTATTAATAGGAAAAGTTGGATTCAAAATTAAAAAGAAAAATTGTGACTTTCTGCTCTTCCTTAATGCCTAGAATTATGCTTATATAATATTTGATTATATCTATCTATCTATTTTATAAAGCTAAATCTTTGTCAATCTATGTCAAAAAATCAAGCTTTTTAAAACTTTAACACATGTTTTTGTAATGCAGTAAAAAATACAGGAGGCTATTTTCAATGTTTAAAAAGAAAATAGTGGCATATTGCATATTTCACTCATTGTTACTACATTGCCACCTCTTCTGTTTGTGGTTGGTTTTATTTCCAAGGTGAAAAAAAGTACTATCAAGCAAACTTTTATTGTCAAAGATGTGGAGTATTGAAATCAATGACAGATCTCGAGTTATACAATGGTAAACAAATTTGTTCATTGGTATTTCTTTTATGGCATGTTTCTTCTCCTACTACATTGCCTTCAAATTCTCACTCATTATAGCTTTATTTAATGAAAATATAAATTTTATGGCAGCTTCACATATTTTCAATACTCTATGTTTGACTGACATTAGATGTTTTATTGCGTACTCTTTCTATTCTTATATTTACTATCTACTTATTTTTAGTCAATCACAATATTATGTCCTAATATTCATAGATTTATAAAAATATTTATGTTTGGATGACATTAAATACTATTTATAGTATTTTCTTACTTTTTTTACAATTTCCATATTAATTTATTTTCAACATAAAAAAAATGTGAATTACCACGATTTGTGTTTGTCTAATATAACTTATATTTGAATGACAAATAATATAATCTATAATATACTCTTTCCATGCTTATTATAATGGCAACTGTATTACAAACTTCAACTTCCATACATGCTTCATTAAAGCTGCCAACTTTCTTTCCATCCAAAAAGGTTGAACAGATATAACCCTTTTTGGTATGCCCTCGCAACCCAAAGCACCGAAGTACTTTAAGATCATTGATTGCTATTTATTCATATTACGGTCTTGATAGTTAAGTTTTAACTGATATTATGTGTTCCATTTTCAGTTTTAAAATCTTATTGTTGCCTGTATTTTCCAGTTTACGACCTATAAAGGTCCTCCAAAAGAGAGTGGTGAGCACGCAAGAAAATAAATCTGGGTGTCTGCTTATTCAAATGAAAAACTATTGGAAGTTGAAAGAAAACAAAGTGTCGTTTGGATATATTGGACAAACTTGGCAGGAAAATTAATGAGGTGATCTCTTTTCCATGCAATACTGTTGAATTGATTATGGATTTGTCGTTGCATTCTCTATTAATCGTACATGCCAAGTCATACAAGTAAAGTGATAATTAATTTAAATTAGACTGAAAAATATATGTTGTTAATGGTTAGCCACACTGGAATACATTTCAAATCATGTATTCTTTTTTTATGTTTGAAAATTCAACAATGGTTATACTATCATAGAAGAAAAACATAGGCTTAAAGTTGAATAGGAAATTACCTTGCATTTCGTAATGCAATAATCATCTAATTTGCAGTTTGTTTACCATAATCTACAATGCAACATGTAATCAAAGTATTACGAGCATAGTAAATTTAAATATGTCAATAAATGTTCCATGTCCTCACTTTTTCTGTAACTCTAATTTGAAACTTTTTAAAATAATATTTTGTATGTATTTTAATGTGAAAAATGGTTCTTTTTGGGACAGATCATATTATCTACGTTGAATCTACAAATTACAGAACAAAGTCAAGTTTAACAGCGGACCATTCTAAAGACTCGAGTCTACAACCATCATGGTTACTGCACCTGTAATTATTTCCCCTGTACTGATTTTTCATTCAAATGTGTTAGAAATATATGCTAGCATCATGACATTATTGATATTGCTTAACACCCATGGCTTTATTTAACAATCACTATCTTATTTGTTCAATAATATACATACTGGAAATAATAATTTGTTTGTAAGTACTACCAGTCACAACTTTGGTTCAATATCTCTATTTGTTGCACTCTGCATGTTGCCCCCTACCACAGTAGATTTGTAATTTAGTTACACCTTGCATAAGCTTATTGTTTGCTTGGTGCTCGAAATGTAGCGGAAAACAAGTTCGAAATATTGAAAGTTTCATGGCCAAGCTTATAGATTTATTCATTTGATGTCCATTTGAATCTTATTTCACACTTATCATCCACTGCACGTTAAAGGGGCAGGAAGACTGTATATCACTTGGTTAATAAATTATTTGCACACATGCATCAGCTTTATTTGTTATATTTTCAACTTAGGATCCAATAATTACCTGTGATATAAAGGTTTAGATCCATGTCATACTTTTTCTTGCGAACAACTTTGAAAATATTCTTAACCTATATGTGTGGTGTTTATGCTTGCCTAGAGCTTATTTTGTTTTCGTTAACCAAGGATTCACGTTTGGTCAACTTTGCACAACATTGAAAACTTAATTCCTTCATTTCTTTTTAATTTCTTTTTTTTTCTCATATTGTCTGTAGGTTTCGCTCTATTTTGGATTTTGCCAAAGCTTTAGAGAAGAACTAAAGGTTGTTGAGGTAATTCGATCTCTATCTTACCATATACATGGATGTTCTGAGTGTATGTAATGTTATGTTTACGATCAATATTGATGTTTATTAGATGCAAAAGTTATTTTTTCATAGAGCTGTCTGGAAATATTCGCTGCGCTTGGCCTTCTTTCCTATTTATAGCTAAAAGCACATTTGTGCCAATATGTTATATTTTTCGAGTTCGGTTGTTTTGTTACTATGGTGTTCGGCTATGGCAGTGTATTCTTAACAAAGCCACATTTAATATTTGCTATTTTGGTGGAATTGTGATGTTATTTGTATCCTACTTATTGGAATCCCATTTTCATATGTTTATAGTTTGGCGGCTGATGTCTTTGGTTCAGATAGAGTATGCTGGCTATTTTTCGGGGTAGACTTTTGCTCTTTTGAAATATATAAATCCTACCTGTGCTAGCTAATTAGCTCATTCATTTTCAATTTGAACATTGATAAAATGTACATTCTGTAAATTTCAAATACAAATTATCAATCCACGCTTTACTTGCATGAGCAGCGTCACGCTTTTGACTTATTGCATCTGTTTCCTTTTTTAAACAACTCATGCTACTGTATTGCCGCTTTGGACTGTCACCTGCTACTTCATATTTACGTACTAAAATTTTCCCATCAAATGATTTTAAACAAATATAATATCAAAATATCTCATCCAACCATACGTTACTATTAGTTCATAAAGCATGACCATCTTAAATGCTTTATTAAATTTATTAGATTAATTCTCAATATTTGCATTAATTACGTAATTTCAACAAAAACAAATAATGACATTTTCTTTCATAAAATATTTTTTTGTTTGAAGTAACGTCAACAAATCGTCATTTCAAGAAGTAAATTTAGCTCAAACCCGTATGCGAAGCACGGGTTCGCACTTGTTTTCCTAAAATCATGGGATGAAACCTTGCTTACCAGACCCATGAAATTTCCCCGCTTCGTGAATTGGTTTCATGCTTGAATGGTTAAAGGGATAGGCTTGTAACAGAGAATTCTAGGTCAACCAACTTCATCTTCTATTTCGTTAACTTCTCAAATACTGGAACTGCTGCTTCCTTCACCACATCGACCGTCGTCTTCGTAGCAGATTCAAGTTCCATTCCAAGATCTAAGCCCAGACAACATTCTGAGCAAATTACAACCCTGTAGGGCTTAGATGATCCATCAATGTGACAAGAAGGAGATGTTGCAAGTAACGAGCAAAAAGGTTTTACAGAGAAGAAGGTGGAGAAGGTACCAAAGCCTTGCAAAATTCCGTATATAATAAAGGTAATTTTTATTCTAAAACACAAATTTAATAAGTTAATTATATACCCCGTTCTAAAAACGCGGTTCAGAGAATAATGGTTCGAACATACGAGCACTAACCTGGTCGAACACAAGATGGTCAAACTATATACGATCGGTCGCGCACCATCTTCTGATCGGGCATAATACCTGCTCGCACAAAACATTTGGATCGCTCGTTCCAATTTCAAGGGCGCACTCGGTCACATCAATAAGTATGGGACTCGCTCATACAAAGAAAGAATTGCCTATACGAACTTGTGGCAGTAGCAAGTACATATGAAACCATAAGCAAAAACTGAGTAGTTGAACAATTACATTCTTGAATGAACACCATATCCCAAAGCCATGCTACGTGATGCATTGGAGACCACATGTATTGTTGAATGCCATGTCAGCACGTACATTTGGGTAGACGTAGCCTAAATGTAGTTCTTATAAGTAATTGTAATAGTGTTGATTCATATAAGAACCAACATGTAGTAAAATACGTGTTGCATGAAAATCAAAGGGATAACTATGTTTAAAATTATTTGAAACGTGAAGGCTTGGCAGCGCAAGGAGCAGACCTTCCCATTCTTCAGGTTGCACAGGTTTTGCATGCAAATCATGAATTGAGAGTGTACACACGTGGTGAGCCATGGAAATTACATGGATCGACTACTGTGTAAACAATGGGTCGCTCCTCCAGCTGCTATTAAATCTTTTGCTCCTTCAGTCTTGGTCGATCATGCAAGTCTTATCTAGTTGAGTAGACATTATATAACGTGAAATAGTGGTGCCAAAATGAATGGCAATTATGTAATATTTGTACCCCAAATGGTACAGTAGAAGTATTCAAAGAGCAGTGGAAAGCCTGTGAATATTATTCCCACTTTTTAGAATAAGACAAGACCCACTCATGCATACTGAGACAACTTGCTCGCGTAGTACGGGGTCGTACAAGTGAAATATGAGTGCACGTGAATAAAATGGCAGCATTGCAATACAGACAGCTCGCTCATTCAAGAGAAACAATGCAGCTCACTCGTGCTTTAGTCTCATTTTCTCATTCATATAACAGCTCATACATTGTTTGCAGAAGAGGTTCGCTCGTTCAAACTGATGACAGCCTAGAGCCAGCCTAGTGCTAACTGTAAAGCGCACTCCGCCAGCTGTCCTTCAGACCCGTAAATACACCGGTGTGCGACCCGTACCCAGTTCACCATAACTACAGCTTTGCCACCTGGATCCAAACTTCTCTTATAAATACCCCATTTCACCACACTTCAAGGGGACGGATTCCTCTACCCCGAAGGGCTGCCCAAATCATTTCTCCACCATTCTAAAGCTTCCCAAGCTCCATTAATGGCTGGCAAATCTCTCACCTTCTTCCTCCGACATCAAGTGGATCTCATCTTCTCCAAACACCATTAATTCTCACTCCAATTCACTCCAAGTGATCTCCAATCGTCGTTTCTCCTCTTTAAAGCACGAATCTAACACTAATTTCATGATGGAATCAAGGAAGATTATCTAACCACAAGATCTAGTCCTTTCCTTCTTGAATTCAAGTGAGATATAAAGCGAAAAGAGAGTGAAAAGCAGATAATCATCATAAAAGAGAGTGAACAAGTGTAATAAGAGAGATGTATGAGATGACGCTCTATATAATTGCTCCATGATAATGAGAATGACTTCAAAAGTGGACGTAGATCTTTCCTAGATCGAACCACTATAAAAAATCTTGTGTTTTCTACTTTTTTACTTGCATTTGTATTTGTGGCCCCGTTTTCATTTTGCATACCTCTTAGTGAAGTGTGATTTCACACCTTTGGTGTTTGGACCATTTTTGATTCAAACATTTGGCGCCCATCGTAGGGCCGCATGCAGACTTCCTTCTCTCACACTCTCTCGCAAGGTTGAAAGCCTTGCATTGAAGCTCAAAACCACCTTCTTTTCTAACATAATGGCTAAGTCAAAGAAGACCATGAGTAAGATCATTGAAGAAACCGCCAATGTTGTTAACAATGAAGCTACTCCACCTACTTATCGCTTTGAACTCGGTGAGAATTCCATAGGTGGGGCCGGTGTAACTAAAGCTGAGCTAAACGCCGGTATTGCTGACATGAACCAACAAATGAATGCTTCTACTAAAGCTATGATGGAGAAACTTGATGCTATCCTTAATGCTCGACCAAATCTAGCCCCTTCGAAAGTCCATGTTGATCTCGAAGAGAATGACGACTCGTCCGCTTCTAACTATGATCACAACGACAACATGGAAGACGATTATGATTGGTTGAGTGGAAAGGACGAAGCTGATGTTGAAAAATCGAATTTAAAAGCTAAGAATCATTCCGAGGTTAATGCTCGAAAGGTTACCACTCCAGTCACGGGAGCACCTCCTTGCCGAGAAGGTAAACTACCTAAGCTCTCTAATCAAGACCGCATGCCTAGACGAACGTTTGGAAAAGAGCTCAGCTTTGCGGAGCAGCACAACACTGAAGAATACATCTCCGACATGATAGAGCAAATCATGAAGAAGAATCAGGCTAGCAAAGACGAAGAAAGAGAATGGTACTTCTCTCCTGATAGAACTCCATTCACCAAAAGAATCCTTGAAGCAGAGTGTCCAAGGAAGTTCAATCCTCCAACTTTGCTTCTGTACAACGACCTTGTTGATCCTAACTACTTTCTGTTCAAATATGAATGGCATATGAGTGCAGCTAAAGCAACTGACAAGATGAGATGCACGTACTTTCCTCTCTACTTAGAGGATGTTGCGTCATTATGGTTTACAAAACTACCACCTAAGCCCGTAGACTGATTCTCTGACCTGACTAAAAAGTTCAAGGAGCACATCCGCTTGTATGCCACTAAAGACAAGGATGCTATAACACTCTCAACTATGAAGCAGGAGCTAGGAGAATATGTTAAAGCCTTTCCCAGTCGATTCAGTTTTGCCTTATCTGAAGCAAGAAATCCAGAACCACGCATAATCCTCATGGCTTTACTTGACGCTATAGACAAAACAAGCGAATTCTGGAGATGGATAAAGATGAAGGAACTGAATACTCTTGGCAAGTTTTATAAAAAAGCAGAGGAGTACATGTAATCCTATACCTCTTCAGATTATTAGCGGTAACCAACTTCTTGAAGCTCCCAAAAGTGCAGCTATTCAATCTAACCAAAAGAAAACTCAGGGGTAGAAATGAGCCAATGACGAGAACGACAACAAAGTTAATAAAAAGTTTCGCCTTCATGACTCATCAGAGCTAACTCCACTGAACGACACTCCTGAGAACATCTACTCAGCCACAAAGGATGCAGAGGATTATCCGGAACCTCGACCATTAAGGATATCGGACGGTGCAGCCAAATCGGAGAAGTTCTACCAGTTCCATAATCAGCCAGGCCACAACACCAACAAGTGCAGGCATCTGAAATCATTGATTGAAGAGATGATTAGGAAGAACCGTCTGCAACAATATGTCAAAAATCTTCAGACTACAAATCCTTCTGTAATTCCCCAATGACAAGGGACATCAAATAATCAGTCTGGCCTAAGCAACAGAGCTCCTTCTCAAGCCGATCCAAGGCCGATTTTCAACTAAGGATCAATGATTGGTGCTCCAATTTCAATGGCTCAGAATAAGCGATCAACATCGCCACCGCTTTACTTCATGCTCTTTTTCCCACTTTAGTTCATGCTTTACTTCTTGTTTTACTTTCTGTTACATTCAACACTTCTTGTAAATAGTCTGTAATAATCTGCAAGTGATGCACTGAACATTAGCTCTATGACTAAGAGCACATCTGTCTGAATGAATTTCTTGCTTGCACAATTATATGTCAAATCAAAACTTTCTTAAAAGTTGATTTCATATTGCAGGTCATCTATCGAGCGCTTGTTCCTGTAACATCACGACCCCAACAACGCTAGTTTAAGTGCCAAATGATGTAAATATCAACATGCACAGATGCAAAAATAAAAAAAAACGCCTTGAAAAGTGAATGGGAAATTTCGCAAATATCCAAACAACGAGGCGATGACGAGCGGTCGAGAGAGCTGTAACTTTTATCAAAGGGGTACTCCTCTAACTGAGAGGTTCAAAGCACTAGTTTCTAAATGAAAATAGCCTGCCAAGTCAAGAATCTGATAAAGAAACCGAGGGCTGCCCCGTGAAATGATATAACAGCTGCCTAAAACCATTTGCGTAGCGTTTGGAATATCAGATGTGAAGTATAAAAATCCCAAGATCTCCTCAAGCGGGGGCATTAAATTCAAAGTCCTCCCATAGCAGAGGAAAAATAAAAAAAATCTTGTCCTCCCATAGCAGAGGCAGAATTAAAAATCTTGTCCTTCCATAGCAGAGGCAAGTCCCTCCATAGCAGGGAAAATTTCGATCTCCCATAGCAGAGACGAAATTACAAATCAAAGTCCTCCCATAGCAGAGGAAAAATAAAAAAATCTCTTGTCCTTCTATAGCAAAGTCAAGTCCCTCCATAGCAAGGGAAAATTTGATCTCTTATAGCAGAGACGAAATTACAAATCAAAGTCCTCCCATAGCAGATGCAAGTCCCTCCATAGCAGGGGAAAATTTCGATCTCCCATAATAGAGACGAAATTATAAATCAGAGCCCTTTCCTAGCAGGGGCACAAAGATAAAAATCCTTTCCATAAAGAAAGCAATTTCTCCATAGAATAAATCAACAACGCTCGATGGATTCTATAATGATCCAGTCGACAGGAGAAGACGAATGTTGGATTATAATAGCCTTTCCAAAACACGAGGCATCCAACAGAGTCCCCAATGTTAGGACTGATCGACACAACAAACATTGAGCTATTAAAATTAATTCCCACAGTAAAAACTAGAATATCTCCTAAACAAGGAGCATGAATAATTAAAGACTTCTCCAAGAAGGAGCACGGAAAATAAATCATAAATATATATTTCCTAAATGGGAAATACTGTACATTATCACATAAGTCATTAAAATGATGACGCTTTGGAATCCACAGTCGGCTTTAGTCGACTAGTCGATCTTAAGCGTTAACGTTAACATAAATTAGAATATTGTGTCTGTATGAATAATATTTGACGAGTTATAAACCGTTGAATAAAACAAATCCGGTACAAACACTTTATTCAATTTTAAACAAAATTTGCTATAATTCATTTTTAATGATTAACTAATCCACTATCGATATGGACAGTCGACGGTGAGTATAAGTCCAAAATTGTGCAATCGCTTGTTTTAATTACAGAATGGGTGACATGATGCACGTGAATCCAAAGTATGAATTGTCATAGCAAACAAAAGCTACAACTGGATCTTAATGCAAAATATATCAACAACAATGTTCATTTCGAAGCCCGCATTTCCCGCAAGCGAAAAATACAAGTTTCGAGGGGCAAATGTTAAACCCATTCTAAAAACGCGGTTCAGAGAATAATGGTTCGAACATACGAGCGCTAACATGGTCGAACGCAAGATGGTCAAACTATATACGGTCGGTCGCGCACCGTCTTCGGATCGGGCATAATACCTGCTCGCACAAAACATTTGGATCGCTCGTTCCAATTTCAAGGGCGCACTCGGTCACATCAATAAGTATGGGACTCGCTCGTACAAAGAAGGAATTGCCTATACAAACATGTGGCAATAGCAAGAACGTATGAAACTATAAGCAAAAACTGAGTAGTTGAACAATTACATTCTTGAATGAACACCATATCCCAAAGCCATGCTACGTGATGCATTGGAGACCACAGATATTGTTGAATGACACGTCAACCCGTACATTTGGGTAGACGTAGACTAAATGCAGTTCTAATAAGTAATTGTAATAGTGTTGATTCATATAAGAACCAACATGCAGTAAAATACGTGTTGCATGAAAATCAAAGGGATAGCTATGTTTAAAATTACTTGGAAACGTGAAGGCTTGGCAAAGCAAGGAGCAGGTCTTCCCATTTTTTAGGTCGCACAGGTTCTGCATGCAAATCATGAATCGAGAGTGTACACACGTGGCAAGCCATGGAAATTACATGGATCGACTACTGTGTAAACAATGGGTCGCTCCTCCAGCTACTAGTCGGTCGCTCGCTCCTTCAGTTTTTGTCGATCTTGCAAGTCTTATCCGGTCGAGCAGACATTATATAACGTGAAATAGTGGTGCCAAAATGAATGGCAATTGTGTAATATTTGTACCCCAAATGGTACAGTAGAAGCATTCAAAGAGCAGTGGCAAGCTTGTGAATATCATTCCCACTTTTTAGAATAAGACAAGACCCGTTCGTTCATTCTAAGACAACTTGCTCGCACAGTACGGGGTCGTACAAGTGAAATATGAGTACATGTGAATAAAGACAGCAGCGTTGCAATACAGACAACTCGCTCATTCAAGAGAAACACTACACCAAGCTGGCTCTGTTCTAACACTTATTCCATTTCAAATCATAACACTTATAACCGTTAGAAGCTTCCAATGGATATTACCATTATAATTGTTTATCACTGTTATAAACGTTATTGCACATGACAATTTTTTTTCCCGTTGCCCAACGATGGACATAATCGTCAATTTGTAAATAATTCATGTCCAAAATTCTTTCTCACGCTACCTCCTTTTACCTTTTTGGCGCGACAGGTGAAATATTTCACTCTTTTGGCGCTGCAATTGAAACAAATACCGAATTTAGGTTTTGCCTTTATCGTTTAATTTTTTGGTTGGATTGAGGCGGAGTGCTTTTCCTTCCATTTCTTGCTGAATCGTTCTTCTTTGCGCTTTCCGCCATCTATCTCCCTGTAAGTTTACGTATGTTCCCTCAGATTTATGAGTTTTTTTATCAATCTGCTGGAATATTTTCTAAATGCATGTTTATAATACTAGTTGTGTTTATATTGATTGATATCAGATCCGTTTTTTCAGCTTTCGTTTGATATCAGTTAAGATAAAATGATGGGATTAACTACTAATTAGTTCTGAATAAATTGGGTATTTTACGAAGATGATTGATCTTAATGTGGTCAAATTAACCATTAATTATGAGCAGATTTATAAATGTTTTGATTCTTGCTTATTTAATTAGTTTGCATTTATAAATGTTTTGATTTATAGAAGGGCTGGGGAGTGAATTTGATGTCAGGTATGGGATTTTGATTTTAATGTCAGGTAAGGACTGGGCAGTGAATTTTTAGAGTCTTCAGCGCAAATTTTACATTAAACTTCCTCCATCCTTTAATTTTTCATCAACCATTTATATGTGTCCTTAGTTGTAAAATGCCCTAAGAAATTAATGACAGTGGAGATCACTCGCCTCCCATTTCAATTGTTTACCCCATATCATAAGTACTGTCCATGTTTAAACTGTATATCTAGAAGTTTTCCGCATCTTCTTCCATGTTTGATTGAATCTTCATACATTTATCTTCTATATATTTCAGTTACTGCATATGTTTGGTGTGTTTACCCATTTCATCATTCGAATTTTAGGAATCTCCCTTCCATCTCCTAATCGCAAGTTATATCTGTCCTTTCTTACTTTTGGCAGCAGGCTTCAATTCAGATATTAGTAATTTTTTTATTGCATTGATTGAATATATTATTCGATTGAACTGATTTTATTCTCTTTTTATTCATGTAATTGGTCTGTGTTATTTGTTAATTTTTGCTACTACAAAATCAATCAAGAAACCATATTTCTTTACAGAATAATTCATAATAGGAATATAGATGTAACTACAGCTAGAATTGGCCATGGATTAATCAAAAATTGGATAAAAAAGGTTTATAGAATTAATAACAGGAATATAAATGTAACTATAGCAGAAATATATAAAACAAAAGTGCATTTTTCAAGTGTGTGATATAATTGCCTTATATTCTAAAATTGGCCATGGATTCTTTTTACATACTTTTATCATTGTGAAATATAAGTTGGTACAAATTTAAGTCATCTTATCTTTTTGACTTGGTAGAAATTAATTGTTTTCCATTTTTGTTTCAATTTATAAATTGTGCATATAAGTGGACAATTCCAGTGAGAATTTTTTTTTTTTTTTTTACGTAATCATTCATAATACACACACATCTGCTATATTTTCATTATTAATTCCTCCCAGTTGTTATTAATAAACATGTGATCACTCATCTATCATGGGAAATTTTGAATCAATCAATTTTCTTATCCGTTAACAACTATGACTCGCTTACCTTTCATGCGAACGCTTCTGTTATCCATAGGTAAGGTAATACTTTTTAGGTTCTTATAATGTATTCTTTCTATGTTAGATATAACAAACCAAATTTATTTTCAAAAATATTAGTTAGACCAAATCTTTGTAGTATATAATAGAAATGGAAAATTTGATGTTATTAGGGATCCAATAAGAAGTATTTCCCCTTTTTTTGAGATAGCTTCCTTCTTTTTCCTACAAATCAAATAATCAAAGAAAAATGTAATGAATAACCCAGCGTTACGTTTGAATCTTTTATGCAGAGGAGCGAAATAGGATTTTTAGTAAATTTTAACTGCCTATTACATAATCTCATACTGGTTCCATGTAAATTCGATCATATTTTTTAGAATTAGGCAACTGGCAGTTCCATCAGTGTGTAATCATATCGGATGACTATGACTTTGACACTAATGTATTGGCAGGTATTTGGAAGTCAGGCTATATGAATATTTTCTAATAAAACATAATATTGTCCTTGCTTCTAAGTTAGTCATGTTAAGGGTGTACTCCTAATTTATATATATCTTATTCCTAAGGCTGAGTTCACTATCAAAGATGGTACTAAATTGATGCCTGTTTTGAAATAGTTAATAGACTGAACATGAAATAGTGTTGCCTGCACCATTTTAGTTAACCTCCCATGTAAGGGCAATCAACAGAATGACTACTGAAAATTTCTGCCCAATTTTTAGTTTTACATTATTGTTTTTTTCATTATAATTTCCTTTAATTGCACTATAGCAGGTTATAACAATTTTTAGTGTGCCATTTTATTATTGTTGATTTTATTTCGTAGTACTAGGTAACATTTTATATGGTTCTAATGATGCCTATGTAGTTGCTACATTATATTAAAGAAAAAGGACTACTCAACAAATGCTAGGATAAAAAGTTTAATGATGCCTGTGTAACGATGTCTGTGTATCCTGTGTAGTTTAACTTGGTTCTAAATGAGAACATTACTCATTGCCTCTATTTTCTGAATTATCAATCCCACATGTTTCAAGTGGCTCTGGCTTTTGTTTATTGCTTGATGTTTTGTGTTTTTCTTTATGGTTGCTGTAAAAATAGTTTGAAATCAAAGAGTTTTAGTTTTACATCTATTTTTATAGCTTGTGATTCAAAGCTTGTATTGCCATCGTTTGAAAACTAGTGGTGTGAAAAATTGCTAGAAGGTTTTCAAAATCTGAGCTGGTGATTTTGTTTGAAAGCCACTTTTGTTACGTAACTGAATGTTAGTTTGAGAGTGTTTTGCTAGACCGGACTGATAGCCATAGTTAATAGACTGAACTTGAAATAGTGCTTCCTGCACCACTTTAGTTAACCTCCCATGTAAGGGCAATCAACAGAATGACTACAGAAAATTTCTGCCCAATTTTAGTTTTACATTATTGTTTTTTTAATTATAATTTCCTTTAATTGCACTATAGCAGGTTATAACAATTTTTAGTCTGCCATTTTATTATTGTTGATTTTATTTCGTAGAACTAGGTAACATTTTATATGGTTTTAATGATGCCCATGTAGTTGCTACATTATGCTAAAAAAAATTTTTGATGCGATTATTATTAGTAATAATGAAGTTAATACTGATGATGAAATCTGAAATTTATGATGTCCTCCTTTGCTACAGACATCACTATTGTATACACTGAAATTGGTGAAAATGACAACCTAATAAATGAATATATATACTGAATTTATTTTAGAGGCATAAATGTTTATTTTAAATGGTAAGTTGGTATGACTGAGGTCTGAGCTTTCAAAGAAAGATTCGGGTAAATGCTCAAATTCACATATGTTCTCTTATCATCTACGCATTAAGCTAAAATTAAAATTCTATCCATATTAATTCTTCTTGTTCAATTTGAGCGATCAAAGCTCTAGCTCAAAATTTTACAATGCTCAAATATCCATCCAATTTTCAATGAAATTTTGTAGCCCTTCGCGAAATGTTGTGCTATGGCACAACGCTATTGCTATGCCTATGGGGACCGCGGTAGATGGTTAAACACTGACCATGATGCCTTAAGGCGCCATTAAACTGTCACTCCTTCCTCGATCGTCGGTATATCACTGCCCTAGCGACACAGGCCGTGGATAACGTCTGACCATCGACCACGGTGAACCTTTTCAAGGTTGGGATGCCCTTCCCACCGCTCTTATTATATTTTTACTCTCCATTAATCATTTCTTGTTCAAATTTTGAAACCCTTGTTTTCTAAGTGCTGAAATTTTATTTCAAAGTGAAAAATGGCAACTCCAAAAATGTAGGAAGACATGGGATCAAATTTAGATAAATTATCTTCTATGGCCTTCAACTTATATGAATTTTTGTTTGGGACTAGAAATGTTAAACCAAAGATTATAATTTTATATGGTTCTAATGATGCCAATGTAGTGATCAAATAGCCAAAAACTAATGTTAACTTCTAGGAATATGCGTGTTAAATATTCACCTCATTGCTTGCACGGAATGCTCAGGTAATTTTTTTATTTAAAAAAAAATCCAAAGTAAATGCTCTTAGGTACAATAGTGTGTAACTAGGTTCAAAATTTTAGTTTGGACTTTTCATTCTGATAATTCAAGTTTTCGGATTTTCCAACCAAATTCATAACTTTTGGTTTTGGTTCAAATTCGATTGTCTATTTTGGTAATTTTTCTAATCGTGCAACAAATTTGATGTGTCATATTTTCGTGATAACCTCATCCGTAGCTCTTCTAAGAAAACAACGATTGATGATATTTATTAACCAAGAAATGAAATTGTAGGAAAAGGCTGAAATTTTGGCTAATGTCGTTACTACTTCAAGAAAGTGGATTAGATGTAGACACAGGAACACCGACGAGTACATACAAGGGGTCCGACATTTTATAAATTTTGCAAAGCATCATTCACCGCCTGATTTTGAGATGTGCTGTTGTCCCTGCAAAAAGTGTAGAAATTCGAAAAAATTATCCTTTAAAATAGTTGAGAAACACATGATCATTTATGGTATGGATCCAACATATGATGAGTGGTTTCTTCATGGTGAGAATGCAACGGTCAATCATACATCACATGTTACCACCAATGACGCTTGCGTGTCTCATCAAATTCAAGAGGAAAACCACGTAGAAGGTTTTCTTGGAAACCTTGTTGACAATGCTTATGGTGTGTACGATAGCATTCACGGTAGCGATGGTGGTTGTCAAGGAAGAAAGTACCACGAATACAAAAGAAAAGCAAATGAAAAACTGTATTCTTCTTGTGAAGATGGTCTTACAACATTAAGTGTTCTTATTGAGCTACACAATTTGAAAAAAGAATTCAAGTGGTCAGGAAACAGTGTGACTGAGTTATTAAAGAGATTGAAAAAGTGGCTTCCAAAGGAAAATACACTGCCAGATAAATACTCCACAATGAAACAAATGTTAAAGGATTTGGGAATGAATGTAGATTGCACACACGCTTGCGAAAATGATTACATATTATTCTGGAAGGAGAATAAAGATGCCATCGAATGCCCTCGTTGTCAAACTTCGAGATATGAAGTCAGAAAGGAAGGTGAAGTTGTGAAAGTCACAAACATACCAAGAAAAGTTCTGAAGTATTTTCCAATAATTCCAAGATTAACCAGATTGTACACAATACCATGGATAGCTCGACAAATGTTATGGCATAGCAAAGCGAAACCTTATTGGAGTTCGATGCGTCATCCTATCGACTCAGCTGAGTGGAGATCATTTAAAAATAAGTGGCCAGATTTTGCTAATAATTCTCGAAATGTTTGGCTTGGAATTGCCACTGATGGTTTTAATCCTAATGCAATCCAGTCAAATAGTTATAGTTGCTGGCCAGTGTATATGGTTCCATATAATTTACCTCCTTCATTATGCATGAAATCAGAATTTCAAATGTTGTGTTTATTGATTCCTGGACCGAGAGCACCAAGTCAAGATATTGATGTATATTTAGAACCTCTTGTAGATGAGTTGAAGCAACTTTGGACGATAGGAGTGCTTGCATTTGACATGGATAAGAAAGAGTATTTCACATTGAAAGCAATGCTACTGTGGGGAATTCATGATCTACCTGCATTTGGGAATCTTTCGGGTTGTGTGACTCATGGTTATAAAGCATGTCCTGTTTGTGCTATAGAGACTGAGGCAGAACATAATGGTAATAAGATTGTTTATACGAAGTATAGAAGATTTTTGAAGAATGGTCATCCATACAGATCATCGAAACATGGATGGTATAAAGATATAGAGTATAGAGAACCTCCAACACGACTTACTGGATCAACTCTTTTAGAGAAGATTGCTCATATCAAATACACACCCGGTAAATTGACTAGAAAATAGAAGCGTACGGGAGATGATTTTGATAGTGATGGAGAACACCTTGTCAATGAGAACGAGGATAATGTAAGACCAGCTTGGTATAAAAAGTCGATTCTTTTTTCCTTGGAGTATTGGAGTGGTCATAAAGTACGACATACAATAGACGTAATGCATACTGAGAAGAATGTAGCAGAACATTTGATTAATTTGTTATTCAATAGAACCAAACAATCTTCTAAATTTGCATTTGATAAAGCTCACATAACGCAATGTTGTAAAGTTTTAAAAGATGTAAAACTTCCGTCATACTTCGGAACTAACTTAGGCAACTTAGTAAGTACTCAACCTCCTACTTTGAATATTAGAAAGTCGTATGACTATCATATTATTATCCAACATTTCCTGCCTGTCATGGTTCAACATAAATTTCCAAAGTTTCGTGACTTGAGGCGTGCGATTTTGCAAGTATGTTTGTACTTCAATATCATTTGTTCAAAGGTTTTGATTCGAGAGCATGTCCAAGCAGCCAAAGATATGATTGCTGAGGCGTTATGCGTGCTGGTTCATTATTTTTCCGCTTAGTTTTTCGACATAAGTATACATCTAATGGTGCATTTAGCTGATCAGGCATTACTTTGTGGACCGGTTAATTATACGTGGATGTATCCATTTGAAAGGTGAGATATTTTGTCGAATAAAAACATATATTATTTGAATTAATTTTCAATAATTATATTAAAAATAAACATTTCATTATGTTTTTTTAGAGTTATGAAGGAGTGCAAGAACATACCAAGCAATAAACGATACGTGGAGGGGTCAATTTCCGAAGCATATCTTGTTTCAGAATCTGTTAGATATGCAATGGAGTATATGCCGGATCCACGTGCCGGTAATCACAGCTCTAAACAAGCACCATTTACAAGCACCATTCTTGGATGAGAATTGTAACGATATATATGAACGTTCCATTATTGAGGGTAAAACTATCAAGCTAAGTGGCGTTCAACGTATACAAATTCGAAGGTGGATACTTTTTAGAATGGACATACCAGATCTAGATGACTATTATAGGTTTGTATTTTTTCTATAGATTATAAAATAAATGTCTATTTATCTAATATATAACATGTTCACTTTGTAGCGAGTATCGATTGTCGTTGGAAGATGCTCAACGTAATAAAAAAAGATTTCAAACAAAGGCCGAAGTTGTAGTACAATCTGAATTTATTGATTGGTTGCACAATAAGTTTTGTTTGGCTACTACAGAAGAATAGTTCAAATCTAAAAATATTATTTTATTTAATACATTTTATTGGCTTTAACAGTTAATGGAAGAAAAAAGCATGAATTCGCTATTATGGTGTTATGTTAGTGGGCCAATGTGGGAAGCTAAAACTCATCTCAAATATAGAATTAACGGCTATGTATTTTCTCCTCAACACTACGACAACACTCATTCAACACAAGATAGTGGCGTTTTCATGGATGCAATTACAACATTTATCGCAAGCGCAAAAGATTTAAATCCAATGGATGATGATGCGACTTGGTATGGTGTTATAAAGGAGATTATCGAGGTTGATTATTATAATTTTCAACATGTGGTATTCTACTGCGATTGGGTAAATATTGCTGACAAAACACATGGATGTAAGATTTGTCCAGATTCTAGTTTACCGATGGTGAATCTAAAGAAGCTTAAAAGTAGCGACAGAGAGTATGATGAACCCGTCATTCTTGCGTCCGAAGCAAGACAAATCTTTTACATTAAAGACGTGCAAAATCCTGATTGGTCCATTGTGCGATGTTCGCCCAAGCGTTTGACTGATGACACAGACGATTATGAAATGCCAACAAACCCTCACTCCAACTTAAGCGGACAACACAGTTTAACATTGTTGAAATCCATGGAGTCCAAGTAGCCATATATGTTCGTAACTAGTGATGTTTTGTTTAATGCGTTGAATTTATATTGACATTCGATTTTCACTTTAGTTATACAATGTGTTATTTTGGACTATAACGTGGTTTAAATTTGTTTGGTATGTCTACCCTCTATTTAATGCTCAATTATGGATTGTTTTCATCTTAAATTTGTTTGGTATGTCTATCATCTATTTAATGCTCAATTATGAATTATGTCACCCTCTTTTTATTACACATGCTATGATTACTTTATTTCATGTGTATATAGTAGGATGTCAACTAACGGTAGCAATGCATCACAACATCAAGAGGACACCGAAGAAGATGTTCCTCCTCCACCAACAAATAAAAAATAATCAATAATTGTTGACATGGAGGGTGCTAAAGGTAGAGATGGGAAAAAATGGAGTTCTCGTTGTGGGGTTTTGATTCGTGGAATCATTCCAATTACCTATGATGATTGGAGGAAAGTAGACAAGTTTTATAAGGATAATTTATGGAATGCACTCATGGTATTTTGTTTTATCTCACCTTTATTTTACTTTATCTTGTAAATATGGACTTTCCCTTCAACTGAATTCACAAATGTCTAACTATCAAACATTGAGTTGAATGAGAAGTTTCACAGTGACGTGTGAGAATATGCTACTTGAAATAAGCTTCATGGTATTACTTATCATTTTTTATATATTTTTTTCTCTTTCTAATTTTTTGTAGAAGGAGTTTGACATGAATATAGACCCAACTATTGCTCGACCTATTTTGGAAAAAGGTTTTTCACAGTATTTCAGAACTGAAAAATCAAAGCTTCGAAACACTTTTTTGAGGAAAGATAAACAGTTATTGCCTAGACGTATCGCGATCGATAACCGTCCTAGTTGTATTGATAAAATCCAATGGGAGAAATTCGTTGATAATGAGTACACCGAGAAGAAAACAAGACAATGCAAAACAAATGCCGAAAATAAAGGGAAAAATACCATAGCTCATACCTTGGGACGAAAACCATATACTCGATTATATGAAGAATTGGTATGTAGTAATTGCTATACGTGAAATCTTATTGTTTAGTTGTAATTTACAAACTAACTAATTCATATCTGTTCATGTAGGAAGCTGAGAATCCAGAATGTAAAATCACACGAGGGATGGCGTGGAAAGTAGCACACACTAGTAAGAAAACCGGAGATGTACTTCCATGCGCGGCGGAAAAATATGTAAGTCTTTACCTATCAAGAATTCTCTGGAGTTTCTGCCTATTGTTTATATGTTCTATGGTATTTAAATGAGTAAATCAGTGTTCATTGTAATTCAAGTGGTTTCTCATTTACATTATTCTACAAACTTTATTCAATGTTGTCATTTACAAACCGAACATGAAATTTGAGGTCAGTTAAAAAATTAAGCTCACCACTACAAGAACTATAAAAGCATATGAATAATTTATTAATTAAGTCACAAGTTCAAAATCTCAATCTCAACATTTTTTTTGATGCTTTTTTAAAATACATCTTGATTTATGTTTAAAACAATACGATAAATTGAAATTAATAATTGAGATGATTATACTAAGATATTTTTATATGCTTGTGCATTGCACATGCCAAAAATTTCATATAATATAGCTTATGCACACAATGCACATATTTATGTGCTAGTATAACTAAAATATAAAATAAAAATGGGGCACTTGCAAATTTTATATCTAACATTATAATTTATAAACTGCAAAGTCGTAGATTTATATTCCTGTAACACAGATGGTTTATTCATGCCTGTTGCACGACAATGATGCAGAATAAATGCAAAGTCGCAGATTAACCGACGCGAGTCTCGAACTAGTTCCATGTCACCTCGTGATCTTTTTTTAATTGAGTTGCACACTAATTTAACACAATGCCTACACAATCTAGTTCAACAGAATAACAGACGCTAGAATTTAACAGTCCGGTAAAGAAGCAGATACAAAATCTGCAGACACCAGAAACAGTTACAAAATAAAGATGTCATGGTAATTCTGATAACCATGTAAAACCGATTGCATCAAACCAGATCACCACAATAGAACAAAGGCAAAAAAAACAAAATGATAAATTAACAATAAAACAATAAATAAATATGCAACAAAGCTAGAGGCAAAGACATGATAGAAATACAAAATGCTATTTTTTGCTACTTTTAGATCAAACTTTATTTTGGCTTTCGATTGAATTCTCAAATTGATCAACTGACTCTACATGATGGATGCAAGATATAAATTAAGAATACTTAAAAAAAAGTAAGTATACACTCCCATCCCGAAGAGGAGCAACCAATTTGTAAGCTATTTATTTAACCGATTTAGACAAAAACTTTCTGCACCTTCCATATAAGCGAACGCTCATTTTGCTGGTGCAGCAACAGGGGCAGCTCCACCTGTTGTTGGCGTGAGAAAAAATAAAAGATAAACATATTGATTGTCATTGTGTGTGTGCACGCTCATTTTTAAGAAGATGATTCTTTTGTTTTCTGAAATTACTGAATAGCTGGATGATTTTTTTTACAGTCTTTAGAATTTAAATAAGAGCAAGTGAATTGCCATCTTCAATGGGACTTTTTTCATCTCTCTGGATTTTGCTATACACAATGTTGTAATTTTTGACAGTTTCACGTAAAAAAGGCTTTTTGCACGAGGACTTGGAAGTAACTATTTATATGACGTTTTTAGGATCCATTTGTTATGGTACCATGAACTCAGACGGTGCTCAGTGAATTATGGTCCTCACCAATGGTGAACACCACTTTGTTTATTATACAGTATATTTATTTATTATACGGTATATAATTCTTTATGGTTTCATGAGAGTATTCATCAAAATTATAAATGTTGATCCATAAATTTATAACCATTCACAAGATCATTACGTATATTTTATGCAGTTTGACGCTCCTAAAAAACCATAGATATGATTGGTAGTCTATTTTGACAGTACACGATAGATAACTACATATATTTATAAAATTATAACTTTAAAATAATAAATGGGTGATATCGATAACAAGGACACAAATATTTCAAATACTCAATGAGATTGACTATCACTACATGTTATATAATGTCTTTCATTACAGAATTAATCCCCTATGTCTGATTGGATTTCTGTTAGACTTGATTTTAACTATTAAAACTTAGTTTTATTATATATATTTATGTAAGACTGATATGATTGTGAATTTTACACTGTAAGAAGATTTGGATTTTGCAGCAGAAAAATCCTTTAGTAATCCGCCTCCAAACTTATGTCAGTGATGGATTTACGATGAATGAGCGAGGTCGGTAAATTTCATGTCTGTTAATTTAACAATAGAAATTAGCGTTAATTTGCTGATAATTTTTCTTTATTTGTCTAAATTTCAAATTTCAACTAAAAAATATTTTACTAACATTTTCCAATGGATATATAGATATTAAATTTTCTCAATATTGTAATCAACAAAATCTCAGCAAGGGATTAGCGACGAATAATTTTTATGTTTGTACACGGATATTAGATATCTCACTTACAGTTCATTTTCATCTCAGCCCGTGAAATAATACACGGATATTAGATATCTCACTTACAGTTCATTTTTAACAGTCAAGTCTATAGAATTGATATAAGATCCAAAACTGAAAGTACCTATATATCAAGCATTTAAGCAAAATATGTGTATCTTTTTGGGCTTAAATTTTCACACCGAGCTTACTTTCGAAGTTGCTATTTGCATTAGGCCAGCCTGTTTTTCGTTAGAATTATTAAGTCAAGACTTCCCTTGCAGCCATGAACTTCTATCGAGTATAAATCAAGTAAAACATTAGCCTAACAAAAATCGTGTAAAGTTCAACTACAGAAACCTTAGAAGTAACAACACCACCACATAAGAAGCAACCTGTATATATAGAACTCCATTCATCTACATTCAAAACTCATCATCAACAAATACAAAAATGGCAAAAACAGTCCATAAGAAACTAGCAACATTGATAATGTAAAAATGTTTAAATGAGGAGTAAACTATAAAGTAGAATTAAGGAAAACAAATGTTTGAAGATATACAATATTAAAATGGGTCAGTTCCTAGGTACACAATTAAAATGGTTAGGTTACTTGATGAGGCAGTTATGTGGGTTAAGGAAATATGTAACGGCCAGTGACAAATTCTATATGCTCAATGCATGTTTAATGCGGAGATATCTGGGTTTTGGAAGTATCTCCACTATGTAAATAGTTACCTTGGTAATAGAAATAGTAACTTCAGTACTGCTAAACACAATAGCCAGTCATAGTTTGAATGAGTGAATTGAAGAAAGAAAAGTTTATATATAGCATGAATGATTTTTTTTTTTGTTCACTGAAATAATATCAGTGTTATTCAGCTAACGTAGAAATTTCAAATAAATGCACTATCAAACAGAAGAACAAAACACAAGCGATAACGTTTAAATTTGGTAATCTTCTTATGCTTATGATATATCATTCCAGTATAACTTGTTAATTTTATAAATAAGACTCAACGATGGAAAAAATCACATACAAAGAAAGAAACAAAGAAAACCAAAGTATATGGTAACAGTTAGTGATCAACATATAGTACTTGATATAGGGCACGTATGGACATAATACTGAGGTGACACATGGTGCTAAATGTTCAGTTTGTAAAATATTTACAAATGTAAAACTGATTTGCGAGTTCAATTAAACTGATTTACAAATGTAATGTTCTTGATTTCATAATTTTCTGCTTTAAGGCTACCACATATAAATTTCTTGCATAGTTAATTATTAGTAATAAAATTCAGATATGTGTACAAATAAAAATACCTTCAAGGTGTAGCGGATTAATGGAAAGTCTCATCTTTACTTGCAATATGTCTTTTTTAGTAGCCACGGTTATGCTTTCCTAATAAATTTAAGTTTGGTTCTCCCAACAAGCATATTATATTCTCAACTGACGTTTTGTTCATCTCATGTGATTCGGTGCAAACAAAAGTCGCAATGTGCTGTTGTATTTAACAATTTAAGGAAATTTGTCCGCTTGTCACCTTGTTTTGGTCTCTGAATTCAAGATCATAGTCCTTAGAGTGAGAAGTGAGTCACCTAAAGTGATCAGATCAGGTTTTGTTAGCTAAAAACAACTTCACAGGAAGGGAAATAATTTTGTGCACAAGTGTTTGGCAATCGAGAGTAGAAGTTATTCTACTTGACTGGGCTGTGCTTTTATAGGTTAAAGCCTTCGTATAGTGTGTTTTCTTCCATAGATGGTGCTTAATAAAGTACCATATTTTTTACCGATTTAAAGCACTGCTTTGGAATCATGCATATAGCGCTATTTTAGCGAGTTCTGTGGATTATGCACCCATAAAAGGATTGTATCCGTTTTTGTTTTCAGTTTCACTTTGATAATATTAACAGGAAAAATTGTAAATCGAAGTTCATTTTTTGGATTCATCTGTCATTGACCATTTTCTAAGGCCGTAATGTCCATGTAACGGTAGTGTTTGGTTTAAAGAAAAGCATGAATAAAAACAAACAATTACAAGGCAACTACACACAGCAGATTTATATTCTTGTAACACAAATAGTTTATTCATGCCTGTAACATTATAATGTGACCTGTAACTTTATACTGTGAAGTCTGGTTGCATATAAGTCCATTTTATGTAGTAAATATAATAAATGTTGCTTGAAATGTTTTAAATTAAATGTTCTTTTGGATATTCAGGCTTTAATAGAAGTTGCAGAAGAGAGGCAAAAGTCCGAAGCTAGTGTTAATGGCAATAAAGGAGTCATTGGTTTGGAGGATTTTGAAAGAGATGCCATTGCCGAAGTTTTTGGAAATGACAAAAAAAGAAGCTATTATCGTGCTTTTAGCTCCACCTCTAATGCAAAGCAAGTAAAACTCACTCAAGCTTCTAAAGCAATAGCGAATTACAAAGTGAATGAAGATAAAAAATGGAAAATGGATATGCAACAGAAGAACGATAAAATGCACGAAGATATTAAGACAATAACTTCTAATTTAGCTGATTTGCAACAGTGTATGAGACAACTTGTTAGTCAAATTGCAACAAATTCAACAACGTCAAGAACAGAAGTTGCTTCGCATGCCGAGTGTCATCCTGTTCCTAATCAAGCTCCATCTAACGTTATTAGATCATCAACATTTGAAAGGCGGCCGGTGCATTTATTGTCACGCGAATTGGAAGTGGTAGCTAAAGGACATCTTGGAATGCAAAAGATTTGTCATGGTAGAAAGGTCGTAGATGGAGAAAAAGTTGTTTGGATAGAGGATGTTATTGATCCAGATGAGCCACTTTTTGATGCACCTCAAAATGGTCATTATACATTATCCGAGTTTGTTGATGGTGGTTTTGTGGTTTGGCTAGAAAGTCGCATTCGTTTCCTGTAAGCTTCTACATATTTTGTACTAGTGAAACTTGATGTTGTCACAATGAACTTTGTAGGATTTGATGATTTATTTAGTATGCTTGTTATCTTCTTTTCATTTTGGTGAAATATTAGTTTGAAATTTGATTTTATGTTTGGCATTGCTATAAGTTTGGTTTGTGTAGTAGAATGAAATGATATGAATGATATAGTATGCTACTACAAGATGCTGATTGTGATATGGTTCATTTAGCTGTACAAAAGTAGTAACACTTATAACTGTTGGGATTTTTCATTTATATATGTGTGGAAAGATCTGTCCTAACTCTTATAATCGTTAGAATTGAAAGTTGTTCTAACATTTATAACCATTAGAACAAATTAATGTTCCAACGCTTTTAATCGTTAGAACCGCAAGGCATTCTAATGGTTGTAATCGTTAGAATGGAAAGTAGTGCTAACATTTATAACCGTTAGAACAAATTTCTCTTCTCACGAAAATAACCGTTGGAATCAATTTTTTTACAACGGTTAGAATAGAAATATTTCCTAACGGATATAACCGTTGGTACAAGAACATGTACCAACGGTTATAACCGTTAGTATATACATTGCAAAATTTACCACGCACCTCCTACCAACGGTTATAACCGTTGGAGCGGTCCTTTATCACACTTATAACTGTTAGCAAATGACAATTTTGGTGTTGTGGAAACAATACAGCTCGCTCATGCATTTGTCTCATTTGCTCGTTCATATAACAGGTCCTTCATGCGGTGTTCTGAAGACTTGCTCATACATTGTTTGCAGAAGAGGTTCGCTCGTTCAAACTGATGACAGCCTAGAGCCAGCCTAGTGCTAACTGTAAAGCGCATTCTGCCAACTGTCCAGTGGTAGACTCGTAAATACACCGGTGTGCGACCCGTACACAGTTCACCATAACTACAGCTTTGCCACCTGGGTCCAAAATTCTCTTATAAATACCCCATTTCACCACACTTCAAGGGGACGGATTCCTCTACTCCGAAGGGCTGTCCAAATCATTTCTCCACCATTCCAAAGCTTCTCAAGCTCCATTAATGCCGCCAAAGCTCTGTCCTTCTTCCCCCGACATCAAGTGGATCTCATCTTCTCCAAACACCATTAATTCTCACTCCAAGTGATCTCCAATCGACATTTCTCTTCTTTAAAGCACTGATCTAACACTAATTTCATGATGGAATCAAGGAAGATTATCTAACAACAAGATCTAATATGTTCCTTCTCGAATTCAAGTGAGATCTAAAGCGAAAAGCAGAAAATCATCATAAAAGAGAGTGAACAAGTGTTATAAGAGAGATGTATGAGAAGATGCTCTATGTAAATTGCTCCATGATAATGAGAATGACTTCAAAAGTGGACATGATCTTTCCTAGATCGAACCACTATAAAAACTCTCGTGTTTTCTACTTTTTTACTTGCATTTGTATTTGTGGCCCCATTTTCATTTTGCATACCGCTTAGTGAAGTGTGATTTCACACCTTTGGTGTTTGGACCATTTTTGATTCAAACATTAATCTACCATATTATTTTAACAAGTTAATCCACAACTATTTTTTAAGTTAATCCACGAGTGGATTAACTTAAAGATTTCACTTTATCACGCAGCTTTCACTCTATCGTTTATAGACTTCGATGATGTATTATTGCAAGTGATTTGGAATAGGTCCTACTGTATGTTTTAATGTATGGCTAGTGGCTACAACACAACATTGTCTTCTTGTTCTCTTCTTCCAATTTATTAGTTTATGTTATAAATCTTCATATTCACACTCACACATCCACTAATCCACATTAGTCCTTGGGTTTTAATTTTCTTACGGTACAAACTAAATTCACTTCAACCTCTTAAATAAGTATTTCCTCGATAGGCAGAAAGTGTAAACAGATTTGTATCCTTACTTTTGTATAATGAAATACATATTTATATATGTAGTTTACATGCATATTTCTGATATGCATGTGTATTCACAATGCGGCAGATCTTGGTGATTATAATGGTTGATCATAGGAGTCTAGGATGGTGGTTAAAATGACTGAAATGCATATAGAAGTTTGTTGCCGGAGTGTTTGCTATTGTGGAGCCAATGACTGCTTTACCTTTTTTGACATCCTGTAGTTCGTAAACCAACGCATATTTCGAAATAGTAGGATTTCAGAAACAAGAATACGACGCAAAATGCAGAGAGAAAGACTGAGAAAAAGAAAAATACATATGTTTTTTCAGGTGGATACACTGATTTAAATTTAAATTTTAGTAAACGTCAACGATCCTATAAAATAGGGTGGATTAACTTATTAAAATTGTGGATTAGAATAAAAATTACCTATAATAAAATATTACTGTTTCTATTGTAATTGTCATTATGTGCATTCCATATATTGTATACTATTCTTTTTTCTCACAAATAACTACATCATGTATAGTTTGTTCCGTGTTTTATGTTAATTTAATATAGCTTTTTGCATGTAAATTTTGTTTGTAAACTGTGACTTCGTGTGCGCATATAATGCAATTATTTAGAACATTACGATACATAACTTTATTGTAACTGCCAAAATGCCAAAATTCTCTGTTGGATGTAACATAATTGCATTATGACATATGTCACATATCTCAGCCTTCTTTATTGTTATTATAACGTATGTGGTGCCTTCGTATCAGAGGGTTGTTTACATGCTTAAGCTACATTTAGGATTTCATTATAACTTGTTCGGTTGCCCATAGTCCATATTATATGGCGACACTTCCCCAAAATGATCAAGGCATTGGTCAGTCTTTATCTTCAGTGACTTGGCTATTCGAGTTCCAAGGTGCTTGGTTTCTTTGGCTACTTAAGCCTACTCTGGTTTAAGATGGCCTTCGATGGGTGAGAGGTTTATTGAGATGTAGCTTCACTGGTCTTAATAGGGTTTCGATCTTCCCGATGTTCCAAAGTGATGTTGATTCTCAGATTTCCTGGTTTGGATCGACAAATCATTGTTCTAGTAGCTTTGGAGCATATTCTATTGACTCTGAAAGACTCTTGATCAATTGACCATTCATCTGATGGTTCGAGAGCACGATTCCGCTAACTTCAAGGATTCCAGGCCAGATGACATTGATACGAAGGTTCAAGAGCACAATTCCACTAACTCCAAAATATTTTAGATCAAATGACCATTGACACGATGTTCAACAATGTAATTCCACTAACTTAAAAGGATGATCAAATGACTATTAGTCTGATGGTTAAGAAGTGTGATTTTGATAACTCCAAAAGATTTCAGATCAAATGACCCCTGCTCCAATGGTTTAAGAGCATGGTTCCATTTAATCCAAAGGATTATGGATTAGATGATCTTTTATCCAACATTTCTAGAGCATGATTCCACCAACTCCAAAATATTATGTATCAAATAACCGTTGATCCGATGGTTTAGAAGTGTGGTATAGCTAAACCCAAAGGATTAGATGACGGCGGATCTGATCGTTTAGAGGTGCAATTCCGCTAACTTCAAAGATTTTGGAATAAATGACTACCGATCCAATGGTTCAAGAATGCGATTCCATTAACCCTAAAAGATTCTAGTTCAGATAACCACTGGTCCGACTGTCCTACAACACGATTCTGCTAACTCCATATAGTTTGCGTCAGAGTCTGATAACCCAGCGCTCTTAGAGTGATAAATCATCATCTTCGAGAAATTTGGGATTCAACTAGAACAAACGCAGTTCCACTAGTTCCTTAAAATTATGGAGGTTGGATCGATCCATCCGATGATCCTTCATATTCGTTCTTGTAAAAAGAACATAGATTTATGTTTAGAAGCTAATTTTATTAGAAAGAAAAGGCAAATCCTACTAATATCCAATGCCTTCTGCATGTTTGGGTTGCTCATTTTAATGAAAATAAAATATACATTATTTAAGCATAGTTTGGCCACAATGGTCATTGCCCAAGCTTGTGAGACTAGGATTCGTGCTTGAAAATTCTATCTCCGAATTTCTTTCCAGTCAAGTACGATTCTCAGTTTGGCCCAAATGGTGCAATGCTTGCATCGCTCATTTCAAAACAAGGTCTCATACATCGAATGTTAGGTTGAAGACTTTACATCGAAATGTCTTATCACGTTCTTCTAGTGTGTGGCTACCCTTAGCTTAGCCTCCTTCCACTTCTCATCAATTTAGTCAAGTGATTTGAGTAACAACTACTCATTCTCCCTTAAACTAAAATGTATCCATCAATGAGAAGGAAAATCCAATTCCACTATGATTATATCTTCTAAATTGTATGCTAAGGCGAATAGTGTATGCCAGATCGTAGATTTATGTGCCATCCTGTAAATCCATTAGGTAAGAGGTAGCTCGTTAACCTTGTCCCTTTAGTTTTTGTGGGTCTCTTCTTTGTTGTAGACTTGATGATTTCATTCATAGGTTACATTTTCTCGTTTTTCTGTTGGATGCCACTATGGAAAATCTCTTTATAGTTTAGAATCACCCGTAGAAATTCCAAAACTCAGCACCTTTGAATCGAGTCTCGTTATCAATGAAAGTCTTTTAAGGCACTTCAAATTGAAAAATAATATTTTAGTCTCAAGATTAATCACTAGTGGTTATCATGGCCAGTGGTTTTGCTTCGACTAATTTGTGAAGTAATCAACAACAAATATTGCATAGTTAGCTCTTCATTTTATCATTGACAGCACACCACTGAGTTTTATACCTAAGAATATGAATGGGCACAGGTAGACCATTTGTGATAGATCAGATAAGGGACCCTCGTAATCTTCAAGAACTTTCAGCATTCATTGCAATGCCTTATGCAACCTTTTCATCATGATCAAAGTTAGTCAAAAGTATTCGCAGAGCAGCACTTTCTTGGCAGACATCTATGCAAGAAAATGGTTGCCACCGTTGGCTTTGTGTATACCCATGAAAATATGTTTTATCTCATCTCGGGTTGCACACCATAGGAGTAACATGGATAACCCTCTTCTATAAAGTTTTCCATCTTACATTAAAAAACCATAGAGCCTTCCAAATGATCTTTTTCCATTCATTCACTCCACTAGGAAACAAGTTTTTTTAATCGACATCTTCCATGACTTTGGCTCTTTCGTGATCTTCAGAATATAATCCACATCCATATCCTCAAAAATTGCAGATGTCAGAACCTCCACGGGAACCAATTCAATCAGTTGCGCTTCTTCAGAGCTAGAAAATTTGGCTAAAGAACCAGTTTCATGTTCTCTTGTAAAGGGATGTGAGCGACGAAAGGGATGTGACCGACAGTGTAGTGTTTAAGATAGTTGAGAAGCTTCCAAAATTTTGACAAGTATCGACCAAGATTCACACCCTTTACTTGCTATTCTCTTCGAAACCAAGAGATAACAACCCATGAGTTGCAAAAATCAGTAGAGCTTTAATCCTTAGCTTCTTTGCTAACTTCAACCTTCGTATTCTACTTTAGTCACTACAATAAAAATTAGCTTTGACTGCGTTTATTATCAGGTTGAAACATTAAACGTGGCAAAACATGTTTTGGTTGAAAAATAATTTGCATGCAAACGCCGAAAGAACTAAGATTGAAATCTCCTAGACTCAAAATTGGATGGTCCCCCCGATCCAGCCAATCAGAATGCTCTGATTTTAATTCTTTTGCTGTTAAACCTTTGAAAGTATGTGAGTTTAACCGCAAAATGCTGAAATCACCCGGTTTTGATTGGGTGGATACAGGACCAGCCAATTTTTGGGCCAGCGGTTTTGAACCCAGAGAACTCTTATGATTGTTTATCATCTACTGCCTCCCTCGTTATGCTTTCGCTGAAAATTTCAGTTTCCCTCCGATCAAAGCTACCGCTCCTTCATCTTTTCCTCTTCTGCTCTCTCTCATCTAAAATTTCCCTCAAATGTCGTTTTTTCTTCGATTTTTCTTTGACGGGGTTAATAGTAACCGCCATAATTATGCGTTCATATTTCAGGTAGCCCTAATTCCCCTTTTTATTATCTTTATTCGATTCATCATTTTTTAGGGTTGTTTTGTTTGTTTATTTCGATTCATTAATTTTTTGGTTTCTCTGTTTGTTTATTTTGATTCACATATTCCAAATACTTAGATTTGTGGATTGCCCTAAGTCAAACTTTGTTCGATCTTCAATTGTCGAGATGACTTTCTGAATACTTGGGAAAGTCGAGATGCTGATAAACTTCGATTGCTTTAGGTAACTTTAGGTTCTTTAGTATATGAAAAATAAAATGTCTCTTTTTTATTTTTACAAGGATATGTTTATGTTTACGAAACAATGCTTATTGGCTCTTCTCATCGCTAGTTCAGAAGCTTGTTTCTAGTTTACAGTTTTGTTTCATTTTTTTGTCTTCAAATATGGTTTATTTTTCAATTACTTTGCTACATTGTACTAATTTTTTTCACATGCTATGGATATTCAATGAGTTCTTCGATATACCGAGTGTTTATGATACAGTATCATTGCATGATTTGCATCTATACACCCAAACGGACCCTTCATAGGCCAGCAAGATATCTTGGTACCCAAGAAGTAAATGCATAAGAAGCAAAAGAGCATCTTCCAGAAGACCAGATAACCGTTATCAATATTTCCAACATTTTCTCTTTTCAGTAATTTCCAGTATTTCCTGTTTTTCTTTTAAATTGCAAATGGAAGTTGGTGCAGACCACTTTTGCTTTAGTAGTTAGGAATCAACGGCTAGAAATGCTTTGTATTAGCTATAAGAGTAGGCCTTGTACTTAGAAATGGTATGGAAGATATTGCTTGAAATCTCCTCTCTTGAGTCATCTTCCTCCTGCTATTGCTTTCCTCTTCTCCTAAAATCAACTACCACATCATTGGTGCTTTCATTCTTGATCTCACCTCCTTCTTCTATATCTCATCCCCTTCGTCATTTCAAAAGATTGAGTCATGGCCGAAACCATCACCCACAACCACACTACCGGTGAATCCATCCAACAACTCCACGACATCACCACTAGACATTAAAACGCCATCAACGACATTCAAGCAAACCTTAAAACTCAACAAAAAGCCATCGTCGACATCCGAACCTCCGTTAATCATATGATTCGCTCCGTGTCCGAGATCGCCGCAAAACTTGGCTTCCAAATCACATTACCACAACGTCTCGCCCTCTCTACCATACCTCCATCACAATATACTACTGCTGTGAGCTCTACCACTACTGTTGCGAGCTCCACGACTGCTGCTTTAGATCCGCGCCTAAACTCTTCTCTGGTTTCTAAAGTTTCCAACGGCACATCATCTTCTGTCGCCACGCTAGACTCTGAACCCATCCATAATCTACCTCGCCTCACATCTATTCTTATTCCTTCCAAAACCGCCATTCTCAAAACAACCACCAACACCCCTACAATAACACCTTCGACAATCTTAGGCATCACCAGCATCGAGTCTTTCCTCGACAACCCCGTAGTCAAAGCTCGCTCTGAAATCGCTGCCCTTATCCAGTCAAATATGTTCTCCTTGAGAGTCATGCTGCTTGAGGTTTTATGTGTGCGACCAGCGTTGAAATCCATTTTGTGTAAAGAGCAGGAATGGGCCAATGTACACAACCTGTTTGTTGAAATGTATAAGCTGAAACATGGAATCAAATTTTTCATCTTCGATCCTGGTGGCACATTCAACATAGAGGGCATCTCCGACCTTGAGGACAAGGTCATTTTCGAGGGGTCGGTAATGATACAGTATCATTGCATCTATACACCCAAACGGACCCTTCATAGGCCAGCAAGATATCTTGGTACCCAAGAAGTAAATGCATAAGAAGCAAAAGAGCATCTTCCAGAAGACCAGATAACCGTTATCAATATTTCCAACATTTTCTCTTTTCAGTAATTTCCAGTATTTCCTGTTTTTCTTTTAAATTGCAAATGGAAGTTGGTGCAGACCACTTTTGCTTTAGTAGTTAGGAATCAACGGCTAGAAATGCTTTGTATTAGCTATAAGAGTAGGCCTTGTACTTAGAAATGGTATGGAAAATATTGCTTGAAATCTCCTCTCTTGAGTCATCTTCCTCCTGCTATTGCTTTCCTCTTCTCCTAAAATCAACTACCACATCAGTTTAAGTGCATTCAGTGCATTGCTTGTGTATAAAATACCCATCAGTGGGTTTTTTCCCCATTGGAGTACATTTGTGACTACCGAAATTTGTTCCATTCTCCTATATTATAATTTTTAGTTGGCTAATCCCTTAGATGGATCTCTTGTAAATGCTGCTTCGGATGACATGAATATCCAAATATTAAGTTTATTCATGTGATATTGTAATATTTCCATATAGGGCTTAAGAGTCAAGACAATATGTGATGATTGTATAATAGACAACCATTTTGAAAAGACATAAATCTGTATGGCTAACTAACCAGGAATGAAGTTGTCTATAGTTTGAATATCCAATCGTACTAAGTATGTAAATTGTTCAATACTTATTTTGTGGATGATGTTACCACAATAACACACCCCATGTATCGTTGTAGATTATTAAATGTCCAGAAGGTGTTCCTTGTTGCTTGTTTTTATGTTTAACCAAATAAGCTAATCTGTATGATGTTTTATACTAATATCCTGCAAATTATGGTGCACTTGCAAAAGTTGTTCTAAGCTGACTTAGTGAGATTATTATTATCTCATAGAGTTACTCTATGGTACACTTGCATAAGTTGTTAAATCATTGTCTAGCATTTGAGGATAGGGTTAAACACCTTTTTTTTATGATAATATATGCATAATTTTTTTAGGGCATTGTTACTTATCCTCAAAAAGTAGATATAAAGAGGTCATATTATAATAAATTCCCATAGCAGGATCCTCTATTTTGTTTGAAATCCTATCACAATATTCATTATGCATTCAAATAGAAATGATTTTAGACAGAAATAATTTTATGCAGGAATAATCCTGAACCAGCAATAAAAAATAGTTATAAGAATCTATAACCTTTTAATTTTCTTTTTCAAATGCTGATTTATGTTGAATGTTAATTCATATAAATTTTGCAATTATAGAAACTATAAATCTACAATTTTCTCATCCTATTAATGAGAATTTACCTAATTACTGGTATTTGCATCATTAATCAATGTTTTTCATCTTGTGTATGAATATTAATTTTGTTGATGTGTTATTTAATTTAGGTAAGTAGAGGGAAAATATTTTTACAGAGTGGATGGTTTGCAGTTTTCATTCGACTCTACTTTTTTTTTTTTTATATAATCTTTTTGAAGTGAACATAACTAATGAGAGTTGTAAGTTCAGCCTTCAATATATTCTATCCTCACTAAATATTACGTTGTTATTATTAGTTTTATATGTTTAATGCCGACGTTGGTGACAATGAATTATTAACTACCTGAGTTCATTATTACTATGCTGCAAAGATAAATAGTTTGAAGTGTTCATCCACTCAAGGATTTGTGCATTCTATAAATGACAATAATTTATGTATCTTTTTTTGCTTGAAAAAGTTGATATGGTAACCAAAAATTAGTGTCGCTCTGATATTTGTGTCGTTTCAGCTTTGGTGTTACTCCAACTTTAGTGTTGTTCCAGTTTCATCGTCCCTTCAGTTTTGGTGTTGCTCTAGTTACGATGTCGCTCTAGTTTGGCATCGCTTGGGTTTTGGCATCGCTCTGGTTTTTGTTTCGCTCTGGTTTTTCTTTTGATGATACGGCTTCACCATCAGACGAGGATACCACATTCAAATTTTGGTTTGCTGTACCGCCTTCAACATCAGAAATATGTGTTGCCTTCAAATTTCAGGTATGTACTTGATAGGTAATGATACCAAATTAGAACAAGGAAATCCAGGCTTGTTATTTCTACTCAACTTTCATTCATAAACGTCCAGCATCAGTTTCAAAGATCAGCAGATTTCCCTATTAGATCTATAAGTTCCATTTTAAAGATTCTTTAATTCCGTACTTTCAAGACCACTTATTCAGATTTGAAAGGATTTAAATTAACATATGCTTTATGATATGAGTTAAACGAGATCTTCAAATAATTCAGATGATACAATTTTGTTTATAATGATTTTTAATTTTAAAATTTAAACTTGATTCATCTTTTACATCACTGAAAATAGAAGATTCTAGGTTTGAAATTTCTTCTTAAGGTTAATGGTATTATTTTAGAAATTTACAGATTTATAAATAAGTTATCGTCTTTCTTTTCTAATTAAGAGTTTATTTTCTATTGTTTTAGATTCTAGGAGTGCTTCAGATTTCCAAATATACTCAAACTTTAAATTCATTTGTTTATAGGTGAATGCCATATAATTCATCCATGCTATGCATACATGTCATAATCTACCCTGGAAACATAGTTAGGGTTGGGGGTAATATATGGTCTTTTTCCATGGAGAATGAGGTCACTATTGTAGCACGTGAAAAGCTTAATTAAGAGAAAATTTTATCACCGTTTTAACCGGAACCATCTTTTTATATATTCATTCAGTCAGATGTTTATACCATGTACACAGTTTTGTATTTTACTGTTCAACTTACTTTTGTGCAGTTACTTACCACTGCACTTGGACCATTTTGAAACGACACCTTCATTCGTTCTTCTTATCATCCACTATTTTTTGATTTTTGTATCATTCAGTATTTCACAGGACTTGCATTGATTGAATCAGGATTTTTATTTTTTATTTTTTTTACAGTGCACCCAGCTATCATTTGCCTAATTGATGGTGGGACTTTTTGAGCTCCACCATCTGCTTGTCTGCCCATGTTTTTTGGATTTTTGCCATTATTTCAGATATTTCCCATTTTAGATTTACTACTATCATTTGCAATTTATCAATCTGCCGGATTTGGGAATGAGATATGTCTGACAAGTCATGTGTAGGCATTCCATTGATAACCTATTAATATTTCACAAATGTTCACTATTTCTATTCCAAAATGTTCCTACTGTTTTATGAGTATGTTTTATATAATTATTTTACTACTCTGTCTACAAGTCGACCAAAAAAATTGCTGGTTTTTAGATGATGCTTTCAGGAAAGAGAAACGTTAAGCTCCTTCTTTTCCTTCTTCAAGAATGTGCAAAAATAAATCAATGAAACAGATCCAGTTTTTAGGTTAAACCCATACACATGCATTAAGACTTAAGAGTCAATGAGAAGGGGAAAAACAAACAAAAAAGGGTTAAAAAATGGAGTAGGAGAAACCGAGAAAGGACATAATATTTTGTGATAACTAATAACAATAATATAGATGTACATCTCATGCAGTAATTCCCTAATAGTGGAATGGGTTTGATCTGATTCTAGCTATTGGTGGACATGTCATGTAGAACCTGTAAATAATGGAGTCACATTTTTTGCACTTACATATAACACAAATTCCGTTGTTCAAACATAAAAGGATAATGCATTATGCATGGCACAGTGACCATATCTAATGGGCCATGCAAACATAGGCTTTTTGTAATTTGTAATCATATACATGCTAGTCAAGAAACAACAAGCAGCTGTTCTATTTCAAGTATTATATAAGTGATGGCGTGACTTAGAAGCAAACTTACTTGTTTCGTGTAACTTCAGATTGACGCTTGTTGATTTACTCACACTATTTGTCACTTTATCCTTCTTTTTATTTGGCAGCTTTCATGTTTCTTTCCTCCTTTTTTTTTTTTTTTTTTTTTTTTTTCTTTTTATTTAATTTATACTACAAGTGTTTTTTCTGAAATTTATTTAGGAAGCCTGTCAGGTGTTTCATTTAGATCATATGATTTATTTAACACTAAATGCACACATGTGTACTCCAGTTAAATCTTGTATTTTTGCTGAGTTGGTTTACTTCGACAGATTCTTGGTACCAAATTTTGTTGCATTAATTATTTATAGTTTTTTTTTTTTTTTTTTCATAGTTTCCCTAATTGACTGTTAAAAGGATGTAAGATGATGAAACATACAAAGTATGTTATCATCGGTTATCTAGGGTGAAACAATTTGTTATTATTGTTTATGTTAATCACATAAGTTATTGTTATCACTGGTTATCCCGGATGGAAGAACCCCTTATTATTGTTCATGTTATCATGCTATTCATTTGCTAATTTAATGAATCTGGAGTTGTCATCCTCTTCAGTAAGCCAGCTGCAATTAAAAAAGCTGACTTGATGATTATTTTACATTGCATTTAAGTAAAAATAGTTTTATATAATGAAAATTTAAGCTTGAATACACAAACACGTGTATCGTTTTTTTTTTTTTTTTTTTTTTTTTTTGTGTATTGATTAGGGAGACTCCATATTTTTTTTATGATCACTGGATAAATAATAATTGCTCATCTAACTCTAGATCGTAAATTGCAGTGCAATTGCAAAAGCCGATTGATCTAAATGCAGGTCGATTGATATGTGATGGTGTGGAAAATATAATAATCCAAGGAAGCGAGCTATTTCAGCAGTTTAACATATTATTAATGATTCGTTGAGGACATCTCTCCCCCTCCTCTACTATTGCAGGTCCTATAATGTAGCACCACCGTTTAAGTAAGTCCAGACTCCCAAGTGGCATGAAAGATTGTCGAATAACACGAGCAAATTTTTATCGTTCCAATTCTCGCCCTATGAATTCATGGCGTGCCAGTAATTTATATCAGTCACGTCATCTTTTCCGTATCCCACAACCACCAATGCATATAGTCCAGGGCCGCCCAATTTGCATGTTTTTCTTTTCACATTTGTTGCAGGTCCTATGTATATCTCTTTTTCTATGTTAATCCAGGCATTCGTCAACTCAATTGTACGTTCCAGAATTTTAATAATATCATGCTTATTACATGATTCTGGAAAAGTTTTATAGTTTTTAATCAAGGCACATCTTGAAACCTTGATATGTGAGAAAGATGCTCCCTTCCTTCCTATGTAAGGACAATCATCTTCATACTGAACACCAAATTCTTTAACATGCTCAAAAGCCATTATTAAGCTAAATTTGAAACATTCTGCGACTTTATTCCTATTAATATATGCTTTCGCTCTAGACTGCATGCAATTGAGAAGATCTTGAGGAGCTAACTTCAAGAATCATAGTGATTGAGATCACAGTGAGAAGATCTTCAAGAATATGAAGTTAGCTTCTCAAGATCTTCTCAATCACATGAAGCCTAAAGCGAAAGCATATAGTAATAGGGATAAAGTCACAGATGATTCAAATCTAGCTTAATGAGGGCTTTTGAGCATGCTAAAGAATTCGATGTTCAGTTTAAAGGTGTTTGTTCTTACATAGGAAGGGAGGGAGCATCCTTCTCGCTTATCAATGTTTCAAGACGTGTCTTGATTGAGAACTATAAAACATTTCCAGAATCATGTAATAAGCATGATATTATTATAATTCTGGAAGGGCGTCCATCAGGATGCACAATTGAGTTGATGGATGTCTGGATTAACTTAGAGAAGGAGATATACATAAGACCTGTAGCAAATGTGAAAATCAAAATATGTAAATTGGGCAGCCCTGGACTACACGCATTGGTGGTTGTGGGATACGGAAAAATGACGCGACTAGTATAAAATTACTAGCACGTCATGAATTCATGGGGTGAGAATTGAGGCGATAAAGGATTTGCTCGTGTTATTCGGCAATCTTCCATGCCACTTGGGAGTTTGGACTTACTTAAATGGTGGTGCTACATTACAGGGCCTGCAATAGTAGAGGAGAGAGAGGTCCTCAACAAATCGTTACTAATATGTTAAGCTGTTGAAATAGCTCGCTTGTGTCAACATGGTGGAAGAAGTGCATACCAAATTACAACAGAAGCGCATGTCAAATTACAACAATAACTAAATGCAAAAGCTGTTGGCCTTTTTGAAGTTAGGCGTTTCTCTTTGCTAGTACTCAAGGTTTACTTTACTGATGCAATGGACTAAGAAACCAAGTAATTTTAAGTTAGATGTTATGTAAACCATGTTGTATTTTTCATTATATCTGATTTTACAACTAAAGGCACTGCTAACTTTCTTTCGTTCTACTAGTGTTCCATCTTAAAACATATTTCTTGCTAATTGCCAGTGTGCATAACTATTTGAGTTTTTCTTTTTTGATGTCAATGGTACCTTATGATTTAAAGAAAACTTAGCATAAAAAACATGAAGTTCCTAATCAAAGTTTAAAAGCCTATAAATAACAAATGCAAAATGCTAATCTTATCATGGAGCCTTCTTTCTTTAGCCATCTAAACTTCTGCTTTTCTTCTATCTTGTGCCTGCAACCAGGAGAAACAAAGAATTATGCATTTATACATTAATGGTTATAAATGGGAACGCAGATAGTTAGGGGTGTTAAACGGACAGGACAGTCCGATGTACGACTCGGTCCGAAAGGGTAAAGTGTCCGGTCCGTGTCCGTACGATTCTCATTTAGGACATGATTTAGGACAAGAAAAAGTGTACGAAAATATGTCCGTTCGAAAATGTTCGATGTTTTTCTATTGTCCGAACCTTGTCCGTCCGTTGTCCGGCTCGTACGAACAATGTCCGAGCCAACTCCTCGTCCGGTCCGTGTACGTCCGAAAGTCTTATAGGACAGGACACGAACACCCCTCTGTCCGGTCCGGTCCGCCCGATTAACACCCCTACAGATAGTAGAAACTTTTAAATACACTTATTCCTTAACGAGTAACAGATAAAGACACAATGATAGAAACATTAAATTTATGCATGCACTGTTTTTATGAAAGTAATGGTGATGGATAAGTAGTGACTTGTGACTAGTGTCATCTATTCGTCTATTGCTACGAAGGGTTTGGTTAGATGCGTTGTGCAAAACATCACATAGTTTTATGCTAAGATGCAAATGTCAACCAAGCATGAATGCATATGCATGAAATAATTTTCCAATTATTCTAGTTAGATTGAATGTACATGGTAATTTACCCGAAAGTGCATGGTCATTGTGAAGTATACCTGTCAAATTGCAGGGATATACAAGCACAACACAATATCAATTAGCAAGAAAAACAAATAAGCAAAACTAACAGGTCAGCGATAGTTACCTCAATCTCAGGCTCAACCTCCACATAAGCAGGTCAATCCACTAAAACAAAAAATGGAACTCAATTGTAAAGATTATAATTTAAACAAATACATGTAGGTCATCTATGAGTAGGTTTACCTATTAACATGTGTAGACCATGAAAGTTACAAACAAAATACAAAATGGCATGTTTTATACCAAATGTATAATTATCCTATCCGATAAATTAAGTGTATGTTTTGAACTTATGTGCAACAATTATCCAGCAAGATAAATAATGTGTAACAATCATCCAATAAACAAAATTTTCTAATTATTTTGTTGATTTTGTTGAACAAGCATCCACTCTCAAAACAATTGATCAAAACCCAGTACACATTTTCTTATTATACATTTTGTGATATATATATATACCTAGTACGGTTGGCGATGCTCGAAGCAAATGTGAATATGGTTAATTTCATGTGCAAATTTATTCAATATATTTGCATCCACTTTGTAATATAAATTTTTGTTGCATATTTTTGCATAAATTTCTCTATTCTAGTATGTCAAATCATATTATTTACTGTTATGCTCCTACCTTGAAGTTATAGGCTATAACCAGACTTTTGTTTTCTAGTGACCCAAACATATAATGGAAATGATTTAAGAAATAGGATGCAATAGATAATATATTAACATCACCTATTCGGCTATATCTCTCAGCATAACTATTATATACACAAATAAAGGATTGTACAACAAACTATGCTTATCCCCTCATGTAAAATCCAAAAAGAATAAATGAAAAAAATAAATCACGGTGAGGTATGAAAAAGAGTACTTAACGTGGGTGGAGAAAGCATCCACCATCTCTTTAAATTTAGTTACTTCATTGTACATCTCTTATCATTTGAGTGTAAAACCTTGCCTACATTTTATTGCCTCTTAAGAAGCACCATCTTCATGGAGCAAATACCAAAATCAACTAAATTTCAAGCACCCATGAGTTGATTTGGTTGGACATAGGAAAATGCTGTAAGCTAAGAAACATGTGTAAAAAGCATGATTCAAAGACCATAAATATCTCTTGCATGTTATGTTGAATTAAAAATATTATCCTTGATATCTAAGGCATATAAACTCGATTTAAAAAATTAATGAGCTAAAAGGATAGCAGTCCATCTATTATAACAGTAATTAAATTGATGATGTGTTGAAATAGTAGGTAAAACAGTCAACTTACAAACTCAAACTGTATAACAAAGCAACTATTAAAGTTAGAGATTATACAACTGAAGTTCATCACCTAATATGACTGAATCTGTCAAATAAGTTCATCCACTTTTAAAGCCAAACAATAATCAATAAGTATCTAGTTACAACCACACAAATAATGTTTAAAGAAGTCCGGTGAATCTAAGAGTGTGGAAAAATGAATAAAATTGCTACTCTTTGTCTACTCTCTGCCTATGATCGCAACGTAGAAAATTTGACCGAATATAAAATTCTCAAAACATACTAATCCTACATTGTTTAGAATATTAATCCTTCGATACAAGTTACTTTTATGTTTAAGGTTAGAAAATCGGGTATATTTCCATCATACTAATCTAGCATCTATCATAAAGAATTCTCAAAAGAACTTATCTTACCTTCCTCTACACCACAACAAATAGGAGCATCTAGATAAGTCGACAGCTTGGATACACGGGTTGAACATTGAATCAAAACAACTTTTCACTGAGATTCCACCTTTGACTTTTTTTTTAATATATACGTATATATTTGTACATATACACGAATATAATAATTCAGAACCCATTGCTTTGGCCTGAAACAAACACTGTACATATAGAGGGTTTTGCTGCTAAGTAATACATTATATATTGGTTTTTGATGCCAAAAAGATTCACAGACTGGCCATCAAGAAGCATGTGTGCAGGTTAACTCACCATAATATCCGGCTATAGAGGACTTCCTTCCTTAAGGATCAGATCATCAGTCTTCTAAGAGTTATCAGCGATAGCGGATTTACCCTTAAGATCTGTGTGTAATCATATAAAACCTATTATAACAATGAATATAACTAGATTCCTTGATGAACCTGCAAAAATTTAACATTCTTTTAGCACTACTAAGACAATACACATAATACAAAGCATAAAGTATGTCAAGAGCAAAAAGGAATCTTAAATATCGCTGGATAGAGGCATAATAAAGTCACTTTATGCAAGGTATGTCTAAAGTCGAAGTGCATGTATATACATGACATTTAAGCTTGATATCATGATTATACATTGAATAAATTAAAAGGTATGTTATAAATATCGTGTTGGATTGTATTTATATATATGGTTCTTAAATTAATACCTATCATGTTGGACTTGATCTTGATAGTTACAGATATCATGTTGGATTGTATTTATATATATGAATAAATTAATACCTGAGGTGGTGCAGCACAAAGCATGCAGAAGCGGTGATAATTTCTCTCATGGTTGGAAACTTGACAAATTCGAGATCTTTCAAGTAGAAATGTTCTAATTGCAGCACCAGAATCCCCCCCCCCCCCTATTAATTTGGATCTCAAAAATTTTGCCTAAGTGGCTAAAAAATAATAATAAATTACTATCAAGTCAGTTGAAGGTACTGGATTGAAACACAGTAAACCAAAACTTATTTTTTTAGTTTAGTTAGCTATTTACCAATATCAGTATTATGGTTCTTAAAATTTATTAAGGAAAAATGAAGTTTCAACTTTATAACTAAATATGACATTTAGTTAAAGGTTGAATATTCACTAGACCTCATAACAAATATTGATATCCAGGGGTTGATATCAAATTTTAATAAGACTTCTATGACAAGGAGCGTTAAACAATAATAAAATATATTTGAATCTGCAATAAAATATTAAACACCTGGACTTATTGTTCCTAACAGTCTTTGCGTTACCAAATGCTTCAAGGACAAGATTGGACTGAAAGCGACAAATACAATATTAATTTTTATAAACAAAATATAAGTCAGTTAGAAAGTAAGATTATCACTTCCCAGATTACCTATAAAACTTGTTGCTCCACGGTTCGTCCTTCAGCAGCGATTGTTCCACCCATGAAAGCAAGATATCGCATAAGCATTTTTGTGCTTTCAGTTTTACCTGCTTCACTTTTTCCACTCACTAGAATAGATTGGCTTAGTCCCTCATTTCTCATTAGCCTATAATTACCAAATATATCTTAGTTGTGTTGTTTTCCCTTTTTTATTATGAATATTCTTTGCTAGGAAGCAAAAGATGGTATAAATGTCAATTTACCGTAATTGCTAAAGTTCTGCAACAACAGTTGGAAGTTCCGCAACCAACAACCCGCTACTTCACCCACCACTACAACAGACACCACCGTGACATGCATCCAATATAGTTCCTCCGTCGATCTAGGTTTGACTCTACAAACAACGACTACCTCTACAAATCAAATCAAGGACCTACCCCTCGAAGCGAGACAAAAACGAATACCCAAAAATTAGCAACTGCAGTCGAACCTTTTTTTAACGGCTTAAGTTGAACTTTCTTTAGGGAATTAAAGAATATGAAATTGGAGATTCGAGGCTTGATTACAACTAAGAAATTGGATTGAATTTAAGGTTTAAATTTTTGTCTAATTGTTTTAGAAGAGTGCGCGAAGTGTTTTCGTTTCCCTCCATAATACACGCGTGCTTTGGTGGCTTTATTTTATTTCCTTCCCTCCAGAATTTCAATAGAGCACTGCTTTGCATCCGATTTTAATAGAGCAGGCGCAAATAATTTATTCTATCACCTATTTACGTCTAATTATACAATGGACATACGCAAATAGCAATATTAAATTTTCATTTTCACCCTACCGCGTCGATTCATAGACAACAACTGATGCAAAGGTTGGAGCATTGTTCCAGATCTCGAAAATATCGCCCGAGGTCTCGTTTTAGATTCGTTTTTGGCCCTACCCGAAACAAAATAGCAAATTTCGTTGCAAATCTGCTTTTGAATATATCGTCCGAAATATTGCAATATCGAACGATATATCGACCGAGACAAGATAATGGAATATTCTCCGAGATCTTGGTTTTTCTAGTTAAAATTTAAATCCGTGTTTGAACCAGAACAATAATTAAAAATTCAAATCTATCCACTTTAATCTCCTGCTATTTAGCATTTTGCATGTTAAATGACCATACCGTATGTTCATATATATATATATATATTCTACAATGCTTACTATTTCCATATTCGACTTTTTTTACATACATGTTACCTATGAAATTATGCATTGTATGTTCAACTTATGCTAAACTTTTAATTTTTTTGGATTTTTTTTATGTAGTATGTCTAACAAAAATTCAAATTTATGGCTCATATGTTGTAACCACTAATATATTTGCATTGTGTTATATTTCTACTCTAAGCATATTAAAATTTAGAGTGTAAATGATCTTTCGTAAATTAAGAATAATAAAGTGATGTTGCAATTCAAGTTTAAGTTACTATGTTTACAATAACATTCATAGAAATTATTGTGTAAGAATATCATTTTTTTAATATATTATGTAACCCGAGATTGTTCCGATATGAACTTTCAGACCCGAGACGGAAATCTGAGACGAACCTCCGAGTTAGACTCATCTCATCCTAGATCTTCCTCGACACGAGATCATGTCTCTAAAATCACTGAGGCGAAACGCGACCGATATCTGAGATTTAAAACCTTGGGTTAGAGTAATATTTACTTTCCTTTATTTGCATCTGTTTTCGATTGGCAACAGATGCAAATTGTACTATTTGTATCTGTTGTTTATACAACAAATGCAAATGAATAGACACATATACTATGTTCTGTACTATTGTTGCCTAATATATTCCAAATTTAAAGCAACAAATGAACAAGTTGTTGGAGCACCCCATCATTTTTTAGAATGAGTGACAAGTTGTGCATTGTGGGAGACTTCATGACCATGCTAAAAATCACGAATCACATCATATGCATTATAAGCGAAAGTGGTTGTCACATATATTTAGTAACTATTGTTTATAGGTACATGGCAAGCTGATAGGCCCAAAAGCCTAATTACATTATTTCTTTTACCTGTTACACAACTGTCTATAAAAGAATGTATAGAGCAACATTTTATAGTAATAAAAAACTTTAATTTATCAGAAATTCAGCAAAACTTTTCGGATTCAATTGGATAGGAAAACGTTGATTAATAATTTGTTATAGGTCAAAATTTCATTTCATTTCATAATTTGTTCGAGTTAAGATGTGCAAAAGATAGTAATATACGTCTGGACAATGGAAAATTTTGCACTGTGGCACGGGCTATGTACTAGTTAAGTATAATCTAGGATGGCATATCCTATTTTTGAATTGGATAAAATTACATAAAATTAGGTGGTTCAGGTCCTATGGGTTCAGTCCCTCACATATCGATCTTAGAGAACCGTCACCCCTTGTCAAGCCCACACAAGTAAAAATTAGGTGCTTCATGAAGTTAATTGTGACAGTTAGAATTAAGTCTCTTTCACCTTTTCAGCCCGAGCAGACTCTTGAATAATTTTACAAAGGAAACAGTGGAAATGTTTTAGGAGAAAAAAAATCAAATAAATGCGATGCATTGAAATTTGTCTTAATTAACCCATATGCTATTGATAAGTATGGAGTCTTGTTGTTGGTAAATTACATTACAGGGTAGAGTGCTGGGTTTAAGCATTAAATGGTAGAAAGTTAGCATGCAGACTATTTTCTGCTTTTTTTGGGGTTCTATGACTTAATTCTGCCGTTTCCTTTGTTAAGCTCTACACTGATTTTGCCTTTTCTTTTTTCTTTACACTCGCTGTGAGTTGTGAATGCTTCATTTGCTCTCTAGTCTTGTTTATCTTTTCATACTCAGCAGTGGCATGCCTAAATACCTTACAATGAGTACATATTTTGGGACGTTAGTCACACCCTGGTTAGTGGATATTTCAGTGAATGCTCTTGGGTATTTGATTTCGTCAAAATAAATTAATCATCCTATATTAAAATCTAGCCAATTAATACCAACTAATGTCCATGAGACTAACAGAATCTTATATTAACGTACCATAATTGGTACAAACAAAAAGGGTTGCAACTTTTTTCTGAAATAATGTACTACTTTGCAACCTATACCAATTATTGTTATTATCGTATTTTGTTGAATTATCAATGTTTGGTAACCTGTGTTGAATTATCATATTTTGTGCCACTTTGGCAACCTGTATGGTACGTTTATGGTACACTAAACCTCTGTTGAATGTTCCCTCCAGAACATTGTTTCCAAATGTACATATATGGTACATTGCAACCTGTAATTCTACAAAATATGTTACTTCGGCAACCTGTAAGCAAAATATAATAATTCAACACAGGTTGCCAATGTACAATAATTTGTACAAATTTGGCAACCAATAAGCAAAATCTAGCCACTTTGGCAATGCTTTGAAAACCTGTTTTGTAATTTGTGCTTATTTTATACTGCAGAGACTTTTGATAATGTACGACTTCCAGTCTTGATTATAACTACTATGTATTTGAAATATCTATTGTACACAAATTCAAGTCTTAGAATATATGTATGTGCTAGGATTGGCTATATATCGTAGAGTAAGAAATGTTTATCTCATGCAAATTTTTTTAATTGAAGACTTCCTGAGAAGACGATATGCCTGTATTTGCATTTTCAAGTTTTTGAAGTCTTTTTTGTAGTAAGCGAATGGTTTTTTGTTTGTTTGGTAAATTTAGGTATGTAATAGATATGTGCAAACATGTATATGAATATTTTGCAAATTTGAATGTTTATTATAATGTGTTGAATTACCATATTTTGTTTGCATGATTATTTTTTGAATATGTTCTTATATATTTAGATTTCTATGATATTATTGTATGATATTATTTTACTGTTTAATAACATCGGATAATAATGACTTCCGTGGGGTAAATGCAGAGAAAATTGTGTAGTGTATGCACAACATTTAAAAAATGCTAAGGTAAAGGAAATGGTGAGGTACACACAACATCTATGAAATGTTGACAAAAAAATGGAGAGGTATCAAGGTTCTAAATCTCGGATATCGGTCGCGTTTCGTCTCGGGAATTTTATAGACTCGGTCTCGTATCAGGGGAGATCTCGGACGATATGAGTCTAACTCGGGAGTTCATATCGGATTTTCATCTCGGTTCTGAAAGTTCATATCGGAACAATCTCGGGGTACATGATATGTTAAAAATGATATTTTAACAAAATGTGTGACAGTCCGCCCCGCACCAACCGACATTTACTCCAAAAGTGCGCTGTACACATGTCCAGTTAGCACGGGACGGTCGCCAAAGAAAGGAAAGAAGAGAAGAATCAACAAAGAACCTGTAATATGTCTCACAGCGCATAGGACAACATATAATAATAACATACTTGACATAAAACAGGAGAGACAGTGCATAAGCTAAAAACCAGAACTGAGCATCATAGCAGCGAAAATCCAAAATATAGCTTATTACAACTTTCAAACTGTCTCAAAGCAAAAGTAAGATAAAGGAGGTACACTACTAATTCCCAAGTAGCGACCACCAACGACACAGGGAGAATATCTATATATCATACGTGGAAGCCTCCTGCTCGCCTCCGAATCAGCTACTCGCGCATCACCAGCTAACCATAACCTGTCTCTAGTCTGCTCGTGTGAGCACCCAGAGTAATAAGAAGAGACATAAAACTCTGGGTCAGACATAAAGCCTGGTATGAGCGATAAGCATCTAAACAGAATAATAACAGGTATAATCCAATCATACCTGAACCTGGACCTGCAACCAAAGAGTTAGCACTACATACTGTACAACACTCTAAGGTGCCCTTTCAAATGGTGTAAAGATAACGGGGGTGGGGGTGTGCATGTCATAGTGATGTCAAACAATCAAGCATAGCAATCATCCTCACATCCCTCACTCAGTGCGTAAAGCATACGATATCCACTACTTTGGTCACCTAATACTTTGGGCCATGACGGAATCCAATCCCGTGTAACTATCACTACAAGCCCACCATCCATCTCTCAGTAGTGAACCAAAGTTATGAATACCGACAACCCCTTTGCAAACGTCCCGCAGCAAAGCCCAATCATGAAGTGAACTCATTGGTTCCCATCTGAATCCTGAGCTCTAACTTCCATTTGGACTACCTTTGCATCTTGGGTTTTGGTCGTCATCTCCATCCGGATCGGTCTTCCTTTCTTCACTTCACTTTGCTTCAGGTCGTGGTCTTCCTTCAGGTTCGGATCGTGCTCCGCCCTCCAACGGTTCGGGTCGCACCACTCTGGTTCGGTTCGCAGTCACTAGCTCGTGGTCACCCTCTGATTCGGATCGTGCGCTCCCCTCCAGATCGATTCGTGACAAGCTCCTTCAGCTCGGATCGTGGTCATCTGCATACGGATTGCGCCTCATCAGCTCATGGCGCTGGCAACCCATTGGGTTCGGGTCGTGCTACCTCGTCTGGATCGTCGCGCCTCATCTCGGATCGCACCTTCTGATCGGTTCGTGGTCCACCAAGCTGGGGCGATTCAGATCGAGCTACTTCAGTTTGGACACGGCGCAGCATCGGTTTGTGGCCTTCGAAGTGGAGCGGATCGTGGCGCATGGTGGCGTGAGCTTCAATCAGATCGTGCTCATAGGGGGGCGATCCGATCCGGGTAAATTCCTGTACTTCGTTCCAGCGACAGTCTTTCGCCATTCGACGGCGTTTTTGACCAAACTAACACTTCTAAACAATCACAAAACATCTCATACAATCATAGCAACATATAGTATCGACCACAAACACCATAGCACAAATCATAGCATGTAAAGTGGATCAAACATGGTCAAAACCTCAAATTTCCCCTTAAGCATGTTTAAGAAAATCAAGTGATATACTTAGCAAAACTTAATCAAATCGAACCAAACTTCTAACAGAGGCCTAAAACAATATTTCTGAATTTCTGAATATTTTTCCAGATTTTTAACATGCATAAATTCGCTAATTATCACTAATTACCCCTTAATCCCTCAAATTCCGGGATTCGCAAAATTATTCGAAATTAACCCAAATTCATATCAGAGGCATAAAATGATGTTTTAGAATTTTGGGAATTTTTCTAGATTTTTCTGAGCCATAATTTCGCTAATCTTCGCTAATTACCATAATTAGCCATAATTAGTGAGGAACTATGCAAATCACTCACCTTTGCCACAAATTAAACTATAGATCTGAAATGTCCTCTGATTTGGATCCAATCCCTATGTGTTCCAGCAGCTCTCTTGCTAATTTGGTGAAGATCTTCTTTGATTTGATGTAGATTAGGCCAAAGCTTGCTTAGAAAGTGATTAGAGACGATTTGGGATGAAATTAGAAGGTGGAGGCCATGGCTAGAGCTCTAAGGAGGTTTGTGGCGGCTGGAAAATGAATGAAAAATCGTTTTCTAAACCCTAGCAGCCCTCAAATACCTCTAAACCCGAAATCCCCCATTGGGCCTAGCTGTTAATCACCCGGTTAAGCCCAATTAGCTGAAAATAACCCTTTAAACCTTAATTCAGCCATATCTCCCAAACGGTAAGCCCGTTTGGCTATTATGACCACTCTACGGAAAGAGAAACCATCATTCGAATCCAATGGAAGTGGTTCCAGATCAAAACTCCTTTCCAGTCAAAAGTTATGGCCAAAACAGTACCAACTAGGGGCAAAATAGTCATTTAAAAATCGACAAAAATCATGAACATGGGAAATGACCCCAATAGTCGTCTCCCAAAGTTACATGACCATACGACTTCATATGTGAAAGAAATAAATATTCTACGATCCCATGATGCGTAGAATACGGGTCGTTACACTCTTCCCCCCTTAAGAAATTTCGCCCCCGAAATTCCCTAACCAGAACACACAAAGGGTCCTGCATGCCTATCAACCATAAAACAACAATCAACATGCAAAACAAGTCTATCCTAGCATGCGGTTTACTAACAAGGGAAGGAACTATCACTACCAAAACCCTACTAGGCAAAGAGTTCTGGATACTTCTTCCTTATCTCCTCCTCTGTTTCCCGAGTACGGTGTTTTTCATTCTCACCCCACTGGACTTTGACTAGTTTCACCGCCTTCCTACGAAGCTGCTTCGTATCGTTCCCAACAATACGCATATACTTGCGGTTCCCAACCGCCTCGAGTTCAACTTCGATGTTATCCAACTGATCAGGTGAAATAGCCACATTAGGGTCTTGCACAAACTTCCTTAACTGGGAAACATGAAATACGTTGTGAACTCCCGTCATCTTGTCAGGTAGCTCTACCTCATACGCCAAATTCCCAACTTGCCCGAGGACTGGGAATGGGCCAACAAATCTTGGTGCTAACCTACCTCTCAAACCAATATGAATCACATTCTCAATGGAGAGATCTTGACAAACACCAAGTCGTTAACGAAGAATTCCAAATCTCTTCGTCTCTTATCGAGATAAGCCTTCTGCCTATCTTTATCCCTTCCCAGTAGTAGATCTGCTCTATGTCTCAATACATCTTGTTACCACTGGGATGTATAGTTAATTTCGAGTGATGATATGCTCTAAGCACTTCACCTCTCAGTCCATCTACGTTGGGTACAACTAGTCCCTTATTCTTTCGAAGTCACCCTTCTCGATCAAATCCTTACTTGATCATTCTCTTTCTATCGATACCCATCTCTACCCTAGAGATGGTTTCCCAATAGATTAGGATCGTCCTTCTAACTGGAACCAATCCACTCAATCAAAATCGATCTAATCGTCAAGCTTACCAGCGTTTCTGAATCCAATTCACTCTTGGGTCTGAAATCATATCCTGTGACATACTCTAGTTGCTTCCATCATAGAAACAAAACCCCTAAACTGGCATGTCTCCTACTCAATGCAACTAGTACTGCCCCCACATCCTTTACTATGATCACTCTGCCCCATGGAGTCATGGCGACTCCACTGCACTGATCCATAGTCACTAGTCATTTGCTATGTCCACTCTGCCCCATGAAGTCATAACAACTCCACTGCACTGGCTCATAGCTTTACTAATCTCTTACTATGTCCACTTTGCCCCTCGAGTCATGATGACTCTACTGCACTGGCTCATAGTCCTACTACAATCACTTTGTTCCCCATCGCTGGAACCCTACAGGTGATAGTCTACTCAAGAGAAGAAAGATAGGAACAAACATAGCAACCATAACATCCATCAAACAAATCCTATCTATCACCTGCTAAAGTCATAAACACATCGACACCTACATGATTGGTCTAACCAATCCCAATATGTCGATTCTAGCATGTCTGGTCCAACCAACATCACTAACTAATGGAAGCCCAGCCCCCATACATACACCGATGCCTACTTGACTGGTCCAACCAATCCCAGGCTAATGGAAGCCCCGCCTCCCTTCGGACTGCCGCACGTCCAACGTACGTTTATCCTCCAAGGATAATTAAACTAATGGAAGCCCAGCCTCCAATCGGACTACCGTACGTCCAACGTACGTTTATCCTCCAAGGATAACTAGATCACGTCCAACGGATCCAAGGTAACGGGCGTCCCCAGATACCCCTGCTTTTAGTCCTCCTAAAATACTTGAGTCCAACCCAAGTCTATCCATTTCTTGCTGCCCTCTCGAGTCCAACTCGAGCTGAATCCAATTCCTTGCAGCCTTCTCGAGTCCAACTCGAGTCACTCTATAACTCAGACCCAGTCTTGAGTACCAACAAACTCTAGTCCAACGTGAGTCGTCTCCCTATTCGTTGCATCTCCAAGATCAACGAACACCTATTTTCTTTTACGAGTTCAAGTCCAACTTGAATCGCTCTAATCTTCGTTGTATCTTCCATGATCAACGAACACATCCTATTCCTTCAAAGTTCTACTATCCAATAGAGAACATCAACATAGGGTCCTAAACAATCCATTTCTTTGCATCTTTCTCGAGTCCCACTCGAGCAATCTCATAACCCTATCGAGTCTAACTTTGGGCAGTCTATACCATTGAACAGTCTTATCATGTTCTGTCTGCCCATTACTCCTCGAGTAAACCAAGATATCATCCAATGAAAAATCACAACAACTATTTACCCCTCACGCAAACCATCCTAGTCGAAATCGACATTCCCCAAGTACAAGCCCCAAAGGCCTAAACCAATATCAGACAAGCACCCAAGGAACATCTCCTCCGAGTTCGGACAATCCACATGAGGTGATACTAGCAAAACAATCTAGCACTGGAGTACTCATTTGCCTCCCAGAGACAACTAGAACTTATTACAACGATAACCTCTTAGCTTCCTTAACTCCAGTTACCCTTTCCATCACTAGGTAGGTACCTAATACCACCCTATTCCTTTGGAGTAGATCGACTCCCCAAAATAATGCTAAACCCAGTAACGCCCAAAACAAAGCAATCACAAGGAAACATACATCCATGACTCGATAAGACCACATTAACAAATCATGCCAAAACTAGTCGAACCACCAATCAGGTTCGTCACTACTAAAGGTCTATCGACTAACTCAGGTTTGTCAAACAAAACCCGATCAAAATTTCTTAAATAGAAAGCATACCTCGAATAACGACACCTTTTTCCTTCTGCGCCGCAGTTGGGGCATTTGACGAAGAAGGAACAGCGTTGATAGCATACGCTTTCACAATCTGCTTCTCCCTAGGAGGTTGTGGGCAATCATCCTTGTGATGTCCTGCCTGGCCGCAGTTAAAGCACTTCCTTTCCCCAGGCTTTTCTCGACAATCTCTGGCGTAATGGCCCTTCTTGCCACAACTAAAGCATTCGCCATCTTTCTTATTTTTCTTATCCTGACCATCCTTGGTCGGGTTCTGCTTCCACTTGTTCTGAGAATTCTTCTTGCCTTCACCGCCTGCTTGCGGCTTTGGCTCCTCTGCAGATGCCGTAGCAACTTCAGTCTTCGACTTAGGGAAAAGGCTCTCTGACCTTAATGCCTTTCCTACAATAGACTCGAACGTCTCATCGATATGGTTTATAAGTCTTTCCCCCAAGTACCCATCCAAGCCAGTTATGAACTTCTCGTTCTTCTTTTCGACTGTATCGATAAGGGACCATCCATATTTCGATAAAGTGTCGAATTCAGCGATATACTCCGAGACTGCTCTACCGTTCTGCTTAAGCTCCAAGAACTTCCTGAACAGTTCTGATTTATGAGCAGCTGGAATAAACTTATCACAAAAGCGAGTCTTAAACTGATTCCAAGTAACTTGATCTTCTGGAGTAGCTGTTCTAATGGCATTCCACCAATTCATCGCTCGCCCTTGCAGCTGACGAGACGCTAGCCTTCTCTTCATCGCATCCTCAAGACCCAAGTCGTCGAAGATACGATCACAGCTATCCAACCAATCCTGAACATCTGTGGCCGACTCCGTTCCGTGGAACGGCTTCCCACCAAGGTTAGTGTAATCCTTGCACAACTTGGCGAAATCGACCCTAGGCGCCTGCACTACTGGACCACCACCATTTCCGGGATTGGGAACTGCTCCCTGAACATCTCTAAGCATGTCTCTCATGAAGTTAGTGAACATTGTCCTCATGTCAGGACCATTCCCTTGGTTGGTCCCTCTACCAGCACCTCTAGGATATCGGCTCATCGTTAATCTGTAAAAGGGGAAACGATTAACGACCCCATAGTGGTGCTAGTGCAGTGCGACTTCATTCTCATACTACTAATAGTATATATATACATAGCTTTTGAAAACCAAAGTAATCACAAATACGCGCTCTCATATACGTACTAACTCTCCCTAGTGTTTTTCCCTAGGTTAACTACACAACCTAGAGCTCTGATACCAAATGTGACAGTCCGCCCCGCACCAACCGACATTTACTCCAAAAGTGCGCTGTACACATGTCCAGTTAGCACGGGACGGTCGCCAAAGAAAGGAAAGAAGAGAAGAATCAACAAAGAACCTGTAATATGTCTCACAGCGCATAGGACAACATATAATAATAACATACTTGACATAAAACAGGAGAGACAGTGCATAAGCTAAAAACCAGAACTGAGCATCATAGCAGCGAAAATCCAAAATATAGCTTATTACAACTTTCAAACTGTCTCAAAGCAAAAGTAAGATAAAGGAGGTACACTACTAATTCCCAAGTAGCGACCACCAACGACACAGGGAGAATATCTATATATCATACGTGGAAGCCTCCTGCTCGCCTCCGAATCAGCTACTCGCGCATCACCAGCTAACCATAACCTGTCTCTAGTCTGCTCGTGTGAGCACCCAGAGTAATAAGAAGAGACATAAAACTCTGGGTCAGACATAAAGCCTGGTATGAGCGATAAGCATCTAAACAGAATAATAACAGGTATAATCCAATCATACCTGAACCTGGACCTGCAACCAAAGAGTTAGCACTACATACTGTACAACACTCTAAGGTGCCCTTTCAAATGGTGTAAAGATAACGGGGGTGGGGGTGTGCATGTCATAGTGATGTCAAACAATCAAGCATAGCAATCATCCTCACATCCCTCACTCAGTGCGTAAAGCATACGATATCCACTACTTTGGTCACCTAATACTTTGGGCCATGACGGAATCCAATCCCGTGTAACTATCACTACAAGCCCACCATCCATCTCTCAGTAGTGAACCAAAGTTATGAATACCGACAACCCCTTTGCAAACGTCCCGCAGCAAAGCCCAATCATGAAGTGAACTCATTGGTTCCCATCTGAATCCTGAGCTCTAACTTCCATTTGGACTACCTTTGCATCTTGGGTTTTGGTCGTCATCTCCATCCGGATCGGTCTTCCTTTCTTCACTTCACTTTGCTTCAGGTCGTGGTCTTCCTTCAGGTTCGGATCGTGCTCCGCCCTCCAACGGTTCGGGTCGCACCACTCTGGTTCGGTTCGCAGTCACTAGCTCGTGGTCACCCTCTGATTCGGATCGTGCGCTCCCCTCCAGATCGATTCGTGACAAGCTCCTTCAGCTCGGATCGTGGTCATCTGCATACGGATTGCGCCTCATCAGCTCATGGCGCTGGCAACCCATTGGGTTCGGGTCGTGCTACCTCGTCTGGATCGTCGCGCCTCATCTCGGATCGCACCTTCTGATCGGTTCGTGGTCCACCAAGCTGGGGCGATTCAGATCGAGCTACTTCAGTTTGGACACGGCGCAGCATCGGTTTGTGGCCTTCGAAGTGGAGCGGATCGTGGCGCATGGTGGCGTGAGCTTCAATCAGATCGTGCTCATAGGGGGGCGATCCGATCCGGGTAAATTCCTGTACTTCGTTCCAGCGACAGTCTTTCGCCATTCGACGGCGTTTTTGACCAAACTAACACTTCTAAACAATCACAAAACATCTCATACAATCATAGCAACATATAGTATCGACCACAAACACCATAGCACAAATCATAGCATGTAAAGTGGATCAAACATGGTCAAAACCTCAAATTTCCCCTTAAGCATGTTTAAGAAAATCAAGTGATATACTTAGCAAAACTTAATCAAATCGAACCAAACTTCTAACAGAGGCCTAAAACAATATTTCTGAATTTCTGAATATTTTTCCAGATTTTTAACATGCATAAATTCGCTAATTATCACTAATTACCCCTTAATCCCTCAAATTCCGGGATTCGCAAAATTATTCGAAATTAACCCAAATTCATATCAGAGGCATAAAATGATGTTTTAGAATTTTGGGAATTTTTCTAGATTTTTCTGAGCCATAATTTCGCTAATCTTCGCTAATTACCATAATTAGCCATAATTAGTGAGGAACTATGCAAATCACTCACCTTTGCCACAAATTAAACTATAGATCTGAAATGTCCTCTGATTTGGATCCAATCCCTATGTGTTCCAGCAGCTCTCTTGCTAATTTGGTGAAGATCTTCTTTGATTTGATGTAGATTAGGCCAAAGCTTGCTTAGAAAGTGATTAGAGACGATTTGGGATGAAATTAGAAGGTGGAGGCCATGGCTAGAGCTCTAAGGAGGTTTGTGGCGGCTGGAAAATGAATGAAAAATCGTTTTCTAAACCCTAGCAGCCCTCAAATACCTCTAAACCCGAAATCCCCCATTGGGCCTAGCTGTTAATCACCCGGTTAAGCCCAATTAGCTGAAAATAACCCTTTAAACCTTAATTCAGCCATATCTCCCAAACGGTAAGCCCGTTTGGCTATTATGACCACTCTACGGAAAGAGAAACCATCATTCGAATCCAATGGAAGTGGTTCCAGATCAAAACTCCTTTCCAGTCAAAAGTTATGGCCAAAACAGTACCAACTAGGGGCAAAATAGTCATTTAAAAATCGACAAAAATCATGAACATGGGAAATGACCCCAATAGTCGTCTCCCAAAGTTACATGACCATACGACTTCATATGTGAAAGAAATAAATATTCTACGATCCCATGATGCGTAGAATACGGGTCGTTACAAAATGATTTTTATGAATACTATGAAAAACATAGTAACTTAAACTTAAAATTCAAAATAACTTTATTATTCTTTATTTTGCAAAAGATCACTCATATTCTAAATCATAATATGCTTAAAACAAGAAAATTGTTAGATAGGAAACATTAAAAGGATCCAAAACATTAAAAAATTCAGCATAAATAGACCATAAAATACATAATTTCATAAGTAACATGTATGTAAAAAGACGAATATGAAAATCACAAGCATTGTAAAACATATATGAACATACAATATAGTCATTTAACATGAAAAATGTAAAATAACAAAAGACAGATATGGCTAGATTTGAGTTTTTTAATTATAGTTCTAGTTCAGGCACAAATTTAAATTTTAACCAAAAAAACTAAGATCTCAGACGATATTCCAGTATTTCGTCTCGGTCGATATATCGTTCGATATTGCAATATCTCGGGCGATATATTCGAAAGGAGATTTAGAGTGATATTTGCTGTTTCGTTTCGGAAGGAACCCAAAACGAGATCTCGGAGGAGATCTCGAGCGATATTTGCGAGATTTCAAACAATGGGAGGTATACACAACGTCTCATAAATGCTGAGAAAAGGAAATGGTGAATTATAAACGTCTAAAAACCGCTGACAAAAGTTATTGTTAATGTATACACATCATTTATACAATGCTGAGATATTTATTTATAATGTATCAAACATGTCCGATGAAAATTTAGAAATCTAATTTACAACGTCGAAAATTCATTGTGAATGAATGCTGTAAGAAGTAACATCACAGTCTAAATGCTGCAAACACTGGTGTTTTGATAGTGTTTCTTAAAATGCGGTTAAGAGTTCAGGCCCTATTACCACGTGTCGTTATATGGCGTTCTTAATTTCGCTGTTAAAACTTTTACAACGTTTTTAAAATGCTGTTAAAACGTTTTTAAAATGCTGTTAAACGTTTTAAAATGTAGCAAATCAATCATCTTTTGGAAGTTTCAACTACAACTCCTATTCCTAAGAAAAATTCATTCGACGCCATAAACAAATAGCTTTTATTGGGCTACCACGACCACCACATCTTTCTCTGCTTCATCTCTAATTGTGAACTCCATAAAAATTGGTCAGCGCCTACTTACTGATTGCTTTTTTGTGGTGATAGGTCACATTATATATATAGGCTCGACATGATACTCTACTTTAAAAGTCATACTAAAGTTTTAGGAAAAAATATATTAGGTTAGAGATTGATCATTCAGAATCTTTACCAGATGAGCTTGGAAGTACGCCCGTATTTCCCATAAGGTATCAACAAGCATTAACAAAATTTCTCTAGTTTTGGGTAATTCTTCTATGAGCCTATGAAACGCTTGCTAATGTAATACATAGGTCTCTGAATCTGTGACTCCTCATGCATGAGCGTTGCACTCAGGGCATGACAAGACACTGCAAATACATGAAAAATTTCCCTCTATCCACCGGTTTGGAAAGCATATGTTGAGTTTCCATATGTTGTAGCAGTCCTTCAAACACATTTGACATTCCAGGTTCCATTAAAAGCTCCTTTTTTCTTTCTTCAGTGCATCAAAAAATGTATACATTTGTATTTAGCCTTCGATATAAAGCGACCTAGGGTGTGAAACACTATACACCCCTTAGTATCTCTAAAATAGAAACACTAAAGAATGCGTAACATTTGTAGGTATAATTGAATAATATCACAGATGCTAAAGTATGCAAGATATGTAAAATATATACAGCGGAAACATAAAAAGAACATAGTTTATTATTTATTTCATAAATAATCATCATCTCAATAAATCAATATCAGAGATGATGATAATAATAATATCATGTCAAAAACCACATGTCTCACTCAGCCTCACTATAAATTCAAAGTACATGAAATCGAAATCCCCTCTCAAGTAACAGTACAACGAACTGAAAACGAAAAAGAGAAAGAGACACATCAGAATAAGATCTCCAGGTAGCAGCTCCTCCAAGAAATCTAAAATAATCAAAATCAACCCTATGATTTTAAAGGGTGGAAAAGGGAGGAAAGAGGAGTGGATCAAACATAAAACTTAGTGAATAAAATAATTACTAGCATGATAAGTAACTAAAAAATTAGACTTGATAACGGTTCTGTATCCGTGCACAAAAGAGATAATTACTAACAATAAGTCATATAACTGAGTTTATTCATTTATTGTTTGCAATTTACTTTTATTATTTTCTTTAGTTTGAATTAGCTTTCCTATTCTATCCTTTGATCGGCTCTTACCCTCTTCTTTTTCCATCCTTATAGCCTCTAATGTGTCACTAGTAGATTTTGCCTACTAATAAAAATACGTGTAAACTAGCGCTTGCCATAGTAGCCTTCAATTGAAATCTGCACGCTCAGAAAACAACAGATGCCATAGTAATCAAAATCGGTTGACCTCTTATACCGTTGTTCTTCCTGGTGTGCCCGTTTTCCTGAAACCACCAGATCCTATCTAAAAAAGAAAGGTGGTCGGATGTGTCTCATCTAACAAACAAACTATTTTTTTTGCACTCCAACCCAGTTTTATTCTTTTGACCTCTTACAGTCGTTGTTCAACCTAAGCGTGCCCGGTCTTCCTAAGCCTATCAAATCCTGTCTGTAATGGGAGGTGGTTGGAATGGGTCCTAGCTTACCAATATGTATTCTCTTTTATTCTTAGCTCAACCCTACGTCTAAGCCCAACCTATTGACTTAGTTCCTGACTGAGTAATAATATAATAGGTTTTGTTCTTTTTTCTCTTTAGTGTGATTTTTCTGCCCTTTTATTGTCATGATACTTTACTTACTTTTTCACTGTCTTATGAATTATAATAGTGGTCATAATTCATTGTAAGTCTCTGTAAATCCGCATAATTTAGCTAATTCCTTTTTATTATAAGTATGCAATGTTTACATGTAACAATATATACATACATACATACATACATACATACATATATATATTCTTATTTAATCTGTAATCACGAGTTCTATATGATTATTTTAATCCAAGCGAAAAAGAGGATTAAACATTGTGTTTGTAAACTATCATTTACAGTTCCTTAAAAAATGTAAAATATTGCAAAAAGACTGAAATAACTATTAAGGAAAAAACTGAAACAAAGAGACTTAAAGAAAAAAATTACAAGAAGATAGAAAAAAAGTACTTACATAGCTTAAATAAAAGGAATTATAAGAAAAATAATAAACTACTTACAGAAAAAGGTTACCAAAAACTACAAGAAAAACTATAAATAAAAATATTAAAACCCCTAAACTTTTAAACTACTTATAGTGTAGCGTCTACAAATACCGCTTCTAATAGGATTATATAAATATTTTATTTTACAAACCCTTTCCCTAGAAAAATTTAGGTCAGGTTCGTCTCAAAGTGGGAGAAGAACCCAGAGGGAAGAAGATTATGTAGCGAGTGAATAGTTAGGTCTAGCAGTCTATTTATAGTGTAGCCTAAGGATCTCACACCATTGGATTTCATGATTTAATCTTGTCTAGACATGTCATTCATCCAATCAGAGCTTCCAGAATTCAAACTCTGCCAACAGGAATAAGCCACATCTGCCAAAGATAATAAAACATCATCATCGTTTCATACCTAGGCGAAATAACACCCATGTGTTGTGGTAGGTCAACCTGACCCTTATCCGAGTCAAACTATGGGTCGACCTGCGGGCCGATCCGATTATATATATATTCCTAATCTTGTTTCTGTGATATCTTTTTGTTTTAGCTTCGATTCTTACAAACTATATATGCAAATTGACCAGAAGATTACCAGGGAGACGATGGTCTAACTCCCGTAGCTAAATTATGACAATTTCAAAAACCTACATCATCTATACTATATATATATTATAATAATTATTGAGTTAACATTCGAGCACTCACAGGCCTCTCTCAGGTTAATCAAAACCGAACCGTCTGGCATAAATAAAATTCTACTGCGAAACGTTATTTCATCCCTCACCCCCCGTTTATCATAACCCTATAATTTTCCTTTTTCCCTCAATTTAGTATGGGGATTGTTAATGACACACCATTTTTTGTTAAGGGGGGGTCATTTTTTTTAAAAGATTTGTGTTAAGGGGAGGTCAACCCAAATAGTCCCCCCCTTAACAATATAAAATAAAATTCCCAAAATGCCCTTTTTTCTACTGTGGTAAAACAACGTGGTTAGTAAGATGAAGATTAAACCCTAATTAGTTTCTAATCAACTTCTTAATTCAACAATGGATGATCCATCAAATCAAGATTCATATATGATTCTTACGCAAGAAAGTGAACATCATGTTGAATATATGGAAGAAATCAAGCAGGTGAATAATTTTTTTACCCATTTTTTTTTAAAGGTTGAAGGGCTATACGTCGCGTATCATCGTCGAGCGACATCCCGACATCGTTTAAAGGCACTTTGTACGACAAAACTACGTCGTATAACAAAATACGATGAGGAATATAAAGCCTTACTTATACGGTAAGCAAATATCGTTCTGAATTACTTTATACGACAAAAGTATGTCGTGTAACCTAAAACGGTGGCTTTATGTCGCATTATTTTAGTATTGTAAATATTTTGATGTTCCAACTGCTTTTGCAGAAAATAACAGTCACCAATGTACAAACTGATGATGGTGTCGACATTCAGCTTGACATTGTGAATGGCATTGAGAATGACAATGAGGATGGCAATGAGAACGGCAATTGGAACATGGAGGTTGACATTGAGAATGGCAGTTGTAATAGTGAGGATGATAACAATCTGGATCCCAATGAGAATGACAATTGTGACAACGAGGATGACAATGAGAATGGCAATTGTAACAACGAGGAATATCCCGATTTAACAGCTCATTTCACTACGGATATGGTAAGATAAACATATATTTCAATTAATTAATTGAAGCGCGTTTGAATTTTTGTTATTTGTTTTTTGCAGATGTTTGATTCTAAAGAAATAGTATGAGATTGGTGCATAAAATGTGGCATCGCTGCAAACTGTGTTGTTGTGACAAAAAGAACTAGACTGCGAAATTTGCATGCAAATGGAAAAGGATCGTTGATGTATCTTGTTTGCGAAAGAAGCGGGGAGTATATTGACCATAAGGGAAAGAATTATGTTCCGATATCTGGAAAAAAACGCAGACGGTCAGGAAGTAGAAAATGCGCATGTCCATTTAGTCTACATGCTCGATGTCAAGAAGATGGAAGATGGACATTGAAAGTTATCAATGGACAACATAATCATAGGATTCCAAACGTATTAACCGGACATCCTTTTGTGGCAAGGCTAAAAGATGAAGAATTTAAAAACATTGAAACAATGACGATTAGCGGTGTTAGGCCTCGAAATATTTTAAGTGCTTTAAGAATTGACAACCCGGAGAACAAGTCGACCATAAGAACTGTGTACAATGCTAAAGTGAAAATTAAACAACATAATACAGAAGGTCGAACGGTTATGCAGCAATTTATGAAATTGGCCTACAACCATTCTTATTCCGTTCAACACAGAGTTGATGAGAAAAGTAATGAAGTTACAGATTTATTCTTCAGTCATCCAAGATGCGTCTTTCTAGCGCAGTTTTTCCTAAAATATTGTTTTTAGATTGCACGTTCAAAACGAATCGATACAAGCTTCCGTGCTTCCATATGGTTTCTCAAACATCGACAGGGGCATCCTTTACCGTTGCACTTGCTTTTCTTAGCCGAGAAACCACAGAATCATATATATGGGCTCTTCAGTGCGTAAGACAGTGTTATAGAGAAAAAGATATTCTAAGTGTTATTATCACGGATGCCGAAATCGCACTTATAAATGCAGTAGCTAATGTATTTCCAGCAGCTCGACATATCCTATGTGCATGGCATATTTCGAAGAACGTTCAAGCAAACTGTAAACCCAACTTTGTGAAAAAGAAGCGAGTAATGATTCAACAAAAAGAGGTCGTACTTGACGATGATGAAGGTAAAAAGGAGTATGAACGTTTTTGGGAAGGTTGGACAAATATAATAAACTCACTTTCCGAAGAAGAGTATTGTTGCCATCTTAACTTGTTTCGTCTTGAATGGGATGGGAAGCAAAAAAAATCCGTCACGTATGTGATTAAAAATTGGTTAAATAAATATAAAGAAATGTTTGTTTTGGCTTGGACCAACAAAATAAAACACTATGATAACGTGTCTACGAGCATTGCAGAAAGTGCACATGCCCGTTTGAAATTGTACTTTGACACGGCTGCTGGAAGTTTTGTGCAATGTTGGAATAGTGCCCATCTGTGTTCTGAAAATGAATTTGTCGGAATTGAAGATGCATTCGAAATAAGCACATCGAAGGCAATGCATCGATTTCGAAAAGAACCCATGTTGAAGGAGTTAATTGGGTTTGTGTCGCATAAAGCATTGGACTTGTTGCTAGATGAACTAGGAAGCATTTCAATTGTTGGTTTGACTGCTGACAATTGCGGTTGTGTTATGTGGCAAGTAAATGGTTTACCCTGTGGTCATATGCTCGCGGACTTTAGACACACGCACGGTTTCATACCTCTAACCGCTATAGATGCTTATTGGAAGCAATTATCCTGTACTCCCCCTGTGTTACATCGATCAACTCTAGATTTTTATGACTTGCCTGAAATCAAGGCCTTGAAGAGCAGGTACGATGATTCCGCTGATAACGTTCGATTAGTTATGCAACAAGGTTTGAAAAAGCAAGCGTTTCCGCAGACAACCGATATTTTAGAACCTCATGTGGCCATGATTCGAAAAGGAAGACCGTCCAAAAAAGATAGATCAACTAAGCGAGATCCTTCTTATTACGAACGTGTTGATGCTCAACTGTCATGTGGCTCGAATTTGACTTCGGTTAGTCGGTATCTAAAAAAACTCGGTGTTTCTACTAAAAAGGGGTACGAGGACAAACCATTTGAGCACAAATATTTGTCGCAAATTCCAAAACATATGGAACCACAAGATTGGGTCCGACGAATCAGTGACCGAATCAGCATGTACCGCGCGATTGCTAAAGACTTCGAAGATGAGGACAATAGTAAACCAGTAGATTTGTCTTCCTGCTAGTATCATGTGGTAATCGAGTATTTTGTAATTATTGCTGCTTGTAATTGATGACTATGGTATTTGTGATTACGGTAGCTTCTAATTGACTATGGTATTTTGTGACTATGGTATGTTCATGTTAATGGTATGTTCATGGTTAATTTTCACGGTTATGTTCATGGTTAATGGTAACGGTTAATGTTTATGGTAATTGAGAGTCTTCTTATTGACAAATTTCAAACGACAAATGTATGTCGTATAGGCCTATACGAAAGATATACACCGTATTAATATATTTTATACGGAACCAGGAGGTCATATAATTGCAGGAAAAATTACAGGGTTGGCATATAACGTAATACGAAGGCCAAACTGCGCATAAAAAAAATTTATACGACAGGGAAAGGTCGTATAGTTGCAGGAAAAATTACAGTAATCCCATATTACATGACACGACATGTATCCGTCGTCTGGAAAAATTTTATATGACGCACGAGTGTCGTGTTATGTGTACTAGGATTACTGTAATTTTTCCTGCAACTGTACGACAATTCCCTTTCGTATAAACTTTTTTTATGCGCAGTATGGCCGTCGTATTATGTTATGCCAACCCTGTAATATTTTTCCTGCAACTATACGACAGTGAGCACTCGTATAAAAAAATACAGTCCGACATTTACTCTTCGTTTTGGCCCATACGACATGATTTCGTCGTGTAAAAATTGTCTGTAAGACGAGTCAAATTCAGACCTTTCTCACCATTCTCAAATCACACCATTTTCATACCATTCATATTTATATTCACACCATTCATATTCACACCATTTTCATACCTCTAACACCATTCATATTCACACCATTCATATTCATACCATTCATAATCATATTCACACCATTCATATCCACACCATTCATATTCACACCATTTTCATACCTCTAACAAATGCTTAACATTCACGTATTCATACCATTCACAAATTCAAACAAATCACAAATTTTCAGAAGTCATAAAATTCATACCATTGACCAAAAAATCACCAGTCATAACAAGTCACAAGTTCTTAACCATCATACCGTACACAGAATTAATTTCATACCAAAACACAACAAGTCAACCCACCACAAAACACTGTCACCTACGACAAGTACATAATTAACAAGTACATATTAACAAGTACACAAAATAGTAATGCAGCTACTTCCTCTTCTTCCATGGTTTCTTTATGGTTGCCACCTTCTGGGTTGCTTTCGTTCGCATCGCCTTGCTAACACATTGTTCCCCACCTGCAATATCCTCTCCGTATAATTCCATTGGCTCTGGCCCCTCTATCTGTGCAATCTTCTCTAGTGTTTGCTTCTTCATTGTTTCATCAGGAGCAGAAGAGCTTATGAACTCAGTAATGTGTCGCAACCTCTTTTGCTGCATGACGACATATGAAAATGATTAACATCAAAGTGGAAAGTACGTAATAAAAAATGAAAAAAATACAGCTTACAATACGACGAAGTAGTTCAGGTGCGTCACGTTCATTCCTTCGTTCAGTTAATCTTTTTTTAGGATTAGCCACGAGAGGGTGGGAAGCAGAGCTATACCATTCCATGTAAGTGTCGGCACAATCCGAAGGACGTACAACTTTTGTAGACAGTAATCTCTCGTTCAACAAATGATTCGACCATTCTTCCCAACTACGATCTTGGATATTAGAGTATGTTGCTTTATAAAATGTAGTAGATAGCTTGAACTTCTTACTATTGACAAAGAAAGTAGTCAAAGGGATGGGTTGAAAGTAACCAAATTGACGAAGTGCCCTTTGCGGAATATAGCTCAACGGTTTCAAAACAAACAATTGGGCCATTGTAAAAAGAACATCGCTCTAATTTGTAGATGCCACGCTTGCCTTGGTAACAGTCCCACACTACATCACATTGTGTTAAATCATCAATCTTCTCTCTCAAATTAATTAAGTCGGACGACAGATTTTTAGCTTGATCAATTGCAAAGTAGAATGATGCTCTCACATCTCCCTCAACTGCCCCAACACATCTATTATGTCGCCTTAAAACAGGAAAGTGCTCATAAATCCATACCTACAACATGTCATCATTATGCATTAGTAGTTACACGTAAAGGATAAACAAGACGAATTACAAACACATACCTGCAGCAACGTCATACAACCACATAATTGCTGCACATCTTTTCTGCTGCACTGACCTAAATTGTAGAACAACCAGCTCAAGCAAGCTGTGGCCCATGAATACGTATGCACCGAACTCAAATCATCAAGACACTGTAAATACTGAACGGATACTTTGTTGCCCGACTTATCACCACACACTAACAAACCAATGGTATACAAGAGATACGCAGTTGCACATTGTTTTTTTCGAACATCAGAGTCGTCCTCTTTCGAACCTGCAAACGTCTTTCTCAACCATTCCAATCGTATCTTTTTTCCCCTCCCATTATCAAAATAACCTCTGGCCTATCTATCCCTAGATATTTTTCCAAGATACCATAAACATGATCAGGACTTATAGTCCTAGAACCACCAAGAGATCCTGAAACAACTCGTCCTTCTGCTGGCAAACCGGTAATGTGAACAACTTCGTCGATAGTTATCATCATTTCACCGAATGGAAGATGAAATGTATTTGTTTCTGGATAATATCTTTCCACAAAAGCATTGATAAGCACTCTGTCGAGTTTGTCGTGAGAATGTAAAATTAGCTTATATAAACCTAACCCAATTACGACATCCCGCGCAAACTTACATTCATCGTCTAGCACCCACTGTCGATGTGTTCCCACGTGATTGTGAATTCTTACAATTCTAGCTTCCCCTTTCGACGCCTTGCATAAGAATAAGTAAATTAATCAAGATATGCAAGTTATTTGTATCGTTTTACTAATAATCAAGATAATCGTGCTACTAATCAAGATAATCAATATATGCAAGTTATTTGTAGACTTACTGTGGAATTCCATATTTTATGAGCAATATGTCCTTCGAAAGCAAAAAGGAGGGACGGTTGAACGTCTTTTCCTTTGTGTTGAGTGGATGATTGTTTACTCTTTCTCTTCGTAATTTTTGAACGGCTTTCCTCTTGTTCGTCATCGTGGGATTCTTGTTCCTTGCTACTCTCTTGTTCTTCGTCATCGCTACTTTCATTTTCTTCCTCATTGCTTTTTTCTTCTAAACCAACATTACTTTCTTCGTCGTCGCTACCTTCATCATCTTTACTTTCTTCATCACCGCTACCCTCTTCATCATTGCCCTCCTCATCATTTCCCTCCTCAGTACTCTCCTCATCATTACCCTCGTCATCATTTTCCTCCTTAGTACCCTCATCATCATTACCCTCCTCATCATCATTACTTTCTTTATCATCGCTACCCTCCTCATCATTGGACTTAGTAGGTTCTTCTTCCATGACATTTTTTTTCCTTTTTAATTGTTCTTCTTTGGACTTAGTAGGTTCTTCTTCCGTCACAATTTTTTTCCTTTTTAATTGTTCTTCTTTTTGTCGTTCGGTTTGAAGCCGTTTCCGGTTCGATGCCGTCATCGGCTGATGAGATGATGCCCATGTCCCTTGTGTACTGCACAAACAAAACATGAACCAAAAACCAGATTAAGTTAACCTCTTTACTAGAAACACCAAACACAAATTACTGTTTGTACGGCACAGAACTGTTGTACGGGCTAAAACGAAAAGGAAAAATCGTATAAAAATTATTAGTACGACAACATAGAGTCGTATACTTTTGGTAATAGAAATAATCAGTACAAAAATTTATACGACAGTTGGCCGTCGTATAAATTCATACGGAATGTAAATATCGTATAATACAACCACTACAACATTTGTACGCCGAATGAACTAACTATGCAAATGTAAATTTTTGACAAATGGCGACATCTTTCCTTCGTATAACTTACACTAATACGACACAACTGAGTCGTATAACTCCATACGATAGCTACGTGCCGACCGACAATGTCAAACTACACATACATGTACACCTACGCACCACCACCCTCAACTCTCACCAAATACCCCACATTTTTCATACCTTTTGCCGTGAAAATCAAAATTGGACAACACGCAGTGATTAGAACAAAAAATTTCATACCTCTCCAGCTTCTTCTGCATCGGATTAGGATCGACGACGTTCTTCTTCCCCGTTCTCTTCGATCGTGGCATCGCTTCCGGTTTTAATTTGAAATTCTACTGTGTGTTTTGATTTCAGAAATTCCGAATGAGAAATTAGGGTTCATGCGATTGAAGTTTGAGCGAGAAAGGGTTGCGTACGAGATAGGTTTAGGAGTTTGAATTGAGGGTAGTTTGGGAAAAATAGAAACAAATATTAAAACATTCTGACCTCCCCTTGACAATTAACTTAAAGGTTGGTGTGTCCTTAAAATTTGGAAAAAATGGTGTATCATTAACAAAGTCCTTTAGTATTCGGCCGATGCCGAACTCCATTTCCTCTTCCTCCTGCTTTCGCCTTTCTCTTCCCTCCTCTTCACTCTTAGGTCTCCTATTCTGCCTTCCCTCAGACCTACGTGGCATCGTCCTTCGCTCAGATGTATATCTATTGTGACCCTAGAATCAACACTGTGCTCGAACCCTAACGGAAAGCGTTCGCTGCCAGGCATGTACTCAAGTTGCGATTTTACACCATTATCCCACCATTCTCCTACCTTTCGCCGTTTATACGAAAAGGGAAGAGAAAATCAGAACGTGGAACTGATTACCATCCTCAGGTAATCTATGCGCAATGGTATTGGGTAAGCTGCCTTCTTTATTCATCATCATCAAGTTTGATTTTTATTAGATCAGTCTGAGCGTTTTGGGTTAATCAAACTATAAGAAGAAACAAACCTCATTTCCTGCAATTTCAAGTTGTGGTTCTTCATATCTTAAACATTGATTTTTTACCTTTTCATGTTAGATTCTTTTGATATTTTCCTGTAACCGAATGATATGCATGTTCTTCGCTAGCCTGGATTTGTCAAGGTATTCTTCTGTATTTGATTAACTAATTTATTTGTTTACAAGATTATAATGCTTGCATTGTTGATTATTTTCTGCTTTGTGAACGCGTTGATAAACTCAATATTATAATGGTAATAACCGAGTATTTGGAAAAGCACTTGGTACTGGAGCTATAACCATTGGTGATGATTTTAACAAGAGAAAGCCAATAAATTTAGAGCTTGAATTGCATACTTTCATTACAAAAGAGAGCCATATATATAGGCTTACAACATGACAGTCAAATTTAGTAATTAATGCAATACATCCTTTTAGTTTATTAAAGTTTTAACACGACCTTCCATTTTTTATATTCCCAAGAAAAACTTTGAAGTCAATGCAACCCTTCATAAAAGATACTTCATTCCCTAGGTGAATAGCTACTTGGAAAAGCTTTGATCAACTTCAACACCTCCCCTTGATCCAAGCTTGCACATGCCAATTTCCTTCATAAAGTGTTCATGCTTGACTTGATTCAGAGCCTTAGTGAATAAATCTGCATTTTGACAATTTGTTCCACAGAAATGCAGGACAACCTTCTTTTCAGCTACCAAATTCCTGATGAAGTGGTATTGCACATCAATGTGCTTAGTCCTTGCATGAAATGCAGGATTCTTTGTCATAGCTATAGTGGACTTGTTGTCACACCAAATTTCCAATGCCTCTTGTTGCTCACAGCACAAGTCTTTCAACAGCTTCTTTAGCCACAAAGCTTGCTTTGCTGCAGCTCCCACAGCAATATATTCAGCTTCTGATGAAGACAGAGCCACAGTATCTTGCTTCTTTGCACTCCATGTCACAGCTCCAGAACCAAGATCAAATACAGATCCTGACATGCTCTTTCTATCATCAATGCAGCCAGCCCAATCACTATCTGTATATCCTTTCAACTTGAACTCCTTCACACTTTCATACCAAATGCCATAATCCAAAGAGCCTGCAACATACTTCAGAATTCTTTTTGCAGCTCCCAGGTGTTGCTTGGTTGGATTGTGCATATATCTCGACACAACACTAACTGAATAGGCAATATCAGGTCTAGTGTGTGTGAGATAGTTCAAACCTCCCACAATACTTCTAAAAATCCTTTCATCTGCATTCTCACTGCCATCTACTTTCTGCAACTTCTCATTAGTATTCATAGGAGTCTTTGCAACTTCAGATTTCTCCATGTGAAATCTTTTAAGCAAATCTGCTGCATACTTTCTTTGACATAGAAAAATACCATCTTTTGTTTGTCTTACTTCCAAACCAAGGAAGTATTTCAATGTTCCAAGATCAGTCATCTCAAATTCAGACAACATTGAGGCTTTGAACTTACTTAGCATGCTTTCTGAAGAACTGAAATAGATTATGTCATCAACATAGAGACAAACTATGATAAACTCATCCATACCTTGCCTTTTCACATAGATTGTTGGCTCATTTTCACTTCTTTTGAAGCCCGTTGAAATGAAAAATGAGTCAATCCTGCTATACCAGGCTCTTGGTGCCTGTTTTAGGCCATAAAGAGCTTTCTTCAGCTTGAACACCTTCTCTTCTTCTCCCTTCTTCACAAATCCCTGTGGTTGTTCCACAAAGACTTCTTCCTACAATTCTCCATTGAGGAATGCTGACTTCACATCAAGCTGAAAAACCTGCAATTTCCATTGTGCAGCCAATGCTAAAACAATTCTCACTGTTTCAAAGCGTGCAACGGGTGAGAATGTTTCCTCATAGTCTATACCCTCCTGTTGTGCATAGCCTTTTGCCACAAGCCGTGCTTTGTGCTTTGAGATGCTTCCATCTGCATTATATTTAGTCTTGTACACCCATTTTAGACCAATTGCCTTCTTGTTTTGAGGCAAGCTCACTAACTCCCATGTTTCATTTTTCTGAATTGACTTAATCTCCTCTGTCATTGCATCTTGCCACTCATTCTGACATACTGCTTCATCAAACCCTGCAGGTTCTGTAGCTACAAGAGCAAAATCACAGTTTTCATAGATATCAACAAGTGATCTTACGCGGCGTGGAGGAGATTCACTTGATGATGAGGACTGAGTTGATGAAGAACTCTGGCTACTTGAAGATGTTGATGAACCATGAGGTGTTGTTGGAGGAGATTGCTGTGTTGGCACATCAACTGGTTCATCAAATTCTCCAAGTGTGATTGACTTATGTAAGGCTACACTCCTCTTGCTTGGTTCATTCCACTCCCAACATGCTTCCTCATCAAAGATAACATTTCTTCCAATGATGATCTTGCCACTGACTGGATTATACAACCTGTAGGCTTTCGATTGCGTTGAGTAGCCCACAAAGATGCACTTCTCTGCCTTATCATCCAGCTTAGTTCTCAAATTAATCAATGTATAGGCAATACATCCAAAAATTCTAAGATGACTTATAGAAGGCTTTTTATTTCTCCATACCTCAAAAGGTGTAGAGTTCTTGACAGCTTTAGTAGGTGAGATGTTGAGCAAATACACTGCAGTTGCAACAGCTTCACTCCAGAATGTGTTAGGCATCCCCTTAGCCTTTAGCATGCTCCTAGCCATCTCTACCACAGTCCTGTTCTTTCTCTCTGCCACCCCATTCTGCTCTGGTGTGTAAGGTGCAGTGAGCTCTCTCCTAATGCCATGATCATCACAGAACTGCGCAAATTCGTTGGAGACAAACTCTCCTCCCCTGTCTGTTCTCAATGCCTTGACTTGCTTTCCACTTTGCTTCTCCACTAGAGCTTTAAATTTCTTGAAGTTCTCAAATGATTCTGACTTGGTCTTCTGAAAATAGACCCAAGACATCCTGCTGTGATCGTCTGTAATCAATAGAAAGTATCTGCTTCCTCCTAAAGATTCAGTTTGCATAGGCCCACACAAATCGGCATGTAACAGTTCCAAACATTCACTAGCTCTCCAAGAATTTCCACTTGGAAAGGATCCACGAGCCTGTTTGCCATACACACATCCTTCGCAAAATTCTAGATTCCCAATTTTGGGCAATCCAAGCACCAATTCTTTAGTAGTCAAATGCTTTAAACTATGAACATTTAAATGTCCATACCTGAGATGCCACAGCTTGGCACTGTCATCTCCTTTCACCACGAGTGCACGTCCTGAATTGTTTGACAGATTTAAAGGAAAGACTTTGTTCTTTCCCATTGCAATCTTCATTAGTGCCTTATTGCTTTGCTTCTCCTTGATCACACAGACGCCATCTTCAAACACAACTCTGTAGCCGCCACATACCAGTTGACCAACGCTCAAAAGATTGTGTGCCAGTTTTGGTACATACTGAACATTGTGCAGAAGCTTTGATTTGCCTTGCTCAGTTTGAAAAGCAACTGTACCAAGACCTTCCACTGTCAATTGCTTTCCATCTCCAAGCCTTACAATACTTTTCTTGCTATCATCAAGATTCTGAAACAAGTTTCTTGAATTGGTCATGTGGTTAGAACATCCACTGTCCACATACCAGACTGAATTGCTTTCATTGTCACAACTATGTTGAGCTAAAAACAGATTCTCTTGCTCAACATAATTTGACTTTTGCTCCTGTTTCCCTTTCTCCTTGTCTTCATTCTTTTTCCAGCAAAAAGCTTCCTTGTGGCCAGGTTTGTTACAATAATAACATCTGATTGGCCCCTTGCTTTTAGAAGGTTCTTCTCTTCCTTCACCAGATTGGCCTCTTCCACGGCCCCTGCCTCTATGGCCGCCTCTTCCTCTGCCTCTTGCTGAGTTTTGGTTTGATTTCTCCTTATTTGAAGACTCTCCTTTGACATGAAAAGCTTTCTCCTCTTTCTTTTCATCACTTTTGGAATGCCTTTCTTCATGAGCTTGAAGTGAGCCCATGAGTTCATCAAACGTGTATGATTCCATGTCTTTGGACTCTTCAATTGCAGTGACAACATGATCAAATTTGTTTGTGAGACTTCTTAGCACTTTGCTCACAACCTGTTGAGATTTGATCTCTTCACCATAAGACCTCATCTGTTGCACATTACTTGAAATTCTTGACAGGTACTCTTGAACTGTCTCCGTTTCTTTCATCTGGGACGTCTCAAACTCCCTTCTAAGAGATTGCAATCTCACTGCAATCACCTTTTTGTCTCCCAAGTATTCTTGCTTAAGAATACTCCAAGCTTCTTTTGCAGTAGAAGCCGCTGCAATTCTTGGAAAGATCTCATCATCCAAAGATTGTTGGATAGTATAAAGGGCCCTTGCATCCTTCTTTCTCTTGTCTCTCAAATCTTGACTTGGTTCAGCCGGTGCATCATCCGTGAACCCATCTTCTACAATGCTCCACAACTCTTGTGATCTAAAGAATGTTTTCATCTTTAGACTCCAAAAGTGATAATTCACTCCCTTAAACATAGGCAACTGGGTAACTTGATTCCCATTGCCACCAGCACTATTGTTGTTATTTTGCATTGTCTCACACTGTGTTTTAATCTTCACACAAAACACTCAATCAAGCTCCTAAAATACCCTCAAGCTCTGATACCAAATGAAGATTTTTACAAGAGAAAGCCAATAAATTTAGAGCTTGAATTGCATACTTTCATTACAAAAGAGAGCCATATATATAGGCTTACAACATGACAGTCAAATTTAGTAATTAATGCAATACATCATTTTAGTTTATTAAAGTTTTAACACGACCTTCCATTTTTTATATTCCCAAGAAAAACTTTGAAGTCAATGCAACCCTTCATAAAAGATACTTCATTCCCTAGGTGAATAGCTTTCAATAGCTACTTGGAAAAGCTTTGATCAACTTCAACAATTGGTGCTGGCATTCCCCTAAGTGGGAACAATATGCCAAAATTTTATTAGCTCAAATAGCTTTTAGGTTTCATTTCTTTAGACCAGTTTAATACTACCTATAAAATGCATTGGGATCTCAAGATTTTATATTTATTTTACTCATGCGTGTTTAATCTTATTGTACTTATGAGTTGTTTTGTAATGCATGTGAAATTTTTAGTAGTGTTGAATTTTCAATTTCATTCACTAAATAGGAAAGCCTAACGTTGGTAAAAAAATAATAATATTTGGTTATTCTATTGTGCTTCTATTTTATGGTCCCGACAGCTCATATATGGGAAAAGTTGATGTGGTTATTTTATTACATGGTTGCGAAATATTCATCTATTTTAGGCACATTCTGGAATAATTAATAACAAAAGTCTCCATTTTAGCCTTTAAACTAACAAATTTTTAAATATGATTCTCTTATTGAAACTTAAAAAGATTTCGAAAATTATAGGGATTTGTTTATTATGTGATCTACTATACGTTAATGAAGATGTTGTAGTGTTGTACTTTCCCACTGAGGATTTTGTTACTGCTTCCTGCACATTGCTTAGTGGTCTGCCTGCAGTAAAGTTTATATGTAAACAGTATTACACACTGCTTTTTTGTTTTACCTAAATTAATATTCCTAGGCATTTTGGGGAAGCTAGGCTTATTTCATCCCTATCAATTATCTCCAAGGCACACACTTCTGCTTCTATTTTTTCCCACTGTTAATTTTTTATGTCTCTTTTAAATGATTTACAGAAATATATTTCTCCACTTTTATGTGCTTTGGTTAATTATTTGCACAAAAAATGATATATGTTATTTTTTACAATCATTGACTCTCCATTTTTCCTTTCCTATTTGGGAAATTAGTAACTTCCTGGATGTGCGATGCACTGCACCCATTTAAATGTAGCATATAATGCATTAAACATAGATTTTGTTCCGATTTTATTGCCTATTAATATTCCTGCGTGCATCCGTCCTTTTACATCTACAAGAGTAAATATTATTTGCTAATTTACAAATTTTATTGATGAACTGCCTTGGCTCCAAAAAAAATCCGTTGTTCTATCTCAATGCTAGGAGTATTTGGATTTATATTGATGGCAAAATTTATTATACACAGTTCTACAACGCTATATATGTTTAATTAGGGTGGCTAAAAATGTTTTAAACTGAAACATTTTTAATATGAAATAATGGGATGTATTTTCAGCTAAAAGTCTTATTTATACTTTTTCTCCTTCTATTTCTAGAAGCAAATGTAAATTATAACATTCTTTTAGTGAAGTACAATGGTTTTGGATTTTAATTTTTTGCCAATATTACTCAATTGAAATAAGTGAAGCTGTCATGAATAATAAGATTTAATATACACGTTTTTAAAACGCTACTTAGGTTACAATATGATGACTAAATTTGTTTTCCAATATGGTATGCTATTTTAAGTGCAGCGTTGATATCTATTTGGGATGAAAGTATCATATCAGGTTTATCGATACGCGTTGGATATTGGGTTATTGGATGTGATTTAAGGTTAATGTGAATTTTGTAGGTTTCAGTTTGTTGATATTGTTATGTGATTTATCATCCTAGAATGGAGAAGTTAAGGCAGTTGTTGGAACCTGCACGCTTTGGAGAGATTAGAATGGTAAGTTTATATGTACCAATGATATATTTGAATAGTGCCATTAAAATGAAATCTGTGTAACACCATTAGTAAAATAAATTTTTTTCTTCATATTATTATTACATAGTGATCTTTGTTAATTCAAAAGATGCAATCATATTTTTATGATAGAAAGCCAGACATCATCATTTAAATTTACAAATAGTTCGTAAAAGACTGCATTGAATATTGGAGGTTATAACATTAGTAATTGTTATACTTAAATACTCTTTAGTAGTTCCTCAGTAGATTCAACCATAGGAACAAAAAAAATTAGTCAACCAGCATTTGTCCAAAAACTTCCAATTTTGCAATCTTAACTTCCTTATTATTGATGGAGATTTTGAAGTAGACGCCGTGCATAGAAATATTATTTCACCTCTTGCAATAATTACAGAGTACAGTAAATTGTAAAAAGGTGGAAAATGCTAAAGTGTTTTTTTTTTTTTGGCCAAAATGATGGGAATATTGCAATCATCAGAATATAATGTTAAGTTGTTTATACTATATATATATATATATATATATATATATATATATGTTTCCTTTTGTATTTATGTGCACTGGCATGTTAGGAAACAATCATACCAAGGTTCAACATGTTATAATTGTTTTATTTGAAATAGACATGATAGAATTGTCTTATAACTAGATAACTAAGTTGTGGTTACGGTGGATTTAGGGAATTAGTTTATACACATCAACCTTTAAAACCGTTGATAATTATGGGCAAATACCCCTTTGTTATAATATTTGGTATTTCAGCAATTAATTGGAACATAGTGCATACATACTGGCAAAATATATTTCCATGTCAGTAATACCATTAAATTCTTTTTTTATAGAGTGCTTTTGAATTTTCCATGCATGTTTGTTATTATCAAATGGCTTGCTTGACAGCTTTCTATAATCATTTTTATGGAAAGTTGCTAAAGCAGTAAGGTCAGCATTTAATATTAATTTTTGCCTATTAAAAGTTATCTTAATATGTATTAATGTGCACAAAAACAGAATTATCCTTGCCGTTCTTGGACTTATTATAATATAGAAGGTATAAGGTAAGCATTTTGAGCGAAATACATTTTTATGACCATTTTCATAGGGAAAATGCAATCTGCATAATTTATAACAATTGGACAATGCTGATATAAACAAAATAAAATTTCTGAAAGAATAAGTAATAATACACATTGATTGCCATATTTGATCCCTTCATATTCATTGCTACTATTTAGCACAGTGGTTTTTTCTTTATTTTAATTGTATAGAATGTACAAATTGATAATTTACGTACAGTTATTGTTTCCCTCCTACATGATTATGGTACGATTGTCCTGTTCTAAAATGCTTGCAATTCTTTACGGAATTGAGTAATTCATCATTTTGCAACTTCTAAGCTCTGTAATATCCTGTGTGGGTATGGTATCAATAAATCATAAGCTCAAGTCTCATGTTTTCTACCGACAATGGATATCGAACTGAATATGACATATTGGTGCATGTATAATATGATGAGACCGATAATTCGAGAACAAGAACCAACCAAACTTAGGAGTTTATCGGTCGCTACAATCAAAATATCCCATTAAAATTAGCAGCGTTTACTTCTCTATTTTTCTCTGACATTACTCTTTATTTTTTTTTGCTGATATTACTCTCTTTTTTTTTTCTTTTTTTTTTGTGATATTGCTCTGTTTTTTTTTTCTTCGGTGCCATAAAGGAGGACATTGAGAATGATTTTAAGTTGTTCCTAGGGATATATAACTTGGAATAAACTATTCGTGAGAGGTATGCTTTCTCTTAAATTTCTACTTTATTTTTTTTCCTTTTCCTCATGAATTATTGATTAAGGGATAAATATTCCAGTTTGGATTAAAATGATTGATATACCCTGATTGTAGTACAGATTTAGATGAAGTATCATTTGAGTAAATTGGCTATTATCAAAGTATATCAGATCAAAATGATAAAGTAAATCTGTAGTAAAAGAAGCTTAGTCATACAAATCTTCAATTGTTAATTGTGTTCCTAAAGATGGACTAAAAGAAAGGTATAACTACCTTTGCAAAATAGACTATTAAGTCTTTGGAAGCCTGGTAATGATTGTTTAAAATGACAACTTTTTTTGAAAGGATTTAGTAGATGAAATTTGATACATGCGTAAAAGTAAATTTGACTTATTTTTTGAATACTTAATATTTTTGTGTAGAAATTTGACCACCAACCAGTACTCAAATTTGCCTTTGCCATTATTTTTATTTGTTATATAGTAGCTGGATGAATTTATTTGAATTTTGAGCATAATAATAAGGATTTATATTATTATTTTGAATAAATATAACTGCTACAATGCTGGCATGATAGTATATTTTGTGATATAAATAAACTTAACGAAAAACTATTGTAACATCCTTTTTAGCTTTGAATATCCAATACCATAGCTAAAATTATGATTATATACATAACGGTCAATAGAAGAAGCATATATTATAAAAAAATGCAACCATATAGTTTAAATTTTATATGAAAAACCCAATGATCAGAAAGTTAAGAAAAAGTTGCAAGGTATAAAATGAAAATCATGGGCAAATTTAGAAAATATGCATGTTAATACTATTAACCTCTTCATCAATGATCGTTGTTTCTTTATTTGATTCAGTTCCCTCTCCACACTCAGTGCCCCATCGTCTTTTTAAAACATCACATTATATTAGTTTGAAGCCAATTACAAATTTGTTTCTATTTATCTCGCCTTTGATCTTCAAACCAAAGGTATTTTTTCACCATTAGCGATCGATCTATTTATGTACATACTTTTTCTTTTCCTCTTTTATGCCGATTCTTATTCTTTGATGTGATAGTTTTTTTCTTTTTCTTGATATTCTTCAAACTGGTTACAACCCAACTTCTATCACCTAATTTTCTAATGTTAATGGTTTAGTTTATAATTTGGCTTTACATTCAAATTTATGTGTGGATATATTATTTGAAACAATGTTGGAGCGGCAATCTAAGTGATTGTAAAAAGTATGTTGTACCGCTTAAGTTGTTGCAAGAAGAGAAGCCGAGGATTATGGCAGGATCAAATAGTGGTGCATTGTTCAGCTAGGGTTGGGGAAACCGAGCATACTGGAACCACGGAGAATTACACAACTCGGGAGTGAAATAATCTACGTACATGTACCAGTAGTGCTGAAGTTGGGTAGTAGGTCAGGAATCTATAAAAGGCTGATTATATAATAGTACTTTGTTTTCCTGTTTTAGTTCGGCAAACTATTTGATTACATTGGTTTTGTAATGTATTCAAATTTGCATGTACATATGTACTTGCATTAATGTTTACAATTGCATCCTTAATTTTTTTTGCTCATTTCTATGATTTCATGATTTGTAAGTAATTTATTTGATAACTTAATTAATGTCGGTGTTGTTTTGTTTGATTCAATTTTTTATACATGCTTCATTTACAAATACCTCTATTGGTAAATTATTTTCTCAGTATTAATTAACCATTTCAGTTAATAATTTATTCAATTCAGTAAATTTTAGTATGCTATCATTTCAAATGTTTATGTAGTAGTTTTCAAATGAATTGTCGCATTTTGTGAGGAGCCTAGCTTGAATTTGAACTAGCACGCCAAATTAAGCAATCATCAGATTTTGCATGTATGTTCTTCCAAACATTTAACTATTTTGCAGGAAGAATATCAAAAATGACACTCAATGCTGGTATGCGCTAATATGATCAGATAAACGCATCAACTCAATAAAATTTAATATAAGTTCAGTGGAATATTATAAAATATAATTGGCGTGTCATGTTGAAAGACCAATTTACTTTAGTTTACCTAGATGCCCTAATTTTTTTTGTAGTTTTCATTTCCTTTGTTTACTGGTAATTTAAAATTTTACTCCTAAATTGGCTAACTAATATTGCGTCCTTTATGTTTTCGGCATTCAAATTTTAAAAATGACATATCATTAAATCCTTTGAATTTATATATATTTTTAATCTACCAAAGTAGTGGCATGCCACACGTTCATTAATTGCCACTACACATTCTATATATCTAATCGAATTTATTATATAATTATACAAAAATTCAATCTTTTATGTGTTTCTTTTTCCATCTATAACAACAGTGCATTCCTTATCCCATCAACGACCACTTTATTCCTCTTCTCTACTTTATCAATACAAGAATTTTTATATTTTCTTCGACACTTCTCATCTTATGTTTTTTTTTGTTCCATTTCATTTTCTCACAGTTTAGTTTCTTTTGCTTTTCCATTTTCATATGTATGATGCAATTCCAAAACAATTATGTCATGTGTATTAGTTGAAGGGTTTTTTCTAAATAATTTTTAGCCGGTCTTTTTTCTTAAACTCTAACTAGAATGTGATTACATCTCTGGTTATTCGTTTGGTGCTCATCTTGAATTATTTATGATTTTACTCATATTTTGCAGTACTTGAGTTTTTACAGGTTTCTTTCAATGTTGTTAATTATTATGGAAAAATATTCTCAAGGCTTCCAATAAAACACACCATGTTGTGTCCATTGAGCTTGACTTAAAGGTCGTATTTTATTATTATTAATATTTGTATTTTATATACAACTGTAAAATCTATTTAACTAAAGTTGAAAATTTTGGTTTATTTCCAACCTTTGTAGTCAATTTGGTATGACTTTGGTTTTATTTACTTCATTTATCATATTGAACATCATTATGCGTGTGTGTGTGTGTATTTATATATACATGTATGTATACTCTATAGTTTTGAACAATCTATTAGAGGTTAATGGGTGAACATCATTATGCGTGCGTGTGTATATTTATATATACATGAAGTGAAAGAATGCCAGAAAGATTTTCGTATTGTATTTTGGAGAAACAAAAACATTTTTGATCCAGCTATAACAGGAAAATCTGAAAATTTGTTAAATTTTAATTCTAAAATGCGTTCTTCTATCTTTTTTTATTTTAGTATTTTGTACTGTCTTATATGAATTGCACTTATTTTTTATATATAAAATCTTATATTAACCATATTTATTAATCCAAGCTTTAATACAATCTTAAATGGCATTGTTTGAGGTCTTTGAAATGTTTTCAATAAATATGCATTTTTTACTTAATGCATTGTCATCATTACTTTTTTGTGATGTTATTAAGCGGTGATGTAAGTATAAATTATTTTCCTTATAATTTAATGGTTGACTCAAAATAATTGAAAATTTAACTTTGATGATTGATTCTCCTTTATATAAATTTAGTCTAATGAGAAATCTATAGTTCAGTATGCTAATCAATCTTGATCTACATTTAGCTCAATATAACATTGATTTTATAATGAGACTGATTGTTTTTATGTTTCTCAATCGCATATTTCAAAGTGTACTTTAATTACACCTGTGTACTTCCACTCCAAATTATTTGCATATTTTTTGCCAAACTAGAATGTGTTCCAGAAGTTGTAATCACCAAAGTTCGAAGATGCATACTTGAGTCTAATAATATAACAAGAGAGGCCGCTATCGGCTTATATCAAAATGAGCTTTGTAATGCCTATTGGGCTTATTATATGGGCTTGCATCTGTTTTATGCCCAGTATCATATCATTGCTATATATACTATAGCACACGTTATGTATCATCTATCTAAAACAGTTCAGAATACAATTACATCATCTGTTCTCAATAATATTACAATTTACTTTTCTTATATGGTATCGGAGCAGTAAACTGCCAAACGGCATATATTGAAAACACATTTCTCTCGATCAAAGGGGGCTGTGATTTGGGTCTCCTCAGAGTTTATATTCATCATCGGAGAGCCACCCATCTCCGATCATAGAGCTGCGTCTGTTCCTATCAGTGATTGTGCGTGCCAAGCCAGAACTCTCGTTCACAGCGGCTACAACAATCTTTGTTCGTCATCAGAGATTCTTGATCTCATCCTTTGACTTCTTGATACAAGAGTGCTAGTTCTTGAATTCAAAAGAACACAAGAACCACCTCTGCACCGTTACTTACCCACTTTTTCATTGGCTGCTATCACTCTTTCAAGCAAATAGCCTCGCCAAATACCTTTTTCACCATTTATTCATCATGACTGGAAATCAGAATCAATCCAGCAATGATCATTCGACAGCAAATTCTGGAATAGGCAGCGCTGAACCCCCTGCTCCTCCTCTGACTCTCATCAAGCCGAAGAGCCAGGTTATCACTATTCCTCTCGACGAAGAGAACTTTCTGTTATGGAAATTCCAGATTGAGACAGCCTTGAGAGGTTACGACCTCCAAGATTATGTCAACGGAACAAAGTCTGTACCACCTGCAATGACAATCAACAAGGATGGACAAATGATTAGCAACCCAGCGTATACTCACCATAAAAAACAAGACAGTTTACTGTCATCTTGGCTATTATCGTCTATCAACGCAAACTTACTCTCTCAAGTCATAGGGTGCACCACTTCACATGAGATATGGACTACAATATTGCAAATATTCAATTCACAATCAGCAGCAAGAATCATGCATTATAGAAGAGAGTTTCAGAATTCAAGAAAAGGAGATATGTCCATGAGAGAGTACATCTCTAAAGTTAAAACTCTATGCGATAAACTAAAAGCCGTGGGACATCAAATTTCTGATAGTGAACAGATCCTTACGTTAACGAATGGGTTAGATGAAGAATATGAATCTCTTGTTACTTTCATTGCCACACAATCTGTCCTACCAGAATTGCAATCAGTTTATTCGGCTTTGTTGGCACATGAAGGTAGGGTAGAGCAAAGAAAAGCTACCCAAAATGACTTTAGCATAAATTTTGCCTCAAGTGCAAGAAATCCCAACCAATCAAGAAACGTACCTGGTTTTGGTAGAGGTAACAACCAAGGTCAGAGAGGAAATGCAAACCAGAGAGGCAGAGGAAGAGGCAGATCCAGCAATACTCCAAGAATTAAATGTCAAATTTGTGACAAACCCGGACATGCAGCAAACAGGTGTTACTATAGGTTCAACACTGATGTAAACAATTCACAGCAAAGCCAATTCAATCAAAGAAATGCAAATGTGAATCTTGCACAAGCCGGTCAGGTCAGGTCAAATGCAGACACTTCAACTATTGCTGGCAACAATGATGACTCAAATAAAGCAGAAGACATCAACAGCGAGGATTGGTTCCCAGATTCAGGTGCCACCAATCACATCACCAACAATTTGCAGAATTTAAATCTTGGTAACAAGAACTATTCAGGTAAGCAAGTCATTCACACTTGCAATGGTGAAACCATGAATATATCTCACACTGGAACAGGTTTTATTGAAGGTAAAAGAAAACTTTTACTGAATAATCTGCTTAGAGTCCCCAATGTTAAGAAAAACCTAATCAGTGTGTCTCAATTCACTAGTGATAATAAGGTATATTTTGAGTTTCACCCCAATTACTGCCTTGTTAGAGACTCTCTAAGCAAAAACATATTGTTACAGGGTAGACTGGACAATGGATTGTACAGATTCTGCAGCGTGAATCCCAGATTGGAAAATGTTAACAATAGTTGGTGTTGTAATGCTAGTATTCAACTTCCTAATGTCACAAATAATACTGATTCTATTGAAGTTAATCCAATTTCCATTGATAGTGATTTTGACATCTGGCATTGTAAACTAGGACACCCTAGTCATGATATTACTACAAGAATATTGAATGAAAATAAAATTTCTTGTAAATACATACCTGTTTCCAGCATCTGTACACATTGCCAAATAGGCAAAAGCCATAAATTACCTTTCAACAGATCTGCCTCTGTTTATTCGAAACCACTTGAACTGATAACAGCAGACCTATGGGGTCCTGCACCAATTCACTCAAGGCAAGGTCACAGGTATTACTTATCAATTGTAGATGCTTACACTAGATACACTTGGATTTTCTTTCTAAAGGCCAAGTCTGAAACTCACAATACTATGATACAGTTCATTAATTTCAGTGAAAAGCAGTTGAACTGTAGCACAAAAATTGTTCAAACAGATGGAGGCAGTGAGTTTTTCCCTTTAAAAGGCTATTTTAACAGCAAGGGAATAATTCATAGAACTACCTGCCCCTATACATCTGAACAAAACGGCATTGTAGAAAGAAAACACAGGCATATTGTTGATACAGGGCTAACATTATTATCTAAGGCATCCATGCCTATGAAATACTGGAATGAGGCATTTGACACAGCTGTTTATTTGATAAATAAAATGCCAACTAAGGTATTGTAGTTCAAATGTCCTCATGAAATACTACATGGAAAGAAACCTGATTATAGCACACTGAGGACATTTGGATGTATGTGTTTCCTATGCCTCAGACCATACAATACTCATAAACTTTCCCTCAGATCCAGCAAATGTACTTTTATAGGTTATGGCAATAGTCAAAAAGGTTACAAATGCATGGATGAGAAAGGGAAAGTCATAATGTCTAGACATGTTGTCTTTAATGAGTGTGTTTTCCCTTTTGCAGAAAAAGGAACTACACACAAACAAAGTCATGATCAAACAAAATTAATGATGGGGTCAATACCTACACTATCAGAATGGACTGCACACACACATGAAGATAAAGTGCCTGATTTAACTCTAGCTACACCAACTGTGTCTAGTACCAGATCAGGATATAGCTCAGATGATAATGATGATATAACTGATGATAACCAAGCTCAAAGTGACAACAACAATGTGGATAATCATGAAAATACCACAGTATCAGATGACAACAGCAGTGATAGTGAAGCACAGCAACCTCAAACAAGACACCATATGATTACTAGAGCCAAAAGTGGTATTTTCAAACCTAAAATCTACCATGCATCTATCAATGACATCAATTGTGATGTTGAACCAATAAACTATGATCAAGCAATCAACTACAGACAGTGGTGTGATGCTATGGATGAAGAATATGAAGCACTGATCAAGAACAATACTTGGAGTTTAGTCAGTGCACCAAAAGGTAAAAACATTGTGGGATGCAAGTGGACATACAGGTTAAAGAAAGATGCTGATGGAAAAGTTTACAAACACAAGGCAAGACTGGTTGCTAGAGGTTTTTCTCAAAAATATGGTTTTGACTTCAATGAGACCTTTTCGCCAGTTGTTAAACCAACAACCATCAGGATTATCCTATCCATAGCTATCTCAAATGGTTGGAACATTAGACAGCTAGATGTTTGTAATGCATTCCTGAATGGTGACCTTAATGAAGATGTCTACATGCAACAACCAATAGGATATGCTTGCAAAGGCAAAGAAAATTATGTATGCAAACTTCAGAAAGCCATATATGGCCTAAAACAAGCTTCCAGAGCTTGGTACATAAAGCTGAAAAACATCCTCACTAATCTAGGTTACAAAGCCACTGTTTCAGACAATTCACTATATACCAGAATAAACAGTAAAAGCACTACATATATTCTGGTATACGTTGATGATATACTCATAACAGGGAATGACTCAACAGAGGTTAACAAAGTTGTGACTCAACTGGAACAGACATTTGCCATCAAAGACATGGGGGAATTAAGCTATTTCTTAGGCATACAAGTTGAAAGGAAAACAGACACTGAAATTTTCCTTTCACAAAAGAAATATGCAACAGAAATTCTTAAGAGAGCCAACATGGACAATGCTAAATCTATCTCCACACCCATGACAAGCAATTTGAGATTATCCAAATACGATGGTGAAGCAATTGAAAATCACAAACAATACCGTAGCATAGTAGGTGCCCTACAATATTTGACTATAACTAGACCTGAGATCAGTTTCAGCGTCAACAAGGTATGTCAGTTCATGGCTAATCCTCTGAACAAACACTGGACTGCTGTAAAGCGTATTCTAAGGTACATACAAGGAACTACAGAATATGGCATCTCTATAAAAGCAAGCAAGGATATTAATTTAAACGCTTGCAGCGATGCTGACTGGGCTAATGACCCAGATGACCGTCGATCCACTTCAGGTTACTGTTTGTTCATGGGACCGAACCCAATCTCCTGGTGCACGAAGAAGCAAGCTACAATTTCACGATCCAGCACTGAAGCCGAGTATAGAGCCATAGCCTCGACCGCGGCAGAGATAATTTGGGTAGAAGCCCTAATTGACGAATTAGGGTTAAAGTTTGCCAAGAGACCAACCCTCTGGTGTGATAACAGAAGCACAGTCTCTCTCTCGATTAATCCCATACAGCATTCGAGGACGAAGCACATGGAAATAGACCTCCATTTTGTCAGAGAGAAGACTGAAGCTGGAAAATTAGTGGTCAAACACATCCCCGCCTTTCATCAGAAGGCTGATGTATTAACCAAAGCATTGTCGAAGCAAAATTTTGAGAGATTAAGACAAGAGCTCAAGGTTTTCAATGGTGGCGGCGCAAAGAGACTGCAGAAGAAACCCTAGCACATTTTGAGGCGGGGTAATAATATAACAAGAGAGGCCGCTATCGGCTTATATCAAAATGAGCTTTGTAATGCCTATTGGGCTTATTATATGGGCTTGCATATGTTTTATGCCCAGTATCATATCATTGCTATATATACTATAGCACACGTTATGTATCATCTATCTAAAACAGTTCAGAATACAATTACATCATCTGTTCTCAATAATATTACAATTTACTTTTCTTATAGAGTCAAATTTTTTGAAAAGATAATATAGTAAGAATGACGAAGAATGTGGTGCATATATGTATATTTATATAATTTATTGCATGATCTGCAAACTCACTATGTACTAGTTGTAAAAGTTAGAAGGTCAAGTCGTGAAGAAGTTAATTCTCATCTATGTTTACGATTTCGAAAATATTGCCAAAATTATATTTAATTTAGTTAAAAATGAATGAATACGCCTGTTAATGGTCATTAATTCATTTAATTGGCTTTAAAGAGAATTAGTCTATAATTAATTCTTTAGTTTAGAAGTTGAAATAAAATCTAAGAGAAACAAACTTCACTCCTTCACTTCATTGTTTAGTCTGCAGGTTGCAATTAGTTTCCTATTCTGAAAAAGCTTTGGAGAAGAGCAAAAGGTCATTGTAGTGTTGTACATTTAATCTCTATCTAATCGTATGCATTGATTTTTTGATTATATGTTATGTTATATTCTAAGTATCAATACTGATGTTTATTGTGTTTGTCATTTGATTTTAATCATATAGAGATGTAGTGTAAAAATTTGTTATGCATGACCTACTTCCCATTTTATTTTTAGAAGTATGCTTATGCAGATATGTTATGCTTTTCAAGTTCATTACTATATGAATATGTTATTCAATTATAGAATATATTTATATTAGATTATTATAAGTTGTTTTGATGTCCATATTGGCTATCGTGTGTGAGAACTAATAGTTATTTATTTGAACAGAGTTTGTGTCATATTTATGTGATTTGTACAACAAACTTTGTATAATTTTCCATAGGTCAAGAACATGATAGATGTAAAAAAACCATGATCCATCTACACGAATTAACTACCCCATGAAATTTCATTTTAAACATGATGCGATAGTGATGGATGAACATCAAGCTTTTTTAGCTATAAGGTCCAAATACAAATCATCCATGTTACATAAGCAATTTTGCGGCTTCGGCTTCTTAGGCCTGCTTCTTTTTTTAAACATGTATTATTTTATTGCTCCTACAACCTATCAAACACTTCTTCAACTTGCATGCTACAACAAACCATTACTAGATGTGTTCCAAAGCAAGTTTTTTAACATGGATAAATAATTTTGTTGTAATGGCAATAGACACAACACTGAATAATGATTGTGGTTGCATGGTTCTAAATGTGCACCATTGAGGCGACAACTGACCTTTCAAACAATATAACATTTTTTACTGAAGTTCTTAAGTCGTACCAATGTATGAGATCAAATTCTATTTTAATAAATTAAAAATAAAATTAATCAATCCATATGATCTCTAATTTAGCCAAACCCGTGTGCGAAGCATGGGTACGCACTTGTTATTTATTTAATTACTTAGTTATTTGCTATGACTTAAAATTTGAGTTGTTACATTCTCCCCTCCTTAAAGGGTTTCGTTCCCGAAATCTCTATGAACAAAAGAATATGATTAGTATTTTTAACCAAATATTACAACCATCTACTCGATCGCCATCCATTAGCATCCATTATTCTTAAGTTTCCTAATCCAATTTATGTAATTATGCAGTTAGCATTCCTAATTAATGCAAAAGATCAGGTGATCTAATGATTTTGTTGACCTCTTTTTTATGCAAATATGCTCGTGCAACATATCCAAATGAATGCAAATTTCCTATTTATAACTGATAGTTCATCATGCTTGCTAAAATCATCATTCATATGTGATACTCATATGTTGTCATCCAATTTTACAATCATGGAATTTAGACGAAATTACTCAAACATCCATATACAATATGCTTGTTGCTTATCTAGCTAATCTTTAATAGTGCCTGTTATGTGTTATGTGTCCACCGCATCCGCTAACAAACTGTAACAACCGAAATTCCGATAGACCGATTTTTTTTTTCAAAATTCTAATCTATCGAAACTCGTGTTGGTTTTTTCTGGTATCCTGCAGAAAAGACAGAGACATAAAATATGTCAGAGCTTAGAAAATATCTCATAGCGAAATGGATAGAATATAATATAATCAAAGTATAGCCTTACCGTATTAATCATACTGCCTAACCAGTATCCAAAGCTATTATGTCTCTGCCACAAATTTAACATGCGAGTATGTTATGAGGAGGGAGTCAGAACACAAGTCCTGGTGACTGTATTTAAACTATACACTTTGGATAATCCTTCATATACCGTTCAATCATATTTTCTTATTTATTAGGTTACTTGGGTTAACACCACTCAAGGTTTACACACACGTCGTACCCATTTACTTTCCAGTGGTTTAACCTAATACAGTATATATGTGGCTACCCCCAATATTGAGGTACATCCCATGGTACCCCACTCGCACGGTCCCCACCGTAATACCACAGAAATGAACGCAGTTCCTTATCGTACGCCGGAGTGATGTACGGATCTCTATATAATAATGTTACGTTCCGCATATATCTGTCATTACTATGCTACGTAAATGTATGGACTGCCACATACGATCGAATCAAATTCCATACCAGAGTAATGCCCTCAAGTCTACGATACACCACCTAGAGCAAACATGCATGAATCTAGACTTTCTCATGTACGTATTGTCAATCGTATTCGATGCCTTAACCGCACATAATGTGCACCGACTTCCGCGGTAGGGCTATACATGTAACACGGAACTCGGTCGGGAGCTTTTCCATACCTGTACGGGCTTGCCTTTAAGAGCCTCAAATATACAGATATCCTTCGGGTCTGTTTTTCATGGTGGTTATGGCCCCACCTCGGCTCCTCCCTCAACTAGTAAAGACTACAAGAGCTAAGCGACTTTCCCCTAACAAACAATCTAAACATCCAGTTGATGTCTCCCCTCATCCACCGTACCTCGATAGTGAAAGGTGAATGGTCTATCTGGTTTAGCTCTAGTCTTTTCGCATCCCACTGGCTGCTGATGACGGGTACCCGACGATCTACTATCTTTGTTGGTCCTGACCTCACCTCCCATTGAGGCGATCGTCGAATCACCCTAGCGTCACCACGTCACAACATTCAGACTGCAAAGCTACTTTTGTAGTCAAGGCCCACCCACCTGGTAGTAACGCGCAGGATTAACCTCTGCGAGCACAGCCTAAACATCTACCACCGCGTAGAGGACTACCAGAAGCACCTTACGTATCTCAAGAAGCCGCGTGCTTCCCCTTCCAGTCCTTCGGAGCAGACAAAATAATCATATGAACGTGTGCTCCTCTCGTGCCTCATGACACCACGATGATCTACCCCATTGGGTTATTCAGCCTCAAACGTTCAGACTGGTCCAAGCGCCTCATTTTAATATGTTATTAGACCCTATGTCTAAACATTCTTTTATGTGCTTGCTTTACCTCATCAAGTTTCCATTTAACTTGGTTATTCTCATTCACATTGACTCTTATTCAAGTTACTAAGTTCTTCTTGCTTATTAATTTCAGTCATATAACTTAACCCATTTAAGTTTATTAATAAGCCCACAACATGTTATTCTCTAGAGTGTGATCCAAGGTCTGTAATCCACAATCCCTTTATATTCTTGTTGATTTCAAAGTTGCAATAACATGTTCTACTTAATATGTAATTAAGTATATCTCAATTCGCATGTTTTCTATTTAACATGTCAGTCATTAGTTATGATTAAATATAACTTATTTCATTTCATAAGTTTGGCTCATTCTTTCTTATTTAATCATAATTCCATCTTTATGTTGTCGCTACAACTTATCGTTGTTTACTTATTAACTTAGTTCTCTTAACTAAGGTTTACTAATAAGTCTCCTTTCCATTTATTATAACCTATGTTATAATTTCCACTTATCCCTAGGACAAGCCTTAACATGTTATCCTTATCAGCAGATTTCATATTTCCAAGTTTACAGATTGCTTAATTTTAATTAAGTACGACTTCTTGCAATTCATAAATTTTCCCCCTTTTCTCTACTTATTACAAATAACTGGTTTCAGGTTTTCCCATTTACTGATTACTTAATTTACAATTATGTGCCACTTATCTCATTTCACCAGTTATCTCATTTCCTTACTAGTTTATTAGAACCTAAGTTATAATCTTCACTTGTCCCTATGACAAGTCTACCTATTATACAACATTCTCATTAATGTAATTTATTTATAGTAGGTTATTATCATTCCCCATTTATTCCAATCCTTTTAATGTTGTATCTTTCATTCAATTCCATTTATTTCCATTAATTCCAATTAATGTTGTTTATCTGTCCTGCTATTTACATATATTTATATATATGTATATATTTATGCACTAGACCTCTCACGTTAAGCCTACACTTGTGGACGCTAGATTTGCCGGGCGGTTCCAAGCAGATTTCTACCACAAGTTGACTTAACCTCGTGTCGTAGCACCATTACATGCTTTAATTATGCACTTAGACCCCTCACATTAGATTTACCACTTGTGGATGCTTGATATGTCGGGCGGTTCCGGACAGACTTCTACCACAAGTGTAATCTAACCTCGTGTCTAAACACAGTTACAGTTTCCTATTCACTGTAAATTTTATATAATTTAAGCGTTTCCATTCTTTCAAGTCTATATTTTACATGTCATCATATTAACCCATTTTATGTTGCATGTTCTTTTTAACATACAATAAATTCTATTCTAACATGTAATTGTTCAAGTCAAACAAACTAACATGTAATGTTCTCAATTTCTATCGTTAACGGTCCAGGTACATAAATGTCACAAATTAACAAGGAATTGAAACAACAGTAATCGCTACACATATTTTAACAAGTTTATATTTCAACATATGAGTTTTCCAACATATTAATATCTTAGCATATTAATATTCTACCATGTCATATTCGTCACTTTAATCTTTTTAGCATATGTTTAAACATTTCAACATATCGTATTTCAACATGTCATATATAACGGGGAATGTCAAACGATAATATATCATTATAAAAAATGATATAACTTGAATCCACTCACCTCATTTGATTTCCAAATCCTGGACCTGATCCAGATCTAGTCTTCTATGGTTTTCCCTAATTGGATTCAAAACCTAACAACCATGGATTCATAACTTTTACTAAAAGAAAAAGGGAAGAAAGTGGAAGAATGTGGAAGAAAATTGAATAGACCAGATCTAGAAAATTACCTCACTTCGCATATGATTCGGAACATCTTTTAATTAACGTCAATTTTGTTCCTTTAGATCTTGATTTACAATTTTTCATAAACTAATTATCTTAATTTTCTAAAGAGATTTGAGGAGGAAGAAGAATGGCAGAGCTTCTGCGTTGTCTCAGAAATATGAGATTTAGTTAGGCTCTACTAGCCTATTTATAGGCGTTCAAGATCTTATCGTACACGCAGCACTGAGGCAGCATTGAACTTGGTTAAGAAAACAGTCTAGGTAGGCCAATGAACCTGACTGATTTAGGGTGGGTCGACCTCGGGGTCAACCCCCCATGCCTGGGTCGACCCCGGCTATAACTTTTTCTTTTCTTTTTCTACATATGGTCTTCAGTTTTGAATTGATTTGAATATGTTCATATATAAGGTCCTTATTTGTATACAAAACTTGTAATGACCATTCTACGCGTATATATATACGCACAACTTTCGTTTCGTTTTAAAAATTCAAACGGTATTGCACCGTTATTTGATTCTTGTCATATTTCTATGATTTCAGCCTTATCTTGAATTTTATCTCTTGTATATATATATTCCTACACATATATACGTATATATTCTCATATACATATAGACATATTTTCTTTACTTCCTTATGTGTATAATTTTTCCTTATATGTGTGTTTGTACATATTTTTCATCATGAACATGTGTTATTTTAACCAATTTCTTAAAACAAAAATATGATGGTGGCGGGGATCGCACTCTGCACCTCTTATATGCAAGCCACATGCTCTAACCAACTGGACTACTAAGGCTATTGTTAACAAGGCCTAGAACAATGGTAATTATTGTTCTCTTCTTACTTTTCTTTTTCATATTTGTTACAATATTTTAATTAAACCATTGCATGAATCTTTTTCTTTTATTCCTCTTTTATTATTAATGCATAATCAGTGCATGCAACATGTTTACACCACATGCAACCAATCCTTTCTTTCTTTTAATGCATGCATTACATTTTTATTTGCATTAATATTTATTTTATTCTTCATATATACATTTATGTCAATGCATATATACACACATATGCATTATTTAATTATTTAATTGCTATGAAATGCGGGGTGTTACACAAATACTTCCAACCACTTGCGTACATAATACGTAACATGTTTGCAATCCCACCTATCATCTATAAGTTATATCCTACGTCTTACTAAGGATACGAAAGAACCAATTCAAATGGAATGATAAAGACAAAATGATTCAAAGTTTACCAATAATAAAAAAGGGATATGAGATACACATTCGCTCTTCCGCCTCCCATGTAGCTTCATCTGCATTGTCTCCCCACTGAACTTTGATGAGCTTTACTTCTTTATACTTGAGATTCTTTACTTCATGGCCTATAATCCATGTAGGCATGCAACTAACAGAGGCCTCTCTCAACCTCTACATCCTCGAGTAGAATAGGTAGGGTAGTCTAACTTCGTACACCATCTTTCTAACTTTGGCAACAATGGGAAATGATCCTACAAATCCAATGTGAGCTTCTTTATTGAACCAAACCTCACCACATTCTTAAGTGGAGACATCTTCACAATAACCAAATATCCAACTACAAATTCCAAATTTGTCCTCCTCCTATTGGCATAAGGATTTTTCCAGTCTTGGGTTGTCTTCATCCTTTTCCTTAACAAACCATTCTTCTCTGAGGTCTCTCTCACCATGTTCAGACCAAATAGAAATCTATCAGTTATCTCCCACCAAACCGAAGGTGATCTGCAAGATCGTTCATAAAGTGCCTCAAAAGGAGCCATCCCTATACTCGTCTGGTTATTATATACGAATTTTACCAAGGTTAGGTCCTCCTCCCATGTCCCTCTAAAGACTAGGATACATAGCCTTAATAAATACTCGAGAATCCTATTCACCCTCTTAGTCTGTCCATTAATCTGAGGGTGATAAGCTGTACTTAACCTAAGATGAGTTCCTAGTGCCTCTTTCCAAACTCCTCCAAAACTCACTAGTGAAAATAGGGTCCCTATTGCTTACAATGTTGGTAGGAATATCGTGGAATCGAACGATCTCTCTGATGTACACTGAAGCTAACCACTATGCTTTCCTTTTGCTCTTGATTTCAATGTAGTGGGCGCTCTTCATCATTCTATCCACCACTATTTCCCTTCCAAGATCTATGCAAACCATCGATGAAGTCTATAGATACACTCTCTCACTTCCATAGTAGCACATCTAATGGGTGGAGCAGTCCTATAGGTTTCAATTGCTTAGTCTTTACTCTTTGACAAACAATGCATTTGGCCACATTTTCAGCTACTTCCTTCTTCATACCAGTTTAATAGAATACTCTCATTATGTCCTTATACATTTTATCACTTCTCGGATGGATTGTAATCTAAGAGTGATGTGCCGCCGCTAGTACCGAACTCATCAAATCACCAATAAAAGGGATACAACGTCTACCATCCCTCCTGAGACATCCTCCATAATATATGGGTAATTTTTGAGATGCTTGGAGGCTTCTCCTCGGTCCATCCTCTCAAACATATCCATTAGCTCATGGTCTTCTCACTGCCTCGAGCCAATACGATCTACGAGGGTAGGCAAAATATCAAGCAATGCTAACAATCCAAGGGCAAAGTCTATAAAAGGCCCACAAACATTAGGCTAAGGTCAGCCCTCTACCTACTAAGCACGTTAGCAACTACATTACCTTTTCGAGGGGTATAAGAAATCTTAATATCATATGATGCAAGGAACTCCATCCAATGCTACTGTATGAGATTCAAATCTTTTTGAGAGAATACGTAATTTAGTGATTTATGGTCTGTGTAGAACTCGTACCTCTTTCCTAACAAATATTGCCTCCAATGCTTAGAGCAAAAACTATAGCAGCCAACTCTAGGTCATGAGTAGGGTAGTTCCTCTTGTGGGTCTTCAACTGCCTTCTCCCATAGCACACTACCCTGCCCTCCTACATCAAAACTGCCCTAAGGCATGTACCACAACGTTAGTGTAATGACCCGGATATTTGACGGTGTAATAATTAACTTATTTAATTATTTAAATAACGAATATATTATTTAATCGTCGACGTTAGAACGTATAATTATATTATAATTAAAATAGAGCTCGAAATGGCGCTGCAATTCGTAATTTGGCGATTCGAACTTCAACTGAATGTACAGGATTCGTTTTAAGCCGGATTTCTGTGAAACAAGAAACGTGTGGAGCTGGTGGAGTATATCTTTCTAGTGAAAGAGAAAAATCGGGATTTCGTCGTGTAGATTTTGAGATATGTCCAAATCAAATTTTAAAATAGTCGCTATAGAATCGTTTATCGACCGTAACGGTTTATTTGATATAACTAGATATCAGTTGTGAATTTAGACATGGTTCTTTTGAGACATAGTGATATTTTAATTTTTAGAATTTTATAGTAATTTTTAATTAATTAAATAAGCAACTTTTTATTTGAAGTGTTTTGCACCCTGTAATCAATATTTTTGGGTTTCACAATATGAGTTGAACTACCGGTATTATTATATTTTTGGAATCACGACACAGTACTGGACTCAATGATATTTTTATATCAGTCCATAGACAAACGGAGTTTGACGAAAAAGGGTGATTAGCGCATGAAAATAGTCGTGATAGTTTGAGTGACAAATCGCTTTGTGTTATAAATTGTAGAGTTGTGTAGTCATCCACGTATAGTCTTCTAAGCCTTCACCGAATGAATGGTCACTTAATGACCAAGTATTTTGTTTTCTTAACTGCTAAAAATATCTCCACAAAATATCCTAACAAATTCCCTTATAAATACCCCCACTAACCTCTAAACCTAATTTCAACTTTTCATTTGGTCAGCCACTTTTCCGCCGTCACTCCTTATCTCTTCATAGGAAAATCACCTTCATAAAATCAAAAGAAATCCAATTAAAATCCCTAAATTCAAGTAATAAATATATACAAGATCACTGCAGATTGTTCTTCGATCTCGTGCCCTTTCTGTCGTGTTCGGCCCTATTTTTGGCGACGTTCGTTTTGTCTGTTGAAGCTAGGGTTGGGATCAAAGGACGATTCAAACAGCGATTCGAGTTTGCTGGGGTTTAGCCGAGTTTGTGGTGGAGTACGGCTTCGTTGGGGAGTTCGAAGATTTGCAGAAAGGTGTTGGGAAGGAGTCGGAAGTTGTAGGTATTTTCGAACTCAGCTATGTGGAGTTGGACGTGTGCGAGGGATGACCGGAGTTGGAGTGGTCTGGGAAGCTTTCGAACAGGGGAAAGAAGGGGACTACGGGGTAGTGAAGTTTACTGTAATAGTGGTGAGTGGGTTGGCATGTTGAAGATGATATGGTTATGTCTTCAAGTGGACTTTATTATCCACACGATGGTCTGTAGCTTGGGTTATTCAGTTGTTGGCTTAGGGTGGACTTGTAGAAGTGGGTCGGTGAACTGTTGAGGTGAACTGAGTGAATCAGCAAGGTGTGGTGGTTTGTCTTGTAAAGTTTCAGGAAGATGGTGGCACGAATGTGTGAACTGTAGTTGAGAGGTGACTGGTATGCAAAAGGGGATCCTATAGGTGAATTGCAGTGTGTTGATAGTTTTGAATGATGCAGGGGGGTTGTATATAGGTTGTCAATGGAGATGATGCAGACTGTCGGATTTGTGAAGTGGTCAGTTTGTTATATGTTTGGTTTCAAGGGAGCAGGTTTGTGTTACTGGAGAAAAAGAAGAGCAGCAGGTTAATTCGGTGTGATGAAATCATGGATTGCGTTGGAGGAACAAAATGAGCAGAGACTAAAATGGCTACAGACGTGATTAAGAAAAGGTTAATTACTTTAAAAATAAGATGGATCAGTAAAGTATCTTATATTAATTCTAGTTTAAAACCCCGTGAAGCTTATATATAATTCAAATATGATATGTGGGATCATATGAGGGTAATAGGAGGAATGAAGGAGGCGCAAACTTGTGGTTGTAGCAGGTTACTGATTCCTTTGGGAAGAAGGAATTTGAGGAGAAGGGGATGTTGGAGCAGGTCAGTGGGAATGTAAATGGGCCGAAACTGATGAGAGAATCTTGCAAATTCAGATCCGATAGGATCAGATGAACAGGCACGACAACATGGAACTAGTTGGACTGATTGGAGCTCATTACAATGTATGTCGAACTAGATTGTAGGATCAGAATCAACTACCGTAATCGGTATTTAACGATTTCGGACAATGTGAGTAAAACTCACTAACTCTCCTCAATTTATATTTTAATATAAATTGTACTTTATTTATTGACTGCTGTATATTGATTGTTAAACTGGACTGTTAAATAGATTTGATTGAAAACGTAGTTATAGTTAATCTATGTACTGTTAATCAAATATGGTTCTGTACAGCAGGATATTTCATTTCAAAATGAAATATGATATATATTATACTGTGTAACATCTGTGGATGCAGGGAGACAGGTTGGAGGAATCCGACTGGGTTCCTCAACAATTATTTCACTGTTTTCATATATTGTGATATATGTGTGATTTATATTCTGTTATTGATTAGGGATGTTAGAATGATATTAATCATTGTTGTTTGATATTTTGAATATCATAAGAAACTCTGAGTTGTGAAATGGAATATTTCAATGTATATTGAAATAAAGGAAATTATTTATAAATCGAACACGGTTTTATAAAAGGAAGTATTTATAAAACAAATAGAGTTTTATAAAAGGGATATTTATTTGGAAAATAAATAGAATTGAAAAGGGAAATATTTATTTAGAAAATAAATAGAAATAAGAAATATTTATTTAGAAGATAATAAATCGTTGTAAATAAGGAATATTTGTAACGGTAAATAGAAGTTGTAAATAGGAAATATTTGTAACGGTAAATAGAAGTTGTAAATAGGAAATATTTGTAACGGTAAGTAAACGTTAAAAAAGGAAATAGTTGTAACGGAAAATAAACGTTATAAAAAGGGAATTGATGAGATATAAAAGAGAAAATCGAAATAGAGTAATTGAATATTAGTCATTCAATTAGAAATAACCTGATTTGAGTTAGTCTAATATTAGCTAATCGAATTTAGCAACCGAATGCAAGTTAATCAAAAGGAGTTTATCGAATTTAGTTATTTGATAGAGTTAAATCAATAGAGTTAATCGACTTATAGTATTCGAATAAGAGTAAATCAAATAGAGTTAAACAATATTAGAAACTGACTAGAGATTGGTGAGTTGAATATTTTTCTGAGTGTTGATCTGATGTTGGTTTCGGCCTTCGGGGTTTATACTTAGAGAATTGTTCTCTTACTAGTTTACAGTTAGGGACTAATAGTTGTGGAATGATAATGATGCGTAAATGAGGATTGGAAATGTTTTCCAATGTTGAAAATGTATATTTTCTAGTTTTAGAAAATGAGGAAATATGAATATATATATATATATATATATATATATGATTGATGATTGGATCAATAATTCCATTTGGAATTAAGATCGTTGTTTGTACACCGACATGTTTTCATTTGATAGTTAAATCACAGACTATCAAGTTTTGACCATTTTACGTTGTTAATATGGAGAGACCGGTTGGATTATTATCCAAAGAACCACTCCGTATTGACATAAGCGTTGTGATCAAATACGATGAAGATAATTGAAGACGGTGTGAAGCAAGGGTTGTCCTGTTTACAGAATAGTGCCTTCGGTTTCGTTCAATCCCAGAACGAACGTATATGGACGAATGTCTGACAGAATATTTCCAATGATCGAATGAGTTGGACTGTACAAATATATATGGTGGCCAACGGATTTATTCCCTTCGCATAATATCCAGAATCTATTTGTACAGATCCAACTAATGATTAACGGATCTGATAATGTGGCATTTAAAGTAATCGTGCTATCAATGAAAGATAGATAAACGTAGTTTCTAGCCTCACATCCGGTAAATGACAGAAATCGGGCAGGCAGCATGGCTAAGTCGGTCGCACCGAAGTAGGGTGTATAATCACCTATCTAGAGAATATTCATTTGCTTCTTTAATCTATCAATGTTGTCCCATATATATACGGGAAACGGTTGCTGATCCCAGCCGTTGGTGATGTACATTCGATACACTCAAGCGAAATGAGTGGTCGGTCATGTGTGGCTGAGTTGCAAGATGTTCTTGTTGAACTCCAGTGTATCGTTCCTAGAGTACACTGATCGGAAGGTGGTTCCATACCTTGTCATAGTTGGAAATCCATTACCCAATACGTGCTTACGGTTTTGATTGTATACTATATTTGTAGAACGTGAGATGAAAGCGTTTCTGCTAGATGATTATTATAGTGTAGTTGATAGACATTATTATATTATCAAAAGGTTTTGATATAAAGATATTTTGGATTCTCATAAGGGAAAAACCCGTTCCGTTATACGGCGTGGTCTTATGAGATATCGTTGACTTGTTCGAACTGTTTAAAACTGTTTTACTCACACCAGTCCCATGACTGACCCGGAGTTTACTTTGTTGTTTTCCCTAAACTCTTGGGTGCCTAAATTTGTACGGGCAGTCAAGTAGTCGGGATTTGCAGATACATTGAAGAGCTGGAGCAGGAGGCTTCAGGATTCTATAGCTATATTTATTTCCGCTGTTGTTGTAAGTGTTGTACTCTGATAAGTGCTATTGTATATATAACTGTTTGTATTTCAAAAGTATGTTATATTTTATTCGTTCCGCTGTGAGATTCGTGTTACTCTGATGATGATGATCTTCTTCTTCTTCTATTCTAATAGTTCTACCTTATCTATTCTCACCCTCTATCTTCTTTCTATTAGTTTCTTGAATTTTCAGTGCAATTTGGGGTTGGACTTGTGTTATTTAGTCAGCTCAAATTGGACCGGATTTTCGGGTCACTACAGTTGGTATCAGAGCTTAAGGTTAAGTTATACCTTGGCTCTGTGGCGTGACTCAATAGAGATAGGGTTAGTAATACCCTAGATTGAGTTGAGTGTATATATACGAGTGAACGTATTTGTTAATTGATATAAATTTTTTTTTTTATATTGTGGAGCTTTATTGGTTGAGTGGCTTATGAATTCTGGTCGATAGTGGGGCACCACAATATCGATAGGGGTTTCTAAACACTCGAATACGATGAACCAACATGATATGTTTTGGAATTTACATAGTATAATTGGTTGTATTGGTTGTTATTATAATCGAATGAGATTATAAAAAGGCGAAATGGTTATAGATAACTAATCAGAATTCACATAAGTAAAGTATATGAAATAAGATGAATTAAATCTGAATTTAAATCAGAATTAGGAATTAAAATGAGGAAATTTTAAGTTCCTGGGTGATTTTGAAAATGTTTTCAAATTGAAAGTGTTATAGTATTGAACTCACTTCGATAAAATGGGAAATAACCCTGATGAGTGTGGCCACATCATCAGTGTTCATTTTCGAGTTCTAAGTGACAGATTACTACCAAGAGTTTTGTTTTTGAATTGTTTTGAGAAAACAAGTGGTTTAGAAATCCAAATGTTTTGAATTGGTATTATGATTTCAAATTGATTTGAAATAAACCCAGGCATTTGAAATTTGAATTTAACTTATGAGTTAAACAGATGAACTAGTAAATGTGAATAAACAAATTAGAAATTTAACTTGAACTAAGTTGATTTAAAACTGAATTTGATTAGTGAATAATCTGAAAAGGTATTGGAATTGGTGAGTTAAAATTTTGAAAATCGAGAATGGAACTCGAGTTAAGAATGAGTTGTGATTGGAGGATATAAACTGTTTGGAGTTGATTTGTATGGCATGGTATATGCAGAGTTGGTAACAAATGGAAGGGATATAATGATATGCCCGACAAAAAGGTACCAGTTTATATTATATTTTGGGTATGAGGTTTTGATGAGCCGAATTGGCAAGCCGCTTGGCTGTTTGATTTTTTTTGGGTTGGAGAAGGCCTAGAGAGGCGAGTTGTGGTTTTACCGATAGGGCTGTACAAAGGAGGTTATGGCGAAATTTTCTGAAAATTTAAAGTGTTAGAGAATTTTCAAAAATTTTGAAAATTTAGGTTAGTCGGAATGAATTAATATTTTAGTCGATATAAATTGGTTCAGTTGAAACTGAAGTTAAGGGGTAAACCGATAAATATTTACCCAGTAAATAGGGTCGTCCTCTACCCTAGCAATTTCGAGGACGAAATTATTTTAAGTGGGGAAGAATGTAATGACCCGGATATTTGACGGTGTAATAATTAACTTATTTAATTATTTAAATAACGAATATATTATTTAATCGTCAACGTTAGAACGTATAATTATATTATAATTAAAATAGAGCTCGAAATGGCGCTGCAATTCGTAATTTGGCGATTAGAACTTCAACTGAATGTACAGGATTCGTTTTAAGCCGGATTTCTATGAAACAAGAAACGTGTGGAGCTAATGGAGTATATCTTTCTAGTGAAAGAGAAAAATCGGGATTTCGTCATGTAGATTTTGAGATATGTCCAAATCAAAATTTAAAATAGTCGCTATAGAATCGTTTATCGACCGTAACGGTTTATTTGATATAACTAGATATCGGTTGTGAATTTAGACATGGTTCTTTTGAGACATAGTGATATTTTAATTTTTAGAATTTTATAGTAATTTTTAATTAATTAAATAAGCAACTTTTTATTTGAAGTGTTTTGCACCCTGTAATCAATATTTTTGGGTTTCACAATATGAGTTGAACTACCGGTATTATTATATTTTTGGAATCACGACACAGTACTAGACTCAATGATATTTTTATATCAGTCCGTAGACAAACGGAGTTTGACGAAAAAGGGTGATTAGCGCATGAAAATAATCGTGATAGTTTGAGTGACAAATCGCTTTGTGTTATAAATTGTAGAGTTGTGTAGTCATCCACGTATAGTCTTCTAAGCCTTCACCGAATGAATGGTCACTTAATGACCAAGTATTTTGTTTTCTTAACTGCTAAAAATATCTCCACAAAATATCCTAACAAATTCCCTTATAAATACCCCCACTAACCTCTAAACCTAATTTCAACTTTTCATTTGGTCAGCCACTTTTCCGCCGTCACTCCTTATCTCTTCATAGGAAAATCACCTTCATAAAATCAAAAGAAATCCAATTAAAATCCCTAAATTCAAGTAATAAATATATACAAGATCACTGCAGATTGTTCTTCGATCTCGTGCCCTTTCTGTCGTGTTCGACCATATTTTGGGCGACGTTCGTTTTGTCTGTTGAAGCTAGGGTTGGGATCAAAGGACGATTCAAACAGCGATTCGAGTTTGCTGGGGTTTAGCCGAGTTTGTGGTGGAGTACGGCTTCGTTGGGGAGTTCGAAGATTTGCAGAAAGGTGTTGGGAAGGAGTCGGAAGTTGTAGGTATTTTCGAACTCAGCTATGTGGAGTTGGACGTGTGCGAGGGATGACCGGAGTTGGAGTGGTCTGGGAAGCTTTCGAACAGGGGAAAGAAGGGGACTACGGGGTAGTGAAGTTTACTGTAATAGTGGTGAGTGGGTTGGCATGTTGAAGATGATATGGTTATGTCTTCAAGTGGACTTTATTATCCACACGATGGTCTGTAGCTTGGGTTATTCAGTTGTTGGCTTAGGGTGGACTTGTAGAAGTGGGTCGGTGAACTGTTGAGGTGAACTGAGTGAATCAGCAAGGTGTGGTGGTTTGTCTTGTAAAGTTTCAGGAAGATGGTGGCACGAATGTGTGAACTGTAGTTGAGAGGTGACTGGTATGCAAAAGGGGATCCTATAGGTGAATTGCAGTGTGTTGATAGTTTTGAATGATGCAGGGGGGTTGTATATAGGTTGTCAATGGAGATGATGCAGACTGTCGGATTTGTGAAGTGGTCAGTTTGTTATATGTTTGGTTTCAAGGGAGCAGGTTTGTGTTACTGGAGAAAAAGAAGAGCAGCAGGTTAATTCGGTGTGATGAAATCATGGATTGCGTTGGAGGAACAAAATGAGCAGAGACTAAAATGGCTACAGACGTGATTAAGAAAAGGTTAATTACTTTAAAAATAAGATGGATCAGTAAAGTATCTTATATTAATTCTAGTTTAAAACCCCGTGAAGCTTATATATAATTCAAATATGATATGTGGGATCATATGAGGGTAATAGGAGGAATGAAGGAGGCGCAAACTTGTGGTTGTAGCAGGTTACTGATTCCTTTGGGAAGAAGGAATTTGAGGAGAAGGGGATGTTGGAGCGGGTCAGTGGGAATGTAAATGGGCCGAAACTGATGAGAGAATCTTGCAAATTCAGATCCGATAGGATCAGATGAACAGGCACGACAACATGGAACTAGTTGGACTGATTGGAGCTCATTACAATGTATGTCGAACTAGATTGTTGGATCAGAATCAACTACCGTAATCGGTATTTAACGATTTCGGACAATGTGAGTAAAACTCACTAACTCTCCTCAATTTATATTTTAATATAAATTGTACTTTATTTATTGACTGCTGTATATTGATTGTTAAACTGGACTGTTAAATAGATTTGATTGAAAACGTAGTTATAGTTAATCTATGTACTGTTAATCAAATATGGTTCTGTATAGCAGGATATTTCATTTCAAAATGAAATATGATATATATTATACTGTGTAACATCTGTGGATGCAGGGAGACAGGTTGGAGGAATCCGACTGGGTTCCTCAACAATTATTTCACTGTTTTCATATATTGTGATATATGTGTGATTTATATTCTGTTATTGATTAGGGATGTTAGAATGATATTAATCATTGTTGTTTGATATTTTGAATATCATAAGAAACTCTGAGTTGTGAAATGGAATATTTCAATGTATATTGAAATAAAGGAAATTATTTATAAATCGAACACGGTTTTATAAAAGGAAGTATTTATAAAACAAATAGAGTTTTATAAAAGGGATATTTATTTAGAAAATAAATAGAATTGAAAAGGGAAATATTTATTTAGAAAATAAATAGAAATAAGAAATATTTATTTAGAAGATAATAAATCGTTGTAAATAAGGAATATTTGTAACGGTAAATAGAAGTTGTAAATAGGAAATATTTGTAACGGTAAATAGAAGTTGTAAATAGGAAATATTTGTAACGGTAAGTAAACGTTAAAAAAGGAAATAGTTGTAACGGAAAATAAACATTATAAAAAGGGAATTGATGAGATATAAAAGAGAAAATCGAAATAGAGTAATTGAATATTAGTCATTCAATTAGAAATAACCTGATTTGAGTTAGTCTAATATTAGCTAATCGAATTTAGCAACCGAATGCAAGTTAATCAAAAGGAGTTTATCGAATTTAGTTATTCGATAGAGTTAAATCAATAGCGTTAGTCGACTTATAGTATTCGAATAAGAGTAAATCAAATAGAGTTAAACAATATTAGAAACTGACTAGAGATTGGTGAGTTGAATATTTTTCTGAGTGTTGATCTGATGTTGGTTTCGGCCTTCGGGGTTTATACTTAGAGAATTGTTCTCTTACTAGTTTACAGTTAGGGACTAATAGTTGTGGAATGATAGTGATGCGTAAATGAGGATTGGAAATGTTTTCCAATGTTGAAAATGTATATTTTCTAGTTTTAGAAAATAAGGAAATATAAATATATATATATATATATATATATATGATTGATGATTGGATCAATAATTCCATTTGGAATTAAGATCGTTGTTTGTACACCGACATGTTTTCATTTGATAGTTAAATCACAGACTATCAAGTTTTGACCATTTTACGTTGTTAATATGGAGAGACCGGTTGGATTATTATCCAAAGAACCACTCCGTATTGACATAAGCGTTGTGATCAAATACGATGAAGATAATTGAAGACGGTGTTAAGCAAGGGTTGTCCTGTTTACAGAATAGTGCCTTCGGTTTCGTTCAATCCCAGAACGAACGTATATGGACGAATGTCTGACAGAATATTTCCAATGATCGAATGAGTTGGACTGTACAAATATATATGGTGGCCAACTGATTTATTCCCTTCGCATAATATCCAGAATCTATTTGTACAGATCCAACTAATTATTAACGGATCTGATAATGTGGCATTCAAAGTAATCGTGCTATCAATGAAAGATAGATAAACGTAGTTTCTAGCCTCACATCCGGTAAATGACAGAAATTGGGCAGGAAGCATGGCTAAGTCGGTCGCACCGAAGTAGGGTGTATAATCACCTATCTAGAGAATATTCATTTGCTTCTTTAATCTATCAATGCTGTCCCATATATATACGGGAAACGGTTGCTGATCCCAGCCGTTGGTGATGTACATTCGATACACTCAAGCGAAATGAGTGGTCGGTCATGTGTGGCTGAGTTGTAAGATGTTCTTGTTGAACTCCAGTGTATCGTTCCTAGAGTACACTGATCGGAAGGTGGTTCCATACCTTGTCAGAGTTGGAAATCCATTACCCAATACGTGCTTGCGGTTTTGATTGTATACTATATTTGTAGAACGTGAGATGAAAGCGTTTCTGCTAGATGATTATTATAGTGTAGTTGATAGACATTATTATAATATCAAAAGGTTTTGATATAAAGATATTTTGGATTCTCATAAGGGAAAAATCCGTTCCGTTATACGGCGTGGTCTTATGAGATATCGTTGACTTGTTCGAACTGTTTAAAACTGTTTTACTCACACCAGTCCCATGACTGACCCGGAGTTTACTTTGTTGTTTTCCCTAAACTCTTGGGTGCCTAAATTTGTACGGGCAGTCAAGTACACGGGATTTGCAGATACATTGAAGAGCTGGAGCAGGAGGCTTCAGGATTCTATAGCTATATTTATTTCCGCTGTTGTTGTAAGTGTTGTACTCTGATAAGTGCTATTGTATATATAACTGTTTGTATTTCAAAAGTATGTTATATTTTATTCGTTCCGCTGTGAGATTCGTGTTACTCTGATGATGATGTTCTTCTTCTTCTTCTATTCTAATAGTTCTACCTTATCTATTCTCACCCTCTATCTTCTTTCTATTAGTTTCTTGAATTTTCAGTGCAATTTGGGGTTGGACTTGTGTTATTTAGTCAGCTCAAATTGGACCGGATTTTCGGGTCACTACAGTTAGTGTATACGGTAAAAGGCTTTTCTCCATCTGGTAGTACCACACTAGTGCAATAATAAGGGCCCTCTTAAGTATCATGAAGGAATCCTCACAAGCTACGTCTCACACAAATACTACGTTCTTCTCAATCAGTCTAGTAAACTATGCCGATATCTTGGTAAAATATATCTGATGAACTTCCTAAAATTATTGGACATCCCTAATCAGTGGCATTCTTGGATGCCTTCCAATCTTGGAGTGCTACAGCTTTAGCGGAATCCACCGCTAACCCTTCACCTGGGACCATGTGCCCCCAGAAACGCACCTCATCTCGCAAAAAATGGCACTTTGAAAATTGGTTTTCAACTTATGCTTCCGTAGGGTTCCAAGAACCTCCTCAAGATGAACAGCATGCTCCTCTTCACTCTTGGAGAACCCAAGAATGTCTTCTATGAACACCACCATAAAATTATTCAAAAATTCCAGGAAGACTCGACTCATCGAATCAATGAAGCAAGATGAGGCACTAGTCAGGACAAATGGCATGACTAACCACTCGAAAAACCCATCTTGTGTTCTAAACGCAGTCTTGTCAATGTTATCATTCGCAACTTGGAGCTGTTGAAATCTAGTGGCGAAGTCTGGTTGAGAAAACATGGAGGCGCCAACTAGCTAGTTTAAAAGATCATCTTTTCTAGGCAGTGGATATCGATTCTTCTAAGTGAGCTTATTGAACTCTGTGTAATCGACGCAAACCAATAATGAACCAGCTGCCTTCGTAGCAAAGACGATTGGTGTCCCCCCCCACTCTGATATGCTACGTAAAATAAAACACTTCTTTATAATCTCACTAATCTTATTACTTAATTCCTTCCTCTTCCTAGAGGCCATATGATGAACCGATATGCTACTGGCTTAGCATTATCACTCAAATAGATGTGGAAGTCAATATCTCGCTAAAGGGGTAAACCCCTAACAACCTTGAAGATATCTGGGAACTCTCTCAATACTGGAACATAATCTTTATTGATTGAATATGAATCAAGGGAATAAAGGAAGCTGGAGCTATGAACTTCCTAAAATTCTCGCCAATCCATCCCAAGTATCATCCTATCCCTAGAAAATCCCAAAATATAGGCATCAGACTCAAACTCAACGCCTAAAATGAAAATCCTCAAACCCCTACAAACCATAGACAAACGTGTCAATCCTCCTATGGGGTTTGAGACTACTATCGAGTTGGAAACTAAGGATATACTCAAGTGCAGACAATCTACTAAAGAGATACAAATAAAGAAGTGTGATGCTTTCGAATCAAAGAGTGCTCGAATCGGAAAATCAGAAAGAGTAATCAAACCTTCAACTGAGATCTTCCAACCTCTATCTGACACACTGCACGATGGTGCTGCGTCCACTACCTGAATCTGCGTAACTTGCGCAATACAGTGCACCACTGCCCTTTTGAGGGCATGCTATCTTAATATGTCTAGCCTGACCACAATTGTATCACTTGCCTCTTATGGTATCTCTCTTACAATCCTTAGTATAATAACCCACTAATCCACAATTATGGCACTTACAGTCTTTCTGAATATGCCCTTTCTATCGACTACTACCTTTCTTCTTAACCTTCCACCATTTTTTCTTAGTTTCAGCCACCTTTATAACCTCTTTCACTTCCTTGACTTCCTTACACTACCATTTTACATCAATATTATATATACTAAAGACTCGAAGGCAGCCCCCATGGGCACATGGGTCAATGCCAAACCTTAGAGTGGTTGGTAAGGATTGTCTCTAGCCCATCGCAAACTTAGCAGCCTTCTTGTGAGGTGTATTAACCAGCAAACCATGATATATCATTGAATTGGTTGATGTATTCCTTGATGGATAAGTCTCTCTGTCTCAACTGAAAGAACATTTCCAATTGTACACCTTCCTCCGTCGGAGATAAGATCTTTCTTGAACCTTTCCTTGAATTGATCCTAGCACATAGCTCCAGCCTCAGACTCCATGACTTCCCAACAATAGGAAGCCTTCTCTTTCAGTTGCCAAGAGGCAAGTTGAATTCTATCTCGATCTGCTAGCCTCATGAGGTCAAAAGTCCTCTCTATATTATGTAACTATGTGCAAGCTGCAACAAACATCTCTGTCCCTAAGAATGTCTTACCACCAAGGCTAAAAAAATCCTTACAAAGTCTAGGGAAATAACAATTACTAGTGGCTGAGTAAGGGCTTTATAAGTCGGCACTAGATATTGCACTGATTTCGATGGCTGATCTGCTGGTGTCATAGCCTAAAGGTATCCACGGAACCAAGAAGGTATCGATAAGCCCTTTGGAAGATTAAGGGCATTTGTCATATAGTGTAAGAGAAAAGATAGGAATTAAGATTCGAAGGAGTCAATGGAAGGTTTTACTGACTTGAGGAGATTAGACTTTTTATATCTTAAAAATAGAGATTTCTGAAAATATATTTTCTTTAGAAATCATTTACTGTTAAAATAAGTTTATAGAATCCTATAACCTAAGGCTCTGATACCAAATGAAACATTATGCACCTCTTAGTACCCCTAAAATAGAAACTCTAAAGAATGTGTAGCGTTTGTAGGTAAAACTAAATAAAATCATAAAAACTAAAGTGTACAAGACATGTAAAATAGATACAATGAAAACATAAAACTAACCTGGCTTATTATATATTTCATAAAATAACCATCATATGAGAAAATCAACATCAGATGATAATAATAATACCATGTAAAAAACCATATGTCTCACTCAACCTTACAAGAAAATCAAAGTACATGAAATAAAAATCCTCTTTCAAGTAGCAGTATAAACCAACCAACCAAAAATGATAAAAGAGATAGAGATACATCTGAATAACAACTCCAAAAATTTGCTCCTCCAAGAATTCCGAAATAATCAAAATCAACCGTGTGATCCTGAAGGGAGGAAAGAGAAGAAAGAGGAGTAGGTCAAACATAAAGCCTAGTGAATAAAGTAATTACTAGCATGATAAGTAACAAAAAGGTTAGAGTTGATAATAGTTTTGTGTCTGTGCACAAAAAAGATAATTACTAATACTAAGTCATATAATTAAGTTTTTATTTTATTGTTTGCACTTTACTTTTCTATTTTTTTTGGTTTGAATTAGCATTTCTAGTTCTACCCATTGATCGGCTCTTACCATCTTCTTTTGCCATGCTTATGGCCTCTAACGTGCCACTAGTAGGTCCTTCCTACTAGCAAAGGTCATGTAAACTAGTACATGTCATAGTAGTCTTTGATCAAACTATACACACTTAAAAAACACCATATACCCTATTAATCCAACTCTGTTGACCTCTTGTACTGCTATTCCACCTGGCATGCCCGATTTTCCTAAAATCTTCAGATCTTATCTGTAAAGGGAGGGTGGTCAAACGGGTCCCATCTAAATACGAACTATGGTTTTGCGCCCTAACCCAAATTTATTCTATTGACCTCTTACAACCGTTGTTCCACCTAAGCATGCTCGGTCTACCTAAGACCATCAGATCCTATCTAAAATGGAAGGTGGTCGAAATGGGTCCTAGCTTACTAATTTGTTCTTTTATTCTTAACTCAATCCAAGATCTGAGCCTAACCTATTAATCAAACTCTTGATTGAGTACTAATGTAATAGGTTTTGTTTTGTTTTCTCTTTGTATGATTTTTCTTCTCTTTATTATCATAGTACTTTAATTACTTTTTTGTGTCTTATGAATTGTAATACTGGTCATAATTCATTGCAAGTTTCTATAAATCTGCACAATTTAGACTAATTCTTGTCTATTGTATATATGCAATTTTTACATGTAACACTATAAATTAAGTTACTTCTTATTTAATCCTTATTCATAAGTACTATGCATTCATTCTAATTCAAATGCAAAAAGAGGATTAAAAACTATATTTTTAAACTAAAATTTATAGCTCTATAAAAAGGTAAATGATAGCAGAAAGACTGAAATAACTGATAGAAATAACTATTAAGCAACATGACTAAAAAGAAAGAGACTCGTAGAAAGAAATTACTAGGAGATAGAAAAAGAAATATTATTGAACTTAAATAGAAGGAATTATAGGGAAACAGTAAACTACTTACATAAAAAGACTACTAAAATTTACTAGAAAAACTGTAAATAAAACTATTAAAACCCCTAAACATTCAAACTACTTACAATCTAAATAATTACTGTACTCAACCTTGGTCCAAAGCTTTTTCTTATGATTTCTGCAGATCTCGCCTCTAATAGGATTATATAATATTTTATTTTGTAAACCCTTTCCCTAGAAAAAATAAGGTCGGGTCCATTTCAAAAGGAAAGAACCCAATTTGTTGTCAAGGAATAGCTAGGTCTAGGAGTCTATTTATAGTGTAGCCTAGGGATCTTAGACCATTGGATTTCAAGATTTAATCTTGTCTGGCTACATCATTCAACCAATCAGAGCTTCCAAAATTCAAATTAAGAAAATAGGAACAAGACACATAAGCTAAAATAATAAAACATCGTCACTGTTTTGTATCTGGATGAAATAATCCCCAGATGTTGTGATGGGTCGATCCGACCCTTATTCAGGTCGACCCGATTATATATATATATATATATTCTTAATCTTGTTTCTGCGATATAGTTTTCATTTTAGCTCCGATTTTTGTTGTATCTAATAATTCTATGATTTTTGTTTGATGATAACAAACATATATTTATTATTATAAACGTGTTTACAATTGCATTGTTCTACTACATCACAAATATAATAAAATATTTATATTTAAATAAAATACTACTGCATAAGAATTTAAATATTTAAACAGTATTTTGTTAAAATAATTTTTTTTATTTCTACATTTGAATAGTACAAATTTCCATAACTCCACTATTTGTACATCTCAGTAATACAATACGTTTCATATTCAATTACGTATACACATCTTTTCCTCACTACAACTCTGTGTTAACTCTGTTACACTTCCCTCAGTTTATTCATGCATTGACACAGTTTTATATACACTCACATTTCTGCTTGCTTCAGTCAGTCCACTCTTCTTCTTACCTGTCACAAAAACACACACTGTAAATAGGAACAAAATATTTTTTAAATTCTAGAAGATATAATTTTATTTTTAAAATTTATTTGCCTCCGAATTTTGTTGTTCTCATCATTTTTCATGACTTGATCTGTTTTGTATATATATATATGTATGTGTCTAGACAGCTTGTGTTATTCACAGTGATTCACTGTAAATACCACAAGGTAGACATCGTTTGTAGTGCTCACACACACAAATATATATATATATATAAATATAAACTGCACGCGCACGATACATGTATACACATACATGTGTATGTATATACACATATTTTCTGTGTAGGGGAAATACGGTCAAACATCGTGAATGGACATGAACCAATAACTTCAACACAAGTGACAATGCACATATGAAGTTACCCGTATATACAAACATATATATATATACACACACATATGTGTATATATACATATATGTATATACATGGAAACATGTATAGACGCAACATGGGTCAAGATAAAAATGTGGCATGGTGAACATAAGGAACATGCACATTAGTTCGAGCCAAGTCATGGGATACAATGCTAAGTTGCAAGCACACCATTAAAATAGCACAGTCCAGAAAACATGAAGTGACACAACAAGTTCAAATGCCAACAGCTCAAACATCAGGGCAATACACATGCAAGACACAATGTATAAGTGTACATTTTTCTAAGCAACATAAACCATAGCAGCAAGCACACCTACAATAACACACACACACACACACAAACACACACACACACACACACACACATATATATATATATACACATGTATATATGGTGTTATCAAATGCAATATGGCAACATGAATTTTTAATGGCAGAAGTGGGCAAGCTTGAAGCATTTCATAATGTACATAAGACAACTAAAAATCCCAAGTCAAGCCATGAACACAGCAGGACAGTCAACACAATATGGCGCAACATCATATATGCACTAATACAAACAATCAGCCTAAAACGACATAATCAAAATATTATGCAGACAATGACAAAGGACCAAGCTCAAGAATCACAGATGTACACAATGGGTGATACATGCATACACAACAAGCCAAGTAGCAAGGTTAGGTTACAACCTGGATGTGCATGCATGTATGCACATTCAAATTTGAACTGGACAATATATGCATGGCTCAAGAACAAGGAACATTGGAGAAATGATTCAAGTAAAAGCATGCCAACGAATATGTATTTATTTGTGTGGGTACAAATATATATGCATGCATGAATGGGAGGTGAAACCAAGTCAGGGTAACAATACATGCAAGCAGACTCAAGAAAATTCAAGTATGCACAAGTTTGAAACATGTGTGCATGATGAATCTGTGTGTACACAAATTCACACAAGGTTGCATGCCAGGTTTCATGAACGGTCATAAGTGAACAAATTTGCACATGACTCAAATACATACGCAAATGCCAGTGAAACAACTCAGGGGTGGAACTCAAATAACATACATATATACAAACAATATTTTGTGAATATAAATATATGCATTCATGTTTTTATGTGATAGGAAAATACCAAGTTTAAAAATGCATAGCAAGTATAAGGACGTGCACAAGAACAACAGGCCAGAGACAAGTAATTTTTTAATGTTTCCAGCAAACCAAAATTTCCAATCAGAAACAATTTTTTGGAAAGAAACTGATTTTGTAATTCAATACTTTCCAAATTTGGCCAAAACATTTTTCCAAAAAATGAATATTTTTTTGGCAAGAATTTTTTTTGGTAAATCAGTTTTTGCAATGCAAATCTATCCAGATATGAATATACTTTGTGCAAGAATTCAGGTAAGATTTCCATCAACAATTTCAAAGATCATTTTTTTTGGGAAAGAAATAAACTTTGCAACTCAAAATGTTTCCAGAATTGGAAAGTCGATCTCAACATTTTTTATTTGTTTCCAGTTTTTGATCAATGTTGTTTTTGGCAAATTCCATTTTTTCCAGAATTCACGAGAATAATTAAAATCATTCCACAAATCAACATGTTTCTCACGGCATTGAATCATATATTCATGGCCGATTAAATCAAAGCAACCAAAAGGAGAATCACTCACAAAATTAGGCCAAGGCATATTCGAGAAATCAAGATTCATATAGGGTTTTATAATCCTATATATTACACCGAATCATCACAGGAAATTCTATTGAAAACCAAGAAACAAACATCAAAAGCAAATCGAATGATTCAAATCAGAATAACCCATGTTTTCAATCGCAAGAAAGGACCAAATCAATCAATGAACAAGAAATTAAGAACTCGAAGCTTCAGAGAATATAATTCGAGAGCATCCAAAAATCATGATTTTGATTTGGGTAGGAGAAACCCTATTTTTATCTTCGACCGCCATCAACAATAGAGAGGAAGCATACTTCTAAGTGAAACAATACAAGGGAAGACTTGTTTTTTAATTAAAATGGGGTTTTATTTTTTATTGTTCTTTTTGTTTTTATTCGTTGCAAATCGTCAATTTGTTTTCTAGTTTTTATGTAAAAACTAGGGTCTTCTAGTTACATGATTTTAAATAGGACTTACGAGTTACGGGATTGTAATTCGGGAAATTCCGATCTTAGGGTTCTAGATCAACACAGGTTTTTAAGCGTAGAATTAGAACAGCAGCTGGTTTTGCAAGTGTACAAGACTATATAGGCGGTTAACGAGGGATTCGCGAGTTTATAGGTTTTTGTATGCGGGAGATTGTTTTTAATTCTAGTAAAAAAAACCTTGGGGAATTCAGCAGTAGGCAGGGTTTGCCGAAGCTGGGTAAAATCTGTGTTATTTACTTTCTGCATTTATTTTCTCTGCTGCAATTTGTATTTTGATATTTTTAATGTCTTGTAAAAATCCAACAAAACCCTATTCACCCTCTTCCTCTAGGGTTAATCTACCTTTCTTTCACACCTTGTGGAAAGTGGAGTGCATAAGCCCTTTAGAATTAGAGATAGGCTTTTACTGCTCTCAAAGATTATCAAAGACCTAGCGGTTGAGGTTGAAAGAGCGCTTGAATGTCTTGAACCAGGACGATTCAAACTTTGAATGTTCTTTGGGGCAGCAGTCGCAAGTGAAAGGTCCTCAGACAGCCCTTGACTATATGCCTGCTCATCACATTTTTGGAAAAAGCGACACTAGAAGACAAAAACGATATATAGAGGCAATGAATATTGATATTGGAGAGTGGTCTACCTGATTGAAGCCTCTTTGCTTAGACTTTAGAGGCGTTGGAGGCCCTTAACCCGTCACTATTGCGCATGCCGTCTCCCCTCCTGTTACAAATTGTATATGCAAATTAACCAGAAATTTGCCATGTACACGTTGGTGCAATACGTATAACTAAATTATGAAAATTTCATAAGCTTATATTATTATGTATTTAATTCTTTAATTAATTACCAGGACTTAAAATTTAGTTTATTATAGAGGGGTAATCTTTATATTTAAGCATTGGAATTCCTTTTTGTTCTTTGAGGCTTTGATGTACTATACTGTACTAATTTTCACTAGGTTAGCCTCGAAGTCCTTAACATTAATAATGAATCAGAGGAACTTTCCCGATGCAACTTCGAATAAGCATTTGAGCAGGTTTAACTTCATACCATATTTTATCAATACTTCAAACATTTCTACTAGTTGTCTAGATGATTATCAAACACTCAAAATTTCGTCATCCGGTCATTCACATAAACTTTTATTATCACCACAATGTAATTCTGGAACATCATGTTAACGAATCGTTTATAAGTAACTCTTACCTTATGAATTTTGAAAAGCATTACATGATCACGGTATAGTTCCAAATCGATCATAAAACTGGTGTTCTCTAGGTCTGGTTCATGCATCATGATATAATTTTACCATGAGTATGCATCCATCGTGGTCAGTAATGAAAATTCATTCTTTAACACAGTGGATCGCTTCTGACCCTGATTGTGCCTTTCCTGCTTAACTAGGGTGAAGCAAGGATCAATGTTTAGTGCATGCCGTGCTATCTACAGCGATATCCCATACATATTAGAGTGAGTCCACGTAAACACATCCATGTTAACTTGAAGAAGGTAACTAACCACCTTACATCGTAGAACTAAGCCGCAACCTGATTTTCAAAACTTTGCTTGAGTCCTTCATATCTAAGAGGAAAGACGACGTAATCCCTACTAGTGCACCTTGATTCTACCCCGATCTCTTCTTTCTAGGGTATATGGTTTTGTCAATATGACTATATTCCCCAATCTATAGGATTTTTTAGTAAGTGCAATATGTGAGGCTCGAGAATGCATGAGGGATCCCCATACAGTCTTGCATTCTCCTTCCTCTTTGCTTCTCATAACTCATCAATAAAGCATTCCCTAGAAGTAATCTGACCGCCTTTTTATTACTTTAACACCAACCTCTTTGGAGAATTTAATTGTTGGGCACCATGGCGCTAGTGTAATCTTAAAATTAGTTAGAGTGGGTTGTCTTAGAAAATCACTATAAACCAAAAATTCATCCACAATATGAAGGCCTAGATCAGCACCACTCTTCTTTCTCCTTCACCTAACTCCATAAGTAAGTCCCAATTGGCTATTTTTGTTCACCTCTGAATCCTTAAATCTTAGCTTGAGATATAATACGTTCTTCATTTCACGCTTCATTAGACTAAAGGTTTTATGAACATGAAGTTCACTAAGCTTTTGCTATCGATCGAAATCCTTCTGACCTCTAACAGCTTGATCTAGGCCGTAACCATAATAAGGTCAAGAGATGAGGCCTCAATTCCTTCAACGTCTTTATTTCTAAACATAATATTATATATAAATGTCCTTTGCTACTTAGATGGAGCACCATTTTTGATGGCTAGGAAACTTTATATCTTCAACGCTTATTTAAGTGCGCTTGTATATCTTTCCATCTCATATCAACTTTCATAAGCCAAGCGAGTTCCTATAGAAATTTTATTGATAACCAATCTTCCACCATTACGCCTTGACCCCTCATTGCTAGGTCCAAGCTGATATGTTGGTGTCATTTACCCTTGTAGTGAAATTAGCTCGTTCTGTTTTTATGGATTTTCTCACGTACTATTGAAGCCAGTTATTCCTAACCAATTCTTCAATCATGTTCTTTAGATAATGACAGTTATTTGTGTTGTGTCAATAAGAATCATGGAAATGGTATAATTTTCCAGACCGCCTCTGATCCGCACTTCACTCTTCGTGACTATTTTTAGATAGCGCGTGATCCATTATATAGCCAAATAAATGTCTTTCACGCTTTCATTTAATAATGTATAGTCTTCCGACCTTAAGTCATTAATGCATTTACTATCTCTTTCATGCTTCATATTGCTTTGGTTTCCTCTCTTTTGATTCCTAATCTTGCTTGCACTTCTCTAATCATTTCCATTATGTGTTTCCATGATGTTTCTCTTAATAGTCTTCTTTGGTTTCTCAACTCATGATTTTCCTTCAGTGGGATTCGCCTCTTCCAATCTCATATACCTATTTTATTTCCTGTAAAACTTGCTAAAAGTTGTAGGTTCCTTCATTCTAAGTTGTCTGTCTAAATCATTCTCCTTATCGATGACTCATACTAATGTCGTAAGAATAATTTTCTCATCTAGGTTGTTAACTATCGTGACTTCAATGTTGGATTTGTTCAAGAATGCCTTCAGTGACTCTTAAAGGCCTTGGAAGAATCCTTATAACAACATAACATCCTTGGGTCGAGTAATGTGATGTTGGATTTCTTCGACAAACTTTTTAGCTAGTTCATTAGACTTTGAGATGGATTTATGCAGAAGTTAAATGAACCATAAAGAAGCTATTCCTTCTAAGAATATAAGAAAACTTTTAAATCGCGAGGTGTCTATTCCCTTGTATCATTAATGTGTCATTTGTACTTATGCATAAACAACTTTGGCTTTGTGGCTCCATTATAAGAATACATTTTAGGTATATAAGACTTCATCTGGAATTTAGTGTTAAAGGTTTATTGAACTAATAGAGTTTAGCTTGGTGCGAGGCTTTATTCGTTGCCATTATCTTTCCTTGCCATGCTTTTTACATTTGTTTCTTGATTATATCATAATTGTATTCCTTATAGTATGGTATCCTATTAGGAGACTATTAGTAGAATCCCTGATGTTTAGTTTTGCAAATGTTCTTCGTTAGCTGCCTAAGGCCTAAATCCTATAATCTTCTGAAGAACCACTTCATATGAATTTGGCATGCCAATAATAGGTTGTACAGTGGGTTTTACAACACCAATTTGTACTTCTGCCCCAGTTCTCATTCAACACTAGCTCCAAGATTTTTCAAGATTTTGGATCTAGATCATCATATGATACAAAGGATCTATAATATTATCGAGCATTGCCCATTTGGAAATTTTTTTCTACCCAAAGATTTCTTGCAAGAGGTATCTTTTTGTTTCCTTTAACAAAATTTCTGTTGAGTTCCATAACACCCACTTCCTACCTTTGATTCCGTTTTTTGTACACCTATCTGAAGCCAGGGAATTCTCTTATTCTTCCAACACTGCACTCCTCCTTCCAATTCCAATGTCATTCTAGGCTTTGTACAGATAAATAAATGTTCTTTCCCATCAAATCCTTCTGCGCCACTCCCATCCTTTAATTCATGTTGTAAAACCATATCAAGCTTCGTTCTTATTGATGTCTAAATGTTGGTACCATACGCAAAGAGTTCTATAACGGTAAAACTAAATGAAAATGAGGAATTTATCTAGAGAAAATAAAAGAAAATAGTTAAACGATGCTCGTAGTGGTTTGGCCTTTTGAAGCCTAGGTCCACTATTATGTTTTTAGCATTTTATTGATGGAAGTCACAACTTATAGCCTAGGATCGGTTTTACTCATGTGGCATACAGAGCAATGAAAACTAAAAGTGCCTAAAAATTCTATTCTCGCGTAGGAATGGGGTATTTATAGTTGAGATTCTCGATGGAAGCAGGTAGGTGCGCAGGAAGTGAGCACATGAGGCCCCAAGACCCTAAAACTTAATGTATCGGAATCGGTACCGAACCCAAGATCAGTACTGATCTCCTAGGATTTAGTTGGGATTCTTGGAACTTTGACTTCATGGATTTTCTCATTTTACTTCACTCTATCTTATGGTGGAATTTGGTTGTATTTTGATTAAAGGATCATGAAGTACCAACACTTAAAGTTTGGAGGAGTTCTTGAATTCTCTTATTTATACCGGTCTGAGAAAGTTGTCGAGTTATACCGATTCCTGAAATTTTGGGATGAATTTTGTGATAAGGGGAGTTATACTGATCCCTAACGCCTTAGACTTATATGTTGAGCTGTTTGGAGTGTGGGGATTCATACCGATCCCCAAACACTTATGCATCTAAGAGTTGTTTTAATAAGATGGGATGACCGTACGTACATGACTCTATTGGACGTGATTTCTAGGTGCTTTAGTGACACGTTTGAGTCATTTAGCCACACGATGGTCGAGTTGTGTCGGTCTGGATTGCTTCTGATAGTTGGGCCAAAAGGTCGGGTAACATTTGCCCTACAATGTATGTCTTGTGTGAACATGGTATGCTTTTAATCAAGATAGGTATTTTGATGTACGGAAAGATCACCAAGCTATGTTTGGCTAATGGTCATGAACATTTATTTAAGTAATGTATACCAAGAAGTTCATTGCTTCGAAGAGGTTGTGACTCTTTGTTGAAGTTTACTTGTATAAGTATGCAATTCGAGCATGGTCGATTATTCTAATTGGTTTGAACTTCATCGCTTGTACTGGAATCTGTCTAATTTCTCAGGTAAACATATAACCTTTATCGATTCAAGAAATTAGACGTTATCGCTGACTCCTATTAACACCAGTGTGTAAACGAGTCATTGTAACACCCCATGTATGTATATATATATATATATAATTTGTTATCGGAAAATACCAATGTTTTATTATTTTAGAACTTGGCCCCGAGATACATACCATTGTTTTCATGGAAATTTTTGATTTATATTAATATATGACTTGTCCCAAATGGAGCTCATAAGGGGAAGTTATTAAAGAACAAAGAATTGTAGAGATAAACGTGAATATAAGCGCGCAAGTTTGAAATTGAAACGTTAAACATACCTTATAAATGGAAGAAATTAATTTACGTAAGGATATTTAGAAAGAAAAAGAACATTGCAGTTAACGTTAAACGTAAATTTAATTTCGACAAAATTAACGTAAGTGACCCAGGTAATGGGTCGACCGGGACCATACGTTGGTCGACAGGGGGTCGAACCCACCCTAGAATCGGGTCGACCAAGGGGTCCAGACCGACTTAATACTGGGTAAAATGATGTTAATTTTCGATTTAAACGGCTTGGATTTTATTATATACGATCCAACGAATCGGAATCTAATATGCACATTTAAATAGACTTGCAGACCTCATATTTTCTAAGATGACGCCAAGGCTCTACCATTTTCTTTCCTCTCCGAATCTTTCAGAAATAGGAATATATTAGTTTTAGGAATTATGATTCAAGATTTGAAGAAAACAATAAAGATCTACAATATAAGTGCTCAGGTTTCTCGTCTACGTGAGGTAAATTCCATAAATTTGAATTATGAGGATTTCTTTCATTCTTTTAGCATCAAATATGTAAATCCGTGGTAATTTCAATATTAGATTCAGTTAAGAAGACATTAGGTAACAGAACTGAATCTGATTCAAGAATCGGAAAGCAGTTAGGTGAGTGGATTTAAATTATACCTTTTTATAATGGTATATTTATCATTTAAATCCCCATAATTCTTGACATAATGAATAATTGAAATTGTGGTAACTGTGATATAATCCATTCCCTAAGCACATTAAGAATGTTACTATTGGGGAACTAGGATGTCTATAACCCAATGTTAATGGACTTAAGCCTATTCAGACACTAGAGAGATGAAGTGTATTTACTATATCTATTCAAATTCAAACATAAAAAACAAGTAATAAAATAAAATGCAGTAAAGTAAATAACACCAAGATTTTTATACAGGTTCGGATTATCCAATCCTACATCCAGTCTTGCACTTCACCATGCATAATTTCACTATAATCACTGGCTTTCCATGGGTGGAAAGAACACCTTTACAATCTTGATTTCACAGGCTACAAGATACACCTTCTCTATATCAACAATAATAAACAATGGCAAGTAGTCGTATCTTCAATACAGATTCTTGAAGATTTGGAACAATGTCTTATAGACCTCCAATGACAATATGCCTTTGAATTCTTTGAGGAAATGGGGTAAAATCAGAGGGAGAATGATATGAATTCAAGTACAACTCTTTGATATTGTGTGGCTTGCAAATTAATGAAGAATTGGAGTGAAAGAGAGTTAATTTGCTATAATAATAGGATAGTATTTAATGAATTTGTATAGAGAATATATGGAGAAGAAGGAGTAGAAGAAAATGTGAAAAGATGATTAAAATTCGTTATCAGGAACCCTTAAATAGTGTTTGAAAGGATGTGTCTTTTGGTGAAGAGATGGAGGGAAAAAACTTCTTAAGTTGAATCTGAAAAACTGAAAAACCGTTGTATGTCGACATCCTAGTATTGCAAAAGACACTTATAAGTGTCTCAAATATTCAACACTTCTCATTTCCTTATATTTGTGGATTTTGGTGATTCGGTTGAGGTCAATTGTTGATAATCTTCAAGTATATTTGCCATGTGATGTTTCACAAGATATTCTAAGGTTCAACCAACTCCTCATCACTTCATAGACCTCTGTTCTTCAGCGTTCATCTTTAATAGGCTTTGGTCTTCAATTGCTTTGACTACCCTTCCTCTGTAATTCTTCTTTTGTATTCTTGTTTATCTTTATAATATCTTCATAATATATCTTATGTAACTGCACAGCTTGAAAGATATGTTAGTAGTAATGTTTATATGGTTGTTTCCATCAAAATCAATACCTAGGGTATTAACAATCTCCCACTTTTTGGTGAGACAACCATATAAATATTTAGGAAATGAAATATAATACTTTTATATTTGAAATTGACTCCCCCTAACTTTGTGCACTCCCTCTATCATTTTTTCTTGTATATTTATACCTTTTCTCCCCCTTTGTCATCAACAAAAAGGGTAAAATGAATTGTTAATTTACTTCTAGACAATATGTAGAGTTTGCATATGCATATAAATAAAACACAAGAGGGGAAATCAAATAAATTTAAAACAAGAAATAAACTAAATAATAGACGAGTTTCAGAATTACCTACTTTTCTGATGCCACTAAAAAATCATTTTCATACTCATCCAAGGTTCGATAGGTTTCTTGTCGTATGCTTTAAGAATATGTTATTTGGTGCCTGAAACTTTATAAAAATATGCACATCGGTACCATTTTTATTTGATTGTCTATGAGGTTAATTTTAGGGATGCCAAACCCATGGGGTGTTTGAATTCCCTTTCAAAATATAATTATTAGATAAATGAACCTTAATAATAAAACTATCAATGTATTTTTCTTTTTCAGTATTATCTAAACATTCTGGAACCGATAAGTTAATGGACCTAATTGGAGGATTTAACTTTAATTTCCTAGGTTTGGGTTTGAACTTGGTGGCTTTAACAAACTTAGTACATTGAGTACTTTTTTGCTTTTATTTAGCCTTAGGGGTGTAGCCAAGTCCACGCTTGTTCCTATTGTGTTTAGATGCAGATAATAATTTCTCAAGAATATCCTTCCCTTTGTTAAATTTTTCAATATCAGTTTTCATTTCATCAAAATCCTTCTACGATTAAGAATAGCATTGTTTAGAGATGTTATTTTTTCATTCAGATTAGTGATATATGACTTTATTGAAAGATTTTACAATTTAAAGGACTCATTTTCACTTTTCAGTTTCTCAAAACTTCCAAGAGTTAAATCCTTTCCATTTTTATTAGCATTAAAACTTTCAATTTCATCTTCTAGACATTGTTATTCTTTACTTAACTTTTCATTGGATATTTTTAATTTATCTATTTCTGTCAAACTATTATGTACTCATTCCTAAGTATTTCATAATCCCAATGCATATCATTTAAAACTTTAGTAATTTTTCTATCAAAATTCCATACTTGTTCATCCATTGCCATAAAGCATACATTGGCCTTTTCCGTTTCTGAATCACTATCACTTGATGATGTATCTGAATCATCCCATGTTGCATTGAATGCTTGTTTCCACTCCTTATTGAAAGTATTTGAAATGTGCTTTGTGTTGGATCTAGATTAACGCTAGAGGGGGTGAATAGGGTTTGTTGAATTAATTCGAGATATTAAAGAATATCACAGCATAGAATGCAGGAGATAAAATAAATACAGATAATAAATATCACAGATTTTACCCAGCTTCGACAAACCTTGCCTACTGTTGCATTCCCCAAGGTTTTATACTAGAATTAAAACAGTTCTCACTTACAAACCCTGTAAACTGACAAACTCTTCTCATTTTTAATCCTATGCTCAAAACCCTAGACTGATCTATATCTCCAAGATCAGATTTTTCCCTTAGCTACAAAACCATAGCCAGTAAACCCTAGTTATTATAAACACTAGAAAACTGCTAGTTAAAAACCCTATAACTAGACGACCTAGTTTTACAGAAAAATGAAAAACAACAGACGATTTTAAGAGAGTTAAAAAAACAAAATACTTAAAATAAAATAAAACTAGAAAATCCGTTTTACACAAATGTATTATAGGCCGCCCCTTATTAACTCCATTGCAAATCCTTGTCTTCAAAGAATGTTGACCGTTCCGAAACATAAATTAGGGTTTTCTGCTCCAATTCGAATCAAAATCTTGCTCGATCCAACGCTGTGAGATTTCTGATTTTATTTGAGAAGTTGATTTGTTTTTCTGCGAGTCGGATAAGAATTACCGATGATGATTTGTGTGATATATATAGGTTATAGAAAACCTTAATATGCTCTGATTTCATACGTGATTTGTTCTGATTTCTTGCAAGATTTTTGGCTTGAGTGATTTTTGGTCTTGCGTGATTTCCTTCCTTTTGTTACCTGATTTGAATTTTATGAAAATATTGTGGCTGAAAGCTTTGCCAAGAATGTGTTCACTGGGAAACAATTTATTTTGCCAAACTGATATTGGGAATTCTGGAAACAATTTGGAAAACTTTGAATTCAATTATTCCCAACACCGAAATGATTTAAAGCCGTGGTCTCCTTGGTTTAAAATTGGAAACGGACAATTATTTTCTCTTGCGCTTCAAATACGTGATATATGGAAATAAATTTCTTGCACTTAAACTGTTGCCAAAGTTTGAAATGCATGATCGATCCTTGATTATATTGGCCGAGAATGGTTGATTGTATACTTTCCAAAACTGATTTTGTGCGATTAACTTTCCAGTAAATTTTGTTGATGCTCCTTGCATGATTTGTACTTTGATTTTCTTGCCAAAAGTAATGACACATGATTTCAAAAAAAAAAATCATTTGGTGACTTCCTGAAAAATGAAATGCTTGCCAAAATACTTGATTTTGATTTTTCGTAGACTTTGAATAAGTTGTGAAACATATTGCTTGTGTTGTTGTGTGAGCCTGAGCGTACGTGCTTATCTTGGTATCACTGTGTGCACATTTCACCCATTGTGTATTTGGTCTGTGCATTCATGTTTCAACCTGATGTGTTAGCTTCACCATCTCGTCGTTGCGTACACACTTGTGTAGCTGCTCTTCCCATTTTTGACTTGTACATAAATGTGCTCTGTCCTTTGCTGTGTGGCTTATGTGTTTGAATTTTTGGCTGGTGCACTAGAAAATTTTGGCCTTGTAATTGAACCATTGTTAAAACTGACTTGACTTGAACCAATGTATACTTGACTTGTCCTGAGCTCTGCAATGTCATGTACTCTTGCTCTTTTGTATATCTGTGCATTCTTTTATGTTAAGCTTATGCATACTGGAATTTGTATTTGACCCTGTGTTACTGGCCATGTCACTGGGCTGACTTGAATTGGCACCATTGTTTCATAACATATTTTACACTGTAGTCCATTTTTTCAATGACTTACCATGTCTTTGCTACATGATCACCTTGTCTTGAAAACTGTTGTGCATGCTGCCTTGAATTTTAAACTGTCTCGACTGTTTTACTGTGAGCCCATGAAAATGTTGTCCATATGTAGATGCTATTTCCTCCATGCTCATTGACTTGACGTGTCTTATCCATGCTGAGGCATTCTTTGGCCATGTTGAACTGTTTTTGGCTTGTACATTGTTCATATGTTAGTGTCAAACACTTCATGTATACATACACATCACGTGTGTGTATATATGATGTTGCTTCTGCCACTTGTGTGGTCATGGATACTTGCAGCACATCTGTGTTGTCAAGCTTTACCTGACACATCATATTCAATATATTTCTCCCTTTTTGATCATATTGCCCCCAGCACAGAAATATGTGTATATACATACGTTGTATGTGTATACATGTATAGTGCACGTCCAGAGAATATATATATATATATGTGTGTGTTTGTGGTATTTACAGTGAACCACTGTGAATATCACAAGTTGTATAGACACAGATGGATGTCTAATGTAAATCAGATCAAGTCATGAAAAATGATGAGAAACACACCAAAATTCGAAGGCAAATAAATTTTAAAATAAAATTATATTTGCTAGAATATAAAATTATTTATATTCCAGATTACTGTGTGTGTTTCTTTTATAACAAGTAAGCAGAAGACTGGACTGACTGTTAAGACAGAGACAGAAGACAAAACTGCGTCAGTGTATGTGTGAGTATGAATTTGTACAACTTGAGTGAAATGAAACTGAGTGTACTGTACTGAGGCGACACTGTATAGAAATGAGTGACTGTATAACTGAGTGTTGTAGTGAGGAATCTGTGTATCAAAAGAAATTGAATTTGAAATATATTATAGTGAAATGTACAAATAGTGGAGTTATAAATATGTACTATTGAAATGTTGAAATAAAATATTATATTTACATAAAATACTGTTTGAATATTTAAATTCTTGTTCAGTAGTATTCTATTTAAATATAAATATTATATACTGTTTGTGATGTAGTATAATAGTACAATTACAAACACATTTATAATAATAAATATATGCTTGTTATCATCAAAAAAATCATAGAATTGTTAGATACAACAATCTCCCCCTTTTGATGATGACAAACATAAAATAAGATTTTGAAAATAATATAAGAATAAGTGTGTTTGACAGTGAATTATTGAACTCCCCTTATTTGAATGCACCCCTACAACAAAACTCCCCCTAGATATGTGCATGAGTGAAAAATAATAATTGAAACTTCAATATTAAAATATTCAAAGAATATCCACTCATTGACCAAAATCTTAAACCATTCTCCCCCATTTGTTATCATCAAAAGGATACAGAAATTTAAAATAGTGATGAAATAATTGACTAAAAATATAATATCAGCTTAAGAGGAAGAACATTCATCATAAATCTCAATCAGTCAAACAAAAATCATAATATTCTAAGATGCAGAGGCAAACTTCACATTGTAGAATGATGGATTTACGATGAAATTATAAAAATGGAGAGAGTTAAAAATATTATTCCAATTATTTTCAAAAGAATTTTCTAAAAAGATGAGCACAAATCAGTGATAGATTTGGACTATACTTACAACTTCAACTTAAGTGACAAAATCGAATAATCTCAAATCCCAATAGCTATCAATCAACAAATCATAATATATCATAAAATATTAATACATTCCACAAATTAGAAAAATGGATTGATAGGCTGGTTTTTACATACCAAGGAGAATTTCATATAAAAATTTATTTATTTCCTTTTCTTTTTTTGTTAATTTAAGAGCATACTGACCACGCATAACCAGATCTCGGATTTTTAAATGAGATCAGTTGCAGCTTAAATATAAGTAATCTCATAACCATGCATAACCAGTGCTTAGATTTTTAAATGATGTTAGAGAAACACTTATGAATATTATATTTGTATTATTTTCTGGTTTAAAAGGAAAAACTCCTCACTATGTAAAACCAATATGGATGATAGAAATGTGGTAGGTACAAAGATGATTTGTGAAATAAATTTCTAAATTAATCACATTATGAAATATGCTCAACTGCACTGGGATTCTTGAAAATTTTCAATTATCACTAATTATAAAAAATAATATAATCACAATTCCATCACAAATAATTCTACTATTTATTCAAGATGATTTTTAAAAATATTAAACTCTCTGTATTAATATAAAACCGTGATGGATGGAAGAATAATGATAGACTAAGAAGATGTTCGTGAAATAACCGCCAATTAAAAGATATTATAATAATTGTTCAATCATCATGAAAATTTAAATAAAAACTCCTCTTGTTGTGAAATATACTACAGTCACAACTCATCACAATTTCATTAACCTGATAATAAATTTGATGGGTTCTAAATACAGTTCATTTTGGTTATTGAATTTCAATTTCTGAGTAAATAATCAATAAATGATTTTAAAATTGAAAAATCAATTACAAGAAGGAATTTAAAGATTTATACAAGACAGGAGGGATTTAAAGAAATCTACTACAAGATGAAGATCAGAAAAAAATCAAACCAGATGAGTGAGAGAATTATAATACACTTTTGATACCACTTGTTGTCTCTATTAACGAGGATTTTAATATGACATTTGTGTCTAATAAGGGTATCTCAGACAACACTATCCAATCCCAAAGCCCTAAGCAAAAAAATTTAATAATTCAGTTCCAATTTTCAAAGCAGCGAAGCAAATCCAGAATAAGTTCCACAAGAAAATTCTCAGAAAATTAACAATTAGTCTAAGAAGACAAATCGTGATCCAAGATTTAAAGAAATAGTTTATTTGAAATCAATTGAAGGAATGTGAAAACTTCAAGATTCAATTGATTGATACACAAGATTATTAATACCAAATCCAAGGAGTGTGTGATATCAAGATATTAAACAATATCAAATGATTTTAGACAAAAAATTACCCAAGTAAGTGATCATGATTTCAGAATGACTTTCAGGATGTAGCACAAGAAAGATTTTCAATTCAGAGTTGTTAAGTCAATCAGAAAATCTTTGGACCTTTTATCAGAACAGCAGATGATACCAAAACAAGCAGTTATCTAAAAACATTTTCAAAACAATTTCTTTTATCGGTGCAGCACAACAATCAATTTCGAAGCAGACTTGTCAAGAGAATTCTGACAGTTACTGGAGATTATTCATGACCCAAGATTAGAAATATAGTTTATTTTAAATCATTTGAAGGAATATGAAAATCTCAAGAATCAATGAATCGATTGCACCAGATTATAAATTTCAAACCAAAGATGTGTGAGATTCAAGAAATCAATTATTATAAGAAAACAAATATCCAAGTCAAATGATCATGAAATAGCAGTGAGTTCCAAAACCAGATTTTCAACGAATGTTTCACAATTATTTCTGCCAGTCACAAAAGAAATTTTCAGAATATTTACATCAAACATAAGAGATATTTCATGATCCATAATTAAAATAATTTATTTGAAATCACTTGAATCAATGTAAATTTTGAGATACAATGAATCAATCACACAAGATTAATAATTTCAAATCTAAGAGGTATGTGAGATTCAAAATATCAAATATTTCAGATGATTTCAAACCATCAAATGTCCAACCAAAAATGATCATGAATTAAAAGAATTTCTTGGCTCCGATACCATCAAGACAAATGTTTTTCAAACCAGAAATATTCAAGCCAATCCAAAAAACAAATGAAATTATCACCACTGAAAAATAGTAGTGTGCTGTAATGAGTATAAATTTTTAAGTCTTTCAAATTGAATTAGAAGAAACTCAAAACAACAGAGGTGCGTTAAATTTCATTAATTTTTCAGTTCTTCAAAAATTTAGAATTCAAGATAACAGCGTTAGGATATAACAAGAATACTTTAGCACTATTAGGAATTCAGAAACCAGGAAAGAATTAAACTTCAAAATAGTTGCAAAAATTACAATTTTGAATTCAAGATCTAGAAACGATTAAAACATGATAGTTTTATTCAAATAAAGCGAATTTCTAGAAAACCATGAATTCTGCAATTTGAAGTTAAGAAACTCAAAATAAAAGTAAAAATATGACAGTGTCAAATCAAATCAGAATAATCAAAAAAAAAAGGGTAGAATGAGAGATAAACAAACCAAAAACAAGGAGTATTAACAGAGATGAGTTTAGAGATCATGCCAGAATATGATGTGATCAAATGAATCTCTAACTCAGCAAACTTGGCTAAGGAACTCCAAGTAATTCAATGATGCGAAGCAGTTTGAATACATATCTATTTTTTCAAAGCAGTTCCTCAGCCTTTTGCAGTACCTAACAGTTTAGGGGATTGAGTGGTCTAACAAAATTAGTAAAACCACTCATAGTTTTGTTCACGTCTTTCGGTACCCAAACCTGTTTATATAAAACCCATTGGAATTTACCTTTGTGCCTTTAGGAACCCAAATCTGTTTGACTTTAGACGAATTCACTTTATTTTTTTGGGGTCCAAAGAGGTTTAAACATATTGTTATCAAACAAAATCTTATAACTTTTGTGGTTCAAAAAACCTTCAGAATTTTCAAAGTTCAAATATTCAAAATGATCCTTCATGAAGCAACTTGAGGGATTCTTAAAATCATTTGCCTTCTCCACCACCAAACATATGTACATTTGTAAAAATCAACGTAAATGATCTAAGAAATGTAATGTAAAACACCCGTCCATACAAGTTGTCCAGGAACAAGATAAATAGAAGGTACTTTTTTACTACATCTTGTTGGGGAAATCCATAGAATTAGTAACAAGAAGGTCTCACATCATGCAGAACTTCAGAATGGAGTGACTACTGCTACAAGTATAATCCTGGTAGTGAACCAGTGACATCAACAAGCATTCCTTTTAGTTTTAAGGTTGACACCTTCAAAACAACTTAACCCGCATAAGTATACCTGCGAATTCAATTTTCGAATGCAAAGTTGATTCGAAGTGGTTTTGGATCCAATTCGAATCACGGTTCCTCGAACCAGCACATTATAAGTTAAAAGGGAATTTATTGCTAGTCGGTTCTTTAACTATCAAATCAAAACAGTATGGTTAAGAACATCAATAGCATATCCCATTTAATTAAAACCATTCAATTAAAACATTTCATTAATTCTTAAAAATCGATTACATATACTTATCTTAATGGGATAAGTATATACACAAATCTTTTGTTTTCGTTACTTTGGATAGCTATACAATTATCTCTTAGAATAAGCGTACTCATAAAACCATATAATTTTCCATATTTTGGAAAATAGCGCTATATACTTAATCGAATGATATAAGAATATTTTGAAATCATATCCATCTAAAACAATGTCATAGGATACATTATTTACTATAAAAATCCAAACAATTTTATTTAACTTATAAACTTCGCAGATTAAAGTATATAATATTGTTTATGGAAATAGAAGTTTAATTTCCAACATCAACACTCGCTTAAACTTGTATTATTCCTTAAATAATAATTAATTTGCTTAAGTTGGGGTAATTTATTTACCTCTTAGACCTTAACTCGACAACATTCTTATCTTCAAGATAGTAGAAGTTTGTTAGAATTTCAGTAAATGTCACAATAAGTTCCATTTACTATTCACTATAAATAGGGATCTGAAAAACCATTTCCTGAATTTGAAAATCTCATTTCAATTACAATCACTTTTGCTTAATTCAAGTATTAAGTAAACCATCATTTAAAACAATCGCATTAGTTTTAAATCTCTTTTATAAACCTTGTTTATAAAACTTGGATTTATTAATGGCAACTTCTAGTTCTTCAAAATCCCCAAATCTGACATCTAATTTCACAAATAACTTGGATTCCCATCAATGATCAACTGTTCGTCTTGATCTTCGTCCTTATAGGAGGCATGCAGAATATGGGATATTTCAGATTCAAGGTAAAACTTTATCTCTTGATCTTAATTCAAAAAAGGATTTTCCATATTTGGGTTCCAAAGATTTGAAAAATGTAAATCTGGTTATTCATAAACAGTCAAAATCGTGGATTGATGTAGTCATTGACAATAATTATCACCAATCCTCTATTCATCTAAATTTCTTTGAACCTGCAACTATAGATAATCTTAAAGTTGTTGTGATTAATGAGCATTTGGTTTAAAAAAGCAAGAGAGAGAGAGAGAGATGGATTAATTCTTTAGTGTTTTATGTCTTTCGAAGTAAGCCGTATTGCTATTTTCTTAAGGACTACATTGATCGGAATTGGAACTTGAATGGAAATACTAATTATTCTCCAGAGAGAATGGCTTTTACATTGTTAAATGTGAGAATAGGGAAGATTGTGACAGGATTTTAAATTTAGGGCCCTATTACTATAACAAAAGGTTAATAATTATTAAAAAAAGGGGTTCCTGGTCTCAAATTGAATAGGGATTTCCTACACTCTTTACCTATATGGATACATCTACCTGATCTAGATTTAGATTTCTAGACCATTGAAGGTATAAGTAGAATTGCTTCTTTATTGGATCAACCTTTGAAATTAGATAATTCTACATAGAATGTGGTTCATACAACGTATGCTAGAATTCTAATTAAAGTAAACTTTGATTTCAAGTTTCTTGAATTTTCCTATTCATAGTTTTAATGGTTATGTTAAATGGCAAAGAGTGGTTTTTGAATGAGTCCCTTCTCTGTGTTCTGAATGTAAAAAATTTGGATATACGAAAACTGTTTGTAAACCAGTTAAAGTTTCGGCTCCTAAAATGAATTTAAATGTTGAGAATGAGATGGACTTAGATACCTTTGATGAGAATCTGAACAAGTTTAGTTGTGTGAGTACTGTTAAAGATGATTCTACGGGGGTAATTTCAATTATGATTCCGCAAGGATCTGGGAAGATAAGGGGGGCAACACAGGATATAGAGTCTCCCAAATACATAACTTTGCCTAATGTTGGCAAAAAGAGGAGGTATATAGATGATAGTGTTTGTGTTGAATGTGATGGGTTATCTACTTCTGTATATGATGGAGGAATGCATAAGGTGTTTAGAGAAGAAGGGAAGGTAGGTTCTGTGAACAATAGTGATAGTAAGACAAAAGAGAATGTTGATGAGATTATAAAAGCAAGAGATAAAGAACATGGCAGAGATGAATTATTATCTCAGGTTTCTGTGGATTCTCAGGTAGATGTTCTTAATAAAGAACAATGTCATTTTGATGTCGATAATCTTCAAGATAGTAGAATGGAAGATTCAGACTGCTTCTCGAGTAGCTATACGAGGAAGAGACATAAATATAAGGCCATTATGTTGAAGGGTGATTCTTTAAGGGAAAATAAGAATAAGTGGTTGAAGGTTGTATTTCATTACAATACTAGATCAAGAAACAAGAAGAATAGGGATGAGAGTGGAAATTTGGGAAATGTTATTAATGGGGGAATTTCAAAGTAATAACCTTCGTTTCTGAAGTTGTTTTATGGTGTTTTGTGCTTAGTAATTTGCTATTTTATTTCTATTTCTACTAATGATGCCCTTTTGTGAGTTTCTTGGAACTTGGTTTTTTTCTTTCTTCTGGAGATGCATGTTGGCATTTGGAGAGCTTCTGTTAGGTCTTGTTGCAGCTGTCGGAATTTTTCTATATGCTTGTTGTGGTGGTTTCTATGGGTTTGACGGGCTGGTCCTGTTGGAGTTTGTTTCCCATGTGTTCTTATTGATACTTGGTGTTTATTTTTTGCTTCTTTTTTGGGTTGGTGCATGTGTATGTTGGAGTTCTTGCTGCTAAAGTTTTGATTTTAGATTCTCTTGATGTCTAGCTTGGAGCAGTGGGCCTTGGGCATGAACCTTTTGTATTTTGGTGGAGCTAACTTGTAGCTACACTGCGGGTGTTGAGGATATGGGCTCTGTTTGGGTTTGTCATGTTTCTTGTCATGTGTCTGTTTTTCTTCTTTTGGTCTGGTTCGTAATGTATGTCTGTGGGGTCGAGCTGGCAATGTTGTCGGGTTGGTTCAGTTTGTAATGTATGTCTGTGGGGTCGAGCTGGAATTATTGTCGAGTCGTATAGTATTTATTTTAGGCGTTTGTTATATTTTGTGTCCTTCTTGATCCATTCTAGGTACCTTTTTATTGTAATAAAATACCCTTTCTTTCAAAAAAACTTGGATTTGTTGTAAAATCCCTTTATAAAATCCTTTACAAAGTTCAATTAAAATCTTATTACAAACTCGACTTCCTTTTCTTTATAAACTTCAGATTTTATAAACCCTGGTTTAATTTTAAAATCAAATCACTTGAAACGTAGCCTAAAATCAATATAAATTATTAAAAAAAACTTTTTATGAATATCTAACTTTTCATAAATTTCAATTCTGAAATCCAAGATCAACTCAGCGTCATTTTACAAGTTCAACAAAACTATTTATTAAACTTGCTCAAAACAACTGAAAATTACTTATAAACTCAATTAATTATAAAATAGGGTTTTATAACTTTATAAAACTCAAGTATAAAACTTATTAAAGTTTTAACACTCGAAAATCCAATTATAAACTTATTTATAAAATAGGAATTTCGCTACTCAAATCATTTTGTAACTTCCTTATAAAATCCGTTCATAAATACTGAATTATTTATAAAACTTTTAGTTTATATAACTTATATAAAATAAAATTTAAACTTTTCTTTTGTTATAAAATTTAATTTTATAACTTCAAACTTAGTCAGTTCGCCTGACAGTGAATCAATGTCTCAAAAGAATGGGCTTTAGGCCATCTGATACCAATCACTTAACTAATATTATTTATTGATTAATAACACATCAATGTTGAATTTAATTCAATAATCATCATCCAAATCAGGTTTAAATGATACTTATGTTAGACGGTTCATACGTGTCAAATATGAAAGCAAGTAACATCCAAAATATTGAGTAATCCCAATAGATCCCTCCAACCTTTCCCTCTGTATCACATCTCATATATCATCAGTTGACCAACTTTTTGGCAAAAATTGTCACGGTTCAACGGATCAAAGCCCAACGTCAAAAGGCTCACAAATCAACACCGACTGATCCATACAGTCGACCTCTATTTCAGAAATCCCAAGCAAGATTTGGCCCAAGCCGGTTTCTTTTGAATTGCGGCATTCCAAGTCCCAACATAATTGCTCTCCCAGATCGACCGACTCAATAATTCTCTTAAAGATTGGATTAGACAGATACCCGCGGATCTACGTGGAAATATCTAAATGGATCATTCATTGCTTGACCCGATTCTGAAGGCAAATAAGGCGGTCAAACGATCCCAGCCAAGGCTCTACTTTTGACACACCTCATCTCGAATGCCACGCAATCCACAATTTCCAATAACTATTAATCAGCAATAGACCGGGTCCCACCGCCGCAACTATTCCAAATGATCAATCTCCACGTGTCCAAGATCCATAAAAGAGGTCAGCGACATTGACCTCGTTTAGTCCGCCTTTTCATCTATAAATACATCCATGCTCAAAATGGAAATGTGGTATTTTTCGGAACTTCCTCACCCAAGTTCCGATTCCACGACTTACTCCAAAAATAGCCAACTCTTTCTCTGAAACATAACATTTGTGTGTTCGTATCCCACTTTCTTCAAATAGAAAACAGATTGTACTTGTAATCAAAAGAAAATCAATATATGTATATACATATATATATATATATATATATATATATATATATATAAGTGAACATAGGCACTATCTCTCGCTGAACCACTATAAAAAGTCTTGTATGTCACTTGTTTTACTTACTTTACCGTACTCCGTGACTGTTACTCGTGTGTTCAACGAACGATTGGGGGTTGACTATCATTAATGACCAACTTTTGACATCAACACTTTGGCACGCCAGGAAGGGGGGCACGCACCGACCTACCCCATGACCTTCAGTAGTTTCCGATCAACGGCGAACAAACGAAAGAAAGAGGCAACATCTTCTCGTCCTACGAACGCTGACGTAGCAGAAACACATGCTGCAGAGGCAAGTCAGGAAGCCTCCTCTCTTGAAGACACATCCCAATATCTTACAAGGGACGACATGGACAAGATTTTGGCCGAGTTCAGGGGCCATATAACATCTTAGGGTGAACTCCTCAAACAACAGCAGGAAGCGATTAATCACCTTCTTGCTCAAATGGATAAGGGAGCTAACATTCCAGTATCATTTCCTACACCGAGCGGGACTGGGGAAATAATTGATCTTCGGTCTACGCAAATACAAGCCGAAGATCAGACCTTACCTTTGCTTCCTCTTGGCTCGACTTCATCCCCTGACCAACCGCTGCCAGAAGTGTCACTTCTAGCAACCAACGCAGCTGCAACTACAGATTCTCAGGAGGCCCGCGATAAAGATCTAGGTCGTTCAACCATTTTTACTCCACTCCCGGGACATCTTGACTCCCTAAACCAACCGAACAATAGGTGGGTCAACCAGGATCAGCGCTATTTCCATTATAACCCAACATCTTACAGCAGACTCATCTTATGCCGCCTCTCCTCCAACGAAGTGCTGGCGGCGCCTTCCGTTCGAACCAGGAAGACCACTCTTGTGACTACCGCCCATAACCCCCGCACTATACAAAAGAAATAATGCGCTGAAAGGTGTGTAAGGCAGTAATGGACGATCATCAAAGTAAGTAAACACAAGCGGAACCTGTCGTAAACTCACAGCGCAAGGATAAAATATAATAGAACATATACAACAGGTAGTAATAGTGAAGCAGAAACACAAGACTTTCATACAACCAGAAAGTAATATCCACAAACTTGGAAATAGTATTTATACAAAGTTGCCTCACTACATTATTCAGAAAAGCAAACAGTGGAAACCCAATTATTAGGTAGTAGCAGAACTGGTACGTGAGCCACCTGCTCGCCACCGATCAGCACCATCGTCCTCACTAAATCATCACCTGTCACCTGCTACTTAGTCTTCCTATCCACAACCGGATGAACAGCCCAAGGTAATAAGAGGAGACATAAAACCTTGAGTCAGACAACAGTCATAGTGAGCGATAAACAGCTAACAAACTTCAATAATAAAGTGTATGAGAGGGGATAGATAAACATACTAATCTACCTACGACACCAGAGAAGAACTCAACCTTATCTTCCCCACATTGGACTGTGATAGCCTTTACTATAAACAATTCAACCATTCATCCATAGAAACCAGAACACTCATTCAATCATGGAAAACACTCATAACATCCAGATTATATAAGTCTCACATAGACGACCCTAATCGAGTTTAACATTCCCCAAGTACTCTCCCCAGAGGCTTAAACCAATATCAGTTAAGCACTTGAAGAACATCTCCCTCGACTTTGGATAATCTATGTGAGATAGTACAAACAGAACAACCAATCATCCATGACTGACTCTGGCTATCACCGCCAATCCTGCTTTGAAACCATCGTTAATCGTATGACGGCCAACCTTGCCATATGTCAAGGGCTAATGGTAACCCCAGTTCTAGCATAAACCCCATATGTCCAACCTTGACAACTAGGCCTTTCAATAATACCTAGAGTACTCGACCAGCAACCTTCCAGTCTATTGGGTGCCCCCATTGTACCCCTGCTTTGAGCCTGCTAGAACTTACGACAACGATGACTTCTCGGCCTTCGCATCTCTAGTCATCTAACCTTGACGACATTTCATAGCTCAAGCAACCATTATCCACCAACTCACAACCTTTGAGTTGCCACCTCATTCGTTGTTCCACCTTGATCAACGAACACATTCAACACTTTGAACCTTCGTACTTGAATTTCACATCTCTAGTCATCCAACCTTGACGACATTTCATAGATCAAGCAACCTTCTCGAGCAACCATTATCCACCAACTCACAACCTTTGAGTTGCCACCTCATTCGTTGTTCCACCTTGATCAACGAACACATTCAATACTTTGAACCTTCCTACTTGAATTTACTTCGAATCACATCATCACCGAGCCAATTACCACTATGCTGCGGCTAGGGTTCGGGGGGGGGGAGGGGGGTTGACCTCGAAAAATAATTTTTTCAGACCTTTTCTCCAAATTTTAGTCGTACCCGAGAAACGTACTTTTTCAGAAAATGATCCTGTTGGAAACAAACCATAGCATCGTCACTATCAACCACAACATATAAAAGCGCTGTTAAAAACATGACCGATCCTCCCTCTTTCAGACCGACCCGATCCAAATTAGGCCGTCCCAATCCAGCGCCCTTCTGGCTTCAAACTGAACCGATCCAACCAACATGACCGACCCAATCCAAATATGACCCGATTCGAATATGACCCGATCCGAATATGATCCGATCAACTCCTGTCCGATCCAACTTCGTTTCAATCCGACTTCTGGCCGATTCAACCTATGGCCGAGCCAATTTCTGGTTGAGCCAATTTCTGCATATTGCAATTCAACTCCGATTTCGACAAAAACTCTGCCAAACGACGAATCCGACGAAACCAACTCAACTAAAATCATCAAACACAATCATAAACATATCATAACATCACTATCTACATGAATACGACGATTACCATAAAAATGATGTAAATCTCACCAAAAACCATTAAAATGAACATATGATCAAAATGAGAGATATAACTAACATAAACATGTAAAATGACATGAAATTAACAAGTAAAACTTGTTAGATCAGATCATAGGGTGATGCATATGAAAATGAACTTGTAATGGTGTAAATCTATAGTAAAACGTCCCAATTTGATGAGAAACATGCACGAACACTCATAAACTTCATTGCATTCATGTGAGAAATGTAAATCACTCACCGATTTGGCGAAACAATCTAAAACGATAGAAATAAGAATCCGAACAGCGAGCACTCCGAATCAAACCCCTCGTTTCGATGAATTCGCCTTTGAAATGATGTAGATCTAGCCTTGAATGGTGTAGATCTTCGATTTCCTCCCTTAGATTTGAATATTTAATGGTGGAAAGGTGTAGGAGGAAGAAGGAGATCAATGCCTCCAAATGAGAGAATGGGAAAGTAAACCTTTTCCCTCCACTCTCATCCCCTATTTATAGGATTCCACTAAGGCTCCAAAACCTGAATAGCCAACTGAAAAACCTTAAAACAGCGTTTTCTCCCAAACCGCTAAGCCAAATCCTTAATGTAACCACTCTACGGAAAGGCAATCATCAATTCCTTTCCAATGGCACATGTCTCACCCTCTGATTCGACCTGAGTCAAAAGTTATGCCCTCTACAAGGCTGACAGGGGCAAAATCGTCACAAACAAAATCGGTAAAAATTATGGACATGTCTCACATCCCCATAAGCAACATATTAAAATATGAGAATGATCCAACCCTCAGGGAATAAAATAAAAATATTTTACGATCTTCCGATACGTAAAATGCGGGTTGTTACATTCTCCCCCTTAAGAATTTCGCCCCCGAAATTCCGAACAAACCCAATTAATCACAATGATTCTGCATGCCTATCATCCATGAAAAGCCAATTCTATCATCCAAACTGGCATCCATCAAGCCATGCATCCATAGCCTTATCCTAGCACACGGAATTCTAACAATCAACAACAAGATACAACGATATAACAAAGATACGATTTCAAAGGTTCCTACCAACGAAGAGTTCTGGATGAGTCACTCTCATGCTCTCTCCGTCTCCCATGTACAATCGTCTCCATCCTCACTCCACTGCACCTTGACTGGCTTAACTAGCTTCCTCCTAAGCTGTTTCGTGTCATTCCCCACAACACGAAGTGGCTTACGAGGCCTCAAAACTACGGTCTCTAAGTCTTTGTACTGCTCTGGAGATACCACTATATTCGAATCATGCATGAATTTCCGTAGAGACGACACATGGAACACATTATGCACACTCGACATCTTCTCGGGTAACTCCAATCTATATGCGAGCTTTCCAATTCGCTCGACTATCGGAAATGGTCCAACAAACCTTGGAGCTAACTTTCCTTTCTTTCCAAATCTAACCATGTGCTTCAACGACGAAGCTTTCACAAAAACCATATTGCCCACGTCGAATTCCAAGTCCTTATAACGCTTGTCGGCGTAACTCTTCTGACGATCCTGGGCTGCCTTCATTCGTTGCCGAACTATCTCGATACAATCCGAGGTTTCTCTAATCATCTCAGGCCCAAGTACCAACTTATCTCTAGTTTCTAGCCAACATGCTGGAGAATTGCATGGCCTTTCATACAACGCTTCGTATGGTGCCATCCCAATGCTAGATTGGCAGCTATTATTATACGCAAACTCAACTAGATGTAGATGGTCTTCCCATGATCCTCCGAAGTCTAAAACACAAGCCCTCAGGAGATCTTCCAAAACTCGATTGACTCTCTCGGTCTGACCATCAGTTTGGGGACGATATGTCGTACTTAAGCACAACTCGATTCCCAAAGTTTCTTGCAAACTTTTCCAAAATCCACTTGTGAATAATGGATCTCGGTCACTCACTATACTCTTTGGGACACCATGGAATCGAACTATCCATTTCGCATAAAGTTCATCCAATTTCGATGTCGTCCTAGTCGACTTGACAGGAATGAATCTCACACTTTTGGTCAAACGATCCACGATGACCCAAATCCCTTCGTTTCCCGCCCTGGTTCTAGGTAGTCCATCGATAAAATCCATTGATACTTGCTCCCACTTCCACGTAGGAACTTCCAATGGCTGAAGTAAACCGCCCGACTTCTTCTATTCAGCTTTCACCAACTGACAATTCATACACTTGGAAATGAACTTTCCAATATCTTGCTTCATCCCTTCCCAGTAGTAGACTCTCTTCATGTCCTGATACATCTTATTTCCACCGCGATGAATCGTCAGCTTCGAGTGATGACATTCTCTCAGAACCTCATCCCTCAATCCGTCAATATCAGGAACAACTAATTGCCCTTACTTTCGATGCCAACCTTCTTGATACCTCGAACTCTTTATCTTCTAGTTCCAGTTTCTGAATGAACTTGACAAGCTTCGCATCCTTCTTTCAGCTCTCACCAATCCTTTCGATAAGAGTAGATCTTATCGACAAGCTCGCCAACATTTCAGGTTCTAACTCACACCTTGGCCTGAAATCGAACCTTGCCAAGTACTCGAGGCTCTTCCATTCTGAAAACATCGCTCCCAAACTTGCGTGTCTTCGACTTAACGCATCTGCAACTGCGTTGCCCTTGCCCGGAGTATAGGCTATGCCAAAATCATATGACGCCAGAAACTCTAACCTTCTTTGCTGCCGAAGATTCAAATCCTTTTGGGAGAAAAGATACTTCAATGACTTGTGATTCGTAAACAACTCGAATCGAACTCCCAACAGGTAATGTCTCCACATCTTCAGGGCAAACACAATCGCCGCCAACTCCAAATCATGAGTTGGGTAATTCTTCTCATGCGGCTTCAACTATCGACTCGCATAGGCCACAACCTTATCCTTCTGCATTAGCACTGCTCCAAGTCCAGTACCACATGCATCGGTATATACCACCATCTCTTCATTCCCACTTGGAATGGTCAACACACGTGAACTTGTTAATCTCTCCTTCAGGATTCCGAACGCTTGTTCACACTTTGCATCCCATGTGAATACTTGGTTCTTCTTCGTCAATCCTGTCAACGGTGCAGCTATCTTGGAGAAATCCTTGATAAACCATCGGTAATATCCTTCCAACCCAAGGAAACTCCGAACATCCGTCGCATTCTTAGGTTGATCCAAGTCCTGGATTGCTGCAACTTTAGCGAGGTCAACCGCTATCCCTTTTCCAGAAACTACATGACCTAAGAACCTCACTTCATCCTTCCAAAAGTGACACTTTGAGAACTTAGCCTTAAGCTGATGGTTCCGCAAGATCTCTAACACGACTCTCAAGTGCGTCTTATGTTTTTCCTAATTTCTGGAGTAAACCAGAATATCATCCACGAACACAAGCAAGAACTTGTTCAACTGATCTCTGAACACTCTATTCATAAGATCCACAAAATACGCTGGCACGTTAGTCAACCCGAATGGCATCACCAACCATTCGAAGAAACCAGATGGTGTCCTAAAAGCAGTCTTTGGCACACTATCCTTAGCCACCCTTAACTGGTGAAATCCCGTTGCCAAATCCATCTGAGAAAACACTTTGGCTTCATGAAGCTGATCGAACAAGTCATCTATCCTTGGCAACAGTACTTGTTTTTCTTTGTCACCTTGTTCAGCTCACGATAGTCCACACACGATCTTAACGAGCCATCCGACTGATCTCTGAACACTCTATTCATAAGATCCACAAAATACGCTGGCGCGTTAGTTAACCCGAATGGCATCACCAACCATTCGAAGAAACCAGATGGTGTCCTAAAAGCAGTCTTTGGCACACTATCCTTAGCCACCCTCAACTGGTGAAATCCCATTGCCAAATCCGTCTGAGAAAACACTTTGGCTTCGTGAAGCTGATCGAACAAGTCATCTATCCTTGGCAACGGATACTTGTTTTTCTTTGTCACCTTGTTCAGCTCACGATAGTCCACACATGATCTTAACGAGCCATCTGCCATGGTTGCAAATACGACTGGTGCACCCAACTCGGAAACACTCCTCCGAATGAATCCTTTTCCCAAATGGTCTCTAACTTGCACCTCTAACTCTCGTTGTTCCTTAGGCGTCATCCGCCTAAGTGGCATAACGATTGGTCTAGCAACCTCGACCAAATCAATCCTAAACTCGATCTCATGATGCGGCGGCAACCATTTGACCTTGTCAAAGACATCTACATACTCATTTGTGATCAACACTGATGACAGGTCTTCTTGTGGAATCCCAAGCGAATATAGATAACTCACGAAGACCCCGACTTCGCGCTTACATCTAATCAACACCTTTCGCCGTTCCACATCCCCGACCCTCACTTCTAGCTTCTCGCGATTCACCCTTGCCGCATACCTCTTGAGCCAATACATGCCCAAGATGATCCCAAACCCAGCGAAGTTAAGAACAAAACAATCACACACAAAAGAGCAACCATGACTCGACCACACTAGACCTCGACATATCATGCAAAGATTTGACGAACCCCCAATTGGATTAGTCACTACGAAGGGTCTATCACAAATCTCAGGTTCCAAGCCGAAGAGACACATAAGCTCATTGCAAATGAAGGAATGCGATGCTCCAGTATTGAAAAGCACATGAACTGAAACACCATTAACTGAAAGAGTACCTTGCACCACGACACCCTTTCCCTTCTCCTCTGCAGTAGGAGCTCTCGAAGAAGATGGCATAGCTTCCAAAGCATATGCCTTCACAATCTGCTTGCCCTTAGATGATTCCGAACAATCTTTCTTCTCATTCCCAGGCTTTCCACGTTTGAAGCACTTCTTCTCAGCTTTGGGATTCTTGCGCTCATTAGAAAAATGACCTTTCTTTTGGTAGTTAAAGCTAACCACCTCACTCTTGGGTTTCTTTTGGCCATCTTTTCCCTTTTGCTGTTGCTGCTTCCTCTTCTTATTATTACCACCCTGTTGTGGTTTCTGAGCCTCTTTGGCCGTAGTGACAACATTTGCTTCCTTAGGAAACAAGCTCTCATGACGAATAGCTTTTCCACAATCTCCTCAAACGTATCATCAAGATGGTCCACTAGCGGCTTTCCAATATGAGCATCCAAACCCAAGACAAACTTCTCGTTCTTCTGATATGGTGTATCAATGTATGAACAAGCATATCTAGACAAGGCTTCGAGATCAGAAATATAGTCAAGCACAGAATGACCATTCTGATTCAGCTCTACGAACTTCTTGAGTAGAGCAGATTTCTGAGTTGTGGAGATAAACTTTGCTTCAAACTTAGCTAGGAATAGCTCCCATGAAATTTCTTCCTCTGGAGTCTCGAGTGTAACAGAATTCCACCATTCCATGGCCGTATTCTGTAGTTGCCTTGATCCAAGTTTTCTCTTTATTCCATCCTTGATACCCAAGTCTCCAAAGATTCGAACACATGAATCCATCCACCTCTGAACCTCTTCAGCTGGTTCAGTTCCCTTGAATGGTTTTCCCCCTAAAGATGTAAAGTCCTTGCACAGCTTTGCAAAATCTACTACTATAGGAACTCGCACACCAACATCTACCATTGCCGCCACCGGAGCAGGTACCCTTTGCATAATTGCTTCTGCCATGGCTTCAAACATGGCCGGGTAATTAGGTTCACCACCATTTCCCCCTCCAGTATTGGCTCCCTTAGCAGCGCGTCTTGTTTCTCGTCTACTCATTCTAAATCTGCAATTTAGAATAATTAGTCACCTTCAAGAAAAACTACTAAAGGAAAATAACCGTTACTACCATATATGTTAATATATATAGTAAGCATCCAACTGAAATCTACAAGTATGTCTCCCATACATGATTACGTCCTTGAACTTTGGCCAAAAATCGTTGACTAGAGCTCTGATACCAAATGTGACGACAGCCCATAACCATCGCACTATACAAAAGAAATAATGCGTTGAAAGGTGTACAAGGCAATCATGGACGATCATCAGAGTAGGTAAACACAAGCGGAACCTGTCGTAAACTAATAGCGCAAGGATAAAATATAATAGAACATATACAATAGGTAGTAATAGTGAAGCAAAAACACAAGACTTTCAGACAACCAGAAAGTAATATCCACAAACTTGGAAATAGTGTTTATACAAAGTTTCCCCGCTACATTATTCAGAAAAGCAAACAGCGAAAACCCAATTATTAGGTAGTAGCAAAACTGGTATGTGTGCCTCCTGCTCGCCATCGATCAGCACCATCGTCCTCACTAAAGCATCACCTGTCACCTGCTACTTAGTCTGCCCATCCACAACCGGATGAACAGCCCAAGGTAATAAGACGAGACATAAAACCTTGAGTCGGATAACTGTCTTAGTGAGCAATAAACAACTAACAAACTTCAACAATAAAGTGTATGAGAGGGGATAGATAAACATACTAATCTACCCACGACACCAGAGAAGAATTCAACCTTATCTTCCCCACATTGGACAATGATTGCCTTTACTATAAACAATTCAACCATTCATCCATAGAAACCATAACACTGACTCAATCATGGAAAACACTCATAACGTCCAAATTATATAAGTCTCACACAGACAACCCTAATCGAGTTTAACATTCCCCAAGTACTCTCCCCAGATGCCTAAACCAATATCAGTTAAGCACTTGAAGAACATCTCCCTCGACTTTGGATAATCTATGTGAGATAGTACAAACAGAACAACCAATCATCCATGACTGACTCTGGCTATCACCGCCAATCCTGCTTTGAAACCATCGTTAATCGTATGTCAGCCAACCTTGCCATATGCCAAGGGCTAATGGTAACTCCAGTTCTAGCATAAACTCCATATGTCCAACCTTGATAACTAGGCCTTTCAATGATACCCAAGGTACTCGACCAACAACCATCCAGTCTATTGGGTGCCCCGATTGTACCCCTGCTTTGAGCCTGCTAGAACTTACGACAACGATGACTTCTCGGCCTTCGCATCTCTAGTCATCCAACCTTGTCGACATTTCATAGCTCAAGCAACCTTCTCGAGCAACCATTATCCACCAACTCACAACCTTTGAGTTGCCACCTCATTTGTTGTTCCACCTTGATCAACGGACACATTCAACACTTTGGACCTTCCTACTTGAATTTACTTCGAAGTCACATCATCACCGAGCTAATTAACACTGTGCTGCGGCTAGGGTTCGGGGGGGTTGCCCCCAAAAAATATTTTTTTCAGACCTTTTCTCCGAATCTGAGTCATACCCGAAAAACGTACTTTTTCAGAAAATGACCCTGTTGGAAACAAACCATAGCATCATCACTATCAACCACAGCGTTTAAAAGCACTGTTAAAAACATGATCGATCCGCCCTCTTTCAGACCGACCCGATCCAAACTAGGCCGATCCGCCCTCTTTCAGACCGACCCGATCCAAACTAGGCCAACCCGATCCAGCGCCCTTCTGGCTTCAAACTCGACCGATCAACCAACACGACCGACCCGATCCAAATATGACCCGATCCGAATATGACCCGATCCGAATATAACCCGATCTGATCCACTCCTGTCCGATCCAGCTTCGTTTCAATCCGACTTCTGGCCGATTCAACCTATGGCCGAGTCAACTACTAGCCGATTCAACCAATGGCCGAGCCAATTTCTAGCCGAGCCAATTTCTGCATATTGCAATCCAACTCCGATTTCGACCAAAACTCCGCCAAACGATGAATCTGACGAAACCAACTAAACTAAAATCATCAAACACAATCATAAACTTATCATAACATTACTATCCACATGAATATGACAATTACCACAAAAATGATGTAAACCTCGCCAAAAACCATCAAAATGAACATATGATCAAAATGAGAGATCTAACTAACATAAACATGTAAAATCACATGAAATTAACGAGTAAAACTTGTTAGATTATATCATAGGGTGATGCATATGAAAATGAATTTATAATGGTGTAATTTTATGGTAAAACATCCCAATTTGATGAGAAACATGCACAAACACTCATATACTTCATTGCATTCATGTGAGAGATGTAAATCACTCACCGATTTGCCGAAACAATCTAAAATGATAGAAATAAGAATCTGGACAGCGAGCACTCCGAATCAAACCCCTCGATCCGATGAATTCACCTTTGAAATGATGTAGATCTAGCCTTGAATGGTGTAGTTCTTCGATTTCCTCTCTTAGATTTGGATTTTTAATGGTGGAAAGGTGTAGGAGGAAGAAGGAGATCAATGCCTCCAAATGAGAGAATGGGAAAGTAAACCTTTTCCCGCCACTCTCACCCCCTATTTATAGGATTCCACTAAGGCTCCAAAACCTGAATAACCAACTGAAAAACCTTAAAACAGCGATTTCTCCCAAACTGCTGAGCCAAATCCTTAATGTAACCACTCTATGGAATGGCAATCATCAATTCCTTTCCAATGGCAATGGTCTCACCCTCTGATTCAGCCTGAGTCAAAAGTTATGCCATGTACAAGGCTGATAGGGGCAAAATTGTCACAAACAAAATCCGTAAAAATTATGGACATGTCTCACATTCCCATAAGCAACATATTAAAAGATGAGAATGATCCATCCCTCAGAGAATAAAATAAAAATATTTTACGATCTTCCGATACGTAAAATGCGGGTTGTTACAACTCTACCGTACCGGTTCCCAGCATGGCGGAGGAAAACACTACTATAAACCCTTCTAACATAGCCGCGAGCAGGGGAAATGCCGAATTCCAGACGGGTATCACTCGCCCATGCCCATTGCCCCCAACAGGAACGGGTATGGTTCAGTCTAATAATGACCGAGCAATCCCAACAGCGACTGAACCTGGCCCCGAATCTGCGATGGACCCTCACCTTCACTCAACTCTTGGAGGCTGAGCCCAACCAACAGATCCCCTTCCAAGCATGCTTTCGGAGAACCCTAGTGTTGGAATTCTTACCAATGCAGAGCTGGATTCATGGCAACGATTCCTCGGAGATAGAAGCCAGCTTGCAAGCATCATCAAACGCTTCACTCCGGGCGCTTCTTCTCAACGAGATATAGATGGTATCCACCGCAGCCCATTCACCATGGAAATCAGAAACTCCCGAAATCCTCTGGACTTCAAGTTCCCGGCCATAGAGCCCTACAACGGCCGGACTGACTCGACCATTCACCACATGCGATACATGCACCACATGGAAGTACTTTCTGCATCAACCAATGTTATGGACAAGTGCTTCCCTCTCTTCCTCACTAACATAGCCGATATTTGGTTCCGGCAGCTAACAACTGAGTCGATCAGCAATTGCAACATGTTGGTCACCCACTTCATCGAGAAGTTCAGAGTTCATATCTCCTGACCAAAGAGCGTCATTTTCCTGACCTCCATCAAGCAAAGCCTTGGCGAGACCCTTCGGTTCTTCCTCGACAGATTCAATGCAGACGTAGCATCAGCAGATTGACCCGAGCCATCAATGGTGCTTATGGCCACCATTGCAGGTGTCCAAAACCGATTAGAGTTCAGGATCTCTTTAACCAGAGACCCCCCCAAGGATATTGAAGATTTCTATGCCGAGGCCGAACGATTCTTCCGACAAGAAGATGACAGCATTGAGATGGAGAGCCTCGAGGTGCCTGCCACCAAAGATGGAGGTCCATCCAACACCAATGGCCAGAATAAAGGAAGAGAAAAAGTCTCGAAAAAGAATGAACGTAACATATGACACTGGAGAGAGAACAAGTACGACCAATGCATTGAGCTCGACTCCTCGCTACTCGACATCTACCTTGACGTTCAGGGATTTCTCCCCTTCCCGAAACCTCCTCAAATAGAGCCAATGCAAAAAGATCTCGAATTTGGAAAACACTGCATGTTTCCCAATATGGCAGGTCACGGTACCAGTGAATGCAGGAACTTGCATGATCTCATCGAGGATAGTGTCAGTTGGAGGGAACTGCTCGAGTATGTCAAGAAAACCACACTAGCCATGTCGCTACAATCTTCCGCCCAAGCTCCTCAGGCCGTTCCTTGTGCTCCTAGAAACGGAAAGGACCCTGAGCCCAACAGTCGCAACATCATCATCAATTAATAAGATTTAGATTTATTCCTTCAAGCGTATTTTTATTTCTTTCAATAATACGGGTATGTTGATGTACACACGTACTAGGTTAGGATTTAACTCCTAGGCGTTCTCTAAATTCAGCTATTGCCCACTTAGAATTTATTTACATTCCCTTGTAATAGCTCTCTCGCAGCAATAAACTTTCTTTTGCAAACATGGATTATGTTTGAATGATTTAAGTCGAGCATGATTAACGCTCGTCCGACCCAATATGGTCAGTGCTAAGCCACTGTCTCTAAGACATGGTCAATGCCTGCCACCATATCTAAGCCTATTCCTCGAGCTGAGTATGGTCAGATTTCTCTAAGCCAAGTATGGAAGATACTCGCCACTTCTCTAAGCCGAGTGCACTCCCCACTCGCCAAAACTTCACAAATACCCATCACCACATACAACTGACTCCATTAGTCGAGTATGGATAAGCTTATATAAGCCGAGCATGGCTAACGCTTGCCAAAGCCGAGTATAGATAATACTCGCCACCTTCATAAGCCGAGTATAGATAATTGTTACTACCAAAATGATCTTAGCACGAGACGATAGTGAAGGGATGTCAAATGAATGAGGAATGAAGAATTCGAGAGCAACTCAGGCTGATACCCCCTCTGGAGAAAAGGGACCCAAAACCTACCGGGCATCGACAAAGGTCCATCCGACAGGGTTTACACGTCAAGAGTTAACCGATAGACACCAACACATTAAAATAAGAATAGTATAAGATCAAAGCATAAAGGTGGTCCGAAACCAACCCCTGAAGAACAGATCCACAAGTGACAAAAGGGGTTACCTTTGTACCACTGAAAGTTATCTTCCAGAAAGCCAAACCAGAAGGCTAAATCGAGACTCAAGAAAGGATACAGGCTATCGGTACTAATCCGCCTAGTACCTGAACCATCAACGGTTCTAAATTGGCAGACATATACGTGCATCATATGGGCAAGCCCCTTCAAGTACCCATGATAAAGCCGAAAGCCTATGACCAAGGACCGACACTTGGAAGCATCCACTGAGAAACTCGAAATGCCTCCGCAACAAACTCCATTCCATCAAGGGGAGGCCCCAATTCACCTGGAACTCTCACTTCAAAGACTGTAACCAGCACCATAAGGAGGACCAACAGCAGATGCCCGAGACCAAGAGAAATAGTGGCCGATAGGAATCGTTCCGGCCCAACACCCTACAGATAAGAAGACCCCGAATTCTCTATAAATAGGACCCCAGAAACTCCGTAAAGGGGGAGGATCTTTTCATTTCTCAATTCAGTTCCTTCCTTCTTGAGGGGAGCAAATCATCAATTCTTGTAATATATCTACAATATATGAATGGAGAATTCCGAGTCCTATACATCTTACGATTTGTTAATCTTGTAGTATCATAATGATGAAACAGGGAGTTAACACTAACCTTTCAGATGAGGAGATCAACCAGAGCGCCCCGGCAGCGGTAGAAGAGGGCTTTCTGACAACATGAAGTCCCCCTTCTCTTTTCCTAAAAAGGGGTCGCCATGGTTGATCCATGCTCTCATGCTGAGCCTAACTCTTCCTGAACATTGATGCGACGAAATCGTATACGAATTCCTAACCCGATCCCTATTGTGATCCAGACCCTTCACTTGGGATGATCTGACACGAGAGGATCATCAGAGTTAATGATTGTTACGACACCCTCGTCCATGAAATCAAGGGAAGCGTTTGGCTGTTTTCTTCTCAATGGAATACACGATGTCATTGTCATGGCTTAGAGGTCTATCAATTCTAGATTCAGGATTATATCTAGAGAACTCTAATTCGTAACCACGGAAAATTTCATGAACGCATACATTACATACTATACTCCGGGTGTTGACAAAAAATATCGTTAACATTTTGGCGCTAGAAGGAGGGCCTAAACCTCCGACCCTATGGTTAATTTGTTTAAGCTAACTGGCTGAATTTATCATTCCATGGCAGGAAACATTGAAGTCAAAGAAACTAAAAGAACAAACAATGAGCCAGATCCCAACATCACCCTTGAAGGAAATGAGGGCCCAGCTCTCAACCCGAATAATAATGAGAAAGGAGCCGCTCCCAATCCACAACAACCACCAGACTCAAACGCCATGGAAGATAATGTCGCAAGAATCTCAGTCTTGGAAAAGAAACTTCAAGAAATGCAGGCTCAAGTCAACGCTGTCTAGGCACAAAAATCCTTAAGGCTCACTAGATCTAGTCAGAGAGAAATGAATGAATCTCCAAAAAGGAAGGCTCTCGTTCAACAGTCAGAAGAAAAAGGGAAGCCTAAGGCAACTTCTTCCAAGAAAAGAAGTCCCATCTGACGGGAGTAGATCATCAAGGGTATCAGTGTGACCAGGAACAGTCTGGGAGCTCCACCTCCAAAGGCTATGATCCTAAAAGGGAAAACTATGACAACACGGAAGCTTATATTAGAGATGTCACTCAGAAGACCGTCAAGGACTTGCTGGGAAGTAAGGGGAAGGGAACCCAGGATAACCAGGATAACAAGGTTAACGACAACGAAAGAGTGGCACCGTTCATCGATGAGATTATGAATACCATAATACTATCAAGAGTCAAAGTTCCCACCATAAAATATCTGGGAACAACTGACCCCGGCGACCATCTGATGGCTTTTGACCGCCAGATGGATCTTTACAATGCTTCCGGAGCTGTCAGGTTCCACCTCTTTCCAGTGACCTTCCAAAGGGGCTGCGGCGAAGTGGTATCGCCAGTATAGGGAAAACACCAATTACTTATGGAACCAATTCTCCTACGAATTCTCCACACAGTTCTGCATTTGAAAAGACCCAACTATAGACTATACGGTCATCGCCAACATCAAAAAGATACAAGGGGAGTCTCTAGGGGACTATCTAAAAAGGTTCAACATCGAAGCCTTAAAGGCCAAGGATTTGAATGACCGTGACAAGCTGATCGCCGTACACTCAGGGTTGATTGAGAACCCCCCCCTTCTAGAAGGAGTTATATATCCACGGCTGTAAAGACTTGCAGGATTTCCACTTCCAAGCCAACAAGTTTATCCACATGGATGAACTGTACTTCACAAAGAGGAAGTTTAGGCCTAGAGGGGAAGGAGGAAGGCCGAACTTTGGACGAAAGCTCCCAGAAGGGAATCAGAGGAGGTCGAGGTGGGAAGACTCTAACATCAACTTGGTTGCCTTGAACAAGCCCATCTAGTATGTGTATGCTGTCGCAAAAAGAAAAGGTCAATAACTTCCCCATCTTATTCAAAGCTAAAAATTCCCCGAACCTCATGCCGACGGTAAGTACGGCAAGTTCCATAAAACCAACGGGCACAAGACAGACGAGTGCAAGGTATTGGATGGGATTATCTAGAAATTAACCCGAGAGGGACACCTGAAGGAGTTTGTTTCAAATAAAGCAGCACCAACTCAACGTGCAGAAGGGTAGCAGATGGTTTCGGTAAACAAGATAGGAGTCACTATGGGGGATTTAGGGCCTCCCGCAAACAGAATCAATGTGATCCACATAGGACCACACCCTGCCGGAAGCTGTTCGAAGGTCAGGAACCAATACGTGAAGGAATCCCCCATAAAAGAAACATACCATCAACAAGAAACTACGTGGATGACTCCCATAGAGGACTACCTCCTAAAAGGGACATTGCCCTTTAGTATGCAAGGTGCAAGAGAGATAAAACATCAGGCACCCACATTCGTGATCATAGACAGTGTACTTTATAAAAAAGGATATTCACTTCCTTATTTAAGGTGTGTAGGTTTCGAAGATGGACTCAGCCTATTAAAGGAAGCTAATGAAGGATGGTGCGAGGACCATTCCAGTGGAGTTGAGCTGGCCAAAAGGGTCATGCGACAAGGTTATCATTGGTCGCGGATGGTTAGTCAAGCGGTTGAATACGTCAAAAGATGCAATAAATGTCAGAAGTAATCTAAGGTGCCACGACTTCCTCGCAGCGACCCGACCACTGTATTGACCCCTGGCCTTTCGATATATGGGGAATAGATTTAATCGGGCCCTTACCACTCGCCAAGGGAGAGCTAAATATGTCGTAGTAGCCATCGACTACTTCACCAAGTGGGTGGAAGCGGAACCCCTTCCGGTTATCACATCCAAAATGGTATTAAAATTCGTAATAAAGAACATCGTTACCTGCTTCGGAATCCCGCATAAGATCATATCGGATAACGGAACACAATACGAGAGCGAAGAGTTCATCCGATTTTGTGAGAAAAATGGAATCATCAAAAGTATCTCCTCAGTAGCCCACCCGAAAGCTAATGGAGATGTGGAAGCTGCAAATAAGACTATTAAGAAAATCCTTAAGGAACGCCTAAATCATGCTAAAGGAAATTGGGCAGAGGAGTTGCCTCTAGTACTATGGGCATACAGAACTTCTACAAAAACAACTACGGCACACACCCCCTTTTCCCTGACATACGGATACGAAGCTATGCTTCCGGTCGAGGTCGAAATTCCATCACATAGAAGGGTATCATATGCATTTGACCCCAATCAGGAGTTAAGAAAAGAGTCACTATATTTTATATAGGGACTAAGGGATGAGAATGCAATCAGAACCGCCGAATACCAAAGAAGGATCACAAGATATTACAATACGAAGGTCAAAGCTAGAACCTTCACTAAAGGTGAATTAGTACTGCGAAGAGTAATGGCTAACATCAAGAATCCGGCTGATGGTCCTCTCGTTCCAAATTGGGAAGGACCCTTAGTTGCCTATCAAGAAGTCATACCCGACACATATCGGCTATGCAGACCCAACGACGATCTTGTTCCAATGACATGGAACTCGGAACGTTTGAGACCATATTTCTCAACCATAAAAGAATAGAGGAAAAGACCTTTCCCCCAAGAAATCGTCATACAACTAGGGGAAAAGAAAACCCTCCCAGTAGCTCGTTAGAAATCCAAAAGTGGTCGAGCTGGAAAAAGGATTGAATCCTTCATCATCGCCAAATTGGCCAGGGCGACACATCCCCCGGAGGGGGATGATTATGTTAGTCTTTCTCCTTGCCTAAACCGGAGGGGCAGGGTTGAAGCATCAAAAGTGTAAGCCACCGTTTCACATTAGAGATGGTCATGGCGGTGCATCTAAAAATTAGCACGCCCTGCCTCTGCTCGAACTAAGCACGTCCTACCTCTACTCGCCGAAGAGCACGTCCTACCTCTGCTTATGTTCTGCGTTACCCATAGAAGGGAGCGCAAACCCCTATCATCGCCTACGATGGTCAGGATAGGGTACCCCTTGGAGGGGTGGCGTATAAGCCTTTATCAGTGCCTACGATGGCCCGTGTAGAGCGTCAAAAGAATAAACCTTAGTTATGTGCCTGCGATGGGCCCGTCTAAGTTTCTAAGCCCTTATCATCATCTACGATGGTCAGGATAAGGCACCTCCTGGAGGGAGGTCGGGTAAGTCCTTGGGCCCTACTTGTGGATAAGCTAGCCAAGCGCTACGGACGCAAAGGCCCATAGAGTGGCCAACAAAGAACGTAGATCCTCTTCTTTGGCAACAAAAAGCCCAGGGGGAAGCTCAAGAAGCATGTACAACCTCTTCTTCCCAAAACAAATTCAAAGGGGATACTCACTTCACTAAATGCCGGAGGGAGTTCCGGTTCTCTACACTTATATCCGAATCTGGGTGGATTCGGCTCTTCATTAATGTCGGAAGGGTTTCTAGTCCTTAATCTAAAAATGCCCGAATCTTGGTGGATTCGGCTCTTCATTAATGCCGTAAGGGTTTCCGGTCCATAATCTAAAAGTACCCGAATCTGGGTGGATTTGGCTCTTCATTAAAGCCATAAGGGTTTCTGGTCCTTAATCTAAAAATACCCGAATTTGGGTGGATTCGGCTATTCATTAACGCCGGAAGGGTTTCTGGTCCTTAAATCTAAAAATACCCGAATATGGGTGGATTCGGTTCTTCATTCATGCCGGAAGGGTTTCTGGTCCTTAAATCTAAAAATACCCAAATCTGGGTGGATTTGGCTCTTCACTAATGCCGAAAGGGTTTCCAGTCCTTAATCTAAAAATACCCGAACCTGGGTGAATTCGGCTCTTCATTAATGTCGGAAGGGCTTCTGGTCCTTAATCTGAAAATACCTGAATCTGGGTGGATTCGGCTCTTCATTAATGCCGGAAGGGTTTCTGATCCTTAATCTAATAATATCCGAATCTAGGTGGATTTGGCTCTTCATTAATACCGGAAGGGTTTCTGGTCCTTAAATCTAAAAATACCCAAATGTGGGTGGATTCGGCTCTTCATTCATGTTAGAAGGGTTTTCAGTCCTTAAATCTAAAAATACCAGAATCTAGGTGGATTCGGCTCTTCATCATGCCGGAAGGGTTTCCGGTCCTTAGTCTAAAAATACCCGAATCTGGGTGGACTCGGCTCTTCATTGATGCCGGAAGGGTTTCCGGTCCTTAATCTAAAAATACCCTAATCTAGGTGGATTCGGCTCTTCATTGATGCCGGAAGAGTTTCCGGTCCTTAATCTAAAAATACCCGAATCTGGGTGGATTCGGGTCTTCATTAACGCCGGAAGGGTTTCTGGTCCTTAAATCTAAAAATACCCGAACATGGGTGGATTCGGTTCTTCACTAGAACCGAGAAGGTTCCCGGCCTTCAACCTTTAAGTCCTCGAATCTAGGTGAATTCGGCTTCTTAATCTTGACCCGTCCGGGTCCACATAGTATTCGACCTAAGATCATCTTTGGAAAGAGTTTTCAATCTTCCAACAAGGCCTGAATCTAGGTCACTTCATTCCTCCGTAAGGCGTCGAAAGTGAATCTCTTCAGCAGGACCTATGGCGTAACTTAACATTGGAAAGAAACTGGCAAACAAATAGGAGAAAGCCTAGAAAAAGAAGCTTGATTTGAAAAGTCGAAGACACCCCAACACTAGGGGGAAATGTTACTACCAAAATGATCTTAGCACGAGGCAAGAGTGAAGGGATGTCAAATGAATGAGGAATGAAGAATTCGAGAGCAACTCAGACTGATACCCCCTCTGGAGAAAAGGGACCCGAAACCTACCGGGCATCAGCAAAGGTCCATCCAACAGGGTCTATACGTCAAGAGTCAACTGATGGACACCAACACATTAAAATAGGAAAAGTATCAGATCAAAGTATAAAAGTGGTCTGAAACCAACCCCTGAAGAACATCTCCACAACTGACAAAAGGGGTTACCTTTGTATCACCGAAAGCTGTCTTCCAGAAAGCCAAACAGGAAGGCTAAATCGAGACTCAAGCAAGGATATAGGCTAGAGGTACTAATCCGCCTAGTACCTGAACCATCAACGGTTCTAAATCGGCAGACATACACGTACATCATAAGGGCAAGCCCTAACAAGTACCCATGATAAAGCCGACAACCCACATCCAAAAGCCTATAACCAAGGACCGACACTTGGAAGCATCCACTGAGAAACTCGAAACGCCTCCGCAATCCGTCTCGACAACAAACTTCATTACATCAAGGGGAGGCCTCAATTCAAATGGAACTGTCACTCAAAGACTGTAACCGGCACCATAAGGAGGACTGACAACAGATGCCCGAGACCAAGAGAAAAAGCGGCCGATAGGAATTGTTCCGGCCTAGCACCCTACTGACAGGAAGACCCCGAATTCTCTATAAATAGGACCCCAAAAACTCCGTAAAAGGGGATGATCTTTTCATTTCTCAATTTAGTTCCTTCCTTCTTGAAGGGAGCAAATATCAGTTCTTGTAATATATCTACAATCTATGAATGGAGAAATCCGAGTCCTATACATCTTGCGGTTTGTTAATCTTGTAGTGTCATAATGACGAAATAAGGAGTTAACACTAACCTTTCTAATGAGGATATCAACCAGAGCTCCCCGGTAGTGGTAGAAGAGGGCTTTGCGGCAACATGAAGTCCCCCTTCACTTTGCCTAAAAAGGGGTCGCTATGACTGATCCATGCTCTCATGCTGAGCCTAACGTTCCTGAACACTGATACGACGAAATCGTATACGAATTCCTAACCCGATCCCTGTTGTGATCCAGACCCTTCACTTGGGAGGAGATCATCGGAGTTAATGATTGTTACAACACCCTCGTCCATGAACTTAAGGGATGCATTAGCCTGTTTTCTTCTCAATGGAATACACGATGTCGTTGTCATGTCTTAGAGGTCTATCAATTCAAGATTTAGGATTATATTGAGAGAACCCTGAGTCATAAGAATGGAAAATTTCATGAATGCATACATTCCATACTATACTCCAGGTGTTGACGAAAAATATCATTAACAATAATACTTGCCAACAACGGAAGCCGAGTATAGATAATACTCGCCATCTCTCTAAGCCGAGTGTTACTACTGCTCGCCAACTCTTTAAAGCCGAGTATGGTTAATACTCGCCCAATCAAGCTCACGGTCACGTCTAAAACGAGATGGCCTACACTATCCTTATAGGTATTGGATATTACTACGAGGACTACTTTTTGGTATTCTCGGCCTTAATACGGTCCTCGGTGGTTGTCGGTTTTTGGCCTTAATATGATATGCACCGATCGTCGGATTTCTGGCCTTAATACAACTACCAGGATCGTCGGATTTCTGGCCCTAATATTGTTCGGCACAACCATAGCTACCCATGCATTGAGCTTCGACACAATGTTCATAACACACCTCTTTTACCAAGAAGGATGTATTCTGAGTGGCAAAGTGTTGACCAACTTTTGACAAAAGCTACCATGGTTCAAAGGATCGAAGCCCAATGTCAAAAGGCTCATGAATCAGCACCGAGCGATCCCTGCCGATGACCTCTATTTTTGAAATCCCAAGCAAGATTTGGCATGTGTTGGTTTTTCTCGAGCAGCGGCATTCCAAGTCATGACATAATTGCTCTCCCAGATCGACCGAGCCAATCATTCCCTTAAAGATTGGATCAGACATATACCCGCGGATCTATGTGGAAAAATCCAAATGGATCATTCATTGCTTGACCCGATTCTCAAGGCATTAAAGGCGGTCAAATGCTCCCAGCCAAGGCTCTACTTTTGATACACCTCATCTCGGATGCCACGCAAGCCACCGTTTCCGAGATAACTATTAATCAGTAGTAGATCGGGTCCCATCACCACAATTATTCCAAATGATCGAGCTTCACGTGTCCAAGCTCCACGAAAGAGGCAGGCCACGTTGCACCTCGTTTAGCCCAACTTTTCATCTATAAATATATCCATGCTCAGAATGGAAAGGAGGTCATTTTCGGAACTTCCTCACCCAAGTTCAGATTCCAGGGCTTACTCCAAAAATAGCCAACTCTTTCTCTGAAACACAACGATTTTTGTGTTCATCTCCCACTTTCTTCAAATAGAAAACAGATGGTACTTGTAATCAAAAGAAAATCAGTATATATATATATATATAAAGTGGACCTATATAACATCTCTCGCTAAACCACTATAAAAAGTCTTGTGTGTCCCTTGTTTTACTTACTTTACCATACTTTGTGATTGTTACTCATGTGTTCTACGCACGATTGAGGGTTGACTATCACCAGTGACCAAATTTTGATGTCAACATCATTTTATATATGCATATTAATTATAAAATCAAATTCATTCAAGACGAATCTTCCGCTTAACAAAAGGTAGTGTCAAATGTCATCTGTTCATAGACGGAAATTAAATATATATTGACAACCACCAATAAGGAAATAAATCTTCCAAACATCCAAAAACACAATTTATATACAAACAACAACGAATATTACTACATGAAATAACAACGTTCATAGTATTCCAGAAAGCATGAGAGTTAACTCACCATCCGTTCCAAATCGGAAATTTCGCGTCGTTTTATTTAATTACAAACTGATGTTTAAAATTAGATTAAATTCCAATTAGCTCCAAATCGCTCCAATCCAACTCGTACGCGTAGTGTTCGCAAATACTAATTCGAACCCAATGCAACTTGTTTCGTGCAAATTTGATCATGTATGAAACATATACAAGCGTTACAAGTTAATCGACAATTTTAAAGCAATTAAAAAGTCATTAGCTTTTAATTAATTCCTTAATTAATTCTCTAATCATCTTCCCCAATTATAAACTCCCGCCTCCCTGCTACTAAACGCAATTGTCGAAATCTTCAAGCTCCCCTTACTCCCTCTACAAACCACGATATCACATCTTGTCAGCTCCGTCGAACTCCCCTTCACCCGACCATCGCCATAGGCCCATCCTCAATAGGTCTGCACTCCTCCCTTGATTTGCGTCCTCGAACCATTCGCACGAAACACAGGGATGGTGCGACATAAATGGGTCTGGAACCCCGCTAACCTTCACCAACTCTTTCTCCTCAATGCAAGCATCTCTGTTCTGGTCTCTGATTCAATGACTTCCACCTGAATTGCCTACAATTTCGAGCCCTAACCCATGCGCCATTCACTGTAAACCCACGCAAGTTCTCCAACACCACCATAGCCCCATAGCCGTAAAGATACAATGATTTTAAACTCAAAGATACAAGTTTTCTATGTTTTACATTTCTTTGAATTCTTTTGGAAATTCAAAGCTCACATTTCTCTTTTTTTATATGTAAGTGGCAGCTATAAGATAAATAGAAGAAGGAGAAGTGTAGGGTTAGGTTAGAAGTTAAGGGTTATTTATAGGGAAGAATATAATATATTATATTCACACATTTTATGGTTTAACGTTTTAGGTTCGCCCGAACACATATAATATCTGATTGCTATAAACTTTGAGTTCCTACAATAACTTAATAATATGGACCCGATGAAAATTGTTTCATCGAATTTCGAGACTGTTTGCAAAAGCACTATTTTAATTTCAAATCGTAAATCGATATGCATTTAAATCGTGCACGATCACATAACAACTCCGATTGACATGACACTGGAAATCTTACAATAATTACCCATTATGACTTTATAAAATTAGCTTCGTTGAAATCCGAGGTCATTTGAAAAATGGCTATTTTCATGTATTAAATCTGATCGATAAAATATAAATCGATTTCAACACGCTCACATCCATTGATAAAAATTTCTTATTGTCGTTTTATATTTAAATATAATTTCCCGTGCTTCAAAATAAAATTAACTTTATTTTAAACTCGATATTTTAAATTTCAAGTCAATTATATAACCATATTCTCATTTTAAATTTAACTCAAGCAACTAATTCTTAAAATTAATCATTTTAAATATTTAAATTAATTAAATATTCATTACTAAAAATTTGGGTTGTTACTGTTGTAAAATATTAACAGCCACTTAATACTAGGTTTAGGTTGGAACATATTTTCATTTATGGCCCTCCTGGCAGACTATCTTGTTACTATCTAGTTGTCCCTATGGGTGAACTCCTAGTAACTTAATACTTCCCTTAGATGGTGGTTCCTTTAGGCTAGTTATATAAATAACCCCTAGGCCAGCCTTTACCAAGCCCCTAGATAAGAAGCTGACATTACTTGGACAACTGCTTTACTCATACGTTATCGTGTACTTGGACAATTTAGTACCTTATGAGAGAAAGGCAGACCAAATAACCACTTAAAATCCTCGAAGGGAGGGTCCCACGACATGGGTCCTGAACCAAGAAGTGAACCTAGGAACGGGCCTAGTTCTAACCACTTAATACCCAACAAGAGGTGGGTCATCCACTTAATACCTTTACCAAGGCAGGCCTACTTCACACACAAATACACACACACACACATTAGACATCTCACATTAAGCTAACCAATTGTAGATGTTGAATATGTCGGGAAGATCCGAGCAAGCTTCTACTACAAGTTGTACCTAGCATCGTATCATAGTGTAATAATTATAGTGGCTTAGGGCACCTAGACCTCTTACATTAACCAGTCTTACATGTAGATGATGGATATGTCCGTTGGTTTTGGGAAGGCTTCTACTACAAGTAATGGTTAACCTCGTGTCTGTGTGTCATTAATAAGGCGATTATCTCACACACATACATTCAAATTCCTATGGGGACATTCAAATCATATTTCCAGTTTAAACGTATTTATCACGCACTTAATATGCATTCACATTACGTTTATTATGTTATAAATATACGTAAATTATTCAAATGAGAATAACGATCTGATAAAGTTTGAAATGTCAATCCTGTAAATCACAATTAAGGTATACAAGTCAATTCCCTAATTAACATGGTCCATGATGTATATTCACAATTTATGACAAAAAGGTAAATAACAATATATATGAATAAACTTGCAGCCTAGGCTTGAATAGTTATTTGGATAATAGAAATATAGGTAAGATGCAATATATCCAATCACATATGAAAACCATTGCTTTTGACACCGCTTCACTTTTATATTTATATTGTATACAAAACTTAAGATAATATATTGCAAATAATACGTTCAAACGAATCTATTTATAATAGACGCTTAAACTTATTAATTTTGTAATATACGAATCTCATGTTTTTAGCACATAAACATATATGAACACAAAATAAGGATTAAGTGAATCAGAACCAAAACCGAGGATTTCTCAACATCCTAACCATAAATCTCCATTATCCAAACAACAAACCCCAAAATGCAACACTTTTGATTGACCGTTTCATTGACAAATAAAATATAGGATTTGGGAAGTTTTAGCATTATATTATCATTTAACCCTAATCCCTTATAGGCATAATATTCCAAATCTAAACTACAAACGATAAGAAATAGAACGTATATGGTTTCCACTCATAATGCTTTGGGAATGAAGAACAATAGAATATGAGTAGAATTAGATTTGGATCTAGCCTTTGCAATCGTGTTCCAATCCTTCTTTTAATATATATATAATCAAATGAAATAGAATCTTATATATATAAAAATTAATTTCCAGAATTCTCAAACTTATATAAATCCTATAATAGAGAGGATAGAATTGAGGTTAGAGATGTAGAAGAGAAATCTAACCTCATCTCCAGAATTAGCAATGCTAGAAGATAGAATGAGGGTGTAAGAATGAAATGAAGAATAGAGTTAGGGAGAGGCTAGGAGGGTGGTATATGTAGTTGTAAGTGTTAACAAAGATAGTAGGATTTATTAGATTAAATCCAGGCAGACTATGTGTGCAATTTAATATTAAAATCCTCAGAAAAACAAGCCCTCACCACCCCAATTCGACCAAGGCAGTCGACCCCTTTGGTAGGAGGGCGGTCGACCCTCTAGGTCAAAATCTGTCAAGGAGATTTAATCTCCTAGTTAATTGTCCGATTTATTAAACATTATTTATTAGGTTGATATCTTTCCTTTGTTTGATTATTTTTGTCGGTTATTGTATATAAATATATACAAACAATTTCAAATTTACTCAAAATATTCTTTTCATGCTAATCCATAGTTAATATATTTCATATTTATATATTATCTATTTGAATTTCAAATCTTGTGTGTTAATATTTGCGCACAACTTTTTTTATTAATATCTTTTACATACAAACTCTGTTTTCAGTGAATAAAAAATGAAAGCGGGTCAGAATCTTGCCACCAACACAATTACAATACTTTTCTGGACTAATTCCAATTACTCAAAATTCCATTTTCAACCCATTAACTTATTATTGATTATTATTATTAAATTAAATTACCTTATGTCTATTTTAGGTTTATTTTACGGGATGTTACAACTTTGATCTAATTTTAAACATATATTATAGTAAATAAATAAAGTTTTTTATCTTAGATACTTCCCTAATTATTTAATATATAACTTGAAATTGATCTTTGAATATCCTATGAAATATAGTATTTTCCTTATTTATCTTTATTTTGAAAACATAATTTTATTCCAAACATAATTATATAGGTAAAATTCATTATTTCTATCATATTACTCAAATGATTGGTTTTGATTTCATAATTATAAATTTAGTTGGGTTATATTAAAGTTACATAATAAAAGTTATATTAATATTTTTAGTGTTTAATGTATCTAGCATTTCTTATAATATAAATTTATGATATTATCAGTTATATATAAAAAATATTTTTATGTTGCATTTTTTAGCATTTCAACGAAATTGATTTGGTATATGTGATATTAGTTGAATTATTGATTTTTATATTTTTATTATATGTCATCTCATTTCACATGTCATTTAGTTATCCATTCTCGTTATCACATGCGATTTCTTATATATATCATTTCTATGATAATCATCCTACTAATCTATGTTATGTTATTTAAGAAAAGTCAGTACTAGAATTAAAATTATAAGTAGTACTAAAGTAAAAATTAGAATTAGTATTTAAGTCAATATTTGAATCATCATTAAGTCATTTGGTAGTACATTCAATGTTCGAGTCAACAACCGAGTTGAGTCAATAGTTAAGTCAAAATTAAGTCGGTACTTAGGAAAGTTAATATCTAAATCAGATGATAGTTTTCGAGAATAATAGTTTTGTTTCTCACAAGGGGAAGAAATAAAAAATATGCACATATTGAGGGGAGTACATATTAAGGTGGAGTTCTGGAATTCAGGGGAATAAGAAATAGTATTTACAAAATGGTTGTCATCATCAAAAAAGGAAGAATGTCCGTATCGTGGATGGTAGTTTTGATGATAACAACCTCAGATAATTAATATTTTATAATTACACATGTACTAATTATTATCCATATATATATATATAATGTAGTGCATGATTGTATGCATAATACCGATAATCAAGATTGTACAATATCAAGATTGCAGATCTAAATTGATGATTCAAGGGTCAAAGAATGAAGACTCGTGAGTTTTGAAGAGTTCAATATTTCAATATATTATCGAGTCTTAGATTTTATGTTGAAACTAAGGTTGCAAAATTTGATCTCCATCCATTTTACAAAATGTAATTTCAAAATATTCATATTTCAAATTCTATTTTAAAATGATTTCAAAAGTATTTTCAAATACCTTTACAAAATGTTTTCAAATGTCCTTAATTTTAAAATAATTTCTCAAAGAAATTTCAAAAAGAAATTTTGTTTTTAAGTAATTTACTTTGAAATATTTTTACTTTTACTTTGATTTCATATACTTTGATATTATATTTTCAAAATACTTACTTTAGTTTTATATTTTGGTTTTAATATTATACTTTGTAGTTTAGTTTTACTCAAGATGTTAATTTTGATCATACTTTGGATTTTGGTTTTTTACTTAATAATTGTGATTTAATTTTATTATAGTTTTGATACTTATATTTAAAGTTTAGTATATTTGATCAATTATGGTTTTAAATATAAATATTACATTTTAAATTCTTTTAAAATATTTAAATAAGTATTAATAAGCTTAATTATGTTTAAAATATACATTTATTGTGCTAAAATATGTTTATGAAGTTTCAAATCATAATATATAAGTTTATATCCTCAAAATAATTTCAAAACAAACTAGCTTTAAAATATTCCCAGCAAATGTTGACATGTACCCCATAGTACGTTAACATAGACCGGTAATTTTCAAAATTCAAGTCTGGAAACAAGTGTCTACTCATGGTAACTCTTCTCTAGTAGCCATATCTCTTCACTTCTATAACTACACTTCTTCCAAGTTTGAAATCGATCATTTCCTTCATATATCTTCAACCTTTTATATTCTCTCTTAAAAATAACAAATTCTATAACTATATTCTGTCGATTTTCAAACCAAATCAAGTCATTTCTTCTCTGATTTGATTCTACATCAAACTCTCTTCATTTTTATCAAGATCAAACACTACACCATAATGGCCATTTGGTAACCCATTTTTATCAATTGCCAACACTTATTTGTGTTGTAGATTAGAAACAATAACATGTGTTGCTATGTTAAAAATGTGTTAATAAAAATACAAATTTATAAAAAAAATTTGGTAACGCTTTTTTGGGTTGGTAAGCCCGGCTTCCGAGGGCAAAAATGTAAACCCACCTATTTTCTGTCGTAACCCTTACTCCCTCCATCTCAATGCTTTTTCACTACTTCGGTTGCGTTAAAATAAAATACAATGCGGGAATAAGGTGATTTAGGAAAGGATTTTAATTTCGATTACAAAGAGGGAACAAGGATTTCAATTTGATTTTGATTACAAAGTAGGAACAAGGATTTTGATTTCAAGGAAAGGAGTTCAATGTTAGATTCGAGTTCGAGACAAGGAGTTCAACATCAGTTTGGTTTGCATTTATGATTTTGGTGAGTAAAAATTTATAATCATGGGAAAAATATAATTTTGATTTTGTTTAAAGATGTAAAGTTGCTTTTTGTCTTTACGCATCATCGATTTCTCTTCCAACATGTTGAATTGGTGATGCTAGGTAGTACCATTTGCACTTATTTAAAATTTGTTGTGTTAATGTCCGAATATATAATTAAAGCTCTTTATTTTCATAATTGTTTAAAATATTCTATGTTAATGTCAATATATATAAGTAGATGATCTAAAATTGCTATGTTAATGTCCATGATTAAAATCTGTGCACTTTAGTTCCTCACGTCCTATGACCCAATTGTTCTTATTATGTAGACGCTTGAGGTCCTCACATTTCTCCCCTTGCCTGTTGTTTCAATTGTGTTTCTAGTTTTGATGTTTGCCAAATTAGGTTTCTCACTTTGATGGCTTCTCAGGTTGCAGTTTTCCTTTGACCACTTAATCAGCCGAGCCTGTAAATTTGTACATTCATACATTGTTGGCACTTTGATAGGAAAGCACACAGTATCTCGAAATTTTTATTAGCCATAGATGTGACGACCGCCCCATACCTCCGCACAGAACTAAGGAGAAATGCATTGTATGACGTGTCAGGCCGATACGGGATGATCATCAGGGTAAAATAATTTTAAATAAAACCTGTTGTATAACTCACAGTGCATGGATAATATATAATAATAAAATACACAACATGATATAGTAATGAAGCACAACTGAACAGAGAATCAAATTTCCATAAAACCATAGAATCTTGGGTACAATACTTCTCGATACATGAATATGATTAAAATATGCCTCACTACATCTCTCATATTCTCAATAAAATCAACATACATGGAAATAGACATAAATAGCTAAATAGTAGATAGTAATAATACGATAACCTCCTGCTCATCACTGTACAACAACATTGGCACCATACCTACTACTCAGTCTGCCCACCATCAAATTGGTGAACAACCCAAGGTAATAAGAGGGAAACCTTGAGTCAGATAACAGTCTTAGTGAACAATAAAATAGCTAACAAATAGTTACACATGTAATATGAGTATAGGCGATTGACCATCCAATCTGCCTAGTAACCATCAAGATAACACACGAAAACAATCTATCACATGTCACATCAGAAATAGGAAAGGACCAACCCCAATCCCACTCTTCTTTAACATCCTACAATGATAGACTAACCAGAGAAAAATGGAGAAGAAAGCACACGGAATCAAACATAACATCCATAGCATCCAATATCCTAGCTATCACCATCTGTAGCTGTGAATCCATCTATTATCGAACTTGCATTTCACCGGTCAAAAGGGTTAATGGAAAACCCCGGTTCTAGCCAAACTACCATACGCCATCATGACTCATATGTTTGCCTCCTACCTGAGACAACTACACCACTTCTACCTGAGTGATCCAAGGTACTCGATCCTACCTGATCCTGATGAGTGTCTCTACGATACTTATGCTTTGAGTCCGCTAGAACACTTCAATAACTAATGATTTCTTGGCACGTCAAATTTGTCGAGCCTTTCTCCTTGGCGACACCACTTCTTTAGTCAAGCTATTGAAAAGAGTGATAGAGTAGGATCGAGTAATATGGATTTATATTAATATGCAGAAGCTTAGATAATGTGATGTATATTAAAATTATGCAAATAAAAATTTAATAAATTAAATGTAATGATATCATAGATATGCAATATGTAAATGCGGTAAAGTAAATGACACCAGGAATTTTTATACTGGTTCAGAGCACCGTCCTACATCCAGTACCAGACTTCTTCTGGCTTTTCACTAGCAACACCCTCACTTTACCTGGACGAACATGTTAACAACACACCCGCACAACCACAACGGGATTTCGCGCCAGAGCAAACCGAACAGGACTTCAACACTATGCCTAAGCTACCGAACGGGACTTCAACAATACAATAAGAGTTTTGACTTCTTATTGTGTTCTAAGTAACACTAATTAGCCAATGATTTAAGTACACCCTTCCTGTAATCTTATCCTCAAATATTGGTGTGAAGATTGAAGGAGGTAGAATGCTTATTGAATCCAGAGATATGAAATAAATTCAATGATTCAAAAGCAATTTGAATATTTAGAATGCTTTTAGAATGCAAGTGTATTAAGAAATTAAGATCAGAAAATAGAAGAAGAATCGGTGATTTGGAAGTCAAATTTTAGATGTATAAATAATAGTTGAAGAGTAGTAACCTTTCACTAAAATTCCTGATGAAAAGAAGCAACAATTTCCATTCAGAAATGGATAGAAATCATCCATGAAAGAAAGTGTCTATTCATAAAAATGACCGTTATAGTCGGATCAGTCAACTGGTTAAAAAACCACCAGTAAACTAGTTAAAAATAAAAAAACATATATATATATATATATATGTGTATATATACACACACTTGAATATACACAAAGTAGCCTTTACTGGACTTTTTTTAACCCTACCAGTCGACTAGTGGGTTTCTAACCATTCGACTGGTTAGTGGTAAATTGCCCTAGTTGTGCCATTAATATATATATATATATTTGTGTTTGTGTTATGATATATGAGAATTGATTTTGACAAATTCTAACACAACTAACACACAAATAAATGTACCAACTAACTCTTCCGTTGATCTTCATTTCTTTGTTGTCGTGAATCAAAAATCTCATGAATCAACATTCTCCCCCTTTTTGATTGATGACAACCTCTTGCAATTTCTCTTGTAAAATTTTTATCTCCCCTGAATGTATGTTGTATATGCATTGTCTTTTCTCCCTTGAGTTTATGATTATAACTTTCCTGCAACAATTTGTTAGTGTACTTACCATTTTGTCCCCCTTTGTCATCGATTAAAAAGGTAAGGTAATATGATGAATAATATTATAAATAAAGAGAGTTCGTAATTACATACTACTAAATGTTCATAAGCAAAAAATAAGGAGAGTTCAAAAACCATAGGGGATTATCTACAATAAGCTTCATAAAAGTTGTAGATTAATTTATACCAAAAGAATACCAGGTTCTTTGATTTACTCCTTTATTTTAGATTTGTTTCCGAAGATATTGGAGATATAGAAATAACCTTCTCTATGTTGTGGTGTACCTGAAAAAAAATGATATATATACCTTAGTACCCACTTCCTCCATTGGGGTCCAGTAGTTAGATGGAAGGACACCATACCCGAAGGGTTAATGGTACCTTTGACAATAATTTTTTTTATTAACTGCTGAATCAAAAAGTTATCAACATATTTTTCTTTATTTTTCCAATTTACAGGAATCTAAATACTTAGATAATTTCTGCTAGTAGTTCCTTTCGAATCTATACTATGACTATTCATAGAAGTATTCGAATTTCTATAGAAATTGGATCTTGGATTTACTCGAGTTATAGTACTAATAGTAGCATATCTAGTACTAATTCTATGATTATTATACCCTAAACGCTTTTATCGTGTAAAGGTATTGAACTAGATAAAATCTCGTTCAAGTCATTCAGACCTTTATTAGATTTCGCGAACTTACTTGTACATTTTTTAAATTTTATTCGAACATCACGATTGTCATTTTCAAAAGAAATTTTGTTGGTTTTAAGATATCAATTTCTTATTAAATTCAAAATTCTCCCATTTTAAAGTACCATTCTAATTTTTGAGACCAAGAATTTAAAATTCTGAAATATCCAAATAATAATGTATTTTTTCAAAATTTCTTTGGATTCAGAGATTGCTTTTTACAAAATATTATTACTAACTTTTAAAATATCACATTCTTTAGATAATTCTAAATTCTTTTTAGTTAAAGCTTCATTCTCTTTTTCAAGAGATAATATTAAAGAAATAGAATTATTTAAAGAATCTTCGAAAGATGCATATTGTAAAATGTCGATTTCCTTTAAGAGATCATTGTTTTTATCTTCTAGCCGCTCATTTTCATTTTGAAGGAAATCTTTTTGAAAAACAAGTTTTTCTAAGGTATTTTCAAAACATTTGGCTTGTTTTACTAAAAAAATGTTTTCTTCTTTTAATTTGGAATTCTCTTGCTTACAATCTTTTGACTTAGCTAAAATAACTGTATTAAGTTTACCTAAAGTTTTAAAATCTTTCAATAATTTTTCATGGTCTAACAAAATATCTTTATATAATGAATCTACACATACCGATTGTGATCTGACTTTAGCTATGAGACATTTGCTTACTTGCTCCTTTGATTCTGCTTTGTTGCTCTTCCACTTTCTAATGCCTTGACTAGATTAATCTATTTCCATTTGTTCTTGGATGTTGTTATTATCTCTAGAACACCATGCTCTGATACCAAATGAAAAGAATGCTAGAGTAGGATCGAGTAAAATGGATTGATATTAATGTGCAAAAGCTTAGATAATGTGATATATATTAAACTCATGCAATAGTTATGCAAGTAAAAATTTAATAAACTAAATATAATGATATCACATATAAGCAATATGTAAATGCAGTAAGAATTTTTATATCGGTTCGGAGCACCGTCCTACGTCCTATCCCAGACTTCTTCTAGCTTTTCACTAGCAACATCCTCACTTCACCTGGAGGAACAGGTTAACAACACACCCGCGCAATCACAACGTGATTTCAAACCAGAGCAAACCGAAGCAAAATTCAACACCACGCTTAAGTAACCGAACATGACTTCAACAATACAACAAGAGTTTAGGCTTCTGATTGTGTTCTAACTAACACTAATTAGCCAACGATTTGAGCACACCCTTCATATAATGTTATCTTTGAATATTGAATGTGTATGTAAAAACTGAAGGAAGTAAAATGCTTATTGAATCAAGAGATATGAAATAAATTTGATGATTCAAAAGCAATTTGAATATTTAGAATGCTTTTAGAATGCATGAGTATTCAGAAATTAAGATCAGAAAATAGAAGAAGAATCGGTGATTTGGAAATAAATTTTTTGATGTATAAATAATAGTTGAAGCATAGTAACCTTTCATGAAAAATCCAAATAAAAAGAAGCAGCTATTTCCATTCAGAAATGGATAGAAACCATTCATGGAAGGTGTCTGTTCATAAAAATGACCGTTATAATTGGATCAGTTGATTAGTTAAACAATCATTAGTTGACTGGTTAAAAATAAAAAGTGTATATATATATTTGAATATACACAAAGTAGCCATTACTGGGCTTTTTTTACCTTACCAGTCGACTGGTGATTTCTTAGCATGGATAGATTCTGACCAATTCAAACAGAGCTAACACACAAATAAATATACTGTGGCGACCAGAACTTCCCCGGTTTCCGAAGAGAAGAGAAAGAATGGATTGTCTGAGAACACGACAAATCAAAACACAATCAGAAGAACATTTCATTGCTTATTACAACAATTTACATTAGAGTACAAGAATATGCAGAGTATGAACAAATAATATGCATTTGATAAATATCAGAGATTTACAAATTACAATGCAGCGGAAAATAATACAAAATACAACTGAAAGAGATAAACGGATACAGAGCTTTCCGAATATCATTCCAGCTGTAAATCAGGATCCTGTGAATATAAATCTGCAAAACCAAAACTACTAGCTGCCCGTGCGGAAAATAAGGGCACCCAGAGTTTAGGTTAAAACAATAAACTCCAGGTCAATCATGTGACTGGTGTGAGAACTAAAAAAGTTATTAAATCTTTACTTTAAAATCAAATATATCTAGGGACCACGCCGTATAACATGGAACAGGTTTCCTCCCGAGAATACCAGTGCATATAACAAAACAACGCAATGCTTTTTGGAAAAATGAAGCTATTATAAGACTCAGGTCCCATCACACAATGCAACGCAAGCCAGAGGATAGAGTTTTACCTTATAATAACCAAACATGCTTGATACATTTAAAACGAATCATTTTGATACTATAATAGGTGAATAGTGTCAAAGCAGCTTCAAATATAAATGTATCAATCATAGACGGCATAGTATACCATGCTACTATGTCGCCAATACTAGGCTCTACAATCAAAACTGAAATGTCATGTATTGGAAATTGGATTCCATCTATGAGTCAAGGCCAGGGATGGCTCCTCACCGCTTCGAGGCACTCTAGCAAATGTCTCAGGACTCCCCGTAGAGAACCCTAGATCGGTTGGGTCGGTCCTCCCTAACGTTTGAGAATTAGTTACTCCTGAACACACGTTTCCCCGCCCAATAGGGCATAATTGAGCCAGATGACCCAATATCCATCGGCTCCGTAGTAACCGATATACCCGAGGCGCCTCGCAAACCAACAACCACATAGGTAAAAATAATAAATGTCTGGGCTCCATACCATGACACCACCCATAGCTAGAAAGAAACGCCATGTTCTCCCAACGGTCCGATCCCGTTTTTGACTCATACCAAGGTGTGAGGCTCGCGAATTAACGCTATACACAAAACTATGCTATATTAAAGCCGTGCTTTGATTATCAACCACAAGACTCTGCTTTTCAATAGAAACCTTAATCATTTGCATCTCAGCATGCCACACAGGCAATTTACGCCATGCGATTGATGTCTATCGATATATAACCTCTGAGCTCGTACGTCTCAGAGAAGGGTGTTAAGCAAGAGAATAAATTTTCCGCCACCAAACAGATATATATTCAATAGAGATCAATCAACATGGAACGAAACCCAATGTCAGACACATATCCATTTACAAGTTCATTCTCGGTCTGATCGAAACCGGAGGCACGTTATTCCTCATCCCATATGTCCAATACAGGAGAGAGGTCCTCGCATATCCGGTCGATCTCCAAGTACGTCTGGATGATCACCACTTATTATATTGTCTTGGGTGTACAACCCAATCAAGACATCAGTAATCATCCAAACGATGTGAAGACCTCCAGTCTTCAACCACCGTCTTCATCATTGACTTATCGTCGAATCAGTTATTCAGAATGGGCATAAACCTAGCCTTTCTGAATAACTCGCGTATATAATAAACAAGTGCTATAAAACATAACATACGCCTCACTCCAATCCATAATATTCTTTTATTTAAATATTCATATTCTTTGGGAAAGGTTACCATTAATTTTATCAAAGATAAATTCTTTAAATTTATTCTTTAATCTTCCTTTATATATTAATTCAAACCAAATTAAGGTTTATCCAAACTAGTCGGGATTAGGTCACCTTACTGAAGTAAGCATTTGTTTAATTTCCCAATCCCAACCTATTCATCCTATGGAGAAAAACTGATCATACTCCATATCTAACACCATGGTGTTATCGGTAAATTTAATTAACATTTCATGTTCAAATCTAATTAAAGATTTAACTATCGCTAGGAGCAAAACTAGTGATACTCCATTCCCGATCATATCCCAAATTTGATAATTTCAATTATCAATTCTCATTTCAATCTAATTAAAGACTCATTAAAACTACGCTTCGTTTTAATCTTCCCAAAAATCAATATTAATGATTATTTAACTTTGGAAACACAAACATGTCGCATCGACAATCTACACCGTACTATTGATTTCTGCCGATATATAACCTCTAAGCTCGTACGTCTTAGAGAAGTGTGTTAAGCAAGAGAATAAATTCTCCGCCAACAAACAGATATATATTTAGCAGTGATCAACCATACAGTTCAAAATACAATGTTAGACATGTTATCCTGTCTTTAACTGGGTTAACATACTAATGTCATTTAAAACACAGTTCACGATAAACCCAAATCACATTCCATTAATTATGGAATCTTCACGGAAAAAGAAATCAATATATAATCGATATCAATTTCCGTATCCGACTAATAATATAAATGGAATAACGGCAAAGCCTTTTAAATTCCATATGTATTAACAGTCTTCCTCCACAGAAGTTCACTTCGATTATTATCAAATCGAATTCCATTCAATTCCAATTTAATATATCAAATTGGAAAACTTTACATTGGAAAATTCCCGTTAAATCTTAATAAAAAGATTTATAAATTCCAAATCCCATTTCACTATGAATCGAATTAAAGAACGAATGTCGTTAAAAACACAGCTCACGATAAACCCAATTCACATTCCATTTTATTCCAATTAAATGTTAATTAACTGGAAACACTAATAATCTTAATTAAAAGATTTATTCTTTTCACATGGTGTTTAAGAACAGTGCTATTTAAGACACCATTCACGAAAAACCCAAAATCCAATTCTTTTATTCAATTCCAATTAAATATTAATTAATTGGAAAACTTCACTAAATCTTAATTAGAAGATTTATTCTTTTCTCAACTAGGCTTAAGAATAGTGTTAATGAAGACACCATTCATGACAAACCCAAAATCCAATTCAATCTTAAATACAAGGCTCCGAATAGAAATTATATCAGCTTATATTCAATATCAAATTCTGAAATCAACAAATATCGTATTGGGAATAACGATATATATATCTTCCAAATTCCTCCACCATATCCGTATAATCATAGAATCCAATATCGAAATATTCCGATGATAATTTCGATTCAAATCCATTCCAATTCATATATTGGAAATTCTGGTTATTTTTAAATCCAATTTATTTATTTAAAAATATTGGATTTATAATTCTACTTCATAAATAGTTCATTTTGATAAAAATATATTTTTATCTTTTCAATTATGGAATTTTTCATCCCAATACTGTCCAAATCATTTATTATGATTTTACACAAATTATTGATATTTTTAATAATTTTATCAAGGCCCGTACAGTTGATTTCCAAAAAGGTCATCGAACTGCACTTATAACGACCTTTTCTAAATTTGATTTGGACATAATTCCAAATCCATCCGTTAGATTTCAAATCACTTAAATTCGTTGGAAAGATCTTTTCGATACGAACCCAATGGTTCAGGGTTTAGGAGAATCCGACGGTCGGATCTCCCGTAATATCCATTCAAAGTCAATGGTCGAAATTCAAGAACTACCGCGGCGCGACGCGTTCTATTCAGGCCATTAAATATATATAATATATATTATATATATTTCGTCGATTTCCATTTAAAACGTATTTTATAAATCGTTTTAAATTCATTTTCAAAATGATTTCAACTTCATATTCAATTTTAAATCAAAATTGAATATTCCATATCATTAATATATAAATGATAATATTTTTAAAACATTAGATTTTGAAATCACTTCCTTTTCGATATTCATTATAAAAATGAATAAAATCGATATAAATATCGTTCATGTCCAAATGGCATTAATTTTATCAACACGGCTTTATATATTTAAATATTTTTCGTGTCCATCCCAAATCGGACATCAAAATCATATTTTGATCCATTACTGAATATTATTTTAAAATAATAGTTATTTTAAAATATTCATTATTCGCCATTTTAAAATATTCATTATTTTAGAATATTCATTCCTTCTGAATTGGAATCAGACATAGGCAATTACCATATAATTTGATTTATATGGATTTCATACACACATGTACACAACAATAATCAAACACAGCCAACCATCATCCAGTGCGCATTACACAACTGCATAAGCATTAAATATAAATAATTAACGCTTACAACAGTTTGTCAATCCATCGATTGACATATAATTAAATATTGGGATTAGTGTATGTCCAATATCATCCCAATACCCATGTAGGGTTTTCAGACAACTAACACTGATTATAATTTGTACAGTTAGGCGATGTATAAAATATATCGTCCCAATTCATATCAGTCAAATGTGTGTACATAAACAAATCGTCCGATTTGTAAATGAATATTTATTTTATTCATATACCCGTTAAAAATTATATTTTTAACTATAAAATATTTATTTTAACTCATGAATATTTTATACAGTTCATTTATACAATAAAAATGATATTTTTATTGTTCTAATATTTTTAGAAAATTTCGGCAGCATAACGGTACGATACTAGAACCGGAATAAGGTCTAGCCTTATCCCTCGCCTAATAATGGCTCGTGCCATGTACAAACCAAATTTTAATCAATTCATTCAACCAAAAAACCAAATTTTAACAAATAATCCATTCAACCAAACAACCAAACAAACATGGTTTCAAACAAAGGTGTCGGGTGCTACTAAGCACCCTCTGCATCCTAGTATATATATTTAACTAGAAAATAAATTAAGTAAGAAGTTCTTACCTTTGGGATCCACTCCTCCATTCTATATTTTTGAACGGTTCAGATTTGGATTCATTTTCCACCAGTTCCATCGCAATCTGTTTACATGATTTTTATATTAAAAATCACATTTTTATTCTGTTACTATACAAATAAAAATCACATTTTTATTCTAAAGTTATATACATAAAAATCATATTTTTACTTCGCTACATAAATAAATAAAATCATATGTTTATCACTTCGCTATTTATATAGTAAAAATCATATTTTTATATTGTTATTGAATGTATAAAAATCATATTTTTATATCGCTATTGAATATATAAAAATCAAATTTTTGTATCAATTTCATTTATATAAAAATCAAAATTTTATTTCGTTGCAACATATATAAAAATCGTATTTTTATATAGCTATCATATATATAAAAATCCAATTTTTATTTCTCTTCATAAATAAATATTCTATTTTTATCCTAGTCAAAATAATATTTCATAACTATGATAAAATTTATATTTTTATCTAACTAAAAATAATATTTTCATATCGCTATTCATATTGAAAAATCAAATCTTTTCTATCATAAAAATATAGTCTTTTCATTCATAAAAATATAATCTTTATATTTATAAAAATATAATCTTTATATTAAAAATATATAATCTTTATATTTAAAAAATATAATCTTTATATTTATAAAAATATAATCTTTTCATTGATATTGAAAACTCTATTTTGTTTACATCGAAGAAAGTAAATAAAATAATGAAAAACAAATAAAAACTTACATTTTTAATTGGATGATGGGGTTTCGCTGTTCAAAGGAGGAAGGGGGGCTCGAGGTTAGGTGATGGGTCAGGGGGGTAGCGGCCTCGTCAGGTGGCCGCGGAGGGGTTGAGATTGGCTGGGCGGAGCGGATTTGGGGGAGTCTTCAATTGAAGAAGAAGAGGGAGGCAGAGAGGAGGGAGGAGGCGTAGTAGGAGGAGGGGACGTTGGACGGCGGCGGCGATCGCCGCGGGGCGCGGTGGACGGCGAGCATGGGGGGAAGCGGCCTCTTTTGTTTTATTTCTTTTATTTAATTTTTGATCTGAGAAAATGACCGGGGAGGGAGGGAATAAAACAAGGGGGGTTGACCAAATAATTTAATTAATTTAAATTCCAAAAAGTTACATTTTCCTTCTAGCTCCAAATCGAACCCAACGACTATCGTCCATATTTAATTACCCTCATTCCGAACACAATAGGATATGTTTCGTAAGCCAATTCTATCATTTCGATCAGTTTCTCTTTAAATTAAAACATATATCAGTATATATTGAATTTGAACGTACATTTTAATTTATCGGGGCCACATACTGACTCCAAAAATTCTAGAAAAATTATTTCTTGCTTTGTATTGCCGATACAGTCTTATAAAACTAATTTCGTCGAATTTGGAGGCCGTTTGAAAATCGGTCATTTTCCAGTCGATTAAATTCAAACTAAATTGACCAAACGCGTTTAAATTCACCACGCTCACATATTGATTCCAAAAATTATGGAAATTGGAATTAAGCAATAATTTGGCATTCCGGATCCAACAAAAGTGGTCTCGTCGAAAAAGGAGTTCATTTGCAGAATCGCTATTTTTAAGGGCTATATTTTATATAAATTCCATAGCGACTATTCTGAATTTTCAACTGGACATAACTTTTTATTCCTACTATGAAATCTGGATTTTTCACATTTGTTGGAAAGATATTTTCAAACAAATTCAAATATTTCTAGTTTTACCAAAATCCGGTTTATTTTGAACCCTGTACATTTATCTGAAATTTGAAATCGAATTTTCAAACCACCACGCCATTTCCAATTCCTTTAATAATTAAAATAAAAATATATATTCTAACTTCGATTTAAATAAATTTATACATTCTAGTTGTATTCAAAATAAATTTCTAGTTGTTATTATTTAAAATAAATCATTTTAAATATTCAAAATTCACTAAAATTGCCAAAATAAATTTTTTAAATTGGTCCTGATTTTCTGGGTTGTTACATATACCAACTAACTCTTCGATTGATCTTCATTTCTTTATTGTGAATAAAAAATCTCATGAATCAACATCTACCTCTTAAACTAATTCCATTATTATCCCTGGTTAGCTCCAACCCGAGTCAACCATTATCATCTCTAATTAACTCCTACCTAAGTCAGCCCTTCATCAAACTGAATAGTATACCATCCTACGACCAATGTCACATCAACCTAGCTTCGACCACTTCTGCCTGAGTTCAAAATCGAAGTACCATTCATATTTGAGTTGCATACCAATCATCAGAAGTCCATTTCACTCAAAACTTCACCAGCAACTTCAGGAAGATATCCTCATCATGCTCCCAAAAATTCATGCCAACCAGACCTCCCCCATGGGCCGGTGACGACCTAAACACTTAGCCAATTTTGGCTAAGTGTGTGGTCCTGGTCCTTCATCACCTCAAGTATGCTCTTATGTCCAATCTCCAATTGTTTCGACATTCATTCATGAAGCTTCGGTCCATTCATGTCTCGAGAAATCAACATTCGACCCATCACAAATCAACTTTGAATGGTCTGAAAATTCACCAGTAGCTTTGCTAGATCACCACAATGCCATGCCATCCAAAACTAGAACCACTCGACCCTTCCACATGGGGTCGGTGCCGACCTTCACACTTTGCTTTTCTGGGCATGAAATTTTTCTTGCCCTATTCCTTCGTCTTCCAAAGCGCCTCCACCAAGTTTCGTCTGAATCCGATCATCTGAACCTCTGATTTGCTCTATTCTCCAATTCTATGATTCTACGACAAACAATCTAACATACAACTCAAGCATGCAATCAATTCATTCAAAACCAACATCAATCCATATAGCAATGATCATACAAACTTGAACAATCCATAAACATAGCATAAGCATATCATAAACATGAGATCTAACATGATTTGGATCTAAATATGATAAACATGATTAATCTAACAATTATCTGGTTAATATGATCAAATTAGGTTTCTTAGGGTTTCTTCCTAGGGTTTCTAGGTCTAAGTTAAACATATATGATCAGATATAAGGTGATTTTAATATAAAACAAATGAATATAACCCTAATTTACCCATACACAAGTGAGAGATATCTATCACTCACCTAATGCTTGATTTGATGTAGATTCAATGAGATCATATTTGGACAGCGCTGAAACCCCTTGAACTCGTTGCAATATGTTGTGATCTAATCCTCTTTGATGATGATATACTCTTCCCTGATGATGATCTATCTTCTAGATGCAATATACGATGAATTTAATTGTAGAAAATAAAGAAATAGGGCTTTAGGCTAAAACTGGAGAATCACAAACACTCGACCTAAAACTTGGAATGAAGAGAGTGACCCTAATTCTCTCCCCAAGTCCCCCTATTTATATTCGTTGGTATAAGTCTAACGGGTTTGGCTAACCAGCCCATTTGCTACTGACTAGTTTGCTTAAAACAAGCTAAAACTTAAAATAGTGATTCCTCCCAAACCGCTGAACCAAATCCTTCATGTGACCACTCTACGGAATCGTAAACAATCATTCTAATCCAATGGAATTAATCTTAGCACTTAATTCGATCTCTATCAAAAGTTATGGCCCAAATAGTCAACTCAAGGGCAAAATGGTCATAGTTAGGTCTAGTAAAAATCGTGGACATGTCTCACATCCCCATGAACATACTAAAATCTGAGAATGATCTTACCACCAGGGAACAAAATACAATTTTTTTACAATCGTTGGTACGTAAAATATGGGTCATTACAATATAGTTGAATAAGATTTAAGCTGTGCAACATTTTCAAACCAATTTTGATCATTTTCGACACTTCACTTGTGAAGAGCAATGAAAACCAGCATTTGTAACCTTTTGAAGAGTTGGATACGAATATTCCGCTCAACATTTGTTACCAACAATGAAAACCATTCTACCAAAATTTAATTTAGTGTGATTTTGGTGTTGTTCTTTTGTTGGAACTCACACTATCTAGTTTACAATATTTCTTTATTATTTTTGGGTTTTATTGGAAATTAAGTCTTTGAAAACTGAAGTGTAGCTTCAGATATAAGACAACTAAGGGAGTTTCTTTGTGTCAATGTGACAGCCTGCCCCGCACCAGCCGACATTTCTACGAAATGCGCTGTGCCAATGTCCAACTAGCCCGGGACGGTCGTCAAAAGAGAGGGATTTGAAACTATGAATCATCAAGAACCTGTGGTATATCTCATAGCGCATGGAAAAAAATATATAATAATAACATAACTTGACATAAAACAGGCGAGACAATGCATAAGCTGAAAACTAAACCATCATAGCAGCGGAATCCAAAATACAACTTATGATCCAAACCATTATTACGACTTCAAAATACTGTCCCTAAAAGGAAATAAAATAGGTACAATACTAATGCCCAAAGCAGTGACCAGCAACAACATAGGGAGAATATATGTAAATAGTACGTGGAAGCCTCCTGCTCGTCTCCGGGCAGCTACTCATGCAAAACCACCTAACATATCTCTAGTCTGCTCGTTTAAGAGCACCTAGAGTAATAAGAAGAGACATAAAACTCTGGGCCAGACAAAAGTCTGGTATGAGCAATAGCAGCAAAATAAAACGATAACAGATATAAATAATCATACCTGACCTGGACCTGCAACCAAAGAGTTAGCACAACAAGATGTACAATACTCTAAGGTAACACTAACATAGAGTGTAAAGTGGAAGTGTGCATGTCACAGTGATAGAAAACACCAAACATAGCAATCATCCTCACATCTCTCACTCAGTATGTAAAGTATAGGATATCCACCACTTTGGTCACCGGAACTATTGGGGCCATGACGGAGTCCCACCCCGTCCAACTATCACTACGACCACTTTGCCCTTGGGGGCCCTGATGGAGTCCGACTCCATACAACCTCTGACCCCACCGCACTGGTTCATAGTCAATGCCCCCTCCCTCAGTAGTGAACCAAAGTTACAAACATCGATAACCCCTTTGCACATGTCCCATAGCAAAGTCCAACTATTGAAGTTAACTCGTTAGTTCCCATCTAGATCCCGAGTTATAACTTACTCATTGGTTCCCATCTAGATCCTGAGTTATAACTTTCCATTTGGACTTCCTTTGCATCTCGAATTTTGGTCTCCTCCGATACGGTTCGAATTCAGCTTCTCTAAGTCTCGGTTCGTGAGCCTCGACTTGGTTTGTGGTGCTTCAGTTCGGGTCGGTTCGTGGTTCACCGTTCGGTTCGTGAATACCTTCCTCTGGTTTGTGAGTCATGAAGCAGGCGGTTCGGTTCGTGATACACCATTCAGATCGGGTCGGTTGTGGAGATGCTTCATCCATTCAGGTCGGTCCTCCATCGACTCAGGGTCCTTTTATCAGCTCCCTGTTCGTGCTCTTCAGATCGGGGTCGGGGTACTTCATCCAGGTCGGATCGGCTCGGTTGGTTCACCGGTTCGTGAGTCAACATCTTGGGGTGCTTCGCGGTTCGGCTCGTGATGCCCTGAGTGGGTCGGTTCGGTGGTAGCGAGCCGATCCGGTCCCATTTCCTGCACCTCTTACATCAAGCTATTTACGTCACACGACGGTGTTTTCAACCGTTATAACTTTACTAATCAGTCATAAAACATTACACACAATAGTAACAACATATAGGTTCAATCAAAAAGATCAAAACATCAAACATATAGGTCATTTTAGATCAAACATGCCCAAAATCATGATTTTCCCCTTAACCATGTTTAACTATATCTAACAATAGGATTAGCAAACTTAATCCAAATTAACCCAAATATTTACCAGTGACATAAAATAATATTTCATAATTTCTACATATTTTTTCCGAGTCATAATTTCGCTAATTATCACTAATCACCCCCTAATTAGCTGTAATTAGTGTAAAAACATGCTAATCACTCACCTTAGCCACAAATAAATTATATATCTGAAAAATCCACTGATTTGGCATGGATCCCTATGTATAGCAGCAGCTCTATCTCTGATTTGATGCTAATTTGACTTGATTTGATATAGATTTGCTTGATTATTGAAAAAAAAGTGATTAGGGAGTAATTTAGAAGATGGAGGCCATCACTAGGGTTAGAGAAAGGATTGTGGCGGCTAGGAAAATTAAAAGGAGCCATTTATAACTTCTTTCAGCCTTCCCATAACTATAATCTCGAAATGGGTTATGGGCCTAGCTGCTAATTACCTGTTTAAGCCCAATTATGTTGTTTTTTCCATGTTCAAATCTTATTTCAGCCATATCTCCCAAACGATATGTCCGTTTAATCAATGTGACCACTATACGGAATGGGAAACCATCATCTGAATCCAATGGAAGTGGTTTTAGGTCAAAACTTCTTTCCAATCAAAAGTTATAGGCAAAACAATATTCGCCAGGGGAAAAACGGTTATTTAAAATTCGGCAAAAATCGTGAACATGGGAAATCACCCCAATATTCATTTCCCAAAGTTACATGATTATACGACTTCGTATGAAAATAAATTAAATATTCTACGATCCTCCGATACATAGAATGTGGGTCGTTACACTCTCCCTCCCTTAATAAATTTCACCGCCAAAATTCCTTAACAAAGAAACATACAATGGTGTCCTGCGTGCCTATCAACCATTTACAATCAAATATACACAATAACAAAACAAGCTTATCCTAGCATGCAGTTTATTAACAAGGGAATAACTATATCACGATTTAAAATCTTACCAGGCAAAGAGTTCTATATACGACTTCGTTATGTTCTCCTTTGTTTCCCAAGTACAGTCATTCTTATTATCACCCCACTAGTCCTTAACCAGTTTCACCGTCTTCCTTCGAAGTTGCTTCGTATCATGTCCGATAATACGAATCGTCCTACGGCTCCCAACTGCCTCGGATTCTACCTCGATATCATCCAACTGATCGGGTTAAATAGTCATATTAGAATCGTGCACGAACTTCCTTAACTGGGAAACATGAAATACATCGTGAACGCCTGCCATCTTGTCAGGCAATCCAACTTTATACGCTAAATTCCCAACTTGTTTGAGAACCAAAAACGGACCAACAAACGTTGGTGCTAACTTACCTCTCCTACCAAATCGAATTACATTCTTTGGCAGAGAAATCTTGACGAATACCAAGTCTCCAACGGAGAATTCAAATCTCTTTGACTTTTATCAGATAACTCTTCTATCTATCTTGTGCAGCCTTCATTTGCTATTGAATAACCTTGATCTTATCCGAAGTTTCTCTTATTACATCTGGCCCAAGCACAAATTTCTCACCGGTTTCTAACCAACATGATGGTGAGTTGCATGGTCTTCCGTACAAAGCTTCAAATGGAGCCATACTAATATTGGAATGATAACTATTATTATATGCAAACTCAACCAGATGCAAATGGTCATCCCATGACCCTCCAAAATCCAATATACAAGCTCTCAAGAAACCCTTTAATACACGATTCTCCCTCTCCGTTTAACCGTCTATTTGAGGATGGTATGCAGTACTGAGATGTAATTCTGACCCTAAAGCCTCCTGTAAGATCTTCCAAAATACACTATGAATAATGGATCTCGGTCACTCACAATGCCTTTAGGTACTCCATGAAATCTCACTGCCCACTTCGTATACAATTCCGCTAACTTAGCTGCCGTTCTATTTGACTAGATAGGTATAAACCTTGCACTTTTGGTCAATCGATCCACAATCATCCAAATACTATTATGACCTGATCTAGTCCTTGGCAAACCGTCAATGAAATCCAGTGAGACCTATTCCCATTTCCATTTGGGATTTTCCAGCGGTTGCAACAAACCACTAGGCTTCTTTTGCTTGGCTTTAACTAAGTGGCAATTCATGCACTTGGATATAAACTTCCCAATGTCTCTCTTCATCCCTTCCCAGTAGTATGTTTGCTTCATCTCTCGATACATCTTGTTACCACCGGGATGTATAGTCAGTTTTGAGTGATGACATTCTCTAAGCACTTCATCTCTCAATCCATTAACGTTGGGTACAACCAGTCTTCCATTCTTTCGAAGCCATCCGTCTCGATCAAGTCCATACTTTTTCATTCTCTCACCATCGATGCCAATCCCTACTTTGGAGATGATCTGCAATAGGTTAGGATCGTCCCTCTGACTGGAACTGACCCGCTCAATCAAAGTGGGTCTCAACCTCAAACTTGCTAACATCTCTGGGTCCAATTCACATTTAGGTCTGAAATCATATCCCACGGTATACTCCAGTTGCTTCCATTCTAAAAGCATAGCCCCTAAACTGGCATGTCTCCTGCTCAATGCATTAGCTACCGCATTGCCCTTTCCGGGTGTGTATGCGATATTGAAATCATATGAAGCCAAGAACTCTAACCATCTCTGCTGACAAAAATTTAAATCCTTTTGAGAGAAAAGATTCTTTAATGACAAATGATCGGTAAACAACTCGAATCTTTCTCCCAAGAGATAATGTCTCTACATCTTTAACGCAAACACGATCGCTGCCAATTTCCAAATCATGGGTAGGATATATTTTCTCATGCGGTTTTAGTTGCCGACTACCTTAAGCTACAACCCTACCTCCTTGCATAAGTACAACACCTAGTCCAGTACTATAAGAATCTGTGTATACCGTCATCTCTTCGTTCCCTTTAGGAATAACTAACACCGATGCACACGTCAACTTCTCCTTTAGACTTTAAATGCATTCTCACACCTTTCTTCCTAAGCAAAAGCTTGATTCTTCTTGGTCAACTGAGTTAACGGTGCCGCTATCTTAGAGAAGTCTTGGATAAACTTATGATAATATCCAACTAACCCCAAGAAACTTCTCACGTCCATTGCATTCTTGGGCGTAGACCAATCTTGCACCGTAGCCACCTTCGTAGGGTCCACGGCAATACCATTCTATGAATAAACACGGCCCAAGAACCTCACTTCCCTCCACCAGAGGTGACATTTAGAAAATTTCGCTTTCAATTGGTGTTTCCTCAACACTTCCATCACTATCCTCGAATATTCCTTGTGTTCTTCCTCCGTTCTCGAATAAACTAAGATATCATCCATGAACACAAAAACAAACTTATTCAATTGATCCCTAAATACCCTATTAATAAGATCCACAAAATATACTGGTGCATTGGTCAACCCGAATGGCATAACCAACCACTCATAGAATCCAGACGGTGTCCGAAATGCCTTTTTAGGTATACTCTCAACTGCTACTCGGAGCTGATGAAAACCTATCACGAGATCTAACTGGGAGAACACTCTCGCTCCATTCAACTGATCAAACAAATCGTCTATCCACGGAAGAGGATAATCATTCTTCCTCATCACCTTATTCAACTAGCGAACGTCCACACACAGTCGAAGGGAAGCATCGGCCTTGGTAGCAAATACAACTGGTGCTACCCACTCGTAAACACTTCTTTGGATAAATCCCTTCTTCAAAAGATTGCTTAATTGCACCCCAAGCTCTCGCTGCTCCATTGGCGCCATACGACGAAGAGGCATGTAACACTCCGAATTTTGAATGATTGAATTAACTAAATTTAAGAACACTAAATTTTTAAAAGAGGAACGAAGGGAAATGGGTTATGTCATTGCGTTCGTCTCGGAATTCTGCTTGAGATAGAGTCCGAGTTTGTGTAAATCGGACTACGTATGAGGAAGTTATGGGCCTCGGAAGTTTGAGTAATTAAGCAGAATAAATTAAAGTTAAACCCAGCCAGAAAATTCAAATTCAAATTCGAAATTGCAAGTACCCGGGATGGGCGGGAAAATTCCCGCCCACGACCCAAGTCGACTAGGGGGTCGACTTGGTGGTCAACCTGATCAGATAGGTCGACCAGGGGGTCGACCTCCCTAGGTTTTCGAAACCCGAAAATTTGGCCTTGTGACGTGTTTTGACGATTTGGACGGTTCAGGTGGGTTCTAGGGTTAAATCTAAGGCTCTAAATGGTTCTCTACACTTATATATACACCCTAACACCTAACCCTAATTCATAAATATTATCTATGACACCATTATGTTGTCAAACTCTCTCCTAAACCCTAGCCGCCGCCTCTAATCAAATCTCAAGTGTTCATACACAATTCAAATCAAAGTTTAGAGCTTCAACAACAATTAAAGAATATCAATCAACATCACCGCAATGTTTCTACACCAATATCAATTCGTTAATCCTTTTCTTAAGCCACGAAAGGTGACTACAGTTATTTTCACAAATTTAATGGGATTAAAGTAACATGAAAAAGTTGTAAAAAGGATTCATATATGTTTGTAATGAAAATCTCACCAAGTCTTCACCTTTTTGATTCATGTCATCATATGCATATGCTTCTATGTAAAGTTCATACCTTTTTATCATTTTATTCATGTAGAATCTGTCATTATGCCTCTATGCCAGTTTACATGCCCCTTTATTTCGTGATGTTAATTACAATTTTCTGTGATTTGATTCTCTCTTCTTATCCCTATTCCTTTTATTTTTGGATCTAGGCTACCTTCGAGCCTATGTTATAAATACGCGTGAATGCGAATACGTGGGAACAATGGGGATATGTGAAATATGGAAATTGGATATTATTGGATATTTTGGATAATTGGATAATAAGTGAAATTGGCATATTTGGGTATGAATTACATGGAATTGATGAAATTGCCTATAATTGAAAATTTGTAATTGAGGCTAATTAATATGTAATTAGTGTAATTAGTGACAAGTTGGAATAGGCAAAAAGTGTAAACATGATTATATGTTGAATTGGAAACACATGACATGAAAATTGGGGTTTGGGTGAAATACGATTATTAATAAACCTTTGACGCGAGGTTAGGCGCAATTGTGGTGTAAGACTGCCCGGAACCGCCCGGCAAATCCAGCTGCCACAATTGGACGTCTAATGTGAGAGGTCAAAGGCATGAATTGTAGGCGTAACGATGGGTGACACGAGGTTAGACCCGGTTTGTGGCATAAGACTGCCCGGAACCGCCCGACAAATCCAGCAGCCATAAAGTGTTCGATCTAATGTGGGAGGTCATGCACCGTTCGTCATAAGGAATGAATTAAGGAATACTAACCATAATAAGACATGGGTATGGTTAGAGGTTTAAGTGGGGTGACATGTAAATTATGACTTGTAAATATGGACTTAACCGGAATAAGATAAGGCATGTAAATTATGACATGTAAGTATGGACTTAATCGTAGCATGTGTAAGACATGGACATTTGAATTAAAATGGTTAAGTTGGGGAAAAACCTAGTGGGGGCCAAGCATAGGTGGGAGTCTTGTGTCGGATGGGGACCCGTTTCAACCAGTAACCCGTTTGAGTATCTAATTGGGCCCGGTACTAGGCCGGGGTTGTGGCACGCTTACTGGGCTTGAATATAAGAGGTCAAAACGTGAATAGCGGTGGCAACGCAAGTCCAACGGGTTCATGTGCGTGCATGGGTCTGGGCTGGTAGGTAAGACGTTGTTGCATCATGTAGGTATGGTCGTGCATTTCATGTTGGTATCGGGGTTGCCACCTTGGGGAGTGATACACCCCACTGTGGGGCCAACACGGGCGCCTACGGGGTTTAGGGAGCCGATCGAATGGGTAGAGTAAGGGTACCTTAGCGGTGGAAGGAGCAAGCCGGCACCTACGATAGCAGCTAGGTACAAGTAACTACCAAGTTTGTCATGTGGGTACAGTTAGTGGGAAGGGATCAACCTTGAGTAAAAGAGACTAGTAGATGTGCGGTGTAATTAAGTAATGTGGTGTAACTTAGCAAAAGTGCGGTGTAACGAAATACATGTTGGTTGAGTTGGATAGTCCTTTGGGTGCTAGACTGATGTTGACTTCAGTCTTCGAGGTTAGTACTTGGAGGGTTGTTCGCTTAGCCAAGGTGTAGGATTGTCTTAGTACTTAGGAACGAAATCATCTTGTCCATCCTTTTTATCTACCTTATCTATGTTACAGCCATATCATGATGCCTATTTATGTCTTGATCATTTACCTTACCTATTATTTGTTAAAATTACTGGACTCGCCAGACTTCATGTGACCCATTTGTTTCCACCTCTTTTCTTTCCTTCCCCCCCTCAGGTTTGCAAGGAGGGAATACTACAGCTTAGTGCCGATTTCTTTCAGTTTCTTGAAAAGAGTAGATGTATCGCTTTGGACTCTATCATCTTTATGGCTTTGCTTATGCTCAGTGGGGATTTATGCATTTATGTTATTTAAGTATTTGCTTCTTTATGTACTTTGAAGTTTTTGGAAAAGACTATTGATCCTGTTGTAATGGTTTTGGAAACTACTTATGTAAGCTTGTTTTGAGTTATGATGCTATGACATGTGTTTTATCTTCCGCTGTGTTGTTTTATTTATTTATTTATTCTTGTAATTTATCTGTTCTATACAACAATAACGCTTCTTGGGCATTGATGCATTCCCTTTGTGAGTGACATGAATGGACATGGGGTGTTACATGTGGTATCAGAGTTAAGGTTACAAGAACAGATAAAAAGGTTTGAAAAGTGTTTTCAAAAGTATTATTTTCCTAGAAAGTATTTTCAAAATTTTGTTTTAAAGAAGCTATTTTCAAGGAAAGTTTACATTAAAGAGCATAATCCCCGCAATCCATACATCTCTCTTTCGATTCCCTTGTTTTGAAACTCTTTCTTTTTCTTTTCAGCATGTCTGGAGCATCTGAGATACCAGAGGGTGTTCATGTACCTGGTTGGTTTCGTCAATATCTCGAGGCTAGGGCCGCTGCCACGGGTCCGACCGACGTTCCTCCTCCCCCAGCTCCAGTCATTCCTCCGTGTGGAGATGCTTTCTCCAAGATATGTAAAGGCTTTCGTTCGATGGGTGGAAAACCTTTTAGTGGGTCTGAAACATTCGTTGAAGCTAGAAATTGGTTGAAAGAAGTGGAGGATCTGTTTGGCATTTTAGATTTGGACGATTGTAGGAAGGTCCAATTGGCTGCTTGGTTGATGAAGGATGAAGCTTCGTTTTGGTGGGAGGTTACCAATGGAGAGCGTGCTGTAGAGACGTGGGCAGATTTTAGGGGAAGGTTTGAGTTGAAATTCCTTTCTCAAGCTGAGGAGAGTATGTACATGGAGAGGTTCTTGACATTGAAGAAGAAAAACTTGACCGTGAAGGAGTATATGACCGAATTTAATAAGTTGGCGAGATTTGGGCTAGAGTTGGTGAATACGCCTCACAAGAAGGCCTTGAGGTTTGCAAAGGGCCTATATGAACCGCTTCACAGTTTGGCTATGTCCCCACATTCCAATGGGGGCTACGTATGAAAAGCTTGTTGATATGGCATACATGCATGAAGAAGAGAAGAGTGTAAGTAATTTTAGGCCGCAAGATAAGGAGGATCCAAAGAAAGCCCAATAACAAAAGAAAGGTGGTAAAGAAAAGAGGAAGTGTCACAACTGTGGGATACCCGGCCATTTGAAGAAAGACTGTAGGAAGAAGAAGAAGTTCGCTTGTTATCATTGTGGTGATGTGGGTCATGCTGTGAAGGACTGTCCTAGGAAGCAAGGGCAGAGGGCAGGTTCTACTTCGGGAGGGAAGGTTCACGCTCTCATGGCTCCGGGACAGGAAGAAGGTAGAAAAATTTCTGTCGAAAGTTTGATTTTCTTTTTTGATCATCCTGTCCGTACTTTATTCGATTCTGGCGCATCACATTCGTTTATCTCTACATCATTAGTTGTAACACTGCACTTAAATCCTAGTCTCGTTGTGGATCCCATTGTTGTCTCAAATCCTATTGGTGGGTCGGCTCATTTATCCATGGTTTGTAGGGATTTGAGATTGTCTATCTTAGGCGTTGGTTTTGAATGTAATGCTTTTGTGCTTGGTTTCATGGGCTATGGGTTGATTTTAGGGATGGATTGGCTAGCCAGATATGGTGCCATCCTAGATTGTGAACGAAGGGTAGTAAAATGTTGACTCGTAGTGGAAAGACCCTTGATATTTCTTATGACCCTAGAGGATCAGTGATGCTTAGTTATCTTGAGTCACTTGACGCATCCAATGGTGATTTACATTATGTTAGTATAGTCCATGAATATGTTGATGTCTTCGATGAGGTGAGGTGTCTACCCCCAAAACGTGAGATAGACTTTCGTATTAATTTTGTAGACAATGCAAAACCAGTATCTCTGCCAGTACGCAACATGGCTCCTCGTGAGAGGAGGGAGCTCAATAAGCAAGTAGAGAAGTTGCTTGAGAAGGGATTCATAAGACGTAGTATATCGGAGTGGGGTGCTCCAGTAGTATTTGCCACGAAGGCGGATGGGTCCCTTAGACTTTATGTGGACTATAGAGAACTTAGTAAGCTTACTAAGAAGAATAGGCACACCCACTGCCGAGGATTGACGATCTCTTCGATCAGTTAGTTGGCGCCTCAGTGTTTTCGCAGTTGGACTTAGCCACTGGTTTCCATCAGTTGAGAGTGGCTGAGGATAGCATAGACAAGACTGCCTTTAGGACTCCGGACGGTTTCTATGAGTGGCTTGTAATGCCCTTCGGTTTTACAAACGCCCCCGCATACTTTGTTGACTTGATGAGTAGGGTGTTTAGGGAGTACCTTAATAAATTCGTGGCGGTCTTTGTGGATGACATCTTGATCTTTTCTAAGAGCGAGGAAGAGCATGCCCTACATCTTAGGGAAGTGTTGGAGACCCTTCGAGCGCATAACCTTAAAGCTAAATTTTCTAAATGTCACTTTTGGGGGAAGGAAGTGCGATTCTTAGGGCACGTGGTTTCCAAAGAAGGGATAGCTGTGGATCCCGCGAAGGTGGTGGCCATCCAAGATTGGAAGGTCCCTAAAAATGCTACTGAGGTGAGAAGTTTCTTGGGGTTGGCAGGCTACTATAGGAAGTTTATCAAGGACTTCGCAAAGATATTAGCCCCATTGACACGCTTGACGAAGAAGAACCTAGTTTTCACGTGGGACGTAGATTGTGATGATGCGTTCCAACGTTTAAAGAGAGCTTTGACCACAGCCCCAGTCTTAGTGTTGCCAGATGGGAGTAAGCCACTTACCGTTTATACCGATGCTTGTGGGACAGGACTAGGCACGGTCTTAATGCAAGAGAGGAGGGTAATAGCTTATGGAGGAAGGCAGTTGATAGTGCATGAGAGAAATTACCCTACACATGACCTAGAGTTGGCCGCTATTGTTTTCGCGCTTAAGTCTTGGCGCCATTATCTTCTTGGCGAGAAATTCGAATTGTTCACAGACCACAAATCGCTAAAATACTTGTTCTCTTAGAAGGAATTGAACTTAAGGCAGCAAAGGTGGATGGAATTCTTAGCGTCCTGCGATTTCGAGATAGCATATACCCCTAGCAAGGGTAACATGGTGGCAGACGCTTTAAGTAGGAAAAGGTTGTCCTTGAGTCCGTTGTTTGTTGAGCGACAAAGCTTAGAGTTCATCTCTATGTTTGACTTTAGACCTTCCATTGACTTTGTACCCGGTTTGCTACCATCCTTAGAGGCCAGACCTACGCTTTTGGGATGGATTGGTGAGGCACAGCGAGATGACCCACAGTTGGTTGAGTTGGTAGAGAAGCTCATAAGGGGGGATTCATCAAGCCATCTCAGTAGGTATATCCTAGATGATAAGGGTTGGTTACGTAGGGACGGTAGACTTTGTGTACCACGAGACGAGAACTTGAGGAAGACCATTCTTGATGATGCACATCGTTCGAAGATGACCATTCATCCCGGCGGGGACAAGATGTACATGGACATGAGATGAGTTTACTTTTAGGCTGGTATGAAGAGGGATGTGGCCGAGTTTGTCGCTAGATGCTTGGTGTGCCAACAAGTAAAAGCAGAGCAAAAGAAGCCCGGTGGGTTGCTTCACCCATTGGAGGTCCCACAATGGAAGTGGGAGAGTGTCTCGATGGACTTTGTTGATGGGTTACCGAGATCGAGGAAGGGTAATACAGGGATTTGAGTCGTGGTAGACAGACTTACTAAGAGCACCCATTTCATTCCCGTGAAGAGTAAGAGGACTGCTCCATGGTTAGCCTCCGTATACATTCGAGAGATAGTTCGTTTTGCACGGTGTTCCTTCTAGCATAGTGAGTGATCGCGATCCTATTTTTACTAGCGAGTTTTGGAAGAGCTTGCAAGAGGCGGTAGGGACTCAGTTATGTTTGAGCACCGCATATCATCCTCAGACGGACGGCCAGACCGAGAGGGTGAATCGTATTCTAGAGGACCTTTTGAGGCTATGTGTTTTAGACTTCGGAGGTACATGGGAGGAGCATCTTCCTTTGGTGGAGTTCGCGTATAATAATAGTTTTCAGTCTACCATTAGCATGGCACCTTTCGAGGCTCTTTATGGAAGGCCTTGTCGTTCACCTACATGATGGTGGGAATCTACGGATAAGATTTTACATGGGCCCGATATGATTAGAGAGACTTCGGAAAAGATCGATTTGATTCGAAGGAGGATGAAAACGGTGCAAGATAGGCAGAAATCGTATGCGGACAAGAGGAGGACAGATCTTGAATTTGATATTGGGGACATGGTCTTTATCAAGGTGTCTCCATTACGGAATGTTGTTCGCTTTGGGTCCGTTGGGAAGTTAGCACCAAGGTTCGTAGGTCCGTTTCCTATTAAGGAGAGGATTGGATAGATGGCATATAGAGTGGACTTGCCCGAGAGACTTAGTGATGTACACGACGTATTCCATGTATCACATTTGAGGAAGTGCTTGCATGAGACTGCGGAAGTGGTAGAGCCGAGCTTGCGTAGAGAGGTGGAGATAGAGCGTGATGCGACAATTCGACGAGCTCCTACATGCATTCTTGGGTCGGAAATTAATAAGTTGAGGAATCGAGAGATCAAGCTAGTCAAAGTGCAATGGGGAGATGATGAGAGCGACGCTACTTGGGAGACGGAAGAGAAGATGCGTTCATTGTACCCTTTTCTTTTCGAGGGTATGTCTTTTAATTTCTCCTTTATCGCTTAGCTTGTACTCGTTCTATCTTTAGTATGTCCTCTCGCTAGTATCTTTTACCTTTAGATAGGGTAGTCCTATGGTTGAAACAAGTATTTGAGACATGTTATGTATGGTGGATGTATGTGGATGCAAGTGTTTGCTAGTGGTTGATCGTGGATGCATATACACACACTTTAGGCACCAGATCGGCTCAGTCACTTTCATATTGCATATTGCATATAAATGGATGTATTTAGTAAAATGAATGTACATTGAATGTGTGTATCATATGGATGTTGCATTTAAATGAATGGTTGTGCACACATGTAGTAATGATATGTATAGGTTTCTTTGCGTACATGATGGATACATGGCACTATCATTATTTGAATTAAGGAGGTCGACTGAATCAGTGGACTGCATGATTTTACATTAGTATACGAACATATACACACACTATGCATATGTACATGAAAAGCATTAGAAATCTTTTAAGGACCATGGTTGCTAGTGGTTGATGGTTGAGTAGATGGATGATTGGATGGTAGGATACGTTCTTCTTGACTTAGAGATTTCGAGGACGAAATCCTTTAAGTAGGGCAGAATGTAACACCCCGAATTTTGAATGATTGAATTAACTAAATTTAAGAACACTAAATTTTTAAAAGAGGAATGAAGGGAAATGGGTTGCGCCATTGCGTTCGTCTCGGAATTCTGCTTGAGATAGAGTCCGAATTTTAGTAAATCGGACTTCGTATGAGGAAGTTATGGGCCTCGGAAGTTTGAGTAATTAAGCAGAATTAATTAAAGTTAAACCCAGCTAGAAAATTCAAATTCAAATTCGAAATTGCAGGTACCCGGGCTGGGCGGAAAAATTCCCACCCACGACCCAGGTCGACCAGGGGGTCTACCTGATCGGATAGGTCGACCAGGGGGTCGACCTCCCTAGGTTTTCCAAACCCAAAAATTTGGCCTTGTGACGTGTTTTGACGATTTGGACGGTTCAGTGGGTTCTAGGGTTAAATCTAAGGCCCTAAATGGTTCTCTACACTTATATATACACCCTAAGACCTATCCCTAATTCATAAATATTATATATGACACCATTATGCTGTCAAACTCTCTCCTAAACCCTAGCCGCCGCCTCTAATCAAATCTCAAGTGTTCATACACAATTCAAATCAAAGTTTAGAGCTTCAACAACAATTAAAGAAGATCAATCAACATCACCACAATGTTTCTACACTAATTTCAATTCGTTAATCCTTTTCTTAACCCACGAAAGGTGAGTACAGTTATTTTCACAAATTTAATAGGATTAAAGTAACATGAAAAAGTTGTAAAAAGGATTCATATATGTTTGTAATGAAAATCTCACCAAGTCTTCACCTTTTTGATTCATGTCATCATATGCCTATGCTTCTATGTAAAGTTCATATCTTTTATCATTTTATTCATGTTGAATCTGTCATTATGCCTCTATGCCAGTTTACATGCCCCTTTATTTCGTGATATTAATTCCAATTTTCTGTGATTTGATTCTCTCTTCTTATCCCTATTTCTTTTATTTTTGGATCTAGGCTACCTTCGAGCCTATGTTATAAATACGTGCGAATGCGAATACGTGGGAACGATGGGGATATGTGAAATATGGAAAATTGGATATTATTGGATATTTTGGATAATTGGATAATATGTGAAATTGGCATATTTGGGTATGAATTACATGGAATTGATGAAATTGCCTATAATTGAAAATTTGTTATTGAGGCTAATAAATATGTAATTAGTGACAAGTTGGAATAGGCAAAAAGTGTAAACATGATTATATGTTGAATTGGAAACACATGACATGAAAATTGGGGTTTGGGTGAAATACGATTATTAATAAACCTTTGACACGAGGTTAGGCGCAATTGTGATGTGAGACTGCCCGGAACCGCCCAGCAAATCCAGCTGCCACAATTGGACGTCTAGTGTGAGAGGTCAAAGGCATGAATTGTAGGCGTAACGATGGGTGACACGAGGTTAGACCCGGTTTGTGGCGTAAGACTGCCCGGAACCGCCCGGCAAATCCAGCGGCCACAAAGTGTTCAGTCTAATGTGGGAGGTCATGCACCGTTCGTCATAAGGAATGAATTTAGGAATACTAACCATAATAAGACATGTGTATGGTTAGAGGGTTAAGTGGGGTGACATGTAAATTATGTCATGTAAATATGGACTTAACCGGAATAAGATAAGGCATGTAAATTATGACATGTAAGTATGGACTTAACCGTAGCATGTGTAAGACATGGACATTTAAATTAAAATGGTTAAGTGGGGGAAAAACCTAGTGGGGGCGAAGCATAGGTGGGAGGCTTGTGTCGGATGGGTACCCATTTCAACCAGTAACCCATTTGAGTATCTAATTGGGCCCGGTACTAGGCCGAGGTCGGGGCACGCTTACTGGGCTTGAATATAAGAGGTCAAAAACGTGAATAGCGGTGGCAACGCAAGTCCAACGGGTTCATTTGCGTGCATGGGTCCGGGTTGGTAGGTAAGACGTTGTTGCATCGTTTAGGTATGGCCGTGCATTTCATGTTGGTATCGGGGTTGCCACTTTGGGGAGTGATACACCCTATTGTGGGGCCAGCACGGGTGCCTACGGGGTTTAGGGAGCCAATCGAATGGGTAGAGTAAGGGTACCTTAGCGGTGGTAGGAGCAAGCCGGCACCTACGATAGCAGCTAGGTACAAGTAACTACCAAGTTTGTCATGTGGGTACAGTTAGTGGGAAGGGATCAACCTTGAGTAAAAGAGACTAGTTGATGTGCGGTGTAATTAAGTAATGTGGTGTAACTTGGCAAAAGTGCGGTGTAACGAAATACATGTTGGTTGAGTTGGATAGTCCTTTGGGTGCTAGTCTGATGTTGACTTCGGTCTTTGGGATTAGTACTTGGAGGGTTGTTCGCTTAGCCTAAGTGTAGGATTGTCTTAGTACTTAGGAACGAAATCATCTTGTCCATCCTTTTTATCTACCTTATCTATGCTATAGCCATATCATGATGCCTATTTATGTCTTGATCATTTACCTTACCTATTATTTGTTAAAATTACTGGACTCTCCAGACTTTATGTGTGACCCGTTTGTTTCCACCTCTTTTCTTTCGTTCCCTCCCCCCTCAGGTTTGCAAGGAGGGAATACTACAGCTTAGTGCCGATTTCTTTCAGCTGCTTGAAAAGAGTAGATGTATCGCTTTGGACTCTCTCATCTTTATGGCTTTGCTTATGCTCAGTGGAAATTTATGAATTTATGTTATTTAAGTATTTACTTCTTTATGTACTTTGAAGTTTTTGGAAAAGACTATTGATCCTGTTGTAATGGTTTTGGAAACTACTTATGTAAGCTTGTTTTGAGTTATGATGCTATGAAATAAATTTTATCTTCCGCTGTGTTGTTTTATTTATTTATTCTTGTAATTTATCTATTCTATACAACAATAACGCTTCATGGACATTGATGCATTCCCTTTTGTGAGTGACATTAATGGACATGGGGTGTTACAAGGCATCACTATAGGCCTGACATCTTTCACTAAATCAATACGGAGCTCGATCTCTCAGTGTGGTGGAAGTCCAGTCACTTCCCCGAAGATGTCCAGATACTCACTAGCAATAGGCACATCTGACAACTCATCATGTGGAATGCCGAGGGAATTTAGAAAACTAGCCATCACCCCATCACTAGGTAGGCAACCCAATAGTACCCTCCGCCCATCATCCGCTCTAATGGTCACTGAAGACCCCTCACAATCTACCACCACCCCATACCTTCGGAGCCAACCGACTCCCAAAATAATGTCGAACCCGGTAAAGCCCAAAACAAAGCAATCACAAACAAACATGCATCCATGACTCGATAAGACCAAATAATGACAAATCATACTAACGCTAGTCGAACCACCGATCGGGTTCGTCACAACTAAAGGTCTATAGACAATCTCCGGTTCTAATTCAAACCTATCTACCAGGTCACTAGATACGAAGGAATGGGAAACCCAGGTATCAAACAGTACTCAAATAGGAACATCATAAATGGAAAGCATATCTTGAATGACGACACCCTTTCCTTTCTCCGCCACAGTTGGGAAGTTCGACGAAGAAGGAACACCATAGATAGCATATGCTTTCACAATCTGCTTCTCTTTAGGAGGTTGTGGACATTTATCCTTGTGATGTCCCCCTTGGCCGCAATTGAAGCACTTCCTGTCCGCGTGCTTTGCTCGACATTCTTTGGAATAGTGGCCCTTCTTGCCACAGCTAAAGCACTTGATATCTTTCTTATCCCTCTTTTTCTGACCATCATTGGTTTGATTCTGTTTCTTCTTATTCTAGGAACTATTCTTGCCTCCACTGCTTACCCGCGGCTTTGGCTCCTCTGCAGCTGTAATAGCAACCTCGGTCTTCGACTTAGTGCAAAGGCTCTCTGATCTCAATGTTCCCCCCAATAGATTCGAATGTCTCATCGATGTGGTTTATAAATCTTTCCCCCAAGTACTCATCTAAGTCGGTTATGAACTTCTCGTTCTTCTTCTCGGCGGTATCGATAAGAGAAATTCCATATTTCGATAAGGTATCAAATTCAGCAATATATTCTGAGACTGCCCTACCATTCTGCTTAAGCTCCAAAAATTTCCTGAACAATTCTGGTTTCTGAGCAGCTGGAATAAACTTGTCAGTAAGTGAGTCTTAAACTGATTCCAAGTAACTTGATCCTTGGGAGTAGCCGCTTTAATGGCATTCCACCAATTTATAGCCCGTCCTTGAAGGTGACGTGATGTGTAACAACCTTGAAAATCAGAACCAAATTAAAATTTTTATTTTAGCAATTTTAATGAATTTTGAATATTTAAAATGATTTATTTTAAATAATAATGACAAGAAATTTATTTTGAATAGAATTAGAGCGTATAAATTTATTTAAATCGAGTTAGAATATAGATATTTATTTTAATTATAAAAGGAATTGGAAATGGCGTGGTAAATTGAAAATTCGGTTTTAAATTTCAAATGAATGTACAGGATTCAAAACAAAATGGATTTCAGTGAAACCAGAAATATTTGAATCTGTTTAAAAATATCTTTCCAACGCATGTGAAAAAACTAGATTTCATAATGGGAATAAAAAGTTATGTCCAGTTGAAAATTCAAAATAGTCGTTATGGAATTTTATATAATATTAACCCTTAAAAATAGCAATTTTGCAGACGACCTCCGTTTCTGACGAGACCACGTTTATTGGATCCGGAATGTCAAACTATTACTAGATTCCAATTTTCATAATTTTTGGATTCAATATGTGAGCGTGGCGGATTTAAACGTGTTGGTAATTTCAGTTTGAATTTAATCGACTGGAAAATGACCGTTTTTCAAAAAGTCTCTAAATTAGATGAAATTAGTTTTGTTAGGACCGTATCATCAAAATAAAGCTAGATATAATTTTTCTAAATTTTTTGGAGTCGGTATGTGGCCTCGGTAAATTAAAATGTACGTTGGAATCAATTTTGAACGTTATATTAATTTATATTTTAATTTTGTCAAAAACTGATCGTAACAGTCGAATCGGCTTGCGGGACATATCCCATTGTGTTCAGAACGAGGGTATTTAGTTAGTGGAGATAATCGGTGGGTTTGGCTCGGAGTTTGAAGGAAAAATTAACTTTTGGACAATAAAATAATTAAATAATTAAAAATATATTATATAACCTTTCTCTTACCCCCTCCACTCTCTCTTCCTAGTCAACTCCCATATTAAATATAAAAAATCACGCAGCAGAAACCGCCGCGTTCCTCCACCGTGCTCCAACGCGTCATTGTCGCTGCCTCCTCCTTAGGTCGCGCCCCTCTCCTCCACCCCCCCTCTTCTTCCCCGCGCCCAAACCCTCAGACCAACCCAAAACGCGAAACACCCAAAAAACTGTAGCCGCCAAACCCTAGCCTGAAGACCGCCACGCCCATCGCCTGAAGTCGCCACCACAGCCCGCTCCGACCTCCTGAGCTGCCACCGCGTGACCAAAACCCCCCCTTCTCCGATTAATAGTAAGTTACTTTTTCCAATTTTGTTTTATGTTATTTTATTTTATAAAAGTCTAATTTTTAAATTGTAGAAAATTAGGATTTTTACTAATATAAAGATTATATTTTTATAATAGTAAAGATTATATTTTTATAATAGTAAAGATTATATTTTTAAAATAAAAAAGATAGATTTTTGAAAATAGAAAAGTTTGGATTTTTTTAATAGGAAAAGATTATATTTTTAATTATGAAAGAAAAATGAGATTTTTATTCTTAGAAAAATATGATTTTTATTATATAAACATCGTTATAAAAATTTGATTTATATATATATGATAGCTAGATAAAAATTCGATTTTTAGTTATATAAAAATTCGATTTTTAGTTATATAAAAATATGATTTTTATTATATATAGCGATATAAAAATGTGATCTTTAATATATATATACATCTATTATATTATATGAAAGCTCAATCTTCATCTAAAGACCTTTCAGTTCTAATCTAACTCAAAAATCCATATTGGTGACACCTGTCCTTAAGAACAGATCAACGATCGTGAATCTATTATCAAAACTTCAGCAACCCTAACCAAAAAAATTCAAGTCATCGTTTTCTTTTATACCCTAGCCTCTATTTTTTTCCCAAATCCGACGTATGTCTTCCTCGATCCAAAACCTACTTAGTGGTTTTATCGATTTTGCCAGCTCTCTTTGCTTATCGTCGATAGCGAATGGTCTACAACACCCACTTCGCCATTTATTTGATTTATCCATCTCTCTTTGCTTATCGTTGATAGCGAATGGTCTACAGCACCCTCTTCGCCATTAATTTGGCCATAAGAGGTAGAATTAATTGTATCACTGTACTTGCCGCAACTCTTACTAGGTGATATCAGATACCAAGCACTGACCGCCCTCTCTGCAGGGGTTTTGGATTCGACTACCAGTCTTTAACGGTGAACCTGATTCGCGCCGTCCTCCTTTCATTTGCATGACGAAGCAAATATCTGGTATGATTATTGAACTCTTCCCATGGTTTCAAACATTCATCTGACACAAATTTCTGATATTCAATATGCCTTATTTTTGGTCCTACCGCTTTTATTTCTTGCTGTAGACTGCAGAACTAATATCTTAATAAATTAGTTTGAGTTCAACGGTTTTGACTTTCTATTTTATGTTGCTTTCCACATTTATACCTTTCCCCTTACCGTAGTTTTACTGCTATATTATAGAAACCATGTGGTAATTTCCGATTTGAATTTGTTTGGGTATTCAATTTTTTTTACTGTTCGATTCTCCATGCGTGTTGTAGTTCCATGACTATTGTTTGTTTTGTAAACATCAGTTGAGTTTCACAACTATGGTTTGTTTTCCATGCTAATAGTGCCTTTAGAGATAATTTCCTGACTTTAGGATGCATGAGGATTGGAAAGCGCATGGGTAATCTTTCTACATTGCTATCATGTGCCAATATATGCCACATTTTCAAACACATTAATGTTGATTTTCAGCTATAGTTTACCCTTATTATTTACGTCGATTGCTGCTGTTGGACATAAATATTTTCATTTGGTCTCCACAAATATGAATGTCTAGCACTTTACTTTGAAGTTAAATCTGTATATTAGTTTTGTGGTGCTAGATTCAATTACACTAACACTATTAAAGCTGTGTGGATTTTCTATAGCTCCCATTTACTGAAATTGAAGCGTCGTTGTTTCTATTTAAAAAATATTTTTCCCTTCTTCCCATTTACAGTTTAACCCGAGGTCATCCATTTGAGCTAAGTCCACCGCACAATCACCCAAACAATTTTCGATCGTTCTTCCTGATCATATTTGATTATGACCACCACTCATTTCCGACCGTCCTTCGAGTTGTCCCTATGATGTTGATTGGTCGTCACGTGTAGGTAATTTTTCCTACCATTTCCGCTTAATTTTTTTGGCCATTTCCGTTTATTTTCTTCTTTCAGCAGACAGATGAATTTGGATGGTTCAATTGATATTTTTTGGTTGAGAAGTTTTTTTTTCTGGCTTTAAAACAAAACCCTATTAGATAAATTAATATGCTATAGTATGTATAATACAATCCTACTTGATGATGGAGAAGTTTCTTTTTATGGTTTTCAATAATGGAAATCAGACTTTATGCAAACATGGCTTGAGTATTTGAGATTCTGAATTTGTGTATGAAAATACAACCTTCTTCCCTAATTCAGCGCTAATTTTTCCTCGCTACACCTTGCTCAATAACTTAAGTTCTAATTTGTCACAATTAAACCTTTTCAAGTGCATCTACTCCACTTAGTGATAATTGTACCTTGCTTCTCCTTCCTTCCTTATTTTTACATTTAGTTCAAATACTCCATAAAAAGTTGGACTTATCTGTAGCTTTGTTATAAAACGTCCTCTTAGGTTGAATTGATGTCATGAATTTAATTTGTTATTTTGTTCTCTTCACTGAAATAAATAAGCTTAGCCAGTGGTTCATCGTTGATTGTGTTACTGATGATATATTATAGTCAATTCAGAATGGTTGGCATGCAAGTTTATACACTGTATATCATACATGTAGTATTTTTGAATCGAACACTTGCACCAAATTTAGCTTTATTCCATGCTTTTAAAAGTGATATTATGTTATATTATATCCTGCTTTTGTAAACACTTGTGTGTGGCTTACACTTCAGATGCTGTTTAAATATATAATGGCATAATTTGAATTGTATCTGAAAGTACGCAGTTGAAAGGATAACTTCAACAAATATGAATGTCTAGCACTTTACTTTGAAGTCAAATCTGTATACTAGTTTTGTGGTGCTAGATTCAATTACATTAACACTATTAAAGTTGTGTGGATTTTCTACAGCTCCCATTTACTGAAATTGAAGCGTCGCTGTTTCTATTTAAATAAATATTTTTCCCTTCTTCCCATTTACAGTTTCACCCGAGGTCAGCCATTTGCGCTATGTCCACCGCACAATCACCCAAACAATTTTCGATCGTTCTTCCTGATCATATTTGATGATGACCACCACTCATTTCCGACCGTCTTTCGAGTTGTCCCTTTGATGTTGATTGGTCATCACATGTAGGTAATATTTCCTACCATTTCCGCTTAATTTTTTTGGCCATTTCCGTTTATTTTCTTCTTTCAGCAGACAAATGAAGTTGGATGGTTCAATTGATATTTTTTGGTTGAGAAGTTTTTTTTCCTGGCTTTAAAACAAAAACCCTATTAGATAAATTAATATGCTATATTATGTATAATACAATCCTACTTGATGATGGAGAAGTTTCTTTTTATGGTTTTCAATAATGGAAATCAGATTTTATGAAAACATGGCTTGAGTATTTGAGATTCTGAAGTTGTGTATGAAAATACAACCTTCTTCCCTAATTCAGCGCTAATTTTTCCTCGCTACACCTGGCTCAATAACTTAAATTCTGATTTGTCACAATTAAACCTTTTCACGTGCATCTACTCCACTTAGTGATAATTGTACCTTGCTTCTCCTTCCTTCCTTATTTTTACATTTAGTTCAAATACTCCATAAAAAGTTGGACTTATCTGTAGCTTTGTTATAAAACGTCCTCTTAGGATGAATTGATGTCATGAATTTAATTTGTTATTTTGTTCGCTTCACTGAAATAAATAAGCTTAGTCAGTGGTTCATCGTTGATTGTGTTACTGATGATATATTATAGTCAATTCAGAATGGTTGGCATGCAAGTTTATACACTGTATATCATACATGTAGTATTTTTGAATCGAACACTTGCACCAAATTTAGCTTTATTCCATGCTTTTAAAAGTGATATTATGTTATATTATATCCTGCTTTTGTAAACACTTGTGTGTGGCTTACACTTCAGATGCTGTTTAAATATATAATGGCATAATTTGAATTGTATCTGAAAGTATGGTTTTAGTGTATGGTATTTAAGCATAATTTTATTGGTTGACCTATACCTTTTAATTGCAGTAATGAATTTCTTAGTAAAGAATTTTCATGTGTAAATTATGAGAATGGAAAATTTCATAAATGATAAAGTCCAAAAAATGCTAGAGTAAATTAGTTTGAAAAGTTTCGTATTGCTAAAGTCACCTTTTACGAAAGCTACATGGACATAGGTCTATCGTGAAGACATATTCCATTTCAAAATTATGAAAAAGAAATGTTATGGAACTCCGGATCATACAATAAGATAATGGAAGGTCACTTTTATTAAATTAATCTTTTAGTTCTGATGTAATAGCAGAAAAGTTATTAATTAATCCTTGTGGAGTTCCCTCATATATATCGCTACTGATATGCTATTTTTCCCCCAGCAGATATGATATTGCCTTGAACTGAGATCTTCCACAGGAGCATGTGTCAACTGCTCATTTTGATTTATAACTACAATGTTTTGTTATGTATTTACTAAACAAAAATTTAGAATTTACTATTTTAACCGTTGTCAGGTGAAGAGTTCTGGCCTCTGTATTCAACTTAACTGTTAATTGAATTCAATGCTCACACAAAGATAGCGGCTTTATTACTGCATTTGCATATCATGTTGCAGTGCAATGACATTTGACTTGCTCTATATGAATGTTTTTACTGCATTTACTATCGTTTTCTGTGTTTAGATTTGGTTTAAGGTTTAAATAACTAAGGTAAGCAGTCTAAGCATTAACTAAGGTCATGGAAAGATGGTGCCTTTAATTTTAGTGACTTGGCTGTCTATGATTTTGGAGTTAAAGAAAAATTATGTATGCCAGTTGCCTACACTCATGCAGTGGAACATGTTTACGCCTCTTTCATTGGTTATGTCAACATTATTCTTTTAGAAATCACATCAGTTTTCCAAAAAAATGGCAAGAAATGATCATGGCTACGTTATTTTATTTATCCCTCAACGTATCTTACATGTCTTTCCTTACCTGTATGTTATGTTTATTTTTTCTTTGCTTGATATTCATTATCTGTCCCACTTCCTCTTAATGAATTGTGATATTTTTTTGTTCTTACAAACTCCAAGTTTATATTTGGCACTTATAAATCTGGATTTTCCCACCGCAGTATAACCTTACTTCAGGCTGCATAATCACTTCTGGGTTTATTACCCTTTAATAAAAACACCTTATACCATGAACATTGATGTCGGTAGCAGTAAGAATTTCTTTTTCACATTGTGATTTGAATGGATCAACCCTATGCACAACATCAAGCAGCAAAAGTGAAGTGGACAGTTATTTCAAAAGGAAAAGCCGACTACTTTTGACACAAAAAACCGTATGCGTAACACGGGTGCGCACTAGTGTATATATATATATATAGCGATATTAAAAATGCGATTTTTAAATATATGAACATCATATTAAAAATGTGATTTTTACTATGAACAGCATAGAAAAGATTGCGTTGGAATTTCGGGCAAATCCAAACGGCTTAGAAATTCAGAAATAGAACTGGAGGAGTGGATCCCAAAGGTGAGAACTTCTTTCTCAAATTTATTTTCTAGTTAAATATATATACTAGGATGTAGACGGTGCTTAGTAGCACTCGACACCTTTGTTTGAAACTGTATTTGTTTGGTTGTTTGGTTGATTGGTTTATTTTCTTGAATTTGGTTTGGAAAGTGAAATGAATTGATTAGAATTGGTATGTGTATGGCGCGAGCCATTATTAGACGAGGGATAAGGCTAGACTTTTTTCCGGTTCTAGTATCGCATCGTTATGCTGCCAAAATTTTCTAAAAATGTTAGATCAATAAAAATATCATTTTTATTGTATAAATGAACTGTATAAAATATTCATGAGTTGAAATAAATATTTTATAGTTAAAAATATGATTTTTGACGTGTATTTGAATAAAATAAATATTCATTTACAAACCGGGCGATTTGTTTATGTACACACATTTGACCGATATGGATTGGGACGATATATTTTACACATCGCCCAACTGCACAAATAAAATCGGTGTGTGTTGATTGAACCCCACATGGGTATTGGGATGATATTTGACATACATTAATCCCAACTGTTTAGTTGTATGTCAATCGATGGGTTGACAGACTGTTGTAAGCGTTGATTATTTATATTTAACGCTTATGCAGTTGTGTAATGCACTTTGGATGATGGTTGACTGTCTTTGATTATTGTTGTGTCCATGTGTGTATGAAATCCATATAAATAAAATTATATGATAATTGACTTTGTCTGATTCCAATTCGGAAAGAACGAATATTTTAAATTAACAAATATTTTAAAATGACGATTAATGAATATTTTAAAATAACTAATATTTTAAAATAATATTCAGTAATGAATCAAAATATGAATTTGATGTTCGATTTGGGATGGACACAAAAATATTGAAATATATGAAGCCGTGTTGATTAGATTAACGCCATTTTGACGTGAACGATATTTATATCGATTATATTCATTTTTATAATGAATATCGAAAAGGAAATGATTTCAAAATCTGATATTTTGAAAATATTATCATTTATATATTATAATGATAAGGAAAATTCAGTTTTGATTTAAAATTGAAAATGAAGTTAGAATCATTTTAAAACGAATTTATAAACGATTTATAAAATAAGTTTTAAATGGAGATCAACGAAATATATATTATATATATTATATATATAACATAATGGCCCGAATAGAACGCGCCGTGCCACGACCATTTGCAAATTTCGACCATTGACTTCGAATTGGGATTACGGGAGATCCGACCATCGGATTCTCCTAAAACCAAAACCTTTTGGTTTGTATCGAAAGGAGCTTTCCAACAAATACAAGTGATTTAAGATCTAACTGTTGGATTTGGAATTATGTCCAAATCAAATTTGGAAAAGGTCGCTGTAAGTGCAGTTCAATGACCGTTTATGGAAATCAACTGAAAGAGCCTCAATAAAATTATTAAAAATATTGATAATTTGTGTAAAATCATAATAAATGATTTGAGATGAATTGGGATGAAAAATTGCATGTTTTTAAAGATAAAAATATACTTTTATCAAAATGAACTGGTTATTAACTAGATTTGAAATCCAATAATTTTTAAATAAAATAAATTGGATTTGTGAATGGTTTTAAAATAACCAGAAATTTCCAATGAACTAATTGGAATGGATTTGGAATGGAAATAATCTTCGAAATATTTTGATATTGGATTCCGTGATTATACGGATATTGTTATGGAAATTTGGAAGATATATTTTATACCGTTATTTCCAATACGATGTCTGTTGGTTTTAGAATTTGATATTGAATATAAGCCGATATAATTTCTATTCAGAGCCTTGTATTTAATATCAAACTAGATTTTGGGTTTTTCATGAATGGTGTCTTTATTAACACTGTTCTTAAACCCGGTACAGAAAAGAATAAATCTTTAATTAAGATTTAGTGAAGTTTTTCCAATTAATTAACATTTAATTGGAATTAAATAAAAGAATTGGATTTTGGGTTTGTCATGAATGGTGTCTTAAATAACACTGTTCTTAAACCACGTGTCAAAAGAATAAATCTTTTAATTAAGATTATTAGAGTTTCCAGTTAATTAACATTTAATTGGAATAAAATGGGATGTGAATTAGGTTTATTATGAACTGTGTTTTAACAACAATCGTTCTTTAACACGATTTACAATGAAATGTGATTTGGAATTTATAAATCTTTTTATTAAGATTTAATGGAAATTTGCCAAAGTAGAGTTTTCCAATTTAATATATTGAATTGGAATTGAATGGAATTCGATTTGGTGATAATCGAAGTGAGCCTCTGTGGAGGAAGACTGTTAGTATATATGGAATTTAAAAGGCTTTGTCGTTATTCAATTTATATCATTGGTCGGATACGGAAATTGATATCGATTATATATTGATCTATTTTCCGCGAAGATTCCATAATTAATGGAATGTGATTTGGGTTTATCGTGAACTGTGTTTTAAATGACATTAGTTCTTTAACCAAGTTAATGACAGGATTACATGTCTAACATTGTATTTCGAACTGTATGGTTGATCTCTGCTAAATATGTATCTATTTGGTGGCGGAGAATTTATTCTCTTGCTTAACACCCTTCTCTAAGATGTACGAGTTTAGGGGTTATGTACAGGCAGAAATCAATAGTACAGTGTAGATGGTCGATGCAGCATGTTTTATTTTCCAAAGTTAAATAATCATTAATATTGACTTTTAGGAAGATCAAAACCAAGTGGAGTTTTAGTGAATCTTTAATTAGATTGAAATGTGAATGTGATGATTTAAATTATCAAATTGGGAAATGATCGAGAGTGGAGTATCATCAGTTTTGCTCCAAGCGATAGTTAAATCTTTAATTAGATTTGGACGTGAAATAGTAATTGAATTTACCGATAATACCGTGGTGTTAGATATGGAGTACTGCCAGTTTTTCTCTATAGGATGAATAGGTTGGGATTGGGAAATAAAATAAATGATTACTTGGGTAAGGATCACTAATCCCGACTAGTTTGGAAAAACCTTAATTTGGTTTGAATTAATATCCAAAGGAAGATTAAAGAATAAATTTAAAGAATTTATCTTTGATAAAATTAATGGGAACCTTTCCCAAAGAATATGAATATTTATATAAAAGAATATTCAGAATTGGAATGAGGCTTATGTTGTGTTTTATAGCACTTGTTTATAATATATACGAGTTATTCGGAAAGGCCGGGTTTATACCCATTCTGAATAACTGATTCGACGATAAGTCAACGATGAAGACGGTGGTTAAAGACCGGAGGTCCTCACATTGTTTGGATGATTACTGATGTATTGATTGGGCGGTACACCAAAGACAAGGTCATAAGTGGTGATCGTCCAGACGTACTTGGAGATCGACCAGATATGCGAGGACCTCTCTCCTATATTGGACATATGGGATGAGGAATAAGGTGCCTCCGGTTTCGTTCAGACCCAGAACAAACTAGTAAATGGATGTGTGTATGACATTGGATTTTGTTCTGTGTTGATTGATCTCTATTAAACATATATCTGTTTTGTGGCGGAAAATTTATTCTCTTGCTTAACACCGATCTCTGAGACGTACGAGCTCAAAGGTTATATATCGGTAGACGTCAGTTGCACGGCGTGAATTTCCTGTGTGGCATGCTGAGATGCAAATGATCAAGGCTTCTGTTGAAAAGTAGAGTCTTGTGGTTGATGATCAAAGCACGGCCTTAAAGGGTATAACTTTGTGTATAGCGTTAATTCGCGAGCCTTACACCTCGGTATGAGTCAAAAATGGGTTCGGACCGTAGGGAGAACATAACGTTTCTTTCTAGCTATGGGTGGTATCATGGTATGGAGCCCAGACATTCATATGTTTTTACCTACGTGGATGATGGATAGCGAGGCACCTCGGATATATAGGTTACTACGGAGCCGATGGATATAGGTTCGATAGGACCGGGAAATGTGTGTTCAGGAATAACTTATCCTCAAACGTAAGGGAGGACCGGCCCAACAGATCCAAGGGTTGCCCAGAGTGTGTAGTTCTGAGACATTTGCTAGAGTGTTTGAAGCAGTAAGGAGCCATCCCTGGCCTCGACTCAGAGACGGATATCCAATTTCCAATACTGACATTTCGGTTTTGATTGTAGAGCCTAGTATGGCGACATGATAGATGGTACCCATGCCGCCTATGACTGATACATTTATCTTTGAAGTTGTTTATACACTATGCACTTATAATAGTATCAAAATGATTTGTTTTAAACGTACCAAGCATGCTTGGCTATTATAAGGGAAAACCCTTTCCTTTCTCTTGCGTTGCATTGTGCGATGGGACCTGGGTCTTACAATAGCTTCATTTTTCCAAAAAGCATTGCGTTATTTTGTTATATGCACTGGTATTCTTGGTAGGAAACCTGTTTCGTGTTATATGGCGTGGTCCCTTGATTTACCTTATTTCTAAAGTAAAGATTTAATAATTGTTTTAGTTTTTACACTGGTCACATGACTGACCTGGAGTTTATTGTTTCAACATAAACTCTGGGTGCCCCTATTTTCCACACGGGCATCTAGTAGTTTTTGTTTTGCAGATATTATATTCACATGATCCTATGTTATAGTTGGAGCTATATTCGCAACACTCTGTATCCGTGTATTTCTCTCAGTTGTGTTTTGTATTATTTCCCGCTGCATTGTAATTTGTAAATCTCTGACACTTATCAAATGTATGTTATTTGTTCATACTCTGTATATTCTTATACTCTGATGTAAATTGTTGTAATAAGCAATGAAATGTTCTTATGTCTGCATTATGATTTATCGTGTTCTCAACTCAATCCGGGCTTTCCCGTAAGGGTGAGTTTGGGTCGTTTCACGACGCTAGCTTTCTCTTCATTGCATCATCGATCCCTAAATCCTCAAAGATGCACTCATAACTATCAAGCCAGTCTTGAACCTTTGTAGCCGATTCCGTTCCATGGAACGGCCCACCAAGACTAGTATAATCCTTACTAAGCTTGGCGAAATCGATTCTAGGCGCCTGCACTACTGCACCACCACCGTTGGCAGCATTAGGAACTGCTCCCTGAGCATCCCTAAGCATTTCTTGCATGAAGGCAGTAAACATCGTCCTTATGTCAGGGACATCCTCATTGTTGGCCCCTAAACCTGTACTCCTCGTATTTCAGCTCATCGTCCAATCTGTAAAGAGAAAACGATTAACCATCTCCTTAGTGGTGCCAATGCAGTGTGACTTCATCCTTAGATATACTAATAGTATATATGTAGTTTTTGAAAACCAAAATATCAAAAATACGTGCTCTCATAAACGTATACTATCTCTCACTGATGTCTTCTCCTAGGTTAAACTATGCAACCTAGGCTTTGATACCAAGTGTCACTACACCATAATGGTCATTTGGCAACCCTTTTTTTCACAATCGCCAACACTTATTTGTGTTGCAGCGTAATAACAATAATAAGCGTTGCTATATTAAAAAAGTGTTGCCAAAAATACATAATTATAATTTTTTTACTACCGGCACTTATACGCGTTGGTATGGCTGGCTTCTGAGGGTAAAAATATAAACTGACCTCCCAAACCCTATTTCCCATTTCTTCAACCTTTCCCCGACGCTTATAACAAAAATGGCCACCTAATTCACAATTCCAAATCCTACGAACTTCAGAAAGGAAAAAAATCAATTTGAATCCAAATCCCATGAATCCGCGAAGATTAAAAAATTCGAATTCATTCCTCCCTAATCGGATGTTGGTTGTCGCTTCAACATAACAACTCGCGTTCGATTTGTGCTCGCAAACAACATCGTGTAGGATTTCTCGTATTATAGATTTGAAGCCATTGAAACATTTGCTGATAAAATCAAGAAAATTATCCAAAAACCCTTTCTTTGAATGCTAACAGATCTAGATAATACTTTGTCAAGTCCTGAGATATGATGTTGTTGTTCTAATTTTTGGGTAACTAAATCTTCGATACTTTCATTTACGTTTTCATCTTCTCCAGTTATGGCTCACTTTTTTAAGTTCAACTTCTGGATGCTTATATAATTGTATTTTTTACTAAGGATATTACTTAGAGCTAATGGTTCTGATTTGATTTGCATGTAAGTTTCTATAAAAATCTGATCTTGAAATAAACAAGTGCATTCAGCAGTTATCAAGTTAATACATAACTTGATTTTTCTATATTAATATGTGGCTTTATAAGGTCTGAAATTATTAATACCTGCATTATCAAGTGAACTAAATCCCAAGAGTTGTTGATTGCCTACAATATGTTGTAGCTTAAAAGATCAACCAAGCACTTGCAATTGACCTATGGTTCAAACCAAAGTGAGTTATCAAGCCCACTCCTTTTACTTAGAGTTTGAAACTTAGAGGAGTGAAATCCAGTATCAAATCATTATAGGTTATAATTTGGCTCATGATTACGCAGATGATTTTAAAACTGTAAATCTGCTTAGTCCATGACCAAAAAAGTCAAAATCTGATCTATTAGACAAGCATCTTATGTATATCTTTAGGTAGTTAATTTATTCAAGAAGTTTATTTTGTTTTGTTGTTTTGGATTGGAGTTGTGGCCTCTGCATTTTGTTTTGGTTGGCTGTTCCTATCATTATAACATAAAAATTAGAAAATTTTAGGTAAAGTTTACCCTACGTTCATCTTCATTTTCTTTATTATATAATTTATTTTGGTCGGAAGTTAAAATGATAATGCATGTCTTTCTTTCTTATCATTGTCTGCAAACAACAATTTATTTAGGCATCCAAGCAACAAGTTAATATATCAGTGCTTTATATACGAATGGAAATGGTAGTGGTATGTATTCGACAAGAAACCTATTGTTTAATATATCAGTGCTTTATGTACAAATTGAAATGGTAGTGGTATGTATCTAGTGTACATCAAGTAATTTTGGTTTGTTATGTTCATTAGGTGCTTTCAGTTTTGGTTCCATTAAATTTGATACAGGGCCACATACATTTATGGGAACAAAAGTTTGTAATGATTATGTTTGCCTCTCATTATAACTCTGTATTTTTCGTTAATATCATTAAATAGAAGGCATTTTGGCCAGAGTCTTGACTGCAAACCGTGGATTACCATGCTTTAGCTTTGGACACTTTATAGGAGCAGCCATTCTTCTAAAGGTGATGTTACTTTTCATTGCACTACTCTTCTGTATTTATAAGTTGTCTCCTTGTACATCTATTTCTATTTGCTTTTCTCCTAAATACTAATTTTGCATGAAGGCAGCAGTATTAGATCCAAAATTAGAAGCTTGCAGTAACGACATTGTACTCACTTCACCTACTATTTATGTTCAGGCATGTCATCATATTATTGAGGTTAGTTACTCAACAATCATCTTATATTATATTTGTTGAGTTTAGTTTGCTTTTATTATTCAAGTATGAAGTTTTTTTTTCTCCTAAATATCAATTTGTAACTCTATATTTTGTTTGGGTACATTGATGTGAAACAGTCTTGAATGGTTATAATTTGATCAGTATAACAATGGTTATAATTTTGTTTGGGTACATGGATGTGAAACTGTCTTGACTGGTTATAAGTTTGTTTGGTTACCATTGTTATAATTTTGATCAAATTTACCATTGTCCATCTTGACATTATTGTTGTTTATTTATTTTCTGCAGATGTCCTCTTACTCAAGGTCTTCAACCAATTATTGTGATTACTTCCAATGCTATTGTCCGTCGGTCAATTCAGATGATTCGCGCGATCCTCCTCAAAATGTTTGTTCGGTCGAATCTCAGACACCAACTCCGTTTAGCATTTACGAGAGAATAGAGTCGAGCTTAGAAAGGGATTTGGAATTATTAAGTGTTTAGAATGTGGCATAGCCTACTAGGTCGACAACACCAACAAGATTGTCACCCATGCCAACATTCTATGTTGGAGAGGTACAATCTCGAAGATTGTTATGCCCTTGCAACATTGAACCAATATTCAGAACAAGCTATCTGAATAAAAACGTTGGCCGTCGATATTTTATTTGTGCAAACACTGGAACTCTTAGAGATTGTGGATTCATCCACTGGATTGACGAACCATTATGTGATCGTGGTGTAGAATTTGCATTGGATATTCTTGAAGAAAACCAAAGACTTAAAAAGAGGTTTAAATTGTAAGATTTCATTGAGTTCAGTAGACAAAAGATGTGTCAAAATTAAAAAGGTATGACTTTAAACTTATAACATTTATTACTATTTAAAACTTAAGTGATGTTATTCAATTAAATGCATACAGGAAGCAGTAGAAGAAATAGAAGATTTCATTGGTTCCGACACGAAGAAAAATTACTTCAATTTTCAAATAGAGGCTTCGTTATATGGCCAGAGTTTCGTATTCGGTATTTGTAGTATTTCATTTATGTATTGAATTTAGCAACCTACTTATGTATTGAATTTAACAAATTAATTATGTATTGAATTTGAGAACTTGATTATGTTTTTCACTTATCTGTTGTTAACTGATATTCAGTGTCGCTCCGTGATTATAAATGTTGTCTATTGGTATGCATTGAGTTTTGTTGACTTTTAGTGTTAGAATATGTGACTTGCTAATACTTATTTCTGTTACAATAGAAATTTATATTTGTTTTAAACAAAAATATTACAACATGAATACGTGTTGCAAACAAAAATCTGCCAACACTTATAAGCGTTGGCAAAGGAAATGTACCAACGCATATAAGTGTTGCGAATGAAAATCTTCCAACGCTTATAAGCGTTGGTAGAGAAAATCTACCAACACTTATAAGCATTGGAAAGAAATTGCCACCCCTCCATAGTAACACTAATAAGCGTTGCAGAAATTGTTTGTGACAGTTATACTCATTGGGAATCACTTGTTTTGGTGTAGTGTGTGACGGCCCGCCTCGCACCAGCCGACATTTCAACAAAATGTGTTGGGCCAATGTCCATCTAGCATGGGACGGTTGTCAAAAGAGGGGGATTTGAAACTATGAATCATCAAGAAATTGTAGTATATCTCACAGCGCATGGAACAAAATATAATAATAACATAATCTGACGTAAATAAGTGTAAATAGTATGTGGAAGCCTCCTGCTTATGATCCAAACCATTATTACAACTTCAAAATACTCTCTCTAAAAGGAAATGAAAGAGGTATACTACTAATGCCCAAAGCAGTGACCAACAACAACACAAAAAGAATATATGTAAATAGTATGTGGAAGCCTCCTGCTCGTCTCCGGACAGTTACTCGTGCATAACCAGCTAACCTGTCTCTAATCTGTTTGTTTAGGAGCACCCAGAGTAATAAGAAAAGACATAAAACTCTAGGTCAAACAAAATTCTAGTATGAGCGATGGCAACAAAATAAAACGATAACAAGTATAAATAATCATACCTGACCTGGACTTGCAACCAAAGAGTTAGCATAACAAGATGTACAATACTCTAAGGTAACACCAACATAGAGTGTAAAGTTGAATTGTGCATGTCATGGTGATAACAAACATCAAACATAGCAATCTTTCTCATATCTCTCACTTAGTGCGTAAAGTATATGATATCCACCACTTTGGCCACTAGAACTATTGGAGCCATGACGGAGTCCCACCCCATCCAACTATCACTACAACCACTTCGCCCTTAGGGTCCCTGATGGAGTCTGACTCCATACAACCTCTGACCCCACAGCACTGGTCCATAGGCAATGCCCCCTCCCTCAGTAGTGAACCAAAGTTACAGATATCGATAACCCCTTTGCACACGTCCCGCAGCAAAGTCCAACTATTGAAGTTAACTCGTTGGTTCCCATCTGGATCCTGAGTTATAACTTCCCACTTGGACTTCCTTTGCATCTCGGGTTTTAGTCTCCTCCGGTACGGTTCGAATTCAACTTCTCCAAGTCTCGGTTCATGAGCCTCGACTCCGTTCGTAGTGCTTCAGTTCGGGTTGGTTCGTGGTTCATGGTCCGGTACATGAATCATGAAGCAGGCGGTTCGGTTCGTGATACACCCTTCATATCGGGTCGGGTCATGGAGATGCTTCATCCATTCAGGTCGGTCCTCCATCGACTCGGGGTCCTGGCATCAGCTCCGAGTTTGTGCTCTTCGGATCGGGGTCGGGGTACTTCATCCAGGTTGGATTGGTTCAATTGGTTCACCGGTTCGTGAGTCAACATCTTGGGGTACTACAGGGTTCGGCTCGTGATGCCCTGAGTGGGTCGGTTCGGGGGTAGCGAGCTGATCCGGTCTCATTTCCTACACCTCTTACAACAAGCTATTTACGCCACATGGCGACATTTTCAACCATTCTAACTTTACTAATCAATCATAAAACATCACAAACAATAGTAGTAACATATAGGTTCAGTCAAAAAGATCAAAACGTCAAACATATAGGTTATTTTAGATCAAACATACCCAAACATGTTTAACTATATCTAACAATAGGATTAGCAAACTTAATCCAAATTAATCCAAATTTTTACCAGTGACATAAAATAATATTTTAGAATTTCTACATATTTTTCCATAATTTTCTGAGTCATAATTTCGCTAATTATCACTAATCACCCCTAATTAGCCGTAATTAGTGTAAAAAACTGCTAATTACTCACCTAAGCCACAAATAAGTTATAGATCTGAAAACTCCACTGATTTGTCATGGATCACTATGTACAGCAGCATCTCTATCTCTGATTTGATGCTAATTTGACTTGATTTGATGTATATTTGCTTGATTAATGAAAAAAAAGTGATTAGGGAGTGATTTAGAAGATGGAGGCCATTACTAGGGTTAGAGGAAGGTTTGTGGCGGCTAGAAAAATGAAAAGGAACCATTCTCTAACTCCTTTCAGCCCTCCCATAATTGTAATCCCGAAATGGGTTATGGACCTAGCTGCTAATTACCTGGTTAAGCCCAATGGAAGTGGTTTCAGGTCAAAACTCCTTTCCAATCAAAAGTTATAGGCGAAACAATATTCGCCAAGGGCAAAATGGTCATTTAAAATTCGGCAAAAATCGTGAACATGGGAAATGACCCCAATAGTCGTTTCCCAAAGTTACACGACTATACGACTTCGTATGAAAATAAAATAAATATTCTATGATTCTCTGATACGTAGAATGCGGGTCGTTACAGTCGACCTGTAGGATATAGATCCTCCTCCAATTTTTGATCACTTCAGTTGTAGGCCCTTCTAATCTTTTGGCTTTGCTGTTTCAATTTCTGGACTACCAAGCATCGCATCTTGCAATCATTATTTTGGTTGACTCCTCCCTTTGAATCAATGTTGCATTGATTTTCCTCCCTGTAGCGTTGTTGCATGGCACCATTTCTCTTACGTCTTCGAGTGTGCACTGTTTTTGCATTGTACTGCCGTGAGCTTGTTAGTTTAACTATTTTTTGTCTTGGTGCCATGGGAGGCATACTGTCATGCTGAGTTTGTGTGTGTTTGTATTCAAGGCATGAGTACTGCAATTTCTTTCTAGTTTTATTTGTTGGCCTCCATGTTTGCCATATAAATTTTGTTGCGTGTCTTGTGCTTTTAACATTGCTAGCATAGGTTTACTTGTGACCCTGATCTGGTTGTATAGTTTTGTATATCTTTTTGCCATATGCATCATCAATAATCAACAAAATTCCTTAGGCTTTTCTATTAGCATTTGCGAATCACTGCCTTGTTGATATACTACTTTTTCGTTTACATTTCATGTCACTGGAATTTTGATTCCATGGTCCTAAATTGCTGAACATTATCACATTGTACGCTGACTTGTGAAGTACCAATATATATTTCTATGTTCCCTCTACTATAAGCCTTGTCACACTAAAAAGCCGCATCTTCACATCGATGCTTAGAAAGCAAACTATTAAATTTTAATATCAAACACATAATGTTATTTTCTAGCTTTTACTACAAGAGAAACAGGGTTTTCCAACGGCCAGGGGCCTTTAGCGGCCGTTGGAAAACACGTTGGAAACCGTTGGTCAATCCGTTGGTATACGGATCAACGGCTTCCAACGACTTCCAATGCACACGACGCCTATTTTCCAATGGCTTCCAACTGATACATATGGCCACGTGTCCATTATTTCTGGTTAAAGGGACATTGGAAAAGGATGAAAAACATTGAAAATTAGCCGTCTGACGCCGTTGGAAGTCGTTGAAATGATAGGACCAATAATTCATTGGAAGCCGTTTACCACCGTTGGAAATCTAGGTGTTTTTTTTTCAGATTTCGGAATTTCCACTTCAATCCTCACACCATATATATAATATTCTGCACCGCTCCATTTCGAGCATATAACTCACAATCTCAACCATATATACACCCAAACGCAGTATAAAATAAAAATCAAACACAAAACACATAAATTAACCAATATTTACATAATATAACAACCAAATGTCGCCAAAACAACATAACCATGTCCAAACCATCACAACAATATATACGACTATCATGTAGCAAGCCTCACCAACTCTCAAAACACAGATCAAAATAAGCTAATCTGATCAACTCTCTCCACCAGAAGATGAATGTGGCATACCGTGCTGGGAAATGTACTCCGCCAGTCACTGGTTAAGTAGCTCCACCTGCTCTTTACGGCGACGATCACGCTCATGAAGCTCTACAATCTGTGCTTTCAGCTGTGCTACTTCTTCCTTGTCCTGAGCCCTCTGATACGTCTGCTGAGATGTTGTAATCTGTATATAATTTCAGATTTTCAGTATTTAATAATAGCATTTCGAATAGATTTGAGTATTTATTATAAATTTTAGTATTACCTCTAGATTTCCATAACCACATCGTCTATAACGGGTAGGTGGATCCATGACGGCATCAAATATCCTATCCTCATTGTCCTTGGTCAACTCAGTCCTCACAGTAGATTCCATTAACTACGTCCTTTATGCCTGAAATTTCTCCTGTTAAACAAAAAACAAATGAATTTAGATAACACCATTTTAATTAAATTATAAGTCTAAATTAACTATTTTATACTTACATATCTCTCACGCGCCTTATCGTCATGGTCCCAATTGTACGAGACTGAGTCGGTGTCGTCAGTCAGACTCAATGCATGTGTATGCTCGAAAATATCCCAGTACGACACAGGAGCCATACGCTCTCTCTCCTGAAATAAGCATGCATACATACATACATACATACATATATATATATATATATGTGTGTGTGTGTGTGTGTGTGTGTGTGTAAATTAAAAATTAAACTTAAATCAACTATTGATTTTAACAAGTTATAAATTAAAATTTTAAACTGTGCAATTACAAAATATACCAGATCCTCACAGTGATGCTGAAATGACTTGGACCCACCTCGAGGCGTAATCGGATTCTTGCTCCTGTTAGCTGCATTTCTCTCAGGCGAGGCCTATATATTTAAATTTAAAAAAAATGTATTATTCTAAATCACATATTAATTGAATAGAGTAATTTAAATTAAATATGTAGTAAATTTACTAGAAACTCCTCATTACTATTCCAATAAGTAAGTAGATCATTCCACACCGTTTCGCTCATCCATGACTTTCTTTTCCCACCTGATTTTAAGGTGTTCATTGTCTGTCTGTAATTTGTTGCCATTTTGCTGTTCCAGTGGTGCCTGACGAGATCCAAATTCCTTTCCTGGAGATCCACCAAACCCTGCATTTTTTTTAAAATCCTGCCATATGGTCTCCTTAAGAACGTCGGGTATCGAGCTCCATGTGGGCCAACATGCAGTCGTGAGGGCCTGATAAGTGCGTTTTGATATCCTCAAAACTGTATTGGATGACTCCAACTCAAAACCCCTGTGTTAAACGTAAAAAAAACATGGCTACCAGAACAACAATTTATTGTACAAATTAAATTTATACTAAAACTTAGTTTTTACCCTTTGGATGCTTTTGGCTTAAGCCAGACCATCAGACGGGATAACTCCGACGACGGACTACCCTCATCGCCACTTGACGCCATACCCGTTACACACAACAACATAACATAACATAACATGAAAGAGCTATGTAAAAACATGGTATTAGATAACATGAGTACTTGATAATAGAAATGTCATAACATTTGTCTAGTTAACATTACAAGTTTGATTCGTAGAAGTGTTGAATATAAGTTTGATTCATAGATATGTCTAGTTAACATATGAGTTTGATTCATCGAAATGTCATAAAAATAAATATAAGTTTATTATACTTAAATAATTTATTGTACTTAAATTAAATTTATGCTAAAAACTTGTTTTTGTACTTAATATAAGTTTGATAGGTAACATATTTTTTATTTACGATATGTTACTTATTAATAGATAACATAAGAAATATCTATTAAAATGTGTTAACATAAGAAATATCTATTAAATATGAATTTGAGTCTTACTATGTAAAAATAAACATAAAATTACCTTTTGAAAATGAGGAGTATTAGTTAGTCGTCCTCATCACTGTCAGATTCTGACTCTATTTCGTCCTCTATATATGGTTCATCTGTAGTCTCAAATACATCAATTAATGCATTCGATTCATCGTTTAGAGGTCCAAAATCTGTTTGATCATCGGTTATTACTATTTCTGCATTTTCCTCGACGTCTTCTTGATAAGCTTGGTCGTCGAGGATATTACATCCATCAAATGTAAACCTTGCCTTTGTTTTGAAAATAGCCCACCAATCTTGTAACACCCCACGTCCATTAATGTCGCTCACAAGGGAATGCATCAATGTCCATGAAGCGTTATTGTTGTATAGAACAGATAAATTACAAGAATAAATAAATAAAACAACACAGCGGAAGATAGAACTTATTTTATTTCATCATAACTCAAAACGAGTTTACATAAGTAGTTTCCAAAACCATTACAACAGGATCAGTAGTCTTTTCCAAAAACTTCAAAGTACATAAAGAAGCAAATACTTAAATAACATAAATGCATAAATCCCCACTGAGCATAAGCAAAGCCATAAAGATGAGAGAGAGTCTCAAGCGATACATCTACTCTCTTCAAGCAACTGGAAGAAATCGGCACTAAGCTGTAGTATTCCCTCCTTGCAAACCTGAGGGGGGGAGGAAGAAAAGAGGTGGAAAGAAAAGGGGGTCAGACATAAAGTCTGGCGAGTGCGATAACTTTAACAATATAATTATCAAAGTAACTAGACTAAGGCATAAGCTGGAAAATAAGGAAATGACTGTGAACAATTGGGTATGACAGAACAAACAAGGAAATAAGACGAACAAAGATAACGTTAAAGGCGCCCCTAATCACTATAGGATAATTACTACACTGCACCACCACTAGTCACCATAAAGGTTGATCCCGCCTACAGAACTTAATAATGATAATGGTAGTTTAGTGTACCCCTAGCTACCTTCATAGGTGTCGTGTGCCCCTATCTCCACTAGGTGTACCCACTACCCTCATTCGATCGGCTCCCTAACTCGTAGATACCCGTGCTGGCCCCACAGTGGGGTGTATCACTCCCCAAAGTGGCAACCCGATACAACCAAAAATGCACGGCTTATATCTACACGATGCAACAACGTTTTACCTACTAGCCCGGGCCCACACACGCATATGAACCCGTTGGACTTGCTTTGCCACCGCTGACCCGTTTTGACCTCTTACAATCAAATCCAGTACGCGTGAACCGTCCTCGACTTGGGTCGAGCCCACAAAGATACTTAATGGGCTACTGGTTTGAAAAGGGCCCCCATGCATGACACAAGCTTTCCACCTAAGCTTGGTCCCCTCTAAGGTTTTCCCCACTTAACCCCATTCTTAATCATGTCTTTTAACATGTTTCAATCTTGGTTAAGAGCATCTAATCGTATTTCAAATGCCACCCAAGGCACCCACTTAATTCCACATGCCACCCAAGGCACCCACTTAACCCCCTCATGTCCCACTACATGTTTATCTGGTTAAGTGTTTCTTAATTCATTAAGACCGTAACCTCGTAAAGACCTCCCACATTAGACTGGCATTTGTGGCATCTGGATTTGTCGGGCGGGTTCGGGAAGTCTTACACCACAAACGAGCATAACCTCGTGTCTTTACAACTGTTACGCATTTAATTTATGCCTAAGACCTCCAACATTAGACTGGCATTTGTGGCAGCTGGATTTGCCGGGCGGGTACGGGCAGTCTTACACCACAAAAGAGTCTAACCTCGTGTCTTAGGCGATTAATTGATCATAATTAATTATCCCCAATTTGAATTAATTTCCCTATTCAAATTGCCAATCAATTACAAATTTAACTATGTCCACAATTGACTCAATTATGTCCATCTATTTATGGTATATAAAATTATACCAATTAACATCACATTTAAGGCATTTATGCCAATTCTCAATATAAAATCTTTTAATATTATCCCATTGCCCCACGTTGTACGTTCGTTCGTTTAACGTAAAATATACGTTAGACTCGAATAGTCTAACTTATGGAATAAAGAGAAAACATCACAACATGCATAGAATATAAATTAGATCTAACTTATGAACAAAAAGTTATAACATAAATTGGCATATAGATCTAAACATAAGGGGTGAACTTGCATGTGTGAACAAGGTGTTTCACCTAAACTTGCATAGACAATGGGTGTCATAGATCTAATCATAAGGTGTAAACTTGCATAGGCTATAGTTACAATCTTACTTTACATGATTCACACTCCAATATATATATATACTTGCATATGTGATTTATGCAACATAAACTGTAGTGTAAACTTGCATCTAAACTCACACATGTCATGGCCTAACTTTAGATCCAATTTACACATAAAATAGATGTCATGAAACATGTAAGGTTGTATATGATTCTCACTAACTCACATATGATTCATATCTAAATTAACATCTAAACTTGCATACATACGTATGATTTAACATATGAATCAGTTCTAACAACATAACCAAACTAGCATATGAAACATCATTATGAATTGATTGTACATAAGCCAACAATTAATATAGATTTACAACATAGATGATAACATCACAACTATACAACATAGATAATAACATCATAGATTTACAACATAGATAATAACATAACGGTCAATGATTCACAACATAACCATATAATCCAAATCATAACTCAACCCAATTAAATTGTTAATTATCTTATTAAAGAAATCGAACTCACAAAAAGAGGGTCTTGCATTCTGAAATTGATTTAGCTCGCCTTTGTAGTAGATTCGTTATTGTTTAGATTAGAGTTGAATAGAATTGAGTTGATTAGCTTTTCTTCCTCTCTAATTGGTGGCGGCTACTATAGGTTACAAGATGACAGCATGACGACCACAGTTTCAATTTTTATTTTGATTTAGGGTTTGAGTCTACCCATGTTTATATAGAATTTTAATTTAATTATAGCCGTAGGATGATCTTAGGGTTAATCAAAACCATTCAGTCGGGATAGGGTGACACCTCAGCCCTAATGACTCAGCAAGGAGTCAGAAAGGACTCAGCAACGAGTCACAATATGGATCAGATCACACCAGAAAGCTGTGCAGGCTACCTGCTCGGCCTGGGCGCACTTGGCAGGTGCGCCAGTGCAATATTTGTATTGGCGCACTTCCCAAGTGCGCCAGTGCAATATATATATATATATATATATTTGATTCTCCCGCCTAACTTCGTTCATCCATATCTCCTTCATCCGGTATCCGTTTTACGCAAACTCAGACTCTATCTCAACCAGAATTCCGAGATGAACACAATGGCGCAACCCATTTCCCTTGATTCTTACGTCTGAGATTAATTATTATTGAATTTAGTTAATTCGGTTATTCAAAAATTCGGGGTTTTACAAATCTATTTTGTCTCTTCTTATAGAGGGATAAGGAGCATAATATACTTGAAGAGTTTGTTTGGCAAGTACAAAAGAATCGTACTTATAATAATGGGAAATATGTCTTACTTCAATAAGATTATATTTTGGGTGCACGTTGATTCCAGAACCTGGAATGTTGCTGGACCGGTTGCATTCAAACAAAAATTACTTCTTCCGCGGGTCATGTGAAATATATCAATTGCAGAATCTGGTTTAACATGCCATAAAAATCGTGTATATGGTCGTTTGGTCATCACTATCTTTAACAAATACACCGCTATTGTCAGTTAATTTTTCAGCACCATATTCTTTAGTGCTAAATTTATATCCATTAACAAGGAATATTGGATATGTCTTGACATTTCTTTTTGGTCCCAGTGCCAAATGTTTCAATCCTTCATCCACAATACAATTTGTTGGATCAAAAACATAATTAGTAAACCAACTAGCGAATTCTTTGCTGATATCGCCGTTTGGAAACTGTGATTCATAAATGCTGCAATTACAGGATAAACATTACATATATGATTAAAGATACAATACATGTATACATAGATGCATAAGTTCATTACCTAACGAAAGGTGCAACTTTGGTGCAATTGAGAAGAATATATGTGTGTGCTGCATTATAATCTTTATCATTCAGCAACTCTTCCACACATCTAGCAAAAGGCCGACCATATTTTTTAAAAATAGATAAAGTCGCTTGACAGTCATCTTGATCAATGCCTTCATCATTACGTGCAGTACTTGCAAATGATATGTTCACATGATCACTAAAATAATGAAAGAAAAAAAATGAAGCTTCTTCTTCGATGTATGATTTGCAAATAGAACCTTCAACTCGAGCTTTCTGCCTCACTTTTTTCTTTAGATGATTTAAATACCTATTTAGAATTATTGTAGATTATATTTTCATACATTTCATTAACCAAAATTTAATAAACTGAATATTAATATACCTTTCAAATGGATACATCCATCCGTATTGCATAGGCCCTCGAAGACGTGCTTTTGATGGAAGATGAATAGGTAAATGCTCCACAACGTTGAAAAAAACCTAAAGAAAATATTTTTCCAATTTGCAGAGTAATATGGGGATTTCTTCCTTTAGTTTACGTAGATGGTCAATTTTTAATGTAAATGAACAATGCCCTTTATAGAACAAACTAAGCTCTGTTACAATAGTCCAAACTTTTATGGGCGATAGTTCTTTGAAAGCGACAGGGAATAAAATTTCCATCATAACATGACAGCCATAGCTTTTCATCATGCTAAGTTTACTATTTTTATAATCAGCACATCTACGAAGATTGGAAGATATATCATCCGGGAATCTTAATCCTTCCATTCATTTTAAAAATATTTTAATTTGATTACTGTCCAGTTCATAGCATGCTTTCGGTTTTCTGGTGTCATTTGGCTTTACATGAAGCTCCGGACGATTACATATTACTTCAATATCACATCTTGATTTCAAATCATATTTCATCTTCCCTTTGACATTCAGAATTGTATTGATTAAATTATCAAATACGTTTTTCTCATTATGCATCACGTCAATATTATGACGAATCAGAAGATCTTTCCAATAAGGCAACTCCCAAAATATGCTTTGCTTCCACCAATTATGAATGTTGATTTACCTTGAATTTCTATCTATACTCCGGTTTCATGAATCTTGAGAAAATCTTGTACAAGTTCATAATTTCCTCACTTGTCCATACTTTACGTGGTTGTAAAGTTTCATGTCTATTAGTTGTAAAAAAAATCTTATCTCTTCTAAAAGGACGATTAATATGAAGAAAACATCTATGACAGTCAAACCATGAAATTTTCTTTCCAATAGGTAAAGAAAATGCTATTGTTTCCTCCATACAGTACGGACAAGCTAGACGACCAGTCGTACTCTAACCTGAAAGCATTGCATAAACAGGAAAATCACTAATTGTCCACAATAGAGAAGCATGCATACGAAAGTTTTTCTTTTAGGAAATATCATATGTTTCTACCCCTTCATACCACAATTTTTTAATTCTTCAATCAACGGTTGTAAATAAACATCGATTCCTTGCGTCGGATCATTAGGACCAGGGACGACAATTGTGAGAAACATATAAGGAGTTTTCATACACATCCACGGAGGTAAATTATAAGGTGTTACAGTTACCGGCCAGGATGAATATTAGAACCAAATTGAGAAAATGATGAAAACCCATCCATACATAAACCAAGTCTAACATTGCAACTCTCAGATGCAAAATTAGGATACTTTTGATCAAAATGCTTCCATGCTTCTCCACCAGATGGGTGTGTTAACGTACCTTCTTCCTGTGTTCTCACACTGTGTCATCTCATATGTTGCGCGGTTACAGAAGATGCATATAACCTTTGAAGTCTAAGAATAATAGGTAAATAATGCATATGTTTATACGGATCTTCCTTTCCCTTTTTCTTTCTTGGTTTGTATCTTTCTTGATTACATATTCTACAATTCTTAAGGTTGATATCTTCCTTCCAAAACAGAATGCAACCCTTTAGACATGTATCTATTTTTTGATACGGTAAACCAAAGGCCGACATCATTTTTTTTACTGCATAATGGTTTTTGCACATTAAATTATTGGGAGGCATATGCCGATTCGCAGCTTGTACAACAGCTGTAAATCCAGCTTCTGTGAGGTTGTATTTAGGTTTCATCGCAATGTATTCAGCAGTTACAAATAATTGAGTTCCCCTTTCACAGCCTTCCCAAAGGGGTTTTTTCGCGGCATCTAATAAATCATATAATTTTTTGTCTTCAATATTTGGTTCTTCTTCATCATTACCATCGTTATCATTAAACTGTTGAACCAGGAACATAGAATGTGCAACATCTTCAACCATTTGTTCTACAATATTCGTCGTAGCAATTGCATTATTCACTACCTCCTCAACTTGTATAGAAGTAGATGCTAACGGTTCTCCATGATGATCCCAAACTAAATAGTTCGGCACAAAACTGTACTGACGCAAGTGAACTCTAACCATTTGCGGTATCAAATGCTTCAATAACTTGCTTCTACTACATGGACAACGGATTTCGACGTCGTTTCCGTTGTTACTTAAAGAGAAATCAATAAACACGCTGACACCATTAATAAATCGTTTGTTTGTTGTGCCATTAGTTTCACTTCGTTTGTACATCTAGCTTCGATCATTAAAATTATTGTCCATTTTCCTAAGTACATATAAAATTAGAAAGTATGGTATAAAATTAGATTCACAATTTTTATGTCCGATCGCTCAAACGCTAAGATTGTATTTTAATGAAAACATTTCTTTTACGTATTAATTATGATGATAAAATTTGCATTGACATTTTGTTGAAACAATTTTATTGCTGAATGCATGTTATGTTAATTGATCATTTACTGGTGGGTCATCCTACCTCCCATTACAAATACAATAACATAATTGAATTGCGTAAATCTTATCAATTTAAATGATTCAACAAAATTTCGGCAGCACTTCCCTTTAGTTCCCTGAATAATACACAATTGCATGTACACAGGGAACATAAAGAAAGTGCTTTCGAAATTTTGAGAACCATTTAAAATGAAATATTTTACGAGATTTAATGTCGTTATTGTGTTCGTAACTTGTCCAATACAAAAGACAAATCCAACAACGATGAATATAAATGTCCGTTTCGTTAATAAAATGAACATTCACATAACGATTATATACAATACTTATCAGACGGGGCCAAAAAAGTTCTCTAAGGCTTTATGAATATAACATATTATGATTTGGCTTTTTTCCGTGATTGAAGTGTTTTTTATGTGCCTTAGCGCCTTTGTGCGTCGTAGCCCAAAACATAAACTTAAATGTTTCCATTTTCACGACACGTTTTCGACAAACTAAATATTGTTTTCAATGAAATGGGGCTCAACCAAATAAACAAATACATAGATTAATTATAAACTATACACACACACACAACACTATATATATGCATATATACATATTCAACTTTAACTAATTAAACCCTGGATTGGCAACTTAATCAAATAAATCTATAAATACAAACTCATTAACAACAACTGCTTAAACTAATTAAAACCCTAGATCATAACAACTAAGTAATTTATAAATAAAAACCCTAGATTAGCAACTTAAATGATTAAACCCTCCAGTAGCAACTAATTAACAGCACTAGACACACAAACATACTCTAATTATGCTTAAATTACTAAACTTAGGGTATTAAACAAAATTCGGGTTAACACATACCTTGAAATCGGAGAGAATTAGATATTAGAGAGGATGAGAGAGTGCTTTGATTGAGTTAGAGAGATCCTAGGCGGATGATTGAGTGGGATTGGTGATTTCAGAATTGAAGGAGGGAAAGTTTGGGGATTTGGGGGAAAAAATCATGGGTTTAGTGAATGAGGAAGTAGGTAGCAGCTTCGGCTGATTTGTGCTCAACCCGTGTAACGGGTGCCAACGGCTACCAACGAGTTTAAAACCAACGGCCGCATACGGTTTCCAACAACATATTTTTTGTATCTGTAAGAAAATTCCATACACTACAACAAAAAACACTTTTCGCAATAGGCGATATCCGTTGCATTAGACCTATTGCAATAGGCCTGCGCCTGTTGGTATAGCCGAAGTTGCAAAAAGTCCGCAACATTTTCTGCTGTTGCAATAAGATGTTGAAGTATACTTTTTTGCAACAGGCTTTTGCTATTGCAACAAATCATTTTGCAACAGTATATGCCCGTTGCAATAGGTTCATAAATCTGTAAAAAAAATTACAGCTTATAGATATTACATATTAAATGTATTCGTTTTAGTAATAGTGTATATCACAAAATAAAATAAACAAATAAAAAATTTATTTTAACAAAGTTTTAATAGTACAAACAATTACAACAAAAATTTCTACAATTTTCATATACCACTCATGTATAACAATTTCTTCTCTCACACAACACATTTTTTTCAAATAGAATATTTTCTGATCATATTTCTACTCTATCATACATATACTATAACAAGAAAATAAATATCGTCAGTTCACTAGAACAAATCTGCAGTTCATGCTCCAAGTTTGCTGTCGATCATGAACATGCACATGCCTATCCAGGAATATGTTCAATATACTCTGCATTATTTTCAAGAAAATAGCATTTTGTCAGTATATGGAATGCTTTGAATGAAGGTAATAGCACTGTGCATAATTTCCACTGAAGCAAACAAGAGAAGACGAACCTTAGCCTTAGGAGAAAGCCAACATTTCATGTATGAACATAATCTGAGATAACAACAACAATAAGAGCATAATGTAATAAGTGCAAGGATTCACCATTAGGTTTCCCATAAACTTTAATGCCTCACTATGAATCTCACTATGAAATTTTGATTTTTGATTTTTTTTTTAAAAAAATATATAGAAATAACACGTATTGAAAAACGATATATTAATCGATTTCTCCAAAATGCTCTTCACTGAGAGAGTGCTTAAACAGTATATGACGCCATGCAAATATCATGACACTATCTTTAAGAACTGATTCGGCTCAAATTATCTTAGCCAATGTTTTAGACATACCCTTAACATAATAATACGCCAAAAGAATAGTTGCTTTTCAATATCAAATGTGCCTGCCTTAACGGCAAGGTCAGCTGCAAACACAAATAGAGATGCATTCATAGCATGGTCTTACTCTCTCAAATAAGACATTGTAAGAGCCAGTATTTGTACCTCCAAGCTTTTAATTGATCGCTTTCCTGAGACAAATGTTGATTTGCTAAAGAATATGACGCCTCTAAAATCAACAGCACAGAAATATGACTGCCCTAGCAAATATGCGCACCTCACTGATTCAGATCTAAGCTTGCTTCAAAAATTGACAAATAAAATGGTATAAAGTAAAATAGTCTCAGAAATCCAAGGAAGGAATTGAATAGCATAAGCTTGGCAAGGAAAAATCCCTCTGGCGGCCGAGTATAATTTCAGCAAATTAAATGAAAATTTGATTTCTATTAGTTATACAATACAAGCATCTTGAAAATTAGTTTCCCTTACATACAATGTGAAAAAAAAGAACCAGCAATTAAAACCTGACTCTTAGACTAGGATGTCTGAATCTCCATCAACAAATTTGGTTCGAAACAAAATATTGGCATTGTTGAACATCCCTCCTTTCAAAGAAACTATAATGAACTGCACATCATAAACATTTCATTAGTATAGTGCAACATCCTAATTGATAGACAACACTATAACACTAAACCCTACAGCAATGATGATATATCAAAGAGTCACTGCTGGTGCTAGACCAGGAATAAAAGTGGAATTGGAAACTACTGGTAATCATCCATTGATTCAGCTCCATTTTTCTCCACATTGAGGCTTCCTTTGTTTATCATCTATGGAACATAGTTTCAAAACACAAATATCGACTTAATCCTATTTCAGACTTTCGTAGATAGTTTCAAAACGCAAATATCAACTTAATCCTATTTCAGTCTTTCACTGATTATATTATAATTCAGGGAATGTCTAAGCTAAGCAACTAAACATTTACAGAAAATTGACACTTATATTTTAGTTTGTACCCAATAAAACTGAAAAGAAAAAAAATCCTAAAAGATATTTGCTTTATATTTGAATCCATTCAGAAGGAATTACATTTATACGTGGAGAAAACAATCCAAAATGCTTTATCTTCATGAAATAAACTAATAATAATAATAATGTATAGGCAAAATGTACAGGTATGTGTAGAAAACTGGTTAGGATGAACCTGAGAATGTGGGAAGTGAGCATTATTTATTCTTCCAATATTCTGAGTATGAATGAGATCAAGGGCAGCATCCACTTGTAAATACAAAATTATAGGCAACCAAACTTAAAGCTTACGGTTTTGTAAATTCAAATAAGGTCTCAAGAAAAAAAAGATAGCATAATTCTTAAATACCTCATCTAATATATAAAGTGGTGCAGGTTTAAAAAGAAGCAGTGCTAGAATAAGTGAAAGCGCGAGAAGAGATCTTTGTCCACCATTTAATTCTGAGAGTGACTGTTTCCAGACACTTCCAAATGCAACATGAACCTTAAGACCATCCAAAAAACTGCACCCTTCGGGTGGTTCTAGTTTTTCCATTGTACCTGGTAATAGTGTGCTAAATATGGAACCAAAATCCCTGTAAGCAATAGTTAAGTTTTCCCTTGAAATAAAAACATTTGTGAAATGTTACTTTAGATGCAAATTTAACACTTTCCCTTGAAGAACAATCTTTCAGCTCCATCTCCATGTGTTGTATCTAGCAGTATGATAATATAAATCAGATTACGAGCTCTTCACTACTTTCATCAAAAGTGAAGAACACTAATAAAAATTACAGTGTTATAACCAAGGTTCTAAAAATAGTATGGCGCATGTTAGACGGTAACACAAACTAGGGAATAATCGTCTAGGTTGGGATTAATCCAGAATTAATGGGAGTTGGGTATTTTATATAAACTCATGCATTTTGGAAGAAATTTTGGTATTTTGTTCAGCATTAACTGACGCACAATGAGTATCATGGATTTTGGTGGATTTGAAAGCGACATTGAAACAAAATCGCAACAAACGTTTTATCGCTTATCAAAGACATCAAGCCTTAATTAGTGAATGGATGGTCTCTATAAACCGACTTATATATATATATATATATATATGATAATGCAGTAAGTCTCATCTAGGTGGACTAGGCAAAAACCTAAGAGCTAAGGTTAGTCTAGCGCCAAGACAGAAGCCCAGAAGAATTTTCACAATGGAGACTTTCAATTAAGTACCTCATATTCCAATTTCTTTCTCTCTACTGCCTGATCACTTAATACTTGTTGAAATTTCTACTGCTCTTTGACAATAGAACTAATCTGCAAGTCGCACTCTTTCATCTTTAGTCAACCAGCATTCAATTCAGATTCATCCTATTTGTACTCTTTTTTTTATGATTGAACCTGTTTTCAAAACGGGAGTTGAACCATAAAGTTCAAACTTTAAATCGAAATTGGATAAAAATCGTTATATTTAAACAACAATTTGACAGACAGAAGTAAAAGCACAAACTAAATCCATCTACCCTCCTCCATGCCTCTAACATCTTCACCAGATCCTTTAGCCTCATTTTAACATCCACCCCTTCTCCCGTTTCAACTACTTTATGTCCTCTCTTATTCCATCGTCCCAAACTTCCCCCACTCTTGCTGTAACACCTAGTTGAATCTTTTTTAAATTCTTTGGACCACAAACGATAAATGTCGGGGAGATGGCATCATAGGAGGCCTGGTCAATGTTGGTAACCACAAACGACTCAGGGTCAAGATCTAGGATTTCGCATCTAATTCATGGGATCTTGGACCACCTCTCCCCGACAATTTCAGATCCGGTGACTCCTCCCGACTGTTTCGCGGCTTCCAAAGGATGAACGAGTGATCGAAGGGAAGAGGGTGTTCGTTTCGTGGTAGGTGTTGGAGAGGAAGTGAATCGGGTTTTACGTTTGGGACTTTTCAGAGATTAGGGTTTTGAGGAAATAAGGGATCTAGGATGAACAATAGTTCAATTTACAGCTTTAGGGTCTGAATTGCGAAGCGGGAAATGAAAAAAGAGAAGCGGGATCCATAAATTATTGGAGTTGTTTAGAAGAAATATAATCGTACTCCAGACCCCTTGATTTTCTTCCTTAGATCTAAATTTAGGTTTTCCATTTTCATTCCAAAGTTAATAAAATAATATGCTTTAATAAAGCGGTAAACTTCAAATAGTAATTATACTAAAAACTAAACATTAAAAATTACTAATAATTAATTATTGATAATTTAATACTAATAACTAATTATATTCAATTATCAATTTTAGCTCATAGGTATACCCTAATTCTTAATCAATTTTATGAATATATATAAAATATGTTTTATATCATATTACTAGGAATTATTAATTAATTATATATAATTATTAATTATTAACTATTAAATATATTAGTGATTAATTTTGATTATTACTTATTACATATCAATTATTTATTACTTAGTAGTAACTATTAATTATTATAATGTAGCTTCTTATTTGTTAATTACTATTTAATACTTCATGACTGTAATTGTATATTAAGTACTAAATGTTAATCATTATATATATATTATTGATTATTAATGATTACATATTTAGTTTTAATTATTAAAGTATTAATTCATATTAATTAATAATAATAATAATTACTTAATACTTATTATATTTTAACTAAATATTACTTATTACATCGTACTTTTGTATATTCAATAGTAATTATGTTTACCAAAGATAGAGGAAAGATAATTTTTAAAAGTCTATTTTTCGCAACTGACTTTACCAGTTGTAAAAAAATACAGTTATCGCAAGTGGCGAAAACAGTTGCTAAAGATATTTATTCGCAACTGGTTAGAAAGCACAGTTGCAAATAATATGTTTGTTGCAATTATTATGGAAGCATAGTTGCTAAAAGTATGTTTTTGCAATAGGAAGGGAAGCGAAGTTGCCAAAAATATGTTTTTCGCAACAGCAAGAAAAGGTCTGTTGCTAAATCTTATCTATTGCAACTGCTATAATAGGTCTGTTGCTAATTATCATTTACTGCAACTGTCATTTATCGTCTCTTGCAAATAGCTAGTTGCAATAGGGTATTTTTCTTGTAGTGATATTTTGACTTTCGTTGGAAGTGTCTGATGCTATACTGTTCATTTCTAGTAGTGTTTGTAATGACATTAAATTGATATACATGTTAGGATTGCCTTGCATGTTTTTAAGGAGGAATGATGGCTTGGATACAATAGTCCCACATCACGGAATATATTGAAGGAGTTGAGTACAAATATGAGTTGGTAGGCACGTAACATCAGGGATTCCTTTTATTATATGAGAGTTGTGTGCCCGCTCATATGCGTGCAAGGAAGGGGGCTTTGTTCCGACCGTCGTTACATAAAAGTGGTATCAGAGCCGAAGGTTCGGACTGGGCCATGCAGGCAAGACAGTGCTCTCAAAAGATACTCGTAGAATGCGAGTCAAGGGGAAGACTATTAGGATTGCCTCGCATGTTCTTAAGGAGGAATGATGGCTTAAATACAATAGTCCCACATCACGGAATATATTGAAGGAATTGTGTACAAATATGAGCTGGTAGGCATGTAACATCAGGGATTCCTTTTGTTATATGAGAGTTGTATGCCAGCTCATATGCGTGCAAGGAAGGGTGCTTTGTTCCGACCGTCGTTACATAACAATACACTGCATATTTCATCTCATGCAAATATGTAGAAATGCATGTAGTAGTCCCAGACCACTCACCAATATAAGACTGCTACTATCTATAATAATTGAAAAAAAAAACATCCAAATTAAAACTTTCTGTAGACTTGGTAGTTTGTAGAAGATATTGCAAGATTTTTAGTGCTGTTGATTTTGATATAATCAATGATAATTGAAATGTTAGAAATGAATTAGCAGTAAAGAAACGAATGCCAAAGAAGCTTAAATTATATTTTTGAATGAATGATACAACAGTATATATAATACAGTTGAGAATGGGCTTGGCCCATGAGTTACGGCACATGAGTTATAGCCCAAAACCAAATTAGATAAAACCCTTGTAATACATTAGTAATACAAGAAAAAACATTTCTCTTATTATTCAATGACCCATGCACATGCCATGATCATTTATATTGATGCTTATTGTCCCTATCTTTGAATGCTATTCTTGGTTGTCTTGTCCTTAAGAATTCCACCATGGCTTAGCTCATTGCTTTGAGTTGCTGTCATGATCCGTTGTTGCCTTTTTTTTACTCGGTCTTGAGATTCGTGAGTTGTGACCTTGGCTTGCACTGACTTGTGTCTTCTTAGTACTGACTTGCAGCATGTCCCCCATTCACGCACTTGTGTCAATGTGAAACTTGTCGTCGGTGACCTGTGTATCGTATGTTGTTCCATGCAGTTGCATTTTTATGCACACTGCTGTTGCACTGCATTTACTTGATGCCAGGATTGTGTTGTCTTAGGTTTGCTTCATTGGCATCCACCATGACCAGTATGTTTTGCTGCTACACTTAGTATCTTGTATATAGACCCTAGCCTATTGTATGCTATGCCATGTATATCCTGCTGATTGTGTCGTGAGCCCTAACCAAGAATGACTGCTAGTCATATCCTATTTATGTCAAAGTTTTTTTAGCTATATCTATCCTAAAAGTGTAAGGACTATTTTACTTACACTAAAGTTCTAGTTGTCCCAGATTTGTGTATGTGGGCTTAGGTCTTTGCATGACCATTCTTCATTTAAATTTATATTCATGGTCGTCGGTTATATGTAGTTCTGCTCGGTGGCTACTTATATTCTTTACAAAATAGTTTAAAACTTATAGTTGCTTCGAATTGTAAGATTTATGAATTGTATATTGAAGAACTTGTAATTGTATTGAAATTAACTAAACAGATAGTTCATATTACAGAGATATCGCTTCATATATATAGCGATTTATTTATGTGGGCTGAATAGCAGGCCCAAAAGGAAAGAAAGGAAATAAGCACATGCGGCATTATAATGTGTAGGTCGGTTTGTATATGAACACATGAGTCCATATGTTTTACACCCCTCCTCAAATCGATCTAGGGTTTTAATGGCTTCTTCTCTGTGCCGCCACTCGTAACCTTCAATTCACTCCTCAATCTTTCAAAATTACTCCTGGATAATGCCTTTGTTAAGATATCAGCCTTCTGATAGAAGGCTGGTAGATGATTGATGACCAACTTCTCTGCTTCAATTCTTTCTCTGATAAAATGGAGGTCGATCTCTATGTGCTTTATCCTTGAATGTTTTATTGGGTTGCTAGATAAAGAGACTGTGCTCTTGTTGTCACACCAGAGAACTGGTTTCTTCATCATGGAAAGCCCTAATTCCTTGATTAGGGTTTCTACCTAAATGATTTCAGCTGTGGCTGATGCAATCGCTCTATACTTCGCTTCAGTACTTGATCTGGACACTGTCGGTTACTTCTTCGTACACTAGGAGATAGGATTCGGTCCCATGAACAAACAGTAACCAGAGGTGAATCTCCGATAACCTGGGTCGTTAGCCCAGCCAGCATCACTGTAAGTGCTCAAATTTAAGTCTTTTCCTGCTTTGATTGTTAAACCATGATCCATTGTTCCTCGTAAATAGCGTAGGATCCTTTTGACTGCTCTCCAGTGTTCACTTAGAGGATTAGCCATGAATTGACATACTTTATTCACGCTATAACAAATTTCAGGCCTTGTGATAGTTAGATACTGTAAAGCTCCAACTATACTTCAATATTGTTTGCTGTTATCTATTGCATCTCCACTATGTTTAGATAAATGTAAGCTGCTAGTCATTGGTGTGGAGATGGGTTTGGCTTTATCCATGTTAGCTCTAACAAGTATTTCTGATATGTATTTTCTTTGGGATAAGAAAATTTCTGACTTTGATTGTCTTTGAACTTGGATCCCTAGAAAGTAATTCACTTCTCCCATATCTTTAATAGCAAAAGTTTTGTTCAGATAGGATATGAATTTATTGATTTCAGTGTTATCACTTCCTATAATGAAAATGTCATCAACATAAACTAGTACATACACACTTCCTTCATTCTGAATTCTGGTGTATAGTGAACTGTCTGACTTAGTTGCTGTGTAACCCAGTCCAGCCAAAGTGTTTTTCAATTTAACATACCAGGCTCTTGAAGCTTGCTTCAAGCCATATATTTCTTTGTTCAGTTGACAAACATAATTCTCTTTGCCTTTGCTTACAAACCCCTTTGGCTGCTGCATGTAGATAGTTTCATTCAGGTCCCCATTCAGAAAAGCATTGCATACATCTAATTGCCTTATGTTCCATCCATTGTAAAGTGCTATGGTCAAGATAATCCTAATAGTTGTAGGCTTAACTAAAGGGGATAATGTTTCATTAAAATCGAACCCATATTGCTGAGGAAAACCCCCTGCAACTAATCTGGCCTTATGTTTGCATATGTTCCCCTCAGCATCCTTTGTCAACTTATAAGTCCATTTGCACCCAACAACATTTTTATCTTTTGGTGCCATGACCAGAGTCCAGGTTTTATTTCTCATCAGTGCTATATATTCTTCATTCATGGCCTTGCACCAGGATCTGTGTCTGACAGCCTCCTCATATGCAACTGGTTCAGTAGTGTCTGCATTTTCAGTGGTTGCATTGTAAACTTTTGGTTTGAATATCCCACTTTTAGCTCTTGTGATCATGTGATATCCTTGTGGTTGTCTTTGAACATTATTGTCATCACTGTCTGTGTCTGGTGTGTTATCATCACTGCTTTGATTCTGGCTGTTGCTGTTGTGACTGTCATAACCTAGATGTAGATTATCATCATTATCGCTTAAGCGCTCACTTGAACTGTATCTAGATCTAGTGCTGGAGACAGTTGGAGTAGCTGATGTAAGTTGTGGTGTCCCCTTGTCATCAATTTGCACATGCCATACAGTCAATGTAGGAATGGGTCTCATAGTTGTTCTAGACTGGTCATTGTTCTAATTACTTTTTTTTTCTTATCTACCTAGGGAAACACACACTCATTAAAAACAACATGTCTAGACACAATGATCTTTCCCATGTCATCAAGACACTTGTATCCTTTTTTGTTATTAGCATATCCTATAAAGGTACTAGGGCTTGATCTTAGGGAAAGTTTGTGGTTATTGTAGGGTCTGAGGCATGGGAAACACAAACATCCAAATGTTCTCAAGAATCTGTAGTCTGGTTTATTACCAAACAGAGTTTCATGAGGACATTTGTTGTGTAAAACTTTAGTTGGCATCCTATTTATTAAATAAACACTTGTGTTAAATGCCTCATTCCAATACTTTGGAGGTAAGGAGGACATTGATAGCAATGTTAACCATGTTACCACTATATGTCTTTGTTTTCTTTCTACAATGCCATTCTATTCAGTGTGTATGGGCAAGTGGTCCTATGAATGATGCCTTTTTGATTAAAAACCAGTTTAAGTGGTAAGAACTCACTGCCCCCATCTGTTTGAACAGTTTTAATGCTGCAATTTATTTGTTTTTCAATGAAATTCATAAACTGTAGCATTGCATTATATATATCTGATTTGGCCTTGAGAAAGAAAATCTAGGTATACCTGGTACATGAATCCACAATAGAAAGATAATACCCGTGTCCTTGTCTTGAGCATAATGGTGCAGGACCCCATAAATCTGCTGTAACTAATTCAAGTGGTTTAGAGTAAACAGTTTCAGATTTGCCAAATGGTAACTTGTGGCTTTTGCCAAGTTGATAATGTGTGCAAATGTTAGGAACAGCTGAGCATTCAAAAGGAATATTATTGCTTTTCAATATTTGCATTACAATGTCATAACTAGGGTGTCCAAATTTACAATGCCAAATATTCAAATCATTTTGGACACAGTTGCTACTATCAGAATCAACCGAATCATTTTCATTAACATTGCTAACAGAATTATTTTCATTAATATTGCAATCTGTATATTAGCATTACAACACCATGTGTTGTCTTCTTTACCCAATCTTGATTGCATGTTGTTGAATCTGTATATACCATTATTCAGCCTACCCTGTAACAATATATCCTTGCTTAGCAAGTCTTTAATTAAGTAATATTTGGGGTGAAACTCAAAATACACCTTACTGTCATTAGTGAATTGGGACACACTAATTAAATTTTCTTAATAGTGGGAACCCTAAGAAGGTTATATAGATAAAGTTTTATTTTCCCTTTGACATATCCTGCCCCAACATGAGATATATTCATAGTTTCATCATTGCATGTATGAATAACTTGTGTACCGGAATAATTCTTGTTGCCAAGATTCAAATTATGAAGGTTGTTGGTTAGATGATTGTTGCCCATGAATCTGGAAACCAGTCTTCAGTGTTTATGTCATAAGTTTTGATGTTGTCATCACTGCAAGCATTTTGTGATGTAGAACCCTTTGAATTTTTTTTTCCTTGATAATTTGCTTGTGCCATGTTGACATTAATGCCTCTCTGACCACCTTGACCTTGTTGAACATTGTTAACATCAGTATTAAATCTGAAATAGCATCTATTTGCTGTGTGCCCTGGTTTGTCAAATATCTGACATTTCACTCTGTTTGTGTTGTTTGATCTACCTCTTCCCCTGCCTCTTTGACGGGGATTGCCTCTGGGTCCTTGCTGGTTGCCTCTGCCATAGCCAGGTACACTTCTTGGCTGATTAACATTGATATTTCTTGAATTTGAGGCTAATTTTATGCTAAATTCATTTTGAATGGCTTTTCTTTGTTCCACTCTGCCTTCATGTGCCAACAATGCTGAGTATACTGCTTGTATATTAGGTAAGGTAGTTTGTGTGGCAATGTATGTAACAAGAGACTCATACTCTTCGTCAAGTCCATTTGTTAGTGTCAAGATTTGCTCACTATCCGACACATGGTGCCCAACAGCTTTTATTTTGTCACATAAGGTCGTTACTTTAGAAATGTATTCACGCATACTCATATCACCCTTTCTTGCATTTTGAAACTCTCTCATGTAGAGCATGATTCTCGTTGCTGATTGAGAATTAAAAATTTGTTGAATTGTGGACCAAATTTCATAAGATGAATTGCACCCTATGACTTGTGACAAAAAATTGGCACTAATTGAAGATAATAGCCAAGAAGACAGTAAGCTGTCCTGTATTTGATGGTGAATAAATTCTGGGTTGCTGATCATATTATTCTGTGCATCTGTGATCATTGCAGGTGGTGTGGTTTTAGTTCCTTTGACATAATCTTGAAGTTTGTATCCCTTCAAGGCTGTTTCAACTTGGAATTTCCACATCAAGTAATTGTCTTCGTCGAGAGGAATGGTAATAACTTTACTCTTTGGCTTGACTAGAGGCTGAGGAAAAAGTGGTGGTGGACCATTGTTATCTGTTCTTGAGGTGGCAGATGATTGTTCAGTGCTTCCTTTGGCCATGATGCAGGAAACATATTATCAGAGGTTGATGAATAAGAACATGGTGAGGCCACTGCTCCAAAAGTGGCAGCCTATTCAAGATGGAAAAAGGGAAACAAGTAAACTCAGTGGTTCTTGTTTCTTTTCAAGAATCAAGAATCTCTAATTTACTCAGAGGGGAAAAGAAACCCAAATGACGAGATGACAATCTCTGATGGTCGGTGAAAGAACTGCTGCAGCCGCCGTGAATAAAATTCCGGCAAGGCACTACACAGTTCTGATCTGATACGAACAGAACTACACGATCAGAAAGGGATGATCTCCGATGATGAAATCTCTCTGAGGAGACTTGCACTACGTCCTTCTTTCTGGATCAAAAATTCAATTATCTTGATTTTGCCGTTTGGCTTATAAGCTCTGATACCATGTAAGATTTCTGAAATGTTTATTGAAGAACTTGTAATTGTATTGAAATTAACTGAACAGATAATTCATATTACAGAGATATCGCTTCATATATATAGCGATTTATTTATGTGGGCTAAATAGCAGGCTCAAAAGGAAAGAAAGGAAATAAGCCCATGCGACATTATAATGTGTAGGTCGGTTTGTATATGAACATATGAGTCCATATGTTTTACATGAATAATATAAAATAATACTACAAACTATGCACCTCCAACATAAAGTAATTACAAACTATGAAACTGAATAAAATAAACCACAACCAATATCTGGAAATTACGTGTAAAATAAATGGAAGAACGGTTTAAACAAATAATAATTATCCATGGTTAGTAGCTTAAAACAAGATCATTTAAATCTATGAGCCATCTTCGAAATTTCTGTTCATGGCTATGAATTATAATCAAACAAAGTTACAACATAACAAAGAAGGCAAGATGGATAGTTATTGATATTCTTATATTGTTGTTGTTGTGTGCTAGTGTATATCCGCAGTAAGGCTTTATTGGATGAGTGGAGTCATGTTACTTTTACAAACAAGTGGAAATAAGTGATTAATGAATATGTAACTACAAAATAGCTATGTACATCAATAAAGATTTCAATTTATTTGGTTGACTAAGCCAACATTAAAAAGGCGTGACTTTAAACTTATAACATTTACTACTATTTGAATCTTAATTGATGTTATTTAATTAAATGCATGCAGGAAGTAGTAGAATAAGCGTGAGAAAAAGTGAAAATTTGGTGGTACAAACTATGCAATTTTTTGGATGTAAGGTTCATTATATGGATGGAGTTTCATATTTGGTACTTATAGACTTCAAATATGAAAAACGTCTTGCATTTTGTTATCTATGTATTATTGTTACTATGAAATTAGATATTGTTTCTTGATGTTTATTGATTATAATTTGCATATGTATTGAATTTAGCATCTTTATATATTGAATTTTGTTTGTTAGTTCATACTTCGTTGTTGTCACGAATATGGATTTTTTTTCTTATTGATCATGTTACATGTTGCAATGTTGAGATAATATCATAGCTGAATGCATATCAAATAGAGCTTGTGCTATCTTGTATGCAAATATAAGTGTTGCATGTTAACAACGCTTGTAAGCATTGTGAACGAATATTTGCCAATGCTTATAAACGTTGTGCACGGATATTTGCCAACGGTTATAAGCGTTGTGAACTAATATTTGCCAAGGCTTACAAGCGTTGTGAATGAATACAATATTTGCCAACGCTTATAAGTGTTGTAAATGAATATTTGCCAATGCTTATAAATGTTGTGAATATTCCTGACGACCTATCCACAGTGACACGCATAAGTGTCACTGAAATTATTTGCGATGCTTATACTTGTTGGAAATTCCTTATTTTGGTGTAATGAAAGTGTAATTCAATCAGTTGTAATCAAGTTGAAAGATCCAAATCTACATGCATTTGTACAGACAACTCAATAACCAATAGGGATGTGACTAGATAACACTAAATCTAGTTGGGTTTGATCATGATCGGTAAAAAGCAATTAGGAGCGAATTTGTGACACCCCACCCCAAGACCCACCCTAACAAGTAATATCATCTATTAGAGTGGAGAATAGGGCTGGTTAGGACGTCCATCCGTAATTTCGTATTAGACGAGTATTGAATACGTCGAATGGGCGTACAATTTTTTTATTTTCTTTTCTCAAGTGGATCGACATACTCAATGCTTCTAATAAGAAACCACGATGGTTAGGGATTGTTTCAGAACAATATACAACACATCACAGTCAGTAGATCACACAATAGAAACATACTGATATAATCACTGGATACTATATATACTTTTGCTACATCTCAAATGATATACAACAACGAATACAACAATGCCCCAGAGAAACAATAAACAACAAAACAGGTACACGAAAGAACAACTAGGGAATGGCTTCAAGAGATAGTCCAGGCTATACCAGCTAACCACGAATCAACTGGAGATTGAACCTGAAACAACTCGATCTGACCCGAGTATTACATACACGGATCAATCTAGTTTATAAATCAGTTATAAATCGACAATGGATATAAACCATATAAATAAGAAATTCCTTTCGACACGAAAGGAATTAGATAACCCAATACAACAATCGTTTCACGAGATACTATGGGCTAAGTAGCCTATAAAATCTCAAGGATTACATAGTTAACTTCAAGAAGGAGGTTATTTCCAACAACAAGGTGTTATGTAATGAGCTAAGAACAAAGATACAACAACAACATGGAAAACTCCAAGCAACACTTTAATCCATATATGAGTTTTAAGTAACAAAAGAAATCCTCATTTAAAACAACACCAAAATAACTCTAAGGCTATAAGAATCAACACACTATGATTAAATAGGACCCAAAACACCATCAATCACTAAATCAATAAGGCAACATAAAATGGATCCACATCACCAATACAAAAAGTATCAACAAAAGGAATTTATTTACCAAGTACTATATCTTGGAATTTACCCAGATTTACTACATTTGAATCTAGCCAGAACTACAACATTTGGATCTACCCAGAAACTACAATGCTTGGATCTACCCAAGAATGGCGATATTTGGATCTACCTAGGATTACAGTTGTTGGATCTGCCCATAATTACGACATGTTATTGGATCTATCCAGAATTATAACATAGTGTTGGATCTACCTAGAAGTGCAACATAGTACTGGATCTGACCAGAAGTACAGCTGTAGGATCTAGCCAAAGTTATAACATAATTGACCCAAAGTTCTATTATTGCCAATAACAACGGGATGTGTCACAGACTTACGACTAGTAATCCAGCGGTGGCAACAATGCTTCCCATACCACACGTTCTCACTACTGGTTTACTATTCGCTCATCAATTCCACACCTGGAAACACCATTGCATCAATCATCGGAAACATCGAATCATCTGCTTCGGCTAGACAAGTCTGTAATTAACCAATAAAATATACCTTCGTGACCCATACCACAAGGTATACTCTATCGTTTAATCGCAAATGCGTGATCCCGAAGGGTGCAAAAGTGTGGTTGTAAATAAGGAAATACTTGGTTTTGTAAAATGGGTTTTAAATTGATTTTCCGAAAAATTTCGAAAACAATTCCTTTAACATCCTCCCTCTATAGCAGCGATAATGTAGGTTTTGTAATTATTAAATACTCTAAAAAGAATATAATAAATAACTATTGAGTAAGGAAATTTCTTGAAAACATTAGATAGGAAACAACTTATAAAACATGCGTAGAAACAATAGAAAACTACACAATTATACAACGGATGTTTATCCTAAAACAATGTCGATTCGATACTCGTATCGAATATATATTGGCACTCTTATTGGAGTTTTAAACACCCCACACACCTTAACGTTATCCTAATATAGAATCTAGTTAATAAATATGGAGCGTTGTAGGTACAAAGGCAATAACATTAAAGAAACTAAGATTTCACAAGACATAAAGTAATAAATTCACAGTGGAAAAAGATGGCAATTTACATTATTATAACAAACATCATTACTATTATTTCAATCAAACCAAATTGTTTTAAAATACCATGTCTCAAATCTCAGTCATAACAGCAATATCAGAGTACAAAAAAAAATAGTATTCCCAAATAGCCAAAAAGTACAAGCCAATCGTGGAAAGAAATAAGAAAAGTAATACACCTCTGCAAGAGTCTTCCAAGATAAAATCAACTAAGCAGTCCAAGCTATGCATTTCCTCCTTGAGAGCCTAGGAGGAAGAAAAGGAGAAATAGGTTAAACAAAAAGCCTGGTGAGCTGTAGTGATTACTTGCACGACTAATAAGTGAAAGTGAAATAGATAAAACAATAGTTCTAACATCATAAAAGGATAAGTGTCTATGCACACCAAAAAGTAAACAAAATAGGATAAGGATATCATAAACGATATAAAAGATTTAAGTGTTCTCATTCGCAAAATTTGACAATGGTGACATTTTTGCGCTTCTACAAATAGAAATTAAATTAAGAAGAGATTCCCTAATACTACCCTAACGATCAGCTGTACAGATCATGCATAACCTATTCCCACTATGGGTTTGGGGTATTCAGTCCTTAGCCAATCAGCGAAAAAGACATAACCTTATCCATAGAGGTCAAAGTGGCTTTTTTCCCCCAAATCGAACCAGTGCATGCACACTGACTCGCCAGAACGCACTAACACTCTTCAATTGGACTGACGTATATCCACAACATAACATGGTGCATGCCCTTGGCTCATATTGAGACCGAAATGATAAAAGGGTATGCTATATGGAATGGATCCCATAACAAATAACTTGGCTCAAATCCCCAACCCTTGATTTGGCCCCCAAAACAAATTCATTTTAGTCCCCTAATTTACCCAACACTGTAAATTAATATATTCATACTAATGTCTGACAACAACGAGTACTAGGCTCATAATTTACCCATACACTGTAAATCAATATGTACGTATAAGGCCTAACCGTGACAGACTAGTTTAAGCGTATAATTTACCCACACATTGTAAATTAATATGTTCATATTAAAGCCTGACAATGAAAAGCACTAGGCTCGTAGTTTACCTACACACTGTAAATCAATATGCACATATTATGCCTAATTGTCCCTTCCAAATATTCCACGCCATATTTAAAATTGAAAATAAAATATTTGTGCTTATTTTGGTTTTTAATTGCAATTTTCTTATAAAGAGCACTTTACGGTCTAATTTTTCTTAATTCGGTATTTCCTTTCCTAATTGAAATTTTCAACATATTCAAATTATGCCTTAGTTTTGATTATTCTTGTTCAATTATTTTTATTCCCCAATCCAAATATAGAATAATGAAAAAGAGAAATAATCCATCGCAAATTACAAGACTTACAGGTTCCCGTTTTTTTTAATATTTGTATGCCCTTTCTAGGCATATATTTGGTGCAACTACAAAATCTAGAAATAGAGAAAGGACAGAGTGATCCAAAATAACGGCTTACAAAAATATGAACAGAATAGGCAGAAGGAATTTAGATAGAAAATAGAAATGACTGAATCAGAAATAAAACTTTAAAACCTGGATCTAAGATCTATGAATAATCCAGATTAGTAAAAACTACTATTATTTTATAGATTTACATCTTAACTTATAAGAAATCTAAAAATCACAGAATTCTCACATGAAAAAAGGCTAATCCAAAGGTCTCGGTAGAAATCCCCAAAATCTATGCATAAATAATACTCCAATTTGTGCGTGAACAATTTATTTCTATTTTGAAGAAGAAAAGTGTAATGGAGGCAGAGACATGAACAATTGTGCGGAATAGGAGAGGAGTATATTTTATTTATAGATGAGGTAGGGGATTGTAGGCCATCAAATAATTAGGTTTTTTTATCACAACTTCCCAAGCCATGTCACAAAAGAGCAATCCCGAAGCTCCCAACGAATTATGTTTCGTGCCAAGCACGAAAACTTGCCTAGCCGAACACATGGGTCGACCTTCCTCCTAAGTGGGTCGACCCAGGGGTCAACCCACTTAGGGCCTGGATCAACCCAGAGGTCGACCTAGCAGAGACAGGGTCGTCCTAACAATCACATTAATTAAGTTGATTAATTCTTATAATTCATTTTGTTTATTTTAAATTCTAATTTGAATTTTAAACTTCAATTGATCATAACTTATTCATTTTACGTCCGTTTTACGCAAACCAAAAGTCCAACCGAACCAGAAAATTGTAACGGATCTAATGGCATAAACCCCATTGCTCAATTCCCATTTTTTTGAATTATTATTTAATTAATCAATTTGTTAATTAATTATTATTCGTTAAAATTTGGGTTGTTACATTCTTCCCTCCTTAAAGAATTTCGCCCCCAAAATCTCTAAGGTAGGGCATATGGCTTATATAAGTGTTTTCTACATCCATCTACTCATCTTATCCACTGGAAACCACTGTCCTTAATTTATCTAATGCAATTTATGTACTTATGCAATAGTGTAGTGTATATGCTCTTTACTAATGCAAAAATTAGGTGGTTTACTGATTTAATCGACCTCCTTTTTATGCAATTATATATGTGTCATGCATTCAAATGTATGCAAAAGATCCTAATGATGACAGATAATTCTATATGCGTGTATCAATTATCATCCATATGCAACAACCATATTACGACATCCATATATTACAACATAGAAATTAATAAAATGCACACACATCTATATGCATATGTGAGCGTCCTACTCAGCCGATCATAGTACCTTGTGTGTGTATATATCCACTGCATCCACTTGCAACCACTTGCATCCACTTGCAACCACTTGAAAACATCAAACAACATGTTTCAATGACATGCTTAAACCATATCCTATTATCTGTAGGGTTATCCTAAGATCAAGTTCAAAGGAATCAGAAGGTAGACCTGAGAACTAGAGATGGAAAAAAATTGGAACGTACCATCAAACAGATCAGGATAAGAGATATGCATCTTCTCTTTGGGTTCCTAAGTGGCCTCACCATCATCGTCTCCCACTACACCTTGAACAACCTTACCTCCTTGTTCCTTAACCACTTTGTCTCAAAATCTAAAATCCACTAAGGTGCTTGTCGAATGGATGCCTCCCGCTCGATCTCTATGTCCTCTAAGGCACGAGGCTCTCCTATCTCAGCTAAATCATGCAGGAACTTCCGCAAATGCAATACATGGAACACATCATGAATACCTGATAGTCTCTCTAGTAGTCGAACTCTATAAGCCATATGCCCTACCTTCTCTATGACTGGGAGAGATCGAACAAACCTCGGGCCTGACTTGCCCTTTGAGCGAATCCTCACAACGTTCCTTAGCGACGAAACTTTGATGAAGACCAAATCTCTGATAGCAAACTCTAAGTCGATTATTATTTTGTATGCATATGAATTATGCCTATTTTTTGTTGCCTACATCCTATTCCTAATCAACTCAACCTTATTAGAAGTTTTCCCAATCATTCCAACCCAAGAAGCAGTCTGTCTGTCAAATTCCACCAACATGCCAGAGATCTACAAGGTCGCCTATACAAGGCCTCGAATGGTGCCATGCCAATACTAGAATGGAAACTATTATTGTATGCAAAATCCACGAGAGATAAATGATCTTTCCAAGTCCCTCTGAAGTCCAATATACACATCCTCGATAGGTCTTCTAAAATCCTATTCATCCTCTCAGTCTGTCCAACCTTCTGAGGGTGATAAGCAGTACTCAACCTAAGTTGTGTCCCTAAAGCTTCTTGTAGACTCCTTCAGAACTCGCTAGTGAAAATTGAATCTCTGTCGCTCACGATGCTCGAGCAATACTATGGAGTATAACTATCTCATGAGTATACAAAGAAGCCAACCATGCAACTATCCTCTTACTCTTAACAGGGATGAAATGGACGCTCTCTTAGTTAATTGATCTACAATGACCCAAATGCTGGTGTTGCCCTTTCTTGACCTAGGCAACCCATCAACAAAATCCATAAAAACACTCTATCATTTCCATAATGGTATATACAAAGGATGAAGTGGTCCACCGGGCTTCTTTTGCTCTGCCTTAACTCTTTGGCAAGTCACACACTTAGGTACAAACTCAACCATGCTCTTCTTTATGCCAGACCAATAAAAGTCTCGTCTCATATCGCGATACATCTTATCACTACCCGGATGGATAGTCATCCGACAGTGATGAGCCTCGACTAATACCGCATTCGTCAAATCGTCTTTCCGGGGTACACACAACCTACAATCTCGTCGAAGACAACCACTACTATCCACAATATACCTAAGCAGGTATCAAGAATCCTCTCCTCTGCTCAATCTATCCAAAATATATGAAAGCTCAGAACACTCTCTCTGCCTAGCTCCAGTCTACTCTAGCAAGGCATGTATGACTTCTAAAATGCAACAATCTTCAAGTGTAATCCGTTGATGGTCGAAAATCGAATACGACTATATATTCCAAACTTCGTCACTCAACGAATAAAGGACTCAATGTCGTTTCTTGTTTCTCAATGCATCATCCACTACATGTCGCTTGCCAAGGGTATAAGAAATCTCGAAATTGTATGATGCTAAGAACTCTATCCACAATTGCTGCCTCAAATTGAGATCCTTCTGAGAGAATAAATACTCGAGTGACTTGTCATCTGCAAAGAGATCGAACCACTCGCCAAGTAGGTAGTATCTCCAAGACTTAAGTGCAAATACTATGGAAGCTAACTCCTAATCATGTTTAGGGTAATTCATCTCATGAACCTTTAGCTTCCTACTACCGTAGCTCACTACTATACCTTCTTGCATTAATACCAACATAAACTAGTCCCACAAACATCGGTATAAACTGTGAACATCTTAGATCCATCGGGTAATGTCAAAACTGGTGCACTGGTGAAAGCATTCTTTAATCTCCGAAAGGCATCCTCACAATCCATATCCCAAGAGAAAGCCAAATTATACTTAGTAAGTCGGCTTAATAACACCGAGATTTGCGCGAAGTCGATAATGAACTTCCTGTAGTAACCCGCTAAGCCAAGAAAACTCCTCACATCAATCGCGTTAATGAGGACTTCAAATTCTGTACCACCACTATCTTGGTGGGATCAACTACCGACCCATCCTTTGAGACTATATGCCCCAAGAGACAAACCTCATTCCTCCAAAAATGGCACTCAGAGAGTTTCATCTTCAACTGATGAACTCGGAGAGTACGGAGAAGCTCTCTCAAATGCGAAGCATGGTCATCCTCATTCCTCCAGAAGACAAAGATATCATTCACAAAAACAACCACAAACTTATTCAGAACTTCTCTACATAACCAACTCAACAAGTCCACGAAATATGCTAGTGCATTGGTCCCCAAAAGGCATAACCAACCATTTGAAGAAGCCATCGGGAGTTTGAAATGTCGTTTTATCAATGTTATCCTCGGCCACGCGTAAGTAATGGAAATCAGTAGGCAAATCCGGCGGAGAGAATACAGACATGCCTACCAACTGGTCAAACAAATCGCCTATCTGAGGTAGTATGTTATGATTCTTCTTTGTGAGCTTGTTTAATTCCCGGTAATCCACGCATTGACGGAGGGAACCATCAACCTTACTGGCAAAGACAACTGTACTCCACACTTAGAAATACTCCATCTGATAAAACACCTTTCCAAAAGCTCACCCACTTGCTTGCTCAACTCTTTCCGTTCCCTTGGAGCTATATGCCAAACGGGTGCACTTCAGGTTTCACGTTCTCACTAAGATAAATCCGGAAGTCGATCTCTCGCTTAGGTGGCAATCCTTTAACCTCCTAAAATACATCTGGACACTCACAGACAATGGGTATAGAATAGATATCAATAGAAGAATCTAGGGAGTAAAGAAAACTCGACATGACTAACCCTTATGAGCCGTAAGAAATTTCTAGGTTCCTACCACTACATGTCATCAAATAAACGACCCTACTCTTGTAGTCAAGTATAGCCCCATACATGGATAACCAATCAACTCCTAAGATCATACCGTACCCCAAAAATCCCAATACATAGGCATCACAATCAAACTTAATGCTTAAAATAGAAATTTTCAAACCCCTACAAATCATAGATAAGTGCGCCGACCACCTAGGGTTTGAAACTACTATGGGATCAGTAACAAGTGAGATTTCTAAGTGAAAACAGTCAACCATTGTACTAGAAATAAACGAATGAGAAGCTCCCAAGTTGAAAAGAGTGCGAACAGGAAAATAAAAGATATAAATTATATCCTCAAAAGAGACTTTCCTACCTCTATCCGGGCCATTGTTAGTCGGTGCTGCCTCCAGTACACGCACCTGAGTTGTTGTTGTACTAGTACCATTTCCAGTCCTCTAGGGACATGCCTTACTCAAATGTCCCAACTGCCCATAATTATAGCACTTTTCTCTTAGCATCCTGCAATCCCTAAAGAGGTGCCTTGGTGTCCCACACTCATCACACTTTATCTCAGTATTGATCTATCCTTTTTGAGGATTTCCAACTTTCTTCTTCGTATTTTTCTTACTCCAAAAATTTCTTCTTAGGACCAGAAAACTTAGAAGCTCTGCTGTAATCATCCTTGACTTCTTCTTTCTTATCCTCATGCATCAACGCCATCTCAATCAAAGCCTCGTACATCGCTCCCATAGAATGTGAGTCATCGCCAAACCTTGGAGAGGTTGATTCAACCCTCTCGCAAATCGAATAGCCTACTTGTTAGCGGTATTATCCAAATCTCGGTAACTCGTTGAACCTGTTGATGTATTCCTTAACTGACAGATCTCCTTGCTTCAAGTTCAAAAATTGTTTCAACCGCGTTCCTTCCTCAAAGGTGACAGAAATTTCCTCTCAAACCTATTTCTGAATCCAACCCAATCTATATGTCTTCTCTCAGCCTTTGTAGTCTCCCACCAAAACGAAGCTTCATCCTTAAGTTGCCAAGCTGCAAGTCAAACTCTCATCCCATCCTCAAATTCCAACAACTCAAAAATCCTCTCGGTCTCTCTAATCCAAGTGCGTGCCTCCAAAAAAGTCTCGATACCAAAAAAAGTCTTGCCATCCAACTTAGAGAAGTGCTTACAAAACTCAGAATAATTCGCGGCTGCAGGTGGGTTGGGAGGAACCACCAAAGCGGATGCTGGAACTACGCATGTTCTTATCCCTCAATTGATGTCGTAGCTTCCAAATATCCAAGGGACCAACTGGGAGTAGGAATGCCCTCGGGAAGACTAGGGCTCCTAACATGTTGCGCAAAAGAAAGGATAGAGATTTAGAATTTGAAGGAATCAAAGGAATGATGTAATTTGACTAGAGGGGATATATTTTATTTTAAAAAAAATAACTTTTAGCATTTAAAAATTAATTTTTCTTTCAAGTTTTTTTATTTTAAAACAAAATTATAGTGATATTGTAACCTTAGGCCCTGATGCCAAATTAGCACCTCACACCCTTAATGTTATCTTGGTATAGAATCTCGTTAAGAAATATGGAGCATTGTAGGTTTAAAGACAATAAACATCACAGAGACTAGGATTTCACAAGACAAAGTAATAAATTCACAGCGAAAGAAAAAGACAGTTTTACATTATTATAACAAAACCAACATTATTATTATTATTTCAATTAAACCAAACAGTTTTAAAATACTATGTCTTAAATCTTAGTCATAATTGCAATATCAGAGCACAAAAATATTAGGATCCCCAAATAGCCAAAAAGTACAAGCAAACCGTGGAAAAAAAAATAAGAAAAGCAGTACATTTCTACAAAAGTCTTCCAACATAAAATCAGTTAAGCAGTCCAAGCTACGCACTTCCTCCCTGAGATCCTGGGGGAAGAGAAGGAGAAATAGGTTAGACAAAAAGTCTGGTGAGCTGTAGTAACTACTAGCACGATTGATAAGAGAAAGAGAAACAAATAAAGCAGTGTATTTCTAGTGTCATAAAAAGGTTAAGAGCCTGTGCAGGCCTAAGAGTGAACAAAATAGGATAGGGATATCATAAATAACATGAAAGTTGTATGTTTTCTCATCCACAAGGTTTGATAATGGTGACTGTTTTGCACTTCTGCAAATAGAAACAAAATTAGGAAGAGATTCCCTAATACTACCCAAACGATAAGTTGCGACGAATCGTGGGTAACCTATGCCCACTATGGTTTTGGATTTATGAGGCCCTAGCCTATCAGTAAAAAGACATAACCTTATTCACAAATATAAAAGTGGCTTATGTCTAGAAATCGAATCAGTGCATGCACACTGACTTATCGGAACGCACTCTTACCCTCCAATTGGATTGACTTACATCCACAGCGTAACATGGTATGTTCCCTTGTCTTTTATTGAGACCGAAATGATAAAAGGGTATGATACATGAAATGGATCCCAACAAAAAATAACTTGGCTTAAATTCCCAACACTTGATTTGGCCCCCAAAACAAATTGAATATTTAGGCCCCTAATTTACCCACACATTGTAAATTAATATGTCCATATTAAAGTCTGACAAGGCATACTAGGATCATAATTTACCCACACTGTAAATCAGTATGTATATATAAGGCCTAACCATGACAGTCTAGTTTAAGCTTATGATTTACCCACACACTGTAAATTAATATGTTCATATTAAAGCCTGACAACAAAAAGTACTAGGCTCGTCATTTATCCACACACTATAAATCAGTATGCACATATTAAGCCTAACTGTCCCTTCTAAATATTCCAAGTCATATTTAAAATTGCAAATAAAATATTTGTGTTTATTATGGTTTCTAATTGCAATATTCTCATAAAGAGAACTTTTGTCAGAATCTATCAAATAGGTAATGCAGTCTAATTTGTCTTAATTCGACATTTCCTTTCTAAATTGAAATTTTCAACATATTCAAACTACACCTCAATTTTGATTATTCTTGTTCAATTATTTTTATTCCCCTATCCAAATGCAGAATAAGAGAAATAATCCATTGCAAATTACTAGGCCTACAGGTTCATGCTTGTTTTTATCGTATTTGTATGCTCTTTTTTGGCATATATTTGGCACAACTGCAAAATCTAGAAATAGAGAAAGGAAAGAGAGAGATCCAAAATAACAGCTTAAAAATCTTAATAAAATAGACCGAAGGAATTCAGAAAGAAAACAAAATTGACTAAATATGAAATCAAACTGTAATAATATAGATCTAAGATCTTTGAATAATCTAAATTAGGAACCAACACAACTACTGTTATATAGATTTATCTTTTAACTTGTAAGAAAAAAAATCATAGAAATCTCACCTAAAAAATTGCTAATCCAAATGCCCCGGTAGCCCTAAAACCTATGCATAAACAATACTCCAATTTATGCGCAAGCAATTTATTTTTATTTTGAAGAAGAAAAGGATGATGGAGGCAGAGAAGTAAAGAATGGGAGGAGCATAGATTATTTGTAGATGAGGTAAGGGATTTTAGGCCATCAGATAATTAGGCTTTTTATTACAATCGCCCAAGCTACGTCACAAAAGAACAATCCCGAAGCCCCCAACAAATTCTATTTTGTGCTAGGCATTAAAACGTGCATGGTCGAATACATAGGTCGACCCACCTGCCAGGTGGGTCGACATAGGGATCGACCCACTTGGTGCCTGGGTCAACCCAGTTAGGATTGGATCGTCCCAATAATCACGTTAATTAAGCATGATTAATTATTATAATTTGTTTTGTTTATTTTAAGTTCTGATTTGAATTTCAAACTTCAATTGGTTATAACTTATTCATTGTAAGTCCATTTTACGAAACCAAAAGTCTAACCAAACCAGAAAATTGTAATAGATCTAATGGTGCAAACCTCGTTGCCTAATTCCCATTATCTTTTGACTTATTCTCAAATTAATCACTTTGTTAATTAATTGTTATTCTTTAAATTTTGGGTTGTTACAGAGTTGATTATCAATTCAAATCCATTCACAAACATCAACGAAACAGGCCATAAACCATTCACTATACTTCAGAAAGCTGTAAAACAAGGCCCAACAAGTTACAGTACAATGGAAGAAAAGACATGCTCCTCCTCTCTATAGGGGTCGACACCCTTCAAGCAGACGGTCGACCTTTAGGTCGACCACACATGTTTAGGGGTCGACACCTAGGTCGACCTCTCTAAGGGGAAAAGCGCTAAAAGCTTACGGGAAGCTACATGATGGAAAACCAGATTTGTGCTCAACTTCAGCGACTTATTTCAAGATGCAAACAACAGAAGAAACAGAAGAAAGTTTTCATGCATGATGATAATTATTCGGAATAAGTTTGACTGCAATTCATTGAGAATTGAGGGAGGTATTCTTTTCTAAAGTAGGTGCCAAACTAAAATAAACATATGAAAACAAATTCACTAAAACTAGTGCTACAGTGCAAAACATAGGTACATATACCTTAGGTATACCAAGAATTACTGCATGCAACAAGAGTAAACTAAATTGTGTGAGTCAGACAACTCACCTTGATTAGCTAGAGTTGATTTAATCTGAATTTGCCTGCTACAGGATTTGCAGCAACTGAAACTTCCCTAAGGGAAGAGTAGTGACCTGCAACAAAAGAATCTACTGTATCATCCTATCTAAGAATTACTAAGAGAAATAGCCTGATGCACTGACTAAGAACATTTACCAGTTAAAAGAGGAGAAGTTTTATCTCTCTCCCTCATGTTGATTTGGGTGGGGACATTGATTTTAGATATAAATAGAGGCCATGGATTTTCCTTTTGTAGATACAGGTAAAAGAAGAAGGAGAGAAGGGAATGGAAGTGTTGAACTTCCATTTTTCTTTCTCCAGAAGAAAACAGGAAGAAGAAATGTGCTAATAACCAATAAAGCCCACGTATGGTTGATTAGTCCAATTAATCAAATTAACATAATTAAACATTACTAACACTATTTTAAATCACTAATATACACAAACTAAATTGTGTTTAATTATAAATAAAAACACACACACTACTATAAACTTCAAAACACTCAAAATTAAGCATATGCTATCAATTTTGATACAACACACTAATATACACATGTTAAGATAACTATTTTACTTTTGAAACATACTTATATTTCTTCAACAAGGTTTACATTTTTCATTGATTTAACAAATTAAATCAACAAATATTTCAAAACTACAATATTGGTTCACAATCAATATTTACACTATTATATTGACCACAATCTAACTGATTCACTAATTGTTGTTGTTAATGTTATTAATTTACAATTAGCAACAACCTTCACTTTTCTATTTTACATCTTAGCAAAAAATCAATAATATATATTATTATTTGAATTTTACAACCACTACTAAACACAATCTAAAAACCAATCTTAATTTATTTTGCTAAGGAATACATCTTACAACTAAAAAAAATCGTTGGTTTAATAATTATTTCAACCAATAATTTATCATTAATATTAGAAATATATTTTCCTCTTAAATATTTATTGCTAATCAATATTATATATTTTCAATATTCTCCCTAATCAACAAGTGTGATTTATAAACACAAATTAGAATAATTACTTATTGTATTAAGGATATTTTTATTCCAAACACACAATTATGAAAACAACAAAATTTTTATTTCCTATTTATAAAATACTATATGAGTCGGGCTCCTAAACTCGTATTTCATTCTTACTAGATTTAAAATAAGGAAAACACACAATGGACTATCAAGCCAAGGTACTGAAAATCCAGGTTGTTACATACTTGTTTTCTAGGAAATCAAGTAGGGTTAGGATCTGTGGCCAACAAATCAAATTGGTTTGCCTAGATGTTTGAGTTTTGGAAGGTGTCTCCTTATCGCCTCGAAATCAGGGAGTGTAAATTATTAATACTGACTAAAGACCGTACATACTGCAGAACTAGATGCAGGATAACTCCGAACCAGTATAAAAAAATCTAGTATGTTCTTTCCTTTGCTACATTTAGCTTGCATTTTTATTTATTTATTTGACTCTATGATCATTCTACATACACTCATAATCGTATTGCAAGAGGTTTCTAAAAATTTGTAAAATTAAGTAAATAATATTCATCTCCTCTAGTGTTAAACTAGCCTTAATATCCTTAATCTACATCACTTTCAGTAATCACACATATAGGGCAAGTAGGATGAAAAATACTTATAGACAATAGGATTGGATATTTGGAATGTTATATAAACTGAATACACTAAACTCAAGGTTAATTATGCACAGTGGACTACTGATCAAAACGCAGTTACACAAAGTAATTCTAAGGTCACGAATGTATTATTTTGCTCAATAGATAGGAATGATATTGATAGGGTATCGGTCTAAGTCTGCATACAAGATTTGGAGAACTTTGCAAGTTACACATAAAGGCATGAGTAAAGTTAAACAAACTAAGATTTCCATGTTAACTAATCAATTTCATTGTTCCAAATGAGCCCAAATAAATAAGTATTTGACATGTTTAGTAGATTTTAAGACGTGATACATTCACTTAATATAGTGGGTAAAGTCATCGCTGAAGAAGATCAAGTTAGAAAAATCTTAGATTCACATGATTCTGATTGGGATCAAAAGGCTCTATCAATTAAAGAGGCCAACAATATATGTACTTTGAAAATTGAAGAGTTAACAGGCAATTTTATATCTTTTGAAGCCAAATGCAGGTCGAGAGAGAAAGCAAAGAAGAAGAGAAGAAGTCAATAGCCATCAATGTAGAAGTAAATGAATTTGGTTCTGAAAATGATGACGATGATATTACACTGATGATAAAAATTTCAGAAAATTCCTAAATATAGAAAGATGAGTATTTAAAAAAAACAATAATAAAAGTCAATGAAATGGGAATAATGGTCAAACTATTGTTATATGAAATATTGATTCATCTAGAAAATGGAAAAGATTTATATTGCAACATTAAATGATTTGAATTTATAGACTTCTTCAAGCGATGAAAACTCAGGCATAGATTTCACAAACGTGTAATTCACGACTGTATAAAGTTCGAGTCAAAACGAAAATTCGATCTAAAATAGGTTCGCATTTACATTAATTTTTGAATTGCTTTGATTGTTTCGATTTTTTTGATTATTTTAATTTTTAATTATTTTGATTATTTAATTTTTGATTCTTTGGTTGCTTTGATTTTTTGACTATTTTTGGTTATTTAATTTTATTTTAAATAGTTTGAAATTTAAAATTAACCTTTAAATTTTTAAAATAGTTATTTTTTACAAAATAATAATATAAAAATATTTTTCTAAACTTTGAGAAATCTAAATATAGTAAATAAACAATCATATAATCAAATAACTAATGAAAAGATTAAAAAAACATTTACAAAAGCATGGATATATCGACATATATATCTGGCATATGTTGACATATATGTGACAGAAATTTGAAAATCATATTCAAATTTAAAATTTGAATTTCACCCACCTATTCACTAACTCCGATGTCCTTAAGAAGCCCCTTTTTGACTAGAGAATATGTCTGTTGAATGTCTATTTATTTACTCCATATATATTCATTCATTCCACTTTTCATTTCAAATTCAGACTCTAATTTCAATCTTCTATCTCCATTGAACTTCATCATGGCTTCTTAATCAAGCACCCCTTCCACTATGAGACTTTCTAAATTTATCAAAAACTTTCTCTTTAATGGCCAAGGGGATATCAAAGCCTATATTAGCTCTGTGAACTATGGCAAGTTCATATAGTAAAGTTAGCATTCTTTTGTGATTTTCCTATTCATGAAGTTGAAATTCTTTGTAATGAAAACTTTGTTCTTTCTTTAAACAATGCAAATCAAAATAATTTTGTTTGTTATCGTCCTTTAGTCAAAATATTTAATGCAAATTTAAACAAGAAACTTTACAAGGATAATGAAGAAGTAATATGGAGTAGCGTTAAAGGAACACCAATTATTTTGAATTTTAAACTTTTGGTAATATTCTTGGTTGTAAATCCACTGATATGGATCTCGCTACTTTTCAAATTAACAAACAAGACATAGACTTTTCACTACATTTTTGAAAGGTTGACAAAATCGTAGTTTTCGTTCAAAGGCGAGAATTATAAATCTTCTTCTACAACGTGTTATCTCTCCTTGATCAGAAAAACTCAATAACCTAACTTTGAAAATGTGTAAAGATCTCTTTCGGCTTTATGGCCATTACAACATAAATTGGACACAAGTGATTTTAGATGAATTTTATCCTAAAATCTTTCTTGTCATGAAAAACAAGTTCTTTCATGGAGTTTGTCCTACCCTAATTTTTATCTACTTTAGGATTGATTTCAAAGGTAGGAGTTTGTTTCTAGAAAAGTTTTAAATCAAAACCAACATTGATCTTATGAAAATTTAGCTAACTTTTTAGCCTTACGAGACTTTCGCCAAAAAGCAAGAGACACTTGCTATATAATGGGGAAGAAGAGGAGGAATGATTTTTAATAGAAGAAGAAGGAGAAGAAGAAACTTCTTTAAAAGGTATTCACTTTGCCCTTCTCCGATAGACGAATATCTTCTTATGAACCAAAAGAAGATTATTAGCAACTAAAAGACTCTTAACAGATCCATGAGTAAGAAATTTGGTAAAATTTCAAGCAAAAAGTATGGATTTTTTTTGGAAAGATTGGTCCGAAACTTGGTCTATCATCATCAGCGTCATCGTCATCCCGCTTTCTATCCTATTATCATCGTATTTAGGAAGAATGTTATATTAGTTACTTTTTTAGTTTAATACTAAGCATTGTATGTTTGAATTATTTGTAATACTTATAAGATTTTGGAATTTCCTGTTTTGGTGTAGTGGCAATAAGATAAAAATTTCCAAGCCTCTAAAGGAACCCTTCAAGAGACTGAGAGACTGTTCGAATGCCATATACCTTTCAAGCCTCTAGTTAGCTTCAGAATTATCGTTCCTGCTTTCACTGCTCAGCTTACCCCAACTAAGACTCCTACCACACAGGTTGTTAGTACTATTTCTTCTTTCGATCTTTATAGTAGGCCTGCCTTTACTCTTCAGACGGTCCACCTTGTCTATCAGTTGCGCTGTCAGGAGGGTTCTTGACGACAGTTAAGTTTGATCGAGACTTGTCCACAAGGAGTTCCACATATCACATCTCCAAGCACTTTAAAGAGACTTGGATCAACTCAACTCGAGGGATGACAAAAGATATGCAAGGAGCTAGCTAATCCACATCGAATTAACTATTAAGACATCTTTATCCATTAGGTCTGAGAAGGAAGATTATGATAGACAGCTTAAAAAAACATATTGAGGATATTGGCTTAACTACAGAAGAACAGAGATGTCGCCCACAAGGAGAAAAAAGTGTCAGCTTTCTTAAGGAAGTGACTGACATTGGCAAGAAAATGGAGATCTTTCTTAATATCCAGCTCAGACAGGCCCATTCGGATGAGGAAATATTAAACGTTTGACTCACGTCTGAGAAGGAGGTTACACAGGCTCGGGGAAAATCTATCATTGAATTCGTCGCAACTGCAAAATAAAAAGGGTGAAACCATAGCTCAATAGGCCCATGAAATTTACTCGCTTCATGAATTGGTTTCAAGCTTGGATGCCTAAAGAGACAGGTTTGTAACAGAGAATTCTAGGTCAACCATCTTTGTTATATGTGTCGCAAACTTTCCAGGTACTAGAACTTCTTTTATCTTCACCAGATCGACTGCCCTCTTCGCAGAAGCTTCAAGATCCATTCCAGATTCTAGCACTATAACTAGACTGCATTCCTAGTAGATCACAGTGATGAAGGGCTAAGATGATCCATCCGCGTCCTTAGAAGGAAATGTAGCGAGCACCGAGCAGCAAGAGTTAATATGAAGGAGAAGAAGTTAGAGGAGCCTAAGCCTTCCAAAGTTTCTGGCACGTCTCCCAAGTACAAGCTTAAAGAAGAATATATCAGTGATGCCAGAGTTCTCATCAAAACTACTGAAGCAGGGATGAATATTATTGCTTCTATGATTAAGATCGTCTCTAATGGAGACTTGAAGAGAGTAGGAAAGTCGCCGATCTGACCCAGGGAAGGGCGCAAGGGAATCTTTGGAAAGAAGTTATTCCATCTTCTTTCTTTTAACCTTTTGTTGATGTATTATTTAGTACACAAAGTCTGCATTTCCCACTTTTTAAGCTAATTATTAGACCATAACCAGCAATCTGTTCTGTTCACTTATTCTATCTCTTGTTTTGCAACTGAACGAACGAGCCAAGCAACCAAAAGGGGGAAGCAGCCGCAGGGCTAGCCAGGGGAGGGTTTATAATGGCAAAGACTCTGCCGTTATAACATTACAATGACAAAGTCTGTGCCGTTGTAATTGTATAACGGCAAAGTCTTTGCCATTATAAAGTTATAACGGCAAAGATTTTGCCGTTATAATCTCACCCAGTTTAATGTACGATTTTTGGAAAACCGTTTATACATTATACGGTTTTTATAAAATCGTTTAACATATATAAACAGTTTTCAGAAAACCGTTTATATAATATGGTTCATTAATTTTTGAAGATTGAAAATTTTGTTTGTTATCTTAACATTAGGTTACTTATTTTGCATACTTTTAAAATTATAGTTGAAACTTTTTTTTTATTTTTAAGTTTTAAATTTTCTTTTACATCAAAGAATTACTCGAATTTGTATTTATTTATTTCTCCGTGTATGTAAAATTACCTGTTTTAAATCTTTTGTTTTCCTTAAGCACTTTATATCTTTCTAGTTTGATAGTTGGCAGTTGATACAATAGATATTCATTATAACATCACTAGCTAAACGTAGGATACAAGAGAAATAACTACATATGAGCATTAAAATATAGCATACAAGAGATGTTAAACTAGGAAATCCAGTACATGTGATGACCCCTTAAATTACAGAGTTATTAATCTTTCCTGATAAGATTATTTTGTGTAGGGTTAAAGCAGTGTACATGTGACGGCCCTTTAAACTAAGGTGATATGAAAAGTAAGTGGGCTCAGTTCAGAAAGTGTCTCCTATAGTGGTAGGATCCACCTCTGAAGCGATTTGACTACTCAAGAGCACTATAGCGATAGGATCCACATCTGAAGTGATTTGACTACTCATGAGCACTATAGCGATAGGATCCACCTCTGAAGCGATTTGACTACTCAGGAGCACTATAGTGGTAGGATCCACCTTTGAAGTTATTTGACCTCTCAGGAGTACTATAGCGATAGGATCCACCTCTGAAGCGATTTGACTACTCAGGAGCACTATAGCGATAGGATCCACCTCTGAAGAGATTTGACTACTCAGGAGTACTACAGCGGTAGGATCCACCTCTGAAGCGGTTTGACTACTCAGAAGTACTATAGTGATAGGATCCACCTCTGAAGCGATTTGACTACCCTTAAAGCTGTTTTATGTTTTTTAATTCCTTTATGTTCTTTGAACTATATATATTAGCACCAAGCACATCTCCAATGCATCATTTCAAGAAGCACATATAAAAAATTAACTTGAAGTTGTAGAAATAAATGGATCCAAACCTGTACTACCGATACTACGAAGTCATGAATCAAATCGACGATGCCGAACTTAAAATGGAGGAAGAGGCGGAGGAGGAGGAGGAGCTGGAGCAGCAAGCAATGGTTGGGTATTCCAATTTTTTTGCTGAAGGCTCAATGAACAACCGTCGAGGTAGTATACATGGCCGAATGGACCGGCGGTATAAGAGAGACTACAAGGATCGTAGGGATTACTTCATCGACAATCCGACCTACGATATAACTTTGTTCCGCCGTCGGTTTCGTATGAGTTCGGCTATTTTCTCAAAAATTTATCTTAAACTTCATCAATCAAACCCATATTTCACTTATAGACTGAACGGAGCACAAGAAATCGGTCACTCACTCCACATCAAAATTTCATCAGCATTGAGGATGTTAAGCTATGGAACATCTGGCGACCAAGTGGATGAATATTTCAGAATCGCATCATCAACAGCAATAGAGTGTCTGAAAGAATTCTGTAAAACAGTTGTTGAACAGTTGGGAGAGGAGTATCTACGAACGCCTGGACCAAACGATATAAACATGATACTACGTAGGGGAGAAGGTAGAGGATTTCCAGGTATGATTGGAAGTTTAGATTGCATGCATTGGCCTTGGAAAAACTGCCCAATGGGATGGAAAGGAATGTTCACCGGACATAAAATGGTGTCGTCAATGATCCTTGAAGCAGTAGCAACAGACGATTTATGGGTTTGGAACGCTTTTTTTGGAGTCGCAGGTTCATTAAACGATTTAAATGTTTTAAAACAATCATACCTTTTCATAGAACTTGCTAATGGACTCTCAACTAATGTTTCATATAATGTTGGTAATATCGAACACAAAACTTGATACTACCTAGTGGATGTAATATATCCAAAGTGGAGAACTCTGATGCAAGGATTCAGAGTACCATCAAATGACAAAGAAAGTTATTTCACTGAAAAAGTATCTACCTATAGAAAGGACATCGAACGTACGTTTGGTGTTTTACAAGCCCGATTTCATATTTTACGTAATCCTGCTCGTTTTCATGATGCAAGAGTTCTTTCAGAAATCATGTATGCTTGTATAATAATACATAACATGATTGTGGTGTCTGAAAGAGGCGGATATAAGAATCAAAAGTCTAATTATCCTGACATGTTTAAGGGATCTAATGCAAGTCCCCATAAAGATATAAACTCAATGGGAGAATATGTTGATATGGTTCAACACATTGAAGATCAATCTGCGCACTTCCAATTGCTTGACCAGTTGGTGGACCATTTGTGGGCGCATAAAGGAAGGAATAGTGGGAATCATTAGTTGCTAGTTTATGTTTGCAAGACTTTTATCATGTATACGTACTATATTTTGTTAACAAATTTGTGTGTTGGTAGCTATGTACCGTGTCCTAGTGTAGTAGGCTTGTCACTGTCCCAGTGTAGAATGCTCATTACCGAGTTCTCGTGATATTATGTTAGATTCCCTGCAGTGACCATTCACATAATTGCAGTACGAAAAATGTTGGCATCACAAGAAATGTTGGCATTTACTATTAATCTTGTGACATTACGTTCGATAGTCCATAAAGTAAAGAGAGTCGAAAGTTGCTCGGGTAGGTTGGAAAACATTATCTTGTTCTACCTAGGTTGAAAAATGTTGGCATCACAAGAAATGTTATATGCTATGTCTCGGTTGTGGTTAAGTCTTTAAGTTAACCTGTGAGCTCTTTTGCTTCCATTCGATAATGATTACGAAATATGTCTCTATGTCAAGTCATTTCAATGACTGTAGCAGGATTTGGAAACATTATGGTGAGTTGTATTATCACCGTATCAAGTTTGTATACATGTAGGAGTTAAAAAAACTGGGGTTGTCCCCGGAAGCATTAAAAATTTCAATCCAATCCTCTTCCACGCGAGCATTGACCGGCTACGTTATTTTGCGGCGGGTAGCTATATAACTCCCTCAAAATATTTCCAACTTACTTCACTCAAAAAACCTTGTTTCCAACTCCTCTTTTCATTCCCACAGCCATGCCTTCGTGGCCATCAGCTACTGACTCTGAGGAAGAGGCGTACGAACAGAGGAGACTTCAGGAGATGGAAGACGAATTACAGTTTCTAAACGAACTAAGACTTCGGGATCAAGCGCCTTACAGACCGGGGAACGTTCAACATCCACCTGAAGCTCAAGTAGGCCATGTTCAACCAGCGTACGAACAATCGATCCCTCAACCACGAGAAGAAGTTGAGGTGTATCGAGTACCACCTTATGAACAGGAAATGGACCCTTATCCAGTTTGTTGCTATTGCGGGTATGCGGTTGAAGTGGTTGTTCGAGCAGAGGGAAACAATATAGGTCGCCGCATGCAGAAATGTCCATCGTATCCTAATGGATGCAATTACATGGAATGGATAGACGACCCACTTTGCCCAAGAGGAATAGCCTCTTCAAGCAAACTAGAACAAAAGATTAGATGCCTGGAAAACGAAAATGAGCAGTTAAGATTGAACGTAAAGAGACGCCCTTGAGTTTCAACGTAGTGAGACGTTTGCTTCGCAAACTATTTCCTACGTTTCCTTCTTTGATGTTGTACTTGGATTCGTGTATTAGTAATTGATGTATCTTTTTTATCTGTTGTCGGATTATGTTTATTGTTAATTGTATCGTGTATCAGAAAAGCTAATTAATTACGTAACAACATTATAAATGATTAAAGATGTCTTTACCAGTAACCAAGTGGCAAGGTCAAGTCGCCGTCAATTGTACAAACTAGACAAGGAATCTTTGTTGTATATCAAGGAACATGGTCTGGTTAGCATCCACATTACAAACGAGACAGGGAATCTCTGCTACATGTCCATCATTCTTAAAAACCGCGCCACGAAAAAATACAAATGAGTTGACAAGTCGCCCCAATTAATGCTTTAATATATCGGGAAGTGGATTTGCGTTATTAAATAAGACCCTGCATCTTCTTCCTGTCTTCATTATTTTTAACTCTCCAATAATTTTCTGCTATCCACATTTGCTATACATACGATGTCTAGTTGGGAATACGATGATGAAACAATGGTTCAACTATACAATGCATATGAAAGGAATAAGCAACCAATCGAAGATGTAGAGATTGTGCCAGAAACACAGGCGGGTGTCCAAGTCGAACCTGGAGAAGTGGAGTCTGAACTTTTTAGTGCCACACAACCAAACGTTGTTGTCCCAAGAATTGGACTAATGCAAAAAACCCATCATTCTCGGTTGATGGAAGTAATTGCTCGTCAGAACCCCGAAAGGTCGAGATCTAGCATTACGGGTCGGAATGTTCTTTGCTATTGTGGAGTGGAATGCAATGTGGTTGTTTTTAAGAGTCAAACCAATGCTGGTCATAGATTTTTTGGGTGCAAGACGTACATTGCTGCATAGAACCGACAAGGGTTGCAACGGTGTAATTTTTTCTCATGGTACGATCCACCTTTGACTGTGAGAGGTGTCCAGTATGCACTGGAAATGCAAGTAGAGGTCGGTCTCTTGGAATGATTGAACGTGGCAACGAAAGCAGAAATGTTGTATGGATGGAGTGGTTCTTCGTGAAACTAAGATACTAGTAATCTGGATTGTTCGGTCGTTCTACCGTATTGTATCATAGTTGTATGTTATACTGATGTTGTATCCTTTATTTTGTTATAATGATGTATCCTTTATCGTAGTTGCATGTTGTACATTGTATATTATAATGATGTTGTATCCTATATTTTGTTATAATGATGTATCCTTTATCGTTGTTGTATGTTGTCTGTTGTCCCCGTTTAGACTAATCGGCATTTATCCACAATAATACAATTACTTAACTATAAGCACAACTAGTACATAAACAACAACCCTGAATCCACTGGAGTTGCCCTAACATAAACAGCACCTAGTATGTAAATACTATAAACAGTTCACAATCATATTAAAACTCAACCCAACATATAAAGCTAGTCCTTATACGAACCACTGCCGCTTCCGCTTCCGCTTCGGCTTCCTTTATATTTACTGTACTCTCCAAGCTGCTCGGTTAATAGTTCTTGCTATAGAGGGGAAAGCTTACTAAAATAACATGTAATCATTTTAATATAATTCTTCTCTCGCAGCATAGCTTTCTTCTCCTCCTGCTTCTCTCGTAGAATAACTTATTTCCCTACCTGTGCTTGTCTTTGGAGCTCTCGATCACCACTAATTGCCTTTTCGAACTCTTCGTCGCTGCGGGTTCTTTGCGCTGAAAATTTAACATTATGCTCTCTTGTCTCCTTAGCTGAATTCTCCATTGTGGAGAGAAATCTGGATAACTCTGCACGGCGTTGCTCTATCTAAATAGACTTGGCTCTGCCAATAGGTCTCTGTCACTAGTTCCATATAAAGCGCTTCTTTCTTGCGAACTCGGGTTACTTCCTGGACTAGAATCAGAGTAGTTCATCCTTCTAGCTTTGTTCTGCTGCTCAAACATGAAGTTGCTTGGGTTCTTCCACTTCGGCAAACTAGATAGAAGCTCGAAGCGGTCTTGAAATTTAAATGGATGTCCATACTTTTTTTGGTAGGCCTTTCGTGACTCTTCAATCTGTAACACAAAGTAAAAGTTGTATGAGTGTATGACATTTCTAACTACTCATAGTATAGTATGTTATTTTTTAAAATAATCTATGGTACTTACAACGTCATAAGGTGCAGCACCGCTTTGCTGCCTGTTCTGCAAACTTGTCAGTATTGCCAGATAGTTCTGACATGCGGCATTCATAACTCTATAACTGCCTCTAAGTGATCCCCATGTTCTACTCATCGCTTCCAATGAATTGTAAAACTCTGCAACTTTTTCCCAAAATTTCTAGCCTTTCATATTATTCCCAGCAATGTTGTCCTATGAAATGCGTATCCAAGATCTAGCAAGTAAAATGTACTACTGGGAAGTAAACTTACATTGTTTTTTTTCTTCCATCCCCTGCTGTTCCTTCCCCTTCGGTATGTTCATCCTCAATTTCTTCTATTCCGAGATCCGCCTCCGATACAACTTTGGTTTGGTGTCGTTTATTGAAAATGCCGCTTAAGGACTTCCACTTAGTATTCTTTTGGTTATATTCGGGACTTATAGGTGCAAGGTCGTCTTGATTACATTCTTCAGAATTTGTAACATTCGCATCCTCGTTTGCATCTTCCTCCTCTGCCTCCTCCGTTGAAGTTTCAACATTATCTTCGTTAGTAGGAGAGGCATACCCGTATGAAAACTGTCTTTGCAGATTTTGCATACATTTGCGGTCACGAACCTTGGTCTGTTGCGGAGTTAGGTGAGGTTCTTGACTTTAATCGGTCTACATCATCATTGACATATACGACGAATGATCGCTGTACATGTCTACCACGGGACGTCATTTTTAAAACTGTGGCGGGACGGTAGAATGGATGGGAGGAAACGTAGGAGGAGCGAGTGGTTGGTAAGGTGGTCGGTATGGATAATTTGAATATGGCGAGCTTTCATATTCATGAGATGGCTGAAAGGATTGCTGCTGTTGGACTGGACGTTGCATGACATATGATGACGAGTGTGGTTGGGACTTTGATTTCTTGAGTACAGTTTTTTTTTCTAGTTCGCTTGGGTGTAGAAGAAGACATTTTTTTTGGATGTAGAAGATGAAGTTGAGAAGGTAGTGTGGTTATGTGGAAGAAGAAGGAGGTAGGTTGGTATATAGAGGAGGGAAAGGAAGTCGTTGCACTAGCTGTTATGGTGCAACAGCTATAAATTATAACGGCAAAGACTTTGCCATTATAAGTTTATAACAGCAACTTTGCCGTTATAAACTTATAAAGGCAAAGTCTTTGATATTATAAACTTATAACGGCAAAGTCTTTGGCGTTATAACCACCAACCCCTGTTCAGTGAACATCCACCACCACGTTCCAAAGCAGCCACAGACTAGCCACGGGTGACTGAACAAGCCATACCCGGTTGCTCCGTGGCTTGTTTAGTAACTGAACAAGACATTGTTGGTTGTGCTCTTAGGGCGAGATTTTGCAGATTCCATCCTCTTCTATTTGAGTCAGAGTTCATACAAAACATCATATGCAATAAATAATTTTTTTTTCGATTTGGCCACCCTTAGAAAACTACTCACTGAATTAGCCCGGTTTTAAAACTTATTACGGTCATAGCCTGGTTTTGGCCTTGAAGGCAAAAATAGTCATTTTTTACGAGTGCCATTCGAGATGGCGCAATACAACTTTGCATTATTTGAAATAATGCTCGGTTGCACTGTCTGAAATAACACACAAATTTTTATTTTATGCGCCATCTCAAACGGAGCACCTTGCGCCATCTCAAATGGAACAAGAAAAAATAACTGTTTTTGCTACCGAGGCCAAAGCCAGACTATGACCGTAATAAGTTTCAAAACTAGGCTAATTCAGTGATTAGTTTTCTAAAGGTGGCCAAATCGAAAAAAAAACCCTGCAATAAAATATCACGATTTCTATGTAATTATCATCATGTCATTATGTACTTTGTATATTGAGCTTATTTCTCATATATAACTGCATTATGTATAGTTAATTTTAAATTTTATGTTTATTTATGGCAATAATGTGCACAAAAATAATGTTTGTGAACACCGATTTCATGTATGTATATAAATGCAATTACTTAGCTATATTGTAATTGGAAAATGCCAGAATACTCCGTTGAGTGTGACAGAATTGTGGTATTATTCGTCTTGCCTTCTTTATTAATACTCCAATGTATGTGGTGCCCACAAGCCAGAGGGCCGCTTACATGCTTAGGCTATATTTAGGATTTCATTGTTACTCGTTTAGTTATCCTCATTCCAACTCGTATGGCGATACTTCTCCAAAACAATCAAGGAATGGGTAGGTCTCTATGTTCGGAGACTTGGCTACTCAAGTTCTAAAGTGCTTGGTTACTTTAGCTTCTAAGTCTTTGTCTAGCTTCAGTTGGAGTAAGAGGTTTATCGGGATGCAGCTTCACTAGTCTCAATAGGTGGATCTTCCCAACATGCTAAAGTGATGTCGATTCTTAGAAGCTGAGGTTCGGATTAGCTAACTGCTGGTATGAAAGTTTTGAAGCATGATTCTGCTGACTCTGAAAGACTCTAAATCAGATGACCGTGGATTTCATGATCAGAAAGTGTGATTAGATAACTCCAAAGGATTTAAATCATATGATCGTTGATACGACGATTGGAGAGAGCAATTTTGCTAACTCCAAAAGGTTTTGGATCAAATGACCACTGATCTGATGGGTTGGGAGCACGGTTCCACTAATTCAAAAGGAGGGATTAGATGACCATTGGTATGATAGTTAGGAAGCGTAATTCCGCTAACTCTAAAATATTTGGATAAGATGACCACTAATATGGCGGTTTTAGTGCATGATTTTGCTAACTTCAAAGGATTATATATTAGAAAATCTTTGATTCTACATTACAGGAGCATGATTCTGCTAAATCCAAAAATATTTAGGATCACATGACCACTGATTCGATAATTTAAATGCGTGATTTTGCTAAACCCAAAAGATTTTGGATTAGATGACCAGTTGTTTGATGATTTGGGGTGTAATTCCACTAACTTAATAGGTATTTTGATCAAATGATTGTTGATCCAACGGTGGAGTAGTGCAATTCTGCTAGCTACAAAAGATTATAGATCAGATGACCATTAATTGGCGATTCTAAGCATGATACCACTGACTCCGTAAAGTTTAGGTCAGATTTCTGATGACTTAGCAATGTCAAAGTGATAATTCATTAGCTTCGAGAAATCTAGGATTCGACTAGTAGAAACGTACTTCCACTGGTTCCTTGATGTTATGGGGGTTGGATTAGTTCTTTCTGATGATCATTTAAACCGCCGTTATTGGAATTTGGTGATACAATATTTCCAAATATCAATTAGATTTTTTGGAGATATTCATGGTAATTTCGTTACCTGTTTTGTGCAAGAAATGAATGGAAAGAAATGGAAGGAATATTAATGAATAGGGGATATTGGAAATATTCGTCATTTAATTAGTTGTCATGTTTCATGAAGAAAAGAAACAGAAAGAGATTAAAATTGAAAAAGGGATTGATTGATGGAGAAAAGGGAAAATTATCAATCAATCATATGACAATTAATTAATGGGATATTAGTTTTTTCCATAAATTGATTTATTTTACATAAATCAATTGTCTCATCCCCAAGTAATCTTTTCTCTATTTAAACAGAGGCATAGAGGATGTTATTCCTATGAAATGTATGATAACATTTGTATTCTTCATTTCTTTTGCTCTACTTTAAAAACTTTGTAATCTCTTGAATATTAATAAAATCTCTTCCCCATTGAAGTGGACGTACATTATCTCGCGATAGTGGAACCACTATAAATTTGTGTGTTCTCTGTCGCCTTTATGTTTTTTTTTGTGATCTGAGATTGATATTCATTTCAAGTTGTTAGTGCCAGTAGTTGCTCCATACGTCAGAGGCTCCTATGTGGCGTCAGGATCATAGTTGACAATAGAGAAGTGGAATGGTGAAGGAGATTATGAAAAATGGCAGTGGATGATGAAAGCAGTTTTGAGAAGAAATCGCATTCATCAGGTAGTATTTGATACAAAGAAATTGCATGCTGATATTTCATCAGCGGAATTAGAAGAGATGGAAGAATAGGCCTTTACTACTCTTCAGCTTGCTATGGGAAAGAATGTAATTTCTGACATCAGTCAGGAGACAACAGCTAGAGGCATTTAGAAGAAGTTGGAGGACCTCTACATGAAGAAATCCTTAGCCAACCATCTGATCCTATTGAAGACTTTCTTAACTTATAAGACGAAGGAAGGTTCTTCAATTAAGACACACCTAAGTGTGTTTGATGACCTGTTGATGAAGATGAAGTCTGTTGAGTTGAAAATTGATGAAGAACAAAAAGCAATGGTTCCGTTGTGTTCGCTTCCAGAGCGATACACTGGTTTCGCTAACAGCCTTATCTATGGTAGAGAAACATTTAAATTAGATGATGTGAAGACAGGTTTGCTCATTGAAGAGTTGAGAGATCAGATGAAAGAGTTTGGTGTTGGTGATAGTAGTGGAGGAAGTAGTAGTAGTTCAGGCTTATTTGTTAAGAGAGGAAGAGCAGAAAAAAAGTGAAGAATAATAGGGGGCGTTCCAATTCTAGAAGCCTAATTCATGGAGTAAGTCTAAAGATGGAAAGTGCTATAATTGTAAGAAACCAGGCCATTGGAGAAGAGACTGTCCAATTTTGTAGAAGAAGACTGATGGTTCTTCATCTATTGCAATGGAGAAAGGCGGTCGCGATTTGTTGACAGCGGTTGTATCAGATGTTGCAGACCACTGGATTCTAGATTCTGGAGCATCATTTCACATGACTCCTAATAAGGATTATTTTTCTTCCTTCAATTCCAAAGAAGGAAGTTCTATCCTTATGGGGAACGATGCTACATGCAAGTCTATGGGAGTTGGTTCAGTTCGCATTCGCATGTATGATGGGATTGTTCGCACACTTTCAAATGTTCGCTATGTCCCAGGTCTTCGGAAGTCATTGATATCATTAAGCCAATTGGCATCATTGGGATGCAAGATAACCATTGTTAAATATGGTTTGAAGTTTCTAGAGAGCACTTGTATTGATGAAGGGTGTTATGGTGCAAAATCTGTATTTGCTAATGGGTACCGCTGTCCATGGAGAATTATGTGTTGGAGTCGATAGTTCTAAAAGTTTGGATGCTACCAAGCTTTGGCATATGAGATTAGGTCATACTTCGGAGAAGAACTTAGAGTTGCTTCGTAAGAAGAAAAAGATCAAGGGAGAAATCTTCAACAAGTTGGACTTTTGCAAGGAGTGTGTATTAGCAAAGCAAACCAGAGTTTCTTTTGGTGATGGCGTGCATACTTCTAAGAGGGTACTTGATTATGTGCATTTAGATGTTTGGGGGCTATACTCTATAGCTTCTATTGGGGAAGCATATTATTTTGTTTCCTTCATTGATGACTACACGCACAAGGTTTGGGTGTATGTAATGAAAGCTAAGTCGGAAGTATTTGAGAAGTTTAAGGTTTGGTTAGCTCTTGTTGAAAACCAAACAGGAAAGAAACTGAAGATTCTTAGATCTGACAATGGTGGCGAATATGTCTCCAAAGAGTTCCTCGAATACTGTAGACAGCGTGGTATTAGAAGACAATTTACTACACCTAGTGATCTGCAATCCAATGGGGTTGCTGAAAGAATGAATAAGACTCTACTTGAAAAGGCCCACCGCTTGATATTGACTGCGGGTATGTCTAAGGGTTTTTGGGCTGAAGCTATTTCGACTGCAGCACATATTATTAATCGGATTTCATGCTCAGCCATTGATGGGAAGATTCCAGAGGAGGTATGGAGAGGTAAAAACACTTTATTAAGTTATTTTTGTATATTTGGATGTCCAGTTTATGTTCACAATACATGACATGACAAGTTGGAGGCTAGGGCCTTCAAATGTGTTTTTCTTGGTTATATAGATGGCATAAAAGGATATAGAATTTGGAATCCAATTACGAAGAAAGTTATACATTCCAGACATGTGACTTTTGATGAGTCAACAATGTTCAAACCTTTCGAAGGCTTATCAGAGGGTTCAGACTCAGTTGATGAGAAGCCTGAAAAGAATGAGATTCCCGGTTTTCAAACCCGAAGTAGAGCTATCACTATTGATAATAATGACGGAGCAGTTGATGATACATCACATGATAGTCCACAGATTTCCTCTAGTAGTGATGGTGATGGTCACGAAGCTAGAGATGATTCAGCTCAAGGTGGAGATAAAGGAGAGTCAGGCGATATAGTCATTCGGGCTAGTTAGAGACCAAAGAGAGCTCCATTAGATATTGAGATTGGCAGTATGCAAATTTGAGCCAGTTTGAGTATGCTTTACATGTAATTCATGATGAACCATTGAGCCTTGAAGAAACCATGAAGTCGAGTGACAACTCGAAGTGGAATTGCGCTATGGAAGAGGAGATACAGTCTTTGCAAAAGAACAAGACTTGGGATTTGGTACCACTATCTCAAGGAAGCCGAGCCATAGGTTGCAAGTGGGTATTCAAGGTAAAAGATGATGGTAGATTCAAGGCAAGATTAGTAGCCAAAGAGTTTTCACAAAGAAAGGGGTTAGAGTATGATGAAATATTTGCTCCGGTTGTTAGACAAACTTCAATTCAAATCCTACTTGCAATAGTTGCCGCTTACGATTTGAAGTTAGAACAACTTGATGTGAAGACTGCTTTCTTGCATGTTGACTTGGAGGAAACCATTTACATGAAGCAGCCAGAAGGATTTATTGTAGATGGAAAGTCAGAATGGGTATGCAAGTTGAAGAAATCTCTTTATGGTCTAAAACAGTCGCCTTGACAATGGTACAAAAGGTTTGATTCTTTTATGCTTTCACATGGTTTTAATTGTAGTACTAAAGATGCATATGTTTATTTTAAGCATTTAAAGAATAATAATTGGGTGTATTTACTTTTGTATGTGAATGATATGTTGATTGCTTCCAAGGATGAAGCTGAAATTGATGCGTTGAAATTGAAATTAAAAGTGGAATTCGATATGAAAGACCATGGAGAAGCAAAGAAAATTTTGGGGATGGAAATCCAAAGAGACGGAAAGCTTGGACTTTTGAGAGTTACTCAAAAGGAATATATTCAAAAGGTGCTTGCTCGGTTTAGCATGGATGGTGCAAAGGCTATCAGTACACCCATGCCTTTACATATACAGCCTTTTAATTAGGGCTCTCCAATCTCAGAAAAGGACAAGGCCTATATGTAGAAGGTTCCTTATGCTAGTGCAGTAGGTAGCTTGATGTATGCTATGGTGTGCAATAGACCTGACATTGCTCAAGCGATTAGTTAGTAGATACACGACAAATCCGGGAAAATCGCATTAGGAGGTAGTGAAGTACATTTTTAGATATCTTAAAGGAACATCGGATTATGAACTTTTTTTTTGTGGTAGAAATAAGGATTTCAACTTGGTTGGATTCTGTGATTCAGACTATGCCGGAGATAGAGATCAAAGGAAATCAAACTCAGGCTATGTGTTCACACTTGGAGGAACATCTATTAGTTGGAGAGTGAGGTTGTAGACTATAGTTGCTTAGTCTACTACAGAGGCAGAGTTGATAGCTGCAGTTGAGGCAGCTAAGGAGGCACTTTATTTGAAGAAGTTATTGTGTGATTTGGGCTTCATGCAAGATGCTTGTTTGGTGAATTGTGACAGCCCAAGTGCAATTCATTTAGCTGAAAATCTGGCTTTCAGTTCTAGAACAAAGCATATAGAGGTAAGAGAGTCTTTCCTTATCTCTATGAATGAGGAGAAGTTAGTTCGTCTTCAGAAGATTCACACAAATGAAAATGCAGCAGACATGTTTACGAAGGCATTACCTGCTACTAAGTTCGAGTATTGCTAAAACTTGATTCACTTGATGAAGTGCCAGGTGCCACATGTGGTGGTAAAATGGGAAAGAGAGTGACTTGGTTGAAGTCAAGAGAACATGTGGTATTATTCTTGTATGAAGAGATAGGAGTTGTTTGCACAATGTCTACCTTGTTTTTTTTGAATGCATCCAACACTTTGTTGGTGGGTAGTGTCCTTGTCGGAGTTCACTGACAAAGTGCAATGAGGGGTGGCTTTTGCAGGAACTCATTGGGAAGCATTCACATTGGAGACTCTTGGTTGCAAGAGATATTGTATCAAGGTGAGGATTATTGGAATTTGGTGATACAATATTTCCAAATATCAATTAGATTTTTTTGGAGATATTCGTGGTAATTTCGTTACCTGTTTTGTGCAAGAAATGAATGGAAAGAAATGGAAGGAATATTAATGAATAGGGGATATTGGAAATATTTGTCATTTAATTAGTTGCCATGTTTCATGAAGAAAAGAAACGGAAAGAGATTAAAATTGTAAAAGGGATTGACTGATGGAGAAAAGGGAAAATTATCAATCAATCATATGACAATTAATTAATGGGATATTAGTTTTTTCCATAAATTAATTTATTTTACATAAATCAATTGTCTCATCCCCAAGTAATCTTTTCTCTATTTAAAGAGAGGCATAGAGGTTGTTATTCCTATGAAATGTATGAGAACATTTGTATTCTTCATTTCTTTTGCTCTACTTTAAAAACTCTGTAATCTCTTGAATATTAATAAAATCTCTTCCACATTGAAGTGGACGTACACTATCTCGCGATAGTGGGACCACTATAAATTTGTGTGTTCTCTGTAGCCTTTAATTTTTTTTTTGATCTGAGATTGATATTCATTTCAAGCTGTTTGTTCTATCACATTATTGCAAGATCCTATTGAGGTTTTTCCACTGAAAGGGATTGATCACCCCTTACAGTTGTTAGCTTGAAAGTTCCATCTTCGTGTTTCTTTCCAGTCATATATACCCTTCTCAGTTTGGCCTAAGTATTTTAGTGGATGTATCACTCGTTTTAGAACATGGTCTCACACTTCAAAGGTAGTTTGTGGACCTTTTCATTGAAATGTCTTGTCACTTTCTTCTAGTGTACGACTATCCTTATCTTAGCTACCTTCTAATTCTCATCAGTTTGCACAAGTGTTTCAAGTAACAACTGCTTGTTCTCCCGTTGACTGAAATGTATCCTCGATGAGAAGGGATTTCCAATTCCATTGGGACTATGTCTTCTAAATTGCATCCCAAGGCAAAGAGTGCATGCCTAGTTGTATGTTTAAGTGTCATCCAATAAGACTATAGTTTAAGCATTAGCTCATCAACCTAGTTCTCTTTAATTTTTGTTAGTCATTTTTTTATTGTGGAACTGATAATCTCGTTCGCTACTTCCATTTGCATGTTTTCTTGCATGTATGCCACGGTGGAAAATCTCTTTTCGATTTAGAATTGCCTACAAAAATTCTGAAACCCAGCACATTTTAATTGAGTTTCACTATCAAAGACAATCATTTGAAGCATTCTGAACTAACAAATAATATTCCTAGACACAAAATTAATTACTTCCTTAGTGGTAATTGTGGCCAGCGATTCTGTTTCATCACATTTTGTCAACTAATCAATAAAAACTATTGCGTATTTAGCTCCCCCTTTTTTCATTGGTAGCACACCAATAGATCCATGCACCATAATAAAAATTGTCATGGGTAGGTCATTTGCATTAAATCAGATAAGGGTTCTCTCATAATTTTCGAGAACCTATAACATTTATCATAAAGCCTTTACAGTCAAATTCATCCTTAGTCGAAGTTAGCTAAAAGCATCTATAGTGCAACACTGTCTTGGCAAGCATTAGTCCTCCAAAATGGTCGCTACAGTTTCGTTCAAGTACCTCCATGAGAATCCACTCTGTCTCATCTGGGATTGTACAATGTAAGAATGACATGAAGATTCTTCTTCTAAAAGTTTTCCATCTTACATAATAAACTGTATCGCTTTTTGGAGGAGCATTTTCCTTTCATTCTCTCTACTGCGGAGAATTCATTTGAGCAAGTAATCTTTGACTTGTGCCATCCACGACTCTATCTCTTTTGCGATCTTCAGTGTCCAATTTACATCCATATTGTTAAGTGTAATTCACGTATATAGACCTGTTTTGAAAAACAATAACTTGAATAGACCGTTTCTTTTAATTATAGGTTTAGACCTGTCTCGGTTAGACGAAGGCGAGTTTTCAAAACACTTTCAAAGGCGAGTTTTGGGAACTCGCCTTCATATAACCCCTGCACATAAACCAAACCCGAGAGCCAGCTCCCCTACCCCACTCATTATTCCATCTTCCCAAAACATTTCAGCTACCCAAAAACCCAACCTAAAAATCCCAAATCAACTCCAATTTCATCCAATTTTTCTCCTTTTCTTTCCAAAAAGCTTGCAATGGCTAGCACATCCGGCGTACAACACGAAATCGGTAAAAAAAAAACTAAACCCTAACTTATTTTTTTCAGATTAGGTCATATAATTTCAAGTAATAGAGGATATAGAACTGATAGTAGTTTACTAGTACGAAGTTTGTTAGTTGAAAGAACAAATTTTGGTGTGTGCATTGTTCACATTATCGATTTTAGCATGTTGGTTATATGGTGTTTGGTTATTGGGTGTTATTGTTTGAATTTAGTACGGTTTGAGATAATGTGGTTGAGTACAAACGAAGTTACGTCCATTTGAGTTGCATAATAAGCTTGTTTGTTTGAAGCTAAGACCCTTGAAACATGAGAATGACGACTCGTTTAAGCTGTATATTGCGTAAATGTGTGCATAATGTAATGGGGAAAAAATCATTGTCGTGGTTTGGAAATTTTGCCGTATTGTTAATGGAACCAATTATAAAGTAGAAAATATACTTATTTAAAAGGGATTATAGCATGTTCAACACCATATCATTGTATTGTTTATCGAACCGAGTAGAAATTTATAACCCATTCTAGAACAAGTAGATTTGGTTTGGAATTATTGTCAAAAAAAATCATTGTATTTGGTTGGAATTGTTGTCGTGGATAATTTTCCTTGTTTATGGAAACGAGTAGAAATGTGTAACATGTTTAAGGGAACATAACATGTTTACATTTGTTTTTGAATTGTATACCATGTTTTTAAAAATAATACTTTTGTAATTGCATTTTGTTGAGTATTTTGAGATGGAGCCTGGATCAGTTGGTCCGAGCGTGTTATATCTTCGGCAGCAACATAGGACATCAAACCGTACTCGTATGGAGGTAGCAATTTGTTACTATTTTCATTTTTTGATGTTTAGTATTCTTTTCCGCATTAGACCTCAAACTCTTCCAAAGTGATGATACCGAGTTTGTTCACTTGGCATCACTTAAGAAAGTGATATCCTTAGATCCTTGCTTCCTTGTCGAGATCAAGAGGGCTGGATTTATGCACATTTTTTTATTAGGATACATCCAGCTCAATCATTATCTTATTGGTGCTTTAGTAGATAGGTGGAGGCCCGAGACTTTCAAGTTTCACCTACCAGTCGGTGAAATGAATATTACTTTGGGAGATGTGGTTGTTTTGTTTGGATTTCCTATTGAAGGCAATGCTATTGTGTACAATGGTGTCGGGTATGATTATTTACAACTTTCTAACGACCTACTTGGGCTAGATCCACCGGCCGATCAAGTAAGGGGTGGCGAGTCTGTTGAGATAAAATGGTACCGTAATCAGTTGACACATGATATTCCTGCTAATGCCACCGAGGTAGAGGTTTAGCAATGGGCTCATTGCATTTTACTGCACATTATTTTTTGCAAAATGATGGTCGATCATACCAAGACCCGTATAGATTTGAGATGGCTACCGTATTTAGCTGATCTCGGGCAGTGCGCTACATATTAGTGGGTAAGTGCAGTGTTGGCCTATGCATATCAGGAGTTATCTAAGCTCGCGTTACAACAGTTTGGCTTTATTGTTGGTTGCATGACACTAGTTTAGGTATTTCTATAATTTTTTGTTATATAACATGATGCTTCATTCTCTTGTATTAATAGTATATTTTCAAACGCAGCTTTGATCCTGGACTTATCTTCCCGTCGGCAGATTAGTAGTGACGCCTAATCCCATTGATCCATCCATGCCGCTCGGAGCTAGGTATACTTATTTGATCTTTTATTTTGTTAAACACAACACATACAATTTCTAATATATGTACATTTAATATCGTATAACAGGTGGGTTGGATGTAAGAATACGTGACATACACCACAACGAAAGTTGCAGTTTTACCACAATGAGTTGGACGTCCTTACTTCAGAAAAGGTTACATGGATGTCGTACTCTAAGGAGCTACTTGCCACACCACCACCCATGTGTAGAGATCATAGGTACCTTTGTACGGTGAAAGTACCTATGATAGCCTACAGCTTCACCGCTTCGCACCTTCCCGATAGGGTTATGAGACAGTTTGGCCTGATGTAGCATAAACCGGACGATGCACCTCCTTACTTACAGGGTTACAGTGCGCAGGGCTATTCTACAGTTGTTGATATGTGGAATGACCGTGAGAACCTTATTGAGATGGAGAGGGAGCACACCATATCTACGGCGCAGTACATGAGGTGATACTAGAACATAACACGATGTTATGTCCTTTATCCCCGAGTAGATTTGGCGTTAGCACCGTACGTTCCCAAAACACCACTAGAGAGGAACGTGGTAAGTTGATGTGTGTAGTATTAAATACAATTAATTTCATTTATTCATTGTATCTAATTTTCTTTTAAATTTGCAGGCTGCCGATATTAACCGTGCATGGGAAGAAGCAGAGAAGCTCCGACAGAGGCAGACGGACGATGAGGGAAGGACTATGTACACGAACATACAAAGGATTTTAAATATGATCTTGTGCAGAAACAAACTTGATCGGCCGGAACCAACATCTCCTCCTCCTCCTTCAAGCCATCCTCCTCTAGTAGCACATGAGGAAATTGCGCCTGGCCCATCACAACCAGCACCTACATTTCCCCGTTCCAGCGGTGTGCGACGCACTAGAAGCAGCAACCATAGTGGTTCGTCTTCAAATTCCACACCACCCGTCAGGCAGCCGAGGCGAAACTAGTGCACGTATGATTGGTCGTAATAGTAGGGTATGTCTAGTTAATTGGATAGTAGTCATTGTCTAATTATTTGCTATGTTTTAGTACCTACTCTCGTGTTAGCATCTGTTCTATCCTAAGTTTTAATATCTATTTCTATGTTAGTATATGTTGCATCCTAAGTTTTAGTCCTTATTTCTGTGTTAGGATCTATTGTAATCAACTTTTTAGTTAACATTTGTTGTTATTTGGTTCATGAAATTCGCTATATTTGAATGTATAATTTATGAAATGATTAAAATCGAGCTCGTAACGTCGTGGTAGTTCGTATTATTACGTTTCGAAGTTTAACTGAATATATATGATTCTTCATATGGTGGATTTATTTGAAATAAGAAACGTTCGAATCTACTGAATTATATTTTTATAACGAAAGAGAAAAATGAAGATTTCATATTACAGATTTTTAGTTATGTCCAAATCAAATCTTCAAAAGGTCACCATAACGATTTATTGAATGTATATATAAAAAAGAATTTTATATAATATAAATTGAGCGTCGATTTTAATGTAAAAAGGATTAGTCAACATAGCACTACAACATGGTTTTGTGTATAAACTATTTTGAATGTGGTGTTGTGTGTAAGCTAGTTTGAATGTGGTGTTGTGTGTAAATTTGATTTTATGGGGTTTTACTAAAGGCGAGTTTTGGGAACTCGCCTTTGTATTTTACTGAAGGCGAGTTCCCAAAACTCGCCTTCAGTAACAAAAATAGGTCTAAACCTGTTATTTTTTCTAGAACATGGTTATTTGTGTTATTGTTTACACAAACAGGCCTGAGTGCATGAATTACCCTATTATTAATGCTCAAGGAAGTCAGAACCTCCACTGGAACCATTATCATCAACTACGCTTCTCCAAAGCTAAAAGTTTGGCTAAAGAGCTAGCTTTCATATTCTCCTCTTTAGGGATGTAAGCGATAATGCAGTGTTCGAGACTATTGAAAAGCTCCCAGTATTCCTACAAGTAATTGGTGATCACACCCTTTTCTTGGTATTCTCTCCGAACCTAGGAGACGACTAGCCGTGAGTTGCAAAAATATGTAGAGCTTTGATCCTCAACTCCTTAGATAGCTTCCACCTTCTAAGAGTGTCTCGTATTTTTATTCATTGTCAATGGCAGGAAACTCTTCAAAGTGTAGAAAATCAATCATCCTTCGGGAGTTTCAAGCACAACTTCTGCTGCTAAGAAAAAGTCATTCGATGCGCCATGAACAAATTGATTCCATTGGGCTACCACGACCACAGTGTATTTCTCCACTTCATCTCTAATTGGAACTCCACAAGTAAACCGGCCAGTGCTTTTCCATCGGTTGTTCTTTATGGGTGATAAGCCACATCATACTGGTTCGACTTGGCATTCCACTTTAATAGTCATAACGAAGTGTCGAGGAAAAATACTACTTGTTTCAAAGGTTTGTCAATCATTGCCTTTACCAGATGAGCTTGGAAGTATGACTATAGGTTATGTAAGGCTATTAGGAAGCAGTAAGCTAGTTTCTCTAATTTTGGGTAATTCTTATTTATGCCTGTGAACCGCTTGCTGATGTAATACACAGGTCTTTGAATCTGCGCATCCTCGCGCATAAGCGTTGCACTCAATGCATGAGAATAAACTGCCAAATATACTGACAAATCCTCTTTTTCCACCGATTTGGAAAGCACATATGAAGTTTCCATGTGTTGTACAAGTTCTTCAATGGCAGTTAACATTTCAAGTTCCATTCAGAGTTCTTTTTCCCTTTCTTCAACATGCGGAAGAAAGGAATACATTTGCATGTGACATTCGACGTAAAGCGACTTAGAGCGGAAAATTCATCCTCCAACGTAACGGGTGATCCAGAACCTGATTGAGCCTCTTTTGCTTAAAATAGAGTGAAGCTAAGATCGATATTAAGTGCATAATGCGCCAGATATCCCACACATATCAGAGTGAGTCCATGCTAGCACATCCATGTTATCTTGAAGGAAAGTAACCTACCCTCCATACATCTTGACATTAAGTCGCAACTCAATTTTCAAACTTTGCGGGGGTCCTTCATATTTATAGGGGAAATACCGTAATATCTACCTGTCTGATTCCCCCCCCCCCCCCCCAATATCTTCTTTTTAGGATCCATAGTCTTGTTAACATGACTATGTTTCCCGATCTAGAGGCTCTTTTGTAATTGCTATGTGCGGGGCTCGTAAACGCGAAAGGATCACCTCACACTCTTTCCATTCTCCTTCCTCTTTGTTTCTCATAACTCTACAATACTATTTGATGTGCCAGCGCTAGGTTGTACAATGGTTATACAACACTAGTTTGAACTTTAGTACAGGTGTTCATTCAATCTAGCACTAAGATTTTCAAGATTCAAATCTAGATTGCCATATGATATAGAGGCTCTATCAAGTTATCGAACAACGTTCATTTGAAGATTTTTTTTCTAACCCAATGTTTCTTATGGGAGGAGTGATATTGTTTCCTTTAGCTAAGTTTCCATTGAGTTTCCACAACACTCGCTCTCTACCGTTGATTTTGTTTTCTTGTACACCTATCAGAAGTAGAGGACTTCTCGTGTTCTTCTAAGACCACATTCCCCCTTCTGGTTCCATTATCTTGGTTGTGTACTGAATAAAGCATCTATCTCGTGTTCATCAAAACCTTATATGTTATTCCCATCCTCTAATTCATGTGTAAACTACCACATCAAGCTTCCTTCTCGTGATCACATCTTATGGAGAAGAGTTTTTGAGTTTATTCTCAATCGCCAAGTGAGGAGGGTTTGTATTGCCCCTATTATCTACAATCGCAAAGGATCTTCCACCAGACTTAATTGTATGTCTCTTTAGAGGCTTCATCTAGAAAAAAGTGCTAGAGTAGGATCGAGTAATATAGAATCAAGTGTATATACGGAAACTTAGATAATGTGATATATTGTATTATGCAATAGTCATGCAAGTAAAAATTTAATAAATTAAATATAACTACATCACATGTAAGCATTAAATGAATGCGGTAAAATAAAGTAAATGACACCAGGAGTTTTTATATTAGTTTGGAGCACCATCCTACGTCCAGTCCCAGACTTCTTCTGGATTTCACTAGCAACACCTTCACTTCACCCGGAGGAATAGGTTTACAACACACCCGAGCAGCAGAATGGGGACCCAAGCAACCGAACGACATATCGTGCCTGAGCAGCCGAACAGGACTTCAACAACACAACAGTAGATTTGACTTTAATATGTGTTCTAAGTAACACGGATTAGTCACGATTTGAGTATGCCCTCCCAATAATCTTATCCTCGAATATTTGATGTGTTTGTGAAAACTTGAAGGAAGTAGATTGCTATTGATCGAGAAATATAAAGTAGAACAACATTCAAAGTGATAAGAATGATTTGAATGTTTTTAGAATGCAAGAGAGTATTGGAAATAAGATCAGAAATTAGAGCAAGAATCGTGATTTGGAAAGTGATTTTTTGATGTATAAATAGTATTTGAAGAGTACTAATCGTTCATGAAAAGCTTCATTGAAAAGAAGCGATCATTTCTGTTGAAATTGGATCACAACTCTTCATAAAAGAAGATGTCTTTTTAGAAATTTGACCGTTAGGTTCGGATCAGTCGACTGGTGAAAATGACCAGTCAACTGGTATTTGAAAAACATGTATGTGTGTGTGTGTGTATATATATATTGGTACACACTTGCACTGGGTTGTGCATTTTTGTGCATGCCAGTCGATTCGTGGATTTTCCACCAGTCGACTGGCCTGTGCAAAAATGCACAGTCCAATTGACTGTGCGCCATCATATATATATATATATATATATATATGTTCGTGATTTTTTTGATTGATTGTTTGGTGATATTTGAGGACAGATTTTAACAAATTTTAACACAATTAAATCACAAATATATAATCATACTAAATCGCTCTTCCTTTGATCTTCTTTTCTTCGTTGTCGTGGATAAAAATAATTGTGAATCGACATCATCTTCCCCATAAGCAAGATCTTTCCACTGAGTTGCAAATAAAAAGCAACCTTTCCACAACACAATTTGTAAATCTAATTTCTAGATCTAGTAGATCAAAAGTGAATAATTAGATCGGCTTCTTTATTCGGTATTCTCAATGGAAACACCAAATGTTAACTTCAAAAATGGAATCAATACCAAACATATATTTCACACACATATCCAACAACAATTAGATAAAATAGACAAAATAAAATGAGAAAAAAGGGAGAGAAGACAATGGATTTTCATAGTGGTTCAGTTGTTCATGAAACCTACGTTGACTTTATAAGTTTCCTGTTGGATTAACTACCTTTTCAAGATTGATTGGATTACAGACTGAATACAAGAGATCGAGTTACAAGTATAAGGGTTGACTAAAGAATCACAATAACCTCCTTAATAGCATTTATCTAGGAGAAAAAGGTTAAAGAATGATTCCAGCAACGTTCCAACAGTTAGTTTAGAATATCATCTTTATACTTTAGGTGATGTTGTATTTAATAAGAGTGAGCATTCGGCCGGTTCGGTTGGTTTTAAGGTTAAAAAAACTCAAATTGAATTGAAACTGAAATTTTTCCAAACTGAACCGAATTAATTCCAGTTGATTCAGTCGGTAACCGATTTAACCAAACTTGAAAGATGTATTATTATTCGAATGAATAAGTTACTCAAAGTAAAACATAAATTCATGTTTGGAGAATTTTATATAGTAAATTCTATGTTTATAACAAATGGCTTTGTATTATATTGCTAAGCTAATTATAAAATGCTACAATACCATAAAATTAGATAATATAGTAAAAGTTTGGTTAATTCGTTTAAATCGATAACTGAAATTTTAATTTTACAAACTGAATTCATACCGATTTAGTTCTAGAAACGAACTAAACCAACCGAAGTAAATCGATTTGGTTGGTTAATTTGGTTTATAGCAAATATTGCTCACCCCTAGTATTTATAGGAGAAAAAGAGTGAATTGGACCAAGCTTTCAACATCAGAAAACTTTTACATGTTACCCAATACATTGCCAAAATTTTCAAATCCACCCGAGTTATAATTATGACTCGGTGCGGATAATATGCGGGGAATACATCCTCCGCCTCCATCCCCACTACCCATTTATGTCCTCCGTACCCACCACATCCCCGCTTAATACCCAATAGATTCGGGTAGGGTAATACCCAATGGTTATCGGGGCCCCGTCGGGTAACCAATAACCATTAACTCAAGTGTATAACAGTACACTCAAATGCTAAAGAAACGGTCTAGACAATGTCGCTGTCATGTCAACAACTTAGAAAAAATGGTAAAAAGATGTAAGGAAAATGAATGGACACAAGCACAACAAACAACACGCAAGACATGAATAGGTGTTATTATTAAATAGAATTTAATAAACATAGCCGCATGTGAAAGGATACAATTTGTTAAACTAAATAGACACAGCACAAGTGCACAACAATGTATATTTCTATTTAATGTACATATGCCTAATGTACACGTTCTTTAACATGAAATATATATCGGGTCGGATATGGGGCGAATAGTATTACCTCCGTACCCGCCCCGTACCCGCTTCGGGTATTGAAATCATCCTCCGCCCCCGCTCCATTACTCGCTAAGTCGGGGAATCCCTACCCGATTAGCCGTGGGTCTCCGCGGGTACCCATCCCCGCGGATTAAATTTCCATCTCTACTCGGTGCTAAGTCATATCTGTGATTCGATACCAAGTTATGTCCTTAGTTTATCTCTAACTGACTTCTTTTGTGTTGAGTTCCTTAGTCCATTGTGATGTTCTCTATGTAATTTGGTAACTGCTGATGTGTTTTTTGATTCCTCGTTCATAAGTTAGATTGGACTATAGCTTGATCAAACAAGTCTTCATGTACTAAAGCTAGGATTCTTGGAATGCAATGAAATTTGGTGAACATACTTAGGATGGATACTAGATCACTATGGAAAAAGATAGACTGACTCTTAACCTATATATGACTCGATACCAATTCGTATAAATGATTTTGGTCCCAATCATATACTCATTTACTTAGAATGCTTTAGGTCCAATTTTCTTGAGGTTCCTTTCCATCTTCTCTTGAGCACTTTGGTCAAGTTTCAAGTCATTCTGGCTTAGGGTATATGTTCTAGTTCCTTTAGATTCATGTTTGGGTAAAACTCATGTTAGCTATTTGGAACTATGATAAATTTTGTATTTTTATAGATGAATAGTTGAAAATTTAATAGAACTACGTTCTCCAAAATTCAAACATACATTAAAATTTTCTAAAATGATAATCACAAAGCAGATAAATTAGATAAACAATGCCTCGTTGCAATAGCTATTTCCACATAAACAATCATGGCATCCCTTTATTCATGTCACATTAGTTTTCTTAGGCAAACCTACGAAAACTATAGAATTTATGTAGTGGATTTCTATTTTAAGTTGACTTAGGTTTAGGGATAAGGTTTGCATCTATTAGTGTAAAGCAAATAAAACTGCAGAATAAAATAAGTTAGGTTAGTTTGGTTTAATTCAATTTGGTTAACTGATTGATTGAATTTGATGTGTGTTTTACTTATTACTAGTTTGAAATCAATTTTGTTTTGATTGTCATAGAATTAAACCAATCCAATAAATCGAATAAAAAAATTAAAATTACAGGTTGTAGGACAATGGTAACAGATGCCAGTATCATTATTGTATGATTATCATAACATATCATATTTAATTGAAATTATTCTTTTTCCAAAGAATAAAGTGTTTGATTTAAAATTTTGTATCACTACATATCTTTAAGCAGACTAGCCTAAAAATCATTTTACATCATACTATTTTGGAAGTAGTGATATTTGATCAAGTAAAGCCAATTAATTAAAGCAATTGACCAAATTTTATTAGTTTGGTCGACTTAAGTACAAAAAATGGTTTTATTTTTTCTTCGATGATTTTTTCGACTGCAATACATTTTGGTAAAATAAACCAGCTGTTTTCGGACTATCATTAGGAACTTTTAAGTAGGGTTGTTACGGTAACGTAAATTTACCGTTACTGATAAATCGGTTATCGAATAAAAAATGAAACGGTATACTGATATGTACGGTACAGTAACGGTTAGCGTTAAGAGCGGTAAATAGACGGTAATATTTTCTCTGTACCGTCGGTAACGGTAAATTACCGACCTAGTTTTTTCTGACCCGTTGGATCATAGATCTACAGCTATGTTAATCGATCTCTTAGGGTTTAAAGAACATAACCCAGCCGCATCTTTTTATCTGCTTACTTTTTCTTCGTTTTACTTTTTCCCATGGTCTCTTGAGTCTCCCTCGATTTTATCTTTCTCAGTCTCTTCACAGCTTATTATCCTAATTTTAGTCGCATCGAAGCAAGTTCCAAGATACGAAGAAAGTAGAAAACCAAGCAAGCATCCAATCGAAGAAAGTAGAAATCATCCAATCGGAGCAAGCACCATGAGCCGATGTTTCTAATGCATCGATGTTTCTAACTTGCTGGCACTTGTTTTCAATTCCGAGTAGGGAAGAATCCAGGAAATCGGCCAAGGGGGGGCGGGGGGCGGATTCGAAGGGGGGGCCATTTTTTTTTTTACACCAGTTTACCCTTGATTTCAACCTATAATGTCTTATATTATCAACAAAGAGTACATTACACATTAAATATAGAATTTTACATAAAAATAAGGAACATTAAGACATGAAATGTGATACGATATTAAAGAACAATGTTATATGAAATAAAAATGCAATGCTACAAAACGTGGCATTTCAAATATACATCCACTCGAAATCAAGCCCAAAAAGGAATAAACAAAATTAAATATTATATTTTTACAACTACAATACTTGGTTTTCTAGTTGATTTAGAGAACAAATAACCGATGTTGAGATAATTGTTTATTATCAACTCATTAACTTTTCTTATTTTTTCTTTATTGAAAGGTAACATGATGGTAGAACTTCAATGACATATGATAGAACTGAAACGAAAATAAGAAAAATATGGTAATCAGACAATTTCATTATTGTCTGGGACCGTTGCTAGAGACTTGACATAATTAACTTTAGTACTCAAACTTTACTACTATTATTATTTTGCATGACCGACCGTTTTTTATCGTGTTATGTAACAATTTTTATTATAACAAATAATAAATAAAGTTATTACAGGAGATAGACAGATTATCTACCTACTACATACAGTTTTTAAAGTGGACTATCCATCGAAACGTTTTTTAGAGTGGACCGATTATTATATTAACGCCACATAGGGTGTACTATTGCATAATGGGTTTCTGCTGAGACAAGTCCCACATCGGGAAATATATGAAATGAATTCTGTATAAATATTAAGAGTTCACCCTTCACATTGGCAATTGGTTTTGTGATAATTTGGGATTCTCTAACATGGTATCGGAGCAAGGCTTAATTCATATGCACATATCTGTCGCACTTATCCACGTCACCCAATAAGATCCACGTGTTAGGCTCAGGACATGATACACGTGCAGAGGTGTGTTGAGACAAGTCCCGTATCAGAGAGTTTATAAAATAAAATTTGTGTAAATATTAAGAGTCTACCCTTCACATTGCCAATTGGATTTGCCAATAATTTTTTCCATGGTAATCACAAGTTACACCAGTAAGGGAGAAAATCACTTGAACACCGAAATGAAAATCAAATTAGCCTCAACAAGGCTTGCAACACCGCAGTGCAAATGACACAAAAACGTGACATTCCCTGGGCAAAGCAAACATCCAAGAATAACACATGAGAAGGCACATAACAAGTCATCGCCACCGGAGTATACGACAAGAACACCATTGCATGAGGGGAGACAAAGGTGAGACACACCATTCAAACAAAATTCAGTAGCTAAGCTATCTCGTAGTTTTCCGAAAGCAGGTATCATAGAGTATCATCCCGACCATCACAACCCAAAAAATTCCAGGCGACATGAAAACACATCAGAAATTACCGAACCAGGTATTGCCATTAAACGTACCTCGCCAGTTGTAGTAGTCTAGATATGAGGCACGAATCTAAACATGAGAGGCCGAGCAGAACACACGTGCGATATGTGTTCCTGTGCTAGATCCAGACTCAAGAGGATCCTTAGGGACTAAGGATTGAGCAAAGGGGTCGAATTGCAAATTTTAAGGGTGTGTTTTGGAAAAGGTATTATGGAAAAAGAACAAAAGCTATTGGGAATAAGGTAAAAATAGGAAACTAATACTATGTTTTTTGTGTATTGAAGTGCACTGTGAGAAGAATTGAGAAAGAACATTTTTTTATGTTCAGTTGAAAATTTAAAGTCATCAATAAACTAAAAATATTTGTGAAATGCAATAAGAAAAAGTGTATAAATTTTGAACTATAACATTGCAATACAACTTGAATCTTTTTTTACAATAGATAAAATAAAATAAGAGCATCTCCAACAAATGCTAATATATCATTTGATGTGATATTTGCATCCGGTATTATCTCCAATAGGGTGCGAGATTTTGTATAGTATGGATTTGAACTCTGATAGTGTGGAGATCCAGGACTGAATGAGGTGCTGGTTAAAAAAACGTTTAGAAGTCAGGTGTTGATTCAACAAGCGTCTTATTTGGTTGAAATTATGAGGCGTCTGTTCAACAAACGTCCGAGGTTCAGACGTCTGTTCAATAGATGCCTAGCATTAATAATATTTATTTTTTAATTCTCAAATGCATATTGAACAGGTACATGATGTTAGACGTCTATTTAATAGAAGCTTGACCCCAAAACTATTGGAGAAACTCCAAGTTGGAATTTGTTTGGAAGGCCGACTAGTTTATATATTGGTCTGTAACACTTATCATTATAACAAATAATAATTACAAAAAAGTACAGGAGATTGGCAGATTGCTAATTTGTTGGAGAATGGAGTTTTGATGACAACAACCTTATTTAAGTATTAACTGATATATATTTAAGTACAGGAGATTGGCAGATTGCTAATTGGCAGATTGCTAATATATATACACACAGACACACACATATGCAGGATTTATATACAGGAATTAATACTGAAGAATGTATAGTTTAAGAGCTTCTAGAGATTCAGAATTCAGAGATGATTCAAGACTCATGAGTAATTAAGATTTCAAGAGTTCAAGATAAATAGAGTAATATAGTCTAGCTTATGTAAGACTCTGAATAGCACTCCAGGTTCAAATTCAAATTTTGTTTTTCAATTTCTGATTTCAAATTCTATTTTCAAATTCTATCTTCAATCTCTATTTTCTCTATTCTACTTTCTTTACTTTTGCTTTTAAACTCAAGTTTTATAGTTTATAATTTTATATACTTTATATGTATATATATAGTTTTAAACTCTATAATTTTATAAATATGTTCATATATCTTGTATTTATGTTTTCATATGATTTTCTACTTTATTATACTCATATACGACACTATATTTTAATTCAAGGATTTCAAAATTTATATATATATATATATTTAAGTACAGGAGATTGGCAGATTGCTAATTGGCAGATTGCTAATATATATACACACAGACACACACATATGCAGGATTTATATACAGGAATTAATACTGAAGAATGTATAGTTTAAGAGCTTCTAGAGATTCAGAATTCAGAGATGATTCAAGACTCATGAGTAATTAAGATTTCAAGAGTTCAAGATAAATAGAGTAATATAGTCTAGCTTATGTAAGACTCTGAATAACACTCCAGGTTCAAATTCAAATTCTGTTTTTCAATTTCTGATTTCAAATTCTATTTTCAAATTCTATTTTCAAATTCTATCTTCAATCTCTATTTTCTCTATTCTACTTTCTTTACTTTTGCTTTTAAACTCAAGTTTTATAGTTTATAATTTTATATACTTTATATGTATATATATAGTTTTAAACTCTATAATTTTATAAATATGTTCATATATCTTGTATTTATGTTTTCATATGATTTTCTACTTTATTATACTCATATACAACACTATATTTTAATTCAAGGATTTCAAAATTTATATATATATATATATATATATATATATATATATATATCAAAACACTTCAAAAATGTTCAAAATCCAATTTTACAAAGGCATATGTCGACATACATTTATGCCTAAGTCGACATATAACTGTCATATTTTTTATTTTCAAATGAAGTGTCTTTTCACTATTTGTAACCTTTCAAATCTTATAAATAGGGGCTGATTTCAAATTCTTTTATTTTTTTATCATCCTTCTTCTCCATCTTCATCTCCTTTCTTTACACCATTATATTTTCTTATGATTTATACACTTATACTCTGTCGAATTCAATTCTATTTACATAAAACTTCTTCTTTTCTCACTCTCTACTCATTACTCTCTGAATCAAAGTGCTATTGAAGAGTTATATGGCTATTGTAATCGTTTGGGAAGTGTTTGGGTAATGGGTGTTTTTCTTGTAGCCGTGAAATCAAGGAACGGGAGCGGTGTTAACCTTGTAGCTGTGAAATCAAGGGGAATATTGATCAAGTGTGTGGAATCAGTGTCAACCTTGTGGCCGTGAAATCATGGGGGTTGTACTTGGATATTGATATAGTAATAAAACTCTACGCAATCCAATGTTGTGTAGGACTGGACGTAGGAGTAATCTAAACCAGTATAAAATTTGGTGTGTTCTTTCCTTTTCTACATTTTATTTTTGTTTGTCTTTGTGTTTGTGTTTGATTCTGTGTCTGTGATTGTTTTTATGGTGTGTGATTCATAAAGTAGATCATATAAGTTTTAGATTTTGTTTAATTTCTCAAAAACACTATTCACCCCCCCCTCTAGTCTTAGTTTTTCCTTAAGATCCTTTCCGCAATCCCTAACAATTGGTATTAGAGCTAGGTCATTCAAAAATTTCATAATCTGATTTTTGAAAATAGTTATAATGGCAACCAACACTGGTATCAATAATAGTTCTTTTATAGAGGGTCAATCCACTGTTAGACCACTACTGTTTAATGGTAGTAATTATTCATATTGGGCATGTAGAATGAAAATATATTTACAATCTGTAGGATTAGACACATAGAATAATAAACAAAATGAGTTTATTGAACCCACAACTGTTTTTGCACAATGCACAACTAAAAAAAAGGCTATTGTATAAAGCAATTCTAAAGCCATGAATATGTTATTTTGTTCATTAGACAATAATGAGTTTAATAGAGTGTCAGTTTATAAAACTGCTTATGAAATTTGGAGAACTTTACAAGTTACTCATGAAGGAACTAACAAAGTTAAACAAACTAAGATATTAATGTTAGTTAATCAGTCTGAGTTATTCAAAATGAAAGAGAATGAGTCTATCTCCAATATGTATTGCACTAGGAAAAACTTATTTTAAAGAAGATCAAGTCAGAAAAATATTAAGTTCATTGACTCTAGAATGGGAACAAAAAACTTTAGCAATTGAAGAAGCCAATAATGTAAGTGAAATGAAGATTAAAGAGTTAATCAGAAATATGATGTCTTTTGGAATCCAATCACAGAAAAGAAAAGAAAACATGCCAACTGAGAAGAAATCCATTGCATTTAAAGCAACAACAAATGATTCTGACTCGAGTAGTGAAGATGATGAAGAAATAGCCCTAATGACAAGTCATTTTAGAAGATTTCTGAAATATAGAAAGAAAAACTATTTTCAAAATAATAACCAAGGAAATACAAGAAGAAATGATGATCAGTGTTATAACTGCAACAAACCAGGCTATATAAGGAGAATATGTCCATATCCAGATAAATCAACTAAAAAAACGGACAACAGCAATTCGTCAAGGAAGAGAAAGAAACCATACGCAGTAACATTAGATGATTCAGATTCATCATCAAGCGACGAAGAGCCAGAAACTGGAAATTCAAATATGTGCTTCACGGCAATTCAGAATGCAGAAAATTTCGAAGAAAAGGATCTAAAAACCGGGTACGCCTTAATTAGTTTATGATTTTTTTTGGTTGAATGGTTGCTTTGTTTGTTTGCTTTGTTTGTTTGCTTTGTTTTGAATTTTAAAATTCAAACTTAAATTTGAAATTCAAATTTGAAATTTGATTTTTGATTTTTGAAATTCAAAATAATAAAATAAATTTTTTTGGACGTTCGTTAGGATTAGAATTATTTCAGAAAATCGTTAAACCAGAAATATAATTCGATAATTTAAATCACATTTCACAAAAATCAAATTTCCCTTGAAAATGAGTACATATGTCGACATACGTATGTCTATATGTTGACAAATATGACTAATAATTTGAAATTTAAATTTTGAATTTCAAAAGTTTAAACCTTCAAACTTCCCTCTAACTTTTCACCAACTCCCAAGGTCTAAAAAAGTGTCATTGACTTCTGAAAATTTAAGCCTATTTAATTCATATCCATTCAATTTCTATATATACACCTATTCTCTCTACCTTTCATTCAAAATTCAAAACAATATTCTTCATATCTATTCTCTTCAAAACTATCAATTCAATGGCTTCCTCAAGTTCATCTCAGAAATTGAAGTTAACCAAAACCGTCAAAGGTTATCTTCATAATGACAAAAGCTATCAAAACCTATGTTAACTATGCAGCAAACGCTAAAGTTAATACAGGTACTTTCGCCGTCTTTGGAGACTTTCCTTCTTATAATCTTATCTCTCTCTTTCAGCACAGTGAAGTCTTGAGTCTAATCAACTCACGGGATAATGACGAAGTGTGTTATCCTAAGCTTGTCAAGATGTTCTATGCGAATCTTAATTGCAGATTTTACGAAGGCAACGAAGAACAAATTTGGAGTAGCGTCAACGGCACACAAATTGTTCTCGATGCCGAAGTCTTGGGCAATATCTTAAATTGTAGAAGTTAGGATTTTGATTTCGTTATCGAAGAAACCGATTTAGAGGCTTATCACGACATATTCAAAATCAATGCTCAAATGGGTTTCAAAATCACTTTTTCTGTCCAAAAACAAGAACTGTCAACCTTCTCCTTTAACATACCATCACTCCTCGTTTCGGAAACTTTAATAATCCAACTCTTAAAGTCCAAAAAGTCCTCTTTGCTATTATGGGTTGCTATAACATCAATTGGGCTGACATGATCTTAAAAGAAATCAAGCCCATAGAAATGTCATTAAGAGAAAACACTCTCTATTACGGCGTTCATCTCACTCGCATTTTCAAATACTTTGGAGTTGATCTACACGAAGAAGAATTTGTGCCAAGGAAAATGTTTGACTTCTCAAACATACATCTCATGCAAATTTCACTCACTTTCCAACCATATGATACATTCAAAGCCAAACAAGCTCGAATGCGACAAGAACAAGCGCCCATGGTGTAACCACCCGTATTTTCAGAACCAACTTAAAATTTTGATTTAAGCTATTTTAATGAGTATGAAATATAAATTGGTTATTTTTGCTAAATAAAATTTGAGAATAATTTTAAAATTAGTTTTTTTTATTTATTTGACTTAAAACAAACTAAGTAAAATTATTAAATTGATTTATAAGCTTTATATTTGAAAATTTTGAAAATTCGACTTTTAAAATCATCGCATAGCCCTTAAAAAAGTGAAATTTCATTAGCGATCTCAAAACTCAACGGACCAATTTTATTTGATTTTGAATAGTAAGTCATGTCTATATTTCAAATTTCACGCAAAACGGAGTTAGCATGTTGCCGTGCGAGGCAAACACATTTGCTAAGAAACTAACAGTTAGTTTGCAAAGGAACATTATTGAGACGATATCGGAATTCGATTTCACTTTTTTTTTCTAGATTCGTATCGTCAAATAATGAAGGAATCCAAAGTTTCATATTTTTTGGAATTAGCATATGAGCGTACAAGACGAAAAGGTGCGCCAAAATCGTTTTTTTTAAGCTAATTTGAGTTAGAGAGAAAATTAAAATGGAAATCAAACGAACTCAGAATTCGACAAAACTTGATTCGTTGGATTCGTAAGGGTGTATATTAATCTCGTGCCGAAATATCATAGCAAATGGAGATTGTTTGCAGTCGGGCAATCAGACAGAGAAAGAGATAAAATTTCTTACTTAAATATCTTTTCTTCCTTCCTTCTTCATTTTCTTCCTTCTTCTTCCTTCCTCAAAAATGGCCTCCTCTCTGCAAATTTTTGCAGCCCTTCCCCTTCCACCTTAGCCCTCCACCGCCGCCTCCCCCGCCATCAACCGTCGGCGTCGCCCTCCCCATCCCCAAACCAAAAACCTAGCCTCCTTTCTAGCTCCAAAACTCCATCTTTTTCACCCTCCACCACTTCATACACCTCATACCTCTTTTACACCACTTCTAATCCCCTCTAAACCTCCAAATACTCTCTCTTCTCGCTGTGCCAAGTCCGAACTGCGGAGACTCTGCTTTGAAACCCCTCGTTTGTGTCCATTTCCTTCTCCGTTTAGCTCCATACTCCCGGATCTACTAATATGCGAGCATTGGAGTGTGTTAGAGCGAAGTTCAAGCACCATGGACCTTCGGAAAGCCGCATTGGAGCTCGGAAAAGTTGCATTCCTCGGCTTTATAGTTTGGTGGAGTGGGAATCTCGGTGAGAACTCTCTCACTCAAACTATTTTTACAGTTATTATAGTTGTGACTAAATATATATTGATTGCGTGTGATTGCAATATTTGTTTGGTGATTGATGGATGCTCACAGTTTTAACGTTATCGTTATTAAACTGTGATTATAAGTGTTGATAAATAAAAAATTATATTAGGGATTATTATGTGATGAAAATTTACCCACCCGTCTCCCAAATAATATATAAGTTCATATGGATTTTGATGTAAATCCCACACGGGTATTGGGGCGATAATTTCACACATCGCCCAAGTATAAAAATAATGTCTATTTGTTGGTTGAAAATCCCACACGGGTATTGGGATGATATTTGATTTACAGTAACCCCAAGTGTCGATATTTAATGTTAATCGATTGATTGACAGACCAATATAAGCATTAAATATTTATTTAAGGCTTATATGGATGTAAGTGCACTCTGAATGTGAATTGGATGTTTAATAATTGTTTAGCTATTGTTGAATACATGCGATGTATGAAATCCATATAAGTAAAATTATATGGTAATTGATCGAGTCACATTCCAATTCGGAAATAACGAATATTTTAATATAATATTCGGTGAAGAATTAAAGTTTGGTTTTGATGTCCGATTTTGGATGGACACAAAAAGGACCTATTTTTTAAAATGATTAAAAATAGAGCAAAATTATGTTAAATCATAATAAATGATTTGGAAAGATTTTGGGATGAAATATTCAACTTTTGTAAAGATAAAAGATATTTTTATCTAGATAAGTTGTTTATCAACTTGAGTAGAGAACTAAAAGGAATTATATGGTTTTAATATAACCAGAATTTCCAACATATGAATTGGAAAGGATTTGAATGGAAATAATCTTCGGAATATTTCAATATCGGATTCCGTGATTATAGGGATATCGTTGTGGAATTTGGAAGATATGGATATCATTATTCCCAACACGATATCTGTTGGTTTCAGAATTTGATAATGAATATAAATCGATATGATTTCTATTCATAGCCTTGTATTTAATATCAAATTGGATTTTTGGTTTATCGTGAATGGTATCACTAATAATACTGTTCTTAAGCCCAGTGGAGAAAGGAATAAATTTTTGTGTAAGTTTGATTCATGTGATATAAGTGTTTCAACGAACCGTTGAGGCCTCGTTAACATCCCTAAGTGTTCACAAGACTCGAATGATCACGCACGATCGATGGCGCTCGACTGGGAGGGTCAATACCCTCCCTATCCGACTTGGGCAATATCCCAGGCCTGGACCAGTCGACTGGTGGTCTTCCTGGACAACAACACAAGTACAGACCAGTCGACTGGTCTTAATGGACCAGTTGACTGGTATTGACTATGGACCGGGGAGATCTCGGTCAACAGTTTAGATTCATCCAGGCTCTTTCCCGGCCGGAACCCGTACTGTTTGGCCTTTTTTTTATGACTTCTCAGTTTCTTTGATTCACAGATTTCAACAATTAACAGTGAAGATATGGTTTGGAATTTATAAATCTTTTAATTAAGATTTAATCAAAAAATTCCAAAGTAAAGGTTTTCAATATAATAAATTGAATTGGAATTAAATGGAATTCGGTTTAGTGATGATCAAGATGAGCTTCCGTGAAGGAAGACCGTTACTATTTATGGAATTTAAAAGGATTTGTCATTATTCCGTTTATAGTATTAGTCTAATACGGAAATTTATATCGATTATATATTGTTATGATTTCCGTGAAGATTCCATTTTGATGGAAGATGATATTGGGTTTATCGTGAGCGATGTTTTATGCGACATTCGTTCTCTAACCCAGCTAAAGACAAGATTTATTCGCTAAGTTGAATAATCATTAAGTAATGATTTTTGAAGATCAAAACTAACTGGATTTTTAATTAATCTTTGATTAGATTGAAAGGTGAATAAGGTAATTAAATTTACCGAATTCAAGAAATGTTCGAGAATGGAGTATCAACAGTTTTACTTCATGCGATAGTTAAATCTTTAATTATATTTGAAACGTTAAATGGTAATTAATTTTACTAGTAACATAAGGGGTGTTAGATATGGAGTACTACCAGTTTAGCCCCATAGGATGAATAGGTTGAGATTGGGATAATAAAATGAATGATTACTTTAGTAAGGCTCGATAATCCCGACCAGTTTGATAAACCTTAATTTCGTTTAAGATTGTTAAAGATAATACAAAAATCTTTTGCAATGGTTTTCAAAGAAAGATTTAAACAAGAGGTTTAATGAATTAAATCTTTGATAAGATTTATGGGAATGATTCCCAATGTAATGAATATTTGAATAAAAGAATATTCTATATTGGAATGAGGCGTGTGATGGTTTTTATAGCACTTGATTATAAGATACGCGAGTTATTTAGAAAGACCGGGTTTAACCCATTCTGAATAATTGATACGATGACTAAAAGTCGAAGATTTGAAGATAGTGGTTGAAGACCAGAGAACTTCACATCGTTTGGATGATTACTGATGTCTTGATTGAGATGTACACCCAAGACAAGGTAATAAGTGGTGATCGTCCAGACGTACTTGGAGAACGACCGGATATACGAGGGCATTGTATTGGACATATGGGACAAGGAACAAGGTGCCTTCAGTTTCGTTCAGACCCAGAACGGACTTGCAAATGGATAGTGTGTCTGACATTGTATTCCATTGTACTATATTCGTTGATCTATGCCAAATATATATTTGTTTGGTGGTGGAGAATTTATTCTTTTGCTTAACACCCTTCTCTGATACGTACAAACTTAGAGGTTATATATTGGTGGAAATCAATGGTATAGTATGGATTAACAATGTGGCATGCTAAGATGCTATGATCAAGGCTTTTGTTGAAAAGTATAGTCTTGTGGATGATGATCAAAGCACAGCTTTAATTAGCACAACTTTGTGTATAACGTTGATTCGCGAGCCTCACACCCGGTATGAGTCAAAAACGGGATAGTGACTGCAAGGAGTGCATGCGTTTCTTTCTAGCTAGAAGTAGTTTCATGGTATGGAGGCCATCAATTTTTACTTAAGTGGTTGATGGATTGTGAGGCGCCTCGGATATGATTGGTCTCCAATGGCCAAGTGATAGGTTCGATAGGACCGAAAAACATATTGTTCAGGAATAACTAATTCACAAACGTTAGGTGTGGACCGGCCCTGAAGATCCAAGGGTTGCCCATAGGTGTGATCTTGAGGCATTTGCTAGAGTGTCTCGAAACTGGTGAGGAGACATCCGTTGCCTCAGCTCATAAATGGAATCCAATTTCCAATACGCGACTTTTTGGTTTTAGTTGTAAACATATATGGCGACATAGTAGGATGGGGTACTATGTCGTCTATGATGATACATTTATATTTGAAGTTGTTCTTGACACTATGCACCTATAGTAATATCAAAAAAGTTTTTTTTCTGCGTATCAAGCATGTTTGGCTATTATAAGGTAAAACTCTATCATTTGGTTTGTGTTGCATTGTGTGATGGATATATAATAGCTTCATTTTTCGAAAAGCATTGCGTTGTCTTGTGTATTTAAACCAGTTTATGTGGAGTAAACCCGTTCCGTTTCATATGGCGTGGTCCCATGATTTTTCAACTTTTAAAGTAAGTTATAATAAATGTTTTAAGTTCTCACACCAGTCCCATGACTGACTTGGGGTTTATTTGTTTGGATTTGTTTGATTTGGATTCTATGACTTGAAACTTGTGTATATTAAACATATGGTGTGGTGTGCTTGATTTGGTTTGTAAATATAACTCATAAAATATGTAATTTGGATTAGTTTGTAATTATGTTAGTATTTATTATTGTAAATTTAGGGGGAGTATATTTATTTACTATAAGGATTATTCAGGGGAGTCCTTTACTTTAGATAGATTTAGGACTTAGGGCAAGTATTTTACTTTGGTATAGGAATTATTTAGATAGTTACAGGATTTAGGAGGAGTAGTTTTAGATTTTTTTTTTTTTTTGATAATACTAAAGGGGGAGAAATTATAAAATCTGGAATTAGTTTATAGGATCCATATAGATAAGGGGAGTATTAGAAGAATCATTATCAACAGGTATGTACAAGTATGTATTTTATAAACTAAGGTTGTCATCATCAAAAAGGGTGAAATTGTTGGAGAATGGAGTTTTTATGACACCAACCTTATTTCAGTATTAATTGATTATAAAATATATACTAACACTTTTATCTAATATATATGTGTATATATATATATGCAGGATTTATATATAGGAATTAATACCGAAGACTGTACAGTTTAAGAGTTTCTAGAGATTCAGAATTCAGAGATGATTCAAGACTCATGAGTAAACAAGATTTCAAGATAAATAGAGTCTAGTTTATGTAAGACTCTGAATAGCACTCCAGGTTCAAATTCAAATTCAAATTCAAATTTTGATTTTCAAATTCTGATTTCAGATTCTATTTTCAAATTCTATCCTCAATCTTTATTTTCTCTAGTTTACTTTCTTTACTTTTGATTTTAAACTCAAATTTTATGATTTATAAGTTTTATATACTTTATATATATAGTTTTTGTAACAACCCGGAATTTCTGAACCAATTTAAAAAAACAATTTTAATGGATTTTGAATATGTAAAATGATTTATTTTAAATGATAACGACTAAAAATTTATTAAAATCAAAATTAGAACATATAAATTTATTTTAATTATAAAAAGAGCCTGAAATGGCGCGATAGTTTGAAAATTCGATTTTAAATTTCAGTTGAATGTATAGGATTCAAAATAAATCGGATTTCAGTAAAATAAGAAACATCTAAATCTTTCTAAAGATTGTGAAAAAATGAGATTTCATAATATAAATTGAAAGTTATGTCCAGTTTAAAATTTAAAATAGTCGCTATGGAATTTATATATTTTTCAATATAATATATAGCCCTTAAAAATAGCCATTTTGCAAATGATCTCCATTTTCGACGAAACCACTTTTTTTGGATTTGGAATGTCAAATTATTGTTAGGTTTCAAATTTCATAATTTTTGAAATTAATATATGAGCGTGGTGAATTTACATGTGTTTGGTAATTTCAATTTGAATTTAATCGACTGGAAAAGGCCATTTTTCAAACATCCTCCAAATTCGATGAAATTAGTTTTGTTAGGACCGTATCGTCAAAACATAGCTAGATTTGTTTTTTTGAAATTTTTGGAGTAAGTATGTGGCCCCGGTAAATTAAAATGTACGTTGAAATCAATTTTGAAAGCTATATTGATTTATATTTTAATTTAAAGAAAAATTGATCAAAACAATAGAATTGGCTTATGAAACATATTCCATTATGTCCGGAATGATGGTGTTTAGCTAAAGGCGACAGTCGTTGGGATTCGTTTGGAGTTCAGAGCCGTAACGAATTAATTTATGAATTAAACATTAAGTTATATATATATATATATATATATATATGTAATTCTAAAACCATAGTCATTTCCTCAGAGCCGCCGCTCTTCGTTTTCGATGGCAGGAAACGATCGATTTTAGAACACTAATCGATTCCAATCCAAACTATTTCAATCCAAATTTTTAAAACGAAAATGGAAGAGGCGAGTTCGATCTTTATGTTAATAAGGGTGTGATGGGTTTTCATGTCCTGTACTGAGAGGATTTGGAGCTCGAAGTTGTTGGGTTCGCTGTCAATTTTCAAGGGGTAAGGGGCTTCGAACTAGGGGATATTCGAGGGGAAGTTGGAGTGGAGGAAGGCGGTTCGAGTGGTGGTGCTTGATCGGTTGCCGACGCCTTGGTTGTTGTGTAAATTGGAGCCGTAAATCGCTTGATGGGTTCGGTATTTGGTTACGAGCCTGGAGTGGAAGCGATGCAACGAAGAAGATGCGTGAGGCCATCAATTAGAAAATCAACGGTAGAAATGAAGTGTAGTTAGAAATGAAATATATTTTATTGTTTAAATTATGTAATTAACGTTAATAATATCATATCTTGCTTAAATCAGAATAGAATTCGACGATTCAAATTGCGTTGGAACCATAAATTCGAGCAATACAACATGGAGTAGACCCGTACTGAAACAGAAGCCATTTTGATTTTTGATAAAACTAAACATTGGTTTAATTTTATTAAAAAAAATCGTTATTAAAACGATTTCGAACCAATCAATGTGAGAACTTCTCATAAAAATTTTGTATAGTTATTTTTTTTATAACTGCATATATGAACTGCCAGTATTTATTTTTATCAGTTTTTAATTTTTATAAATTGTATACGGTGCCTGTTAGCTCACCTCCCTCATCCACAGACCATGGACAATTTAATTGACTGTATTGTGTTGTTGTTGTGATGTGAAATGGAGTAAATAAAATATATATGCGATGTGAATAATATATATATATATGCGATGTGAATAAAATATATATTTATATATATGCAATGTGAATAAAATATTTATATGCGATGTGAATAAAATATAGGGTGCGTATTTTACAGGTCTCTATTAAGTTTAAAATTAGGCTCACATCCGGTCATAAACTTATTATAAATTTAGTCCCTATTTTTTGAAAATACACTAAAAAAATAAAAATAAAAATAAAATATAAAAAAATCACGTAAATTCATAATTAATTAAAACAATTAATCGTGAAAAAAATCATATCAAAAAAATATCAAAAACAACTTCAAAACCAAAAATTACACAAAAACAACGAAATGCAGTAAAATGCATCAAAAGATGCATATAATCCAATTAGATGCATACATGTATGCATTTATTTCAATTCTGTGTCAAAACTACAGTACAAACGCATACATGTATGCACATATTGTAAATACATGCATCTTCCCATGCATTTATTTGAAAACAGCATACATATGTGCAACTTTTTCACTTTTGCACATATTTTGTCATATATGCACACATGTATGCAGTTATACAGAAAAACTGCATATATGTATGCAGTTATTCAAGAGCCGTGCGTACATATGTGCATGTGTATTCAAAAAGTTGCATACATGTATGCAACTTTTTTTTTCAATTTGCGTAGACTCCTGAGATTATTTCCAGATTTTAGAATTTTTTTTTATGCATGAGCGGAAAAATGGAAAAGGCGGAAGTGGACTGGAGGAGCAGGCGAAGGGACCAAATTTTTTGGGCGGCATCTAATTTTAGGGACCGGAAACATATGGAGAAGTATGGATGGACGTGGCTTTAATTGAGTTTCATTTTAGGGATGTGTGCCTAATTTTCACTAATATATATATACATATATGTATGGTGTGAAATATATATATATATATATATATGCGTTGTATAATATATATATGCGATTTGAATAAAATATATATATGAGATGTGAAAAAAAATGATATGTGAATAGAATATGTATACGTGATGTGAATAAAATATATATGAGATGTGAATAAAAAAAAATATATGAGATGTGAATACAATATATATGCGATGAGAATAAAATATATATATGAGATGTGAATAAAATATAGATGCGTTGTATAAAATATATATGTGTTGTATAAATTATATATATGCGTTGTATAAATTATATATATGCGTTGTATAAATTATATATGAGAATATAAAATGGTCATGAAATGGAATAATTATTGGATGGTTAAAAATATTATTTTTAACATATATATGCACTGTATAGAATTGTCATGTAATGGAATATTCAATTTTGATTTAAAATTGAAATGGAAGTTGGAATCGTTTTAAAAACGAATTTATAAACGATTTATAAAATACGTTTTAAATGGAAATCGACGAATGATATTATGTATATATTATATGGCTTAAATAGAACGCGCCGCGCAGCGACTGTTCGTGAATTTCAACCATTAACTTCAAATTGATGTAACGGGAGATCCGACTGTCGGATTCTCCTAAAACCAGAACCATTGGGTTCGTATCGTAAAGAGCTTTCCAATGAACATATGAGATTTAAATTTGAACAGCTGAATTTTAAATTATGCCCAAATCAATTTCCGAAATGGTCGCTATGGATGCAGTTCGTTGGCCGTTATTGGAAACCGACTGTAAGGGCCTTAATAAAATTATTAAAAAAATATGTAAAATCATAATTAATGATTTGGAAAGATTTTGGATGAAAAATTCCAAGTTTGAAAAGATAAAAATATATTTTTATCGAAATGAACTAGTTATTGACTAGATTAGAAATCCAAGGGTTTGTAAATAAATAAATTGGATTGAGAAATGGTTTTAATCTAACCAGAATTTTCCAACGTATGAATTGGAAAGGATTTAAATGGAAATAATCTCCGGAATATTTCGATATTGGATTCCGCGATTATACAAATATTGTTAAGGAATTTGGAAGATACAAATATCGTTATTCCCATACGATATCTGTTGGTTTCAGAATTTGATATTGAATATAAGCCGATATAATTTCTATTTAGAGCCCTGTATTTAATATCAAATTGGATTTTGGATTTGTCGTGAACTGTGTTTTAAATAACAGTTGTTCTTTAACCTAATTAGCAGTTTAGATACGATTTGGAATTTATAATCTTTTAATTAAGATTAATTGAATTTTCCAAATTAAAGTTTTCCAATTTAATAAAAGAAATTGGAATTCGATTTAATAATCGGGACGAGCTTCTGTAAAGGAAGACCGTTACTATATATGGAATTAAAAGGCCTTGCCGCTATTCCACTTATAGTATTAGTTGGATATGGAAATTTATATCGATTATATACAGTTATGATTTCCTTTAAGATTCCATTTTGATGGAAGATGATTTTGAGTTTATCGTGAACTTTATTTTAAATAATACTGGTTCTTTAACCCAGTTAAAGGCAGGATTAATTTCCAGAAAGTTGAACAATCATTAAGTAATGATTTTTGAGATTAAAACTAAGAAGAGTTTTAATAAATCTTTAATTAGATTTGAATGAATGAATGGTGATTAAATTTACCAAAACATGAGATGTGATATAAACCAAATATATTTGGTTGATTATATTCATGATTGTGATTGATTGATTGTCTGGATTGTGCTCGACCAGTTTATGAGCAAAATATGCTTTACATTCAGCATTGGGTTGCGTAGAAATATTGTATGCTAACATCTTGAGAAACACGTCATGATTTTACTATGAGATGTTTAGCGATATTGTTGGGTTCATTTCAAATTTAATGAATGATTATGAAATGATATTTTTCTTAAGTGGAAAGAAATGTATTCCGGATTTTGGACAGGGAATGTTTTATAAAATAGAAAGGATTTCAAGGCCTAAACCCGATGTTGTCAAAATGATTTGGAAATGTATTATGTGTTTGACATTGTAGTTCATCACATAACCGATTAGTTACTATTGATGATGTATATGTTTGGTGACGGAGAATTTATTCTCTTGCTTAACACCCTTCTTTGAGACGTACGAGCTCAAAGGTTATGTGATTAATAGTGATTGATAATATGTGTGAATTGCTAATGTAAAGTACTATACTTTGGAAAGTACTTTTGATTATTTTGTTGTGAAATGATTTTCCTTACTTGGGATATGAAATGATTTGGTATGTGGCCAAAGATTCGTGTAACCCTGGATGACTAAAAGTGTGAGGGCGGTGGATTTTCTCCGAGGGCATGGGAGGTGCATCGTCGGTGTAGCCTGCTCCGTAATGGGAGGTGCACATATATATATCGAGTTGGAGAGGCGCATACCACCTTGTCTGAAGGTCGTGCCCGATATTTGGTTGCATACTTGTTTGTATGCATTGTGATATTTTGGAATTCATATTTCCAAAGATTTTGGTTTGAGATCTCGAAGTGAAATCTGCTTTTATATAAAAGCTAGATATGTATTTCAAATTATTTGAAATAAGAATTCGGGAATAAAGTCCAAAGAAATAATTTCTGTAAAGTGAATTGGATTTTAAAAATCTAAGTGTGGAGATAAAGCCTAAATGGGTAGATTGAGGAATTGCATGTCTTAAGATGCATAGTAGATCCATATTTCTATTATTGGTTGTTGTTTATGCACTGTTATTCGTGGGAGTGAACCCGTTCCGTGACATGCGGCGAGGTCCCGTGATTTACCATATTTTAAAGTAAAGTTAATAATTGTTTTGAGTTCTCACACCAGTCCCATGACTGACTCGGAGTTTATCGTTTTCACCTAAACTCTGGGTGCCCATATTTTCCACACGGGCAGTCAGTAGTTTTGGTTTTGCATATTATTTCATTTAGCAGGATTCTGGATCGAAGCTTAAAGCTGTGTCCAGAGCATTGATAGTCTTCCACTGTGTTAGTTTATTTGTTTCCGCTACATTGTATTACATTTATTGTAAATTTATTTTCTGATGTATATTATTTTCAATACTCTAATATTCTGTACTCTGATGTAACATTATTATGATGTTTATAAAAGTCTGTTGTTTTTTTTGATGCGTTGTGCGCCCAAAGTTAGCGTATCTGCCTTTTGGGTTTGATTTAAGTCGGTTTAACGATCGATTTGGATAAACCAAGAAGGAGGGTCGCTATATATGGTATCAGAGCTTTGGTTAACTCAAATCTTTGAGGTGCAACTCGTTAGAATAGAATAAAAGACTCATCAGAGATTGGATTAGTAATATCTTATGAAAGAAAACTCATTAGAGATAGGATCAGTAGTATCCTAGAATGAGAAACTCATTAGAGATGGGGTTAGTAATGCCCTAGAATGATTTGAGAGTGACAAATTTATAAGTAACGTATTTGTGATTATATTTATATACATAATCCGATTTTAGAAAATATATTTTTGAGTATATAAAAGTAATATATATTTGAAAATCTAATCAACTAAATGATTGCTGGTTGTGATGTGTGATTATTAGTTAACTAATAAAATTATTAAAACTAATATGTGAATGAAAGGTAAATTTAGCCAAATAGAATCAAATTTGAACTGAATTAAAATTGATTGAAATTGCATATGTGTACATGTGTATATAATGAATAGGTCATAGCATGGAAGCTAAGAAGAGAAATAAAATTGTATGCCCGACAAATAGGTACATATTTACTGTATTTATTGGGGTTTTGATGATTTTATGAGCCGATTGGCTAGCTGCTTGGCTTTTTCTTTTTCTTTTGGATTGATGAGTGTCTTGTGAGGCAAGTTGTGGTTTTACCGATAGGGCTGTATAAAGGAGGTTATGGCGAAATTTTTCAGAAATTTAGGGCATTAGCCAAATTTTTGAGAAATTAGAAAATTCTTATAAGTTGAAAAGTTGAAGAATGAAAGTTGAGTTGATTAGTTAAACAACTTCAGCTCCGTTCCTTTTCGAGGACGAAAAGATTTTAAGTGGGGGAGATTGTAACAACCCGGAATTTCTGAACTAATTTACAATTTTTATTTTAGCAATTTTAATGGATTTCGAATATTTAAAATGATTTATTCTAAATAATAACGACTAAAAATTTATTTAAATCGAAGTTAGAACATATAAATTTATTTTAATTATAAAACGGGCCTGAAATGGCGTAGTAGTTTGAAAATTCGATTTTAAATTTCAATTGAATGTATAGGATTCAAAATAAATCAGATTTCAGTAAAATCAGAAACATTTGAATCTGTTTAATCATATCTTTCTAGTGAGTGTGAAAAATTGAGATTTCATAATATAAATTGAAAGTTATGTCCAGTTTAAAATTTAAAATAGTCGCTATGGAATTTATCTATATTTTAATATAATATATAGCCCTTAAAAATAGCCATTTTGCAAACGACCTCCATTTTCGATGAAACCACTTTTGTTGGATCCAGAATGTCATATTATTGTTAGGTTTCAAATTTCATAATTTTTGAAATTAATATGTGAGCGTGGTGAATTTAAATGTGTTTGGTAATTTCAATTTGAATTTAATCGACTGGAAAAGGCCATTTTTCAAACATCCTCCAAATTCGACGAAATTAGTTTTGTTAGGACCGTATCGTCAAAACATAGCTAGATTTGTTTTTTTTTTTGAAATTTTTGGAGTCAGTATGTGGCCCCGGTAAATTAAAATGTACGTTGAAATCAATTTTGAAAGATATATTGATTTATATTTTAATTTAAAGAAAAATTGATCAAAACAATAGAATTGGCTTACGAAACATATTCCATTGTGTGCGGAATGAGGGTGTTTAGCCAAAGGCGACAGTCGTTGGGATTCGTTTGGAGTTCAGAGTCGTAACAAATTAATTTATGAATTAAACATTAAGTTATATATACATATAAAAATTCTCAAACCATAGTCATTTCCTCAGAGCCACCGCTCTTCGTTTTCGATGGCAGGAAACGGTCGATTTTAGAAACCTAATCGATTCCAATCCAAACTATTTCAGTCCATATTTTCAAAACAAAAATGGAAGAGGCGAGTTCGATCTTTATGTTAATAAGGGTGTGATGGGTTTTCATGTCTTGTACTGAGAGGATTTGGAGCTCGAAGTCGTTGAGTTCGTTGTCAATTTTCAAGGGGTAAGGGGGCTTCGAACTAGGGGATATTCGAGGGGAAGATGGAGTGGAGGAAGGCGGTTCGAGTGGTGGTGCTTGATCGGTTGCCGACACCTTGGTTGTTGTGTAATTAGGGCCCAAAATGGCTTGATGGGTTTGATTTATTGGTTACGAGCCTGGAGTGGGAGCGATGCAACGAAGAAGACGCGTGAGAGCCATCAATCAGAAAATCGACGGTAGAAATGAAGTGCAATTAAAAATGAAATATATTTTTATGTTTAAATTATGTAATTAATGTTAATAATATCATATCTTGCTCAAATCAAAACGGAATTCGACGATTCAAATTGCGTTGGAACCGTAAATTCGAGCACAACAACATGGAGCAGACCAGACTGAAACAGAAGCTATTTGGATTTTTGATAAAATTAAACATCGTTTTAATTTTAGTAAAAAAATTGTTATTAAAACGATTTCGAACCAATCAATGTGAGAACTTCTCACTAAAATTTTTGTACATTTATTTATTTTATAACTGCATATATGAACTGCTAGTATTTATTTCTATCAGTTTTTAATTATTATAAATTGTATACGGTGCCTGTTAGCTCACCTCCCTAGTCCACAGACCATGGACGATTTAGTTGACTGTATTGTCTTGTGATTGTGAAGTGAAATGGAGTAAATAATATATATATATATATATGCGATGTGAATAAAGTATATATATATGCGATGTGAAAAATATATATGTGTTGTATAATATATATATATGCGATGTGAATAAAATATATATGTGAGATGTGAATCAAATATATATATGAGATGTGAATAATATATATATATATATATATGAGACGTGAACAAAAAATATATAGGAGATGTGAATAAAATATATATGCGATGAGAATAATATATATATATATATATATATATATATATATATATATGAGATGTGAATAAAATATGTATGCATTGTATAAAATATATATGTGCTGTATAAATCATATATATGCATTATATAAATTATATATATGCGTTGTATAAATTATATATGAGATATATAAAATGGTCATGAAATGGAATAATTATTGAATGGTTAAAAATATTATTTTTAATATATATATGCACTGTATAGAATTGTCATATAATGGAATATTCAATTTTGATTTAAAATTGAAATGGAAGTTGGAATCGTTTTAAAAACGAATTTATAAACGATTTATAAAATACATTTTAAATAGAAATCGACGATATATATATTATTTATATTATATGGCTTGAATAGAGTACGCAGCGCAGCGACCGTTCGCGAATTTCAACCATTAACTTCAAATTGAAGTAACGGGAGATCCGACTATCGGATTCTCCAAAAACTAGAACCGTTGGGTTCGTATCGAAAAGAGCTTTCCAATGAATATATGAGATTTAAATTTTAATGGTTGGATTTTAAATTATGTCCAAATCAATTTTAGAAAAAGTCGTTGTGGATGCAGTTCGGTGGCCGTTATTGGAAACAGACTGTAAGTGTCTTAATAAATTTATTAAAAATATGGAAAAATTATGTAAAATCATAATTAATGATTTGGAAATATTTTGGATGAAAAATTCCAAGTTTGAAAAGATAAAAATATATCTTTATCGAAATGAACTAGTTATTAACTAGATTAGAAATCCAAGGGTTTGTAAATAAATAAATTGGATTGAGAAATGGTTTTAATCTAACCAGAGTTTTCCAACGTATAAATTGGAAAGGATTTAAATGGAAATAATTTTCGGAATATTTCTATATTGGATTCCGTGATTATACGGATATTGTTGAGGAATTTGGAAGATACAAATATCGTTATTCCCAATACGATATCTGTTGGTTTCAGAATTTGATATTGAATATAAGCCAATATAATTTCAGTTTAGAGCCTTGTATTTAATATCAAATTGGATTTTGGGTTTGTCGTGAATCGTGTTTTAAATAACAGTTGTTCTTTAACCCAATTAACAGTGAAGATACGATTTGGAATTTATAATCTTTTAATTAAGATTTATGGAATTTTCCAAAGTAAAGTTCTCCAATTTAATAAAAGAAATTGGAATTGAATGGAATTCGATTTAATAATCGAGATGAGCTTCTGTAAAGGAAGACCGTTACTATATATAGAATTTAAAAGGCTTTGCTGCTATTCCACTTATAGTATTAGTTGGATACAAAAATTTATATCAATTATATACTGTTATGATTTCCGTGAAGATTCCATTTTGATGGAAGATGATTTTGGGTTTATCGTGAACTTCGTTTTAAATGACACTGGTTCTTTAACCCCAGTTAAAGTCAGGATTAATTTCCAGAAAGTTGAACAATCATTAAGTAATGATTTTTGAGATTAAAACTAAGAAGAGTTATAATAAATCTTTAATTAGATTTGAATGAATGAATGGTGATTAAATTTTACAAACCATGAGATGTGGTATAAACCAAATATACTTGGTTGTTGATTTTCATGATTGTGATTGATTGATTGTTTGGATTGTGCTCGACCAGTTTATGAGCAAAATATGCTTTTACATTTAGCATTAGGTTGGGTAGAAATATTGTATGCTAACAACTTGTGAAACACGTCACGATTTGACTATGAGTTTTTAGCGATGTTGTTGAGTTCATTTCAAATTTAATGAATGATTGTGAAATGATATTTTTCTTAAGTGAAAAGAAATGTATTCCCGATTTTGGACAGGGAATGTTTTATAAAAATGTTTTATAAAACAGAAAGGATTTCAAGGCCTAAACCAGATGTTGTCGAAATGATTTGGAAATGTATTATGTGTTTGACATTGTAGTTCATCACATAACCGAATAGTTGCTATTGATGATGTATTTGCTCAGTGGCAGAGAACATATTCTCTTGCTTAACACCCTTCTTTGAGACGTACGAGCTCAAAGGTTATGTGATTAATATTGACTGATCATATGTGTGAATTGCTAATGTAAAGTACTATACTTTGGAAAGTACTTGAGATTATTATGTTGTGAAATGATTTTTCCCTACTTCGGGATATGAAATGATTTGGTATGTGGCCAAAGATTCGTGTAACCCTGGATGACTAAAAGTGTGAGGGCGTGGATTTTCTCCGAGGGCGTGGGAAGTGCATCGTCAGTTTAGCCTACTCCATAGTGGGAGGTGCACACACACACACACACATATATATATATATCAAGTTGGAGAGGCGCGTACAACCTTGTCTGAGGGCCATGCTCGATATTTGGTTGCATACTTGTTTGTATGCATTGTGATATTTTGGAATTCATATTTCCAAAAAAATTGGTTTGAGATCCCGAAGTGAAACCTACTTTGATAAAAAAGCTAGATATCTATTTCAAATGATTTGAAATAAGAATTCGGGAATAAAGTCCAAAGAAATAATTTATGTAAAGTGAATTGGATTTTTGAAAATCTAAGTTTGGTGATAAAGCCTAAATGGGTAGATTGAGGAATTGCATGTTGTAAGACGCATAGTAGAACCATATTTCTATTACTGATTATTGTTTATGCACTGGTATTCGTGGGGATGAACCCGTTCCGTGACATGCAGCGAGGTCCCATGATTTACCATATTTTAAAGTAAAGTTAATAACTGTTTTGAGTTCTCACATCAGTCCCATAACTAACTCGGAGTTTATCGTTTTCACCTAAACTCTGGTTGCCCATATTTTCCACATGGGCAGTCAGTAGTTTTGGTTTTACGGATTATTTCATTTAGCAGGATTCTGGATCGAAGCTTAAAGCTTTGTTCAGAGCATTGATAGTCTTCTGCTGTGTTAGTTTATTTGTTACCGCTGCATTGTATTACATTTATTGTAAATTTATTTTCTGCTGTATATTATTTTCGATACTCTGATATTCTATACTCTGATGTAACATTATTACGATGTTCATAAAAGTCTTCTATTGTTTGTTCTGATGTGTTGTGCGCCCAAAGTTAGTGTATCCGCCTTTTTGTTTCGATTTAAGTCGGTTTAACGATTGATTTGGATCGACCGAGAAGGAGGGTCGCTACAGTTTTAAACTCTATAATTTTATAAATATGTTCATATATCTTATATTTATGTTTTCATATGATTTTCTACTTTATAATACTCATTTACAACACTATGTTTTTATTCAAGAATTTCCAGAATTATATATATATATATCTAAACACTTCAAAAATGTTCAAAATCCAATTTTACAAAGGCATATGTCGACATACATTTATGCCTACGTCGACATATAATTGTCATATTTTTTATTTTCAATGGAAGTGTCTTTTCACTATTTGTAACGTTCCAGAAGATTCAAAACCTTTCAAATCTTATAAATAGGGGTTGATTTCGAATTTTTTATCATTCTTCTTCTTCTCCATCTTCATCTCCTTTCTTTACACCATTATATTTTTTTATTTTTATGATTTCTACACTTATACTCTGTCGAATTCAAATATATTTACATAAAAATTTCTTCTCTTCTCACTCTCTACTCATTACTCTCTGAATCAAAGTGCTATTGAAGAGTTATAGGGCTATTGTAATCGTTTGGGAAGTGTTTGGGTAATCGGTGTTTTCCTTATAGTCGTGAAAATCAAGGAACGAGAGCGATGTTAACCTTATAGCCGTGAAATCAAGGGTAATATACTTGATCAAGTGTGTGGAATCGACGTTAACCTTGTAGCCGTGAAGTCATGGGGGTTGTACTTGGATATTGATATAGTAATAAAATTCTGCGCAATCCAGCGTTGCGTGGGGCTAAACGTAAGAGTAATCCAAACTAGTATAAAATCCAGTGTGTTCTTTCCTTTTCTGCATTTTATTTTTATTTATCTTTGTGTTTGATTCTGTGATTGTTTCTGTGGTGTGTAATTCATATAGTACATCATATAAGTATTAGATTTTGTTTAATTTCTCAAAAACACTATTCACCCCCACTCTAGTGTTAATTTTGCCTTAACGATCCTTTCCGCAATCCTTAACACAATCTACTACAATTGATTTTTAAGTTGGATGGTCTACCACAAAACTTATCTAATTTACAGAGCTAGACTAAAAATCTAGACTATAAAAAGAACTCAATCTCCACGCAATGAGAGAAAAGGACCTAAGGCCAAACATGGCACAATTTTATACTTCCTTACAGATTTGATATTTCATAACAGTACACAAGTACAACACAGTAGCACACTGTATCATTTCACTGTATCCCCACGATGCACAGGACACAAAAGGACACAATTCTAGACATTGCAGAGAGACACTGAGCTTCATCAGCCGCTCCAGCCAATAGCATAGGGAATATGACATGTGACAGCAAAATGTTTCCAAGATCCACACGGAAAACCAATCAAGAAACATTACCGAACAGCAGCACAACACATTTTGACATGATACTGCACGACCACTTCAGCGAAGAGGAAGTTCCTGACATTGACAATGAAAAACACCAAAAGGCAAAGTCTTCATCGCATCAGAAAGTAGCTACAACAAGGTCATGACCATCACTAATAACACAATAACATTTGACAATGACTCGTGAACAGAGTGTTTGGCAAGAACAGGATAAACGCCACGACAATGACAACAAAGCACAAGTAAGGCTTCACTAATTTTGCAGAGCATGGTGGCGTTTAACAGACAAGAGACAATATACCAAACAGCACCACAACCTCCTCTCAATCCAAGCAGAATTTCAATCAAAAATCACTATACCATCGCTCCAAACCCCAAACTAAACTTGGTGCAAACCATAAGACAACACGACTCACAGTCAACACACAACAGACTTTGAAACCCAATCAGCAAAAAAACCTTATCCCTGACAGTTGTAGACAGTCTCAAGAGGGGGATAGCTTTTTGTGTGGTTGGCCTTGGATGATGTTAAAGTGAAATGCGATACCGTGCAAGTGCGAGTGCTTATAGATTATCAAAAGCAGAGAGGGACGGAGATGATGGACAGTAGTTCAGATCTGATAAAAGGAATAGGGGATTGAGAGGAAGGCCTCAGTGAAATTCTAGGCGTGGCGAAAGCAGATACGAAGGAAGGAGAAAGCGAAGGAGAAGAGAGGCGATTTCGTTGAGAAGAGAGGAAGAGGAATGAAAACGCGAAGAAAGTGAAGGGTATCTATCGCCATTTCCAAAGCTTTCAAAATGAGGCTTTTGATAAAAAGAATAGGGGGACAGAGAGGAAAGCTTAGTTGGAATTTTCGTAGTGTGTAAATTGTAATATATTAGCTTAAACCCATTGGAAATGCTTTTAGGACAATAAAAAAATGCCACTAATTTTCTTTGGTCATGAAATTCTTGAAAAATATGTATTGTAAAACACGCTACACTAGAGTTGGGCATTTTTTTTGTTCAACTAAATGACCCAGCCAAACCAATTCATTTGGATTGATTTGATTTGGTTTCGAAACTAGATCGATTTATAATAAAAACTTTATCATATTTTCAAAAATACTGATGCTGAAAAAATTTAGATTAGTATAGTGATCAAAATTAATTAATTTGTGTCAAAATTACTATTAGAGAGCATAATACTGATAAATAACACTACTTTGATTATAGTTTTAGGTATTAATTCAAATTACGATGAATACTCCAAACATGACACGTAAATTGTTTTAAGTTCGATTGAATCGGATAACCAATCAAACCAACAAGCCTAATTTGGTTGATTCGGTTTGATTTACATTTTGATGATTTTGGTTTGTTTTAACAATGTTTACTATCGAATAAACAAAAATCAACCAAACATACTACCCTACATCTTCATTTATTCAACATATGATGATTTTTCAATAATTGTCGAACGACCTCGAATGACAAACATAATTTCTCTTATAAATTCTTATACCCTGCATTTATGAACCAATCCAATGGCTAATCAACTTTGCATTGACTTTATTTCCTGGCATGTCAGTCGATGTCGATGGCTTATCTTGAAGGTACAACATTAATTTAGGACCCGTTTGAATTGACTTATATAACTTTCTTTTTGTCTTTTTGAAATACCAATATGAACTAGTTTTTCAGGATCAAAAAATGACTTATTTTAATTGAACCAAACAAGCCCCACCAAACAAATTCACATAAATTTCAAAATCATTTACTTGTTGTGTGAGGAGCAGCTGACATTATTGGATGTCTTGCATTGGGTGTAGGTGATGGATGCACATAACAATAAAGGATTTTATTTGTTAAAAATGTATTGATCAAACTATATATTGATACGATGCCAGAATGTACCAATAGATCTACAAATCTCAACAGGTACGCTATATTTTCTATCTTTATTTTCAAAACAATCATTGAACACGTCGAGCTATCTGAACTTCATCATTCGTTTTGAATTGTGTCTTGTGTAATTTCTTTCACTAGTCCTGCGTTGTGTATTTGTTCTATTCATGTTATCTTTTTCATATGCTTCCGAACACCTTCAAAAATCAACAACTCATTCCATTTTTATGAGAAGTTTAAATTATCACACTTTTTTTATTTTCCCTATGTGTAATCATCGTCTGAACACTCGTTTGAATTTTTCACGAAGTTACTGCAATGTGTATTCCTAATACATCACACATCTTATAAGGATAACAAACATCGATGAACTATTCGGTGCGTTTCAGTATTCAATCGACATTTGACTTCAAGTAATCAGACAATGGCGTGATTGTAAAAAGGGGAAAAAGGAAAAATCTTGACAAAATAGTTATGATGGAAATATAAAAACTAAACGTTTATGTTACAACTAAAGTCTTCCTTTATGCAACACAACCAGGACAACAATTCAGTGCAGAACGCAAAACGAAATAAAATAAATTTTGGACTTCATATTAGCCATACCCATGTACCATTGACAGTCGTCAGCTAACCAATTTCATGTGATATTATCAGAAGAAATAATATAACGATCAGGTGTATACTCCTTTTTATCTCTTATGTTGTATTACTGGGCTATCTTGTACAGGTCCATTTCCGCTCTCTATTTCATGTGAATGGATAATGGTGCGTTGCACCATAATGTGTAGTGTTAGTTTACAATTCTATCAATAAAAATAAATGTTATTCTCCATTTTTCAATATGGTATCAGAGCAACACCTAGCCTAACGGCTGAAGGAGTGCCCCGTCAATTCACCATCAGAAAAATATCATCATCTGGTGAACTAGCAGCACCCCGGCTACCATCAGAGAATTCCTTCTCATCATTTGGCCTCACATATGTTGTTCCTCTGCTCCTTTTGTTTCCCTTGCAACTTTTCCCTTTAGTTTTTGATTCTCCCTCATCAAGCCTCGCCATAGCAAGTCACCAGAAGCATTTCCCTTTGATAACTTGTATGTCTGCTCTCCTGTGATCAAGATCGTCATCCCTGGCCATTTTATGTCTGTTGTTGCCTACCATTTACCTTTGTTTCTTTAAATTATTCAAGAATGTCTCAGGAAAGCATTGACAACAAATCCTCACAATCTGCAAATCCCACAAATGTTGCCAACCCTGCAAATCAAGTGACGAATGAGAACTTATCAAAACTTGTTATTAGTCCACAAACTCAGTTGATATCCACACAATTAGATGAATCAAATTATCTACTATAAAGGCATTAAGTGTTGACTGCAATAAGATGGTACGGAGTGAACCATATATTCTTGGCACTAAACAAGTACCAGAAGAATACAACAACAAAGGCACCATGGTGAATAATCGAGAGTTTACAATTTATTGGAAACAAGATAACCTCCTCAGTTCATAGCTTCTTTCCACGATAAGTTCCAGTCTTTTACACTAACTAATAGGATGTTACATAACAAAAGAAACTTGGACCACTGTACAACATGTATTCAATAATTAGTCGGGTGCAAAAACATTTCTCTACTAAAAGCTGTTTCAAAACTTGAAAAAAGAAAGCATGCCTTTGAGGGAGTACGTAACCGAAGTAAAGACATTATGTGATCTTCTAAATGTTGTAGGTCAAAAGGTTTCGTAAACAAATATGTGTTGTGCTTACTAAATGGTCTTAATGAAGAATATGAATCCATAGTAACTTTCACTGCATCAAAGTAAAACACCCCACCGCTGCCTTATGTCCACTCTACCTTACTCTCATATGAAGTAAGAGTTGAGAAAAAGAAGTCAATCAATAGTGAAATGTCTATCAACTATGCATCTCAAAATAAATCAAGAAGTCAATAAAGAAACAATACTTACAGGAATGATGCCAATAACAATCATAGAGGTGGGAAAAAATTCAAAGGTAGAGAAGGTAGATTTAACAATAGTAACAAACTAAGATGCTAAATTCGTGAAAAAATTGGTCATAGTGCAAGCAAATGTTACATCAGACTCAACTTTGACTATGTGTCTGGTCAACAAAGCAATCAAAGGCAATACAACCCCAATGCAAACATAGAAAGTGTTCATCAAGAAACAAAAGGACAAGTAGAAAGTTCATGAAACAACAATGACTAAGCCAAACCAAAAGACATTCAAGATGAAATTTGATACCCAATTCTAGAGCCACCAACCATGTTACAAATAATCTCGCTAATCTCAATCTTAGCAGCAAGAAATATGGAGGTAGACAATGTATTCACATGGGCAATGGGTAGGTGCTAGAATAACACACAATGGCAAAGCACAATTCAATGCTGGCAGAGAGTTATATCTTAATAATCTTCTTAGAGTTCCTCAAATAAAAGGATTTGGTGATTGTGTCTCAATTTCCTAGAGATGATAACGTATTTTCTGAATTCTACCCAAATTACTGTCTGGTTAAGGGCACTCTAACAAGAAAAAACTCTTTTGTAGGGTAGTATTAATAAAGGACTATACAAATTCAATCTCTGGTAGATTCAAGAAATCAAATTTCAAGAAATCAAAACGTGAACACTACAAAAATGTGTTGTAGTTCCCTTGAAACCAGTGATTAGGAAAATGTTTTTGATTTGTGGCATTATAGATTAGGTTATCCCAACGTTGATATAGTCAAAAGAACTCTGAATGCTAATTAAATTTCTTGTAATGTCCCTCTAAATTCATATGTATGTACATTTTTTTCAGATGGGCAAAAGCCACAAACTCTGTTTTAAAAATTCTGAAAATGTCTACACACAACCATTAAATTTATTGCTATTGACCTCTGGGGTTCTGCACCTATCAACACTGATTATGGATATAACTACTATATATCCTTTATAGATGCTTTTTCAAGATATGCTTGGATATACTTTTTAAAAACAAAATCTAAAACAACAAATGTTGTAATACAATTTATTTGTGAGACTGGAAAACAAACAAGTATGCAGGTAAAATCCATACAACAGATGGGGGACCTAAATTCAAGCCTCTGAAAGAATTTCTTCAAAAGAAAGGTATAGTTCAGAGACTTACCTGCCCTCACACCTCTGAACAAAATGGATTAATTGAGAGGAAGCATGGACATGTGGTTGAAACTGGCCTCATTCGATTGGCTCAAGCATCTCTCCCTCTCAAGTTCTAGCCAGGTGCATTTACCACAACAGTTGCTTTGATAAACCAACTGCTTACAAAGAATCTGAAACAAAGAAGCCCAATAGAGATATTATTTGATAAGTCTCATAATTATAAAAGTCTAAGAGTATTTGGATGTCTCTTCTTCCCTTGTCTAAGGTAATACAACAAGCACAATCCAAATTTCAGATCCCAACCATGTACCTATCCAAAGAATATAAAAGGGTAAAAGTGCATGGATAATAATGGCAGAGTGTTCATATCTAGACATGCCATATTTAATGAGAGAGCCTTTCCCTATAAGGAAAAAGACATCAAAACCACTTAAAAAATTTACAATACCAAATTTTCCATTCCACATACCCCAATCGATCAAAGTATGGAGTCAGCAGACATATGATCAACTGAATGAAATTGAGAATCATCACCACCCCCTTTAATGGAGCATGATAAAAAATACTCAGCTTTCCCGGTGACAATGCTACTTCACCTCAAGCTGAAACATGTCAAGAACAGGATGTCTCATCCAGTTCTCAATCTAAATCATAAAATAATGAAGAAAATCAACAATCTATTCACAAAGGAAAGGTGGACATCCTATGACTACTAGGTCTAAGAGTGGCATTTTTAAACCAACTTTTTTCAATACATGTCTGGATAATGAAGAACCCTGCACATATCAACAAGCACTCCAAAACTGCAAACGGAAAACAACAATGCAAGAGGAATACAATGTTTTAAAGAGGAACAACACATCGATACTAGTGTCACCACCAAGCAATAAAAATATCATTGGGTGCAAGTGGACTTTCTAGTTAAAAAGAAATCCTGATGGCACTATGTCTAAGCACAAAGCAAGACCTGTTGCAAGAGGGTTCTCTCAACAACAAGGGTTTAACTTTAACGAAACATTTCCCCCTGTTGTTAAGCCAACATCCATCAGAATTATTCTTACAATTGCCTTACATAAAAGATGGGAGATAAGGAAATTGGATGTTAAGAACGCATTTCTAAATGGTACCCTATAAGAGGAGATCCACAAGGGACAACCTCATGGTTTTATGCAGATTAGAAGTGAAGATCTGGTATGTAAATTAAAGAAGGCAATTTACGACTTAAAACAAGCTCCTAGAGTATGGTTTATAAAGCTGAGGGATACTCTAATCAGAGTGGGGTACAACTCAACTAAGTCAGACAACTCACTGTTCACAAAATTCTCCAATAGAACAGTGACATATTTACTTGTGTATGTAGGTGATTTTCTTGTCACTAGGAATAACAGTCATGAAATCAACCAACTGATACATCATTTAAATCAGGAATTCTCAATTAAAGACATGATGGAACTGAAGTATTTTCTGGGTATAGAAATAAAGAGAAATTCATTGTCAGACATTCACTTGAGTCAGAAAAAATACATCACTGAAATTCTTGTTAAGACCAAGATGGATCGAGCAAACAGTCTACCAACTCCCATGATAACTAACCCACACTTATCTAAGTATAAAGGAGAAACCATTGACGATGCAAAACAATATAGAAGTACTATAGATGCTCTACAATATACAACAATCACAAGATCAGACATTGCCTATAGTGTAAACAAAGTCAGTCAATTCATGTAGAATCCTCTTGACGAATATTGGAAGGCTGTAAAAAGAATTCTAAGATATCTAAGGGGTACAATAGACCATGGCTTTACTCTAAAACACTGCACTAATTTGAATTTGTTTGGCTTTGTAGTTGCTGATTGGGGGACTGATCCAGACGATCGTAGATCAACCTCTTGATACTGCATATACCTTGGATCTAACCCAATTTCAAAATGTTAAAAAAACCACTGTATCAAGGTCATGCATAAAGGATGGGTTTAGAAGTGTTGCTAGTGCTACTACTGAACTTATGTGGATAAAATCATTGCTTTAAGAGTTAAAAATCAACACAAGCAATATGACAACCCTATGGTGTTATAATTTAAGCACTGTGCCGCTGACTGCCAACCCAATTTTACATTCGAGAACAAATCATATGGAGTTGGATTTGTATTTTGTTCAAGAACAGGTGTTAAACAAGACCCTACAAGTCAATCATCTACCAGGCATACATCAAAGAGCAGACATTTTAACAAAGCCCTTTTCAGTAGTAAATTTTCTTGGATTAAAGCAAGATTTAAGTGTGAAAGAGTTTACCGGAGGCGCAACACAATTCAACAACACTTACAATTACTTAGGAGATGCTCCACGATCCAAATAGGGTGTAACATAGCTTCAGTGTTTCGATCTGGAAAATTCCACTTCGGTTTTCTCTCCCTAGCCATGTTTCCCTAGATTTGTCATGCTATTTTCTCTCTCTATCTCAATTGTCATTGATTCAACATATTTTAAGCACCAATTTCAAAAAAAAAATGCCAGAATAGAATGGGAACCCTAGCCGACATTGAGGGGGAGTAAAAGAAGAAATAATATAACGATCGGGTGTATAACCCTTTTTTATGGGTTGTCTTGTACAAGCTCATTTCCGCCCTCTATTTCATGTGTATAAATACTGGTGCATTGCACCAATATATTATATTAGTTTACAACTGTGTATCGATAAAAATAAAAGTACTTCATTTTTCAACAGATATAAGATTCTCATATACTACCATGTGATTGCTAATTAATGCCTCATTGTTTAACTTTTCAATTGTATATTACCATGTGAAGTAAAAAAAAATGATAGGACAAAACGCTTCAATGATAGGCTAATGGTATTATCATGATGATGGTGAAATGATGTAAAGATATTTTCAAAGAACGGATGTTACAAGGAAAAAGAGCGTCGATGATAGGATTTAGAGTTTCCTAAAGGTCAATAAATAAATAAATCGAATACTATAAACTAAAGTATAAATAATATATAACATCCCATTAAACTAGACTTGATAAAATGAAAAAAGGGTAAATTGTAGACCCGACATGACTATAATTACTTGTAATTTCCAAATGGATCGAGTTGTGAAGTCGATTGACTTTTGGATATAAAGGGTAAAGAAGTGAAGGAGAAACATGTAAAAAGAAAGGAAGTAATAAATTCTCAATTGATAGTTCATGAGTAGGCATGTCAATGGGGCGGGGCGGGCACGAGTAGTACTCCCCATCACCCGCGATGTGAGGTAAATTTTTGCCCTGTGTCTGCCTCATACCTGCACGGATACCTATTAAACGAATTTTAAACAAGTTGCGATCAATTTATTTTTTTCCATGTAATGAAACTGCTTAAAGATACATTCGGTTAAAAAAAACAAATTAGACCTGGTGTGGACTTTAGCAATGCATTGCTTGGATTTGACATCGTATTGATATAAACCAGTGAGGAGGAGTGAAACAAAACCTTTGGCAGGATGTGTTGAATTTGGTGAAGAGAGCAGAAGATTTGAAGGAAAGAAAATACGCATTGTTTGCTGGATTAGAATTTGAAACAACTAATGAAAATTTTGAGAATTTTTAACCAAGTATATATAGGTTTTAATTAGCAGCATACATAGTTATTACAAATATCAACAGTCGCTTATAAATTGCTCAATAAAAGCATGCGCATAAATACTCAATAGCCAACAACAATGGTTTCTGCATTGACAACAATCACACTCAATACGGACACGGGTACCCACGGATACAAATATCTTACTATTCGTACCGACCTCATTAATTAATGAATATTAAAAAAAACTCGTTTATTTTACCTATGGATGCTCATTTAGCTACTTGTTTAATACCATGATGAATTTTGCCCGTAGATAACTGCGGGTATGGGTTTTTTTGTGTTCACAGGGTGTCTAACAGGTTAGCCATGTTTAATGGAAATTTTTTAACGTTGAAGAATCTATTCAAATCCAAAAGCAACCACAAATTTTGAGTACCGTATTAACACACCCCCCCCCCCCCCCCCCAACACCAAAAAAAACCCAAAACCCATTTCCACAACTCTCTAAATACATTATTCTGTCATTTCAATAATGAATTACATTTGTCATAGCAAAGCTCATTCAAATCCTTTTCTAAACCGATTAGTCAACTTTGACGTGTCAAAAACGGAAATGGACTACAACTCACAACCGTGCACTTGGGACCGATACAACCTGAGTCTGAATTATACATTCCAAAAGCAAATAAGAGTACTAGTTCTAAGCAGAGACATTCATGTCATAAACAGCCACGGCCTGTTTAGCTGCAAAGATAACAAGACTAAAACAAGTTCACAAATATATTCTGTAGTCGGGCAAAATATTCTAAGCATCACAAACTGGAAGAAGGCAAAGCATGTCTAAAAGTTGGAAAAGAATGTTAGAAAATAAGGATGCCATTCAACAGAAAAATAACACATTGACTCAAGTATTCTAGCTCCCATTCTCCCAAGACTTACTGCTAATATTTGAGAATTCGCTAAACAAACCAAGTCCAAGTTTCGGACACTGAACTTCGCCATCTTCATCCTCTACATCATTCAAAAGCTTCTGTGATCTGAGATCGGCTCCAAACACAAAACAATGTGTTTCCTTCTTCTTCTTCACCCAACTCTCTTTCACTTTCCCATTTCCATGTTCATTGAAACACCTACTGCCTTCAAATCGACAAGGAAGAGCATCGATATTACTGAAATATGACGCCTGTTTTGCATCACTAGGGCGAGAATACAACGTTAAACCCATTTCTACAGCGATATTGCTGCTCTTGTTTACACTTCTTTTCCCTCTGTGTTTATGCCTTTCACAGTACTTGGATTCTCCATATGCCTCTCTTGAGCACCTCCATTTCTTTCCATCCGTTCTTTTGCATCTCCATGGCTCTGGGTCTTCTTCTACTGCTTTCCTTGTAAAGCTCACTACAAATGAAATTGAAGTCAAAACGTGAGTTTCTACAATCAAAACATGAGTTTTTACAGCTAACAGAGTACAGAAAGGCTTACAAGAAGGATGAAAGGGGAAGAATTCCAAGGGAAAACTTCTTCGAAAAGGATTGATAATATGTGCAGGAATGGGAAGGCCAGAAGCAATGTAGTTAAAAATGAGAGTTTGTAGCTCCAACTCCTGCAGTTGTGGCATGGTAAAAGGATATTTGCACCATATCTCCTTGATCATAGCCATCATAATCGAGGACTATGGAATGAGGAGTAGAACAAAGCGAGGTTACAAGGGATTGTGTAGATATAAAAGCTGCATAGGAAGCGTCAAGTCAGTCAAAAGAAGTGGGAAAATCTTCTGTGAGTTGAATGGAAAGTTGCACTGTAATAACACTGAAAAATACACTGTTTCTTCGCAGAGGTGGGATGCTGATTCTGCACATTTGGTCAAATTATCAGCAGACACATTCAAATATATACTGGGTGAAGGACATTATTTTTTATTTTTAAAATGGAAGAAACATGAAAATAATGGTGGGTGATTGTCAGTAGAAGCAGTTGATGCCTGCTTTTATCATTATGGGCATATTCAGAAGTCACAGAGAGGCAGGTGAGAGAGCACTGCTTCTGCATTTCACTGTGCAGTTTTGATGCTTTTGTCTCTTGACTTCTTTTGCAGAAGTAGAATACTGATGCAGAGTATGAGGACTGATAGCATTAAAAAAGAAAAATCAGAAGTAAAGCTGATCGCAATGAATAGAGAAATAGCGATATCAGCAGATTTCACATGGCTCTTACATAGTATCCTCAATCTTATTAAGAGGAAATAGAGGAAAAGAATAAAGGTCATAGTGTACGAGTCAAACAGTTGAAGTTAAAAAAAATAAAGTCCTTGAAACGTTGGCAATCTTACCGAAAAATGTTAAGCATTTTACATCATAAACGCGGATGATCAGGACGGAGCCAGGAATTGGCTCAGCGGGGGGCGGATTCAAAGAAGGGCTAATATTTTTTTTTTTTAATATCAGTTTACTCTGAATTTATCTTAATTTCAACCTATAATGTTTTATATTATCAAGTTTTAGACAAAAATAGTGTAAATACTAATAAAAATGCTTTAAAAATGGTTACTTTTGTGTTAACAGGATTAAAAAAAATTTGTACTGATATTTTAAAGGCCCCTACTTACCCAACCTTACCTCCGTCCTTGCGGATGATATATAGAAAAAAGAACATTGCATTTAAACATACTCCCAAGTACTTGACCGGTGTATTGAACAGCGTATTGAACGTGATACATTGACGAACAAGATACATGTTTGCAGCGGCGAACAATGTATTGAACATGATATTTAGTAGGATATTTAATTTGTTTTATAGTTAATGAATTTTTATTTTTACTTGTGTAATATACGTTCAATAATTGCGAACAACAAAAAATAAATTGCAAAATTTCGTTAAAATAAACAAATTTATTTTTATCTCAAATAAATAAATTGCAAAATTTCAAACTATTCGGATTCAGTCAAACCAACTTTGTATTGAAAGTTTTTCGTAAAATTATCTAAAATGATGTCATGACCAAAGAACCCGGGGATGGCAACCCCCAAGATGAGGGTGCAAGGGCAAAGCCCCCGCTAACTGACGGTCGACCTGCCCAGTCATATCGTGAAGATCCAAGAGGCAATACCCCATCCAACAAAAGTTATATTTTATTTATTATTTGAATTTGAATTTGACTTCAAAAAACAAACGGATATGATGGTTGTGACCAAAAGATGTCTACTAGTTTCAAATTGTCATCACCAATTGATTTATACAACATTTAGTAGTGTCGAGCACATCAATGCGATCACAACGCAAAAAATCACATTTCAAACAAATTACATTTGCATCACTTATTAATTTTAGCAAATCATAAAAATTTAAATTTAACTCATTTCGACATTACTGAGTAATTAATAAACCGACGTGTCGGACGCCACCAAGCCAATATGCACCAACGAGCTGAACGTGTCGTTTGAGCGCCCGCTCCGTTCGAGCATCCAACGCATCAGATGCAATGCCAACGGCAATGTACGTTCGAGATCGTGAACGGTACCTAAATTTCAGCTGTGGGTCGGAGAATAACTGCAGTAAAGGGTGTTACAACACCAAAAATCTCCTATGCTGTACCAGTATCATACAGGTCTGGATCATATTATAACTATATGACAAAACAAAGCAACTAGTGTACTTGATAATATGGAAGCAGTAATTTTTCAATTTAATATTTGCTCATTATGTACCTCCAAAACGTATGAGTGAGTGCTCTGTTTTGACAAAATATCGGCTCTGTTAAATATCAAAAAAAAAAAAAAAATGCTCAAGATACCATGATATAAAGACCGTAAGAGAAATGGATACCATGATATAAAGATTGTAAGAGATAATGGAAAACTACGAGTAATGAGAAATCTTGACGATTGCTTACGGATTGTTACAAGCATATCTAATACTTCATGTGATATTCTGGTTTTCCAGTGCTACCTTTTCTTTCTTACAAAAGAAAATGGGTCTTCAACTGATACTGCTTTACAAAAAAGCAAATTCTTTAGCATCATGGCAAAAATGTTTACTTATCTTTTAGACTAATTTTTAACATTTGTGCACCGGTCAGTCCTCATGATAAAATAAGCATTCTTTAGAATAAAATAATAAGTAAATCACTTTATTCAGTGGAGCACAGAAAGTGTAAGGTCTTCAAATTTGTGAATAAATGTGTGCTCAACTTGCGATAGAAGAAAGAGAGCAAGGATGGAATAATAGTCTACTTTCTAGAAACGAGGTATAAAACAGAGGCAAATTGGCATGAAAATAACAAATCAACATATAATGTTTCATTAAAGAAAAGATTTCAAAATTTTAAGCATTGTCATCAAGTATCCTGACGATTCTAGGATAAGAACTCAATCCATATACTTCAATCAATTTTTCCCACCAACAACCAGGCATAAATTGGACACTTTATACTTCCATATCACTTCTATATATAGATTCAGGGTATGTTTGCAGCCTTTTTCACGCTTTTGGAGTTTGCGTCGTGTCGGATGCATCTAAGGCGTCATGCTATGACCCATTTGTTTGTCCTGTTTTGGTTAACTGACCACATTATTTCATTAACAGTTGACACGTCGAATTCCGATTACGCTCAAATTCAAAATGTATATAGATTCCACTTTTATTTTACGTTTAGATACCCCTTTCATTCTCTTTTTGCTACACAATAACGCATACTCCTTTGGCTAAATTTTCCATATTCAAATGCCTCTTAAACATGTCTTTTCGTTTCGCACGACAATGGACCCCCAGTCTTTTAAATTGCCTTAGTTCTTAGGTAAAACTTGTGCATACAGGTTAAATAAATCCGAAGAAGATTACGGCCAATCAAAAGATGATCTGATCAATCTAAAAATCACTTCGATTCCATTATAAATGAGGATTCAAAATATCATACATTGATCAATCAAACAGAGATTTAACAATTAAAAAAAAGATCGATTCTTGCTTCAAACGGTACGAACTGCCTAATTACTTAAATAACAGCCCTGAAAGTAGCCACAAAGGAATCTGCAATTTTGAATGCTTATTAAGTGATATTCTAAATAACTGCAAAAGAGCGAATAAACCTAGGAAAGTAAAGCTGTCTTGATTTAGTTAAGTTCTAAGACATACAAATAATTAAGCTAAGCAATTTTCTAAATAATATGAATGATGATCACTGGAGTTAGATATCCATAAGGCATTAGCTATGTAGCTAAGACTGATGCTTACCTAAGAACTACACACTCCAGTCAGAAGCGTTGCAAAAGAGAAGTGTTTGCTTTAATTTATAGCATACGTACATAAATACATGTCTTACATGTCTGTGTTAGTAAATAAGTATTGGAAAGAGTCTCCTTATGTAATCGTAAAGAAAACCAACAAGTTTACAATTTTGTTTGTGATTACTACGATTCAACCTTAGTACAAAAATAAGCAATGATATGACCAAGAGACCATTGACCAGCCTTTCGCCGAGGTCGTCACATAATAAATCTCTTAAAGGCAGACCATTTTGAATTTAAGCATCGCTCAAGTCAAGTCACAGAAGCTCAAAATGAAAACAACTCGGTTCGGCAAAGGTCAGGTTCGGCCTTTGGAAATAGACTCGTTGAATATATTCATTCGGATCAACCTTCCTCAATTCAGCATCCTCTCCAGTTCAGCCTTCTCCAAATAGCTACGAGAAAACCATCTCCAGTTCAAAGCTTCCTCGGTTCGGCCTCCTCAACCATGCCGGAAGAAATAGTTCCAACAACCCATCCCCCTCGGTTCGGCATCATTCTGGTTCAGCATGACCCACGCCAAACCGAGCTATGCCAAACTGGAAGCAACAACGTGGTTGACGTGGCCACGTTCTCCACCACTTCACGTCATCATTTCCACTTGCCTCACGACTTCTATCTTCCCGCGTACGTCTTAAGTCAAATGGGATTCGTATTTCACTTATAAATAGGACCCTATGACATCTGGAAAGCGGCTTCTGACTTCTCTTATGCAATTTCTTTACTATTACTCTGTTGTACTTGGGATTTCATCATTTCGACATTTGTAATCACAATTTTTAGTAAAAAATCAAGGAAAGTTATAAAGTGGACATAGGCAATCAATAGTCGAACCACTATAAATTTTTGTGTGCGATTTTCTTTATATTTCCATTTACATTTTCTTCATTTTTATTCTCTTCATTAAACTTTTTGGGTACTTGAACCAATTTCAATGCAAACATTTTGGTGCTTTCACAGATAATTTTGAATTCTCAAGCTTTTGGATCTTTTAATATACTAATAAATTCCAAATTTGTTGAGAAGATCCCTTTCTTCATTGATTTCTGTCAAGATGGTTTTCAAAAGACAAAGTTCGTCCTCAGCCAGACCTTCCAATGTCCAATCTCAAGATGATGCAAGCCGCCAGCCTCCCAATGCTGGAAATGTCATCATTACCGCTACAACTCCTGCAACTTTCGCACTAGTGACGCATGACGATCTCGCAGAGATTATGAGAATGTTGACTGAGGCAACCAACGCATTAAATACCCAAGTGTAGGAGAATAAGACGTTGAGACAATTTAAATCAGATGGTTGCGCAGTTAGATGACTTCAGGAGTCGGAGAACCCCTAACTCACCACGCTAGCAATCCGAAGGGTCGTCATCGTCAGGCAGGAGTAATGGACAATAACAACAACAGCAAACGAGGCCTCGGAATGCTCAAGAACTCCTATTCGACGCTCTTCCGATTTGGCATGCCGAACCGTTCCGACTCGGTCATGTCGAACCGGGAGATGTCTTGCTAACCCAGGTTGTTCCCCCGTGCGATCGCAACACTTCAAGATCTCCCCGCGCTCTCATGCTTCCCCCTTTGCGTCCTGTGATTGACCGAGACAACAGAGATCAAAGAGTTCCGCCCTGACGACGTCTCAGGCGACGTTGCCTGCATGGGAGACGAGAAGGGCCAGACGGGATAATAACTTTGAACTCGAGCTTATCCTCAATACTTCAAATTTAACAGCCATGGTCAGGCAGATTATGCAGGGCAATCAGGGATACAACAATGAAGATCGGGGGATTGATCACAACCATACGCTTTTCACCAATGAAATCTTGCATACAGAGTTTCCCGAAGGTTTAACTTACCCAAAATGACTCACTGCTGGGACCAAACCGATCCTGGCCAATACTTGATGAGATACACCTGATATATATAATCAACAACGACTCCAATGCCATAAAATACAAAGCATTTCCTATCTACTTGGATGGTGTGGCTACTAGATTGCCTCTGAGGTAGGTACCTACGTTTGAGGATCTAAGTAGAAAATTCATGAATCAATTCCGCCTTCAAGCTGCCAAATCGAAGCATGTCATAATCCTCTTTCGTGTGAATCGGGCTCACAGAGAATCGCTCAAGGATTACCTTGAACGCTTTAACATTGTTGTCACCGAAGTTAGTAACCCTAACAACGAAACCATATTGATGGCATTAGTTAATGACGTCGACCCCGACACCGAGTTTAGGAATGACTAACTGGAAAGCCTCATACTTTGGATCAATTCTATGAGAAGGCCAACTAATTCCTGCAGATCGAGGAAGCAGAAAGAACCCGAAAGAGAAGGATTGCTGATACTGTAAAGAAGGCATTCAAAGTAATATGACAGTGAGACAATCTGAAGAGAATTCAAGAAAGGTTTTGGTTAACGTTCAAAATCAAAACAAGAGAAAAGGTAACCAGCGTAGAGGCGGCAATGAAGGAGGCCGCAATCAAAAAGGAAACAATAAGAAGGGGCCCTGATTCCATACTTTTGATAATTATACGCCATTGAATGACACTTTGGAGAACGTATACCTGTATACATGCAATGTGATGCAGTACAAGAAGCCAGCTCCATGGGAATCCATGAAGGAGAGACTAACATGGAAGTTTTGTATGTTTTACGAGACTTACGACCACACGACTAATGAGTGTCGTTATCTCTAAAACATCGTGAAGAAGTTGATCAAGAAAGGAAAATTGAATTAGTATAGAGTGGCCCTACACGACAGGGGCAAGGGACTTCAAACCCCAATAGTCAAGGTCATGCAGCAATCAGAGCTACCTCTAACCAAAGCAAAAAGGTATTATCATTAACACCATTGTCGGAGGACCACATCCGACTAGTTTCGGTCTACATACCATGGAGCGGTAGGTCAATGTGGTAAAACATGTTAAAGTTGAGGGATGCAACACCGCAAAGGAGACTATTCCTTTGAAGCAAATGAGGAGGATGATGGATGATGTTGTCTTCAGAAATAGAGAGGCAGATGGGTTGGAGGCCCCGAATACTGACTCCTTGGTGATTTCGGTCATGATTGACCTTGCTTTAGTACGGAAGATCTTTATTGACCATGGGAGTTCCGTAAATGCCTTGTTTAAAGGAGCCTAAGACTAGATGATGTTGAAGACAAAGGACTTGAAGCCATATAAGGTCAGAATACATTGTTTCAATAGCTCTGCAAATGAATCGATATGTATAGTTGAATTACCGATGGAAATAGGTTAAGGGGACTGCAGGAAAGTGCGGATCCTCCCATTTTTTGTGTTGGACATCAACTTTTCATACAACGTTTTTCTGGATCAATCGGACGTCGTCGAATTTAGAGCATGCATAGCTCTTTGGTGCTTGCTCTTGAAGTTTCTGACGATTGAGAGTAGAGTCGGAGTTGTGCGAGGAGATCAAGTAGCAGGACGGACATGCTACTTGCTTGAGTGGCAAAAGCTCACGTGCCGGCTCTACTCCTGTCCTTTTCTTTTCAATGTCGGCTCCGCTGTCTCTTCACCTGTACTTGGCACCAGCTTTCTTGTTTTTCAATCCCGCTTTTTGGTTTTGACTTTGTGTTACTGGGCCCCGAAATTTGGTGTCGGTTTAGTTGCCCCCAAAGCCTTTTCTTCTTGGTTTCGGTTTTGTTACCTCATGTCATTTGTTTTCAGCAACGTCTTCTGGTTTCGAAGCTTCTACCTTTTTCCAGTAGATAAATGCAAACTTTAGTGATAACATTTAGATCCCCCCCCCAGAGTATAAAGAGACTTTTGTTCTTTAGGACAAAAAACTTACGTTATTAGTTTTGTATAATCCACAATAATGACATAAGAGAGAATATTAAATCTTCTCAGATGGCAGAATTGGATTTGAGATTTTAGGTCTCTCCATGATAAAAAGTTCGTAATTTGGGGTTTAAACTCTAGTTTAAATATATAACGCGTGAAACCAATAATGTATCCATTTAGGCTCTTATAACGAAAATTCAGATATTTAGGACTTTTTTTCGTTAATAGGAAGAGGAAATTAAAGATTTTAATCTGGGTATTTATTCTTAGGAGTCCATTCTTGAAAAAATGGGATAGTAAACCCAAAATCCAGACTCTGATATTTATAACAGAAATCTAGAAATCCATTTCTAGAATTGTGGATATAAGAATTGAAAGTCACATTTAGGCACTTATAATAGTAGTTCAGAAGTCCACTTATATGCTAATGAAAATAGAAGATCTAAAGCCCCAGAATTCGGAACTTTGTAATAGTGGTCCAGAAATCCACTTTCAACGTTATAAACAGAAAAAAATCCAAAACCCATATTCGGGTACTTTTGATAGAAGACCAGAAATCCACTTCTAGTAATGTGGAATAGAAGATCCAAAACCCATATTCGTGTATTTATAATAAAAGACCAGAAAACCACTTTCAGTAGTGTAAAATAGAAGATCTGAAACCCATATTAACCACTTCTAGAAATGTAGAATAGAAGATCCAAAACTCATATTTGAGTATTTATAATTTCTGTTTTGAGTCGCCATTTCGGCTTCGTGTCGCCACTCCTCGGGCTTTGACTGGGCGTTTCAGCCTTGTGAGCCATTCTCTGGGCTTTTTTTGTCCGGTGTGTTTGGGTAGTTTATTCTCAAGCAGGGCCCAAGGACTTACCCGATCTCCCTCTAGGAGACGCCTTAACCTGGCCATTATAGACGCGTATAAGGGCTTAGATGTTTTATGTAGATAAAGGCTTACTCTTTTGATGCTCTACCCTGACCATCATAGGCGCACATAAAGGCTTACACTCACTCCCCTCCAGGGGGCGCCTTACTCTGGCCATCGTAGACACGGATAAGAGTTTGTGATGCTTTAACCTGACCCTTTTTGATTTGAATGTGGATAAAGACTTACATCAACCACTCTCCAAAAAGCGCCTTAACCTGGCCATCGTAGACGCGGTTAAGGGCTTAGATGCTCCGACCTGGCCATTGCTGGCGCGGACAGAGGCTTACTCTTTTGATGCTTTAACCTAACCCTTTCTGGTTTGGGCGTGGCTAAAAGCTTACACACCACCGTCCTCCAAGAGATGCTTTGCCCTGGCCATCTTGCCGCGAACAAGAGTTTCTATTATTGTAGGTAGCTCTACCCATTTCGAGTAGTTCCAAATTTTTAGGAGTTTTCGTACTCTCGACCATGTGGACATCCTTAAGATCTTCTTTTATTCATTTAACATTGAAATGTCTCAAGTGTTCCGCATTCCACGTTCTAGGTACTGGATCACCATTTGATTTACATAATCGATATGTTCCGAGCATGAGTTCTTATTGAATGATCAAGGGTCCTTCCTAGTTTGGACCAAGGGGTCCGTCTACCGGATTCTTAGTATTTGTCATTACCCTTCATAAGACAGTCTCCCATTTGGAATGTTCTTGTTCTTACTCTCGAGTTGAAGTACTTAGTGATTCTTCTTTGATATTCAGTTGTTCTAACAATAGCTTCATCCCTTAACCTTCAGAGATTAGGTCTAAAGATTTTTTTTTTCAACTCTTGATTCAGATCGAATGCATAAGATATTCTTCTGTGTGAAGAAATTTTAACCTCGGCTGTTAGAGAATATGGGGTATGACGCGTTGTTGTTTTAGCGGAAATTCTATATGCCCAAAGTACCAATGGCAACTCATCAGCCCAATTTTCTTTATCTTGATTTAGTCGTTTCTTCAAGATTGTCTTTATGGTTTATTTGCAGCCTCGATGGCTCCGTTTTCTCTTTGATGTGCCACAGAAGAGAAACTCTTTATGACTCCCATTTTTGTTGCAAAACCGTGTGAACTCTTCACTTTCAAATTGTGTTCCATTATCACATATGATTTTGTGGGGGATTCCGAATCGAGTGACAATGTTTTTTATCACAAATTTGAGCACCTTTTTAGATGTGATGTTCGGAAGTGGTTCCGCTTCTACCCATTTCGTGAAGTAGTCGATCTCTACCACTGCATATTTAACTGGTCCTTTAGATATCATCAGGGGTCCAATTAAATCTATTCCCCATATATCAAAAGACCGTGGGCTCGAGATTGTGGTTAAGTCACTTGGAGGTAATCTAGATATTCTAGAATCTCTTTGGCATTTTTCACATCTCTTGACATATTTCGTTGCCTGATTAACCATTTGTGGCCAATAGAAGCCTTGTCACATAACCTTTTTTGCAAACTTGATCCCACTAGAATGGTCTCCACAGCGCTCTTCATGTGTTTTCTTAATAATTTAAGCCCATCCTCAAAGCTTACAAATCTCAAGTAGGGGAGCGAATGCCCTTTCTTAGAGAGTATCTTGTCCATAATAACAAATGTTGGGGGTTGATGCTTAATCCTCATAGCTTCTTGTTTATTGGTAGGTAACGTTCCATTTATGAGGTAATCCACAATGGGAGTCATCCAACTGTTTTCATAACGATAGTCCATTTCGGATTGCATGGGTTCTTCAATAGGGATTTCATCCGTATCATTTTCCTTTTCGGTCTCTTTTGCCAAAGCTTGGGATCTAGTTAAAACTAGCAACTCTTTTCCAGGTTCGAATGTCTCTTGTTTAATGCTGGGTTTTCCTTAATATCCTACTAGTATAATACGAGTTTCGGGAGCTCCTCTAAAGCTATCCAACTTTGCTAAAGAATCGACTTGAGAATTTTTTCCTTTTGGAATTTGATGTACATAAAAGTCTTCAAATTGAGTAAGCATTTCCAATATTTCCTTCAAGTATAGTGCTAACCGGACATCTTTGGTTTGATAAGTCTGCTTTATCTGATTTACCATTCGCTGTGAACCACTAAAGATTTAGATTCGGGGTATTTTCAATTGTAAGGCTAGGTTCAACCCTGCTATCATTGATTCATACTCATCCACGTTGTTTGTTGCGGCAAATCCAAGTTTCATTGCATAATGTAGATGGTGCCCGTCAGGGGTAATTATCACATATCATGCCCCTTCTCTTTGCTCGTTTGATGCTCCATCTACAAATAATTTCCATTTGAACTTAAGATCATTTTCCTTTGTCGATTGTTCTTCAACAAAGCTAGTACACTCATTAACAAAGTCTGCTAAGGCTTGTCCTTTGAATGCTGCTCGCGGTTGAAACTCAATTTCATATTGACTAAGCTGGATTTCCCATTTGACCAATCTTCCTAATGTTTCTGGTTTACTAAAAACCTGTTTAAGCGAAAAGTTGGTTAGAACTTTAATTGAATGTGTTTGAAAGTAACCTTTAAGTTTCTGAGCTGTAAGTATCAAACAATAGGCTAACTTTTCTATTACGGAATATCGGATTCCTGCATCCTTTAACCTTCTGTTAGCATAATAAACTGGAAGATGCGTTCTGTTGCTTTCCCTAATAAGAACCGAGCTGGTTGCATACTCTGCAATAGCCATGTAAATATATAAGTCTTCTTCACTTTCGAGATTGAATAAAATTGGAGGTTTTCCTAAATAATCTTTCAATTCCTGAAAAGTCTTTATGCACTCCTCATTTCGTTCAAAATTCTTCTTTTTCTTAATTATGTCAAAGAAAGGTATGCACTTATCGGTGGTTTTAGAAATGAACTTATTCAAGGCCGCTACTTTCCAATTTAAACTCATTATCTCTTTACTTGTCTTGGGTTCATCCATATTCCTTATGACTTTAATTTGGTCGGGGCAAGCTTCAATCTCATATTCGCTGACAACATATCCTAGGAATTTCCAGATAGAAGCCCAAAAAAAACATTTATGTGGATTCAACTTCATTTGATATTCCCTTAAGATATGTAACATTTCTTTTAGATCTTCCAAATGACTTTCCGCTTCGTTGGATTACTAGCATGTCATCCACATATACCTCAATATTCGGCAATATTTGCTCTTGAAACATGTTGTTAACCAGTATTTGATATATAACACCTGCATTTTTCAATCCAAAGGGCATTACTTTATAACAATATGTACCCCAATCAGTAATGAAGTCTGTATGCTCTTCATCTGTTTTGAACATGGAAATTTGGTTATGCCCTGGGTAAGCATCCATGAGTGATACCAACTTGTGTCCACTAGTTGCGTCAACTAACAGATCTATTCGGGAAAGGGAATAACAATCTTTTGAACATGTTTTATTCAAATCCATGTAGTTGACACAAGTTCTCCATTTTCCATTTGATATTTTCACTAATAATGAGTTGACTAACCATTTAGGATAGAAGATCTCTCGAATGAATCCATTTGCAAGCAATTTTTTTACTTCCTCCTTTAAGGCTTCCGATTTGTCCCCATTATACTGCCTATTCTTTTGTCGGACAGGGGTTACAACTGGGTTGATGTTTAGAGTATGGCTCTTGATAGACGGGTTGATCCCTATCATATCTGAATGGGTCCAAGCGAATACATCTTTGTTGTGCTGCAAAAATTGAATCAGATCCGTTCCCAATAATCCTTCTAACCTTCTCCCCATTTTGATGGCATTGGTTGAGTCGGTTGAATCTATGCATACTTCATCCAAATCCTCTGTGGGTTTGATTCTTTCCGTATCTCCTCGGGAATCTAGTTCCGTTATGATTTCCCTTCTTCGGTTGAGTTTATCTCTTCAGCCCTTATCCTTTTGTTTCCCAAAAAATTGTACCTATCATCCACACGCTTGTTAGTCTTATTAATTCTTACTTTAGCTTCGAATGTCGGATGTAGAAATCCATCATCCAAAGGCTGAAAAATTGTAGAAGAATCAAAGTAAGCAAAATACTCCCTTTTATATTGATCGAGAGTAGCAAAGTACAGTTCACGGGAGCTGAATTGCTCTCTCCTAATGGCGCCCCAACCTAGTTTAGTCAGAAACTTCATCATGAGATACTTTGATGAAACAAAGGCATCCACTTCGTCAAGAGCTGCAAGGCCGAAGAATGCGTTGTAGTAAGAAGGTTGGTCATTGATAACAAAAGAAGTCTCAAAGGTTCGGCAAAGAGGAACAATCCAACATGAACCAACGACTTAATTGGCCCAATCGGAGTGGACCCTTTATTGTTGAACCCGAACACAGGTTCACGGCTAGGTTCAAGCTCTTATTCAAAAGACCCATTCGGTCAAATGCATGCTTGAAGATCACATTAACTGGACTTCCAGTAGCAACAAGAATTTTCGAAACCATTGAAAGCTCAATCAGTGATGTGATTATTAAAGGATCATTATGTGGATGATGGATACCATTCTGCATCTCGTTTGGTGACACCACCGAGTTGTACATTTTAATGTTAAATCGGGCATTCTCAAGCGGCGGCTCTTCTTGAATGGAAAATATCTACTCACGGGTCTCTTTCAGATATTTGTTTCGAGCAATTTGACTATTTCCAGTAGGATGTGGCCCTCCATGGATCACATTTATCTGATTTACCAGAGGACCTAAATTCAGTGGACCCTCTTCAATTGGGACCTCTACCACGTTAGCTGAGATCTTCTGGTGTTCATCGAAATGATGAGTTGTTTTCTATTTGTCTTAGATGAACTCTTCTAGGTGTCCTTCCCGGATAAGCTTCTGAGTTATACCCTCGAGCACTTTGCACTCATCGATTGTATGCTCATTCATCTTATAATACTCGCAATATTTCCCTCCATTGAACGGTTCTGGATAATTTTTAGCTTTGAAAAAACCCGAAAAGTTGGCTCTCTCCTTCACTACAACATATATGAACGAGATGGGTTGGTCAAGGCTACAGAGTTAGTATTAGAACCTTCTCACTTTGGCTTTTTCTGATTTCTATCAAATCCGAATTCCCGCCTTGAGGTTTATGATTTCGATTAAAACCGAATTCCCCTTCTTTTTCACGGAAGCCAAGCTTCATCTTTGAATAATATAATTCATCCATGCGGATGAATTTATCTGCTTGAAAATGAAAATCTTGTAAGTCCTTACATCCATGCATTTACAGCTCTTTCCAAAATGGAGCATTTTCAATCAATCCTGAATGAACGGCGATGGGTTTATCACAGTCGTTCATGTCCTTCGCTTTCAGAGCTTCAACATTAAATCTCTTTAGGTAATCGCCCGAAGATTCTCTCTGCCTTTGTTTTATATTTGCAATGATAGTGTAGTCCACAGTTGGATCTTTGCAAATGCAGAATTGTGCAAAAAAACTCATAAGAAAGCTGCTTTCAAATGTAGATGGTTTTCTCTTGATACTGGCGATACCAGTTAACAGCTACTCCTTGAAGCATCACCGGAAATACTCGGAATCAAACATCCCCTGAAGCATTGTAAAGATCCATTTGTATCGAAAGTCATGAGATGATCGTCTAGATCAGTAGTTCCGTGATATTTCATGGTGGGAATCTTCAAGCGTGACGGTATCACTATGTTCATGATTTCATCAGTGAAGGGGCCACTCTTTCATTATTGTTAACCTGCTTCATCAAAGATTCTCTTCTCCATTGCTTCCAAGTAAGTATTTAACAACTTTTTCTGTCATATCCTTGAAGTAAACTTTCGAGTCATCATAGTTTGATCTATAGGGATTGCATCTTCCAATAGTCGAGCTTCCAGATTGCTATTTGTTTTTGTTGCATTGGTGACTCTGGTGGTCTACCTCTGAAAGATAGGGTCTTTTTTCTTGGAAGAAGTCAAATCAATTCTCTTTTTCCCCGAATTGTAGGATGGGTGCGTTTCTCCTTGGGGACTTAACTTCTTCCCCTCAACTCGATCCGATGTTCCTTGAAGATTTTTTTGCCAGAACAATTTGTAAGAGATCCCGCATTTTAGGGCCTTGATCTTGATGACATTCTCATCCAAAGGATTCGAGTTTGGAGGTTGTGCTGGAGTAGAGGGATGGCCTACTTCAGCAGCATTTGGGTTAAATGATAGGGTTATATTTTCTTCGAGAGTGGTCGTTTGAGTTGCCGCCTCGTTAATGTGGCTTAGTCTTTTTGATTTCATCTTATCCTATCATTAAGCGAACATTCACAAATTAATCTATAGTAAGATAAGAGAGAGAAGGTTCAAGCCCTCCTTTTAGCGCCAAAATGTTTTAAAAAAATCATCAACACCCAATCGAGAACTGGCAAAATATATATAATGAAATTAGAAGATGATCAATCTAGAGGACTCCTTTCAAAAGCAGATCGGCCTAAGCTATATTGAATTTGAACACGATACCCTCTTAACTAATCGAGCTTTAGTTGTCTCCTGAAATATCGATGCTTCCTCTTGAATGCAGAAGTTATCCTCTTTTGCGTGTATCAACAATGCATTTTTAAGTGAAACAGGGTTATATCGAAGAAGAAATTTTAAGTGCTCGTATTAGCATTTGGGGGTATTCGTGTTATGATCTTCTCATATACGTAGATAACCTTGTTGCAAATGTGTGCTTTAGATTCAAAATAAAATAATGTACGTTGTGCCAAGAGAAAACAGGCAAAGATATCACAATATTCACATTTGATGATGTATCATAGTCTTTAACAACTAAAAGTGATGCTTCCACATCGATCCAGCCCACTAAAGGCCTTGATTGTGTCAGTTATCATATTGTAAAGCTATAATAAATCGTTGAATGTTATGGTATATTAGGCATATTCAGAAAGGGTAAAGACACAGGCATAAATCATGAGCGAAGAATCATTGATTTGCTCGATGATCCTCCTTCTGATGTGCTTGTGCTTGAATCTTTTGTATATGAGATTAATTGATAACTCACTGTTAAACCAGTATGATTATAGAATCGAGAATAAATATGACCTCAATCTCTCGTTTTATTTATCAGGAGTATATTACAATTGATGATAAAGTTCCCCAATCCGATTTAGGGTTACAAGATTTGACTTTATATGAAGGGTTGAGGAGTCAAAAAACAGTCCCCCAAAACGTGACCCTTAGGGTCTTATTTATAGAAAATTTGGAACCCCTTCCATGTCAAACGTATGGGAAACCCCCATTTCGCATCAACCTCTTAATATCGGCTCATGTTAGCGCTTTCTGACTTCGGTACCGCCTATAATCCCTTGCCGCATACACCTATAGGTGGTATTTTATGCTTTTACTTTCGTAACTTTTGTGCTGCCTTTGTGCAATGGTATCGATACCAAGCTTGTTGGTGTCGATAGCGTTCTTTTGCTCCCAACATATTCGTTACCGGCATTATGCTCCCCCTTCATGAATTTGGTTTTGGTCTAGTACTTCCTGCTTATGTAGTGCCGATTTAATCGCTTCATATTCTTTTTGTTTGGTATCGCCTCCAACAACACAGGATCTCAGTACCTGGTTCCATCTTTGTGCTCAGTGTACTAACTTTCAGTATCGTCTTCGTGCTTCAACCCCGTTTCTCTTGGTATCGGCTTTATGCATTTGCCTTCTTCGGTGTTGACACCAAGCTAACTGCTCACTGCATGTTGGTGTCGACAACGTGCCTTTATTGTCTTCTTTTCTGGATATCGGCACCAAGCTGTTTGTTCCCCTATGTTGGTGCCGATAGCATCACGGTTGTCAAACTCGAGTTCTCACCAAAGAGCGCTCGGGTATACAAAGATCGTAAATCGTGGGATCGTAACACAAAGCGTAAGCTCCCACAAAATGATAATTAAAAATAAAATTTCAACAAAATAGCAGCAGCAACGAGAATTCCGGTGTTTGAAGACATGTGAAATCAGAAGAGGCAGCTGAATACAAAGATTTTTGAATGAAGAAGAATTGTAAACTTACAAATTTATAGTTGAATGATTAGCTGAATAATCATTGCAGTGTCGATTAGGTTTCACGAGACATCTTGGACTGAATCGACAATCGACAATGTGAATTAGGTTTCACGAGACAGCTTCTCGCACTGAATCGACTATCGATTAGGGTTTTGGGGAAAATCTCAATGCAGATTTTGGCACGGAAATTTGCTCGACGTTTGCACGAGGTCACGCTTTTCAGGGCGCTTTGACCGCTTCCACTCTCCTGCGATGTTTCTTCTGCAGTTTCTCATTCAGTGGGGAAAAACACATGGGAGCATTCATTTTCACGAGTAACCACGCGAGTTTGACAACAATGGATAGCATATTTATAAAGTCATTGTTCTAGTGTCGTCTTCACCGATACCCTCTATATCCTTGGTATCGACTCCATGTTCCCAATCTTGCTATTTAGGTATTGGTTTCATTGTTATCATTTCAAGCTTTCAGTGTCAGCTTCACTTGTCATGACTCCACTTTTTGGTGTCGGCTCTTGTAACGACCCGCATTCTACGTATCATAGAATCGTAGAATATTTATTTCTTTTACATACGAAGTCGTATGGTCATGTAACTTTAGGAGACGACTAATGGGATCATTTCCCATGTTCATGATTTTTTTCGATTTTTAAATGACCATTTAGCCCCTAGCTGATCTTGTTTTGACCATAACTTTTGACTGAAAAGGAATTTTGATCTGAAACCACTTCCATTGAATCCGGATGATGGTTTACAATTCCGTAGAGTGGTCACATTAGCCAAACGGACTCACCATTTGGGAGATATGGCTGAAACAAGTTTCAAAAGGTGAAAAACTGCTTAACCGGGCCAAATGAGGTGATTAGTAAATGGGCCCATAACCCATTTCGGAATTAGGGTTATGAGGAGGCTGAAATGAGTTAGGTTTTCATTTTAGTTTTCCAGCCGCCACAAACCCTCTCTTCAACCTAACAATGGCCTCCAACATCTAAATACACCTCTAATCACTTCTTAATCAAGTTTTGGCTTAAACTACATCAAATTAAGGAGAGAAGACACCAAAGCAAGGTTAGAGCTGCTGTGTTACATTGGGAGCAGCGCCAAACAAGGAATCATTTCAGATTTGGTATTTTATTTGTGGCCAAGGTGAGTGATTTCCATAGTTCCTCACTAAGTATGGTTAATTAAGGGTAATTAGTGATAATTAGCGAATTTATACATGTTAAAAATCTGGAAAAATATTGATAAATTCTGAAATATTGTTTTATACATCTGTTAGAAATTTGGGTTGATTTGGTTAAGTTTTGTTAATCCTATGATTAGTTTTACCTAAACATGCTTAAGGGAAAATATGGTGTTTGATCCGTTTTAACCTATCAAATTGTTGTTTTGGTGTTTGTGGTCAGTTTTATATGTTGCTATGACTGTATGGTATGCTTTATGATTGATTAGAAAAGTTAGATTGGTCGAAAACGCCGTGCATGGCGTAAAACAGTCGCTGGAAAGAAGTGCAGGAAATTGGCTGAACCGGATTGGATCGCCCCTCTCTCTCAACGATCCGACCTTGGCACGATGGCACGACCTGACTTGCTCACCTGGAGAAGCACCGAACCTCTTCCACGATCCGGGGATGGAGCCACGACCCGAGCCGATGCACCACGAGTGGATTTGAGGAACTCGACCCGACCCAAAGCGCTTGGGAAGGAGGACTAGATCGGAGGAGCTCATCACGACCCGACCCTATTGGGTGACCACGACCCGACCCGAGGAGGATGGTGGAACTAGTTGAGGGCTCACGAACCAAAGAGGTACCACGAGCTGATGGCGCGACCCGATCCGATGGAGCTGGAGGACCACGAGCTGATGCCGCGACCCGATCCGAATGGAGGAACTCGACCCGAACCAGTGTGGTGACTGCAGACTGAACCAGGAAGCTTGAACGCGAGATATGAGCTATGGACTGAATGAAGACCGATCCGGAGAAGAAGACTGAAATCCGAGATGCAAAGGTAGTCCAAATGAAAAGTTTGTACTCAGGATCCAGTTGGGAACCAATGAGTTGACTTCATGAGTTGGGCTTTGCTGCGGGACGTGTGCAAAGGGGTTGACGATGTCTGTAACTTTGGATCACTATGTGTAAAGAGTACGTGAACGGATTCAGGGCCACAGTGGCCTAGGTACGACCAAAGAGCTATAGACCAATGAAGTGGGGTCATTTGTAAAGGTTTGGCCATGACTTCATGGGGTGAGCTTGGTAGTAGCAGTAGGTGTACAAGTCGAACTCCGTCACTACTTCGATGGGTCTAGTGATTGACAGTGGTGGACATCGTATGCTTTACGCACTGAGTGAGAGATGTGAAGATGGTTGCTATGCTTGATTTGTTTGCCATCATTATGACATGCACACCCCCACCCCCGTTATCTTTACACCATCTGTTCAATGGCACCTTAGAGTATTGTATGGTATGTAGTGCTAACTTTTTGGTTGCAGGTCTAGGTTCAGGTATGGTTTAGTATACCTGTTATTATTCTGTTTAGCTGTTTATCGCTCGTACCAAACTTTTTGTCTGACCCAGAGTTTTGTCTCTTCTTATTACTCTGGGTGCTCTCACGAGCAGACTAGAGACATGTTAAGTGGTATGCACGAGTAGCTGTACCGGAGACGAGCAAGAGGCTTCCACATATGATATATAGATATTCTCCCTGTGTTGCTACGGTCACCACTTTGGGCATTAGTGGTGTACCTTTCTTTCTTTTGTTTAGAGACAGTAATTTGGAAAGTTGTAATAAGTTGTATTTGGATTTCCGCTGCTCCGATGATGATGTTGATGTTGGTTTTAGTTATCAGCTTATGCACTGTCTCACCTGTTTTAAGTATATTATTATTATATTTTGTTCCATGCGCTGTGAGACATTCTACAGGTTTTTGATTAGTCCATTTTTTTCTTTCCTTTCTTTGGCGACCGTTCCGTGCTAGTCGGACATGTGTACAACGCACTTTCGGAGGAATTGCCAGCTGGTGCGGGGTGGGTCGTCACACTTGGTATCAGAACTCTAGGTTGCGTAGTTAACCTAGGGAAAGACACCAGGGAGAGATAATATGTATATGAGACCGTGTATTTGTGATTATTTTGGTTTTCAAAAGCTATATATATACTATTAGTATAGTTAAGGATGAAGTCGCACTGCACTGAAACCACTATGGAGATGGTTAATCGTTTTATCTTTACAGATTAACGATGAGCCGATACGCAAGAGGTGCCGGTAGAGGAACCAATAATGGGAATGCTGCTGACATGAGGACGATGTTTATTGACCTCATGAGAGAGATGCTTAGGGATGTGCAGAGGGCAGCTCCCAATAATGGTAATGGTGGTGGTCCAATAGTGCAGGCGCCTAGGGCCGATTTCGCCAAGCTGAATAAGGATTATACTAGTCTTGGTGGGAAGTCGTTCCACGGAACGGAGTCGGCTACGGATGTTCAGGATTGGTTGGATAGCTGCGAGCGTATCTTCGAAGACTTGGGTATCGAGGATGCGATGAAGAGAAAGCTAGGCTAGCATCCCGTCAGCTGCAAGGACGGGCAATGAATTGGTGGAATGCTATAAAGGCAGCTACTCCTGAGGATCAGATTACTTGGGATCAGTTTAAGGCTCGCTTTAGCGATAAGTTCATTCCAGCTGCTCAGAAGTCAGTACAGTTTAAGAAATTCTTGGAACTCAAGCAGAATGGTAGAGCTGTCTCGGAGTATATTGCCGAATTCGACACTTTGTCAAAATATGGGTTATCCCTAAAAGATACTGCCGAGAAGAAGAACGAGTTCATAACTGGCTTGGATGGATACTTGGGGAAAAGGCTTATTAATCACATCGATGAGACGTTTGAATCGATTGTGGGGAAATCATCGAGGTCAGGGAGTCTTTACCCTAAGCCGAAGACTGAGGTCGCATCTGCAGAGGAGCCAAAGCCGCAAGCAAGCGGTGGAGGCAAGAACAGTTCTCAGAATAAGAGAAAGCAGAATCAGACCAAGGACGACCAGAAGAAAAAGAATAAGAAGGATGTTGAGTGTTTCAGCTGTGGTAAGAAGGGTCATTATGCTAGTAATTGTCGGGCCAAGCCAGCGGATAGGAAGCATGCTTCAACTGCGGCCAAGTGAGACATCTTAAGGACAAGTGTCCGCAACCCCCTAAAGAAAAGCAGATGGTGAAAGTATATGCCCTTAATGCTATTCCTTCTTCGTCGAATGCCCCAACTGCGGCGGAGAAGGGAAAGAATGTCGTTATTCAAGGTATGCTTTCTGTTTATGATATTCCTGTTAGAGTTTTGTTTGAAACCGGAGCTTCCAGTTCCTTCATATCTAGTGACCTGGTAGATAGGTTGGGATTGGAGCCCGAGATTGTCGATAGACCTTTAGTAGTGACGAACCCGATTGGTGGTTCGACTAATCTTAGCATGATTTGTCGTAATGTGGTCTTATCGAGTCACGGATGCATGTTTGTTTGTGACTGCTTTGTTTTGGGCTTTACTGGGTTTGACATTATTTTGGGAGTCGATTGGCTCCAAAGATACGGGGTGGTGGTAGACTGTGAGGGTTTTTGGTGACAGCTAGAGCGGGTGATGGGCAGAGGGTAGTGTTTGGTGATCTACCCGGTGATGGGGTAATGGCTAGTTTTCTAAATTCCCTCGACATCCCGCATAGTGAGTTGTCAGGTTTGCCCGTGGTTAGCTAGTATCCGGATGTTTTCGAGGAAGTGACCGGGTTTCCACCACACCGAGAGATTGAGTTCCATATTGATTTGGTGAAAGATGTCAGATCTATAGTGATGCCACTTCGTCGTATGGCACCAAGGGAGCAGCGAGAGCTCGGGGTGCAAGTCAGCGATCTTTTGAAGAAGGGATTTATCAGAAGGAGTGTTTCTGAATTGGGAGCACCAGTTGTATTTGCTACCAAGGCGGATGGTTCACTTCGTTTGTGTGTAGACTACCGCGAGTTGAATAAAGTGACGAGGAAGAACAAGTATCCTCTACCGCGGATAGATGACTTGTTTGATCAGTTGAGTGGCGCGAGAGTATTCTCTCAATTGGATCTCGCGACAGGTTTTCATCAGCTTAGAGTGGAAGTTGAGAGTATAGCTAAAACGGCATTTCGGACGCCATCTTGATTTTATGAGTGGTTGGTCATGCCATTCAGGCTGACCAATGCCCAACATATTGTGTGGATCTTATGAATAGGGTATTTAGAGATCAGTTGAATAAGTTTGTCCTTGTGTTCGTGGATGATATTTTGGTCTATTCGAGAACAGAGTAAGAACACAAGGAACATTTAAGAATAGGGGCGGAGGTGTTGAGAAAACACCAATTAAAAGCAAAGTTTTCTAAATATCACTTCTGAAGAAGGGAAGTGAGATTCTTGGGTCATGTTGTTTCAGAGAATGACATTGCCGTGGATCATGCGAAGGTGGCTACGGTACAAGATTGGTCTACACCCAAGAATGCGATGGACATACGAAGTTTCTTGGGGTTAGCTGGATATTATCGTAAGTTTATTCAAGACTTCTCCAAGATAGCAGCACCGTTGACTCAGTTGACCAAGAAGAATCAAGCTTTCATCTGGGACGAAAAGTGCGAGAATGCATTCAAGAGTCTAAAGGAAAAGTTGACGTGTGCACCAGTGTTAGTCATTCCTAAGGGGAATGAAGAGATGACGGTACATACGGATGCATGTGGTACCGGACTATGTGTTGTATTGATGCAAGGAGGTAGGGTTGTAGCTTATGCAAGTCGATAATTGAAACCGCACGAGAAAAGATACCCTACTCATGATTTGGAATTGGCAGCGATCGTGTTCGCACTGAAGATGTGGAGACATTATCTCTTGGGAGAAAGATTCGAATTGTTTACTGATCATAAGTCATTAAAGTATCTCTCCTCTCAGAAAGATCTAAATCTCTGACAGCAAAGATGGTTAGAATTCTTATCTTCCTATGATTTCGATATCGCATACACACCAGGAAAGGGCAATGCGGTAGCTGACGCATTGAGTAGAAGACATGCCAGTTTAGGGGCTATGTTTCTAGAATGGAAGCAACTGGAGTACATCGCTGCGTATGATTTCAGACCAAAGTGCGAATTGGATCCAGAAATGTTAGCAAGTTTGACGATCAGACCAACTTTGATTGAGCGGATTGGCTCCAGTCAGAGGAACGATCCTAACCTATTGGAAATCATCTCAAAGTTAGAGATGGGAATCGACGAAGAGATGAACAAGTATGGGCTTGATCGAGATGGATGGCTTAGAAAAAATGGAAGACTAGTTGTACCCAATATCAATGGATTGAGCAATGAAGTGCTTAGAGAATGTCATCACTCAAAACTGACTATACACCCCGGTGGTAACAAGATGTATCGAGACATGAAGCAGACCTACTACTGGGAATGGATGAAAAGAGACAATGGGAAGTTTATATACAAATGCATGAATTGCCAGCTAGTTAAAGCTGAGCAAAAGAAGCCTAGTGGGTTGTTACAACCATTAGAGATTCCTGAATGGAAATGGGAACAAGTGTCAATGCATTTCATAGATGGGTTACCAGGGACTAGATCGGGCCATGACAACATTTGGGTGATTGTGGACCGATTGACCAAAAGTGCAAGATTTATACCCGTCAAGTCGAATAGAACGGCAGCTAAGTTAGCTGAACTATATGTAAAGTGGATAGTGAGATTTCATGGAATACCCAAAGGCATTGTGAGTGACCGAAATCCGTTGTTCACTAGTGGATTTTGAAGAGCTTACAAGAGGCGTTAGGATCAGAATTACATCTCAGTACCGCGTATCATCCTCAAACCGACAAACAGACAGAGAGGGTGAATCGAGTGTTAGAAGATCTCTTAAGAGCCTGCGTATTGGATTTCAGTGGATCATGGGATGACCATTTGCATCTATTAGAGTTTGCATATAATAATAGTTATCAATCCAGTATCGGTTTGGCTCCGTTTGAAGCTTTGTACGGAAGACCGTGCAACTCACCGTCATGTAGGGTAAAAACTGGTGAGAAGTTTGTACTTGGACCCAATGTGATAAGAGAAACTTCAGCTAAGATTAAGATTATCCAACAGCGAATGAAGGCTGCCCAAGATAGACAAAAGAGTTCTGCTGATAAGAGGAGAAGAGAATTAAAGTTCTCCATTGGCGACTTGGTGTTTGTCAAGATTTCTCCGTTGAAGAGCGTGATACGATTTGACAGGAGAGGCAAGTTAGCACCAAGATTTGTTGGTTCATTCCCAGTTCTTGAGCAAATTGGGAATTTAGCATATAAAGTTGAATTACCAGAGAAGATGACAGGAGTTCACAACGTATTTCATGTTTCCCAATTAAGGAAGTTCGTGCACGACCCGGATGTGACTATTTCACCTGATCAGTTGGATGATATCGAAGTTGAACCCGAGGCGGTTGGGAACCGCAAGCCTATGCGTATTTTTGGGAACGATACGAAGCAACTTCGAAGGAAAGCGGTGAATCTAGTCAAAGTTCAGTGGGGCGAGAATGAGAATGACTGTACTTGGGAGACAGAGGAGAGCATTAGGAAGACGTATCCAGAACTCTTCGCCTGGTAAGATTTTAACTTCGATTTAGTCTTTCTGCATGCTAGGATAGGCTTGTTTTGTTTGTTTTGCATGATTGATTGTTGTATATGGTTGGTAGGCATGCGGGATCCTTTGTATGTTTTGGGTTAAGGAATTTCGGGAACGAAATTTCTTAAGTGCGGGAGAGTGTAACGACCCGCATTCTACGTATCATAGGATCGTAGAATATTTATTTCTTTCACATACGAAGTTGTATGGTCATGTAACTTTGGGAGACGACTTGTGGGGTCATTTCCCATGTTCATGATTTTTGTCGATTTTTAAATGACCATTTTGCCCCTAGCTGATCTTGTTTTGACCATAACTTTTGACTGAAAAGGAATTTTGACCTGAAATCACTTATATTGGATCCGGATGATGGTTTACAATTCCGTAGAGTGGTCACATTAGCCAAACGGACCCACCGTTTGGGAGATATGACTGAAACAAGTTTCAAAACGTGAAAAACTGCTTAACCGGGCTAAATAAGGTGATTAGTAAATGGACTCATAACCCATTTCGGGATTAGGGTTATCGAGAGACTGAAATGAGTTAGGTTTTCATTTCATTTCAGTTTTCCAATCGCCACAAACCCTCTCTTCAACCTAACAATGGCCTCCAACATCTAAATATACCTCTAATCACTTCTTAATCAAGTTTTGGCTTAAACTACATCAAATTAAAGAAAGAAAGCACCAAAGCAAGGTTAGAGCTGCTGTGTTACATTGGGAACAGCGCCAAACAGGGAATCATTTCAGATTTGGTATTTTATTTGTGGCCAAGGTGAGTGATTTGCATAGTTCCTCACTAATTATGGTTAATTAAGGGTAATTAGTGATAATTAGCGAATTTATACATGTTAAAAATCTGAAAAAATATTGATAAATTCTGAAATATTGTTTTATACCTCTGTTAGAAATTTGGGTCGATTTGGTTAAGTTTTGTTAATCCTATGATTAGTTTTGCCTAAACATGCTTAAGGGAAAATATGGTGTTTGATCCGTTTTAACCTATCAAATTGTTGTTTTGGTGTTTGTGGTAAGTTCTATATGTTGCTATGACTGTATGGTATGCTTTATAATTGATTAGAAAAGTTAGATTGGTCGAAAACGTCGTCGTATGGCGTAAAACAATCGCTGGAAAGAAGTGCAGGAAATTGGCTGAACCGGATTGGATCGCCCCTCTCTCTCCACGACCCTACCTTGGCACGATGGCACGACCTGACTCGCTCACCTAGAGAAGCACCGAACCTCTTCCACGATCCGGGGATGGAGCCACGACCCGAGCCGATGCACCACGAGTGGATTTGAGGAACTCGACCCGACCCGAAGCGTTTGGGAAGGAGGACTGGATCGGAGGAGCTCATCACGACCCGACCCTGTTGGGTGACCACGACCTGACCCGAGAAGGATGGTGGAACTAGTTGAGGGCTCACGAACCAAAGAGGTACCACGAGCTGATGGCGCGACCCGATCCGATGGAGCTGGAGGACCACGAGCTGATGGCGCGACCCGATCCGAATGGAGGAACTCGACCCGAACCAGTGTGGTGACTGCAGACTGAACCAGGAAGCTTGAACGCGAGATATGAGCTATGGAATGAATGAAGACCGGTCCGGAGAAGAAGACTGAAATCTGAGATGCAAAGGTAGTCCAAATGGGAAGTTTGTACTCAGGATCCAGTTGGGAACCAATGAGTTGACTTCATGAGTTGGGCTTTGCTGTGGGACGTGTGCAAAGGGGTTGTCGATGTCTGTAACTTTAGATCACTATGTGTAGGGAGTACGTGAACGGATTCAGGGCCACAGTGGCCTAGGTACGACTAAAGAGCTATAGACCAATGAAGTGGGGTCATTTGTAAAGGTTTGGTCATGACTTCATGGGGTGAGCTTGGTAGTAGCAGTAGTTGTACAAGTCGAACTTCGTCACTACTTCGATGGGTCTAGTGATTGACAGTGGTGGACATCGTATGCTTTACGCACTGAGTGAGAGATGTGATGATGGTTGCTATGTTTGATTTGTTTGCCATCATTATGACATGCACACCCCCACCCCCGTTATCTTTACACCATCTGTTCGGTGGCACCTTAGAGTATTGTATGATATGTAGTGCTAACTTTTTGGTTGCAGGTCCAGGTTCAGGTATGGTTTAGTATACCTGTTATTATTCTGTTTAGCTGCTTATCGCTCATACCAGACTTTTTGTCTGACCCAGAGTTTTATATCTCTTCTTATTACTCTGGGTGCTCTCACGAGCAGACTAGAGACAGGTAAGGTGGTATGCACGAGTAGCTGTACCGGAGACGAGCAGGAGGCTTCCACGCATGATATATATATATATATATATATATATATATATATATTCTCCGTGTTGCTACGGTCATTACTTTGGGCATTAGTGGTGTACCTTTCTTTCTTTTGTTTAGAGACAGTAATTTGGAAAGTTGTAATAAGCTGTATTTGGATTTCCGCTGCTCTGATGATGATGTTGATGTTGGTTTTAGTTATCAGCTTATGCACTGTCTCACCTGTTTTATGTCAAGTATATTATTATTATATTTTGTTCCATGCGCTGTGAGACATTCTACAGGTTTTCGATTAGTCCATTTTCTTTCCTTTCTTTGGCGACCGTTCCGTGCTAGTCGGACATGTTTACAACACACTTTCGGAGGAAATGCCAGCTGGTGCGGGGCGGGCCGTCACAGCTCTACTCCTATCCTTTTCTTTTCGGTGTCGGCTCCGCTGTCTCTTTACCTGTACTTGGTATCGGCTTTTTTGTTTTTTCACTCCCGCTTTTTGGTTTTGACTTCGTCTTACTGGGCCCCGAAATTTGGTGTCGGTTTAGCTGGCCTTAAAGCCTTTTCTTCTTGGCTTCGGTTTCGTTACCTCAAGCCATTTGTTTTCAGTATTGTCTTCTGGTTTCGAAGTTTCTACTTCTTTCCATTAGATCAGTGCAAACATTAGTGATAACATGGATCTTCATAGTCTACATCCTTCTTGGCTCCAACCTCAGAAGCTCTAGTTGAGTATCGATGGTTCATGTTGGCTATACTATTCAAGACACATTACCAGTTAGTGCAATTAATCTGTACTCCGTGTGTGAACTAAGTGTGGTAAGTGCAGTGTGACATGAAAACATGTGCAGCAACAGAGACATGTTACGTATGATGTGCTATAAGTGAAGACTCGATTGATCGTCGCTTCAGACTGCCTAATCAAGTTTTGATCACGAGCAATCACAGATCCGACTTCCACGGCTGGCAATGTTTGTCTGATCGAGCAGTTTATGTTCGTATGCACTAATGCTAACTGTCTAGAAGTTTGTATGTCCAATTAGTCCAATTCTTTAGTTCAGGCACGAAATCATATCATCATTGCCTCCACGGATCAAGAAATCTGGTACATGCCCAAGACCAGGAGTTTTAGCAAACTTCGGTTCGGCCAGAGTCGGTTCGGCCTAATCCGGATAGGCTAGATCCAGCTCGGCCTTCCAACTATGTCGAACCGAAGTTCATGTATTCGTTTTTATTAACCAATTCTCTTCTTCATCTCTTCTCTGCAACTTTCCTTCTTCTCCTCGACTACACTGAGTCGAACCCAGCCAAAACCAGTATCCCTTCCATCTTCTCTCTTTAATCTCGTCACCTTCTATAAAATCCATGCTTAAGCTTCAACTCGAAGCCTCACACCAACACCATCACTTCCAGATGCCAGCCTCAGTATTACCTCGCCTCGCTGCCATGACTCCATCCATTTCCTTCATCGTCGCACTCAACCTTGTACTTACCACAATTGTGCATGGACGAGAACTATATGATGGAGAATATTTGTCAAAAATCTTAAAATCTTATGATTTAAATCCCGTTTTAGATCGAATCTTTCCCATTACGATTCGATTCACAATTCTGATTCAAACCTAGCTAAAACTCCAATTACGAAATATCAAATAATTTTATAATGATATTTTTGTTATGCTTATTTGCACTCACAATTTAAATTCTAATGTTTCACAGATAATATAAAAACATAATAAGAGAGAAAATAGAGTTCTGATTTAAATGTATAAGTACAAACATTGAAATCAATTCCAAAGTGTGTGTCTACATCTTAAAATAAAGATTATATGAATATGCGATTTACGATTTAAATTCTGTTTCGATTTAAATTATGAACTCTACGATTGCGATTTGCGATTTGAATCCCATTTGAAAAACTTTGTTGGAGAAATCAAATTGATGTCTTAAGAAAAAAACATCGAATCTGAAAAAAATCGAGGTTAGCAAGCGACAGTGGTCGCTGGATTGACTTGTGAGATTAGCTGGTTAGATTTGGAAAGAGGTGTGGAAAGGTGTAAAAGTTTCGGTTCGGCCAAGGTGTATAAGAGGAGAAGAACGAAAGGAGAAGTGGACCAGGGTTTTATAGGGTGAGGGAAAAGACTATTCGCCTTCCCCCGATTTGACAGCCAAAGACTTCGGTTCGGCCATGCCAAATCGAGATCGTGCACCATCCGGCTCGGCCATGCCAGATCGAGATTTAAAGAAAGAAAGAAAGAAAAGGAAGAGGAGAAAATCTGACACTTCCCGGACATGACCAGCAGCTTCACGTATCGACTCACATGTGGAAGCTGGCCTGACTTGACAACGCGTCCGACTTTTGTGGATAATGACGTTGTGTGGCAACAACTTGCACGTGTACAATCAAGCACTGGAGCCAACGACTTAACATAACACGACTGGACTGTAGATCTATTCAACCTCTTGACTCAACAAGGTTTAAGTAATTACCCGTGTATCTCGGTATCTTCGATCAAAAACTTTGGTCTGACAAGTATTGTCAAAGACAGTCTGAAGTATGCTTGGCTATTAATACAAAAAAGAAGAGTCTAAGTATCATGACTACTCAAAAGGATGCGATTGTTCCTAACCATCATTTTGATAGAAACAACTAGCGCTTCAAGAGCGACATCAACAAAAGTGCGCAGTTCAACTCATTCAAAGAAAATCCCATTTGTGACGCGACGTACTTTGAAGGACAAAATGTTGACCAACCTTTCGCCAAGGTCGTCTCACAGTAAATCTCTCAAAGGAAGACCATTCTGAATTCAAGCATCACTGAAGTCAAGCCCCACAGACTCAAAATGAGAACAGCTTGGTTCGGCAAAGGTCCGGTTTGACCTTCAGAAATATACTCGTGGAATACATTCATCTGGATCAGCATTCCTCGGCTCGGCATCCTCTCTGGTTCGAGCTTCTCCAAATAGCTACGAAATGACCTTCTCCGGCTCGAAGCTTCCCCGGTTTGGCCATCCCCGGTTCGGCCCTCTTCGATTCGGTCTCCTCAACCATGCCAGAAGAAATAGCTTTAGCAACCCATCATCATTGATTCGGCATCATTCCGGTTCGGCATGTCCCACGCTGAACCGAGCTATTCCGAACCAGAAGCAACAACGTGGTTGATGTGGCCACGTTCTTCACCACTTCATGCCATCATTTTCACTTGCCCCACGACTCATACTTTGCCGCGCACGTCTTACGTCGAACCGAATTCTTATCTCACATATAAATAACACCCTAAGACATTTGGAAAGCGTCATCTGACTTCTCGTACGCAATTTTTATTATTATTACTCTATTGTACTCGGGATTTCATCATTCCCACACTTTGTAACCACAATTTTACTAAAGAATCAAGGAAAGTTATAAAGTAGAGGTAGGCAATAAATAGCCGAACTATAAATTTCTTATGTGTGATTTTCCTCATTTCCATTTACCGTTTCTTCGTTTTTATTCTCTTCATTAGACTTTTTGGGTGTTTGAACCAATTTTGATGCAAACTGAGACGGACATATGCCAAGATATAGACAATGTGGACTCCATTTGTTTTCCTGAGACATATAGACTGTAATTATACTATATATCCAGTTTGTGTCCTAAATTTGATCGAATTATCTAATTTCTACCAGCAGACTCGGAGTCCGATTCAGAAACCACTTAACCGCTAACAAAAGATAGTAAAGCATGATTATTTGTCAGTTATTAAAAAGTAGGATAATGTAATGATGAGAAGAAAGTTGACTCAGATTAACAGATTAAATGCTTTAAAATGGAAACCTAAGGGCCTGTTCGCGTGTGCATTTTAGATCGTTTGCGGGTCAGACGCATCGTTGCGCAAACGGTCCAAAATGAACTATTGCTCCAACGGTTCAAAATTGAGCCGTTGCAGCCTGTGCAGTTAATACCCCGCTACATCGTGTAGCGGATTTCTACCGCTACACTATTTTCAAATAGCATCAGAAATAGCCTTTCCGCTTTAAGCCCCGCTATATTCCGATATTTCCAATATATCTCATTATTTCATCTATATTCCGTTATAACTTCTATAAAAGAAATGAATTAAAGGACGTTTATACATTATAAAATTAGCATTTAAATAAAATTTTTAGATATATATATTTTTTGAAATAGAAAACACTATAATACTCTATTTAATTTAGTCAAACCAAATAAAAGTTAAGGGCCTGTTCGCGTGTACATTTTTCTGGCGTTTTTCTGCATATATTTGCATAAGGGCCTGCTCGCATGTACATTTTTCTGCATATGTTTTTATTTAAAATTAAGAATGTACTCATTATAATTAAATTGAATTTTAATTTTCTATATATTTATCATTTATATATTTGCAAAATATTTAAATATGAGTTTTTAATGCGATTTTAGACTCATCTGCTATATCCCGCTATAACTTTTAGTGCATCCACCGCATTGGATCTGCTGAGCGCTTTAACTGCACAGGTGAAGCTAACCCCCTATATATATCCCCTTCTTCATTTCCTCACCAAATCATTACTTCATTCTCTTCATTTCCAATTTTATTCTGGTTTATTCAAGCTTAATTTCAAGTAATTTTCTCCATCAATATATTTTAAACGTTCGTTTGTACATATATATATATAGATATATATATATATATATTGTAATTTTTGGGTTATTTTTTTCAGTTAAATAACACACTCTTCTGCATCTGGTTCAGGATCTTCGTCCACGCTCATCGCTACATGGATCGTGGAAAGAAGTTAGGCTTTCATAGAAATCTGCCTCAATCATTTACATCTCAAAGGGACAGGGAGATTTTTGACCGCAGTCCAGAAGGACTTTAATGAGCGGTTCGATGATGATTTGATGCAGATCCAAATGAAGAACAAATGAGATAATCTAAAAAGGTCTGGACAGCTTGAAACGAACTGCTTCAAATTTCATGTGATGTATGAGAAGTTGTTCACTGTGTTATCAACGCGCGCTATAGCGATAAATAGCGCATAGCGCAGTGCTTGCGCTATTGTACATATTATAGCTCAAGGGTTCCCTATAGCGCAAAAATAACGCGCTATTTTATCATAGCGCATAGCTGTAAAGAATGCGCTATTTTTTTGGTCTCTTGTTTTTAATGTTTGGGCAATGAATTAAGCCAAAGATAGCACGCTATTGTACTTATAATGACTCAGAGGAAAAATGTCATAGTATGACTCGAAAGAAGAGGAAATTGATGATCGTTTAATTAATGATTAATGGTTATCAATTAGATGAAACTAATGACTATGTTTTAAAAATTTAGAAGTACAATATAATTTCTATGTTGTTACTGTACACTTGAATCATGTTTAACTTTCGTTTATTTGAATCGTTTTATTATAGATTCCATACATTATTTTCATTTGATCTTATTTTTACTTTACAATTTTTCTTATTTATATTTTTTTCTTCGTACTTGTTAGTTTTTTTTTTTTTTTTGAACATTTCATACAAAAGTGTATTTTCATGCATTTATTTTCTTAAGAGATTTACATCATCATAATTGATAAATAGAAATAAATTTAATTATAGCTCACAATTATAAGAACAAATTTCAAATTTGTAAGACACAAATATATTATATTCATCAATTATTTTGAATGTACAACATGACTTATCTGTTTTTTGTAATATTATTACATTTTACACAAAAAATATATTTAACACATGCATATAGTATGGTAATGTATTTCGAGTTTTGAACGATTTCGATATGATGCAAAATATGGTCAAAAAAAACAGTTAGGCAAAATATACTTGATTACTTATTTCCTCTAAACGAAAGCAATAGCGCGCGCTATAGCGCATAGCACAAGCCTTGCGCTATAGACTACACTGGCTATTCACGACCGCCTTAACGGCTCATATGAATGGTGGAGCGATCATTCCCGCTTATACCAGAGGTTTAGGAGAAATCTACCTCCGAAGTTTCAAGAGCAGAATGAGCTTTTCAGGCGATGCATAGGGAAAGACAGCTAGAGGTACGAGGTTTCCGCGCCACCACAACCCTTTGGCCGATACAGCTATGTATCGTGATATTCTGAGTGGAGGGAACCCACCACCAGTTCAATCTACACGCAGAGAGACGTTGTGTGGTACATCTAACAGACAAACTACTGTACCCCCGTTCTTCAAACGGATCATTTCACAACCGCGGTGGACCGTTGCTTTTCTGTTCTGTCTACCGTTACTAACATTGAGAAGTGGAAGATTATTAAGATTTTTCACATTGATTCATCAGTCTTGGATGTGGTGGAGGTACTATCTGACCAAGACTTACTTGATTATATAAGTTATCAACTGAGAAATTTCCATCAGCGTTAGTAGTGTGTTGTATTTCTCCCTTTTATTAGTTTCTGTAATATTATTATTTAGTGTACTGTTCTGTTTGGTTTACTGTGTTATTCTGCTTTAATGATACTGTTCTGTTTTAAACATAAATTAATTAAATTAAAACACAATAATAAAAAGGTCCACTTAAATGGTCCACTTAAATGACTCATTTAAAGCCGCAAACGCATTCTATGCTAAGTAAAATACCCCGCTTCCTCTATCCTCAATCACACCCTAAGATTAAAAAGATCGTTAATTTTTTCACAATTATCACAGTCACAAATAGACAGCTCCATTCTAAATAGTCTGACAAATTAAGCATATATTTGTAAATTTAGGCTCGTTTTTAGAATAATTGCAAAATTAGGTCTTTTCAAACTAATTGCTGCAGTGTAAATTTTTCTCTAACCTTTCTCCAACCTACTTTTTTCTCTCACTCCACTATCTTCTGTCGGGTTGAAAAGAAAAAACAAACAAAGTTTCACCACTATGGGTTTTCTTCCTAAAATTCAATTATACCTAGATTTGCAATTATTGCATGTAACATCATTATCCCCTCGATTAGAAGATAAAATTCAAATCCTAACTTAAGTCTTTGCCTATTTGTAGTCTATTTGTCCAAAAATGCTTTTCAAGATACGATATTTTTGAATGAGCATAATTAAATTGCTTTAATGTTACAGATTCATACCAATTTATTACTACATGTTGTGGCACATAAAATGAACTTAAAAGTAAATTTACTATAAAATTGATTACAAAAGTTGATCTTTTAAAAAATACAACAACAACAAAGCCATATATCCCAAACAAGTTGGGGTTGGCTAGATATAGAACCCAAAATTAAAATAAAATAAAATTAATAATGATGATAATAATATATATAAAGGGTTTAAAATAACCAAACAAATAAAAAGTTATCCGATAAAGGTTTTTTTTTTAAATAATAAAATTAATAAGTAAAAAAGGTTCAATAAAAGTGAAATAAAATTTAAAATAGTAATAAAAAGTAAAAAGGTTCAGTAAACGTAAAATAAAGTCTTAAAAAAAAACCTAAGGTTCTGGTACATGGATTGCCAATTTTCATGCACTCCTATCAACTATCAGCTTTTCCGATAAACTTCAGTTACTTAAATCTCTCTTTATTATCTCTTCTCATGTCATTTTAGGTCGACCTCTACCTCTCTTTGGACTTTCGGCGCGGCCTAGAATTCCAACGCGTACAGGTGCATCATATGGTCTACGTTGGATATGTCCAAACCATCTCAAGCGTTATTGGACTAACTTCTCTTCAATATGTGCAACTCCAAGTTTTTCCCGAATATCCTCATTTCTAATCCGATCTCGTCTGGTATGCCCACAGCTCCAACGCTGCATCCGCATCTCTGCTACGCTTATCTTCTGGGCGTGTTGCCTCTTAGTAGGCCAACATTCTGCACCATATAACATTGCAGGCCTGATTGCTGTCCTATAGAACTTTCCTTTAAGCATCTGAGGAATCTTCCGATTACAGAGAATGTCAGATGCTAGTCGTCATTTCACCCATCCTGCTTGAATTCTAAAACTAACATCCTTATCAATCTCTCCATCAAACCGCAACATAGATCCTAAGTATCGAAACGATTCCTCAAATTTGTATTATTATTTTTAAAATGAACCTCTTTTAAAACTTCTTGTATTATTATTTTGGTGCTATACATTCTCAAATCAGTACATCCGCATTTTCATAATGTGCATGTTTAAATTCAATTTGTATATGACTTTTTCAGTATCTGCATATACTAACCTGATAACAGGGTTTACTTTTGTAATAACTTTTGGATTAGATCTACTCTAGAAGGAAAAAAAAATTATTACAAAAGGCTTGTTAGTATAATGAGTCGGTCTCTAAAGTGGATGTTTTTAAAAAAAAAAAATATGTTTGCACCAATAATTTATTACCTCAGATGGAGAAGTATAAACTGGAGGAAATATTAAACTAAAATATACTGAAAATAAACAAAGTAGTTCAACTATTAAAAATGAAATTTTTTGATTGAAATATTGGCAAGTGCTTGCCAAATTGAAGTCTTGAAGAAGAAGAAAATGGGGAAACTAATTAATCGGTTAATTACTCATGGAATATGACCAATTAATTAACAGATTAACTAACTATGTACCATTGGTGATTGTTTTATACCCAAGCAATCCACTCTTATAAATACTGTAGTTGAAAGAGATGAAATCAATCCTACCAAAAGCCTAACAAGAAAATGCTTTTTGTATGTTAAAAGAGAAGACACGGAGAAAGAAAAAAAAAACCCTAAGAATGTGATGTCGCATCAGCAAACAAGTGAATGACTGCAAATAATCACCTAGGCCTATTTTTTATGGTCCCCATGGACCATTGAAATCCACCCGTTCATTTCTCAATTTCTCATAAATGAAAAAGTGGGAATAACTTGTGGAGATTTATGCAGTGCATAGAGCATTAGAGTGAGAACCTTTTCTACTAAGTATAAGTGGCACACATTGAAGAACACATACCGTCTTATGCGAATTAAGTCGAGATTTGAGTCAACGTACGAAATTTTCTGCTTATCCAGGTTATTCTTTACCTACACCTGCGAATACAAAGCACGGAATATTATTTACATACTTTCGATTTGATTAGTTGAATGTACTACCTTTATATGCTAGCATTTCACTTCTATTTGTTAACAGTTCCATCAAATACCATGTCAAAGGCAGTTCTAGGCCGTACCAAGCTTCACAAGTCGAACCATAAATGTCAGCAGACTGATACTGCTTTAGATGATGAAGACGATTTTGCACGTTCACCCTAATTAGATAGCATGCAAATCACAGCGATGGATATCGATATGTCTTCAGTTAATCATATATAAAACAATAATGAAACGCTATATTTTGATCTTGATCATAGAAATCATAATTCCTGTAAATCACAATTTCCACGGTGAAATCATAATGGATCCAAGTAAATATTTAAATACATCATCATGAACTGAATAATTTCTTACAACTGTGGTTTAATACGAGTTTGAACTGGAACATAAATCAAATTGTAAAAATATATTTAATCTGCAAGATGATTCAAATCATGAGATTTTAATATTTTCAGTAACAATGAAAAGTCATTGACTTATTGGTTATCTTTACAAATACTACTTGTTGACTAATCGTTGAATATAAATTCTTAGTTTAGGTAGGTAGTTGATTGTATTTAATTATGCACAAAGTGTTTGATTATATGCTCCCTACCGTAGAGTCAGACTTTTTCTAACAACAACAACAACAACAACAATTGGGTACTTACATACAAGCCCAAGTAGTATGCAACATACAACGTGCCAATATATGTTTGAATCGTGCTATGCAAATTTTGAATCTACGACCTCTCGCGCTCAAATCGAAGCGCCCAATCACTTGGACAAGGGTGTTGGTCATAAGAGTTAAAAGTTTGGTTGATAGACCAAAGTGTTTTACATCTTCAAGATGGTCGTAGAAGCAACATAAAAAAGGATGACTCTAATATTATTTTTCAATGATTTAATATGCTTTTGTTTTAATCTTCTTCTAGATTTATCATTTGATTTGTCACGATTGTAGGCATCCAAGGTTATAGAGAGCAAAATCTAAGGAAATATCACTATTAAGATCTTTTTTATAATCGTGCACTTATCACTGCACTACTAGACAAATGAAGACCTAAGGCCTCATCCTTCCACTTATTATAGATAAGATGGACATAGGCTGTTTGATAAACATACCTATCAAATTACAGTTCATGCATATTATTAATTATAATTCAGTTTGTGTGGAATGTTTTGGTCTATTCCACTAAGAGTAAAACAAGCTGAAAATCAAAACTTATAATGACCTTGTTGTTCTGTTATCCACTGAATAAACAATATACCTCCAACAAACTGAAGAGTGGTACTCGATATTTCTATGCTAGCGTGGTAGTCGCATGGATAGTAGCATCAGTTGAGACTCCATGTAAAGTTGTAAACCACTAGGTGGGTCAATCATAACTATTATAAGTATCATAGCCATGGTTATCACGGCGGTAAGTCGAGTCGAGTCGATAGATGTCTAATTAGTCGACTAGTGGACTAGTCGTAGACTTGTCGTAGACTAGTCGATAAATAAATATATACATATATAATTTGAAATTTGAAATTTCTAACAAATATATATGGATAAAATTCAATATGTACTGATATACCTCACTGGCCGCAATATGAAGTGAATTTTCCACTTGTACCTGGTTGTAAAATAGTAAATCATATTTAACATGTTGAACCTGGTTGCTCAACTTTTGTTTTTTCCACTTATACTTGGCTACATATAATCATATTTAACATGTCGACGTGGGTATGTAGTTTGACAGCCTGGCATACATTTGTCTTCTTGTCAACAAATTAAAATGCCTTACCCACTCCAAATGAGATAAAAATGCCCTAGCCTACGTTTGTCACTATATCAACAGCTGCTTTTGTGTGCTTTGTGTTTTCACACTAGGGCAAAAATAAATAAATAAAATTCAAAACATCGGATCGGCAGCAGCCTCTTTCATCTGCGGCTCTGCCTCGTGTTTTCATCTGTCCCCAAATCTAAGCTAGGGTTTCAGTTTCAGTTCGATTTGAGTTCGATTTGCAGCAGTCGATTCAAGACACCGGATCTGTAGCAGCCGGTTTGAGTTTGATTTCTAGGGTTTCAGTTTCAGTCGACGTTTGGCAAGTCGACGTTTCATGTCGAAGCTCCAATCTCGACTAGCCGACTAGTCGACGACTAGTCGCGACTAGTCGAGCGCCGTAATAACAGTGATCATAGCTGATGATGAAGTTGGAATATAACAGTTTACTAAGCAACTTAAGACCATATAATGTGGTAAAGCAGTGAAAGACACATATGTATAACTCAACAGTAAAAATCAAAGAGAATCTTAAGTTAATTAGTTAACTTAGCATAGTTTTTCACTTTTTCTTAAGAATTGAACTCATTAAATGCACTGTAAGAAGGGAAGAGTCGTGCAGATTGACAACTTCTACAGATTGTTGAAGTAACACTCAACAACTATGGAAAACTCATCATCATTGAATAAACAAATTTACTACAAAAGCTAGCAAGAGCAAAGGAATAAAAAATACACCAAAAAATATTTCATGACAATCTGCTCCACTCAAAATCAAAATCGACTTTAAATGTCCATCACTAAATCAATTCCTAGCAAATGAAACGTGTACAAAAATTTGAAAATAAGCAGATTTGTCAGGGCATATAAAATACTAGCATGAACACGGAGTAGGAAATGAGATAGGATATTTTAGCAGAACCTAATAAGATCGATTAATCAAAATACTAGTATGAACACTGAGTAGGAAATGAAATAGGATAATTTAGCAGAAACTAATAAGATCGATTAATCAAACTCTAAAAAGTACCTCTCCCGAGTAATATTAACATTCACGCTTCATCACTGTAAAAATCATAACTTAAACTGCTGTCAGTAACAACTATTTGTTCGTCTGAATTTTTTGAATCCAGAATCACTCAAACCTCTTCACACCCACTGCCTACCGATTCAGTATTATATGTATCTAAACAATCAAAGCCTTCTTCAATGTCCTCGTCTAATGGCCATATTTGTTTTACACATTGTCCACCTAGCAAAATAACATCTAACATTTTCCTGCGAACCGAATATACAGGATTTGGTTCAACTAAACAGCCTTTCTGGTATGCTTCACGAAGAAAGACCGTTTGAGCATTCCCTATAGTAGAAATATAAAAGATACCAGGATGCTTTAGGATTAGTTCTCTTACATTAACATTCATATTAAAATCCCTTCTAAAATGCGCCAGCCTTTCAACCTCTACAAACTTTTCAACAGTCAAGCTTAAAATTTCATGTAAAATGCCAACAACACGCTTCTCAAAACGTTCCATACCACCATAAGAGCGTACCCGGGTACCTTCTATTTTATCATATGGTTTCACGTAATTAAGCCTTTGCCAATTCTTTAACTTTTCTCGAAACCCTTTCTCGATTCTATAGCCCGTAGGGAAATTGATAGGGAATGCATATTTTGTCTCATATTCGCTTAACCAGTTGTCCATAAACTCTTTATATCTCCATTTCTCCACTTCTCCTTTTGCCAAACAATCATCAAATTTACTCAATGCCACAATATCAGGATAAATTAATCTAAAATCATCTGAATATGAATCGATAATAGAGCTCCTGAAATCATTGGGTAAACCCAACTCTCTTCTCACAAGCCATAATGCATGTGCATGTAATGTTCCACTGGTTGACATCATAAGAAGCTTCTTCAACTTATTAACAATATCGGCTTTAGATTCTTTCACAATCCTACCTTCTTCTAGAATCAAATCTTTGAATTCATCAGATACTTTACAGCACAAATTCCTCCTAGTTGGGTGGGTGTAAATCTGAAAAACATAGGGATATTTTCTCAAAAACTCTCCAATAGGAACATTAATCCCAACGATATTTCTCCATCTCGAAACTATTTGAACGGAAGTGTACCCATCTCTAGCTTTAGACATCAACTCATATAACTTGAGTATTTTCTTTAGTTTGTTAATGTTGGTCACCAGTTTATCAAGCTTGTGATCGATGGTTCTAGTTTCTAAGCGCGTTTGCGCAGAATCTACTGGTTTCTTCCATCTCTTCTGTTGAATATTAAAACTAACTGAACCACACAAGATGGAATTCTCAATCTGATGCGTCTTTTTCAGTAAACTCAACATAGTGATTTAATTTATTTACCTTAAACATAAAAGTAAAGAAGAATAGAACAAACCAACCATTAATTTTGCCAGCTTATTGTGAGTCGCACTCGCTCGGTTGCATGCTTCGCCGTCTTTAGCTTCAGTATAGCTCAACGACGCATCCGTTTCGATTGATTGATATTATTTCAAATTTCAAATTCTCGATTTTTAGCAGTAAAATCATATACTAATTCTTTCCCAATTCCCAAAAGAATGACGAGAAGAAATGATCAAGGAACAGAAATCCGAGGAGGAAATGATGGGCTAGAGAAGGCCCGTTAAATTTTTATTAAAAGAAAAGCAACTGGAGGCCCAGACTTATGTTCAAATCGAAACTAGAGTACCAGAACAACAGACAAAAAAGCTTATCTCAATCCTAATCCAATACAAAATTGAAGAAGAGAGGTCTGCATTCAATTTCATTTCATCAGTTAATGGAAAGGAGCACCTAACAACAGTAATGTCTCTTCTCCTTTCTCGTCTATCTCTTCTTCCTCTCTCTTATTCTTCTTCTTCGCCATTAGCACCCATTGCCTCCGTCACATCATTTTGTAAGTTTTCTTATTTACTTCAGTTCATCAATCAATTTAGTTCTTCTTCAATTCCTGTATGAACTTAAACTTTCCATTTGGGTATTTATATTGGTATACCACAATGCTGTCAAAATGTGGTCTTTAGGCTAGGTTCTTTATATAGTTGACTTTATATCAGAAATATTGTGAATTTTGTATGGGGCATTACTTCAAACGATTTACGTGCCTATTCCTGTAACCTTATACTATAAAATTTTGACATCATTTCAGCTTCAAAGGTACCGCTAAAAAGCGTCAACTTCCATGGCATTAAAATTATTGCTTTAACTTACTCAAAAAGAACCGTAGTTGTTAGAGCTTCTTCAGAAGTCGATGGAAAAGACAAAGAAAATGCATTACCACCTCCGCAAGATGAAGAAAAGGCTAAAGCCACTGTATCAGTGGAGAATCTTCCATTAGAATCAAAGCAGAGAGAATTAATGGAGAATAAAATGAGGATGAAACTTGCAAAGAAAATAAGGCTACGGAGGAAAAGGCTTGTTCAGAAAAGGAAGCTAAGGAAGAAGGGAAGATGGCCTCCTTCTAAGATGAGGAAGCTTAAGAATGTTTAATATTCTCTTCTGCATTTGAAGTTATATTTCGAAACTGTCTAGTTGCAATGTTTTGTGCTTTGTGGATTTAACTTTATCTATGGCGTTCCTTGGGTTATGTGTTCATTCTGATAATCTACATAGCTGATCAGTTAACCAGTATCAATGTTATATGCAGACTACAATACATCACTGATCAGTTAATTGGTTACGCTATCATTGTTGCATGCTTTGCTTCTGATGTAATTCTTTTTTATTGCTGTCTCTCCCATGTAAGCTCGGAGTTTTTCTAAAGGCGCAATCATTGATTGCGCCCAAAGAGGTTTACTTAAAAAAAAAAAAAAAAAAACGATGGTCTCCCTCTTCGTCACTTTTAAAACATCCATCACAGACCAAAAATCCCTAAAACCAAAAACCGAATTTAAAACCCCAAAATCGATATTAAAACCCAATTATCTTCAAGTAATTTCAGCTTCTACATTAAACATGGCAAGTTCTTCAACACCGAAGCAAACTGCAGGTAATTATCTCTACAATTTTTGTGCGTTTATTTCATAATTTAGGTTTAGGGTTTTCGTGATTTTACTTGTGATTTCGTACACCGATGGTATATAGATGTATATAGTTGATGTGTTGTTCATATATATGGAAAATAGTTGATTTCGTGAGTGTTTTGTTGGGATTGGTAATCGACTTCATAATGTTGAATTTGTGTAGAATTGATTATTGTGTTTCTACTATAATGGACTGTGACTATAGTATTTTTCATGTCTCTAAATATTTTTCCTACTCTAGCTCCAAACAACTCAACATGAATGAAACTGCAATTCAAGATCATTCCAAATTTTGTTTTTCCTTTTTTGTTTTGATTGATCTCTTTGAAGATTATTTTCTTAATCTCAATCTCAAGTTTACCTTGATGTTTAACTTTGTTCGATTGTGTACAAAAAAGAAAAGTATGTGTGACGAGTATGATTTGAAATAAACCGGTGATGGAAGCTATCAAATCCTAAAGGTCATGCATTGCATTATTGTAGAGTATGCAGAGATGGCGCCCGGACCTGTAGATGGTAGCGTCTTATATTTACAGGCACAACATCGTTCAAACAAACCGGAGTTGATGTGGTAACCAAAACTCACCATTCAATACTAGTTTCATTATAGAGCTCGAGAATATTTGTGCGTGTTAACTAATCAAAAATTCACTTTTGTTATTGTGTGTCAGCTCAAAACTGCAGTTGAAACCATCGAGCACTCATCGTACTTAAAGTTGGTCACGTCAAAACGTGTCGGTGTGTTAGAGCTACTTGATCGAGTGGATTTTCTCTTGATACATCGCCTTGGATCCATACAAATCGACCGCCATCATATAACAGCTTTAGTAGATCGATGGAGACCGGAGACATCGTCATTTCACCTTAGATGCGGTGAAATGACGATCACATTGGCGGACGTGGCGATTTTGCTTGGCTTACCCATCGATGGTCGTCCTTTCACCACTCCTGAATTCGATGATTATGCGGAAATGTGCGAGAGTTTGCTAGAACTATCTCCTCCAGGAGTCGAGTGGCACGGGCCCGAGATGATTAATATATCGTGGTTTAGGCAGCAATTAGCCGAAGACATTCCTGAGGATGCTTCTCAAGAACAAATGGAGAAGCGTGCGCGGGCCATTATCCTTCACATTATCACTTCCCGTTTGGTTTGCGACCATTCGAAATCTCGTGTTTGGCTTAGATGGTTACAGTACTTGGAGGACTTTGATTTATGCCGTGAGTATGCTTGGGGTAGCGCCGTTCTTGGCTTCACATATGCGGAGCTAACACGAATGGCTTTGGGGCGGCTCGATTCAATTGGAGGTTGCCTTACATTAGTGCAGGTATTTCTTTTTTTAGTGTTCTTTTTTTAGGGATATTTCTTTACTCGTTGTGTCCTATGTTTTATAATAGTTTTACTTGTCTATAGACGTGGTCATGGGTGTATCTCCCCGTTGGGAGAGTAACTATGAAGAAAGCGCAAATTGATGTTTCATTGCCTTTTGCTTCGAGGTAATATTACTAAAAATATATATTGAACATAGGGTTTATTAAAATTCTGGTAGAAAGTCTGCAATTTAATGTTTTCAATAGGTGGGTTGAGCCGAAGAACTCGTTGTTCACGCCTAGACACAACGTTTCTTTCTATCGTAACGAGTTAGACGTACTCGATTACGACGCTGTTTCATGGACCCCATACACTGAGGCACTTGCTAATCTACCGGCATTGTGCGTTGTTTCAGCCCAGCTTTGGCAAGCACGCGTTCCGCTCATTTGCTTTAACGACGTCGCGTATCACCTAACGGATAGAGTGATGAAACAGTTTGGCCTTCTCCAACATATTCCCGAGAAACCACCACACTATTTGATTGATGCCCGGGACAACGCGGCTTATCAAGCGGCAGTCAACACATGGAACAATCGCTTCGAATTTGTCCAAGAGCAAAGTGCGGCACCGGTATCCGATTTGGCGTACTACACATGGTATTGGAACATCACGCGGCGGTATATTATTCTTTCTATAGATCCACCTTTAGATGTTCCTCAAGGCGATGAACCTTACATCCCAAGAGCGTCGCTTGAGCGTGGTCTTGTATGTACATTTTTTTGCACATGGTATTTTAACACAAACGATATTTTAAAATACGAGCTTACAATATGTTTATTGCAGACCGATGCAATTTACCATACAGCCGCGTTGGTTGAGGAGTTATCGGCGGAGGTGCTGGAGTCGTCAAAGTTTAAGTGCATGAGCATTACCCGCATTCTTCAGTCGATTTTGAGGAAGAACAGGCTTGCACGACCACCATCGCCTCCAGATGTTCCTGTTCGTAAGTTCACAAGAAAAGACAAGGGTAAAAGAAAAGAGGCATCTTCTCAGCCAACCCAAAGTGAGTTCGTGCCCGGTCCGTCGCAGCCAGGCACGTCGCGGGTGGCAACTCAACGGAATACCAGGGGAAAAGGAAAAGTTATGGCGGTTGGTCCAAAAAAAAACCGTTAGGTGTTGAAGTTGGATTTGTTTTAAGTTGGCATTTAGACTTGTTTTATTTTTATTTGCATGAACTGGAAAATAGGGGTGAAAGTAGTATTGAAAATGTACTTTTGTTAAGTTGATGGTCGATGTGGATGAGTTGTTGGAACAATTGCTTTGATGTACTTTTGGAAAAGTAGTAGTAGTGAAAATGTACTTTTGTAAGTAGTAGTGTAAATGTCCTATGTTGGCATTCCTTCCTGCTTTGATTAGATTGTTTAATTTGTATGTTTATAGTTTGAAACGCTGCAGATCATTTGTTATTGTAATTGCATTTGAAATAGTGAAGTTTTGCATTTGAAGGGGTGAAGTTTTGCAAAACATGGTCCCTGTGGCGCGATAATTGATTGCGCCCCAGAGACCATTTTCTCTGGTTCCTTTGGGCGCAAACAATTATTGCGCCCAATAACAAAGTTTTGCAAAACTTTGTGCCTGGGGCGCAATAATTGTTTGCACCTAAGGAACCATGTTCTCTGGTTCCATGGGGCGCAAACAATTATTGCGCCCAATAACAAAGTTTTGCAAAACTTTGTGCCTGGGGCGCAATAATTGTTTGCGCTGAAGGAACCAGGTTCTCTGGTTCCATTGGGCGCAAACAATTATTGCGTCCAATAACAAAGTTTTGCAAAACTTTATGCCTGGAGTGCAATAATTGTTTGCGCCCAAGGAACCATGTTCTCTGGTTCCATTGGGCGCAAACAGCGAATGCGCCCAATGGTAAAGTTTTGCAAAACTTTGTGCCTGGAGCGCAATAATTGTTTGCGCCCAAGGAACCATGTTCTCTGGTTCTGTGATGACCCCAAACTTCCACGGAATGAAAGTAAGGAATAATCATTAGGAATACAACATAAATACAATAATACAAATCACAGATACAACATAGCATAGGAAATGTATAGAGTAACAACATCATAGCAGCGGAAATATAATGTCATCAACCACAGAAAGTCCACAGTCACAGAATTCTAAATTATTACATCAAGTTTGCAGAAAAAGAAATAAGTTCCAACTCCAACTTAAACAACGTGAAATGAAACAAGTTTGATGTCTGAAATTAAAAAGAGAAAAATGCAATAGTAGCAAATGATAGATGTCTTCAAGCTCCGAGTCATCACCTCTCCACGAAAGCAAATCCAAGAAAGATAATAAGCAGCTCCAAAGAAAAGACTCCATGCAAAGAATGAACCTGTTTACTTGGCTGCCCGTGTAGAAAGGAGGGCACCCGAGTTTGCAAAAAGGTGGAAACAAACAACGGGTCAGTCGTGGGACTGATGTGAGAATTCTTAACTAATTAATCACTATTAATAAGGCAAATCCAAAGACCACGCCGCTAACGCGGAACGGGTTTACTCTAATGGATTGCCGTGCATAATTTAAAGTGTCAGAACAAATAATAAGTAAATCGTAAAACAACGCTATGCTTTTGAGAAAAATGGAATCACCATAAGACCCAAGTCCCATCACACAATGCAACACAAAGCAGATGATAGGGTTTTACCTTATGGTGATTAAACATGCTAAATACGGTAAATACAAATTTAATATTATCATTAGTATATATCAAAACATTTCAAAATAAATGTATCAATCCTAGGACACATAGATACCATAATACTATGCTTCCATACTAGTAATACAATCAAATATGTAGGTTCGTATTAGAAGTTTGGGTTCCCATCATGAGTCAAGGCTAGGGAGTAGCTCCTTACCGATTCGAGACACTCTAGCTAATGTCTCAGGGCTAATGTCTCCGGATCCCCCGCAGTGAACCCTTGGATCCTGCAGGGCCGGTCCACACATACAGCTTCGTGGATTAGTTATTCCTGAACACACGTTTCCCGATCCTATAGGACCTATCATCCGAGGCGCCTCATTCCATCATCCACATAAGTAAAATGTCGGGCCGTGTTAAAGCCCAATCACCACTTCTAGCTCGAAAGAAACGTGCTGCTCTCCCTGCGTTCCCTTCTCCCGTTTAGACTCCGCCGGTGTGTGTGGCTCGCGAAGTCACGCTATACACAAAGCTATGCCTAAACAGGCTATGCTTTGATCATCCCACAAGGCCTGCTTTTCAACAAAGCCTTGATCATATGCATCTTAGCATGCCACATCGTCACTCCATATCGCACTACCAATCCTTTGCCGAAATATATGAAAGGGTGTTAAGCAAGAGAATAAATTCTCCACCACCAAACATCCATACATTCGACAGAAGATTAATAACATGATATTTAATGGAGTACGATGTCAGACACACAATCCATTTATTAGCTTATGCTCTGGGTCTGAGCGAAAACCAAACCCGTGAAATCAACACGTACGTTTGGGCAATAACCATGACCCTTGAATTGGGAGCAAGTCAAATCAGGGCCTCGATCGTTGTCCATTCGAGGGAAGATTTACGGTCTTCATACGCCATCTTCATACTTCAATTAACGTCGTTTGATTATTTGAAATGAGAGAACTCAGACTTTCCAAATAATCCTCGTACATATATATATTTATTTAAAATCCTTCGTATTTGCTGATATCATTTTATAATGATTACTTCCTATTTTAAATTATTTAAAATAATTAAATTTTTATATGACGACGCCTTGAGTCAATGGGCGACTATGGCGCTGCATTCAACCAATTTGATTTTTACATTTCTCAGAATTTAACCATTGGATCTTAACGTGATATATATCGCTGGTAAGATTTTTCCAAGATGGTCCTAAAGGATTCAGTTTCAAGGAAATTCGACGGTCGGATCTCCTTGTATAGTCATTTAAAGGTACAATTTCAAAACGTGAACTACCGCGCTCGATTCGTTTAATTTTAGTTATATATATATATATATAATCATTTAATCGTAATAACATCGTTTGATTTAAACAACGCTCTAAACAACTACCGATCCTTATTAAATTTTAATTCATTTGAAAATGAGGATAATATTACAGCATCCTAAATTCATTCTTTACTTACATTAAAAATGTAAATTTCATCCTTTTCATTTACATGTAAAAATGTAAATTTAATTCTTACGTAAATTCCTATTTTCTATTTACATGTAAAGATGTAAATTTTGATACATTGCAAAATCCTACTTTTTAATTTACATATAAAAATGTAAATTTTAACTTCAATGTAAATTCTCATTTTAATCACATAATAAAAATGTAACATATATTTGCAGTGTGAATCCTATTCTAAATTTACATATAAAAATGTAAATTTAATTACAATGCAAATTCTACTTCTTATTTACGTTGTGAAAATGTAGTTTTTATTTCAATGCAAACTCTAATTCTTATTTACATTGTAAAAATGTAGTTTTTATTTCAATGCAAACTCTACTTCTTATTTACATTGTAAAAAAAATGTAAATTTTTATTTCAAAGCAAACTCTACTTCTTATTTACATTGTAAAACTGTAATTTTTATTTCAAAGCAAACTCTACTTCTTATTTACATTGTAAAAATGTAATTTATATTACAATGCAAACTCTACTTCTTATTTACATTGTAAAAATGTAATTTATATTACAATGTAAATTCTATTTTTAATTATCTATATAAAGATGTAATTTTTAATTTACAATGTAAATTCTACTTCTTATTACATATAAAGATGTAAAAAAAAAATTACTTTTTTTTACTTACATTATTCTCATCCTACGTTACATAAAAAAATGTAATTTTTACCATACGATGGAAATTCATGTTTTAATTACATAGAAAAATGTAATTTTCATTTTATAATGAAAATGGTAATAAACCTCACATGTCCAATTTTGTCCTTTAATTTACTATGTAAAATCCTACCCTTTGATTACATTAAAAATGTACTTTTAAATTTACATGTAGGTTCTCTTCTTAATTACATATATAAATGCATTCTTAATTTACAATGTAACTTAACATTCTTATTACAAATAAAATGTAATTCTTTTATTTACAATGTTAATTAACATTCTTATTACAAATAAAATGCAATTCTTTTATTTACAATGTAAATTAACATTCTTATTACAAATAAAATGCAATTCTTTTATTTACAATGTAAATTAACATTCTTATTACAAATAAAATGCAATTCTTTTATTTACACCGTAAAAATCTAATCTTCTAATTTACATTGCAAAAACATCGTTTTTTATTTTATTTTACTTACAACGTAAAAATTATGACCAAATTTCATGTCTAATATTTCGTGTCTAATATCTCATGTCTAATCCAACCACAAACAATACTTTAAATAATAAAAGGGATCAAATCGAGTTAATAGCATGAAGTTAATCTCGAGTTGAGAATTCTAGCCAAATTCTGAGAATAACTGCGGGTGTTTCGTGAATATTAACAAAACATGATAGACAAGATTAACAAATAGATGATACTAATAAATCACCAAACTCAGATCTAGTATTTAAATTTTCAGATCTAATATCACAACATCACAAACAATTCAGATCCATAATTTAGAATAATATCCATCGCAGATTTATTTATATTCGTCATTCAAACTTCACATAACGCAAGAATAATAATTAAATTAATTAAATTTAATTAAAAATAAATTCTCACATTGCTTGGGACTGAAATGACGGTCCAAACTCGATCAGATCTCGTGTTCGAAGTCACGGTGGTTTCGGATCTGAAAGATTTCAATTTGAAGTTCATATGTATAAATTAGAAACTGACTTTTTACAACTGTCACTGTAACGATTAAAAGCGTCGCAAATCTGAAATTGAAATTGACCTTGAACTTCAGAAAGTTCAAAACTTTGAATTCAATTTACAGGAGATATAGTCAACGGTTTGAGGAGCCGTTTGTTGGTGGTGGACCACCTAAGATAGGCGCACGTGCGCCAGGAGTTGGGGGGGGGTGCGGCAGCGACAGGCGGGCTCGGCGGCGGAAGGAAGGGCGTGGGTTTGGGGGCTCGAAACTCGAGCTCTGGTGCTCGATAGGCGATGAATTTTATATGAATAGAAAGGTCTTGGAAAACTCTTCGAAAAGTTTCACTGTGGCCAAGTCTAATTTGTCATGGATTGGGAGGAATCGGAGCTCAAAATTTTGAGCTGTTTATGGGTTCGGCGGCTGTGAAAACGAGGAGGAAGAAGTACTGTTCACTCCGTATTTATACGTGTATTGAGCGTATTTTCTATTTTCTTTATTTATTTAATTAATTCCCGAAATTAGGGTTTTCCCCATACGATCTCCATACGGACCCCAACGACTGTCGAACAATATGTTTTGACGTCTTCTGAACGCGATGGCGTTATTGCCGAAGTCCAATTTTGAAGTTTACAGTATGTTTTCTTTATTTTCAAATTAATTCTTTAATATTAAATTTGAACGTACTTCTAAATTTTCCCGTGGCCACATACTAGCTCAGAAAAATCCGAAAAAATTATTTTTGGTTATGTTTTGACGATACGGTCTTAACAAAACTAATTTCGTCGAATTCTGAGACTTTTTGAAAAATGGTCATTTTCTGGTCGATCCAATTTAACTATTATTGACCAAAACACATTTTCCTTTGTCACACTCACATATTAACTTCAAAAATCATGAAATTTGAAACCTAGCCATAATTTGTCATCCTGGATCCAACAAAAGTGGTTTCGTCGAATTCCGAGGTCGTATGCAAAATGTCTATTTTCAAGGGCGATATATTCTCTATAGCGACCTTTCTGAAAATTCATTTGGCCATAACTTTTGATTCCCGTTATGAAACTTTGATTTTCTAGATTCGTTAGAAAGATATTCATTAACAGATTTAAATACTTTTTCGTTTCACCAAAATCCGGTTTATTCTGCATCCTGTGTGGTTAGTCAAAGTTCAGGTTTGACTTTTCAAACTATCGTCTCTTTCTAATTCCTTTAATAATTAAATTAAATATATTTGTATTAAATTCAATCAAAATAAATTTCTAGTCATTTTTATTTAAAATAATTCATTTCAACTATTTAAACACCTTTAAAATCTCTAAAATGAAAATTTTAAATTGGCCCCAAATTCCGGGTTGTTACAATCTCCCCCGCTTAAGAACTTTTCGTCCTCGAAAAGAAAAAAGGGAAGAATAGAAGAGTAGGAACCAACTCAGAGAATGTGAAATATTTTAAGCGTACCTCAAAATAAAATCTAATCGGAGATATCCGCTCTGCATTTGGGATAGGCTTGTTTGATACTCTCCTCGGTTTCCCAAGTGCAGTCTCTAGGATCACCGCTCCATTGCACCTTGACTAGGTTGATACTTTTATTTCTCAGCTTCCTAGTCTCCTTGCCAATAATTTTCAGTGGTTCCCTTCTCACTGCAAGGCTTGGGGTAATCTCCAAATCTTGTTGTGCTGCTTCTTCCACAATCTGAGACGACCCGATTTCCCGTTCTCACGGAAACAAGGGTTATCTTTGGAATATAACACAGAAACAGATAATAGCAGAACAGAATTAAATAAATACACCAGATAATGAACAACAAAATATACTGGATAAAAGTAATCATCAGAGTTACACAGTATACAGGATCTTACTTAGTACAAATACAGTTCAGCTATACATAAATGTCTACAGCGGAAATAAACAAAATATGTACAATAGGAGCTGAACAGCATAAAAAGAAATAAATGATAGAATCCATCTTCAGCTCCAGCTATCCAGAAAGAACCAGCTAAACCTGAATACAAGGCTGCCCGTGTAGAAAAAGGGGCACCCGAGTTTGAGAGTGAAACAAACTACGAGTCAGTCATGGGACTGGTATGAGAAATCTACTCAACACAGATATAGTTTGGCTAATCACAGGACCACGCCACTTTCGTGGAACGGGTTTACTCCATTGGATTGCCAGTGCTTTAAAACAAATCTTTCTTTTAAACATCGCTATGCTTTTTATAAAAATGAAGCCATTATAAGACTCAGTTCCCATCACACAATGCAACGCAAACCGGAGGATAGAGTTTTACCTTATAATGGCCAAAATATGATTGATACGAATAAAACAAAGGCATTTGATATTATTGCTAGTGTTAATATGTTTTGAAAACAATTTCAAATCATAACTATCAATCATAGACGGCATGGGTACCATATATCATGTCGCCATATATATATACAATCAAAACCGCAGATGTCGTATTTGGAAATTGGATTTCCGTCATGAACCAAGGCAAAAGATAGTCCTTACCGAATTCGAGACAATCTAGCCCATGTCTCAGGCCCAAACTCAGGTGGGCCCTTGGATCGTCAGGGCCGGTCCACCGATGTGGATTATTATGCCTGAACACTACGTTTCTCCGCCCTTTGGGGCGTAAACGAGCCAACGAATGACTCCATCGGACCCGGATCGTCCGATCAAACCGAGGCGCCTCGCAACAGCAACAACCACATAGGTGAAAAGTATATAAATGTCAGGGCTGGTAGGTCACTGACACCACCCTAGCTAGAAAGAAACGCAGGCCCTCCCTGAGGTCCTTCTCCCGTTTTAGGTTCATATCGGGGTGTGAGGCTCGCGAATTCACGTTCACACAAAGCTACGCCACACAGGCGGTGCTTTGATCATCACCACAAGACTTTGCTTTTCAATAGAAGTCCTGATCACTGCATCTTAGCATGCCACACAGGCAATTCATGCCATGCGACTGATGTCCATCGATATACAACCTCTGAGCTCGTGCGTCTCAGAGAAGGGCGTTAAGCAAAAGAATAAATTCTCCGCCGCCAAACAGATGTATATTTAACAGAAATCAACCAACACAGAATAAACTCCAATGTCGGACACACAGTCCATTTACAAGTCCGTTCTGGGTCTGAACGGAACCGGAGGCACTAAATACCTCGCAAACCCATCGATCACCACGTACGTCTGGACGATCACCACTCATTATCCATATTTCGGGATGCCTCCCAATCAGGACCTCGGTTACCATCCAAACGAGGTGAAGATCTCCGGTCTTCGACCATCGTCTTCATCTTCGACTTTCAATCGTCGGTCAATTATTTGAAATGAGAATTAACTCGACCTTCTCAAATAATTCACGTATATTTAGAATTTCAATTCAATTTATTTCAATGGTTAAATTATTCGACAACACCAATATTGTTCTTTACTGTAATTTTCACACCAAACACATTCAACCATCAAAAACCACATAAATCGAACAAATTCAGTTTATTTATATTCCATATTGTTTCCAATATTTTATAACGATTTATCGCTATTTTTATTTATTTTAAAATAGCCCATTTATTCAAAACGACGCTTCGGGCCATAACACGGCCGTGGCGCTGTTTTTCTTCAGATTTGTTTTACACATATCTGAAAATCTAACCGTTGGATCTTCACAAAATTTACATCATTAGAAAGGTCTTTTCAAAACGAATCCAACGGTTCCAGTTTCGGGAAAATCCGACGGTCGGATCTCCCGGTACAATCGTTTGAAGTTTCGATTTCAAAATACGAACTGCAGCGTCGTTATTCGATTAAATATATAATTATATTTATATATATATAAATATAATCGCTTCTGGCGCTGTTTTTCTTCAGATTTGAATTAAACATTCCAGACAATCCAACCGTTGGATTTTTACAAGGTTGGTGCCGTTGGGAAGATCTTTCCAAGGCGGACCCGACGGTTGAGGTTTCGGGAAAATCCAATGGTCGGATTTCCCATACTAGTCGTTTGAAATCACGGTTTCAAAATACGAACTGCACGGCCTCGTTTCGTTTTAATTTTATTTATATTTATATATTTATATAAATATAGTTCATCCAATGATTTCCATATCGTTTTTACTTCAAATATTTTTCTAACACCTTAAAATTTTGGAAAATTTCGCCATAACCTCCCCTGCACCGGGAGCATCGGGAAATCGCAAATAGCGTTCCCGGTCCTTCTAATCTCAAAAAGAAAAAGAAAAAGCCAAGCGGCTAGCCAACAGGCTCATAAAATCATCACCCAAACAAAGCAGTAAATGTGTACCTATTTGTCGGGCACAAAATTTTATTCCTCTTCTCTAGCCACTTTGCTATACCCTGTTCAATGAATATGCATGTACATATATATACAGTTCATATCATTTATCATTTTCTATTCAACTTCATATTTGATTTCTATTTGGTTTAAAAACACCATTCATTCTAATGTTACATAAATAGGTGCAAATCATTTCATTAGCTAATTAATGAATATTTCAACTCATATATGTTTATTTTGAACAAGTGACTATTTTTAACACTTCACATTTCAACGATTTATACATACAATAAAAATGTGATTTTTATTGTAAAACAATTCATTTCAAAACACTATTTTTCTATATAGTTCAAGTTGGTGATAAAAATGGGATTTTTATCATAAAACCATTTCTTTTAAAACGAGGTTATTTTACACAGTTCATATAGTCGATAAAAGGTGATTTTTATTATCAAACAATTTATTTCAAAATATGAATACCATTCAACACATGAATTTCTAATCAACGAATGAATATCAATTCAACACATGAATGTTTTCTTTACAATGAATAAATATAGTTTAAGCATATGAAAATAATTCAAACACACAAATATTATTCAAAATTTCGGCAGCATAACGGCAGGGTAGTTAAAACCGGCACCGTCCCTAGTACGGCTCCTCGCTCTACCTTAAAACCTCGCGGTTTTTGACAATGGGGATCATGCATCTAGTTCGCACGCAGGCGGCATGTATATATTTATTTCATTTCCACAAACTAATCCTATGCGGTTTCAACCAAATATTTCTCAATCACAAACGGGTATTTTTCAACCACAATCAACCAATATCAATCACAAACAATCCCAAACAATCATTCGCTATCAATCAATTTTCACAACAATTTCAACCAATAAATATCGTCCATGGTTTGTGGACGAGGGGCGTATATATATATATATTTATATATAGCAATTCACTTTTATCTCAACACATATATAAATATTTTTAAATCAGAAATCTCACCAATAGCTATCCAACTTCACGACACTTCACTTAGAGAAATCTTCGCCTATTTCGCCTTCTTGTCGCTTTCGTTGCCCGTATTCTCTACATATGTAAAAATCGAGTTTTTACTATGTTATTCAATATATAAAAACCTGATTTTTACTTCGACTTTCAATATATAAAAAATCTGATTTTTACTTCGACTTTCAATATATAAAAAATCTGATTTTTACTTCGACTTTCAATATATAAAAAATCTGATTTTTACTTCGACTTTAAAAATATGATCTTTTCTATTTTAAAGTTTAAATCTTTTTCCTTTTAAAATCTAAATCTTTTCCCTTTTTAAAATCTAAATCTTTTCCCTTTTAAAATCTAAATCTTTTCCCTTTTAAAATCTAAATCTTTTTCCTTTTAAAATCTAAATCTTTTCCCTTTTAAAATCTAAATCTTTTCCCTTTTAAAATCTAAATCTTTTTCCTTTTTTAAAATCTTAAAATAAAAATCAGTTTTTAAAACCTTTTCAAAATCAGTTTTACATCTTTTTAAAATAAATCAGTTTTAAATCAATTTAAAAAAATCAGTTTTAACTTCTTTAAAAATCAGTTTTTACTTTTTGAAGTTTAAATCCTTTACTTTTTAAAGTTTAAATCCTTTACTTTTTAAAGTTTAAATCCTTTACTTTTTAAAGTTTAAATCCTTTACTTTTTAAAGTTTAAATCCTTTAAAACCTTTTTAAAAATCAGTTTTAAAATCATTCAAAATCAGTTTTATCATCTTTTAAAAATCAGTTTAAAAATCTTTTAAAATCAGTTTTATTATCATTTACAAATCAGTTTTATAATCATTTACAAATCAGTTTTATAATCATTTACAAATCAGTTTTACAGAATAAATAAAAAAAAATAAAAATAAAAGAAAATGCTCACCGATTAGCTGCGAAGGGGGGGGGGAGAAGATGTCGTCGGCGGTAGGCGGAGCTGCTTCGAGGGGTCGGCGGCTTCAGCGTCGCGAACGAGGGGGGCTTCGTCGGAGCTCGTGCGATCTGGGGGGGGCTTCGGGGGTTGCGGCTTCAGTGGGAGTTCGACGTACGAGGGAGGGGGGGTGCGGTGATGGGCGGCGGCGGCGCTTCAGGGGGGCGGCTGTCGATAGGTCTTTAGGGTTTTTTTTTTCTTTTGCTTTCTGTCTGAAATCGAAACGAACGGGGGGGGGGGGGGCAGAAAGGAAGATAAAGGGGGGAATTAAAATTTATTTTTATTATTTTATTATTTAATTTTTCAAAAAAAATTGACTTTTACATACGACCTCGAAACGAGGCCCACCGCCTGTCGTCCATAGCGTTTTACCCCCATCCCGAACACAATGGGATATGTATCGCTAGCTGATTTGATCGTTACAATCAGTTTCCTTTTGAATTTTCATTTAAATCACTATATTGAATTTTAAACGCACATTTCAAATTACCGGGGTCACATACTAACTAGAAAAATTCCAGAAAAATATTTTCTAGCTTCGTATTGACGATACGGTCCTAACAAAACTAGTTTCGTCGAATTCTGAGACCATTGGAAAAATGGCCAATTTCCAGTCGATTAAAATCAACTGAAACTGGTCAAACGCGTTTTCTTTTGCCACGCTCACATATTGATTCGAAAAATTATGAAATTTGAAACCTAACAATAACTTGACCCTGCGGATCCAACAAAAGTGGTTTCGTCGAAATCCGAGGTCATTTGCAAAATGTCCATTTTTAAGGGCCTGAATTCCATAGCGACTATTCAGAATTTTCAACTGGACATATCTTTTGATTCCCGCTATCAAATTTCGATTGGTCAGATTCGTTAGAAAGATATTGTCAATTAGATTCCATTATTTTTGGTTTCACTAAAATCCGGATTGTTTTGCACCCGGTATATTCAATTGAAGTTTGAAATCGAATTATCGAACTGCCGCGCTATTTTCAATTCTATATATAATTATAATTAATTATATTCGTTTTCAAATGTCGATTCAAACTCAGTTTTCATCGCCATTATTTAAAATATTTATTTTAAATATATAAAATCCATTATTTTAGCCAATTTAAAAATTTTAAATTGGTTCAGATTTTCTGGGTCGTTACAATCTCCCCCACTTAAAACTTTTCGTCCCCGAAAAGGAACAAAGTCGAAAGTGGTTTGATAAATCTACAATCACACTATACAACAACCAATTTGTTTCTAACCTTTTTAACTTTCCAAATATATATCTTTTATATATTCAAAAATTATATTTCTAAAACCAGACTATATATAAATATAATCACAAATACGTTATTTAAAAACATATTACTCTCGACTCGTTCTGAGGCACTTCTGACCCCATCTCTAACGAGTTGTTCTGATTCTGCTACTCATACTAGGATATTACTGATCCTATCTGTATAGAGTTACCCGTCCTAGAACACTACTGGTTCTATTTCTGACGAGTTCGTTCAAATGTTATATTCCAGGACTAAGCTTAACCAAAGCTCTGATACCACGATGAGACGACCCGATTTCCCGTTCTCACGGAAACAAGGGTTATCTTTGGAATATAACACAGAAACAGATAATAGCAGAACAGAATTAAATAAATACACCAGATAATGAACAACAAAATATACTGGATAAAAGTAATCATCAGAGTTACACAGTATACAGGATCTTACTTAGTACAAATACAGTTCAGCTATACATAAATGTCTACAGCGGAAATAAACAAAATATGTACAATAGGAGCTGAACAGCATAAAAAGAAATAAATGATAGAATCCATCTTCAGCTCCAGCTATCCAGAAAGAACCAGCTAAACCTGAATACAAGGCTGCCCGTGTAGAAAAAGGGGCACCCGAGTTTGAGAGTGAAACAAACTACGAGTCAGTCATGGGACTGGTATGAGAAATCTACTCAACACAGATATAGTTTGGCTAATCACAGGACCACGCCACTTTCGTGGAACGGGTTTACTCCATTGGATTGCCAGTGCTTTAAAACAAATCTTTCTTTTAAACATCGCTATGCTTTTTATAAAAATGAAGCCATTATAAGACTCAGTTCCCATCACACAATGCAACGCAAACCGGAGGATAGAGTTTTACCTTATAATGGCCAAAATATGATTGATACGAATAAAACAAAGGCATTTGATATTATTGCTAGTGTTAATATGTTTTGAAAACAATTTCAAATCATAACTATCAATCATAGACGGCATGGGTACCATATATCATGTCGCCATATATATATACAATCAAAACCGCACGATGTCGTATTTGGAAATTGGATTTCCGTCATGAACCAAGGCAAAAGATAGTCCTTACCGAATTCGAGACAATCTGGCCCATGTCTCAGGCCCAAACTCAGGTGGGCCCTTGGATCGTCAGGGCCGGTCCACCGATGTGGATTATTATGCCTGAACACTACGTTTCTCCGCCCTTTGGGGCGTAAACGAGCCAACGAATGACTCCATCGGACCCGGATCGTCCGATCAAACCGAGGCGCCTCGCAACAGCAACAACCACATAGGTGAAAAGTATATAAATGTCAGGGCTGGTAGGTCACTGACACCACCCTAGCTAGAAAGAAACGCAGGCCCTCCCTGAGGTCCTTCTCCCGTTTTAGGTTCATATCGGGGTGTGAGGCTCGCGAATTCACGTTCACACAAAGCTACGCCACACAGGCGGTGCTTTGATCATCACCACAAGACTTTGCTTTTCAACAGAAGTCCTGATCACTGCATCTTAGCATGCCACACAGGCAATTCATGCCATGCGACTGATGTCCATCGATATACAACCTCTGAGCTCGTGCGTCTCAGAGAAGGGCGTTAAGCAAAAGAATAAATTCTCCGCCGCCAAACAGATGTATATTTAACAGAAATCAACCAACACAGAATAAACTCCAATGTCGGACACACAGTCCATTTACAAGTCCGTTCTGGGTCTGAACGGAACCGGAGGCACTAAATACCTCGCAAACCCATCGATCACCACGTACGTCTGGACGATCACCACTCATTATCCATATTTCGGGATGCCTCCCAATCAGGACCTCGGTTACCATCCAAACGAGGTGAAGATCTCCGGTCTTCGACCATCGTCTTCATCTTCGACTTTCAATCGTCGGTCAATTATTTGAAATGAGAATTAACTCGACCTTCTCAAATAATTCACATATATTTAGAATTTCAATTCAATTTATTTCAATGGTTAAATTATTCGACAACACCAATATTGTTCTTTACTGTAATTTTCACACCAAACACATTCAACCATCAAAAACCACATAAATCGAACAAATTCAGTTTATTTCTATTCCATATTGTTTCCAATATTTTATAACGATTTATAGCTATTTTTATTTATTTTAAAATAGCCCATTTATTCAAAACGACGCTTCGGGCCATAACACGGCCGTGGCGCTGTTTTTCTTCAGATTTGTTTTACACATATCTGAAAATCTAACCGTTGGATCTTCACAAAATTTACATCATTAGAAAGGTCTTTTCAAAACGAATCCAACGGTTCCAGTTTCGGGAAAATCCGACGGTCGGATCTCCCGGTACAATCGTTTGAAGTTTCGATTTCAAAATACGAACTGCAGCGTCGTTATTCGATTAAATATATAATTATATTTATATATATATAAATATAATCGCTTCTGGCGCTGTTTTTCTTCAGATTTGAATTAAACATTCCAGACAATCCAACCGTTGGATTTTTACAAGGTTGGTGCCGTTGGGAAGATCTTTCCAAGGCGGACCCGACGGTTGAGGTTTCGGGAAAATCCAATGGTCGGATTTCCCATACTAGTCGTTTGAAATCACGGTTTCAAAATACGAACTGCACGGCCTCGTTTCGTTTTAATTTTATTTATATTTATATATTTATATAAATATAGTTCATCCAATGATTTCCATATCGTTTTTACTTCAAATATTTTTCTAACACCTTAAAATTTTGGAAAATTTCGCCATAACCTCCCCTGCACCGGGAGCATCGGGAAATCGCAAATAGCGTTCCCGGTCCTTCTAATCTCAAAAAGAAAAAGAAAAAGCCAAGCGGCTAGCCAACAGGCTCATAAAATCATCACCCAAACAAAGCAGTAAATGTGTACCTATTTGTCGGGCACAAAATTTTATTCCTCTTCTCTAGCCACTTTGCTATACCCTGTTCAATGAATATGCATGTACATATATATACAGTTCATATCATTTATCATTTTCTATTCAACTTCATATTTGATTTCTATTTGGTTTAAAAACACCATTCATTCTAATGTTACATAAATAGGTGCAAATCATTTCATTAGCTAATTAATGAATATTTCAACTCATATATGTTTATTTTGAACAAGTGGCTATTTTTAACACTTCACATTTCAACGATTTATACATACAATAAAAATGTGATTTTTATTGTAAAACAATTCATTTCAAAACACTATTTTTCAATATAGTTCAAGTTGGTGATAAAAATGGGATTTTTATCATAAAACCATTTCTTTTAAAACGAGGTTATTTTACACAGTTCATATAGTCGATAAAAGGTGATTTTTATTATCAAACAATTTATTTCAAAATATGAATACCATTCAACACATGAATTTCTAATCAACGAATGAATATCAATTCAACACATGAATGTTTTCTTTACAATGAATAAATATAGTTTAAGCATATGAAAATAATTCAAACACACAAATATTATTCAAAATTTCGGCAGCATAACGGCAGGGTAGTTAAAACCGGCACCGTCCCTAGTACGGCTCCTCGCTCTACCTTAAAACCTCGCGGTTTTTGACAATGGGGATCATGCATCTAGTTCGCACGCATGCGGCATGTATATATTTATTTCATTTCCACAAACTAATCCTATGCGGTTTCAACCAAATATTTCTCAATCACAAACGGGTATTTTTCAACCACAATCAACCAATATCAATCACAAACAATCCCAAACAATCATTCGCTATCAATCAATTTTCACAACAATTTCAACCAATAAATATCGTCCATGGTTTGTGGACGAGGGGCATATATATATATATATATATATATATATATATATATTTATATATAGCAATTCACTTTTATCTCAACACATATATAAATATTTTTAAATCAGAAATCTCACCAATAGCTATCCAACTTCACGACACTTCACTTAGAGAAATCTTCGCCTATTTCGCTTTCTTGTCGCTTTCGTTGCCCGTATTCTCTACATATGTAAAAATCGAGTTTTTACTATGTTATTCAATATATAAAAACCTGATTTTTACTTCGACTTTCAATATATAAAAAATCTGATTTTTACTTCGACTTTCAATATATAAAAAATCTGATTTTTACTTCGACTTTCAATATATAAAAAATCTGATTTTTACTTCGACTTTAAAAATATGATCTTTTCTATTTTAAAGTTTAAATCTTTTTCCTTTTAAAATCTAAATCTTTTCCCTTTTTAAAATCTAAATCTTTTCCCTTTTAAAATCTAAATCTTTTCCCTTTTAAAATCTAAATCTTTTTCCTTTTAAAATCTAAATCTTTTCCCTTTTAAAATCTAAATCTTTTCCCTTTTAAAATCTAAATCTTTTTCCTTTTTTAAAATCTTAAAATAAAAATCAGTTTTTAAAACCTTTTCAAAATCAGTTTTACATCTTTTTAAAATAAATCAGTTTTAAATCAATTTAAAAAAAATTAGTTTTAACTTCTTTAAAAATCAGTTTTTACTTTTTGAAGTTTAAATCCTTTACTTTTTAAAGTTTAAATCCTTTACTTTTAAAAGTTTAAATCCTTTAAAACCTTTTTAAAAATCAGTTTTAAAATCATTCAAAATCAGTTTTATCATCTTTTAAAAATCAGTTTAAAAATCTTTTAAAATCAGTTTTATTATCATTTACAAATCAGTTTTATAATCATTTACAAATCAGTTTTATAATCATTTACAAATCAGTTTTACAGAATAAATAAAAAAAATAAAAATAAAAGAAAATGCTCACCGATTAGCTGCGAAGGGGGGGGGGGGAGAAGATGTCGTCGGCGGCAGGCGGAGCTGCTTCGAGGGGTCGGCGGCTTCAGCGTCGCGAACGAGGGGGGCTTCGTCGGAGCTCGTGCGATCTGGGGGGGGCTTCGGGGGTTGCGGCTTCAGTGGGAGTTCGACGTAAGAGGGAGGGGGGTGCGGTGATGGGCGGCGGCGGCGCTTCAGGGGGGCGGCTGTCGATAGGTCTTTAGGTTTTTTTTTTCTTTTGCTTTCTGTCTGAAATCGAAATGAACGGGGGGGGGGGGGGGGGGCAGAAAGGAAGATAAAGGGGGGAATTAAAATTTATTTTTATTATTTTATTATTTAATTTTTCAAAAAAAATTGACTTTTACATACGACCTCGAAACGAGGCCCACCGCCTGCCGTCCATAGCGTTTTACCCCCATCCCGAACACAATGGGATATGTATCGCTAGCTGATTTGATCGTTACAATCAGTTTCCTTTTGAATTTTCATTTAAATCACTATATTGAATTTTAAACGCACATTTCAAATTACCGGGGTCACATACTAACTAGAAAAATTCCAGAAAAATATTTTCTAGCTTCGTATTGACGATACGGTCCAAACAAAACTAGTTTCGTCGAATTCTGAGACCGCTGGAAAAATGGCCAATTTCCAGTCGATTAAAATCAACTGAAACTGGTCAAACGCGTTTTCTTTTGCCACGCTCACATATTGATTCGAAAAATTATGAAATTTGAAACCTAACAATAACTTGACCCTGCGGATCCAACAAAAGTGGTTTCGTCGAAATCCGAGGTCATTTGCAAAATGTCCATTTTTAAGGGCCTGAATTCCATAGCGACTATTCAGAATTTTCAACTGGACATATCTTTTGATTCCCGCTATCAAATTTCGATTGGTCAGTTTCGTTAGAAAGATATTATCAATTAGATTCCATTATTTTTGGTTTCACTAAAATCCGGATTGTTTTGCACCCGGTATATTCAATTGAAGTTTGAAATCGAATTATCGAACTACCGCGCTATTTTCAATTCTATATATAATTATAATTAATTATATTCGTTTTCAAATGTCGATTCAAACTCAGTTTTCATCGCCATTATTTAAAATATTTATTTTAAATATTTAAAATCCATTATTTTAGCCAATTTAAAAAATTTAAATTGGTTCAGATTTTCTGAGTCGTTACACAATCAGATCTGGATCATGGACATGCCTTCGAAGTTGGGATACATGGAATACATCGTGCACTCCAGGCAACCAGTCGGGCATCTGAATTATGTAGGCTAGGGTGCCAATATTTTCAAGAATAGGGAAGGGGCCGATGAATTTAGGTGCTAATTTTCCTGTCTTTCCAAAACGGATTACACCTCGCATTGGAGCAACTTTCAAATAGACATAGTCACCCACTTCAAAAGCCAACTCTCTCCTTCTTACATCTGCATAGCTCTTTTTTCTACTTTGGGCAGCCAATAATCGCTTCTTAATAAAATCAACTTTGTCTGAAGCTTCTCGGACCATGTCTGGACCCAATACAAGCCGATTTCCTTTTTCAACCCAACACGCTGGCGATCTACATGGCCTACCATATAAGGCTTCAAATGGAGACATTTTCAAACTTGCTTGATAGCTATTGTTATATGAGAATTAAACTAAATGCAAGTGATCCTCCCAAGAACCTCCAAAATCGAGTATGCAAGCTCGCAATAGATCGTCAAGAACGCGATTCACTCGCTCAGTCTGGCCGTCAGTCTGAGGGTGATATGCGGTACTGAGATTTAACTTCGTTCCCAACTCATTTTGGAATGCTTCCCAAAATTTGCTAGCAAAGATACGATCACGGTCGCTAACAATGCTACTAGGAACTCTGTTTAAAACAAAAGATTATTATTTAATTTGAAAATGAAAATTTTCATTCAGATTATGATGAAAAGGAAAGATTTAGTTTTATTACCCATGTAGCTTGACGATTTCTTTGAAATAGATTTGCGCCAGACTTTGAGAAGTTCTAATGGACTTGACAGGTATGAAATGAGAGGATTTTGTGAAGCGATCCACGATCACCCATATGTTGTCATTTCCTTTCCTAGTACGAGGCAGACCATCTATAAAATCCATAGAGATTTGGTCCCACTTCCAATCTGGAACTTCCAATGGTTGCAACAACCCCGCAAGCTTTTGTTGATCACTTTTCACTTGTTGACATGTGGGACATCTACTCACATAAATGGATATATCCCTCTTCATAGATCTCCACCAAAATGTGCGCTTTAAGTCTTGATACATCTTGCTCACACCGGGATGGATGCAAAGCTTTGATTTGTGACCCTCATCCAAAACTTCCCTTATTAGGTCTTTGATATATGGAACACAAATCCGCCCTTGAAATCTAAGAATTCCCTTGCCATCTATTTGGAAGTTCGTGTTTTCACCTGCTTCAATTCTCTTGATCATTATCTGAATGAATTTATCATCCTTTTGAAGAGCAGAAATTTTATCAATCAAGGAAGGGGTAATGATGAGGCTTGCGACGATGACGTCCTTTCTACTAAGCGCGTCCGCCACAACATTGGCTTTCCCTGGCGTATATAAGATGTCAAGATCGTATGCCGCCAGAAATTCTAGCCATCGTTGCTACCTTAAATTCAGATCCTTTTGATCAAATAGATATTTCAAAGATTGATGGTCTGTGAATAATTCAAATTTTTCGCCCAAAAGATAATGTCTCCAAATTTTTAAAGCAAAGACTACGGCCAACAAATCTAAGTCATGGACACGATAATTTTTCTCATGCGTCTTTAATTGATGACTTGCATAGGCAACAACCTTGCCCCTTTGCATCAGTACTGCTCCAAGACCACCACTTTGAGAAGCATCGGTGTAGACCTTTAAATCTTGGTTGCCATCGATGATGGTAAGTATGGGAGCAGTGGTCAAACTCACTTTTAGCTTTTGGAATGCCTCCTCACAATCCGATGTCCAATTGAACTTGGTATGCTTCTTGGTGAGCTTTGTTAATGGGCTAGACAGCTTGGCGAAGTCTTTGACAAACTTCCTGTAATATCCAGCCAATCCTACTAAGCTTCTTTCTTCAGTAGGTGCTGGGCTGCTTCCAATATCGAATGGCGGCAATTTTACTTGGGTCAACAGCAATTCCTTCTTTTGACACAACATGGCCCAAGAATTTTACTTCCTCTTGCCAAAATGTGCATTTGGAAAATTTTGCTTTTAGAACATTTCTTCGTAGAATCTCCAACACTTCCCTTAAATGCCCTTCATGCTCCTCCTTAGTTTTAGAATAGATTAGAATATCATCAATGAAGACTAGGACGAATTTATTTAGGACCTCACGGAAGACCCTATTCATCAAGTCAACAAAGTAGGCTGGAGCATTGCATAGACCGAACGGCATCACTAACCATTCGTAGAATATGTCAGGACCTCTGAAGGCGGTCAAAGGTATGCATTCTTCGGCTATGCGGAGTTGGTGGAAACATGTGGCTAGGTCCATCTTCGAAAACACCTTGGCTCCATTCAATTGGTCCATTAAATCATCTATGCGAGGCAAGGGGTATTTGTTCTTCAATGTTTGTTTGTTAAGATCGCAGTAATCAACACAGAGTCTTAGAGTACCGTCGGATTTGGGGACAAACACCACAGTTGCACCCCAATTAGAAAAGCTAGGTCGGATGAGTCCTTTCCATAAGAGCTGCTTAGTTTGGGTTTGCAACTCTTCTTTTTCTTTAGGGTTCATCCTTCGAATAGCATGGACTACAGGCCTTGCATTTGGAACAAGATCAATTCCGAAATCGATTTCCCTTCGCGGGGGTAGGCTGTCTACTTCTTCAAATACATCCGCGTAATTTTTTACCACGGGGATATTTTCTAAAGAAATGGGAGTGACTTCGAGGGAAGACCAAAATGCCCTTCTATCAGATTTTGAACCATGGAAAGGTATGGAAATAATATCTCCAAACTTTGTTTTGATTTCAACTATTCTATCCGCACACCTTACTTCGGCATCAAATTTTGTTAGCCAATCCAAATGAAGGATGATATCAAACTCAGAAAAATTCATAATGATCAAGTTAAATGGAAATTGGAAGTAGGAGTAGGATACAGGCACCTTACAAAATAAATCTAGAGTGGTAGAACCTCCTACAGGATTATGAACATTAATTGGCTCTTTAAGACTCCTTTGTTTTAGTTTCAATTTCTGGAACGTGTTGTTAGAAATAAAACTTCTTGATGCACCCGTATCAAACAAGGCAGTAACAGGAATGTTTTTAACAGAAATGGTACCATCTAAAACATCAGTCTTACCTGCTCCTTCGGAAGAAGTAGGAGCGGAAGAAGATGGTGCACTTGCCCCCTCATACACATGTGCAATCTGTGCTTCTTTCAACAGCGGACAATTTGGCTTGATATGACCCTTCTTGTGGCAGTTATAACATTCCTTGGTGTCGTCGCTTCGGGCCTTCTTTGGATTTTTGCATTCCTTGCTATAGTGTCCATACTTCTGGCAGTTGTAGCATTGCACCTTAGACTTATCATGAGTCTTAGCAGCTCCAGAACTGCTCCCTTCAGTCTTCTTCTCTGTTTGCTTCCTTTTATTGTTGGCCAAGCTCCTTTCTCTGTCTTATTGGGAATTCTTCTTATCATTTTCCTCATATCGACAAGCAAACTCCACCAGCCTATTGAAAGAAAGGTCGATGTGGGCAGTGACCCTATCAATATATTTTCTCACAAGCCCATTTATGAACCTCTTGTTCTTCTGAAAGTCATCCTGAATCAATTCAGGGGCATAGCGGGAGAGGTCTTCAAATCTTCGTACATATTCTGAGATGGTCTTGTCGCCTTGCTTCAGATTGGCGAACTCGTCATGCAGTCTTTCTACCTCCTGCCTTGGAATGTATTTGTCATTAAAAAGCTCCTTAAACCTTGTCGAAGTCATATTGTCTGCAGTCCCTCCAACCGTGACTGTGTCCCAACAGTTTTGAGCTTCCTCCTGTAACAGCCATGAAGCCACTAATCTTTTCCTCAGATCCTCCAGCTCCAATCCTTCAAAAATCTTTTCGCAATTCCTCGGCCAATCTTGAGCTTGTGTCACGGTTTCAATACCCTTGAATGGCACTCCTCCCAGGTTTTTGAACTTCTTCGCCACCTTATCCAAATCAAAGGGATGCGGTGGTGGTGGTGGCTGTTGAACTGTGGCCTCCTCAGTTTCAGCAATATTTTGCCTCCTTGCTCGAATTGATAAAGATAAAAGGACGGATAAAAAGATGATGATAGAATGACTGACTATTATGTATTCACATGAAATGTTCGCCATAGAATATTGTGATTCTATTTAAACGAATTATTATAAATATGTTATATTCCAAAGCAAAGTTTAACCAAAGGTCTGATACCAACTGTGATGACCCCAAACTTCCACGGAATGAAAGTAAGGAATAATCATTAGGAATACAACATAAATACAATAATACAAATCACAGATACAACATAGCATAGGAAATTCATAGATTAATAACATCATAGCAGCGGAAATATAATGTCATCAACCACAGAAAGTCCACAGTCACAGAATTCTAAATTATTACATCAAGTTTGCAGAAAAAGAAATAAGTTCCAACTCCAACTTAAACAACGTGAAATGAAACAAGTTTGATGTTTGGAATTAAAAAGAGAAAAATGCAATAGTAGCAAATGATAGATGTCTTCAAGCTCCAAGTCATCACCTCTCCAAGAAAGCAAATCCAAGAAAGATAATAAGCATCTCCAAAGAAAAGACTCCAAGCAAAGAATGAACCTATTTACTTGGCTACCTGTGTAGAAAGGAGGGCACTTGAGTTTGCAAAAAGGTGGAAACAAACAACGGGTCAGTCGTGGGACTGGTGTGAGAATTCTTAACTAATTAATCACTATTAATAAGGCAAATCCAAAGACCACGCCGCTAACGCGGAACGGGTTTACTCTAATGGATTGCCTTGCATAATTTAAAGTGCCAGAACAAATAATAAGTAAATCGTAAAACAACGCTATGCTTTTGAGAAAAATGGAATCACCATAAGACCCAAGTCCCATCACACAATGCAACACAAACCAGAGGATAGGGTTTTGCCTTATGGTGATTAAACATGCTAAATACGGTAAATACAAATTTAATATTATCATTAGTATATATCAAAACATTTCAAAATAAATGTATCAATCCTAGGACACATAGATACCATAATACTATGCTTCCATACGAGTAATACAATCAAATCCGTAGGTTCGTATTGGAAGTTTGGGTTCCCATCATGAGTCAAGGCTAGAGAGGAGCACCTTACCGATTCGAGACACTCTAGCTAATGTCTCAGGATCCCCCGCAGTGAACCCTTGGATCCTGCATGGCCGGTCCACACATACAGCTTCGTGGATTAGTTATTCCTGAACACACGTTTCCCGATCCTATAGGACCTATCATCCGAGGCGCCTCATTCCATCATCCACATAAGTAAAATGTCGGGCCGTGTTAAAGCCCAATCACCACTTCTAGCTAGAAAGAAACGTGCTGCTCTCCCTGCGTTCCCTTCTCCCGTTTTAGACTCCACCGGTGTGTGAGGCTCGCGAAGTCACACTATACACAAAGCTATGCCTAAATAGGCTATGCTTTGATCATCCCACAAGGCCTGCTTTTCAACAAAGCCTTGATCATATGCATCTTAGCATGCCACATCGTCAGTCCATATCGCACTACCAATCCTTTGCCGAAATATATGAAAGGGTGTTAAGCAAGAGAATAAATTCTCCGCCACCAAACATCCATACATTCGACAGAAGATTAATAACATAATATTTAATGGAGTACGATGTCAGACACACAATCCATTTATTAGCTTATGCTCCGGGTTTGAGCGAAAACCAAACCCGTGAAATCAACACGTACGTTTGGGCAATGACCATGACCCTTGAATTGGGAGCAAGTCAAATCAGGGCCTCGATCGTTGTCCATTCGAGGGAAGATTTACGGTCTTTATACGCCATCTTCATACTTCAATTAACGTCGTTTGATTATTTGGAATGGGAGAACTCGGACTTTCCAAATAATCCTCGTATATATATATATATATATATATATATATATATATATATTTAAAATCCTTCGTATTTGCTGATATCATTTTATAATGATTACTTCCTATTTTAATTATTTAAAATAATTAAATTTTTATATGACGACGCCTTGAGTCAATGGGCGACTATAGCGCTGCATTCAACCAATTTGATTTTTACATTTCTCATAATCTAACAGTTGGATCTTAACATGATATATATCGTTGGTAAGATTTTTCCAAGACGGTCCTAAAGGTTTCAGTTTCAAGAAAATCCGACGGTCGGATCTCCTTGTATAGTCGTTTAAAGGTACGATTTCAAAACGTGAACTACCGCGCTCGATTCGTTTAATTTTAATTATATTTACATATATATATATATATATATATATATATAATCGTTTAATCGTAATAACGTCGTTTGATTTAAACAACGCTCTAAACAACTACCGATCCTTATTAAATTTTAATTCATTTGAAAATGAGGATAATATTACAGCATCCTAAATTCATTCTTTACTTACATTAAAAATGTAAATTCCATCCTTTTCATTTACATGTAAAAATGTAAATTTAATTCCTACGTAAATTCCTATTTTCTATTTACATGTAAAGATGTAAATTTTGATACATTGCAAAATCCTACTTTTTAATTTACATATAAAAAAGTAAATTTTAACTTCAACGTAAATTCTCATTTTAATCACATAATAAAAATGTAACCTATATTTGCAGTGTGAATCATATTCTAAATTTACATATAAAAATGTAAATTTAATTACAATGCAAATTCTACTTCTTATTTACGTTGTGAAAATGTAGTTTTTATTTCAATGCAAACTCTAATTCTTATTTACATTGTAAAAATGTAGTTTTTATTTCAATGCAAACTCTACTTCTTATTTACATTGTAAAAAAAATGTAAATTTTTATTTCAAAGCAAACTCTACTTCTTATTTACATTGTAAAACTGTAATTTTTATTTCAATGCAAACTCTACTTCTTATTTACATTGTAAAAATGTAATTTATATTACAATGCAAACTCTACTTCTTATTTACATTGTAAAAATGTAATTTATATTACAATGTAAATTCTATTTTTAATTATCTATATAAAGATGTAATTTTTAATTTACAATGTAAATTCTACTTCTTATTACATATAAAGATGTATTTTTTTTATATTTTTTTTACTTACATTGTAAACTCATCCTACGTTACATAAAAAAATGTAATTTTTACCATACGATGGAAATTCATGTTTTAATTACATAGAAAAATGTAATTTTCATTTTATAATGAAAATGGTAATAAACCTCACATGTCAAATTTTGTCCTTTAATTTACTATGTAAAATCCTACCCTTTAATTACATTAAAAATGTACTTTTAAATTTACATGTAGGTTCTCTTCTTAATTACATATATAAATGCATTCTTAATTTACAATGTAACTTAACACTCTTATTACAAATAAAATGTAATTCTTTTATTTACAATGTAAATTAACATTCTTATTACAAATAAAATGCAATTCTTTTATTTACAATGCAAATTAACATTCTTATTACAAATAAAATGCAATTCTTTTATTTACAATGTAAATTAACATTCTTATTACAAATAAAATGCAATTCTTTTATTTACACCGTAAAAATCTCATCTTCTAATTTACATTGAAAAACATCGTTTTTTTTTATTTTACTTACAACGTAAAAATTATGACCAAATTTCATGTCCAATATTTCGTGTCTAATATCTCATGTCTAATCCAACCACAAACAATACTTTAAATAATAAAAGGGATCAAATCGAGTTAATAGCATGAAGCTAATCTCGAATTGAGAATTCTAGCCAAATTCTGAGAATAACTACGGGTGTTTCGTGAATATTAACAAAACATGATAGACAAGATTAACAAATAGATGATCCTAATAAATCACCAAACTCAGATCTAGCATTTAAATTTTCAAATCTAATATCACAACATCACAAACAATTCAGATCCATAATTTAGAATAACATCCATCGCAAATTTATTTATATTCGCCATTCAAACTTCACATAACGCAAGAATAATAATTAAATTAATTAAATTTAATTAAAAATAAATTCTCACATTGCTTGGGACTGAAATGAAGGTCCAAACTCGATCAGATCTCGTGTTCGAAGTCACGGTGGTTTCGGATCTGAAAGATTTCAATTTGAAGTTCATATGTATAAATTAGAAACTGACTTTTTACAACTGTCACTGTAACGATTAAAAGCGTCGCAAATCTGAAATTGAAATTTACCTTGAACTTCAGAAAGTTCAAAACTTTGAATTCAATTTACAGGAGATATAATCAACGGTTTGAGGAGCCGTTTTTTGGAGGTGGACCACCTAGGATAGGCGCAAGTGCGCCAGGAGTTGGGGAGGGGGGTGCGGCGGCGACATGCGGGCTCGGCGGTGGAAGGAAGGGCGCGGGTTTGGGGGCTCGAAACTCGAGCTCTGGTGCTCGATAGGCGATGAATTTTATATGAATAGAAAGGTCTTGGAAAACTCTTCGAAAAGTTTCGCTGTGGCCGAGTCTAATTTGTCATGGATTGGGAGGAATCGGAGCTCAAAGTTTTGAGCTATTTATGGGTTCGGCGGCTGTGAAAACGAGGAGGAAGAAGTACTGTTCACTCCGTATTTATACGTGTATTGAGCGTATTTTCTATTTTCTTCATTTATTTAATTAATTCCCAAAATTAGGGTTTTCCCCGTACGACCTCCAAACGGACCCCAATGACTGTCGAACAATATGTTTTGACGTCTTCTGAACGCGATGGCGCTATTGCCGAAGTCCAATTTTGAAGTTTACGGTATGTTTTCTTTATTTTCAAATTAATTCTTTAATATTAAATTCGAACGTACTTCTAAATTTTCCCAGGGCCACGTACTAGCTCAGAAAAATCCGGAAAAATTATTTTTGGTTATGTTTTGACGATATGGTCTTAACAAAACTAATTTCATCGAATTCTGAGACTGTTTGAAAAATGGCCATTTTCTGGTCGATCCAGTTTAATTGTAATTGACCAAAACACATTTTCCTTTGCCACGCTCACATATTAACTTCAAAAATCATGAAATTTGAAACCTAGCCATAATTTGACATCCCGGATCCAACAAAAGTGGTTTCGTCGAATTCCGAGGTCGTATGCAAAATGTCTATTTTCAAGGGCGATATATTCTCTATAGCGACCTTTCTGAAAATTCATTTGGCCATAACTTTTGATTTCCGCTATGAAACTTTGATTTTTCAGATTCGTTAGAAAGATATTCATTAACAGATTTAAATACTTTTCATTTCACCAAAATCCGGTTTATTCTGCATCCTGTGTGGTCAGCCAAAGTTTAGGTTTGACTTTTCAAACTACCATCCCTTTCTAATTCCTTTAATAATTAAATTAAATATATTCATATTAAATTCAATCAAAATAAATTTCTAGTCATTTTTATTTAAAATAATTCATTTCAACTATTTAAACACCTTTAAAATCTCTAAAATGAAAATTTTAAATTGGCCCCAAATTCCGGGTTGTTACAGGTTCCGTTGGGCGCAAACAACGAATGCGCCCAATGGTAAAGTTTTGGAGAACTTGGTCCTCGGGGCGCAATAATTGATTGCGCCCCAAGAACCAAGTTCTCTGGTTCCATTAGGCGCATTCAATGACTATGCCCAATGGTAAAGCTTTGCAATACTTGGGCCCTGGGGCGCAATAATTGATTGTGCCCCAGGGACCAAGTCCTCTGCTTCCATTGAAAATATACACTACAACACATTTCATTCAACATTGGACTTCGACAATTCAATACAATTTGTTCAACACGCTTCAATGCAATTCATTCGATACAATAAAAATCATTCAAAGTTAAGTGCACTAAACACACATGTACAAACTAGTGGTTACAGTCGAAACGCATATGTTCAATAACATTTTGGAGTCGTCTAATCTCGCATTCTATTTCATTTGCATAAGCTATTGCCCACGGGCTGAAAGGTTCGTCTACCAATTCGGTGTAGTTGCAACCATTTGGATAGGCTCGACATATATGAATGCGGTGACCTATATCGTTGCCATCAGCTCGAACAACAACGTCAAGCTCATAACCGCAATAGCATCGTACAGGATAAGATTCAACCATGTGTTCATGCGGTGCTTGAACTTGTTGAGGTGCTTGAACTTGTTGACGTGCTTGAGTATGTTGACGTGCTTGAACTTGTTGAAGTGCTTGAACTTGTCAACGTACTAGAACTTGTTGACGTGCTTGAACTTGTTGAGGTGATTGAACTTGTTGACGTGCTTGAACTTGTTGAGGTGGTACATCCTGAAGTCCCAACAGGTTTAGCTCCGGGAATTCGTCTGCATACTATTGAAGTATCATTTGTTCATACGCTTCTTCTTCGGAGTCTGAGGAGGATGGCCAAGATGGCATTTTGTCTTTGTAGTAGAAGGAGGATGTATTCTAAGAAGGTGATTAAGTATTGCTATATAAGAAGGTGTGATTTGTGTAGGAGGAACAAATTACGGTAGTTGCCCTTGTGTTTGGTCAAAAAAGCAACAATATGTAGCTGGTGCCTACTACCTACTTGTTATTTGACCATTCAATGCAAAAGTAAATGGCACAAAAGTGAAATTAAATTCCTCATTTGCCTTTTCTTCCTGCCACTTTACCAACATCCATGTTCACTTCTAGCTTTTAGTAATTTGAAGAACAAAGGTGTGTGCTTCCTTCTCTTTATCAAAATTGTGCTTTAACCGAGGTACTTACATGAAATTCTCTTTAGCAAGATTTAGCAATGAATTTTAAATAGTTGTTCTGAAAATGAAATTTTAACCCATGCCTGTGTAGGATGAATCAATGGGAAATGGACGACGGCACTTTGTCAAAAAATTGGGAAAGTTTGGAGTCTGAAGCTTATGACCGCCTCACGGTTATTGATGATTCCCAACAAGTGTCCCCAAATCACCGTCGACCGGGTAAAGAAGTTTACCCCGACCCTAAGACATTTGATATGGTAGAACTCCCAGATCATCTCGGTTGTGCACCCCAAACTCATTTCGTTGCGATGCACGGTGGTAAATATACTAATCGATACCGAGCTCTAGCAATCGGCGAGGCCGTACCAAGAAAGCTTTGTTACTGCGGGTCGGCCTGCTGCGTGGTAGTGAACAAAAATAGAAGCGTTAGCACAGGGCGTACGCTATACAAATGTGCTAGATACGATATGAGCCTACTTTATCTGAACACCTTCAGAGTTTGTAAGTATACCGAGTTGGTTGATTCTCCGATGTGCCGAAGAGGACATGAGTATGCATTAGAAATGCATGATGAGAACGACCGCCTGAAAAAGGAGATTTTCCGTCTGAAACAACTTAACTCGGATTTAGAATCTGAGTTACCACGATATCCCAATGAGTAGGAAAGACTTGTATCGTTGTATCGGTGTATTAACGTATCCAAATGCTTATGTAGTATGCAACAATGTATTAGTCATCGTATCCAAATGCAATTGTATCAGTGTATTAACGTATCCAAATGCTGATGTATTCTGCAACAATGCATTAGTCATCATATTCAAATGTTATTGCAACAACGTATTGTCGGTACAGGAGTAAAGAAATAAATTCGATTGCAATCAAACATTACTACAAATAGTTCAAACATTAACTACGGTATGAAATCCTAATTTACTGAATTACATCGACTACGCCTATGACCTACCACTCCGCATTTACTGCATCTTTTCATTTTAGGAGCCCTCATTTCATCCATGATTCCTTTAAATCTAGTTGATTTGGGTCTCCCAGCTGTTCTATGCACTGTTGGTGGAAATAAAGCTTGTCTGTGGAATTCGCTCCAGTAATGTTTATCTGGAATAAGATGAAATTCTGGTTTGTAAGCTGCGTAGTACTTATTCACCGAATACCACTTCGAGGCAAAATCATGGTGTTGTCGATTAGCATCGTTGGTTACAATAGAACAAACCGCCATTACATGTTCGCATGGAAGGTGCTGAAGTAATGGAACTCTATACGTACAAGAACAATTGTTTTGATCGAGTAATACTTTGTATTCCTTGCCGACGTGCGAAATTACTCCTCACTCACCTTCATTATATCGGACAATGCAGAACGTCTAGCTTCATTTGCCCTTTCACATATCTTCAACTCCCATTTGGGAGTTAGCTTTGCCATCACCGGCATAACAAGCTCTCTTCGTTTACAAAAATAATCTACCGACCGAAAAAACGTACGCGCAACTAGAGCTTTGATGGGCAATGATCGTGCACCTCTAAGTACACTATTAAAGCTTTCAGAAGCATTTGTCGTAATGACATGAAATCTACCACCGTCATCGAAACACAGAGCCCAGTTCTCTTCCTCCCCCCCCCAAACTTTTCTCAATCAAATTATGTGCCGGAACGTTAGTTCATTTAATTTCGTCATGGATCTTTTGATATTCAACCACTTCGGAAGCACATGCTGCTGCATAAAACAAACCTGTCAAATTTTTATCTTTGAATCCAACAGCTTGAAAATTGACTTTTAAATGCCTGGTGCAATATCTGTGTTTGTGCGGGTATCTCCAAGAATTCTCCAAAGCAACCGGTATACCCTTCATCCTATCAGAAATGAAAGTGATGTGCCGATTTTGAACACTACGGATGAATGTTCGTATACACACAAAAAACCAACCCCAAGTATTGGTTGATTCGGCCTCCACAATCCCGTACGCCAACGGGTAAAGTGAATCGTTTGCATCGACAGCAGTCGCAACCAGTAGCGTGCCTTTGTATTTCCCATATAAATGTATGCCGTCTATGGAAAGCAAAGGTCAACAATGCACAAATCCTTCAATGCATGGCCAAAAATGCCCTTTCAAAAACTCTGCATGGTTCGACTACAGTATGGGCAACACTCCCCGGATTAGCTTTGATAAATTCATCAAAATATTGACGGAGGGTAGAGTATGACTTAGCCCAATCACCGGTGTATAACCAATTTTTATAAATAGTTGTTCCTGTATTAAAACTTGCACTGTTCCAGGCGTAATACTCAAATCCGCTTTCACAAACGGCATGATCTTCGAAACCAAAAAAGTCGACGTTGCTTGTTTATGATTGGAGCTCACTATCGGATTCACACAACTATGTTCAGCTGGGTATTTTTTAATAACCCACAAACCTTTCTGCGATTTTTTAGAATCTATGGCATGTATTCTCCACGAGTAGTTGGGATCCATGTTGCAAATAACATTGTATTTCTTTTTGTTTGACCTGATCGGCTTAAACGAAACTGCGTGCAAAATCGACCATTCACTTAACTGTTGAAGGAGTTTGCTTTTGCTCTCAAACATCATACCTACTTTGAAACCAATTTGAACGCAGGACGACGAGAAAACTTCATTTTTGAATTGCATATTTGCAACCACGGATCTAGCTATCATTTGTGCATTGCATAAATCATCATCCAATGGTATCTCAAACTCCGGCAACTCGTCATCACTATCTTCAATCGCGTTGTCTTCTCCTCCCAAATCAAAATTTAGGGGAGCATTGTCTACTCGCATTACATCAACCCATGACGTATCATTATCAGGAATGCTAACAGCGGTCATGCTATCAAGTAAAGGATCTGGATTTACCTCTCTCAAATTTTGATCATCTAGTTCCATTTCAACATCAGGAATATTGGGTTCAACGTTAGATTCTGCTTCGATGGCTTGTGTCGGATACCTGTAGTACGCAAGTGGCAAATTCTGAAGTACATTTAATACGCTACATAAATATATAGCGATAACACTAGTAACTTACTGTTGGGTCATCGGATACACTTCGGTGAGCATTGGCTGCATGGGCGAACAAAGGTAACTTGTAGACGGTCCAGCGGAATTTTGTGTCGTGAGGTAATTCGGTACAAAACAGAAATATACACAGTTTTTAAAATCATACAAAAAACAATGGTAATATTGTGGAGTAGGAGAATACTAAATTTCGAGTTACCCATGCGTTATATTTTGGACACTTTCCTGCGTCGGATATAGATAGCCCGGTAGCGATGGATGATGCAAATTCATGTACGGATTAAACCCAAAACCAATTTGTTGTTGCTCATACGAGGGAATGCTCATAGTCGGATACGGATAACAAGCTGCGGGAGATGATACCAATGGCGTAACGGCTGGCTCTGTTGACAACCTCTTCTCCTTCATTACAAATAATTCAATAGATTTTGACACAGAGGACAACATAATTTCAACGTTGTCGTCGTCTTCGATTTTTATTGCCTTAGATCCAGAATCAGTTGGCCAATCGCAAACTAAATCAATGTCAAACTCATCCGGATTAATATTAGTACATTTATACATGGCCTGCTTCAATTGTACAAAATTTGACCCTTTTAAAACTTTTGCCGGTTTGCTAGATCCACCATTATATATTCCGCATTTATGTTCATCAACAACCAATTCTCCATCGTAATAGCATATAGTTCCAATATAATTTGGCACCATTCCAATCTATTCTAAAAACAAAATAATTTTAACTAAGATGAGTAAAATAGAAATAACCATAAAAAAACCAAATTCATACCTTTTGATACTCCAAATAGCCAAACTAGCTTACTCTTAACTTTGATCTTTAAACAACTTGGATTTTGATATAATTTTTTAAGGTTTGGAAGTTTAGGTTTTTTGGGGTTTTGAGTGAGAAATGGGTTATGACGGTAAATGAGAGAAGGAAAGGTAAAGTAAAGAGCTCTAAAGTAAACTATATGCTTTAAAAAAAAACTTTTTAGGCGCATTCATGGATTGCACCCATGTAATGTAGTAGTTTTCAACAATTTTATTACAAGCGCAATCAATGATCGCACCATTGTCCACATTGGCAGGCGCAGTCCTTGATTGCGCCAATACAAAAACCCAATTTTTGGCCAACTCAGTGTTGAGTTGGCCAAAAGGAGGCTAAAATTGCAAATTTTCATAAAAATGGGTTATTCCTGGAATAAAAAAAAAGGTGGGCCAAAATAGAAAAATGCTCTTTTTAAATGTCAATCCATCTACATTTCAAAACTGAACCAATTTTCCTAAAAGATAGTGTGCTGCAATTGCTCTCCTGGCCACTTTGAAAAAATTTAATAGACATGATTGTTTTTTACACACTTCTGGTCACCATAAACTATTCATGCAGTCAGTCCTCAATCACCGAAATATGAGCAAAAGAACGATAAGACACCACCATGGAATTTTGGCTAACAAATGTAAACCATCCGTTATATCACCACGATGGTTACCCACAGAAGATACTATCTTCGAACGGCTAAACACCGCCGTTTCAATGATACAGATTTGCATCCATATTATTCGATTGGGAAAGAGCGTTTGTTTCACATTTGCACGCTATTCATAGCCGAGAGTAATTTGGTTACTCGATCATCAATGACCAAACAGGGAAATTATGTACCTGATATTGTGGTTGTGCACAGTGGTTTATAATTGAGATTAATTAGTGTACTCAGTCATTAACGATCGAATAAAAATACAAGAAGTTGCGGCCGCCTGAGAAGCGTTGATCGCCTGCGAGCATATTTTCTTCATCTTTAACGACAACAATGACGGCGGAGAAGACGAGCGACTAGGGTTGGATAGGGATGAGAGAATCTTTTGTTTTTTCAGTAGGGAAGGAGGAAGTGTTTGTGTCGATGGGTGCCTCATTTCAAACAGACGAAATAATTTATGGTGGTAAGAAGAAAGTAAATGGTCTTAAAGGGGTGGATTTTAGTTTTGGTGGCCAACAGTGTAAACCGGGGTGTCAAATAGCAGCACACAAAAGATATAGGTACCCTTCTCAGAAATTTTTTGAGCGGCTTAGATTCAAGGATCAGAAAATGCCTGGATTAACTTCCGGGATGATTTGAAAGATCCAAAACTAAAAACAACAGTATTTGCTAGTGTGGGTGTCAGTGATGGAGCTCAATTCATTATACCATTTAGCTAAGCCATTGGAAATGCTTCAGACATCACCAGCTCTTCAGCCATTGCTTGTTCAGTTGTCCTACTTCTGAAAATTCAGACAAAATTTTCCAATTATAGGTCACTTTTTTAAGTCTATTTTTCTCAAATTTGTGCTCGTACTAATGTCCATCTCCTCTATTTTTATCCTTTTTTTTGGAAAGTCAACCAATGAATCTTTCGATTTTTCTATGCATCGTATATACTAGACCAAGGAACGAATGTTGATCATTCTCTACATTTGGTATAATAACATCAGACCTCGAAATTACCGCTGGTACGACGAAATCAACAATAATTTCAACACACATATGCACGTTGATAACAATGTTGGGTAAATGAAAAATAAGTTTGAGCACTACAGCAGATTAACGGTTCTGAAATGTGGAGAATGACATCGTAATAGAAGATGATGAGTGGTGGAGCACATCCGATAGGAGAAACAAGAAATTCAAGATTTGTTCTCCTTTGAAATTCAAGGAGTCAAATGTAGCATTTGAATTGTTGTATTGTAAACAAAAAATCTCTTCTTTCACGATTTTAAATTCCATTGTTTTGTCTTCCGTCCTCTCGTTCATATTGTCCCATCCATATTCTCCTTCTTTTTTCATCCTTTCAACCAATCTATAACACGCAAAAATAAGGAATCAAAATTTTGTCATTTCCTGCCCTTTAAATGATATACAAACGTTTTACTTTTCCTATTTTTCAATCTAGAATAACTCATTAGAAACCCTATTCTTCATTTTTTAGGTCATAAGGGGTTAAAATTTGGCTGTAGTTTGATTTCTTTTCATCTGATGCTCTGGACCGCTATATATTCGGTGTTAATTCATTTTCTCTTCCCTTAATCATAAACCTAAATTCTATTCCAGAGTTGCATCGACTCAATCCTCAAATTGGACAATTGTACACCATGGAACATCACAACCCGGTATTTACGAAGAGTGTTATTTGGAGCAATTCGTTGAATTCTCTCTCCTTTTGGCGGTACTCCTAATTTCCATTTGTGTCTCCATTCTATTAGAGCACTCCCAACCCTATGTTGATTGGGAATCCACTGAACAGACCCCCAACAAGGGGTCAGTTGCTCTAATCTGTATTGCTTTTGGCAACCCCAGAGATTGCCAAAGCAACCCAAGAAGTCGATTGTTAATTGCCCCTTGGCCGGATTTAAATAAGCTGGCTAAGGGGTAAATTTTTCCCTGTAGCCAGCTTATTTAAAGCCGGCTAGGGCAACAAAAAATAATAACGTTTCCCTTTAGTCGGTTTTAAATAAGCTGGTTAAGGGACAATGACTACTTTCCCGGTCGTTGCTCCTCTCACGCTTCTTCCTCTTCCATCTTTCTTCTTCTATATATACATCAAATTTTACATTTCCTAACTACACAATTTTCTTCTCGTTTTCTCAATTGCCTAACTAATATTTTTCTCTTCACATAGTTGCAATGTCAAAGTATAACAGAGGAAAATCCAAATTGTCATCTTAATGCAATCAGAATCCATAGAACTATCAACACGATTAACATGATCAGTTTCCAACACATACTTCCTATTAGCACACTCAAAATTCCAATTCAGGTACTACAAAATGCACAACAAAACCAGAATTTTTACCATTTACAGCAAAATTCAAATCATTATCAAAATATCCAAATTTCTACCTATGCGCGGAATCTCTTGTTTTAGCAAAATTATAGTGATCAACACTACTCGTTTCCTAGTAATTAACATCGTTCTGCTTTTTCTAATACTTCTCCCCATGCTTCAAGAAATTTGAACCTTTTATATGGAGATAGTAGCTGTAGAAATGACGAAATCCAAATTGGTGTCAACGAAACTCTAGAATCGTAATATTAATATCAAGCCTACAAAATGTCAAAAAATGGTAAAATGGTCCCTTGATGAACAAGCTGAATTAGCCTTCTGTTGGGTTGAGTCTTCAAAAGACAACAGAAAAGACACGAACCAAAGTGAAAATACATTTTGGAATTCGGTTTGGAAATTATTTAGTGGTCGTAGTCCATAGAATCCTCCAAGATCGTTGACTTTTTGAAGTGGTCTTGGAAGAGAATCAATGCTAATTGCCAACGTTGAAAAGAGATAATGGCCAGACTGGATAGTAGACAACAAAGTGGTGCAAATAACATGGATTTGTTAATGCGTTTTAATATTTTTTGTGATTATGTTCTTCTATGATATTTCGACTTACATGAATTCATGTAATGCAGCTTAACCAAGAAAATGCAATGTATAGGTCCGAACAATAACAATCAATCTTCAACTTGTACAATTGCTACGACATGCTTTCAAGGGAAGAATAACGGATAAAAGTACGAGGGGAAGATTCAGCAATGCATTTTATGCCTAGAAAGCCGACCAAATAATTTAGCCTTAGTTGCTCAAATCCACAGGAAGACGGGCCTTTTAAAACTAGTTTAGGTGGTAGACCAACAGAAAAATATAAAGCAAAGAAAAAAAACTACCAAAGATCATAGCCGGTACTACGAACAACTTGACAGGTGTGACGACCGCCCATAAATCCCGCACTTAACAAGAGGAATAATGCGTTGAAAGATGTGCCATGCAGCTGTGGACGATCATTAGGATAGAATAACACAAGTGGAACCTGTCGTATAACTCACAACGCAAGGATAAATATAACAGAACATATACAATAGGCAATAATAGTGAAGCAGAATTGAGCAGAATCTTAAACTTTTCATATCACCATGAAATATCCATACAACATTGGATAACACTATAAGAGTCTTTACAAAGTGCCTCACTACAAGTCTCGCAGAGAATACATCAACATAACAACAACAATAAACAACAAATGGTAGGTAACAGGAAACTAATACGTAAGCCTCCGGCTCGTCATCGTTCAGCAACATCGTCCTCATCAAGGTCAACTACTTGTCACCTAATACTCAGTCTACCCATCCAACACATGGATGAACAACCCAAGGTAACAAGAGAAAACATAAAATCTTGAGTCAGACAACAGTTTTAATAAGCGATAAAACAGCTATCTAACATCATCAATAAAGTATATGAGAAATAGGTAGATCAATCAACTAATCTACCAACACATCAGAGAAGAACCCAACCCGTCTTCCCCACACCCGATAGTTATAGGCATTACAGCAATCAGGTAGAAAAAATAGTACATTCATGGCAATCAGTTACCAAGTGTAGTCCATCCTAATCGATATTGACATCTCCTAAGCACAAACCCCGAAGGCCTAAACCGACATCTGATAAGCACCCAGGAGATATGTCCTTCGACGTCGGACAGCTTACACAAGACGATACAAGCAAAACAATCATCATCCATGACTTTGGCTATCACCACCAATCCTGCTTTGAAACCATCGTTGATCGTATGACAGGCTCAACATCATGTCGCTCGTCAAGGGCTAATAGTAAAGCCCGGTTCTAGAAAAAAACTTCATACACCATCATGACTCGTATCTCTAGGCCCATCATGTCTTCTCAGGGTACTCGACCATTCAACCGATCTTTTAGGCGTCCCTATTATACCCCTGCTTTGAGTCCGCTAGAACCTACGACAACGATAATTCCTCGGCCTTCGTAACTTTAGTCGTCATCACCAGCGACTATTCATAAGCTCAAAACACACTTGAGCAGCCATTATCCACGAGCTCAAAACACACTTGAGTCGTCTTCACATTTGTTGCATTGCGTCGATCACCAAACACTTTGAGCATTCCGTCTTGAATTTACATCAAAGCCAGGATCATTGTCGATCCAAAAACATACATCGTTTGATCGATATTCAATCCACAATGTTTCGGTCTTTGCTGTAAATAACATTTCATAGCGTTTCCAAAACGATGCAATTCAATCTAGATAGGCACGATCCATCTTCAAGCATTCCCATTTAACAACGTTTCCCACACGCTGTAGTTGCTCGTCAACGATCCATTATGGATCGGTTGCGATGCATCTGCCACACTACACCAGAAAAGCAATTTTGCCACGGCTTGAGGCCGTGGTTAATTAGTTTTGGCACGGCTTTGGACCATGGCAAAACTGGGCGTGGCGAAATTTTTGCCACGGCTCTGGCACGACCCTAAGCCGTGGCAGATTTATATTTGGCCACGGCTTTGGTCCGTGGCAAAATATCATTTTGCCACGGCTTTGGACCATGGCAATTTTGCACCGTAATTTTTTTAATATAATTTAACTATGTCTTTGGGCCTTAGATAAATTAAATTGAAAAAAAACTGCACTCATATCAGAAACATATGCTTAGTTAATTGGTCGCATGATTTTCTTTGCTATCTAAATATTAAATCTATAAAGAACACAAAGGGACCCACGGTCTGAATAAACACTGTAAATGTATGAAAATGGAGTCCGCATTTAAAAAAGGAAAATAAATATAAGAACCATAATTTACTGAAACCCAACCAGCTTTAACAAGACAACTGCATATAACAAAAGCATAACAAGTTCAACATTCTAGTATATATATCATAAGATCTCATAACTTCATCATGCATGAACCGTCATTAAGGAATGACAAATCAAGCAATATATACAATGAATATTCTAATTACTTAATTTGCGTAACTCTCAGTATTCAATACCACACTTAATTTCTTATAAACCCAATCTTCAGCGATACTCAAGCGGAGCTGGACACTTCTGCAATCCTTGTCCTTGAAATTGAATGTCCTGCAATATAAAACCCGTACAAAAATTAGGAATGTGTCACATATACCAAACTATGATAAATCTAACTATATTATATGTGTAACAAAGTTCACAAAAACTGTTTCCTGAAGGCAAAGGCCAACTGTGTTTCCGTCTAGCGCAACAGTAATGTTAAAATTAGCAAAAACTGTTTTACATACTACAACAATTTCCATTAGTTTTTAAGAAATACATGAAAAAATTATAGATATATATTATGTTTTACAATTGGAGTAGTGTTTATCAACAAGTAAGTTTTTCCTATGGCCTTATAACAAATGGTAAAAGCATTTTATGAATCTTGAAGTGCTCATTCTTCTTTCGGATTCTTTTATGAGGCATTGGAAGATTTTTTTTTTGTAGGTGCATTGCTCCTTATAAAGAAAGGAAAGCATGTATGTACATTAACGAAGACCTTTAAATTATAAATAACTGTGAGAGAAATATATATCTATGTTGGAAATTATAATTCACTGATTGAAAAATCTAGTTAACTGCCAGTTAAGGAAACTATTTAGCAATGAATCATGAAAACATTTTGGTAGTGATAACTACGGATTTAGAATGGTAACCCTTGGTGATCTGATCGTTATGTGCAGACGCAGGAAAGTGAAGAAGAAAAAAATTTAAAGAAATAGAAGATGAGAACCAAGCTATACATCTATGAATTATAATTTGGTTCAAAATTCATACTATGAAATTTCCTATATGAAATTGAACTTACTTTAAACGAGATAGACTTGAGTGTTGTTCTTAAGCAGTAAAAGAAATTACGAAGTCAAAATATGTGGTTTGACCTAAAAGAAACTAAACTCCACTGTAAGATGTGCAAAGATGAGTAAATCATGGGCATACAAAAAAAAACTGACATCTAATACGTATTAATAAACATATAATGCTTAAAACGCACACACACATATGCATGCACAGTTGATATGCAACCAAAAATAAACGTGTATCCATTTAAAAAATTAGCATGAAAATAAACATAATATAATGTTTAATAAGCATTGAATTTCCACTTATGTGACACATTCCTAATTTTTTGATAGATTTATCATAATGATAAATCTAACATAATATAATGTTATCCAATTTTCAGTCCAGCGCTGATAAAGTAGTGTATATATAAACAACTCAACAAAGAAGTAAAATAAAAGGGAAAACTTACAGAAGCATAATGATTAACATCATGGTGATGGGCCTCATCATCCCTAACAATCATCACAACATCTCAAAGAGTTGCATCAGCACGGAGGCGCCAGTAATCAATAGCAATAACAGGAGCAGGAACATTCTCTATTTTTTCAGCATCGAGCTCCTTAAGAAACTCCGTATAAGAGTGGATTGCTTCTCGAGATACCCGGTGACTCTATGAGCAAAGCAAAATTTATGTCAGTCTACTGGATATGAAACATATGTCTGGGTATGAAAGAGGCGACGTCATAAACATAGTGATAGTTACATGCAAAAATATACTTTATCAATTCTTCATAGGGTAGAATTGCTTCAGTTTTCCCTAGCTGACTGGCACCAAAATTCATGTACTAGTTCAACTAGTTGACAGGGCAAGTATCAAATTTTATGCTATCAAAATGATTGTACACCAGTTCAATCATATTACACTGATGAATTTTTCAAATAAACAAAACTTATATAAAGAAGAAACCATCTATTAAACAAGAAACTGATGGGTCACCATGTATTTTACTCCATATTTTCTAATGAATTTAGACAGTTCATTCTGCTTTGCATTAATTTACTTACATATTCTTCTTGATATTGCCTTCGTGTCTTTGGAGCTCTTTAGTACCTCTTTTACTTACATATTTTACTGTTTCTTTTAATTTGTTTTCATGCAGAATGAATGCACTGTCAAACTAGCTCAGCACTGTAGTTGAGCATAAGAAACTATGCAGAGTTGTCAAATTGTTAACAGTGATTGGAGTACACTTACTATCCCCATCCAAACCAGTCCAGAGCATTGTCTGCCAAAACTATCTTTATTTAATGCTTTTCCGTTATGCATGCATACTGTTGATGAGCACTTTCAGAAACTGTGATGCTTATGTCAATTAACTTATAATTGTTAACTATTTTACAATTAACACGACAAGCTTTTTACAACTATGATGAAGCTATAAGCAAGCTAAGAGAGTATAAGCACTATATATGAATAACATGGAATAAATTTATGAATACATTGTTAAACAAAAGGATCATCAAATAAGCTAGCAGCAGATTTGCATAAAACTGCATGCACCACCAGTTTATATTTATTCGCTCAAACTGTTAGTATGTTTGTAACAACTTTTGGGTCACTTGATCTTTAAATATTAGATGCTTTAAGCACACTCTGACATAAAAACTAACTGCCTTTTTCTTAATTATTTCTTTTTTCTTTCGGACATAAAGAAGCTGCAAATAATGGGTAAATCAATCCAGTAACACATAAGCCAAGGTTAGATCGCTTCAAGTCTACTTTCAGACATGCAAAAATACACAAATTTGGGTACTGCTATGTACACACACCAAACATACATCTCTCATCCATTTTTTTCTCATCCTTTAAATTATTTTATGCGGCCATGCCATGCACTTTTGAGCTATTATGTTCATTTTTGGGCAATTATGTTCGCTTGGATCACTTTGCATAAGAGCTTTACAAGGCTTATGCTTTTCCCCCCTTTTTGGGTATTTCTTATCTAATCCACCTCGGATTTCCCATTTAATTAACACGTTGTTAATCAGCTCATTCTACTTGTGTTTGTTTAATTACACATGGATCGTCATCTTATTTCAGACTTTATCTTCAAACTAAAATTTTGTTTTATATATTGAAACCAACTTTTAGTAGCTTACAATTTATAGTTCGGATGATTGGAGCATTGTTACATTATCAAAGATGTAATTTATTCGGTACTTCTTTTCTAATTTAATTAACTAGCAAGTAAATTTCATCTCTTTGGCTTACAAGTTACCTATATTTATAGTAACCTCTGCTTAACAGCTTACAGTTTCTGTGACTATGTAAATTGTAACCTCTTTTTAAACACGAGCATTTATAGTTCTTCCTTATTAGAGATTTTTACTGTAACGTGTCTTCTATAAAAATTGACTTCTGTTTGTTCATGTAATATGCAAACTAACAACCTTATTTTTGTTTTGGAACAACCATGAATATTGACTAACTAAGAAACTTCTTGTGTACCTTAACTGGCGTATTTACCATTTTCACAGCTACACAATGCCAACAAGGTTCTTCTCACCGTAATGATTCTTCAAATTTACTATTGGCGGTAGGCTATTTGGATACTTTGACTAATCGTAAATTGCTCCCTGCAAATTAGTGCAAAAAAATATTAAACAGTGGTTTTGCTCAGAACATCTTATTATGCCCAGTCTGCATCACATATTTAGTATCAGTGTATTTTTTATTACCATTAGTTATGTATATATCACTAGTGCAATTTAATAAACAAAAAACCAATTCCAATAGATAAAAAGAGTGTGTACAAACTGGTCCAACAGAATACAAGTCTCTGATCCTGAAACTTCAGTTTAGAGTTTCAGTAACTGCATTTTCAATTATCTTGGAAGCATTCTTTTCCCATAGTCCATATTTTAAAAGCATTGCAGCACTAAGCACTTTTGCCAATGGGTTTCCTATGTCCTGTACATATAATTCTTCTCGTATTGCACCTTAATTCATTTTTTAAACAATGTAGGGTATTTTGCAATCAGAAATTCACCTTTCTAGCTATATTAGTGGCAGAACCATGTATAGGTTCAAAAAGTCAAGGTCCCTGAATGATTTAAATTGATATAATTAATACAAGTAGTAAAGCTCCACATTCTCATCAATACTTGAATTAACAGCAAATAACCAAAAATTAAGTAAAGTTCGATCATCATCTGCAATTTATAAATGAAAAAGACAAATCGAACGCTAAACAGCAAAGAATCTTATGATGTTTTTTTTGCTCTGCCTTAGCTTTTACTTTTTCTTTTTTCTTATGTTTTTTTTAATCCTTTACTTATTGTTTTCTACAAATTGTTAGCAATCTCCGTCCATCATTGTAGACGTAGTATGGCTCACTGCCTAATTATCTTATATTTTTTTATTTTGTTAGTTGAATAAGAAAATGTAGACATGAAAAAATATATGTTATTATGCTCTAAAAAAAGGATTTAAGAGCCATAAAGAAAAAAAACAACTTTGCCTGAACCTGGTAATAGGGTTTAACAATCAGTTAATGATTTCTTAATAAACTCATAGCTAACTATATGCAAGTGGACACGTGAATGCATGTGAAAGTTTCCTCATGTACAAAATACAAATAAAATGAAGGTTATTGGATCTGGTAATGTTTAATGCTCAGACTCAACTCATAGATAGGTAGAACAATGACAACCACTAATTAAAAACCACATCAGCAACAACCCCTACCCAAATTCAGTTTTAGTTAAAAAGTGGCTATAAGAAGAAGAGAAAGGGGAACCCATCAATTTACCATCCTTGAGATTAAAAGCTACAGGCGAATTCAAGAATAATAACACAAGGCGTTCATACCTCTTCAGTAAGCTCAAAATTGTCCCCAAACTCTTATCAGTTTCTAAAAATTTGATTATTTCACGTTTTTATCACATTAGACTAAATAATACCAAAAAGATATGAAAGATTAACACAATATAGCTGTGTCACTAGAATTAGCTTGCTATTTAACACCCCTAAGCCATAAGAAAAATACGGCTCACGATGCAAAAATATCTATTTAGCGCTAAATTGAATACGTCTGCACAGACAATCCCATCCACTGCATATAGTAAAATCCGACACTTCACCTCAATAAGATGCATTTGTTAATTCAGTTAACACAATCCTTCTTATTCTTATGGAGAGATTTGAATATCTAACAGTTCCATAAAATTCTTCCAATATTAGCGAAACAAATATAATTGATCCAGTAGACTATTTAGGGTTTCGATTTTAATTAGAATAATACCTGAAAAGAATCTGGAATGAGAGGAACGCGATTTCATGCCAACGGCGGATTGTTTTGGGAAGAAAGCCGACTTCGATTTCGATCTGAGGAGCGATGATTTATTTTGGGATGAACAAGTTTTCTTTTTGTTTTGGTTGGTATTATAAATTGGAACGACGTTGTATTTGGGTGTGAAAATAATTGGACATACGAGGATTGGTGGTGTGAAAATATTTTTGTCAATAATGGAACGACCCAAAACCATTCCAAAATTACCGCAGCCCTAAACCATGCTAAATCTTGTTGCCACGGCTTTAGCTCGTTCCAAAATTGCCACGGCTTTAGCCCGTTCCAATTCTTCTGCATCTGGGCGTGGCAAAACTGACAATATGGTGTTGTGCCAGGACCTAGGCCAATCCATCAAAACACTGCGCTCGATCCATCATTTACAACTGATCCACCCAACTATGGATCGTGCCAGATCCAGAACCTTCCACAATGTTTTGCCAAATGTTGTCAATACCGATTGATCGAATGTGATCCATCCTTGTTGAATTCCCCTCCGATCCATTGAAAATGCTAGCCGATCCACCTATTTCAGTGTGCGCGATCCATTCCCTTTAGCCTGCTTGATCCATGCCTGGATTGTTCCTGATCCACCTCCTTAGCGTTTGCCAAATGCTGTCATCCAAACTTTTGGCAAATCGATCCACCAATGGATCAGTTCCAATCCACTTGCACTTGCACCTTTGATCCACTCACTTGCACCTTTGATCCACTCACTTGCCTTGCCTGATCCATGCTGATTTGGCGTCGATCCATAGTGTTTTGCCAACCAAGACTTATGCACTCAACTCGACCAAAACTCGAAATCAACCATGATCCAAACACGTGCAATTCAACCAACGTTTCAATAATAAAATCAAACAATCTTCAATCAACCATCAATACATTGAGCACATATGAAATTCACCAATTTACAATTAAACAGATGATCAAATCAAAAAGTGGATCTACACATAGAATTAACACATGAAATTACCGTTATAAGTTGCTAGATTAGATCCTATGTTGATTCGAATTAAAATCATACTTACTTCGATTAGATCTAGGTGAAAACAACTTGAAATGATGAAAATAAGATGAAACAACCTATATACTCGATTGAATCCGTGCGAGAGGTGCTTATTACTCACCACATCTTCAAAATAGCTTGAAAACCACTAATATCTAATTCGAACAGCAAAGAACGATGAAGAACGGCCTTCGAATCAATCACTTTGATGAGATATATCTTTCTTCGATGTTGATCTTCGATCTTTTTCTAGATCTATGATTTTAATGGTGGAGAGAGGTATCTGATTGAGTAACGAGGATTACAAGCTCAACCAAACGAGAGAAATGAAGAAAATAAACCATTCTCCTTGCATCTATCCCTCTATTTATAATCAAATCATCAGCCCACTAATGAGCCTCACTAACCAGCCCATTAATGACTAATTAGTCTGTCCAGAAATTGTGTAGCACTAAAACATCGATTCCTCCTAAACCGCTGAACCAAATCTTTAATGTTACAACTCTAAGGAATTGGCAACACCATTTCCTTTCCAATGAAATTGATCTCAGAACCCGATTCGATCCCAGTCAAAATTTATTCCCTGTACAAAACTGACAAGGCAAAATGGTCATAAATAAAATTGGTAAAAATTAGGGATATGTCTCACATCCCCATAAACAACATATCAAAATATGAGAATGATCCAACCCTCAGGTATTAAATAAAAATATTTTACGCTCCTCCGATACATAAAATTTGGTTGTTACATTCTTCTCCTTTTTAGGAATTTCGTCCTCGAAATCCTAAGCAAACACCAACAACCAAAACAACTCTACATGCCTATCATCCATAAGCAGTCATTCTACCATCCAAACTAGCATCCATCAAGCCATGCATCCATAGCCTTAACCTAGCATGCAGAATTCTAACGAATAGTACAAGTTACAATGGTGTAAGGTGACACGACATTAGTTGGTCATACAAACGAAGGGTTCTGGATGGATCGTCCTCATACTCTCTTCCGTTTTCCACATACAATCGTCATCATTCTCACTCCACTGCACCTTGACTAGCTTAACTATCTTCCTCTTAAGCTGTTTTGTGTCATTCCCCACAACACGAAGCAGCTTATGAGGTTTCGTAACTACGGTCTTGACTTCTAGGTCTTCGTACTATCCCGGAGATACCATAACATTCGAATCATGCACAAACTTCCGTAGAAACGACACATGGAAAACATCGTGCACACTCGATATCTTCTCGGGTAAATCCATTTTGTACGCGAGCCTTCCAATCCACTCGACTATCCGAAACAGTCCAACGAACATTGGGGGTAATTTTCCCTTATTTCCGAACCGAACAACATGCTTTAATGGTGAAATCTTCACGAAGACCATATCGCCAACGACGAATTCCAAATCCTTTTGACGCTTATTAATGTAACTTTTCTGACGATCTTGGGCTGCCTTCATTTGTTGTCGAACGTTCTCGATACAATCAGAGATCTCTCTTATCATCTCTGGCCCAAGTGCCAATTTATCTCTAGTTTCTAACCAACATGTCGGAGAATTGCACGGTCTACCATACAACACCTTGTATGGTGCCATCCTGATACTCGACTGATAGTTGTTGTTATATGAAAACTCAACTAAATTTAAATGGCCTTCCCATGGTCCTCCAAAGTCCAATACACAAGCCCTTAGGAGATCTTCCAAAATTCGGTTAACCCTCTCGGTTTGACCATCAGTCTGGGAATGATAAGCCGTACCCAAACACAACTTGGTTCCCAAAATCTCTTGCAAACTCTTCCAAAATCCACTTGTGAATAATGGAACTTGATCACTCACTATGCTCTTCGGGATACCATGGAATTGAACTATCCATTTAATATATAGCTCTGCCAACTTCGACACTGTCCTAGTCGATCTGAGATGAATAACTCTTGCACTTTTGGTCAAACGATCCACAATGACCCAAATGTCTTCGTTTCCTGCCCGGGTTCTAGGTAATCCATCGACGTTTGCTCCCACTTCCATGTAGGAACTTCCAATGGCTGAAGCAGTCCACTCGGACTCGGCTTCTTCTGTTCAGCTTTCACCAACTGACAATTCATACAGTTGGAAATGAATTTTCCAACATCCCTCTTCATCCCTTCCCAGTAATAAGCTTGCTTCATGTCCTAATACATTTTGTTACCACCAGGATGAATCGTCAAATTTGAGTGATGACATTCCCTTAGAATCTCGTCACTTAATCCGTAATATCAGGTTCAACCAGTCGTCCTTTCTTTCGAAGAGAACCCTCTCGATCGACCTCGAATTCCTTATCCTTTGGTTCCAACTTTTGGATAATCTCCACAAGCTTTACATCACGCTTTTGGCTCTCGCCAATCCTTTCTATGGGAGTAGGTATTAGTGGTAAGATTACCAACATTCCAGGTTCCAACTCACACCTTGGTCTGAAATCAAATCCTGCCAAGTAATCGAGGTGTTTCCATTCCGAAAACATCGCTTCTAGACTTCCGTGCCTTCGACTCAATGCATCTTCCACTGCGTTACCATTAATAGGGGTATAAGCTATACCAAAATCATATGATGCCAGAAAGTCTAACCACCATTGATGCCAAAGATTCAAATCATTTTGGAAGAAAAGATACTTCAACGACTTGTGATCCGTAAACAACTCGAATCGAACTCCCAATAGGTAATGTCTCCACATCTTTAGAGCAAACACGATCGCTGCCAACTCCAATCCATGAGTCGGATAATTCTTTTCATGCGACTTCAGTTGTCGACTAGCGTAGGCCACAAATCTATCCTTCTGTATCAGCACGGCTCCAAGTCCAGTGCCACATGCATCAATGTATATCACCATTTCTTCATTCCTACTTGGAATCGTCAACACAGGAGCACTCGTCAGTCTCTCTTTCAGAATTTCAAAAGCTTGCTCACTTCGCATCCTATGTGAACACTTGATTATTCTTCTTCAATCCTGTTATCCGACCAATCCAAGGAAACTCCTCACGTCCATCGCATTCTTTGGTCTGTCCCAGTCCTGGATTATTGGCACCTTAGCGGGGTCAACTGCTACCCCAAATCTAGAAACAACATGACCTAAATACCTCACTTCACTCTTCCAGAAGTGACACTTCGAAAACTTAGCTTTCAGTTGATGCTTTCGCAAGATTTCTAAACCAACTCTCAAGTGTATCTTATGCTCTTCCTTATTCCGGGAGTAAACCAGAATATCGTCCACGACCACAAGCACGAATTTGTTCAACTGATCTCTGAAAAGCGTATTCATAAGATCCACGAAATACGCTGGCGCATTAGTTAATCTGAATGGCATCACCAACCGTTCAAAGAAACTGGATGGTGTCCTAAAAGCAGTCTACGGCACACTATCCTTTGCCACCCTCAACTTGTGGAATCCCGTTGCCAAATCCATCTGAGAAAACATCTTAGCCTCGTAAAGCTGATCGAACAAGTCATTTATCCTTAGCAACGGACACTTGTTCTTCTTGGTCACCTTATTCAGCTCATGATAATCCACACACAATCTCAATGATCCATCAACCTTGGTTGCAAACACAACTGGTGCACCCCATTCAGATATTCTTCTCTGAATGAATCATTTTCCCAAAAGGTCACGTACTTGCACCTCTAACTCTCGATGTTCCTTAGGCGCCATCCGCCTAAGAGGCATGAAGATAGGTCTAGCACCTTTGACCAAATCGATCCTGAACTGAATCTCGCGACGTGGCAACAACCCTTTAACCTCATCAAAGATGTCAATAAATTCACTTGTGATCGGCATGACAAGTCTTCCCGTGGAATCACAAGCGAATGTAAATAGCTTACGAAGACACCATCTTTGGGCTTACATCGAATCACAACCATTCAGCATTCCACATTCCCGGCTGTCACCTCCAGCTTCTCGCAATCTACTTTTGTCGCATACCTCTTGAGTCAGTCCATACCCAAAATAATCCCAAACCCAACGAAGTTCAGAAAAAAGCAATCACACACGACGGAGCAATCATAATTCGACAATACAAGACTATGACATATCATACACAAACTGGACGAACCCCAACTGGATTAGTCACAATCAATGGTCTATCACAAATCTTGGGTTTCAGACCCAAGCTACAAGCAAGCTCATTACAAATGAATGATTGCGATGCTCCAGTATCAAACAACACACGAACTGAAACATCTCTAATGGAAAAAATACCTTGAACAACGACACTTTTCCCTCCCTCCTCCGCCATACGAGCTCTCGTAGACGATGGCACAACTTCCAAAGCATACGCCTTCACAGTATGCTTTCCCTTAGCCGGTTCTGGATAGTCCTTCTTGAGATGCCCAGGCTTGCCACAGTCGTCACACTTCCTTTCAGCTTTCGGATTCTTGCAATCCTTGGAATAATGGCTCTTCTGCTGGCAATTGTAGCAAGTCACTTTTCCTTTCTTCTTTTTCTGACCATCCTTTCTTTTTCGTTGTTGCTGCTTCCTCTTTTTGTTATTAGCACCCTTTTGTGGTTTCGGTTCTTCCTTAGCTGCAACAACAATCTCTTCCTTAGGAAACAAACACTCGTGCCTCAGAGCTTTCTCGGCAATCTTCTCATAAGTATCATCTAGATGATCCACCAACTGATTCCTAAGGTATTCGTCCAAGCCCATGACAAATTTCTTGTTCTTCTGATAAGGAGTCTCAACATATGAACGACCATACCTCGACAAAGCTTCGAAGTCAGAAATATACTCCAACACCGGTCAAACATTCCGCTTAAGCTCAACAAACTTCTTAAATAAGATAAACTTCCGGACGGTAGAGATAAACTTTGTCTTAAACTTGACTTGGAATTGCTACCATGAAATCTCATCTTCTGGAGTCTCTAGGTGACAGAGTTCCATCAGTCCATAGCCCTGCCATGTAGTTGTCTTGATGCAAGCTTCCTCTTAGTCGTATAATCAATTCTCAAGTTTCCAAAGATCCAAATGCAAGTATCAAGCCACCCTTGAATCTCTACAATCGGTTCCGTTCCTTTAAACGGTTTCCCTCGTAGAGTGGCTAAGTCATTGCATAGCTTTGCGAAGTCCACTGCCCAAGGCACTTCACTACAAAAAAATCACTTTTAACAGCGTTCGAAAAATGTTGTAATATGATACAATAGCGTTATTTTGAATGTTGTATAACCAGTCGTGGGACCCTAATTTTCAATAGCAAAAAATAAATGTTGTTAAAAATTGAGTTTCACAACGTTTTTTCATTGCTGTTAATACTTTATGCACAAGGTTTTTCCTGAGCTGTTAATACTTTATGCACAACATTTATAATGAGCTGTTAACAGTTTTCAAGTGTGTGTTGCTTCCATTTTCAACAACGGATTATAAACGCTGTTACTAATATTACACAACGTTTTTGTTATTCTGTTATAGGGAATATACTTTGTCTTTTCATAGAAATAACAACGTTATATAAACGCTGTCGTTAGTTCCTGATATTTTTACTCCACTACTGTCACGTTCCATTGCAATATTTATATCAATAATCTACACTCATTACATCATATTTCAACTAAACAATATACATAACATCGTATCAAACTAGAAACTAAATATGAAAATATAATTATTAATCATTTTTATAAAGTAATACGAATACAATATCCATAGACAAAATTTACATAAATTCATAAACAAATGTCATACAACATTAGACAAACTTATGAAAACAAACATATTTATGATGCATGTTAAAAACATACATATTTATCCCTTCAACCTGTGGTTCTGGCACATACCGCTTAAGCATGTCATTATTGCTTCCTTTTAGTCCACATTACAGATTGCTTCATTGTTCGTCTCTTTAATGCTTCAAGTCCACTTGAGCTTCAACCCTGCTCAAATATACCTTTAAAGAATTAAAACGGTTAAATGAGTAGGTTGGTTATAAATGTGCATACAATGGTGCTTGCGGCAAATGCATCTCAGAGTGCATACTATGGTGCTTCAATTATAAATAAGCAAGATATTCTTTTGCAACCAAACTTTTCCATTAACAAAAACTATAAGTTCATAATCTTTGAAATTAAAAATAACTTGCATTGTTTAAAATTTGTTTATTTAGCAAGCATAAAAGTAACTTGTTCACTAGTTCAATAACGATAAGTTCGTAATAATCGATGCAAGCTATAAATTATGGAAAAAAAACCTGCTATAGAAAAAACCTACTATAAAAAATAAATAGAATTTAGAAGCAATGTGCCATGATAAAAAAGAATATGGGTTTCAAGCCATTCAATTAAAATTTAAAACTGCTAACTTATTTCTAATGACATACAACAACATCAATGAAAAATTGCATACATAAATTACATAATCAAACAAATGAAATAGAATGTGTAGCCGAAAACTAAACTATAATGTGCTACAGTTAAATTACTTGTTTGGATGAAGCCTCGTATTCCTCTTGCCATCCTTTGCAGGCCTTCTCAATTGAAGACACTTTTCTGTACTTGATTTTTAGCTTAGCTATAGGCATTTCCCTGTATAATAAAAGACATGCAACAGGGAAAAAACATAAGCAATATGCGATAAAGCAGAACAAAATAAAATAAAATCTGAACGATCACCAAGTAACTTAATACCTCCCCAATGGAAGGTTGAAGTATCTTTTAAAAACCAGGATCTGAGCTACAACACAAACAAAAAGATCAAAATTAAATATATACACATTTGAGTTATATAATATCTTCACTGTTTATGATACAAAATCTAGTCCAATGTAAACAGATATTCCATATATGCTAATTCATATATACCCTTCATAAGCTGAAATGAAATGCCTTTTTCCCATTCGCTCCCTTTTTGACACATAGAATCCATCATCTTTGCAACTAAGCCCTTCCTCCTCTCTCTCATGAAGTATGCTCTTAGCGAACTGTTATTCAAAATTTAACATTAATCAATGCAATGAACTTTAATGTGCACAGTATTATTCAATCCTCTAAAAAAATATAATTACCACCCAAGTTACTCCACGGTCAACTATAAATGACTACAACACTGTAGAGGCACCGAAGAGATTGTCAACATGAACAGTCTGCTAGAATAACATAATTACATTTCTACATATTAATATAATATTCCTCTTTACAAATGTGAAAAAAAACACCATATAACATTAATTTGTTTACCTTTTTTTAGTTTCGGACACAAGCGAACATCAACTACTGTACAAAACTTACAAACATACAGCTATGTAATCAATATTAGATTAATATCCGTGGTTATTCCTGGTATAGATCAACAATATATCTAGGACATATTGATGATATTTGTTGATATATAGGTTATAAGAATTTGGCCCAAATATGTATAATGCATTTACGCGTGTACGCGAATGTGCGTAGGTTCATGCATGTACGCGAATGTGCTTATGTATTAAGAATTAATCATAGGACACATGCTAGTTCTTCTGCGATTGAAAAGAATCCAATGGCCAATGGGATCAATTACCCTTACATGTTTTGATGTATTAAGAAGAGGTTAAAAAGGACATTATACCTAAATTCTAAGAAAAGAGTATGTAGTAGCAAAGCTGCTCCTTTCGAGCAAATAAGATTTTGATGTTTTCCTTAGCACATTGGATTATGAACTAGCCACCAACCAATGTGGCCGTTCTGGTAGAAAGTGATAAATAAAAGAACAATTTAATAGCAACATAGTAATACAATATTAATAACATTAGCTTTTAGATGCACATACCATTTTCCCCAAAGGAAATGACTACTTTGCACAACAAGTTCCAGTTTGAGCCCCATCCACTAAAGCATTTAAAGTCAACCAATGGCAGTAATCGAAACTACACTGAGCACTGCCATCCAAGTACTCAGCAACATTGATAGGTTCCAAGAGTCCAACTAGGAAATTACTTGCTGAAAATAATTAAATAATATTATTAGTTACCTTAGCGTGATGAGAATTTAGGTTACCTTTGCACTATCACAGCATGAACCGGAGTCCCACACGTAGTGTGAAGCAATAGATCCAGCCTAGTAAAGGCGCTTAACCAAAGTCCACAATCTTCAGATTACCTATGATATTGATAAGGCAAGAGTTGAATAGCATAAAATTTACGAAACTTCCCAATTTTTATGCTATTCAACTCTTGCCTCATCAATATCGTTTAGACCTTTTACCACTGTGAAAACATCTATGATATTATAATCCTGGCTGCGTTGGAACAATTTTCAATCAAACACATGAAAGACAGTCCAAATTATGGAAATTCATTCTACATTAACACAATGAGTAATCTGAATGAAAATGTATGGGTCATGTGTAAGCTAATTAAGCTCTTTGCAAGAGGTACAAAATGGAAAACTTTTGCAATAGAAGATCGAAGTACAAAATTTAACAAGAAAAACAGTTTACATAGGTTACTGAAAGTAGTTAATAGTAATCAACTTAAATAAATAATGTAAGCATAACAATTTTCTAAAATGCAATAAACAAACTACTAAAAAGCATACGAAAAAGAGATAAGAGTGCAAATTACTGTGAAATTAATATGGCAAAAAAAGTATCAATCCATAAATGAAAATCTAAGCATTCTGGGTAACTTAAATTTCAGGAATAGGAGGATACATGGATAGTAAGTGCACGGACCAGGCATGGAGAATGAAATACACGAACAGGCATGTACATGGTGGAAAACCGAGGAAAGAACAAATCTTAATCAAGGACAAGAGCATTTATCATACAATTAGACCAAAAGGAAAGTGCACAGAGGCAGTGTATAGGTGGTACGAATAGCAAGATGGTACTAGAGTTGACAGAGACATGTGCCCAAATATGTACTTAACAAACATGCAGATGCCCATGTTGATACACCTAAGTTCAACATGTGAATACATTGTCAACATAAACGTTCATTCGAACAAGGCAAAAGAGACGAAAAGAACAAACGTACCAAAACTTTGTAATCCCGAATGAATGCACAGCCACAAAAGAGCACACACAATCAAGCAACAAGAAAGGAAAAAATTTCTTAAAAAATATATGGAGGGTGCAGTACTTACTCGCAAATAAGATCTTGGTGTTCTATTATGTACTTCAAAAGGATTTGCAGAAACTATCGTCTTTGTCAGAAACTGCTCTTTGCCCATGTCTTTTGTGCCTTTCTAGCTTGTGCAACATGCTCTTTAACCTGGTAAAGTGTAGATATGATATGGGGAACTTGGCTTCCCTTAATACAAACATAAGAGGCCAACTTTCAAACAAGTAAATCAAGCTTACCTCGACAGGAGTTAATGCTAGAAAATATCCCAAATATTTCATAGTATCAGGCTCATAACACTGAACTCTATCACTTTGAGCGAGTTTCCTCTTTCTGGGAGTCTACACACGAATAGAATATTACTTAATCCCCTCAATTCTTAGAAATTAAAACACAAACTTAGAATCAAACATTACTCACATAAATGTAGCTGTTTTCTTTAGTTTGGCTACTGTCCTTCAGAACTTATCATTTTTAAGCCCCCAAAAAAATCAGCATGCAACAAATTTATATACATAAAACTAATCGAAAGATGAAAGTTTTACCATCTGAAGAGTCAACTTCGATTGAAGGAACACTGGGAGGAATGAGCATTAGAAGTAATTTGTAGATCACGAATGCAAAAGCGACAATGATCAATAGCCATAGGATTGTCGTTGTTGAGCTTGAAGAGAGGGAAGAGTGCATATTTGCTAGTACTACATACATATAATTTGTAATTGAAGGCTGAAAATTACATCTTTGTCAAAAATTAGTTCTTTAACAGGAATCTAGTTTATGCTAAATTTAAAAGCATAGCTTATGCAATGAAACAGGCATAGGCCTCATTGCTTACATGAATTCAATCTCTAATAGGACAAATTTTCGAAATTAGCTAGTTTTTGAAACTATTTCGCGTTTAAGGCCTATTTTCAAAATTACTACCAAACAAGGCTGGTTTCTGCCAAGTCAGCCGCCACGTCAGCACATTTTGTAACTGCCAGAATTTGGAGCAACTCATAGTTGCGCTTTTTCTTTTTTTCAATTTTTTTAATGGGCGCTACTTTGAGTTGCGCCTATATGGCTTGCAAATTTTACTATACAACTGCCCTGGTTTTTTTCTTATTATATGGGCGCAGATCAAAGTTGCGCCCACCTGAAAGGAAAAAAGGCGCAACTTTGAGTTGCTCCAAATTCTAACAGTTACAAAATGTGTCGATGTGGCTGCTGACTAGGCAGAAACCGGCCTTGTTTGGTAATAAGTTTGAAAATAGGCCTTAAACGCGAAATAGTTTCAAAAACTAGCCCAGTTGGAAAATTTGTCCTCTCTAATATTGTTTAATAAGACTGTATTAAAGAATTACATAGTTTCACCAAATATGTACCTTCCACTAGATAAAACTGTAAACATATAATAATGATATCAAACAACAATACCTTAACTCCGCCTGTGTAGTTTTCTATGTAGCCTGTCCCAAGCCAGGGTAAAGGCGGAGGGTTGTGATAGGCTTGGCGAGCCAACGTAAAAACTTGGCCTCTCTTATGGATATGGAACCTTATGATATATCGTTGGGGCGTAACCCTCTTAGCGACGCGTTATATCAAGGCTCGGATATGGTGTTAAATATGCAAGGGTTGGGCCGCCATTCTCTTAGTGGCGCGCTACACCGACGCCCCGGTGTAGTGATAAGTGAGCAAGGGTCCTCGCATTTTTCTCGGCGGATGCGAGGGGCAAGGAAGCTAGTCGACGATAGTAGGGTTCGATTAGGTAGTTGGAATGTAGGGTCCTTAACAGGAAAATTAAGAGAGATAGTGGATACTATGATTAGGAGACGGGTTAACATATTGTGCGTTTAAGAGACTAAATGGGTGGGTCATAAGGCAAAGGAGGTGGAGAACACTAACTTCAAATTGTGGTACACGGGAGAATTACGTAACAAGAATGGGGTAGGCATATTGGTTGACAAGAACCTTCACAACAATGTGATTGACGTCCGAAGACGAGGGGATAAGATCATCCTAGTTAAGCTAGTAGTTGGCGAGGCAGTTTTGAATGTCATTAGCGCATATGCCCCACAGATAGGTCTAAGTGAAGAAGCCAAATGGAAGTTCTGGGAAGACTTGGATGTCATGGTTAGAAATGTGCATAGTAGCGAGAAACTTTTTATAGGAGGAGACTTCAATGGCCATCATCTTGCGGGGGTTTTGAGCGAGTTCATGGTGGTTTTGGATTTGGCAGTAGGAACCAAGAGGGTGAAGATATTTTGAATTTCGCTCTCTCTTTTGATCTCATGATTGCTAATACCTTCTTTAGAAAGAGGAAATCACATCTGATCACCTTCAGTAGTGGCCAACAGGCTAGCCAGATTGACTTTGTCCTAACTAGGAGAGATAGTAAACGAGATTGTGTTGATTGCAAGGTCATACCTGGAGAATGTGTCGTCTCACAACACCAGCTCTTGGTATGCATGTTTCGTCTTCGGGTGGTGAAGGATAAGAGAGCAAAGATTAGCAGGACGAAATGGTGGAAACTCAAAGGAGATGCTTCACGGGTGTTTAAAGATAGAGTGATGGGAGAAGGGGCTTGGAATGTGGAAGGAGAAGCAAATGTCATGTGGAATGCGATGGCAACTTGCATTCGGATAGTCGCCACTGAGGTATTTGGGATAACAAGAGGAAGCAAGCGAGAACCCAAGGATTCATGGTGGTGGAATGACGAGGTGCAAAAGGCTATCAAAGAGAAGGAATGCTACAAATGCATGTACCGCCATAGAAGCAAAGAGAACATGCACAGGTACAAAGTGGCAAAGAAGACTGCAAAGAGAGCAGTGAGTGAAGCAAGGGGACGAGCGTACGAAGATTTGTATCAAAGGCTAAGTACAAAGGAGGGTGAAAAAGACCTTTATAGAATAGCTAGGCTACGCGAGAGGAGGACAAGGGACTTCAATCAGGTTAAATGCATTAAGGATGAGAATGATAGACTTTTGGTGAAGGACGATGAGATAAAGAATAGGCGGAGAGAATACTTTGATAAGCTTTTCAACGAAGAAAGTGATAGCTCTTCGATCGAGTTGGAAGACTTAGTCGACAGCACCAGTAGACATTTTGTGCGGAGATTTCAAGAAGCTGAGGTAAAGGGGGCATTGAAACATATGAAATCAGGCAAGTCGGTAGGGCCTGATGACATTCCTATTGAGGTGTGGAGATGCTTTGGAGATGCAGGGATAAGATGGCTAACTAAGTTGTTCAATAATATTTTCAAATCAAACAAAATGCCAGATGAGTGGAGGAGAAGCATTTTAGTTCCAATCTTCAAGAATAAAGGAGATATACAAAGTTGCACAAACCATAGAGGAATTAAGCTTATGAGTCATACAATGAAGCTTTGGGAGAGAGTTTGCGAGCAGCGTTTGAGGAGGTAAACAAGTGTCTCTAGGAATCAATTTGGTTTTATGCCTAGAAGGTCAACCACTGAGGCAATTTTCTTGGTCAGGCAACTTATGGAGGGATACAGGGAGTAGAAAAAAGTTCTCCACATGGTTTTTATTAACTTGGAGAAAGCTTATGACAGAGTGCCGAGGAGTTTTATGTGGTGGGCGCTAGAAAGGAAGAGAGTGCCATCAAAATATATTACCTTTATAAAGGATATGTACGAGGGGGTTGTGACTAGTGTTAGGGCATGCGATGGTGAGACCAGAGACTTTCCAATTAACATAGGGTTACATCAAGGTTCGGCTTTGAGCCCCTATATTTTTGCATTAGTGATGGATGAAATCACAAAAATATAAAAAGGGAGATTCCCTGGTGTATGCTCTTTGCCGATGATGTTGTGCTGATTGATGAAAGTAGAATAGGGGTTAATCGACAACTGGAGTTGTGGAGGGGGACCCTGGAATCAAAGGGTTTTAGGCTTAGCAGAACTAAAACAGAGTATATGAAGTGTGAGTTTAGCAGTGTCAGGTCAGATGATGGAGATGTTACCTTGCCCGGTAGAGTAGTACCCAAGAAGGAATCGTTTCGATACTTAGGATCTATGTTGCAGTTTGATGGAGAGATTGATAAGGATATTAGTTTTAGAATTCAAGCAGGATGGGTGAAATGGAGACTAACATCTTGCATTCTCTGTGATCGGAAGATTCCTCAGAAGCTTAAAGGAAAGTTCTATAGGACAACAATCAGGCCTGCAATGTTATATGGTGCAGAATGTTGGCCTCCTAAGAGGCAACACGTCCAGAAGATAAGCTTAGCATAGATGCGGATGCTGTGTTGGAGCTGTGGGCATACCAGACGAGATCGGATTAGAAATGAGGATAATCGAGAAAAACTTGGAGTTGCACCTATTGAAGAGAAGTTAGTCCAATACCGCTTGAGATGGTTTGGACATATCCAACATAGACCATACGATGCACCTGTACGCGTTGGAATTCTAGGCCGCGACGAAGGCCCAAAGAGAGGTAGAGGTCGACCTAAAATGACATGAGAGGAGATAATAAAGAGAGATTTAAGTAATTGGAGTTTATCGGAAGAGCTGGTAGTTGATAGGAGTGCATGGAAATTGGTAATCCATGTACCAGAACCTTAGATTTTTTTTAGACTTTATTTCACGTTTACTGAACCTTTTTACTTTTTATTACTATTTTAGATTTTATTTCACTTTTATTGAACCTTTTTACTTATTATTATTATTATTTAAAAAAAACCTTTATCGGACGACTTTTTATTTGTTTGGTTATTTTAAACCCTTTATATATATATATATTAGTATCATCATTATTAATTTTATTTTATTTTAATTTTGGGTTCCATATCTAGCCAACCCCACCTTGTTTGGGATATATGGCTATGTTGTTGTTGTTGAACAGAAATCCAACTGATGTTAAAGCTACAAGCGTAAGTGCATAACTATACGTCAAAGGATGTACTTCATGTCTGACATGAGTTCATGTTATGTTACTGTTTTATTCATTAGTAGAAAGGAGATGGATAGTGTCACTTAATGTGGCCAATACAAAGATAATGGACAAGCAGCCTCTAAATGTTATATTCATGATTAAAATAATTCAGTGTGAAAATATATTTACCAAAACTTGGCAGAAGCACCACCCTTTATCAAAATTTCATGCTTCCTCAAAATATTGAATTTGATTCAAATACTTGAGTTGGACAAACTAGAACGTGAAAGCAACAACAGATAGAGTTTTCGATATAGCATTTGTTTCTATCTTATAATTACATATTACTATTAGAGTATTGCGTACACTTGCATTATTGGAAATATCAACTTAAAGTCAGCTTTAAAACAAAGATATTATTATGATTTACATCTGTTTCATCTGTCATCTTGCATTATAAACTGATACCCATTATGTTGCAGGGCTTCCCAATCTCACTTTCTTTCTAGGATGTGCCCCATCATCTGCATACTCCTCAACTAATCTACCTTGCTTCTGTCCAACCTATATGCATTTAATAGAATTTAAATATCACCACATATGAACTGGGATCTGCTCCAAAGGTCGGTGTCATATTTGTAGTATTGATATACCTTTAAAGCTCCATTGATTCTGATTAGTCTTAATTGAATGTATGGGTCAATCAGACTATCAAAAATAGAAATTACTTTGGAGTAATTTGGTTCTTCGTCAAACTTCATGTTTGTCACGATTTCAAGAAATTTTTTAAATGGAGCTGGGCAAGCTCGACTATACAAAAAGAAGAGATGCATATTCTGAAAATTCAAAAATGAAAAGTAGAAAATACTTAGTCTAACTCAACTCCAATAATTGAAGACATATGGTAAGATTTCTTCTTTTTATTCGGGAAAAAGAAGGTTATCCCAACACTGCTGCCATTAAAGTAATACAATTTCTTTCTAGCTTCTAAATTCGTTTTTCAGGTACAATATATATAGATATGAGTATATACACAATTATTATGAAAGGGAGAACTCACCGCACCATGGATGAAGTGGTTAGAGATTCAAATCCCATCAAAGCATGAAATAAACAAAGTTGTACTCCATTTTTCCTTTTCAATTTTTAACCTATGATTATTAAAACTAACATAAAATTGTAGTCTAATTTTAGATCGGCTTTTCAATACCCTCTCTTGTCAGTTATAATAGTGAATCAAAATCTTGCTGGGGATTCAAGTGGAATTTGAAGAATGGTGGAAGCACCAATACAGCTCATATGGATCCAAAAATCTGGTAAATACAAACTAATAAATTAGCAAGCGAAAATTCCAGAAAAAATCCTACATCAAATAGTCAAAATATAGTCTAATAAAATGTAAAAATATTCAACAAGGCAAATTTAAAAAATGTTATGTTGTGTAAAATGGCAACATTCGTTAATAAAAGCAAGGAGCTAAGCACCCATCAACCATTTCCACAAGGTTAGGGTTTTTCAATGCAGCTGCTACACGTTATTTGTCATTCAATTGCTTGTTTATTGGAAATACAGAGATTACAATATAAGAATGAATTTAAAGGTTACAACAAACATAATAAAAGAAAACAGCTGAGAATATGAATCCATACCATCAGCTTCAGTTGCATGCTTCCCAGGAATCAACCTCCGGGCAAAGACCAAATTAGTATACAACGATGGTTTAAAAACAAAAAGTTGTATGTTTAAACTTAAAGGACGTACTAGAACTGAATCCGAGAAACATGTCCAAATCAAAACTTTTTCGAATCAGCTCTAACTTAAAGACAATGCATTTTCTCTAATTCATACTTTATCTAATCCATACGTGAAAAAAACGAATTAGAGCTGAATAAATCTAAGTACCTGAACTAGACAAATTAGGGAACCATGAAATTGATAAACGAGGGAAATAAGCAACGACGAAATTGAAGAATACGATTTTAGGGCGAGACAAAATCCAAAAGTGAGGGAAATGAAACTGCGGTGGAGGAACAAGAGGGAAATGAAACTTGGCAAATTCTATTTGAACCCAAGAATTTGCTGAGTAAACCCAGCAAGTCTGAAAAAATAAGGTGAACCCAGTATTTTGCTGAGTTCATCCATGTATTATTTAGAAAAAGACATTTTTACCCTCCCTCGTAGGGGCACTACGAGATTTTATAGTCTACCTCGTAGATCCCCTACGAGATTCTTTAACTTACCTCGTAGAGTCCCTATGAGGTAAAGTTAATAATCCTATAGGGGCTCTACGAGGTAGACTAAAGAATCTTGTAGGGGCTCTACGAGGTATGTTGAAAATTAAAAAAAAAATTGCAAAGCAGGGTAGTTTTGTCATCGTTTTCTCTTGGTATACTCAGGAAATTCCTGGGTCTAAATAGAATTTGCCATGAAACTTCATGGGAAAAATAAGAGGGAAAGCAAAATTATTTAGAAAAGGGTAGGACCGAGAAAGGCACGTGGTGTGTTTTGAGATAAGTCAACACTTTGATAAAAACTAAATGGGATTAATTAAGCTTTTAACCGCATTTATTTTTTAATGCTGACAACGATTGCGGTTAAAAGCAATATTTCTTGGAGTGCTTGCATCTGAACCCTACATCTACCACAGCTATCTCTGGAGCGGGAGCCCTTCTCATGATCGTTGCCACCATGGCCTCGAACATAGATAGGTAATCTGGTATACCGCCATTTCCCCTTTAGGAACAGTCTCCTCCCTAGTGGTATGTCTCGACGTTCAATGACTCATTCTAATTCTGAAAAATAGAATGATTTGTCCACACACAAGAAAAACTGTAAATGGAGGTCAAATGCTATTATACTATACACAAATATATAGTATACATCCAACTTAAATCTACAAATACGTCTCTGGTATGTTATTATGTCTTCAAACTTTGGCTAAAATTGATTAACCAGAGTTCTGATACCAAATGTGACGACCGACATAACTCACACATTTAATAAGAGGAATAATGCATTGAAAAACGTGTTAGGCAGTTATAGACGATCATCTAGGTAGGATAACATAAGTGGAACCTGTCATATAACTCACAGCGCAAGGATAAAATATAATAGAACATATACAATAGGAAATATTAGTGAAGCAGAATTGAGAAGAATCTTAAACTTTTCATATCACCATGAAATATCCAAACAACATTGGATAACTCTATAAGAGTCTGTACAAAGTGCCTCACTACAAGTCTCTCAGATAATACATCAAAGTAACAACAGAAAAAAACAAATAGTAGGTAATAGGAAACTAATACGTAAGCCTCTAGCTCGTCATCGCTCAGCGGCATCATCCTCATCAAGATCAATTACCTATCACTTGCTACTTAGTCTGCCCATCCAAAACATGGATGAACGACCCAAGGTAATTAGTGGAAACATAAAACCTTGAGTCAAAGAATAGTCTTAATGAGAGATAAAACGACTATCTAACATCATCAATAAAGTATATGAGAAATAGGTAGATCAATCAATTAATTTACCAACACATCAGAGAAGAACCCAACCCGTCTTCCCCACATCCGACAATGATAGCCTTTACAACAGTCAAGTCGAAAAAATAGTACATTCATGGCAATCAGTAATCAAGTGTAGACCATCCTAATCGATATCGACATCTCCCAAGCACAAGCCACAAAGGCTTGGACAAGCACCCAGGAGACATCTTGTTCGGTGTCGGACAATCTACATAAGACGATACAAGAAAAACAATCATCATCCATGACTCTGGCTATCACCACCAATCCTGCTTTGAAACCATTGTTGATCGTATGACCGGCTCAACATCATGTCTTCTGTCAAGGGCTAATGGTAAACCCCGATTCTAGCAAGAACTCTATATGCCATCGTGACTCATATCTCTAGGCCCTTTATGTCTGCCCAGGGTACTTGACCATTCAACCGGTCTTTTAGGCATCCCTATTATACCCCAGCCTTAAGTCCGCTAGAACCTACGACAATGATATTTCCTTGGCCTTCGTAACACTAGTCGTCATAACCAGCGACTATTCATAAGCTCAAACCACACTTCAGCAACCATTGTCCACGAGCTCAAAACACATTTGATTCGTCTTCACATTCGTTGCATTACATCGATCAACAAACATTTCATAACCCTTCAAACATTCTGTCTTGAATTTACGTCGAAGCCACGATCAACGTAAATCCAAAAACATATATCATTTAATCGATATTCAATCCATAGCGTTACGGTCTTTGCTATAAATAACCTTCCATAGTGTTTCCAAAACGTTGCAACTCAATATAGGTAGGCACGATCCATCTTCAAGCATTCCCATTTAACAACATTTCTAAACTCATTTTACAGCGTTTCCCAAACGTTGTAGTTGCTCGTCAACGATGCACCTTGGATCGGTTACGATCCATCTGCCAGGACCTAGGCCGATCCATCAAAAATCTACGCTCGATCCATCATTTTCAACTGATCGGCCCAACTATGGATCGTGCCAGATCCAGAACCTTCCACAACATTTTGCCCAACGCTGTCAATACTAATGGATCGGATGCGATCCATCCTTGCTGAATTCCCCTCTAATCCATTGAAAATGCTGGTCGATCGACATATTTCAGCGTGCGCGATCCATCCCCTTTAGCCTGCCCGATCCATGCCTAGAACGTGCCCGATCCACATCCTTTTACAGCGTTTGCCAAATGCTGTCATCCAAACTTTTGGCAAACTGATCCTGCAATGTATTGGTTCCGATTCACTTGCACCTCCGATCCACTCACTTGCCTTGGCCGATCCATGTTGAGTTGGCGTCAATCTATAGTGTTTTGCCAACCAAGACTCATGCACTCAACTCGACCAAAACTAAAAATCAACCATGATCCAAACTCGTGCAATTCAACCAATAATTCAATAACAAAATCAAACATTCTTCAATCAATCATAAATACATCGAGCATATACAAAATTCATCAATTTACGATTAAACAAATAATCAAATCAAAAAGTGGATCTAAACATAGAATTAACACATGAAATTACCATTTATAAGTTGCTAGATTAGATCCTATGGTGATTCGAATTGAAATCATACTTACTTCGATTAGAGCTAGTGAAAACAACTTGAAATGATGAATATAAGACCAAACAACCCATATACTCGATTGAATCCATTGGAAAGATACTTATCACTCACCAAATCTTCAAAATAGCTTGAAAACCACTAATCTCTAATCCAGACAGCGAAGAACGATGAAGAACGGCCTTCGAATCAATCACTTTGATGCGATCTATCTTTTTTCGATGTTGATCTTCGATCTTCTAATCTAGATCTATGATTTTATTGGTGGAGAGAGGTATTTGATTAAGCAAGGAGGATCATGAGCCTAACCAAATGAGAGAAATGAAGAAACTAAACCATTATCCTTGCCTCTACCGCTCTATTTATAGCTAAACCATCAACCTACTAATGAGCCTCATTAATGACTAATTAGTCGGTCCAGAATTGTGTAGCACTAAAACAGTGATTCCTCCCAAACCGCTGAACCAAATCTTTAATGTGACCACTCTACAGAATTGGCAATACCATTTCCTTTCCAATGAAATAAATCTCAGAACCTGATTCAATCCCGGTCAAAAATTATCCCCTGTATAAAATTGATAGGGGCAAAATGGTCATAAATAAAATTGGTAAAAATTATGGACATGTCTTACATCCCCATAAACAACATATCAAAATATGAGACTGACTAAGAACTCTCGTCCTTCGAGAACTGGCGTCTCCCTGTCTCTTCCGCCTGATCACGGTTCTGGGGTATCTTTCGGATCCCCTGAAACTTGTGATGGGTCTTCTCGCCCTTCTGTCATCCCTTCGTCATTGTCTGAGAGTGACTCCTTACACCATTCGCACACACTTTATAGCGGCGTCTGAGCAGATGGTAAGATCTACTCGTCATACGCTTTGTTATTAACGAAATCAACACCGAGACAGGCCATCGGTGAAGGGGTAACGAACCGTAATTTGCATAAGAGAATAATCCAGAAGCAAGGCAATCGTCACCTTCAGTAATGAAGGAGGCTTGAAGCTAGTGAAAAAGGAGAATACAGACATGGTGACTCCGACACGCAAAGTAGTCAACTAAAGCTCAAATCTAAAGGGACCTGTAATGGAGCCAGGGAAAACGAAAAGGGTATCGACATTTACTTGCTTAATGTCGATACAAGAAGGAACATAAGTCTTGAAGAACAGAGGAGCCTTCCGGAAGTTAGTTACCCAGACTAAAAAGAGTGAATGATAACCGAAAGGCGGTTTCGAGAGGCAATTAATTACATTCCGTTAACATCCCTTCCGGAAGACCAAAACCCAACCTGGAGGTCTATTGAAAGCAAGCCCAGCTTTCTAAAAGAGACAAGTTATCCACACTAATTCGCTTAATATCGATACTGAAAGAGGTGGCAGATCTCATAACCCTACATTTGAAGCATAAAGGCCAATATCATGAGAAATTGATAACCAGATCGAGAGCTCATAACCGAATAGCGGGAAGCCTAAAGCCTTTCCTAAAGCTGTCCATACCAACATGCTTGGTATTGATACAAAGAAGATAAAGTGGTGTTGGAGAAGAACTCCAAAGAACGAAACCATCTTTGTGAGAGCCAAAGACCGAGACCTTAAAAGCAATAAGCAAAGCTGGAAGAGCGGCCGAGAGCCAAAGCAACCGAAACCAGAAGGAAAAGCGGCTGACAGAGGCTTCTGCTAGCCTAATAGCGAAAGTGACCCCGATTTGTCTATCAATAAGACCCTAGGGTCTCATTTTTGGGACGATTTTCTCATTTCTCATTTTGCACTCATTTCTCCTAGAGTAAACCCTAATTTCTAAATCGATTTTGTGATTTCTATTGTAATCACTTATGCACTCTGAATCATAGATTAATAAAGAGTGGATCAACACTTAGCATATTGATCAACACTTAGCATATTTCTTAAGTGCTTCTCATGAGTTTTCTTAGTTATTTCCTATACAACATACCATATGCTTTTTACATAGTCATGGTTTCATATTCAAGTCTAAACCCTTCCGCAAAGTTATATCAAAACCCCTTCCTACTCTCCATTTAGCCTTCTAGCGAGGGTTGTGCTTAGGGAACCCTTATCCCAAGATAATTGTTGTTCTTAAGTCGGTGAAGCGTGATGCTCACCCCTTTGAGGGAAGAGTAACTAATCTTTTGGGCTTTAGACCTTGATATCTAGGAAATGGTGAACTAACTCAAGCTCATGGAAACTAAATAACTCTATTTTCCCTTAAGTCCACTTCCGTAGACCTATCTCCGGTATTGACGAAAAATATCATTAACATTTTGGCACTAGAAGGAGGGCTTGAACCTCCGACCTTGCGGTTAACCTTACCTCATATCTAACTGTTCTCTTCCGTCCCAGGTTGGACTAGGCTTTGAAGAAGCAGACATCATGAATAGAAGGTATCTATGAGTGACTAATAAGTTTCCCATGGTTACATCAAGCATTAATGAGCCATGGACAGTCGAGAAGGTTAAGTTAGGAACCTTGCATGTTCAAGATAAGGAAATAGATGTAGAGCCTTATGATCCTGATCATTGAAGCATTAACCCTTTCCATTTGGGACCAAACTCGATCTTTGCCCTAAACAATTCAACAACAGAGGAATATAGCTTCTTCCTTTGTATCAGGAAGGCCATTCAAATGTAGGCTAAGGGAACAAAATTTGAGCAAAAAATTGAGAAGGTTCTGATTATCTTGCCGCAAAAGAGTTTAAGAAGGTTACGCTTTTGTCCCAGGACACAGCTAAAAGAAAGTTAGAAGATAAAGAGAAGTTAATGGAATCGAGTGGTAAAAGGATCAAGTTCCGACATCAAAAGAAAGCCTTCGAGTCTAGATTACCAAAATGATGTAAGCTTACTACATCGATTGAGGGTATGTACTACCTAACTAAGTATGAGTTAAAATTTTGGCCATCATTAAAGAAGAAACCCAAGAATGAAGCTAAGTTGGGAGGACCTTATTGCTATTACCATATGACGAAAGGACATGAAACCAACTATTGCAGAGTCCTAGAAGGGATGATTATCAATTTCTTGAGACAGGGAAAGCTACACAGATATGTAAAGAAAACATAGCTAACTACAGCAATAGATTCTTTGAAAAAAGGATGGTCTACATAATTACAGGAATGTAAACCCCTTCAAAACTCGAAATGACCAAAGGAGGGTCAAATCATAAAAGGATGAAAACCCATGTCACCGCCATGTTGGCCAGGGCAAGGCACCCCTCGAAGGGGGGTAATGTGTATGCCTTTCTCAGCGCTCGAATCAGAAAGGGCCAGGTTAAAGCATCAAAAGCATAAGCCTCGAATCCACGCCAGAAATGGTCAGGACGGAGCGTCTAATTAGAACACCCTGCCTCTGCTCGTAGAAGAGTATGCCATGCCTTTGCTATGAACTAAGCACGTCCTACCTCTTCTCGCATAAGAGCACATCCTACCTCTGCTTATGTTCCGCGTTACCCGCAGAAGGGAACACAAACCCTTATCATCGCCTAAAATGGCCATGATAAGGCACCCATTGGAGGGGGTGGAGTGTAAGCCTCTATCACCGCTTACGATGGCCAGGGTAGAGCATCGAAAGAGTAAGCCTTAATTCCGCGTCTACGATAGCTCTATTGAAGCATCTAATACCTTATCATTGCCTACAATGGTTAGAATAAGGCGCCTCCTGGAGGCAGGTCGGGTAAGTCCTTGGGATTTACTTGTGGATAAGCTAGCCAAACGCACCAGACACGCATGCCCAGAGAGTGGCCAACAAAGCACATGCATTCTCTGCTTTGATAACAAAAAGGCCAGGAAGTGGCTCAAGAAGCACATACATCCTCTTCTTTATAAATCGAACCCAAAGAAGGAAACAAAACTAACTGCTAGAAATTAATTTCTGGTCTTCTATTAAATACCCGAATCTAGGTTAGTTCAGGATTTCTATTGCATACCCGAATCTGGGTTAGTTCAGGACTTCTATTAAATACCCGAATCTAGGTTAGTTCAGGATTCCTATTAAATACCAGAAGTGGATCTCTGGTTCACCATTAAATAAATGAATATGCGTTGGATCTGGAGTTCTATTATTACCAGGGGAAATTTCCCGGATGTCATTCAAAAACTCTAACCCTAAATATGGACCAAAGCTTCTAATCATTGCTAAAAGAGGCATTCTCAAAACCTCTTGTTAATACACTAATTTGGGTTACGAAGACTTAAATTTTCACTCCCAAAAAGGGATTAGAAAAAAAAGACTTAGAGGGAAATGCAAAGTCTATTATTTTAAGGCTTTAAAATGAAGATAGTAATCTTCGATCTTGCTCAGAGAGATTTCTTAAACTTATTATGTACAAATCGTTATTGTTTCTATTCAATACAAGCAAAAATCACATGATAAGTGAAACACACAATTTGCAAGTTTATTTACAAAGACTACATCATTGACTATTTGTATATGGGTACGTATACATTACAATCACAAACACGATCAAGTATCCTGCTCCCCTTCATCTTCGGGTAAAGGGGGGTTGATGGCATGATGAATTTCAATGCTTAAGAGCTTGCTAAGTTTACGCACCTTTCTACTAATCTCCCCAAGGTTGTTAGAGTATTTGATCTGAAGTTTCAAAGCTCTACACATAGCTCTTAGAGACTTATTGTCTTTCTTTAACTCACAGATTCGTAGATTGAGCTTTTCCTCTTGCAAATGTCTGGTTTGATCAATGTACCGGTTGATACGACTGGATGTGTCCTCAACTAATTTGGTATCGTAGATACTTTTCATCTCAGCTATTACTCTCTTACACCACTTAGAAATAACTGATTCTTCTAAACCTTGAGGGGGGTTCTTCATGTAAAAATACTTTTGAGAGGCTGAAGCCCTATGCTCGGTTGTAGCGCCGGAAGACTTGGACACCGTTATAATGGTAATGTTCTTGAAAGAGTATTCCCATGTCTTACATCTTGCATTAATATCATCTAACTCAATCTCCAAGTTGGCTACACGCCGGCGTAAACCTCTCAATTCATCTTCGAAACTAATAGATGGTTTGGTCTTTATATACGTATTCAATCCAAGAATAGTTATGTCCTTTCCCTTTAATTGTCCTTTCAAGGCATCTATTCTCCCATGAAAATGATTGATAGTTAAGTCTTGAAGTAAGATCGTTCTTTTCCGGGATACAGAAGATCCCTCGTTTGGGACATCACTTTTCTCAATAGCACTTGATATTCCATCCGAAGTCGGGGAGATTCCATATTGATCCACCTACTCACAAAGACAAGAAGAAGTTACGCACAAGTTTCCTTGCATACTAGAGTAGTGTTATGTTTCTAGATAAAAGTTTTGCATGAACTTTATTCAAAACTAACTTTCAATCGCTTTGATAAACACATAAACCCAAAAGAGTAACAAGGGTTTAAACTCACTCATCGATACAGTTATTGTTTACATATCAGCTCGACATGTTCAATCCTAAGTCTTTGTAAGATCATCTCGCTCACTGTAACACTCCACGTCCATTAATGTCACCCACAAAGGGAATGCATTAACTTCCATGGAGGTTATAAGTGAATATAGAACAGAAAAATTACAACAAGACAGATAATAAATAGTACTTGGAAATCTAAAACTTCATTTTATTGCAGCGGAAATTAAACATGTTTGTTACATCATAAAACCATAGATCATAGCCAAGTACAATATCCATCTTCATAAAAACAAAATACATAATCCCATTACATAAATAGCCATTAAAAGATAACAAGCTGGACTTTACTTCAACGGTCCAAGCTTTCCAAAGAGAGATGAAGCAATCCAATCAAACTCCACTAGAGCTGGGCCCAACCTGAGGACCTGGAGGGGGAAAAAGGATAGAAATGGAGGGGGTCAGACATAAAGTCTGGCGACTATGATAATTCTAACAATACTACTATCAAAATAACTAGACTAAGGCATAAGCTGGAAGACAAGTAAATGTCTATGAACTATTAGGTATGGAATGAGCAGATAAAGATAACGTTTAAGATAACGTTAAAGATAATGGTAAAGGCACACCTAATTATTAACGAATAATTACTTCACCGCACATTACTACACTGCACCGCACCAGTCACCCTAAAAGTTGACCCCACTTGCTTCACACAGAAACAATATAAATAGCCTTACGTACCCCTAGCTAACTACATAGGTGCCGTCTGCCCCTATCTCCACTAGGTGTACCCCACTACCCACTTTCGATCGGCTCCCTACTCGTAGATACCCGTGCTGGCCCCACAGTAGGGTGTATCACTCCCATAAAGTGGCAACCCGATACAACTTGAGAATGCACGGCTTATACCTACACGATGCAACAACGTCTTACCTACCAGCCCGGGTCCACACACGCATATGAAACCCGTTGGACTTGCGTTGCCACCGCTCCCCGTTTGGGCCTCTTATAGTCAAACCCAGTATGCGTGTCCCGTCATCGACTTGGGTCGAGCCCACAAAGATACGTTTGGGATACTGGTTGAAATGGTCCCCCACAAGCTACCCACCTAAGCTTGTCACCACTAGTATATTCCACTTAAACCTCTTAGTCATGTTCATTTACATGTGTGTTTGGTTAAGTCTTACTAATCGTATTTCACATGCCACTAAGGGCACCCACTATATTCCTCATGCCACCCAAGGCACCTACTTAACCCCCATGCCCCAACTTACATGTTTATCTGGTTAAGTATTTCTTAATTCATTCAGGTCATAACCTCATAAAGACCTCTCACATTAGACTGGCATTTATGGCAGCTGGATATGCCGGGCGAGTCCGGGCAGTCTTACACCATAAAAGAGTCTAACCTCGTGTCTTTACAACTGTTATGCTTTAGTTTAGGCCTAGGACCTCTCACATTGGGCTGACATTTGTGACCACTGGATTTGTCGCGCGGTTCCGGGCAGGTTTACGTCACAAAAGAGTCCAACCTCGTGTCCTAAGCATTGATTATCACTTATAATCTTTTACCCCCAGTTTTAATAATTCCCTATTCAAATTATTAATTAGTTCCACTTTTAATGATGTCCATAATTGACTCAATTATGGTCATCCACTCATGGCATGCAAAATCATATCAATTGCACCCCAACTTCTTATTATTAAATCCTTAATATTACCCCTACCCCACGTTTATACGTTCGCTTATCCAACGCAGAATATACGTTAGACTCGAATAGTCTAACTCATAGCACAAAATAAATTATCACAACATATAGACAATTAAAATGAATCTAATCATAATAGGGGTGAAACTTGCATAAACTACCCATGTTAAGGATGTAAAGGTGTCAACTTGTTAAATGTCACAATTTACATGATATGATCATACTCAAATTTATGTACAAACTTGCATAAGGGGGTTTTAGGCAACATAATGATAGTGTGAACTAGCATATAATTTCACATATGTCATAGCATAATTCTAGATGTCATAATTCTAGATCAAAATAGAGGTCATAGCATATGTTCATAATCTCAACCTAAACTTTCATATGTGACTTGTCATATAGATTAACATAACCCAAATAACATTAACATTATGATGTGATTAACATGAACTAATTAGCATAAACAATAACATCATGACTTTAAAGCATGTATGATTTATCACAATTTAGCATAGAAACTCTCAACATGCATAACATCATCATAGCATGATTTACAACGTATAGGATACATAGCATAGGATTGATAACATACGTGATAGCATAAAGTTTACAACAACATATATGACAATTCACATCATCTACTCATAATCCATTCATGACTTAACCTAATTAATTTAATAATAATCTTGTTAAGACTATCATACTCACAATTTAGAGAAGAAAAGGAGTCTTGCTTTGCTTTAGAATTGAGTAGAATTAGTATTTGATTAGCTTTTCTTCCTTCTTAGTTGGCGGCGGCTCCACTGAGTTCCATGGCGGCGGTATGACGGTAGCTATTCTATTTTTCTTATGAATTAGGGTGAGAGACTACCTAGGTATTTATAGAGTTAGGATTTATTTTAGACCGTCAAATCAACACAGAACTAATCCCAGCCAACCAGATTAGGTCAAAACCCTAATGGGTCATCACTCAGTCAAAAACAGGCTCAGTCAAAAACCCTAGCCGCCAGACCCAGGTCGACACTATAGTCGACCTGGGGGGGGGGGGGGGCAGGTCGACACTAGTGTCGACCCCCCAGTCGACCTGCCTGGGCAGGAATTTTTCCCGCCCAACCCGCTTCTGCACTCTTCAGTTTGAATTTTAAATTTCCTGCGAGCTGTTTTGAATTTTCTGAAACTTCCGATGGCCATAACTTCTTCATACGAAGTCCAATTCACGCAAACTCGGACTCTATTTCGACCAGAATTCCGAGACGAACACAATGGAGCAACCCGTTTCCCATAATTCTCACGTCTGAGATTAGTTATTCTTTAATTTGTGAATATTAATATTAACAAAATTACGGGGTGTTACATTCTCCCCTCCTTAAAGGATTTCGTCCCCGAAATCTTCAAGTTAAGAAGAATGTATATCCTAACATCCAATCATCCATCTACTCAACCATCAAACACAGGCATCCATTGTCCTTATAGACTTCTAATGCTTTCATGTTTATATGCACAGTGTGTGTATATGTCCATATCTAATGCAAAATCAGGCGGTCCACTGATTCAGTCGACCTCCTTAATGCAATTCATGATAGTGCCATGCGTCCATTATGTATGCAAAAGTTCCTTAATGCAACATATTATCTATATATGCGTGTACAATCATCATCCGAATGCAGCATCCATATGATAAAACAAATCCTCATACATCCATTTTACTAAGTACAGCCATATATATGCAATATGCAGTATGAAGTGACTGAGCCGATCTAGTGCCTAATAGTGTATGTATATGCGTCCACGAGCAACCACTAGCAAACACTTGCATCCACTTTGCATCCATCATACATAACATGTCTCAAACACATGTTTCAACCATAGGATTATCCTAACTAAAGGTCAAGGATACTAGCGAGAGGATACTCTAAAGGTAAGATAAGTACAAGATAAGCGATAAAGGAGAAATTAAAGGACATACCCTCGAAAAGGAAAGGGTATCGTGAACGCATCTTCTCTTCTGTCTCCCAAGTAGCGTTGCTCTCATCATCTCCCCATTGTACTTTGACTAGTCTGACCTCTCGATTTCTCAGCTTCTTGATCTCTGGCCCAAGAATGCGCGTAGGAGCTCGTCGAATCGTCGCATCACGCTCTATTTCCACCTCTCTAAGCAAGTTCGGCTCTACCACTTCCGCGGTCTCGTGCAAGCACTTCCTCAAATATGACACATGGAATACGTCGTGTACACCGCTAAGTCTCTCGGGCAACTCCATGTGTAACACTCCACTCTATTCGCCGTATGTCCAATCTTCTCCTTAATAGGAAACGGTCCTACGAACCTTGGTGCTAATTTCCCAATGGATCCAAAGCGAACAACGTTTCGTAACGGAGCCACTTTGACAAAGACCATGTCCCCAACCTCAAACTCGAGATCTGTCCTCCTCTTATCCGCATAAGATTTCTGCCTATCTTGCGCTGCTTTCATCCTCCTTCGAATCAAGTCGATCTTCTCTGAAGTCTCCCTAATCATATCGGGCCCAAGTAAGATCTTATCCGTAGATTCCCACCAACATGTAGGTGAAAGACACAGCCGTCCGTAAAGAGCTTCGAATGGTGCCATACCAATGCTAGACTGAAAGCTGTTATTATATGCGAACTCCACCAATGGAAGATGCTCTTCCCATGTACCCCCAAAGTCTAGGATACATAGCCTCAAAAGATCCTCTAGAATGCGATTCACCCTCTCGGTCTGGCCGTCCGTCTGAGGATGATATGCGGTGCTCAAACATAACTGAGTCCCTACCGCCTCTTGTAAGCTTCTCCAAAATTCGCTAGTGAAAATAGGATTGCGGTCGCTCACTATGCTAGAAGGAACACCGTGCAAACGAACTATTTCTCGAACGTATACAGAAGTTAACCATGGAGCTGTCCTCTTACTCTTCACGGGAATGAAATGGGCGCTCTTAGTAAGTCTATCTACTATAACCCAAATCCCCGTATTACCCTTCCTTGATCGCGGTAATCCATCCACAAAATCCATCGAGACACTTTCCCACTTCCATAGTGGAACCTCCAATGGGTGAAGCAACCCACCGGGTTTCTTTTGCTCCGCTTTTACTTGTTGGCACACTAAGCATCTAGCGACATACTTGGCTACGTCCTTCTTCATACCGGTCCAAAAGAAAACTCGCTTCATATCTTTGTACATCTTGTCCCCGCCGGGATGAATGGTCATCTTCGAACGATGTGCTTCGTCAAGAGTAGCCTTCCTTAGGTCATCGTCTTTTGGTACACAAAGTCTACCGTCCCTACGTAACCAATCCTTATCATGTAGGGTATACCTATGGAGATGGCTTGATGACTCCCCTCCTTTGAGCTTTTCTACTAACTCAACCAACTGTGGGTCGTCTCGCTGTGCCTCGCCAATCCGTCCCAAAAGCGTAGGTCTAACCTCTAAGGATGCTAGTAAACCGGGTACAAAGTCAACAGAAGGTCTAAAGTCAAACATCGAAATGAATTCTAAGCTTCGCCGCTCAACAAACAAAGGACTTAAGGATAATCTTTTTCTACTTAAGGCATCTGCCACTACGTTACCCTTGCCAGGGGTATATGTTATCTTGAAGTCGTAGGATGCTAAGAATTCCATCCACCTTTGCTGCCTTAAGTTCAAGTCCTTTTGAGAGAATAAATATTTTAGCGATTTGTGGTCAGTGAATAATTCGAATCTTTCGCCAAGAAGATAATGACGCCAAGACTTAAGCGCGAAAACAATAGCGGCCAACTCTAGGTCATGTGTAGGGTAATTCTTCTCATGCGCTCTCAACTGCCTTCCACCATAGGCTATTACCCTACCCTCTTGCATTAGGACTGCGCCTAGTCCTGTACCACAAGCGTCAGTATAAACAGTAAACGGCTTACTCCCGTCTGGCAATACTAAGAATGGGGCTGAAGTCAAAGCTCTCTTCAAACGTTGGAACGCATCTTCACAATCTACGTCCCACTCGAAGACTAAGTTCTTCTTCGTCAAGCGTGTCAATGGAGCTGATATCTTTGCGAAGTCTTTGATAAACTTCCTATAGTAGCCAGCCAACCCCAAGAAACTTCTCACTTCAGTAGAATTTTTAGGGACCTTCCAATCTTGGATGGCCACCACCTTCGCGGGATCCACGGCTATCCCTTCTTTGGAAACCACATGCCCTAAGAATCGTACTTCCTTCCTCCAGAAGTGACACTTAGAAAATTTAGCTTTAAGGTTATGTGCTCGTAAGGTCTCCAACACTTCCCTAAGATGTAGGGCATGCTCTTCTTCATCCTTAGAAAAGATCAAGATGTCGTCTACAAAGACTACCACAAATTTGTTAAGGTAATCCCTAAACACCCTACTCATCAAATCAACAAAGTATGCGGGGGCATTTGTCAAACCGAAGGGCATCACTAGCCATTCATAGAAACCGTCCGGAGTCCTAAAGGCAGTCTTGTCAATGCTATCCTCAGCCGCTCTCAACTGATGGAAACAAATGGCTAAGTCCAACTGCGAAAACACTGAGGCGCCAACTAACTGATCGAAGAGATCGTCAATCCTCGGCAGTGGGTGTCTGTTCTTCTTAGTAAGCTTATTTAGTTCTCTATAGTCCACACAAAGTCTAAGGGACCCATCCGCCTTCGTGGAAAATACTACTGGAGCACCCCCACTCCGATATACTTCGTCTTATGAACCCCTTCTCAAGCAACTCCTTCACTTGCTTATCGAGTTCCCTCCTTTCACGTGGAGCCATGTGGCGTACTGGCAAAGATACTGGTTTCGCATTATCCACAAGATATATTCGAAAATCTATCTCCCGCTTCGGAGGCAAGCCCTTCACCTCCTCAAATACATCCGAATATTCTCGGACCACTCTAACAGATTGTAGATTTTCCTCAGACGCGTCAAGCGATTCTAAATAACTTAGCATAACGGAATTTATGGGACTACAAAAGATTTCGAGAGCGTTACCAAGGCGAGTCACGAGCCTAACTACTCTTCTTTCACAATCAAGAACGGCCCCATTTCTGGATAACCAATCCATTCCTAAAATTAGCCCATAGCCCGTGAAGCCCAATACATAAGCATCACATCTAAACTCAACGCTAAGTATAAAAATTTTCAAATCCAAACACATCATGGACAAATAAGCTGAGCCCCCAATTGGATTCGAAACAACTAAGGGATCCTCTACTAAACTGGTGTTTAAGTGTAGTGATTCAACTAATGATGTAGAGATAAACGAATGCGATGCGCCCGAATCGAATAAGGTACGGACAGGATGATCAAACAGAAAAACTAAGCTTTCAACAGAAATGGTTCTACCTCGTTCTTACAGCGGTGGGATCGCGAGAGCCTGAACTTGTCCCCTTGCCTGCCCTGGTGCCATAAGAGCCTGCACCTGTCCTTCCGAGGTAGCTCCTGCCCTCTGCCCTTCTTTAGGCATTCCTTCACTAGATGTCCTGCTTCGCCACAGTGGAAACAGCCAGTCTTCTTCTTCTTTCGGCAATCCTTGATGAGATGGCCTGGTATCCCACAGTTAAAGCATTTCTTCTTTCCCTTGCCATTATTGTCTTTACCACCCTTCTTGCTTTGCGGTTGTGGTTTCTTCTGATCCCCTTTCTTCTCGGGTACCTTATCAACTTTAGCGCTTTTCTCCTCGTGCATGAGTGCCATGTCTACAAGCTTCTCAAAGGTGGCCCCCATAGGGATGTGGGTCATAGCCAACCCTTGCAACGGTTCATTCAATCCATTAACGAACCTCAGAGCCTTATTTTTCGGCATGTTCACTAAATCCAAGCCAAACCTTGCTAACTGATTAAATTTGTTGACATATTCTTTTACTGATGAGCTTCCTTGCTTTAATGTCAAGAACTTTTCCATATATAGATTCTCTTCTGCCCTTGAGAGAAACTTCGCCTCAAACCTACGTCTGAAATCCGCCCAAGAATCAACAGGACGCTCCCCATTAGTGACCTCCCACCAGAACGAGGCCTCTCCCTTCATCAACCAAGCTGCTAATTTAACTCTCCTCCCTTCTTCCACTTCAAAAATTTCTAGCAATTCTTCCACCTCCCTAAGCCAATCTCTAGCTTCCACAAATGTTTCTGACCCTTGGAATGGTTTTCCACCCATAGCCTTAAATTCCTTGCACGTCTTTGCAAAAGTATCTACGCGAGGAGGAGGAGGAACGGGTGCAACTGGTGGTGGAGGAACATTGGCCGGACCTGCGGCGACCCTAGCCTCTAATAGCCTCCTATACCATCCTGGTATCGTTACACCATCAGGTAGGTTAAGATCTTCAGGCATGCTGAAACGAAAAAGGAAAGATTCAAAATGGAGAATTCGAAAGATAAAGATATGGCTATTGGGGATTATGTTTTTCTTAAATTTCTCATTAAAACATGTTTTTGAAAGCACTTCTTGTTGGATCTAGATTAACCCTAGAGGGGGGGGGGGGGTGAATAGGGTTTATCACAGTTTTTAATAAGAATTAAAATTCTAACGAGATATATATAATAATTAACAGAACAGAGAATATAATAGAAACAGAAATGCAGAAAATAAATCACACACAGATATACCCAGCTTCGGCAAAACCCTGCCTACTGCTGCATTTCTAAGGTTTCTACTAGGTGATAGAACAGCTCCCGCATACATGACCATGTACACTCGCAAACCCTACTCCTATTCTAACCCTACGCTCAAAACTGTAGACTGACCGATATCTCCTCGATCAGATTTCCCCTGATTACAATCCCGTAATCCGTAATCCAGATTTTACAGACTCTGAAACTGACAGTCAACAACCTGACTGGATCCCCTAGATTTTACAGACTCTAGAAAACTGGTTCGACGGTTTTACAACTCAAATTAAAAGACAATACAACAAATAGAAAATTAAAACAAGGAGAAACCCTAATTAAAAAAATGAATAAAGGAGATTGAATTTAAAGGGGTCATCCCCTTTTCAATTAAAACATTGGCCGGCCATCCTAAACTTGGTGCGCCCTTGTTTTTATTTGTCCCGATCTCTCTTTTTCTCTTGAGAATAAAAATGGCGGCCGATGGAAATAGCTAGGGTTTACTCTTAAATCCTCAAATTGAATTGACTGCTGGAATAAGAAATTCTCTTGTGGCTTCGGTTCTCAAGTGGATTGCATCTTCAACTGAACGTCCTCTGATTTTGGAATTTATTGTTGAACGAAACCCGAAATGAAATTGTAAGTCCTCTGAAATTTTGAATCTTTGCTTGAAATGATTTTTGTTGGTTTCGATCTCCATGCCTGTGATGATGTAGTTGTAGTTATAGGGTTAAGAAAACCATATCCCTCTGATTTCGATTAAGTGGCTTGACCTGATTCTGCGTTGCCCCTTTTGATTTGTTGCCTGATTTTGCTCGACTTTTAATCCTCTGATTTATTGCGTGATTTTGTTTTTGCCTTAAGTGACAGATTGGAAATATGAATAATTTCCATTTGCCCTGTGTGATTAATTTTGAAAAGAATAGCTGCCTTTGCATCTCTCGAACCATTTTTGCCACACATGATTCTTGCCAAAAAAGAACTTATTGATTTGTTTCTCAGAAGACTCTCTTCGAATTTGCTAACAGAAACATCCCATGCATGATTTAATTTTCTGCCTTGAATCCTCTGAGATATGATTGTCGTGAATGAATATTTGCCTTGATAAAAAAACTGTCTTGAATGAATTTGGATTTCCTGTAATTTCTGGAAACAAATTAATTTGCTACATATGAAGATTGATGAGCAAATCTTTTCTGTGACAAATTCTTTCCAAAAAGACTTTCCTATCTATGTCTGTTTTATTTGACAAAATAAAAACTTGCCAAAAAATGCTATCTTCATTTCTGAAAATCTTTTAGTACATTGTTGGCGAGTTGAATTGTTTGATTGATCCCATATATAATTGTTGCCAAACATTGTATTGCCAAGGTTGATACAGTCTAAAACAGAACTGTTTTAATGACCAAAAAATGTTTGCAGAAAATAATATCTTTGCCAAAAAATAAGGGGTTGAATTCAGGAAAGAATTAATTGCTTTCCTTGGTTGATTTCTAGAATGATTTAAATATTTCCAATTTCTGGAAACACATAAACCAGTCATAGTTTGTCAAAAAAATGAATTCAACATTACTATGCATTGTTGTGCCACTTATGCTTGTTCCATTCAGCCATAATTGTATTCCCTTGTGAAGCTTGTATTTTGACTTTGACTTGATTATTAATGTTGGCTCCACCATTTATACTTGGCTCACTTTGTAATATGCTGCACATGAACTTCTACTTGATCCCATGAATTTGAAAACTGCCGCATTATATTATCCCTGTGCATGCACTGCTGATCATGCTAATGTGTATATGCTGCTGATCCAAAAAGAAACGCCACATCACTTCGCTTGACTGTATAAACTTGTGCACCCACTTGTTTGTACATTTGGCTCATTAACTCACACATGCTTGAGTCTTGCCAATTGTTCGTGAGGTGGATTGCATTGAAATCTGTCTTGCTGAAATTGTTTATTAGTACCATGAACACCATTGTGCTTTTGTTGAACCACCAAGAATGTTGATGCTGCACCGGTTTCACTATGTTGTACCATGTTGAACTATATACTCAAGTTGAAATCTGCCATTCATGCATATTGTGTTCATTGCTTCATTTATATTTGCTTTGGGGCTGGTTTGATATGGCTCGACCACATTTTTGCTGTTCCATGAGCTTGAACACTTCATATGTACATATATGTATATATATACACATATGTGTGTGTATATATATATGTATGTATGTATATATGTTTTTCTTTTGAGATGCTCGTCCATGTATGGCATGTATGTGTGTTGCACTGAGTCGAGCAGGTCCACGTGGTTACTCCTCAGTTGCTCGCTACATTCTGATTGGCGAGGCAGTGCACACGTGTATACACGTGTGTATATGCAGCCAACAGACGAATTTTCCTGTCCCTGTACTATTATACTGTCTAGACATAGTCGGATTAACAAATCAGATCAAGTCAGAAAAATGATGAGAAACACACCAGAAAACTGAGGCAAATAAAATTTTAAAAATAATTTTTTTATTTACATGTATTCAATATTATTTCTATTGCAGTGTACTATGTGTGTGTTCATTTGTATGACAGGCATGAAGACTGGACTGACTGGACTGAAAGCTGTGAAGACAGAAGACAAGAAGACAGAATGCAGAAAACAAGAACAGTGTGTGTAATAGTGAAATTGTCTGTATGTATAACTGAAAATGTATAATCGAATGAGTGTTGTAGGAGCTATGAATGAAAAAGAATATTGTACTGATATTTGTAATAAACAAATTTTGTTTGAAATAAAATATTATTTTATTGTTGTCAAACAAACTTGTCTATCGTAGTGAAAAAGAATATTGTACTGATATTTGTAATAAACAAATTTTGTTTGAAATAAAATATTATTTTATTGTTGTCAAACAAACTTGTCTATCGTATTCAGTTTATTTACAAGTACAATCTTCTGTGAATGTATATATGAAATGAAATATATATCAGTGATGTATTCAAATAGTGGAGTTATAAATAGTTGTACTGTTTGAATGTTTGAAATATAATATTTATATTTAAATAAAATACTGTATGAATATATGAATGTCTGTACAGTCGTATTCTATTTAAATATAAATATTATAATCCTGTCTGTGATGAATATATGAAATAGTACAATAACAAACACATTTATAATAATATATTTGGTTGTTATCATCAAACAAGAATCATATAATTGTGTATACAACTGCGTTATATACAACAATCTCCCCCTTTTGATGATGACAAACAAATATGAAGATTTTGAAAACAGTAATGTGTTTGACTGTGAAGAACATAACTCCCCCTATTTGAATGCTCCCCCTACAACAGAAACTCCCCCTATAACTGTGCATGAGTGAACTGAACTGAATAACTAATTTTCAAAAATAAAAATATTTATAAAATATTCACTCATAAATCAAAATCTAATCCATTCTCCCCCTTTTGTTATCATCAAAAGGATACAGATTTTAAAATACAGATGAAAATTGACTAAAAATATAATTTCAGCTTAAGAGGAAGAACAGTCATCATAAATCTCAATCAGTCAAACAAAAAAAATAATAAACTAAGAACTGGTGGCGTATTTCACATTGTAGAGAATGACGGATTTACGATGAATTTTATAAAAATGGAGAGAGTTTAAAAAAAAAATGAACATTTTCCAATTATTTTCAAACGAATTTTATAAAAATGAGCACAAAAACAGTGATGGATTTGGACTGTAATTAATAATTCAATTTAAGTGACAAAAACAAATAATCTCAAATCCCAATAGCTATCAATCAACAAATCATAATACTTCATAAAATATTAACAAATTTCACAAATTAGAATATGGATTGATAGGCTGGTTTTTACATGCCACGGAGAATTTCAAATTAATTTCTATTTATAGCACATTTTTCCTTTTCTTTTATTTTTTATTTAAGAGCACACTGACCACGCATAACCATAGCTTGGATTTTTAAATGAAGTCAGTCGCAACTTAAATTATAAGTTGTCTTTTAACCATGCATGACCAGAGCTTGGATTTTTAAATGAGGTTAAAGACACACTTATATATTAATTATATTTTCATCATTTTCAGCTTCAAAAAGAAAAACTCCTCGATATATAAAACGAATATGGATGATAGAAATGTGGTAAGTACAGAGATGGACTGTGAAATAAAATTTTAAATTAATTATATTATGAAATATGCTCGACTGTACCGGGATTATTGAAAATTTCTAATTATCACTAATTCTGAATGATAACATAGTCCCATTTCTATCATGAATATTTCCACTGTTCAAAAAACTTTTAAAAATATTAACTCTCCACATTAATATAAAATCACAATGGATTGGCAGAAAGATGAAAGATAATGAAGATGGTCGTGAGACAATTGCCGATTCAAAGATATTATAATAATTATTCAACCATCATGAAAATCTAAATAAAATCTTCTCTTGTTCTGAAATATAATGCAGTCACAATTCATCACAATTTCAAAAATCTAATAACAATTTTGATGAAATATAAATACAGTTCTATTTGGATATTGATTTTAATTTTCTGAATGAATAATTAATAAATAATTTTAAAATTGAAAATCAATTACAAGAGGAATTTATACAGATTTATACAAGAGGGAAAAAAAGGATGTGTATGGTGTTTATACAAGGTGAAAATTTAGAACAGATGGATGGAAAAAGCTGATACCAATTGTAGTCTCCTTTATTGAGTAATTTATTCACACTGTAGATATCTCAGATTAAAGAAAATTCAAACATAAAGCCCAAACAGACAAGATTACAAATTTGGCACAATTATCAGAGCAGCAGTCAGATTAAAGCAGACAGTTATTTGAAAAACAGTATCAGAGCAGCACAAAAAAATCTATATCACAACAGACTTGTCAGACGATGTTACTGAAGGTCACAAAAAATCAATATATTCCATGATCCATGATTATAAAATTTAGTTTATTTTAAATCATTTGACGAAATGTGAATATATCAGAATTTAATGAATCAATCACACAATATTATATTTCAGATTCAAGATATGTGTGTGATTCAATAAATTTCAAATGATTTTAAACAAACATATATTAAAATCAAGTAACCATGAAATAATAAAGAATTTTAAGACCATATTTTCAAAGAAATTTTCACAAGAATTTTTGACAAGCCCAAAGAAAAAATCAGATCATTTACATCAGGTTTGATAGATATTCATGATCCAAAATAATTTATTTGAAATCACTTGAATCAATGTCAAGTTTTTGAAATATAATGAATCAGTCACACAAGGTTGATAATTTCAATTTTAGGAGGTGTGTGATAATTCAAAATATTAATAATTTCAGGTGATTTCAAACAAACAAATTCTAACCATAATGATCATGAATAACAATGATTTTCAAGATGTATCACTGAGATTCTAGACAATTTAAAATTTCCAAGCCAATCCGAAAATCAATGAAATTATCACAACAGAGAAGTAGCAGTGTGCTGTAATGAGTATAATATTTCAAGCTTTTCTAAAATGAATTAGAAGAAACTCAAAACAGCAGTGGTGTGTGAAACTTCATCAAATTTTCAGATCTTCAAGAATTTTGAATTCAAAATAACAGTGTTCAAGATATGATATTAATGCTTCAGCACTGCTAAGTATTCAGATAATCAGAAAACTAAACTTCAAAATAATTGCAGATATATACAAGATTAAATACAAGATCTGGAAATAATTAAAACATCAGAGTCCTATTCAACTAAAGCGAATTTCCAGAAAATATGAATTCTACAATTGGAAGTTAATGAAGTTCAGTAGAAGTTATAATGATATGACAGTGACAAAACATAAAACAGAAAAATAAAAATAAACAGAAGGGATCGAAGAAGAAAGAAAAAAAAACAAAGAAAATAAAAAACAGAAAATATTTACAAAGGTGAGTTTAGAGATCATACCAGAATCCAATGTAAACCAGAATCTCTAACTCAACAGCCTTGGCTAAGGAACTGTGAATGATTACAGAAGTACTGAGCAGCTTTAATCCAAATCTCTTTTGCCTAGCAGTTCCTCAGCCACCTCTGGTACCTAACAGTTTAGAGAATCAAGTGGTCTAACAAAATTTGTAAAACCACTCACAGTTTTGTTCACAGTTTTAGGTACCCAAACTTGTTTATATAACAAACCATTAGAATTAACTTTCGTACCCTTAGGAACCCAAATCTGTCTGAACTTAATGAAGCCTGTTTTATTTTTTAGGATCCACGAATGTTTAAATGGTTTATTATAAAACGATTTCTCATCACAATTACGATTCAAAAATCCTTTGAAATTTTCAGAGTTCAAATTTTCAAAGCAGTTATTTCCAAAGCAATTTGAGAGATTTTTCAAATCATTTGAATTTTGTTTTCCAAAAACATCCTTTTTCCCAAAACCAAGTCCAGATTTATTTCTAATAGAAACTTGGTTTTGTAACAACATATTCAACGATTTTTGCCCATTGGAAAATTTATCCAAGGTTGATTCTAATCGTTGAATTTCGGATTTTAGATCGCTATTTTCTTTTAATAGATTTGAGCAATTATTTATAGCGATCTTCTGTTCAGCATTGGACTGTTTCAAAACCAAATTCTCATTTTCAAGCAATTTAACTTTGGCTTGGGAATCACCAATTTCAAATTCAAAATGTTTTCGACTTTCTGATTCAAAATTCTTGAGATTTTCAATCTCAATTTCTAGCTTATTCAAAATAGACTCAGTTTTCAACAAGCTTTGTTTTTCAGCAAAAATATATTTGGAATTTTCAGTCTTCTTGAAATTTTCAAATTCCTTTTGCAAACAATTGTTTGTGCTTTCAAACTCTATCTTGTTCTCTTTTAAAATCAATATTTCATCCTCAAGTTTTTGAACATTTTTATTTTGACGAACAAGATCATTTTTCAAATTTAAACAATTATTGCAATTAGAATTTGAAAACTTCTTGACATTTTTAAGCTTTGATTCCAAAAGATTATTTTTGCAAATCAATTCAAGTTTTTCAGATTTCAGAATTTTATTTTTAGACTTCAGGTTCTCAACAGATTCAGTTAAATTATTTAAGCGAGAAATTAAATATTTACAAGAAAGATCTCCTGTTGAGTCTCCATCTGGATTTCCAACTGTATAACCTGTTAAGCACAGATCTGAAACTGAGTTGACCTTCTGGGGTTTTGAGCTGTTGTCTTCTTTTCCATATAGCGTGTTGAGAGTTGTCCAGATTTCCTGCGTAGTCAAACAATGGGAGATAAGGCTATATTGGACATCATCAATATAAGAATATAAAGTATGAATAGCACGAGAATTAAACCCAATATCATTTCTACTAACTATATCAAATCCATTAATAACAGTATCCCAACATTTAATATCAACAGATTTTAAATATAACTCCATTTCTAATTTCCAATTTAAAAAATCTGTACCATTAAAAATAGATGGAGTACTACTGGACTGACTCTCAACGGACTGACAACTAGAATGACCCATTACTCTAGAGTTAACAGAATACCTGCTCTGATACCACTTGTTCTCGCTTTCTCGAGGATTTTAATGACACCCCGGTGGCAAACAAAGGTACCTCAGAGACTGATTTCACGTCCTGCCTCTCGACATGGACAACCACCCACGGACATGTAGGGATAAGAGTCACTACTTCGCCACTAGATCATAGAGCGAGAACTCCCTATCATGTTGTAACCTGATACCAGCTCTGATACCACTTGTTGGATCTAGATTAACCCTAGAGGGGGGGGGGGGTGAATAGGGTTTATCACAGTTTTTAACAAGAATTAAAATTCTAACGAGATATATATAATAATTAACAGATCAGAGAATATAATAGAAACAGAAATGCAGAAAATAAATCACACACAGATATACCCAGCTTCGGCAAAACCCTGCCTACTGCTGCATTTCTAAGGTTTCTACTAGGTGATAGAATAGCTCCCGCATACAAGACCATGTACACTCGCAAACCCTACTCCTATTCTAACCCTACGCTCAAAACCGTAGACTGACCGATATCCCCTCGATCAGATTTCCCCTGATTACAATCCCGTAATCCGTAATCCAGATTTTACAGACTCTGAAACTGACAGTCAACACCCTAACTGGATCCCCTAGATTTTACAGACTCTAGAAAACTGGTTCGACGGTTTTACAACTCAAATTAAAAGACAATACAACAAATAGAAAATTAAAACAAGGAGAAACCCTAATTAAAAAAATGAATAAAGGAGATTGAATTTAAAGGGGTCATCCCCTTTTCAATTAAAACATTGGTCGGCCATCCTAAACTTGGTGCGCCCTTGTTTTTATTTGTCCCGATCTCTCTTTTTCTCTTGAGAATAAAAATGGCGGCCGATGGAAATAGCTAGGGTTTACTCTTAAATCCTCAAATTGAATTGACTGCTGGAATAAGAAATTCTCTTGTGGCTTCGGTTCTCAAGTGGATTGCATCTTCAACTGAACGTCCTCTGATTTTGGAATTTGTTGTTGAACGAAACCCGAAATGAAATTGTAAGTCCTCTGAAATTTTGAATCTTTGCTTGAAATGATTTTTGTTGGTTTCGATCTCCATGCCAGTGATGATGTTGGTGTAGTTATAGGGTTAAGAAAACCATATCCCTCTGATTTCGATTAAGTGGCTTGACCTGATTCTACGTTGCCCCTTTTGATTTGTTGCCTGATTTTGCTCGACTTTTAATCCTCTGATTTATTGCGTGATTTTGTTTTTGCCTTAAGTGACAGATTGGAAACATGAATAATTTCCATTTTCCCTATGTGATTTGTTCTGAAAAGAATAGCTGCCTTTGCATCTCTCGAACCATTTTTGCCACACATGATTCTTGCCAAAAAAGAACTTATTGATTTGTTTCTCAGAAGACTCTCTTCGAATTTGCTAACAGAAACATCCCATGCATGATTTAATTTTCTGCCTTGAATCCTCTGAGATATGATTGCCGTGAATGAATATTTGCCTTGATAAAAAAACTGTCTTGAATGAATTTGGATTTCCTGTAATTTCTGGAAACAAATTAATTTGCTACATATGAAGATTGATGAGCAAATCATTTCTGTGACAAAATCTTTCCAAAAAGACTTTCCTATCTATATCTGTTTTATCTGACAAAATAAAAACTTGCCAAAAAATGCTATCTTCATTTCTGAAAATCTTTTAGTACATTGTTGGCGAGTTGAATTGTTTGATTGATCCCATATATAATTGTTGCCAAGCATTGTATTGCCAAGGTTGATACAGTCTAAAACAGAACTGTTTTAATGACCAAAAAATGTTTGCAGAAAATAATCTCTTTGCCAAAAAATAAGGGGTTGAATTTAGGAAAGAATTAATTGCTTTCCTTGGTTGATTTCTATAATGATTTAAATATTTCCAATTTCTGGAAACACATAAACCAGTCATACTTTGTCAAAAAAAATGAATTCAACATTACTATGCATTGTTGTGCCACTTATGCCTGTTCCATTCGGCCATAATTGTATTCCCTTGTGAAGCTTGTATTTTGACTTTGACTTGATTATTAATGTTGGCTCCACCATTTATACTTGGCTCACTTTGTAATATGCTGCACATGAACTTCTACTTGATCCCATGAATTTGAAAACTGCCGCATTATATTATCCCTGTGCATGCACTGCTGATCATGCTAATGTGTATATGCTGCTGATCCAAAAAGAAATGCCACATCACTTCGCTTGACTGTATAAACCTGTGCACCCACTTGTTTGTACGTTTGGCTCATTAACTCACACATGCTTGAGTCTTGCCAATTGTTTGTGAGATGGATTGCATTGAAATCTGTCTTGCTGAAATTGTTTATTAGTACCATGAACACCATTGTGCTTTTGTTGAACCACCAAGAATGTTGATGCTGCACCTGTTTCACTATGTTGTACCATGTTGAACTATATACTCAAGTTGAAATCTGCCATTCAAGCATATTGTGTTCATTGCTTCATTTATATTTGCTTTGGGGCTGGTTTGATATGGCTCGACCACATTTTTGCTGTTCCATGAGCTTGAACACTTCATATGTACATATATGTATATATATACACATATGTGTGTGTATATATATATATATGTATGTATGTATGTATGTATGTTTTGCTTTTGAGATGCTCGTCCATGTATGGCATGTATGTGTGTTGCACTGAGTCGAGCAGGTCCACGTGGTTACTCCTCAGTTGCTCGCTACATTCTGATTGGCGAGGCAGTGCACACGTGTATACACGTGTGTATATGCAGCCAACAGACGAATTTTCCTGTCCCTGTACTATTATACTGTCTAGACATAGTCGGATTAACAAATCAGATCAAGTCCGAAAAATGATGAGAAACACACCAGAAAACTGAGGCAAATAAAATTTTAAAAATAAAATTTTTATTTACATGTATTCAATATTATTTCTATTGCAGTGTACCATGTGTGTGTTCATTTGTATGACAGGTATGAAGACTGGACTGACTGGACTGAAAGCTGTGAAGACAGAAGACAAGAAGACAGAATGCAGAAAACAAGAACAGTGTGTGTAATAGTGAAATTGTCTGTATGTATAACTGAAAATGTATAATCAAATGAGTGTTGTAGGAGCTATGAATGAAAAAGAATATTGTACTGATATTTGTAATAAACAAATTTTGTTTGAAATAAAATATTATTTTATTGTTGTCAAACAAACTTGTCTATCGTAGTGAAAAAGAATATTGTACTGGTATTTGTAATAAACAAATTTTGTTTGAAATAAAATATTATTTTATTGTTGTCAAACAAACTTGTCTATCGTATTCAGTTTATTTACAAGTACAATCTTCTGTGAATGTATATATGAAATGAAATATATATCAGTGATGTATTCAAATAGTGGAGTTATAAATAGTTGTACTGTTTGAATGTTTGAAATATAATATTTATATTTAAATAAAATACTGTATGAATATATGAATGTCTGTACAGTCGTATTCTATTTAAATATAAATATTATAATCCTGTCTGTGATGAATATATGAAATAGTACAATAACAAACACATTTATAATAATATATTTGGTTGTTATCATCAAACAAGAATCATATAATTGTGTATACAACTGCGTTATATACAACAATCTCCCCCTTTTGATGATGACAAACAAATATGAAGATTTTGAAAACAGTAATGTGTTTGACTGTGAAGAACATAACTCCCCCTATTTGAATGCTCCCCCTACAACAGAAACTCCCCCTATAACTGTGCATGAGTGAACTGAACTGAATAACTAATTTTCAAAAATAAAAATATTTATAAAATATTCACTCATAAATCAAAATCTAATCCATTCTCCCCCTTTTGTTATCATCAAAAGGATACAGATTTTAAAATACAGATGAAAATTGACTAAAAATATAATTTCAGCTTAAGAGGAAGAACAGTCATCATAAATCTCAATCAGTCAAACAAAAAAACATAATAAACTAAGAACTGGTGGCATATTTCACATTGTAGAGAATGACGGATTTACGATGAATTTTTTAAAAATGGAGAGAGTTTAAAAAAAATGAACATTTTCCAATTATTTTCAAACGAATTTTATAAAAATGAGCACAAAAACAGTGATGGATTTGGACTGTAATTAATAATTCAATTTAAGTGACAAAAACAAATAATCTCAAATCCCAATAGCTATCAGTCAACAAATCATAATACTTCATAAAATATTAACACATTTCACAAATTAGAATATGGATTGATAGGCTGGTTTTTACATGCCAAGGAGAATTTCAAATTAATTTCTATTTATAGCACATTTTTCCTTTTCTTTTATTTTTTATTTAAGAGCACACTGACCACGCATAACCATAGCTTGGATTTTTAAATGAAGTCAGTCGCAGCTTAAATTATAAGTTGTCTCTTAACCATGCATGACCAGAGCTTGGATTTTTAAATGAGGTTAGAGACACACTTATATATTAATTATATTTTCATCATTTTCAGCTTCAAAAAGAAAAACTCCTCGATATATAAAACGAATATGGATGATAGAAATGTGGTAAGTACAGAGATGGACTGTGAAATAAAATTTTAAATTAATTATATTATGAAATATGCTCGTCTGTACCGGGATTATTGAAAATTTCCAATTATCACTAATTCTGAATGATAACATAGTCCCATTTCTATCACGAATATTTCCACTGTTCAAAAAACTTTTAAAAATATTAACTCTCCACATTAATATAAAATCACAATGGATTGGCAGAAAGATGAAAGATAATGAAGATGGTCGTGAGACAATTGCCGATTCAAAGATATTATAATAATTATTCAACCATCATGAAAATCTAAATAAAATCTTCTCTTGTTCTGAAATATAATGCAGTCACAATTTATCACAATTTCAAAAATCTAATAACAATTTTGATGAAATATAAATACAGTTCTATTTGGATATTGATTTCAATTTTCTGAATGAATAATTAATAAATAATTTTAAAATTGAAAATCAATTACAAGAGGAATTTATACAGATTTATACAAGAGGGAAAAAAGGATGTGTATGGTGTTTATACAAGGTGAAAATTCAGAACAGATGGATGGAAAAAGCTGATACCAATTGTAGTCTCCTTTATTGAGTAATTTATTCACACTGTAGATATCTCAGATTAAAGAAAATTCAAACATAAAGCCCAAACAGACAAGATTACAAATTTAGCACAATTATCAGAGCAGCAGTCAGATTAAAGCAGACAGTTATTTGAAAAACAGTATCATAGCAGCACAAAAAAATCAATATCACAACAGACTTGTCAAACGATGTTTCTGAAGGTCACAAAAAATCAATATATTCCATGATCCATGATTATAAAATTTAGTTTATTTTAAATCATTTGACGAAATGTGAATATATCAGAATTTAATGAATCAATCACACAATATTATATTTCAGATTCAAGATATGTGTGTGATTCAATAAATTTCAAATGATTTTAAACAAACATATATTAAAATCAAGTAACCATGAAATAATAAAGAATTTTAAGACCATATTTTCAAAGAAATTTTCACAAGAATTTTTGACAAGCCCAAAGAAAAAATCAGATCATTTACATCAGGTTTGATAGATATTCATGATCCAAAATAATTTATTTGAAATCACTTGAATCAATGTCAAGTTTTTGAAATATAATGAATCAGTCACACAAGGTTGATAATTTCAAATTTAGGAGGTGTGTGATAATTCAAAATATTAATAATTTCATATGATTTCAAACAAACAAATTCTAACCATAATGATCATGAATAACAATGATTTTCAAGATGTATCACTGAGATTCTAGACAATTTAAAATTTCCAAGCCAATCCGAAAATCAATGAAATTATCACAACAGAGAAGTAGCAGTGTGCTGTAATGAGTATAATATTTCAAGCTTTTCTAAAATGAATTAGAAGAAACTCAAAACAGCAGTGGTGTGTGAAACTTCATCAAATTTTCAGATCTTCAAGAATTTTGAATTCAAAATAACAGCGTTCAAGATATGATATTAGTGCTTCAGCACTGCTAAGTATTCAGATAATCAGAAAACTAAACTTCAAAACAATTGCAGATATATACAAGATTAAATACAAGATCTGGAAATAATTAAAACATCAGAGTCCTATTCAACTAAAGCGAATTTCCAGAAAATATGAATTCTACAATTGGAAGTTAATGAAGTCCAGTAGAAGTTATAATGATATGACAGTGACAAAACATAAAACAGAAAAATAAAAATAAACAGAAGGGATCGAAGAAGAAAGAAAAAAAAACAAAGAAAAAAAAACATAAAATATTTACAAAGGTGAGTTTAGAGATCATACCAGAATCCAATGTAAACCAGAATCTCTAACTCAACAGCCTTGGCTAAGGAACTGTGAATGATTACAGAAGTACTGAGCAGCTTTAATCCAAATCTCTTTTGCCTAGCAGTTCCTCAGCCACCTCTGGTACCTAATAGTTTAGAGAATCAAGTGGTCTAACAAAATTTGTAAAACCACTCACAGTTTTGTTCACAGTTTTAGGTACCCAAACTTGTTTATATAACAAACCATTAGAATTAACTTTCGTACCCTTAGGAACCCAAATCTGTCTGAACTTAACGAAGCCTGTTTTATTTTTTAGGATCCACGAATGTTTAAATGGTTTATTATAAAACGATTTCTCATCACAATTACGATTCAAAAATCCTTTGAAATTTTCAGAGTTCAAATTTTCAAAGCAGTTATTTCCAAAGCAATTTGAGAGATTTTTCAAATCATTTGAATTTTGTTTTCCAAAAACATCCTTTTTCCCAAAACCAAGTCCAGATTTATTTCTAACAGAAACTTGGTTTTGTAACAACATATTCAACGATTTTTGCCCATTGGAAAATTTATCCAAGGTTGATTCTAATCGTTGAATTTCGGATTTTAGATCGCTATTTTCTTTTAATAGATTTGAGCAATTATTTATAGCGATCTTTTGTTCAGCATTGGACTGTTTCAAAACCAAATTCTCATTTTCAAGCAATTTAACTTTGGCTTGGGAATCACCAATTTCAAATTCAAAATGTTTTCGACTTTCTGATTCAAAATTCTTGAGATTTTCAATCTCAATTTCTAGCTTATTCAAAATAGACTCAGTTTTCAACAAGCTTTGTTTTTCAGCAAAAATATATTTGGAATTTTCAGTCTTCTTGAAATTTTCAAATTCCTTTTGCAAACAATTGTTTGTGCTTTCAAACTCTATCTTGTTCTCTTTTAAAATCAATATTTCATCCTCAAGTTTTTGAACATTTTTATTTTGACGAACAAGATCATTTTTCAAATTTAAACAATTATTGCAATTAAAATTTGAAAACTTCTTGACATTTTTAAGCTTTGATTCCAAAAGATTATTTTTGCAAATCAATTCAAGTTTTTCAGATTTCAGAATTTTATTTTTAGACTTCAGGTTCTCAACAGATTCAGTTAAATTATTTAAGCGAGAAATTAAATATTTACAAGAAAGATCTCCTGTTGAGTCTCCATCTGGATTTCCAACTGTATAACCTGTTAAGCACAGATCTGAAACTGAGTTGACCTTCTGGGGTTTTGAGCTGTTGTCTTCTTTTCCATATAGCGTGTTGAGAGTTGTCCAGATTTCCTGCGCAGTCAAACAATGGGGGATAAGGCTATATTGGACATCATCAATATAAGAATATAAAGTATGAATAGCACGAGAATTAAACCCAATATCATTTCTACTAACTATATCAAATCCATTAATAACAGTATCCCAACATTTAATATCAACAGATTTTAAATATAACTCCATTTCTAATTTCCAATTTAAAAAATCTGTACCATTAAAAATAGATGGAGTACTACTGGACTGACTCTCAACGGACTGACAACTAGAATGACCCATTACTCTAGAGTTAACAGAATACCTGCTCTGATACCACTTGTTCTCGCTTTCTCGAGGATTTTAATGACACCCCGGTGGCAAACAAAGGTACCTCAGAGACTGATTTCACGTCCTGCCTCTCGACATGGACAACCACCCACGGACATGTAGGGATAAGAGTCACTACTTCGCCACTAGATCATAGAGCGAGAACTCCCTATCATGTTGTAACCTGATACCAGCTCTGATACCACTTGTTGGATCTAGATTAACCCTAGAGGGGGGGGGGGGGTGAATAGGGTTTATCACAGTTTTTAACACGAATTAAAATTCTAACGAGATATATATAATAATTAACAGATCAGAGAATATAATAGAAACAGAAATGCAGAAAATAAATCACACACAGATATACCCAGCTTCGGCAAAACCCTGCCTACTGCTGCATTTCTAAGGTTTCTACTAGGTGATAGAATAGCTCCCGCATACAAGACCATGTACACTCGCAAACCCTACTCCTATTCTAACCCTACGCTCAAAACCGTAGACTGACCGATATCCCCTCGATCAGATTTCCCCTGATTACAATCCCGTAATCCGTAATCCAGATTTTACAGACTCTGAAACTGACAGTCAACACCCTAACTGGATCCCCTAGATTTTACAGACTCTAGAAAACTGGTTCGACGGTTTTACAACTCAAATTAAAAGACAATACAACAAATAGAAAATTAAAACAAGGAGAAACCCTAATTAAAAAAATGAATAAAGGAGATTGAATTTAAAGGGGTCATCCCCTTTTCAATTAAAACATTGGTCGGCCATCCTAAACTTGGTGCGCCCTTGTTTTTATTTGTCTCGATCTCTCTTTTTCTCTTGAGAATAAAAATGGCGGCCGATGGAAATAGCTAGGGTTTACTCTTAAATCCTCAAATTGAATTGACTGCTGGAATAAGAAATTCTCTTGTGGCTTCGGTTCTCAAGTGGATTGCATCTTCAACTGATCGTCCTCTGATTTTGGAATTTGTTGTCGAACGAAACCCGAAATGAAATTGTAAGTCCTCTGAAATTTTGAATCTTTGCTTGAAATGATTTTTGTTGGTTTCGATCTCCATGCCAGTGATGATGTTGGTGTAGTTATAGGGTTAAGAAAACCATATCCCTCTGATTTCGATTAAGTGGCTTGACCTGATTCTGCGTTGCCCCTTTTGATTTGTTGCCTGATTTTGCTCGACTTTTAATCCTCTGATTTATTGCGTGATTTTGTTTTTGCCTTAAGTGACAGATTGGAAACATGAATAATTTCCATTTGCCCTGTGTGATTTATTCTGAAAAGAATAGCTGCCTTTGCATCTCTCGAACCATTTTTGCCACACATGATTCTTGCCAAAAAAGAACTTATTGATTTGTTTCTCAGAAGACTCTCTTCGAATTTGCTAACAGAAACATCCCATGCATGATTTAATTTTCTGCCTTGAATCCTCTGAGATATGATTGCCGTGAATGAATATTTGCCTTGATAAAAAAACTGTCTTGAATGAATTTGGATTTCCTGTAATTTCTGGAAACAAATTAATTTGCTACATATGAAGATTGATGAGCAAATCTTTTCTGTGACAAAATCTTTCCAAAAAGACTTTCCTATCTATGTCTGTTTTATTTGACAAAATAAAAACTTGCCAAAAAATGCTATCTTCATTTCTGAAAATCTTTTAGTACATTGTTGGCGAGTTGAATTGTTTGATTGATCCCATATATAATTGTTGCCAAACATTGTATTGCCAAGGTTGATACAGTCTAAAACAGAACTGTTTTAATGACCAAAAAATGTTTGCAGAAAATAATCTCTTTGCCAAAAAATAAGGGGTTGAATTCAGGAAAGAATTAATTGCTTTCCTTGGTTGATTTCTAGAATGATTTAAATATTTCCAATTTCTGGAAACACATAAACCAGTCATACTTTGTCAAAAAAAAATGAATTCAACATTACTATGCATTGTTGTGTGCCACTTATGCTTGTTCCATTCGGCCATAATTGTATTCCCTTGTGAAGCTTGTATTTTGACTTTGACTTGATTATTAATGTTGGCTCCACCATTTATACTTGGCTCACTTTGTAATATGCTGCACATGAACTTCTACTTGATCCCATGAATTTGAAAACTGCCGCATTATATTATCCCTGTGCATGCACTGCTGATCATGCTAATGTGTATATGCTGCTGATCCAAAAAGAAATGCCACATCACTTCGCTTGACTGTATAAACTTGTGCACCCACTTGTTTGTACATCTGGCTCATTAACTCACACATGCTTGAGTCTTTCCAATTGTTTGTGAGATGGATTGCATTGAAATCTGTCTTGCTGAAATTGTTTATTAGTACCATGAACACCATTGTGCTTTTGCTGAACCACCAAGAATGTTGATGTTGCACCTGTTTCACTATGATGTACCATGTTTAACTATATACTCAAGTTGAAATATGCCATTCATGCATATTGTGTTCATTGCTTCATTTATATTTGCTTTGGGGCTGGTTTGATATGGCTCGACCACATTTTTGTTGTTCCATGAGCTTGAACACTTCATATGTACATATATGTATATATATATACACATATGTGTGTGTGTATATATATATATGTATGTATATATGTTTTGCTTTTGAGATGCTCGTCCATGTATGGCATGTATGAGTGTTGCACTGAGTCGAGCAGGTCCACGTGGTTACTCCTCAGTTGCTCGCTACATTCTGATTGGCGAGGCAGTGCACACGTGTATACACGTGTGTATATGCAGCCAACAGATGAATTTTCCTGTCCCTGTACTATTATACTGTCTAGACACAGTCGGATTAACAAATCAGATCAAGTCAGAAAAATGATGAGAAACACACCAGAAAACTGAGGCAAATAAAATTTTAAAAATAAAATTTTTATTTACATGTATTCAATATTATTTCTATTGCAGTGTACTATGTGTGTGTTCATTTGTATGACAGGTATGAAGACTGGACTGACTGGACTGAAAGCTGTGAAGACAGAAGACAAGAAGACAGAATGCAGAAAACAAGAACAGTGTGTGTAATAGTGAAATTGTCTGTATGTATAACTGAAAATGTATAATCGAATGAGTGTTGTAGGAGCTATGAATGAAAAAGAATATTGTACTGATATTTGTAATAAACAAATTTTGTTTGAAATAAAATATTATTTTATTGTTGTCAAACAAACTTGTCTATCGTAGTGAAAAAGAATATTGTACTGATATTTGTAATAAACAAATTTTGTTTGAAATAAAATATTATTTTATTGTTGTCAAACAAACTTGTCTATCGTATTCAGTTTATTTACAAGTACAATCTTCTGTGAATGTATATATGAAATGAAATATATATCAGTGATGTATTCAAATAGTGGAGTTATAAATAGTTGTACTGTTTGAATGTTTGAAATATAATATTTATATTTAAATAAAATACTGTATGAATATATGAATGTCTGTACAGTCGTATTCTATTTAAATATAAATATTATAATCCTGTCTGTGATGAATATATGAAACAGTACAATAACAAACACATTTATAATAATATATTTGGTTTTATCATCAAACAAGAATCATATAATTGTGCATACAACTGCGTTATATACAACACTTCTTTCAAAAATACTCTAGAAAAATAGTTTTTCTAAAATTTTATCTGTTCTGGTAACCTTAAGCTCTGATACCACGTGTAACACTCCACGTCCATTAATGTCACTCACAAAGGGAGTGCATTAACTTCCATGGAGGTTATAAGTGAATATAGAACAGAAAAATTACAACAAGACAGATAATAAATAGTACTTGGAAATCTAAAACTTCATTTTATTGCAGCGGAAATTAAACATGTTTGTTACATCATAAAACCATAGATCATAGCCAAGTACAATATCCATCTTCATAAAAACAAAATACATAACCCCATTACATAAATAGCCATTAAAAGATAACAAGCTGGACTTTACTTCAACGGTCCAAGCTTTCCAAAGAGAGATGAAGCAATCCAATCAAACTCCACTAGAGCTGGGCCCAACATGAGGACCTGGAGGGGGGAAAAGGATAGAAATGGAGGGGGTCAGACATAAAGTCTGGCGAGTATGATAATTCTAACAATACTACTATCAAAATAACTAGACTAAGGCATAAGCTGGAAGACAAGTAAATGTCTATGAGCTATTAGGTATGGAATGAGCAGATAAAGATAACGTTTAAGATAACGTTAAAGATAACGGTAAAGGCACACCTAATTATTAACGAATAATTACTTCACTGCACTGCACATTACTACACTGCACCGCACCAGTCACCCTAAAGGTTGATCACACTTGCTTCACATAGAAACAATATAAATAGCCTTACGTACCCCTAGCTGACTACATAGGTGCCGTCTGCCCCTATCTCCACTAGGTGTACCCCACTACCCACTTTCGATCGGCTTCCTACTCGTAGATACCCGTGCTGGCCCCACAGTGGGGTGTATCACTCCCCTAAAGTGGCAACCTGATACAACTTGAGAATGCACGGCTTATACCTACACGATGCAACAACGTCTTACCTACCAGCCCGGGTCCACACACGCATATGAAACCCGTTGGACTTGCGTTGCCACCGCTCCCCGTTTTTGCCTCTTATAGTCAAACCCAGTATGCGTGTCCCGTCCTCGACTTGGGTCGAGCCCACAAAGATACGTTTGAGATACTGGTTGAAATGGGCCCCCACAAGCTACCCACCTAAGCTTGTCACCACTAGTATATCCCACTTAACCCTCTTAGTCATGTTCATTTACATGTGTGTTTGGTTAAGTCTTACTAATCGTATTTCACATGCCACTAAGGGCACCCACTATATTCCTCATGCCACCCAAGGCACCTACTTAACCCCCATGTCCCACCTTACATGTTTATCTGGTTAAGTATTTCTTAATTCATTCAGGCCATAACCTCATAAAGACCTCTCACATTAGACTGACATTTATGGCGGCTGGATATGCCGGGCGGGTCCGGGCAGTCTTACAACATAAAAGAGTCTAACCTCGTGTCTTTACAACTGTTATGCTTTAGTTTAGGCCTAGGACCTCTCACATTGGGCTGACATTTGTGACCACTGGATTTGCCGGGCGGTTCAGGGCAGGTTTACGTCACAAACGAGTCCAACCTCGTGTCCTAAGCATTGATTATCACTTATAATCTTTCACCCCCAGTTTTAATAATTCCCTATTCAAATTATTAATTAAGCCCACTTTTAATGATGTCCATAATTGACTTAATTATGGTCATCCACTCATGGCATGCAAAATCATATCAATTGCACCCCAACTTCTTATTATTAAATCCTTAATATTACCCCTACCCCACGTTTATACGTTCGCTTATCCAACGCAGAATATACGTTAGACTCGAATAGTCTAACTCATAGCACAAAATAAATTATCACAACATATAGACAATTAAAATGAATCTAATCATAATAGGGGTGAAACTTGCATAAACTACCCATGTTAAGGATGTAAAGGTGTCAACTTGTTAAATGTCACAATTTACATGATATGATCATACTCAAATTTATGTACAAACTTGCATAAGGGGGTTTTAGGCAACATAATGATGGTGTGAACTAGCATAGAATTTCACATATGTCATAGCATAATTCTAGATGTCATAATTCTAGATCAAAATAGAGGTCATAACATATGTTCATAATCTCAACCTAAACTTTCATATGTGACTTGTCATATAGATTAACATAACCCAAATAACATTAACATCATGATGTGATTAACATGAACTAATTAGCATAAACAATAACATCATGACTTTAAAGCATGTATGATTTATCACAATTTAGCATAGAAACTCTCAACATACATAACATCATCATAGCATGATTTACAACATATAGGATACATAGCATATGATTGATAACATACATGATAGCATAAAGTTTACAACAACATATATGACAATTCACATCATCTACTCATAATCCATTCATGACTTAACCTAATTAATTTAATAATAATCTTGTTAAGACTATCATACTCACAATTTAGAGAAGAAAAGAGTCTTGCTTTGCTTTAGAATTGAGTAGAATTAGTATTTGATTAGCTTTTCTTCCTTCTTAGTTGGCGGCGGCTCCACTGAGTTCCATGGCGGCGGTATGACGGTAGCTATTCTATTTTTCTTATGAATTAGGGTGAGAGACTACCTGGGTATTTATAGAGTTAGGATTTATTTTAGACCATCAGATCAACACAGAACTAATCCCAGCCAACCAGATTAGGTCAAAACCCTAATGGGTCATCACTCAGTCAAAAACAGACTCAGTCAAAAACCCTAGCCGCCAAACCCAGGTCGACACTATAGTCGACCTGGGGGGGGGGGGGCAGGTCGACACTACTGTCGACCCCCCAGTCGACCTGCCTGGGCGGGAATTTTTCTCGCCCAGCCCGCTTCTGCACTTTTCAGTTTGAATTTTTAATTTCCTGCGAGCTGTTTTGAATTTTCTGAAACTTACGATGGCCATAACTTCTTCATACGAAGTCCAATTCACGCAAACTCGGACTCTATTTCGACCAGAATTCCGAGACGAACACAATGGCGCAACCCGTTTCCCATAATTCTCACGTCTGAGATTAGTTATTCTTTAATTTGTGAATATTAATATTAACAAAATTACGGGGTGTTACACTCACCCAAAAAGTTAAGGGGAAGTCGAGGTAATTTCATATAAACCCTCTTAAGCTCTCTTAGAAAATGTTTTCTCCGAAAAATATGAGATGATGTTATTGAAAATTCCTTTCTCAGTTTACAATTCAAACATAACACGCCTTCCTGATGAACAAAGTTCTATCATAACGTAAATAAGGGAATCAACAATCATAAATAACAAGTAGAGTTACAAACATATTTCACACATTCACAACATTGAGTTTACAAATATTCCTCATATTCATACAAGATCGGCATCTTAAACAGTTGAGGAATAAACCTATCTTTGTTGTACTTAAGCTTTCTGGGGGAAGATCCTTAGGAATTGAGAGAACTCTTTCAAGGTTCCAGCAAGCCCCGGGATGTGGGTCAGTTCCAAATTCATCTAGATAACGCCTATCAAGGTGACACATTAAACCCCCAATATGATCCCCTAGAAAAGAAAAGTCTATTGTTGTGTATCTTTTATAAACTTCATACAAAAAGTTGACTAAGATATCTCTATCCTCAATCGACATACAAAATAAGGTCATCAACTCCTTGTTTTCCTCCCGAAGAGTTTCCCTATGCCTGCGGGCTTTCTTTAGTCTGGGAGCAACTTTGTGCTCCTTGTACAACATAAGCTTAGATGTGCTCTTCTCTAGATTATAATACTTTCCAGATAAAGCATTATAATCTTTCAATAACCTTCCTTGCTCTATATAGGATCGAGTTATTTACTTCTATTTTTTAATCTAATTTTTCTCTATGTCGTGAGACGATATTTTTTTGGGTCTATGCAATATAATGACAGGAAGCTAGTTACCACCATATACTCGAGAAAGGAAAAAGCATTGCTAAAACAAAAGTTATACCTAGGAAAGTGGAACTTTAGGTTGGGTAAGCTGTTCTCTTCCTAAAGACTCAGGAGTACCACATTTCTTAGCTGAGCATCTACAACATCAGGGTTGGTTCTTATAGAATCATGTGAGAGCTCGGTAGCTGCGGAAGGGCCACTTCCATCCTTATCATGCTTATCTTGGCGATCATCGCCATCAGGACCATCACTATCACCACCTCTGCCATCAACAACAAAAGATGAATATACCTCTTCATCACCGAAGTCGTCAGAAAGGTCCCTGATGTATAGGAAGTCTTTGGCTCTGAGCTTGTCCTTCTTTGGCATTTCAATTCCTTGCTTAGCCAAATTGATTCTTTCCAAGACCCTGTCCCTAACGGAAGGAGGGACAGAGGTAAACTGCATTTCGAGAAGGCTTCGAAAGTTATCCAAAAAGGCATGAAATAAAGCATCCTCATAGCATTCGGTCCTAATCTGGGGAAGATGAACCTGCAAACAATAAGAGATTCTGCCTTGGCCTCATAAATTATCCACGCCGCTTAAGAAAGCTTCTTGTCCTTCTTCTTAAGTTTGTCGACGTAACTGACTACATTTTCAACTATTTGGTGCTCGAAGGTTGAAACTTGGTCATATAAAAGACTTTTCGCTTGTCTTTCTTTTTCAAGAGCTACTTTGGCATTCTCAAGCGAAGACTTCAACCTCCCAGACTCATCACTTAAAGCCATGTTCGCTTCCTGAAGCCGGGTAACCTCATAAGATGATGAGGAAGGCATCACTTTATACAAGAGACATCTTTTAATGACCTAAGAAGGAAATAGAGTCCAATCATCCATCTTGAAAAATTAAAGACAAAGGAAGGGGTTAAAAAAATATGTATGGAAAGATGATGCTCAACTAGGTGCTGATAAAGACCCTCCCAGTCTGAAGGGGTGGAAGGCAAAGAAATGTCAGTAACTTCAGGGGAAGAAGGAGTGGGCTTTACAAGTTCATCAAAGCCCATGGTTGGCACTAGAGACCTTGGAGGGTTGACATGTTGAGAAGTAGAACTTTGGATCATGGCATGTTTGCCTACTTCTAACATACTTGGAAGGGTTGACGGTAAAACACGACCCTCATGCTCATGACCAAAGATACCTTTGGGAGAGGCAGTAATAGTAACAACAGTAGAATCGACAGCAGAGATTGTGGAACTAGGAATTTTTTGATCAGCAATCTCAATAACAGTACCCTGAGAGAGAAACATAAGCGCCATATTTCAAACTTTTAGCTGGTAGTTAACCGGTCGATTCGACTAGCCTCTTGATAGCAACGACAAAGCATTAGTGGGAGTTACAACTTAAGAAGCCAAATCCCCTTGTGAAATGTAAATACAAAGCTAAACTTAGGGGTGAATATCTTACAAATTAAAGCTGCTCCAAAATGAAAGTAGCAATCCCGATTAGGATACCTGGAAATAAAGGAGACGAAATAGTAAGCGCGTTCGAAAGTCAAATGCTTGGATCCTAAAAAGTGAATAGGTGGGCACCCTAAGATCTTTTACCCATCAGGGAGAAGGTTATATTGACGCAGTTTGTCCAAGGACAGCAAAAATGATCGACTTTGCGACTCTTAAAATGCTTTGGAAACAATTTCAAGTGCACGAGACTCACTCTCCGTTAAAGCAACTCTCTTGGAAGCAGGATCTGGGAAGAAAGTAAGGTCAAACAAAGCCTAGGAAAAGTATGGTTACTCATGAGAGAGTAGGGAGACTCACCAAAATCTTCGAAATCACCTGAAATGTCGACAGGGCATTTAATGAAAAAGAACCGATCTTCCCAGGGTTTAGTCTTACGAATACTATCGCTAATAATTTTCTTTAAAGGATTGACATGCAAAATAGGCATGTCTGCCCCCTTCGAAAACCGCACCAAATGCTGAATAAGATTGTAAGTAAGGGAAGCCTGGCCCGATTCGAGTGTCAAAACTTAGAGACATAAAAGTAAAGTAAAGTATAAGTGTTTGGCAGAAGTTGGATAGGTGCAATTCCTAGGTACCTTAAGAGGCGAGATATAAATGTCGGAAAGGGAAAGAAGCTTCCATGCCAAATGTGGATGGCAGAATATGCAAAGTAACATTCTGGAGGATTTCTGATATCATCTCGATTAGTAGCAGGAATGACATCCACATCAGACATCCCGAAGCTGTCAAGGATGGAGTTTGCTTTGTATTGAGAAGTAATAAAAGATTCCTTCAAAGTGAATGGATTCTTCTTCCGAAAGGTGCTAGGAATACCAGACCTTGATTCACCAGAGCTCTTTTTATCAGATATAGTGTTGCCAGGTGATATATTTCATAATACATGCATTACTACCACATCCATTTATACGAAATGGGTAAACAACATGTAAACCTACTAATGCTAGGAATTTAAACTATTGCATATTAACATAGTCCTAAATATTAATCTGGATAGAGTTTATGCATGGTTTACGTTCACTTAGAAACAATCAACCCCTTAGTGATGATAAAATTAGTCGTCCCGGAACTAAAGACAAAAGGAAGCAAAAAAAGGGTTCGAGAAAGATTAAATCTCAAAAGAAACTAGTAATGGCTAAACAGAGACCAACTGATCCTTAAGTCATCACCAAAAGCCTGATTGGCCTTCATGTCCGGTACACGTGAAATCAAAATCGAAAGGTTATGGCAACGGAGCTCTTAAATTTTACTGAAACAAAACTGAAAAGGAACCATCCCTTCGATAGCCCTTTTGGATGATTCACTGTTTTCGGACAAATTCGACACTTAGACGCTAAACAAATGCAGGAATTTGTGTCGGTAAAATCGGAACAAACGAGCCGATAACAGTGACCACCTACGTCGGAGGCATAAAATTTCACTTTGTAACAGTGAATAACCTTCCTTATGAAAATTCTACATTTCGAATCCCCAAGAAATTACACTGGGAGGATAGAACATTCATTTGGTTCACCATGAATCATTATCTAAATTGCCTATGATTAAATAACCTATATTTAACATGCAAAATCATAATCGATTTAAGTGCTTAGCTTAAATTTCTACATATAACTAAACTAAGAATACTTACAGAGGATCAAATCTGAGATTCTTGAAAAGCTTTGGTAATTTTTAAAGAACATTAATCTGGTTTAAGTAATGTTAATGCGAAAAATAGCACTAACACCCTAACGTGTAATTTAACACTTCACATATAGTTAAGATCTAGAAAAGTTGTAGCCACAAACACAAAATGCAAGTAAAAGAGAGAGATTTATAGTGGTTCGGCCTAGATCTGGCCTATGTCCACTTTGAAGAGTGCTTTCATTATTACTTTCAATGTTATAAGGTACACGATTTCTCTAACTTTACTCATTCTCTCTCTTTACAATGATTTTCTCTACTTTCTTCTCTTTAGTGTCTTGATTCTCTCAATTTCTCTATGGAAATGGCTAGATCTCTATGGTTGTGATAATTGTTGGAGCAGAACTTCAACAATTTGAGCACTTAGATGATCTTTGGCGAATCCATGGTGATTGAGATGTTGAATCGATGCTTGAAAGAGGTTTAATGGAGGTTTGAATGATATGGAGTTGTTGAGAAATGAGTTGGGATGCACTTTATGGTTGGAAAAATTGGTCATTTTCATGTGTGAAAGAGGGGAATTTATAGGCGAAGTTCGAAGTGGAGTGGCAGTCCTGTAATAATGCATGTGTAGGCCACTGGATTGGTGGGCAATCCATTGTATAGATGGTGAGCGATCCACAGTTTTTTGGTTGACGATCCATCCTATAGATCGCGAGCGATCCATGATCTTTTGATGCTCCGTCTTATGTGTGCATAGGCCTTCTAGATCAATCGGCGCCTCATCTACGAATCATTAGCGATCCATCCCATGGATCATGAGCAATCCATCATATGTTGTAGTCAATCCATGCGCACTTCATGGCCTGTGGATCGTAAGCGATCCATCGCGATGGATCGTAGGTGATCCATCAAATTGCTTATCCATTGGTCCATAGATGCGCATTGATCCATCCCTTTGATAACTGATCCACTTATACTCGACCAACATGACACGATCCATCATTATATGACCAAACACATCATCTTTGACTTGCATTTCAAAATGGGGTTAACAAGTAATTAATGTTTCAGGTAAAGGGATGAAGGAGAAGAGGAGGTAATACCCATGTCAAATTATCTTTTTAGATCCAAGTCATACAAGCAAGAACTGAGTAACGGGCCTGATCGAGGGAGATCAAGAGACAAGGAGCTGAAACGTCGAAAAAGCATCAAAGTTTAACTTGAAAAGTCGAACTTACCCCTTCACGGGGGGGGGGGGGGAATATTATTACCAAAATCAACACCGAGACAGGCCATCGATGAGGGGTAACAAACCGTCACCTACATAAGAGAACAATCCGGAATCAAGGCAACCGTCACCTTCAGCAACGAAGGAGGCGTGAAGCTGGTGAAAAAGGAGAATACCGACAGGGTGACCCTGACACGTAAAGTAGTCAACTAAAGCTCAAATCTAAAGGGACCTATAACCGGGAGCCAGGGAAAACGAAAGGGGTATTGACATTAACTTGCTTGATGCCGATGCAAGGAGGAACATAAGTGTTAAAGGAAAGAGGAGTCTTCCGAAAGCTAGTTACCGAGACTAAAAAGAGCAGATGATAACCGAAAGGCGGTTTTAGGAGGCAACTAATTACATTCTGTAAGCATCCCTTCCAGAACACCGAAACCCAACCCGAAGGACTATTGAAAGGAAGCCCGACTTCCTAAAAGAGACAAGTTATGCTCACTACTTCGCTTAATGTCGACACCTAAAGAGGTGGCAGATCTCATAACCCTACATTCAAAGCATAAAGGCAAATATCATGAGAAATTGATAACCAGACCGAGAGCTCATGACCGGAAGCCCGTAGCCGGAAGCCTAGAGCCTTTCCTAAAGCAATCTATACCTACAGACTTGGTATTGATACAAAGAAGAAAGTGGTGTCGCAGAAGAACTCCAAAGACTAAGATCATCTTTCTGAGAGACAAAGACTGGGACCCTAAAAGCAATAAGTAAAGTTGGAAGAGCGGACGAGAGCCAAAGCAACCGAAACCAGAAGGAAAAGCGGTCGACAGAGGCTTCTGCTAGCCCAATAGAAAAGTAGCTCTGATTTGTCTATAATTAAGACTCTAGGGGTCTCATTTTCGGGATGATTTTCTTATTTCTCATTTATCATTCTTGTACTCATTTCTCCTAGAGTAAACCCTAATTTCTACATCGATTTGGGGATTCCTATTGTAATCACTTATGTATACTGAATCAGAGATCAATAAAGAGCGGATCAATACTTAGCATATTTATTATGTGCTTCTTATGAGTTTTCTTAGTTATTTCCTATAAAACATACCATATGCTTTTTACATGGTCATGGTTTCATATTCAAGTCTAAACCCTTCCACAAAATTGTAGCAAAACCCCTTCCGACGAGCCATTTAGCCTTCTAACGAGGGTTGTGCTTAGGGAACCCTTATACCAAGATAATTGTTGGTTCTTAAGTCACTTAAGTGTGATGCTCATCCCTTTGACAGAAGAGTAACTAATATTTTGGGCTTTAGGCCACTACACCAGAAACGATGATTTGCAATGGCTTTAGGCCGTTGCAAATTGATTTTGCAACGCCTCAAAGCCATTGCGAAATCTGGAGTTGCTAAAATTTTGCAATGGCCCTGAGCCATTGCAATTACTTGATTTTGCAATGGCCTTAAGCCGTTGCAATATTTAATTTTGCAACGGCTAAAGTCCGTTGCATATTTTGCTTTAGCAACGGCTTTTAGCCGTTGCGAATTGACATTATTCAGAAAGAAAAATATATCAGATTTCCCCCCACCTTTGGTAGATTCTATTCAGTACAAATAGTTACAAATTTAGCATAATATGTCAAAAGAAATACCAATAAACTAAAAACTTCCAGCAGATTCAACATAAAGATCAAATTTCACCAAACTAATTTTAAAGTTCAACAATATATTATAAACTTAAAAGTCTAACAATTTGAAGCACCAAAAATAATATCACCATGCACTCCAAGTTCAATAGCAATAGCCAAAATAATGGTATGGTACATTTCAACTTCACCAATATAATATTACAATATTAATTGTTCAATACACACACACACACATATCATACATTATGTAATAGAATTGTTGCTTAATTTCTTCTTGACCAAACCTCTATCATTACCAGAAATCAGCAATCTAACATTGTTGAAAGACAAATTTTCAGATTTATAAAGGCATGTTCATATTAATACATGTGCCAAATTAATACAGAGATAAAGAACGAGTAATTAAGTCAATCTTACAAGAGCGTCATCCACATCAATAACTATTTGAGCTAGCACTCCATGTCAACGGGGCTTTGTCTACAGCTGCATAAGGCAAAGATTTATTAGCAATATATTTGACCGATACATTTCTACATGGAAAACCAAAGTTTCATTAAAAAAGGGCAATATATTTCGAAATTCATTTGAATTTCCATTATCAACCACTAATGATCGAAATATCAAACTGTATCCAGATGTATAAGCTAACTAATACAGGAATTGTCAATATATGCAAAACAAGTGCATATTATATTTTCACTTGACTATCACACATCCAGAAATGTGATTCTCAGTATCATTACTTCAATTGAGTTCCCCAAAGATGCCATGTTATCATATGTAACTGTTATTTAAATGGTTTTTGGACTTAAACCCATCTGCCTGAAACATTCATTAACCAAGTTTAAAGTCAATTTTGGACACAAATTATATATACAAGTTAGAACCTAGGAGAATAGCAACATAAACTTGTCTTACTTGAAGAACCCTAGCGCACAGGATCCACATAAGGGATCAAAGACATTAAACGTACAATAATAATAGCTAATACAAGTAAATAAACTCAATAAAAATAAATATCAAACTGAAGAACAAATAATAATAAAGACCGCAGTAATGTCCACTCTTGAAACTCAACAGATATAAATGATATTACCAAAAAACTATACTGAAAAAATTATAAGCAAGCGATCATTAAAAAGATTAGTGTACTTAGGTTGAAATTCAAAGAATTCTTCAGTAGAGGATAAAAGAGTTCTGATTGGGTAACTAAGCCATCAAAACTTCATGTCTTCTCCATGTTTTAATTTCAACTATGGTATCTATAGTAAACAAGAAGTGCGTATTTTGATTCACCTATAAAAGTATTATAAAGCACAAAAATAAGGAGCTAATTTAGAAAAAACAGTAGAGTAGATCAATGGTTATTTCTGACTCATTAAGTTGGAAAACAATGCATTATCCAAAACTAGTATGGTTTACAGTCGCTAATCAAGAGGATAACTGGAATTAATGTACAAGCTCATTTTAAGAAGTTAATTATCTAGCTAGGCATGCAACTCTGAAGATGCTGAAAGCTATTCTGTCGAGCTATAGTTAACGTTTTGCTAATTGCGTAGGTACACCAAATAATTTTAAGGTAAAACAAACAAAACCCAGGTATATGATCAGTGAGATAACAACAATGGCAAAAGCGTAAGTCCAATGAACAAGTCATAGACTGTCAAACTCGGGTATATGATCAGTGAGATAACAACAATGTTGCATGATTGAATCCTTAATAAGGCTTGACCTGATATTGCGCAAGGAGAAAGAATTATAAGTAAGGCATCCATGGATGCCAACTTGAACAATTTTGAAAGGCTATAATGTTGAGTATGGTTCCAAATAGTACTATTAGATTGCTGTTAATATAAGTATGCTAAATTTGCTTAGCAAAATCTGTGGCTAAATATGATGTGTGTGCATGCCTAAATAAGATAACAATAATATACAACTACACGAAGATAACTTGTAATATCAAAATTTTGTACCAAGCTAAGCATACAAGTTCCATTCTCTATAAGTAACTTTAGAATCGTAGTCAAACTGCATTTAATGACAAGATATGTAATATTAAATATGCATACAACAGTAAAAATCAAATTTATGGTGCTCCTTAATGGAAGCGATCACATGTAGATATAGACCAGACAATTTTTTTCCTTAATGGGTCTAATTTCACTATATTCACTTTAAGACAACCATTCTATCCACTCTATGATATAACGTAGTTAAAAAATTGATAAAGATAATTTTAATTGCACACATTTGCAGATCAGTGCTTCCGTTCCGTTTATATCAGTGCATCCGTTTAGATCTTTAGCATATAATACTTTTATTCTGGACAAATATTGCACGCCATAGTAAATAAATAAACTTAACCCTATTCCAGGAGTAATATATATTTTCAGACAAGAACATTAACAAGAAACTTGACGGAGCTTTCTCAAATGTTCGACTAGTGGGGAGATCCATGGAATGGGTATCGCTGAAACAGAATAGGGCACAAGTCAGCATGGTGGTTGCATAAGGTTAAGTTTCTCACAAATAAGTATACTACTCATAATTTGATATTATATAGATTTGTTGTATTGAAATGAAATGAAATGAATTTTAGGTGATCTGACCGAAATGGTTACTGTATACAGGAGTATTAATTTGCGTGTGATTGTACACATTGCCAGTCCTTGTCTGTTCACCAACTAGGAAGACACATTTGCTGTTCTGCAGCAATATATAAATATTGTAGTTGGCAAATACAGTAGTTCTGAAAACAAAAAAGCACACGTCCATTTCATTGTTACTTTCCCAAGCCTCATTTGTGTTTAAAAAAATGCAAGGTGTCAATAGACTATGATGGAAAAGACATTGTCTAACACTACATATCGAAGTAGGAAAACGAGCCTGTACATTTCTTAATGCTGATAAACTCTTTTGCAGCAATATTTGCTAGAACATCGACCTTTGGCAATACAGTAAACGTTTTACTTGTTGCATTTATTTCAAGGCAAATACTCTAGAGTCTAGGTAGTTAAAGTTAATATAATCCAAGAGTTTAGTGTTCATAAGCGTTCAAAATGGTGGCCTCTTGTCTATCTATACAAGAAAGAGGTCTGTATTTATATCTTATTTAGGTAAAAGATACAAAACCTTAAAGGAAAGAAAATAAAAGTGCTAGAGTGCAGCTAATTAAAAATTGGATTAAGATACTTATTAGAAAGAAAATTATAAATATACTCCTATCTTATTTTCTATTATTTTAAAGAAATTGTAAAGGGAAGAGAGATGTTGACAGTGTGTTTGTCACCTTCTTTTTAAAGGAATCGACAGCTTTATAAATATTTGATTATATAAAAAATTATAATATACAGAATAAGCTGTAAAGCATCTTAATTCTTTGCATTATCTATTGTGTATTTGTTGCCTCCTTTGCGAAAAGGCTAAACTGATTCATTTATGAAATACTTTAATCTCTTACTTCTAACAACTCCAGCTAAGAAAATTGTAATTAAAGCTTACCAAATCCATATCTGAATTTCAAAATTGTGTTCATTAGATTATGGAATTACCAATTATAATTTGTCTTTTAAAACTGTCTTAATCATGTGTAAAAGATACCAAATGTTTATTACGACTTGATCATGATAGTCTTGATTATGCAGTTGTCGATCTGGTGGCTATGCACTTAATCTCAACTCGTCAAAGCGAGATACAACAAAATTAGCATCCAAATATAGAAGAAATTCGATCAAGAAGGGATTCATAACTTTCTACAGTGTAGACGAAAGCCGATTTTCTCAGACTGATGAACTGAATTGCATCCCAATTCATTTTCAAAGACCCATGAGGTCTTTTCAGAAAAACAAGCAAACTTCTATGCAGAAAATGTGGGAAGTATATAGGCAAGGCTTATGAGGAGAGAGCACTGTCAAGTTCTTTGGATAACTCGAACATGAGTTCCAGAAGTAGCATTGGTGTTTCAAAGAAGTATAATATAAGAATCAAAGCACTGCAGCCAACATCCGATAACTCAGATAATTCTACAGTCAGTTAATGTTACATGTGAATTTGGTGTAAAAATACTTCTTCATCAACAGTAGTTTGAGTTTTGTCAATATCTCATTTGGATTGGGTGCTCTATGTCGGATAGAAATTTCATATTTTGGTTAAAAGTGGTGTATTTCAGGTTTCAGACTTTCTTCGATGTAACTGTTGCATGAAACTGTTTTCTTCTTTTCTTTCTATTTCTTATTTAGTTTCAAGCAAAGTGTAAATGCAAAGTTGGTAATTATGAGGACATTGCGGGTATATGTATTATGTATATGTGAAAGAGTCGGAAGTCCATATGTTTACTTATCATGCAGTTAACCTTGCTGCCGTGTTTAGCAAACAAAATTACGTGTATCTTCTTCTAAAAAAAAGTTGTTTCAGGTCAATTCACTAAAGTTTTGCTCTTTTTAAGAAAATTTATATGTTATTTGCTATGAAGTTTTGTATATTACAAATCGTAAATATGGGATTTATGCATTGAGTTACGGATAAAACATAGGAAATTGCAAATATTTGTAAACTTCACTTCAAACCACAACAATTTTGAATAACATAACATTATTGGAAAATTTTATTAGTCCTTTTATTTATGGGTGAAAACATGAATGTTAGTTAAACACTTAAGGATTTGAGTGATTGACCACAAGCTTTTAAATTAAACTACAGCAAGTCTGCTGCAGACAAAATTTTAAATTAAATTTCATATAATTTTTATCTCAGCCTTCTTTCTTTACGTTTATTTACTTTCCTTGGAAACTTATTATGCGTTGTACTGTGTTTAAGACTAAATCTCTGGTTCAAATTTTATGTCGTTGTTTATCTCAATTTTTTTTTAAATTATTTCCATCATTTGAAATTTAAACTTGACTAATATCGAATCATGATAAAGCTTTGCATTACCATCATGGGTTATTGGGTTAACCATATATTATTGTCATCTTTTTCAAAATGTCATCACATTTTTTTTACACTCACAATATCTATATTTGACCGTTTGGGTAAATGCTCCCTACTGCTTAAAAAAATATGGTTTATTTTTGTTCTTTTAATTTACTGCTGAGCAAACAAATGTTATGTACGAGTATGATATGAATAATTTACATTTAGAGGGGAAGGAGTAATTCAATAAATGAGATATCAACAAACAATAGCAATCCAGAATTACAGAGTCCATAGTTACATTGCGCTCAACAATCAAAAGTTATAAGTGGTGCAGTATAGAACAATCTTTATAAAATTCACATCCTAATAGCTGACACACAAAAATTACATGAAGCTAAAGTTAGATCCTTAAGTTATTAACTCTGAAGATTTTTCAAGTATCCAGTGCATATCCTTTTGGGTCCATGCAGGAAATTTGAATTAGTATGATCCAATACGTTTGAGAGATAAACCAAACATAGAGAAAACAATTTTTGGTGGTTCATTATCCTATTTACCCAAAGTTTAAGCCACAAAAGTCAAGTAGACAAAATCGTTTGCGTTCAGAAATGGAAATAAAAACAAAAGCAGAAAAGGCTGGTAAAATCTTTATGTACTTTATAGAATGTCAGAAGCTATTGGACATTAAGGAATAGGTCAAACAACATAGATGTTCATTGACATGAGAGTTCAATACGTTATTTTCTGGCGTATACTATTAGAATAATTGTCATCCACTTATGTAGTCAATGAAAGAATCAAACAATAATAATAGATTAGGCTGAAACATCGCAGTTTAGCATAGGTAATTATTATCCACTTATGTAGTCAATGAAAGGATCAAACAGTAATAATAGATTGGACTGAAACTTCACATTGTGTTAAAATACGAGTTAAACAATATATGCTCACTCGTTTTGTAATTAGCTACATTATTTATATAAAATCATTCATTTGTAACAAACGTTACTAAACATGATACAAAATATAAGTATTCCAGCAAGACTCAATTTAGAGGCTAACAGACCAAATTATAATGATCAAAATTTGACGGATATTTAGAAAAATTATTTGCAATCTGAAACCTTATGATAATTTCTAATGGTCACAGGTAAACAAATTCAGATCCTAAACAAAATAAAAAGCATCCACATGAAGAAATTTCTTTTGAGTGTACTATATTTTGTTCTTTATATGTTGTAAACTCTATATCTTATTAACTTTCGGTGAACAAGATACCTCTCTAAAAAAGTAAAAAAAAGTAAAAGAAATTCCGTTATTTAAGTGTGTTGTCAGTTTCACCCCTGCTAAACCATGCAAATTGCAAAGATTAGGCATTCTGTGATTGCAATACATTCTTGGCTGGTAGCATGTGAGGTGGTTTATTATTACTTTCTATGTTTGTCCAGAAACAATCATTTTAACTAAAATAACATAAATATTAACAGATCGATCTGCCAAATAGCTCGCTAATTAAAATTAGAAGATTTTTCTCAATGACAGCAAAAATACATATGCCTATAGATGGATGGCAAAACACCCTAAAGTAACTACAAGAAAAAAATGTCATGTTGGAGTAGAACCTATCAGACTTAATTCATCCCTAGTGATATCTGAGAATTACTTCCCCCAATTGTCAGCACTACAAATAACTCGAACAAAGAAGCAGTGTATCATCAATATTCACTTTCATGTACAGAACCATGACTCTTTTTTATAAAACAAAAAAGAAGAAGAAAAATATTACATTAATTAATATAGTGGAGATGGAGAATTGGGGCTGCAGAGATTGTAGAAATTAAGCAAGTCAAAGCACATGGATTTCTACGAATTGGGTTTCACAACGACGAGATCTACATAAATGTAACCCAACATATCAAGTATATCGGTACATGATTCAAACGTATAGCATACAACATTTCGTGATGAAGAATCGGTTACAGGTAGTTGTTTGCAAGACTCATTAAATAAACAATATAACAATCATTCGCAATTTGTTTTATTTTGAATTCATTCGAGATTGAACAAAAAATCGTTCAGTATTGAAATCTAGTTACCGATTCTATTTCCACAACATTAAATCAACGATAAAACAACCAAAATCATTTTTTCCATACCTAAAAGAGATCGACTTCGAATCGAGATCTCGTGAGCCTTTCGGTCTGGAAAAAAACACCTAATTCAATTGAGATTTGATTAGGAAATTTGTTTGATGGTTGAACTGGAACAAAAGTGATTCTGGAAAGAGGATTGAATCTAGTTATTTCAAGTGCGAGAAGTTTTCTTTGTTGGAAGAACAAATGAAGAAGATATGAAAAGTGTACTGGGTACGGATGAGTGTATTGTAGGGCGTTCGAAACTGGGGAACGGGTTGAGCCATTCTAAAAGGTAAAACAGGCTAAGGCCATTGTATTAACTTTTACAATGGATTACAACCGTTGCTAAATAGCAATGGCACAAAGCCGTTGCAAAATGTCCGCCTTTGGGGGTTACAAATCTGCCTATATGGTGTAGTGGGCGTTGATATCTAGGAAACGGTGAACTAACTCAAGCTCGTGGAAACTAAAAAAAAAAAACGTTTTCCCTTTAGGTCCACTTTCGCAGACTTATTTGTCTTTTCTGAGACGTGTTGGGTGTCTTCTCCTATTGGAGTGCTCTTCCTTTTTTGGTCCACTGTTTTTTCAATCCCTGGATGGTGAATTTCCTGTTCTAGAACGTTCGTGGTATTGGTAACAACGCGTCGATGGCCTGGCTGAAACGCATCGTTAGGAAGCGTTACGTTTGTCCTGTGGCTCTTTTGAAGCCATTCACGGCTCTGGAGGTGGTCACCAGGACCGTTTTATTCAAAAAAATTGGTGGAGCACTAGCCAATGTGTCTGTTGAGGTTTGGATCCTCTAGTTCAACGGTGTAGTGGTTCATCCGGTGTTTGACTCTGACCAAACTCTCTCGGTCGTCTGTTCAACCCCTCCGTCGCCTCTTCTTTTATTTTTTATGTAGTCTACGCTAAGTGTGATCAGGTTGAGAGGTTAACCCTCTGGTCGAACATCCTCTCGCTTCCTAATCTTGATTTTTGGGTTTCTATTTTGGGAGGCGACTTTAATGTGGTCGCCTGCCAAGCTGAGAAATGAGAAGGCAATGAAGTCAACCGGGTTACGGTTGTGGATTTCAATGCCTTCATCGTTAGCTTGGGTCTTTCTGACCTCACTTCTTTTGATTCACCAGATCCTCCGCCCTGACCTCTCTTTGGCTACCATGATGGAGGAAGTTAAAAAACCATTCTTTCTCATTTCCAAATGTTTCTGGGTTCTCCCTCTACATCTTGTCTGATCCGGCCCTGTTAGCTTTCTTTCCCAAACTTCTACTTCCTTTGGAGAGCATGGACCTTGTTGTACCTCCTTCTATGGAAGATAAATGTGCTTGCATCTTTGCACTTAGTAAGGATAGTGTGAGTTGGCCTGACGGTTTTAATGGAGTTTTTTAACGTAGTATGTAGCCGATTATCCCAGCGGATTTCTGCTTGGCTATTCAGTTTTTCTTCTCCGGAGGAACCCTTCCTGGGGGATGGACTTCCGTCAATTTGGTGCTTATTCCTAAGTGCGAGAATCCTCATTCATGCATGGATTTTCATCCGATCAGCTTATGTGACTTCTCTAACAAGGTTATTTCTAAGGTTCTAATTGCTGGGTTTGCACCGTTTCTGGAGCGTATTTTCTCTTTCTCTCAGACGAAATTTATAAAAGGACGACTGATCACGGACAATTTCCTTTTATCCCAGGAGGTTGTTCCCCAGATCGATCGCAAGGTCAGGGGTTATAATGTGGTAGTTAAGTTGGACATAGCGAAGGCTTATGACCGCATGTCTTGGTTTTTTGTTATTAAGGTTTTGAGGGCTTTCAGCTTCCCAGAACCCCTTATTGATGTTATTTAGAGGTTGATCTCCAACTGTTGGTTTTCCGTTCTTATTAACGGATCGACCAAAGGGTGTTTTAAGGCAGGAAGGGGACTTCGTCAGGGAGACCCCCTTTTACCTTCTTTGATTATCATTACTGCCGAGGCCTTCGTTCAAAGGTCGCACTCTCTCATGATAACTAGTCAAATCCAAAGGATTGGGATACCCGGGGGTTGCTCTTTTATCTCTTCCCTATCGTTCGCTGACGATATTATCATTTTCACTAATGGTAGTTGTCGCTCCATTCGTCAGTTTCTTAGCCTCATTCAGTAGTACAAAAGGTGTTTGGGCCAGCTTGTTAATTCTGCTAAAAGGTGTTTCGTTGTGGCGAAAGACTTATCTCTGGTTGGATCTTCTTGGATAGAAGCATTAACCAGTTTCAAGGCAGCCACCCTTCCCTTGCCTTACCTAGGTATTGTTCTATACAGAGGTAGGATGCTCATCGCCATTTTCGATCCCTTGACCGACAAAGTAAGGGGTAAGTTCATGCACTAGAATGTGTCTCTTCTTTCTCAGGCAGGAAGATTGGTTCTCATAAACTTATATTTTTGTTGCTATGACTCCTATTGATTTTTTTCTTCTGTTCGTATCATTCGTTAGCTTCGTCCTTTTTTCGGGGTAAAAAGGATAAAGCCCACCGACACCATATGATTTCTTAGGACGTCGTTTGTCATCCCAAAAACGAGGGGTTTGGGACTTCGATATCCAAAGGATATTTGTTCTGCCTGTGCTTGCAAGTTGTGGGTTCGGGTTGGTGCGAACGATTCCATGTGGGCAACGTTCCTTCATGCTGAGTACCATAGGCTTTCAAGCATGAATTTCACTGGATCCCATCCTATGCTAGTGAGATGTGGAAATTTATGCAATACGTTGAATCCTTTTCGAACTCACACGATGGTGGATCTGGATGGGATGGCAGCCCTTTCTCGATTAAGACGCTGAGGAGTTCGGCTAGGTACCCGACTCCATTTCTTTGCCTCTTTTCCTTCATTTGGGATGTATGATTACCTCCGAAGGTCTGTTTATGTAGAGAAACCTGCATAATAGGCTATCACTAGATGCAAACCTTTAGAGAATTGGCATCCCTATCGTGTCCTGTTTGAGATGCTGCAGATTAGGTGAGTTGGAATCCTTAACTCGCTTGTTTTTCCGTAGCTTCTCTGCTACTGTTGTCTGGAATTATTTCGGGAATCTAGTAGGCCTCCGGGGTAATGCCACTTCTCTTTCTGATTTACTAAGACACTGGTGGGTTGGTATCTCAAGTAAATATTTTTGCTCGATCATGTTTCTTCTTATACCTTGCCTTATCTGCTGGCATTTATGGTGCTCACAAAACAAAACTATTTTTGACGAAATTCCTATGGACCCTCCTAACATCATTCGATGGGTAAGGAACGATGTTTTCCTTGCATTCCATGGTAGGCCATTTGAAGGAACGATTGGGTCTCGATCGAGGAGGTTGGCAGGTTTCTTGTCTGTTTCCATAGCATTGCCTACCCCTAGGGGCGGGGATCGACTGAAGCTGCTCCAGATTTTGTTAGTTCTGGAGGCTTTACTCTTTCTCTTCTCCACACCCTCACCTCCCCCTCTTTGCTCTTATGTCATTTGCTATTACCACAGGTCCTGGTTTTAGGTCCCTTTTGGCTTGTACCTTTCTGAACTTTTGCCTTCCAGATTGAGCTAACATGGATCTTCTAGAGATGGAGCTTTGGATATAGAGCTGGAGCTTATACAACTATTTGAGTGTGGGACTCTTCGCTATTTAGAGTCGGTTTTTGACCTCCTATGGCATCTTTTCCTGCATTTTCCTCCTTCTTCTTTGGACTGGATGAGGCTTCATCGCCTTCTCGAGGGTTTTGTCTGTCTATAGAGTGTTCGCTTGGTCTCGGTTCCTTCTTATTTTGTTTATGGCAACTATTTGTGTTTTTATGTTGTTACTCATGTATTTCCTTTTGTGTATGTGTGCACAGATTAGGTAGCCATTTCTACTTAATTTGTTTTTGTGAGCCACTGGAGAATGACTAGATTCTCCTTTCTGTTATATATATATATATATATATATATATATTTGAAAAAAGGAAGCGAAGAGAATAGAGGGATTGGAGAGAGAACAGAAAAACAACGAAAAACAACGACAACATGAAGAGGTTCAACAAATGAGAATTAATGAATTGGAGTTATGAAATCGAGAGTCAGCTCGACAACAACGTGCAGATGATATTGCCCTTTTCAGTTGTAACCTAAACGATCTAAATCCATTACAAGGGATGTATATGGAAAAGAAAGTTGAGGAGTGTCATAGATGCCCCAGGGTTTAGCGTGTTTCATTGTTTGAATCTGATGTATTTTTATTTTAGTTCTGAGTTGTAGACCTTATTGCTGCTTTAGTTGTTTAATTCTGTTGCATTAGGAGTTGTAGTCTTAGCTGTTGACGGAAATTTGAGTTGGAGCCTTCATATTTATGTCATATCAATTTAAAGATGATTCAGTAAAGCTTACACAATAGATAAAACTCATACATAATGAAAACAAAACATAGAATGAAGCTTGAGCCAATTCATTCATTTAGTAATCAACTATTGGTTTCTCATATGCTACCAATAGTGTTCCACTAGTTCTTCTCGTAGGTCTAGATAGGCATGTGGATCTCGAACGTCTTGAATAGTTGCAAGTATTCTGCAAATGTATTCGGAACCTTAAAAGGTTTTTTCCTAAACTCCACTGCAACGTCTGGATAGTTTCGAAGTTGAAGTTCATATCCACCTCGTTCTTCTTTAACAATCATATTATGTAAAATAATATAGCAGTACATGATATTAGATAAAACTGTTTATTGTGGTAGTATACTTTATTTTGTAATATATGAAACCTACCTTAGAGTACTCCAAATGCTCGTTCAACATCTTTCCTCAAACTCTCCTACTGTTGATAAATTTGGCTTCTTTTGCATTGTTTGGCCTTTTGTATGCTTGCACAAGCATTTTCCATTTTGGACCTTCTTATAGTCCACGAACCAATGAAGATTGGCTTATTAAGTATCAAGAGCAACTTTACGTGGACATCCATCATGAGTTCCTAAACCTTGACGAACTGCAGCTTCAGGAGCCTTTAGAACCACCTTACGAACTAATGGTTGATCATGATTTAGTTTATCAACCTTCAATTCAATAAGCAATTGACTATTTTTCAGTTAATCAACCTTTATATGAACTAGAGGTAAACCGATCTTTGATTGTTTATGGACTCGTATCCTATTTGTAGCCATTGTGGATATGTAGTGGAGGTTGTAGTCAGGGAAGATGGAGAAAACATTGATCGTAGAATCCAATTATGTCCATTTTGGTCAAACGGCTACGATTAATCAGAATAGATGAACAATTGTTATGTGCACGGGGGATCGCATATGCAATGAGTTGGAACTGGAGATAAAAAAATGTTTTAGAATCACTTCGGATTCAACAAAACGTGTAGTTTTTTTGTATTGTACGTGTACTAGGTTTAGTGGTTCTTTTCAATATGCTAAATCTGTGGTTCTTTAATGTTATTTGTTTTATTCAAAGTTTTTTTTACACTTTTAGCAATGCAGTCATAACTAAAAAACATTAAAAAGAACAACCAATAACTGCAGTCACTTTCCTTCAATACATGTATAATAATATAAACAAATACAAGTGTGCTTCTAAAAGAAATGGAAGTGTAATAAATATTGCTAGACAATATCAACAACTAAGGTTAGTAGTAAAAGTAATATTAACATGTATACAACAAGAAATAACTAATAAAAATAGATGACATGATATAAATTCTGCAATTACATACAAGATTGGTATAGTGACAAAGAACACAGAGAAACACTCCAATTGCACATAAGAATTGATATAAATACTGATCGTACATGAAATAAGAAACTGAAATGTATCATGATATAATACAATGATACATGCAACAGTAATAGAAATGTCTAATACATGAACTACAGCTCATCAAACTGGTATGTATGATCAAAAAGAGGAACTGCATGCTCGTCATCGTCATCGTCAACGTCATCATCGATTCTCGGTCTAGCATGATATCGTTGCTCATCAGCAGTAGTAAGGTTGTCAATACGAACAGTCAACTCATCTATGCTCCTTCGATGCTCACACATCACTTACCAAAGCCCCATCTGCATCTTAAATAGATCCTAAAAAAATGGATGGATTTGAATATTGCGTGACCTCTGGTTATAGAATATCAATGTATCTATCGACTCTAGATGTAGTGGGATGCCAACAGTCCAACCATATTCTAGTATCTCGAAAGCCTGCTGAGGTTGGTAAACCTGCGTAGTCTGTGAAAGTCCTAAAAAAATGGGGGGCAAGTTCACTCCTAATAGCATAAGGACCAACGAAATCAACTGGATGCAGCATGCACAAAACTTTTCGTATGTGGTAGGGTGTAATAATGATGCCAAAAGAAATAACCCCTACCTATAATGATGAAGTCACTTGCTGGCCACCACTCCCCGACATACGATTGTAAGTCAGCGCTAGCTTACACCCTCAAATGAGATGTATCTGGGTACGAATCATCAAGAAACAAAATTACATTAAAATATCTATCTCCAGCATCACTCGCCGAAGTACCAGTAGCATCCTTATTTAGGTGGCGGATGATGTTGTATATATCGTTTTTGTATACGCAATTATATGATTTTGTTTGATGATAACAACCAAATATATGTTATTTTTAATGTGATTGTTATTGTACTGTTTCATATATACATCACAGACAGGAATATAATATTTATATTTAAATAGAATACGACTGTATTTAAATATTATATTTTATTTCAACTTTTAAAAAGTACAAATTTATTGAACACATCATTGATATACAATTCAATTCACATTCATTTTTATACACAGTTCCTCACTACAACACTCAGTCTATACAATTTTATATATACATTCTTTCACTCATTTTCATTTACAAGCCTACAAACTGACTCAACACCATCTTCTATCTTCTGTCTTCGCAGCTCATTGTCAGTCCAGTCATCATCTGTTTACCTGTCACATGAAACACATACGTAACACACTGCAATAGGAATAAAACTGAATACATGCAAATATAAATTTATTTTTTAACTTTATTTGCCTTAGAATTTTGGTATGTTTCTCGTCATTTTTCTGACTTGATCCGATTTATATTTTCATCCAACTATGTCTAGACAACTTGTGATATTCACAGTGATATGATGTAAATACCACAAGGCAGACAGTATGTGTATACAACGCAGGGATAGGAAAATTAGTCTGATGGCTGCATATACACATGTATAAATATACAAGTGTGCACTGCCTCACCAATCATAATGCAGTATAGCATCTAAGGAGAAGCCACATGGACCAACTCAACTCAGTGCATCCGCAATGGTCACCATGTGTACAAAGTAGATAGTTTTGACTTGCATGGACCAAAATGATCATGGTCAACACAGAATTCAACACAATGAAGCCAATCAACAAGGTTCAGCAATGTTTCAAATCTCAAGTTTTTAAGTGATAAGCAGCATGTATACAAGCATGTTAGGGAGGAAAATGCAAATCAGCTTAGAAAGGTCACAAACGCATTACGGTGGTGAAAATACAAGTGACAAGGGGATGCAACTCAGCTACAAGTGATCAACTCAGTACAACAATGGTCGAGCCCACATGTGTGCACTCAAACACACTGGAGTAGTGCATGTATACACATTTGAACAGTCAAGATGACAAGGCAGTTTATGGCAATGAACAGGAAGCAAATTCTTGAAGATTTCAAGCACATGACAAGATAGTGTAGCTAACATGAGTATAGTACACAACAATATCAGAATGGGTGGTGCAGCTATTCAAATCAAGGAATCATCACAATGAATAACAGCATGGGTGCATTTCAGTTTGCAAAACATATGCTGCAAGATAACATGGAGTATGATTCAACATAGCAAGCCAGTGTAGCAGCATGTATAAGCACATATACATACGAATGTCAACAAGGGCTTAGTGTAATGGTCACAAAATGTATATGCAACATAGATGATCACAAACAACAGTTTCAATATGGTTCCGTAAATTCATTATCAAGGGCAGTTTCTCAACTATACATATGTTTTGTCATATGTTTCAGAAATCAGTTTTAAGCAAGTGTTTGGTTCTACAAATAAGGCAAGAAACTCGAATTTAATTCCAAGAAACAAAGAAAAATCTGTCCTTTTTTGCACTGGTCAAATTTGAGGAATGTATTTCTAGAAATTTAGCAGGAGAAATTCAAGGCATGAAAGCTTTTATAATGGTCCCAAAAATATTCAAAGATTGTGCATTGTTAGGACAGTTGTATCTTATTGGCTAGCTTTTGGACCAAGCCACTAAGATTCACACATATGTTCACTATTGAATTTTACTTGTAGACGTCATCAAACTCCGATCGTCGTCACCAAGCCTTCACCGGATCGTGACATTGCTGCTACTCTCCCCCTATTCGCGATCATCATGGGCTATCCGATCATCCCCTCACGAGCCCCACGATTCGATCCCTGAAGTTGAGAAATGAAGACTACGACTAAGTCTACCACGATCCAAAAATGCAGGATCTCGCGACACCTGTCCACAACTGTCATATTGACTATTTCTTCATCATGCTATGAACCAATTCGAGATTCTCGGGATTTGTGACATGTATGACCACAATTCGTCTGCAAATATCATCTATAAATAGCCCCGTACTTGGCATTTTTGAGGATCCTTTTGGCAATTCAGAGCTCTGATTCCACCATAATCATATCTCCATTATTTTTACTCTTAGTTATCTTGAATTTACTGAGTGAATCAATATTGTAAAAGTGAGGTTGAGAGATAAATCATTGGTTGTACTCGAATCTTAAGTATAATCATTGAGATAAAGTGGACGTAGGCTCTTTAACGCCGAACCACTATAAACCCTGTGTCTTTTCTGTTTTTCCTTGCATTTGTTCTAATATTAATCTCCCCCAAATTATAACAACTCGGGTGTTAGGCCCAATTTTGGATCTAACATTTTGGTGCTTTCACTGAGAAAGAAGTCTCAGCATATTGGAATGTAGTTCTATTGTTTGGATAGTCAAGTCCGGAGAAAACAGTCCAAAACTCCACTGTTTCGATTTTTGAAGATTTCAGTAAAGCTCAGATATCATGGCTAGAAAGAAGTCTAAGGAAGTACGAACTTCGCAATCGAATGAAGCTGCGAATGAAGCAATTGAATAAAGCCTGCACGGACAGGTCGAGGAAGAGCTATCAGATCATGGTAATGTTAGGGCAATCTGATCCAGTGATGGAGCAACGAACCAGACGGTTGAAGGGGTTACTACCCGATCACAGGACCACACCGCGATCCATCCTGCACCTATCACCACGACCCAACGTCAAGGGGGTACCACGAGCCACCAGCCTAGGAGGACCACGATGTGAACTGACAATCAGACTACTACCCGACCCGGGAAGGAAATTATGGCTCATTCTGCTCGTTCTGGTACTTCCGCTCAACCCGGTTCAAGTTCCTTGTGTATAAGAGAAGATGAAGATGACCAGTTCGAACCTTCTGCTCCAGTTACCGAAGGACATCTGACTTGAATACTTGAAGCATTGGACATGCAAACTGATGAATTGGCCGCCCAAAGGCAGGAGAGCTCGTTATTGCGTCAGAATATTACTGCCTTAGGCAGACGAATTGATGATATTCAAAGGCAGGTTTCGCCACCTCCAGCTTACCCTTTATCCCCGGAACGTACATCCTCATCTGAAGAACCTCGGAGAAACATGCGATGGCCTCCATTGGAAAGGGCTGAGAATATAGAAGTGCTTAATCAAGAAACCAATAATCGTAACTTAAATGAGCCCATACTGCTGCCAAGGAATGGAGGTGTTATTGATCCTGCTCAGAATCGACATGTTCCCCCTGCTCATCGTGCGACTGATCGCGGCAATAGGGGGAAAGGGAGTTCTGTCTAGGAACTAGACCTTGCAGCAATACGTCAAAGAAATGCTGGTGGAGCTCGCCGGGCAAGAAGTGCTGATCCCGAATCCACTCTGACCCATGCGGATGTCGAAGCCATGATCAGGAAAATGATGGTGGAAAGTCGCGGACAAAGAACCAAAGATTGGGGTATATGTCGTAGTCATTCGCCTTTTACAGATGATATTTTAGAGGTCCGATTCCCGAGGAAATTTAATATGCCATCCATGAACCGTTATGCGGGAAAGGCTGATCTAGTTCAGCACCTGATGAGATATTCATAGTACATGAACGCGGTTGCCGCCTCCGATGCTGTGAATTGTAAGGCGTTCCCGATATTCCTAGAGGACACGACGCTAATGTGGTTCACTCGGTTGCCAGCGCGATCGATCTCTAGTTCCAGGGAATTAAGTGAACAGTTTGTAAATCAGTTCCGATTACATACCCAGAGATCTAAGAATGTCATTGAGTTGTCCCTCATTAAACAATGTTAGGACGAGTCCTTGAGGTCCTATTTAGATCGCTTCAATTTAGCGGTCACGGAGGTTAGAGATCCCCATGAACAAACTGTTTTGATGGCTCTGATTGACGGAGTGGATAAGGATACTGAGTTTGAAAGATACCTGGCCGGTAAACCACCATTAGCCAGAGAGATATTCTACGAAAAGGCCAACATCCGCATGCGTCAGGAGGAAATTTACGCCAACCGAAAGAGGAAGGCAGCTGATAAGGAGGATATCCCAACTAATGTGGCCATTAAGCAAACGGGAGATAGCTCGGGAAAAGTTGAAGTTAATGTCGGAAACAAGAATCAAGGCAGCGGTCGCCAATCAAGGAATAGTAATAACAATACTCGAAAAAGAAATCGAGGAAATGACTCTCAGAGAAGATCCCGGCCCAGACCATTTGAGAGCTTCACATCGTTAAATGTTACATTGGAAAACATCTTTCTGGATACATATAATGTCCTCTAATAAAAAAGGCCTCCTCCGAGAGATTCTACAGAAAAAGAGCGTGAAACTGGGAAATTCTGTCTTTTTAATCAGGTCCATGGTCATTCCACAAACGAATGTCGTCATTTGAGAGATGTGATTGAAAAACTGCTCCAAGAAGGGAAGCTTGATGAATATAAGGTGACTCCTAGGGATAGTGGGCAAGCCGTACAAGCCCCGAACTAAAGCCAACCTGCTGCTAAACCGACGACGCAGCAAAAAGGAAAAAATATCGTTATCAATACCATAGTTGGTGGGCTTCACCTGGCATGGCACAGTTTCAGAGCAATGGATCAATACGTGAATGCAGCTAAACAACATTTTGAAGTGGGGAATGTAGCAACCCTGAGGATAACGCTCCGGTTAAGCAACAGAAGACGATGTCTGATGACGTCATATTTTGCGAGCGAGAGAGTATTGGGTTTCACTTCCCAACTGAAGACCCATTAGTTATCACCGTCACCATCGGTCCAGCAATAGTTCATAAAGTCTTAGTAGATAACGGGAGTTCGGTCAACATTCTGTTCAAGAAAACATTCGACCAAATGAAACTCGAGCCAAAGGATTTGAAACCATGCGAGGGTTGCATACGTGGATTTAATGGGGCCTCGACCGCTCCAATGGGATACGTGGAATTATCAGTAACCCTTGGGGATGGATAACGCTAGAGAGTGAGAATTCTCCCCTTTGTAGTCCTGGACATTGAGTCGCCGTACATTGCCTTCTTGGGCCGGCCAGCCCTAGCCAAATTCAGGGCCTGCATTGCACCCTGGTGCCTGTTGTTGAAGTTCTCGACGGATGTCGGCATAGGCATAGTCAGAGGAGATCAAGTTGTTGCACGAGAATGCTACATTGCATTGCTCCGCAAGGGGAAAGACGTAGAAACTAAAGGTGGTTCTTCCCCTCCGCGGGAGGAATCGACATAGCAACTAAAGAAAATACCTCTGGGAGGGTCGCCCAGAGAGTTGCCCGAGGACATAGATCCCATAGAGGATGAAGTGCCTCGGGGTAGAATGGCGACTCCCAATGAAGTGACTGTGGATTTACCAATCGATGATAGTGACCCAGAGAAGGTCCTGAAGATTGGATCCTAGTTGGATCATGTTCAAGTCAAAGAATTAACAAATTTCCTGAAAGCTAACTTGGATGTATTCGCCTGGATCCATGCAGACATGTGTAGGGTATCTCCCTCGATTATGAGTCACTCATTAAGCATCAACCCGAAACATCCTCCTGTCAAGCAGAAAAAACGAATGCTTGACCTAGAGAGGTCTGCCGCCTTGAAGGAAGAAGTCGAAAAGCTGAGGAGTAATGGATTTATTAAAGATTCAACATACCCTGACTGGATTTCAAACCCGGTTTTGGTGAAAAAGACCAATGGAAAGTGGCGTACATGCATTGACTTTTCAGATCTAAACAAAGCCTGCCCAAAAGACAACTTTCCGTTACCTCGAATCGATCAGTTGGTAGATTCAACCGCGGGTCATGAACTTCTTTCTTTTATGGATGCATACTCGGGGTACAATCAAATTCCCATGCATGTCCCAGAACAAGAGCATACTGGTTTCATTACATATTTGGGATTATACTGCTATGCGGTGATGCCTTTCGGTTTGAAGAATGCCGGCGCTACATATCAGCGATTGGTGAATAGAATGTTCTACAACCAAATCGGGAAAACGATGGAGGTATACGTTGACGACATGTTGGTAAAGTCCAGACAATCGTCAGATCATACTAATGATTTAGCAGAGATGTTTGAGATTCTCCGAAAATATGGGTTGAAACTGAATCCTTTGAAGTGTTTATTTGGGGTAGCATCAGGAAAATTCCTAGGATTCATCGTCAGCTCGCGTGGAATCGAAATCAATCCAGATCAAATTATAGAAATCCGAAATATCCAAGAACCAAAGCAAATTAAGGACGTCCAGAGCCTCGCTGGAAAGGTGGCGCGCTGAGTAGGTTCATCTCCAAAGCTACAGATAAATACATCCCATTTTTCGAGCTGATAAAGCGAGGCAAGCGCAACTTTAAATGGACTTCCGATTGTATAAAAGCATTCCAGAATCTGTTGAACCATTTGGAAAGACCCCCGATACTGTCTAAACCTATGGATCACGAGGATTAATTTATGTGCCTGGCAGTGTCATCTCACGCAATCAGTTCGGCTTTGGTAAGAGAAGAGGATAAGGTACAAAGTCCGGTGTACTATGTGAGTAAGAAATTGGCGGCCGCAGAACGGAATTATCCAAAAATAGAAAAGCTGGCGTATAGCTTACTAATTGCATCTAGAAAACTTCGCCACTACTTCCAAGCTCATCCCATTACTGTGTACACCGATCACCCGCTTAAACAAGTTCTGCAAAGGCCAGAAGCATCAGGAAGGCTACTCAAGTGGAACATTGAGCTAAGTCAGTTCGATTTGAATTTCCAGCCCCGAAGGTCGATAAGGGGGCAAGTGCTTGCGGACTTCATAGCGAAGTTCACTATCCCAGAAGATGGTGTATTAACTGAGGAGGGCGATCCAGCAAAGCTACTCCTTGACCCTAATGCCTGGAAACTATACACAGATGGAGCTAAAAATAATAGACGATCTAGTGTGGGAGTAGTACTTGAAACTCCAGAGAAACGGTTAATTTATTACGCTCTTTGACTGGAGTTCCACGCCACTAATAACGACTCCGAGTACGAAGCCCTAATTGCCAGGCTGGAACTCGCAAAGGAATTGGATATTACAAAGCTAGACATCTTTTGCGATTCCAAGATAGTCGTAAACCAGGTCAATGGAAAGTTTCAGGCAAAGAGTCCAAGACTGATATCGTACTTGAAAAAAGTGAAGAAGTTGCTAGATTGTTTTGACCACCACAGCATATCTCATATTCCCCGAACGGAGAATCAAAAGGCAGACAAGTCAGCAAAAATGGCTAGTTCAGATAACCCTCAGGATACGGAGCTGGTCCCAATTGAAGTACTACAGTCTCCTAGCATAGATCAGATGGAAGTTGATCTAGTACTAGAGATTGATCCTGAGAGAGAGTCATGGATGACTCCTTTAAAGAAATTTTTGATAAATGGAACGCTTCCAACGAAGAAAAGTGAGAGGCATGCAGTTATACGAAAAGCTTCCTGATATGTGTTGCAAGGCAATGTCCTATACAAACAAGGTTTCTCGATGCCCTTCCTCCGGTGTATCGCCCATGATGACATCAAGCGTGTACTGAATGAGGTCCAAGAAGGAGAATGTGGCGTCCACACTGGAGGGAAAACGCTGGCAAAGAAGATATTGCGATATGGCAATTTCTGGCCTACCATAAACAAGGATGCAGCCAAGTATGCACGACATTGTGAAGCTTGTTAGAAATTCTCCAAGATTCCTAGGGCGCCACCTAGCCAGTTGAAGACAATGACAAGCCCGTGGTCTTTTACTATGTGGGGAAATGACATTATTGGGAGCCTTCCCATAGCAAAGGGCGGAGCAAAGTTCATTGTTGTGGCCATGTATTATTTCACTAAATGGGTAGAAGCTGAGCCTTTGACCACGATCACGACCAAGCGAGTGATCACTTTTGTCATTAAGAACATTATATGTCGGTTTGGGATTCCAAAAGTCATCGTAACCGATAATGGGACCCAATTCGACAGTATTGAGTTTCGAGATTTCTGTCAAAAGTATCACATCGAGAAAAGATACACCTCTGTGGCATATCCGCAATCGAACGGACAAGTTGAAGCAGCAAACAAGGTGATCAAATCCATTCTAAAGAAAAGACTGAAGATGGCCAAAGCCATGTGGGTTGATGAATTACCCCTGGCACTATGGGCCTATAGGACAACGTACAAGTTGGAGACGGGTCACACCCCGTTTTCCCTTGCTTTTGGAGCTAAAGCGGTCATTCCGGTCGAGTTGGAAGTACCATCTCATCGAACCACTTATTACGATCCGATGACCAACAATGAGCTGCTCCTTGAATCCCTGGACATGGTTGAAGAAAAAAGGGACGCAGCTGACTTACGTGCCCTGAGCCATAAACAACAAATAACTCGGTATTACAACAAAAGAGTCCAAGCTCGAACATTTGAACCCGGAGACTTAGTTCTGAAGCGCGTCTTTCCACCCCCAGTACATATGGGCCCGAAATGGGAAGGACCGTACTCCATTTTACGAAGGCTTGATAATGGAACTTTCAAGCTAGCAACCGTGGATGGAGATGAAATCCCCATAGTGTGGAATGCCCAGCATTTGCGGCCTTATCTGACGTGAATTTGTCAGCTTTATTCTTTTTTTAGGACCATGTAAAAAGGCTCAACTTGCCTATAATAGTCTGGTTACTTGAATAAAAGATTATAAAGTGAACGTAGGTCATGATTCGACCGAACCATTATAAAAATATCGTGTGTCATTTACCTTTACCGCACCGTTTTTTATCTTCTCTTTTATTTTGATTAATATATCATTACCATTTTGAAGTTTGTTTTAAATTATGTAGTAATCTCAAAACAGTTGATTCGAAATGTCATCTATTAGATCGGAAGGCTAACGGTAACTAAAGGTCTGAAAGGTGTAGCGAGGTAGATCACATTACTGCTTGCACTCAAACTCTCGAGATTAGGGAGAGAGTATAAAGGACGCGAAGATAACGTCCCCAAGGCGTGAAGGTGCACCATGATAAAACCGCCTTGATAACACTCTGACTCGCTGAAGGAACGAGAGAGTATAAAGGCGCTAGAGACTTAGCATCCCCAGAACTTCTGCCCCGCTAAAGGACCGGTGAGCATACCAAGAACCGAGCTCGAATTCTAACCCGCTGAAGGATCGGGAGAGTATAAAGGTGCTAGAGACTTAGCGCCAAGAGAAATCTTACCCCGCTGAAGGATCGGGAGAATATAAAGGAACAGTGACATATGCCACTCAATGGCTCCCATCCCACCACACGAGTAGGGACAAGAATGAAAAAGGGGGGCCCGAACCCCTCGTTTCCGGACGTGGGGGTAGGGGTACAAACATAATCCTAATCAATCGCCAATAAGCCCTAGCCAGGCACTATAATGATGATTGATTGGGGGCATATTCGTACACCACTACACATTTACTTAGCACACGAACTTCTCAATGATTATTACTCATGACTTCAGTATTTAGTTATGATTGTTTCGGTTATGATTAATGATTGTTATTCATGACTTCAGTATTTAATTATGACTGTTTCGATTATGATAATTTAAACTCTGCAAACATGATGAACTTGCAGGAACGCAACGACGCAAAAGAAATAGATTTTCATTTACTGAATGAATATTTACAAGAACGAGAAGCTAAGCAAAAGTGAGGGCCACTCTCACAACTACATTTTTTGGCCAAAGGAAATCCTAAAAGCTAAAATATGAGCTAATAAGTGCATTCTATTTACGCTTGGGAGACGATTTTGATTTCTTTTCCTTCTTCTGTTTCTCCAACCCCTCTTTGTCACCATCAGAGTGGTCACTTTTCTTCCTCTTCCTCTTATCAACATGAGGCTCCGGGGGAGGACTAGAGGGTTGGGAGGCAAGTTGAGAAGTTATTGATTTGTAAGAGAATCTTATAACCAACCCAGCCTTGGGGTCGATTTCGGAAATAGGGGGCACGAATACAGGGTCCTATTCCCCCTTCTTAAGAACCAACTGCTTTTCTTTCCTAGCTTGCATGTCAGCCAAGGTTTCACTATCATCATCCTTGGCCTCATCTACGATAACAACTTCCTCTTCCTCATCGCCGTGATCATCATCTGTGTCTTGCAAAGCCTCAATAACCTCAGCGTCTCCAGGAGCACCGATGCGAAATTCCACGGGTGCTATCGTGACTCTCTCACTTGTTGTACCCTCGGTTTGCTTTGGAATCTCAGAAACTTCAACACCAGTACCCGGGGGACATCAACTTTCTCTGCCACTACCTTCTCCTATGCATCTTTCTCGATCAATTTTGTACCTACACCATGAGAAGCAAATGTTAGTGAATCAGGAGAAGATGTGGCCATGTCAGTTGTCTGTCCCGTGAAACGACGACAAGTTACGATCGCTTTGATGAACTGTGGAGAGAATATGGAGATACCTTCAGCCGACTCATCTCCCAGATTTGTAGTGTTGGTTCCAACAACTGGAGGGGTTGGAGCCAAGGGAATCAATGGATCATCAGGATTATATTCCTCAACTTCAGAGGTTTTGGGCTCCACCATCGAGCTCGAGCCTTCATCAACCTTATCCTTGCCCTTAAGCTTAATATTCTCCCTCTCGATCTCTTCATGGATTAGGCATCTACCTATCTTCAAAGCCTCTGGTTCTTCACCTCTGAGAAAGGTCTGCATCAGCTAGTTTTCGTCAATCTCATCGACCATCAATCGCAGCTTCTCGCCTTCGACAATTGCATCCCATACATTGGCCAGAGTAACATGATAGTCCGGAATCCAAGAGATGTCTCTAGTCTTGATGACTTGACCAAAGAAGTCGAACAACAGTTCCTCAAAACTAGCTATATCTTTCTCTTTTTCAACGAGCTTATCAGCAGTAGCAGTGGCCGATTCAAGAGCATTATTGGCGTTACTTTCAGCGAGAGCTGCACGCTCCTCAGCTTGGGCAAGTTGATCATTTAAAACCTCTTTTTCCTTTTTGGCAAGAGCGAGGTCATCTTTTAAGCTCGGGCTCTCTTTCTCCCAGGCAGCTTTCTCAACAGCAAAGCATTCCTGTGCTGTCTTCAGTTCAGTATTAATTGCCCTAAGATCTTCCACCTCCTTCCTCAGAGCCTCCCGTTCCTAGATGTTTGAATCAAGCTCACTGCGAAAACGCTCCCTAGCACTTTCCAGCTAAGACCTGTAATTCTCTGCATCTCGCCGAGCTAAAGCCCGTTGGGCCTGTGCATCCTCTAGTTCTTTTTCCATTTTGCTCCTAGCCCTGGCATCATTCTCAATTTTCACTTAGGACCTGGTCGCGTCCGTCTCTAGGCGACGGATGGCATCTGAAAGAAGAACAACATGCCTCTTCATTACCCCATATTGTTTAGCCACATGGCATACGTACCCTATCACCTCTGTGTCCCAATCCTCAGGAACCGGCTCAAGATCCGGGAAGAACATCTCCTCTCAAAGCAAATATCAGGAATTGCTTTCGCAAGCGCTCCAGCCTAGCTTGAATCTCGGAATTAGGAACAATATTCTATGCAGCGGTGGTATCTAAGTCGTGCTCACTAGAGGAAACATGAGATGTCTTTCTCTTCTCCAAGATCTTGCCCTCATCTCTGTTTTTTCCCTCCGACTCGTGGTGTTTTTAAGAAGACTGGACATGAGAAGGCGTACTTTTTGGAGGGATCAAATCTCTAGGTAGTTGCTTGCCCCCAGCCGGTAGCGATGGACGACTGTGAGGCGTTTTAGAACCTTGCTTCGATGGAGATCGAGATCGTGTAGAATAAGATTGATGAGAATCCCGGGGCCGACGACTATCTCTTCCCCGACTATCACTACGAACATGCTCGGGATTTGGAAGGAGGCTTGGTGTGCCCTCACAAAGGGAACGATAAGAATAAGACCGTTTGCGAGACATTTTCCCTGCAAAAGAAACAAGTGCATGTTAAAACTGTGAATGACAATGGTATAAAAGTGTTATGGTAAATGGTGCATGTGATTTGTGCATCCCGTGAAATCCCCTTTTAACAGACCAGGGCCCAGAGTTAGGCTCGTTTGGATGACTCCTTTTTCTCCAACTGGGACATTCGTCTCTTCAGAGATGGGAAACATTGGTTCCCCTCCGAAGTCTTCCTGAGTATAGATATCGTCTGGTAAAGGAATCTTATTCAATTCCCCGAGAATCCGTTCCTCCGTTAACTCATCCAGAGCGACAGACTCAACCGGTGATGAAGTTCTTAAGGGAGTCCGCCCCTCAGAGGTCAGGACCTCCTTTGATTCGTCAGCTTGCCCCTCATCTCCTTTGTATACATTTAAATCCTCATCATCCTGATTAATCATCGGCGAAGGACTCTTGCGAAGAGTAGTTGTCTCTACAGCTTGAGAAGTTCCTTCTCCTTCAGTCGGAGGTATATAATTGTAAGGTTTGCCGCCCGCTCCAAGTCCGAATCTTATATCTAAAAGATGGTGTTTGTGAAGGTTCTTGTCGGCGATACATTTCTTAATCCTTAAGAAATCTGAGTTCTTGTGAAGGCAGGACATTCGGTCTTCATATATCGATCCTTCCGTTCTCTCAAAGTTGTGATATGTACGGAACAAAATGATTCATTAGCGCCGAAATTATGCATTCGAAGTAAACGCGGGAAAGTTCAAAACATACTTGCTTGTAGCCACTTCCTCACACATCCAGCTTGATGCTTTATATAAAACCAGTCAGATTTGATATCCCCTATATTACTATAACCATCCGTTACGACTTTTCTGTTGGCAACTGATTCGAAGAAAGAAAAATTGGGAGCCCCTGCGAAACGATTCTTGAAATGGTAATAGAATTTCAGATCTTTAAGGGTAAGTTTGGTATGCAGAATCTCCATATAAGCAATATACAGAGTATACAGAGCCGCATAGGCATTCAGATGGAGTTGCATGGGGGCAATGTGTAACTGTCGTAAGAGATTAATAATAAATGGAGGAAAAGGAGGAATAGCTCCTACCCAGCACATGAGTCGACTAACAGTCATGTACCCCTCTGGGGCAGAATGAGGTCTATCTTCGGTTTCTAGAGTTTTCACATCGTCCCAGGGAATTCCGTGTCTTAAACATATCTTCTTAAGTTTTATATCGTCTAACTTGGAGGGTAAACAATCAGTGAGCTTCTCTATTTCCTGAACACCCAGAATTTCATCAGGAGCTTGATCATCCTCATCTTCAAGGGATGTGCTCTCAGAAGTCATTGACTCTATATCGGTATCCGTTTCGTAATCAGGGTCGGATTTTTCCTCATCTGAATCCGAGGGAAGCACATCAGGGCCGTGATGTACTGATGTCTCTGATTCGGTACTTTCATTCGGTGTCTCAGTCACTTGTTTATCCGACATAGCTGTGTTGGCAAATAAAAATCAAAACACAAGTTACCCGTTCCCCATGTGTGTAAGTGCAAGTGTGTGCTTGTGCGTACATATAAGAAAAGCATGAAGTTAGTTAAATGAACAGGATATTGGTCGTGATATTCCATCAAGTTAAGTTGTTCAGTCCAGAAAGTTCATCTCGAAGGCTCTAACCTAACTGTCCATTGGAATATCATAATTAAATCGCATTATTTGGCCAACATGTGCATCGGATCGTTCATTGAATTGGCTCGTGGGATAGGGTTTGGATCATTATACGTCGTCGGTTCGTGAAGCGGATCAGATCGTGGAGAAGCTTCAGATCGCGGAACGCTGGAATTCCTGACCCCTCATGCTTTACTTGAAAGGATCGTGTTAACCCCCCCACGATCCACTTTACTTCATGTCTCCACGAACCGATGCTCCTCCGTATCCACGACCCGATCCGCTAGTCAATTTAACACTTCATCTTCATCCATTCTCCCATCATTTCTCCATCACCACGAAGCGACTCGAGCCAAAGCTTCGCCTACGAACCAGCCCGACCTACTCCTCCTCCCTTCTCGCTCCCCCTCTCCTTCCATGAACGAACTCAGTACCACCGCCACTCTCAGGCTTCATCGCCACTAACTCCACCATTACCCATAGAAATCGAACTCAAATCGATATTCAATAAGAAGGAAAGAGTTACACACGAAATTATCCTTATGGTATGCTTTTTGTCTTGAATTCGATGGCAAGAAAATTAGGGTTAGGAATTGAAGAGGAAAGGGCGGCAGTAATGAGGAGAAGAAGAGGAGCAGATGGGAATAAAAGGGTCGGCTTAGATAATATGGTATGCTTTTTGTCTTCCCCTTTTTGTCCTATGTGGCTCGTGAGGCCTAATGGGCCGCGAGCGCCGAGGGATCCCACCATGGTTCACGAATGGGCCATCCAGGGCGACGACCCATGACATATCAAACTGCTCTACATGAACGCGTCGAATGATCCACATCAAATGGTAGTGAGAAATGGCGATCCAAGCCTAAATGTGACCGATGGATCAGAAAGGCAGATTTGCATACTTACAGGAATACGAAAGTTATTAATGCTACCTATGACAAAAAGTTTTAAAACTTACTTGGCAACTTGATAATAATATCTTCAGGAGTTCAAGAAATGAAAGTCGCTCGATGAATAGAGAAGTGGTTGATGATTCAATCCGATATTTATATCAGTCAAAGAGCGCAACTTTCTGAAGCAGTACGACATTTCAGACAGTCACAACTACTGATCCACATCGTTTCGTGAAAAGATAGCTCGTTAATTTCGAAGCATGTTCCATTCTCGATAAAACATACTTCGAGGGGAAAAAATGTTGGCTTGCTTTTGGACCAAGCCACCAAGATTCAAACATATGTTCACTATTGAATTTTACTTGTAGACGTCATCAAACTCCGATCGTGGTCACCAAGCCTTCACCAGATCGTGACACTGCTGCTACTCTCTCCCTATTCGCGATCATCATGGGCAATCCGATCCATCCCCTCACGAGCCCAACGATCTGATCCCTGAAGTTGAGAAATGAAGACTACGACTAAGTCTACCACGATCCAAAAATGCAGGATCTCGCGACACTTATTCACAACTGTCATATTGATTATTTCTCCATCAAGCTACAAACCAGTTCGAGATTCTCCAGATTTGTGACACGTATGATCACGATTCGTCTGCAAATATCATCTATAAATAGCCCCAGACTTGGCATTTTTGAGGATCCTTTTGGCAATTCAGAGCTCTGATTCCACCATAATCATATCTCCATTATTTTTACTCATAATTGTCTTGAATTTACTAAGTGAATCAATATTGTAAAAGTGAGGTTGAGAGATAAATCATTGGTTGTACTCGAATCTTAAGTATAATCATTGGGATAAAGCGGACATAGGCTCTTTAATGCTGAACCACTATAAACCCTGTGTCTTTTCTGTTTTTCCTTGCATTTATTCTGATATCAATCTCCCCCAAATTATAACAACTCGGGTGTTAGGCCCAATTTTGGATCTAATATATCTCAAATTGGTTATTCAATTATTTTTAGTTTTTATAAACTGTTTCAGAAATCGATCAACATGTTTGGAAAGAAATTACATTTTTTTCTTTGGCCACAAATATTTTTATTTTTAGGAATACTTATTTCATGAAGGCTGAGGAAATCTGTTTCTGGAAATATATTTCATATTGGGACAAAAGTTTTGGGCAAGTACTTACAGAAATCACGCATCGAATTCAAAGTAGTGGACAAACAGATTGATTTCATTCAAGGCAACGTTTCATTTCAAATTGAGGAAACAGAATGAATGAAATCACGAAAGGGGCTATTTAATATCCAGATTCATTCGAAGGGACCGGAACTCGTCTAAGTCCAGATTCATCATAGACAATAATGCAAGCTATATCAAAGCCAAGGAAGCAATTTCATTCGAGTATGTCAAAAGAGGAAACCAATAAAATCAGATGAAGCCATTAAATGAAATCAGAGAGCAATTATAGGATTTATATATCCTATATGTATCACCTATCATCACAGGCGAAAGGAGTATTGAAACGACAAAGAATCGAAACCACAATTAATTCAAGAAACAAGAGAATTCATATCAAAATTACATACCAAAGTTTATATCGCAACAAAATCCCAAATTAGTGAACAAGAAGCATCTGAAAGCAACAACAATTCGAAGGCACAGAGAATCATCTCAAGGGACAATCGAATTGATTTGGGGGTTTTGTGAAAACCCTAGAGAGCCTCCATTTTTATTTTCCATAGAGCAACGTGAACGAGAAAAAGGAAATATGATTCAACCATTTATAAAATAGCCGCCCAAAATTTGAGTGATAAAGGAAGTTTTTAAATTCCTTTTTAATCTAGGGTTTTACTTTATTTTGTGTCGTGTTTTTATTTTTATTTATAATTGATCCAAATCAGTTTCTAGAGTTTGTAAAATCTAGGAATCCAGTTAGGGTTTTAGGCAGTTTACTAGAGTCTGTAAAAACCAGGGATAAGGGTTACGGGTTTGTAAACCGGAGAAATCTGATCTAGGGGATATAGATCAGTCTATGGTTTTGATCGTATGATTAGAATATGAGCGAGGGATTCACGAGTGTACATGCTCTTGTAAGCGGGATCTATTCTATTACCTAGTAGAAACCTTAGCAATGTAGCGGTAGATGTAATGGCGCGTTTTGTTAGTTGTCGAATAATTAATTTATTTAATTATTTATATATCGATTTGGCGATATCGATAACTCAAAGTAAAACATTCGAACTCATAATTTATAATTATAATTAAAACGAACCTGAAACGTCGCGGCAGTTCGCAATTTGGCGATTTGAACTTCAACTGAATGTACATGATCCATTTTAAGCCGGATTTCTGTGAAACAAGAAACGTGTGGAGCTGGTGGAGTATATCTTTCTTGTGGAAGAGAAAAATATGGATTTCGTCGGATAGATTTTGATTTATGTCCAAATCAAATTTCAGAAAAGTCGCTGTGGAATTCCTTTATAATTTGCGACGCTTTATATACGTTATAAATGGATTTTCAGTATAAACTGAACATCGAGATAATCTGGAATCTGAAATATCAAGCCGTAAATTCTGATATGATATTCTGGAGCTGTACGATATCATGTGTGAATATATACGATAATATAAATTTATTTATATTTAATTTAATTTTTATATTTAAATATATTTATATATTTAAATAGGTTATTTAGAACGTTAAAAATAGCCACTTTTGCAAACGAAGTCGGAATTCGACGAAACCAGTTTTGTTGGATCCGCAATATCAAATAGTTGTTAGATTTCCAGTTTCGTGATTTTTAGAGTCACTGTGTGGTCGTACGGATTTTTAGAGTGAGAAACAGTCAGTATTTTGACGGTTAAAAATACGTTGTGTGAGCATACGGAGTCGGAATTTGACGAAACCAGTTTCGTTGGGACCGTAACGTCGAACTCTAGCTACATGTCCAGTTTGGTGATTTTTGGGTATCGTGTGTGATCACACGGATTTTTAGAAGACGAAGACGAATATAAAAGGATAATAAATATCTATAAAAAAATCTATAAATATCTAAAAAGGTTGCTAACTCATCCCAAGGCATAAAAGAGGCCACGCTCACCTCATTCACAACCACAGACCCAAATGATAAAACACGAGAATCATTCTCGTTCAACCACAAACCAAAATGCAGAAAAAGAAGGAAAAAAATCCTCAAAACAAAATCAAATAAAAAAAACCCACAGAAATTGCCTAAAATCCTAAAACTCAGATCGTCGTATTCCTCGAGGCTTTCTCTTCGTTCCTATATACTCTTTGTTGAGTTCGATCACGATTTTGTGTACTGTAAAACATACAGTACAAGCTAGGGTTGACCGACACTTCGATTTGGCAACGCCAGAGGCATGGTTGGCGGTATGGATGAACTCGTGGTGGACGGAGGAGCAATTTGGTGGTGGCGAAGCAATGTTCGGTGGCCCGAGGTGAACCGCGTCACCCATAGTGACGATGGCTAGCAGTAGGTTGCGATTTTAGTACGGTGACCGAAGTTGCATTCGAGAGTAGGAAGGGGTACAGGATGAGGCACAGACTCTTTCGGTGGGGGTTGCGACGGCCATCAATGGCCGAGGTGGGATAGAGAGTCGGTCAACGGCAAGGTCAAAAAAGGGGAAAAGCGGATGTTGTATCATGATTTTTAATTGAGGAAGAAGGGTCTGGTTACGGGTCATGTTAAATGGGGTAGTGGGCCGACTTATTGAAAGGGTAAGGCCCGGTTGAAAACAAAGGTCCAAGTTTTAATTTCATTTAAAACATATATATTTGTAAATTCAATAACTCGGTCATACGATATCGAAATTCAGCGAAATAAGATGCGTTGGGACCGTATGGACGAGAGCTTCACAATGAAGTTGACTGGAAGTCCATTCGAGCTCGTTACAATTTATTGCAAAATAAATTGTCCGTCTAAATCAAAGACAGTTAATCGTTTTAACGATAACAGTCCAATGTGAGTAAAACTCACAAACTCTAAACAGTTTTATTTTCATGTTGTATTGTTAGAACTGTTAAAATATTGTCTGTTTGACTGTGTATTGATTGTTTGCTCGAACTGCTAGTCAGTTAGTAGAGATTTTATATATATATTTACGTATGTATATATATATATAAACCGTCAAATAGTTATATGTTGATTCTGTTTATCAGAATATTATACTGGTGTTGTTTAACATCTGTGGATGCAGGGAAACAGGTTGGAGGAATCCAACTGGATTCCTCAACAGTTATTTTTACTGTGATTTATGTATTGTGATATATAAATGTGATGTATATAATCTGTTGTGATTACGTGTGGTTGGACGATAGTCATCGTTGTTAGGTGATGTGTTAAAAACCATAAGAAATACCAGAGTGTGATAAAAAGAGTTAAACAAAGTAATTGGTTAGGTTAACCAAAGCAAAGTTAGTCGAGTTAAACAAAATAATTGGTTAGGTTAACCAAAGCAAGTTAGTCGAGTTAAACAAAGTAATTTGTTAGATTAACCAAAGCAAGTTAGTCGAGTTAATCAAAGTAATTGGTTAAGTTAACCAAAGCGAGTTAGTCGAGTTAATCAAAATAATTGGTTAAGTTAACCAAAGTAAATTAGTTAAGATAAACTAAGCGGTTAATCGAAGTGAATTAGTTAAGTTAAACTAATTGGTAAATCAAAGTGAATTAGTTGCGTCAAACTAAGTGACTTAGTTAAGTTAAACTAATTTGTAAATCAAAGTGAATTAGTTGCGTCAAACTAAGTGAATTAGTCAAGTTAAACTAATTGGTTAATCGAAGTAAATTAGTTGGGTTAATCAAAGTGAATTAGCTGAGTTAAACTAAGTAAATCGGTTAGAGTTAATCAAAGTGAATTAACTAAGTTAAACTAAGTGGATTAGTTCAGTTAATCGAGACAAGTAAATCAAGTTAGGTTAAACCATTTGAGTTAACCAGTTAGGTTAAACCATTTGAGTTAACCAGTTAAAGTTTACCAGTTAAAGATAAACAGTTAGAGTTGACCAGTTAGAGTTGACCAGTTAGAGTTATCCAAGTGGAGTTAATCGAGTAGAGTTGCCGAATATCACTTATTCGAAGTAGAGTTATCGAATATAGTGTATTCAAGGGAAGAGTAATCGAATATAGTTTATTCGAGTGGAGAAATCAAATGTTATTCATTTGAGAAGAGTTAAATCAAATTTAGTTATTCGAAAGGAGTTAATCAAATTGGAGTTAAGTTAATCGATTTGAATTAAGTTGAATCGAAATGGAGTAAATCGATTAGAATTAAGTTAATCGAGTTAGAGTAAATCGAATATTAGTTATTCGAAGGTAAGTTATTCGAATTAGTTATTCGAATAGAGTTAAACACGTAAGAGTTAATTGAATATTAGTTATTCAATTTGAGTTAATCGAATTTAGTTATTCGAGAAGAGTTAAATCGAATTTAGTTATTCGAAAGGAGTTAATCAATTTGAGTTAAGTTAATCGATTTGAATTAAGTTGAATCGAAATGGAGTAAATCGATTAGAATTAAGTTAATCGAGTTAGAGTAAATCGAATATTGGTTATTCGAAGGTAAGTTATTCGAATTAGTTATTCGAAGGAGTTAATCAATTAAGTTATTCGAATTAGTTATCCAAAGGAGTAAATCAAATTAAGTTAATCGATTAGAGTTGAGTTAATCGATTTGGGTTAAGTTAAGTTATCAAGTTAAGTAATCGAGTTAAGATTTATCGAGTTAAGTAATCGAGTTAAGAAATCGAGTTGAGATAATCGAGTTAAGAAAATCAAGTTGAGTTAATCGAATAAGTTATTCGATAAGAGTAAATCCATTTAAGTTAAATCGGATGTTATTATTCGATAAGAATTGACACATTTATGAAAATCGAATATTTGTTATTCGATAAGAGTTAATGAATAGAGCCAACCAAGAAGAGTTATTCGAATATTAGTTATTCGATAGGAGTTAATCGAAATAGAGTTTATCGAATATAAGTTATTAAAAAGAGAGAGTTAATCGAATAGAGATTACTCGAAAGAGAGTTATACGTCGAATTCGATTATAGCGAATTCGGGAAAGTACTATTTACTTTCCAGGGTTTAAATCAAGATTTAGTTATTGATTTAGAAATTAGGTGTCTGTTAAATTATTCGAGTTAGGAGATAAAGTTATAATTTAGGTTAGACATTGCAGAAGTAGGAATTATAACGTTATAGTTATAATCAAACGTTTTCATATAAGAAGTAGATTCGTAACCTGAATCCGAGAATTTGCGTAAACAGATGATTGGAAAAAGTGAGTGACGAACTTCATCTATTTCACAGTAAAGGACGTTGTTCAATTAAGGTCTGAGAGGTAATTATACCCCAACTTGATTGACTTCAGAATTGACAAAGGAATAGTTGTGGTTCGATAGAAAAGGTTGATTTGAAATATAGTTTAGAAATAAGCGATTAATGGATTAAGCGTAACGATGTTTTATACAACGTTCATTGGAAATCCGTAAATGAGTTTTGGAAACGTTTCCAAATATAGTCAGATATGTTTTCTAAACATAGAAAATGAAATGTTTTCATGATAAGAATTTAAGAAATAGAGTTAAGTAAATTCAGAAACTAACTGGAGAGGGTAAGTTGAACGGTTTTCTAAGTGACGATCTGATGTTGGTTTCGACCTTCCGGATTGATACTTAGAGAATTGTTCTCATACTAGTTACAGTTAGGGACTTATAGTTGTGAAATAATAGTGATGTGAAAATAAGCTATGGAAATGTTTTCCAATGATTAATAACACACATTTTCTAAATACATGAAATAAGGAAATATGAACGTATATATGTATATGATGATTGATCGATCGAATTTCCATTTGGAAATAAGATCGTTGTTTGTACACCGACATGTTTTCATTTGATAGTTGAATCACAGACTATCAAAGTTTTGACCATATTTACGTTGTAAATATGGAGAGACCGGTTGGATTATTATCCGAAGAACCACTCCGTATTAGCATAAGCGTTGCGAATCAAGTATGCTGAAGATAATTGAAGACGGAGTGAAGTGCAAGGGCTATTGTGAAAAGCCTAGGTAGGATGGATTCACTGAATAGTGCCTTCGGTTTATTCAGTCCCAGAACAACGTATATGGACGAGTGTCTGACAAAGTATTCTTAACGAATCATATGTTGATCTCTTTAAATGTATTACGTTGGTGGCGGAGAAATTCGTTTCTCTTAGCTTTTATACTCGTGATGCCTTGAGAAATCGATAATGATTTGGCGGGTATGACGATGTGGCATTCAAAGTAATTGAAGAAATAATCTGTCAAAGTGATAAACGTGACCTCAAACCTCACAACCGGGAAATAACAGAAGTTGGGCTAGGCAGCATGGCTAGTTGGGCCATACCCAAGCAGGGTGTATTATCACCATCTAGAGAATATCCAATTGTACTTCTTTATAATCTATTTCAATGCTGTCCCTTATCGGGAAGGATGGTTGCTGATCCCAACCATCGGTGATAATATATTCGTTACACTCAAGCTAAATGAGTGAACGGTCATGTGTGGCCGGGTTGCAAGACATTCTTGTTGAACCCTAGTGTATCTCCTCTAGAGTACACTGATCGGAAGGTGCTCCCATACCTTGTCTGTTGGAATCCAATCTCCAATAAGCGCTCACGGTTTTATTTGTATACTATGTATGTGGAACGTGAGATGCAAGCGTTCTGCTAGATTGATATCTATTTGTATTTAGACATTATTATAATATCAGAAAGATATCCTTTATTTAACCAAGTGTTGGAGTTTTATTCACACCAGTCCCATGACTGACCCGGAGTTTATTTTGTTTGTTTTCCCTAAACTCTTGGGTGCCTAAATTTGTACGGGCAGTCAAGTAGTCGGGATTTTTCAGATACACTTGGAGAGCTTGGAGCAGGAGGCTTCAGGATTATAGTTATTATTATTCCGCTGTGTTGTTAAGTGTTGTACTTTGAAATGGTATGTATATACGAGTACTGATTTGTATTTCAAAGTTATGTTATATTTTATTCGTTCCGCTGTGAGATTCGTGTTTACTCTGATGATGTAAGTTCTTCTTCTTCTATTCTATTAGTTCTATCTTTTCTTCCTCACCCTCTACTTTCTTTCACTAACGTCTCGGGATTTTCGACTCTCGAGGAGTTGAAAATTTCCAGCCGTTACAGTAGGCAGGATTTTCCCGAAGCTGGGTATATCTTGTGCCATTTACCTTTCTGCATTTATTTTCTGCTGCATTCTTTGATCTGATATTTTTAATATCTCGCTTAATTTTCAATAAGCCCTATTCACCCCTCTAGGGTTAATCTAGATCCAACAAGTGGTATAAGAGCCCGGTAATTTCATTAACCCTGGAATCATGGATCCTAGTTGTTAGCTCTTTGAGAGTCAGTCCGACAACATTCCAAACATTTTTGATGGTACAGATTTTTTGAATTGGAAATCAGAAATGAAATCCTATTTGAAATTTGTTAATATTAAATATTGGGATGTTGTTAATAATGGAGGTGATATAATAGATAGGAAAATTAATGCTCGTGTTATGCGTATTCTCTAATCTCATCTTAGTAATAATCAACTTGATCTTATATATCATTGTTTGACTGCGCAGGAAATCTGGAAAACTCTCATTGCAAAGTTTGGACAAAATGAAAACAAGTGCTCAAAACCCACAAGGATCAACTCAGATTCAGAAGTATATCTAACAGGAGTTGCTAAAGAAGAATCAGATGATAATAGTGTTGGAGATTCAACAGATGATGAAATAAGAAAATTTTCATATGAAGATCTGGTTAATTTTTGTGTTGATTTAACCAATTTTGTTGATAAACTCCAACTGAAAAATTAATCTCTGATATCTAAGAATTCAGACTTGACTAGCAAAATTGATGATTTGGAATCATAACTTGAATATTTTAAAATTGTTCAAATTCAGATTGCAAAAATTACTTGAAATTGGAAACCAATCTTGTTCATCTCAATAAAAATATTCAAAAGTTTGAAAAGAAAATTCTGATTTTAAAATATAACAAGATTGAGTTATCAAGTTTGAACAATTTTCTGCAAAAGGAATTTGAAAATTTTAAGACTGATATATATTCCAAATTTGAAATTGCTGAAAAGGAGAAGTTTTTGAAATCCGATTTGATTTTGAAAGAACTTGAAAACAAGATAAAAAATCCAAGAAATTTGAGTTAGAAAAACAAAAATGATTTGAATCCGAGATCTCTGAGTCCCATGCCAAAATCAAATTACTTGAATTTGAAAATTTGGTTTTGAAACAACATGATATTGAAAGGAAGATCACTAATAATCGATGTTCTGATTTAATAAAAGAAAACAATGATCTTAAATCCAAAATTCAATGACTGGAATCAACTTTGGATAAATTCTCTAATGGAGAAAAATCGTTGAATATGTTGTTGCAAAACCAAAATTCTATTGGAAATAAATGTGGTCTTGGCTTTGGGAATATCAATTATTTGAAAAACGGAATTCTAATAATTTTAAAAATCCCTCAAATCACTTTGTAAATGTTTGTTTTGAAAATTAAAACTCTAAAAACATCAAAGGATTTTTAAATCATAATCGAGGCGAGAATTTGTTTTATAACAAACCATTTAAACATTCTTGGATCCCAAATGGAAATAAAATGGGTTTTGTTAAATTCAAATAGATTTGGGTTCCTATAGGCACAAAGATATATTCGAATGGGTTGTTACCCAAACAAATTTGGGTACCAAAAGATGTTAACAAAACTGTGAGTGGTTTTACTAATTTTGTTAGACCACCCAATCCCCTAAACTGTTAGGTACTATAGGAGGCTGAGGAACTACTATGCAAAAAGAAATGTGAAACAAAGCTATCTACTCTTCTGTATTATTCACAGTTCCTTTAGCCAAGATTTATTGAGTTAGAGATTCATTTGCTTACACTGAGTTCAGGTATGATCTCTAGACTCATCTCTGTTAATATTTTATGTTTTTATTTTCCTTTGTTTATTTCTCCTCCTTCCCATTCTATTTTCTCTTCTTCTTTGATTTTTTTATTTTGATTTATCACTGTCATATCATTGTAACTTCTTGCGCTTTCTTAACTTCCAATTGCAATACTCATGATCTTTTGGAAATTCGCTTTATTTGAATAGAACTCTGATGTTTTAATTATTTCCATATCTTGAATTTAATCTTGTAAATATCTGTAATTGTTTTGAAGTTTATCTTTCTGATTTCTGAATTCATAATAGTGTTGATGTATTCTTGCCATATCTTGAACACCGTTAATTAGAATTCTAAATTCTTGAGATCTAAAAATTTGATGAAGTTTCACATACATCTGCTGTTTTGAGTTTCTTCTAATTTATTGTAGAAAAGATTGAAATGGTATACTCATTACAGCACACTGCTACTTCTCAGTTGTGATAATTTCATTGGTTTTTAGATTGCCTTGGAAATTTTGAATTGTCTTGAATCACAGTGATACATCTTTATTCATGATCATTATGGTTGAAATTTCTTTGTTTGAAATCATCTGAAATTCTTAATATTTTGGATATCACACACCACTTAAATTTGAAATTATCAGTCTTGTGTGACTGATTCATTATATCTCAAAACTTGACATCGATTCAAGTGATTTCATATAAATTATTCTTTAATTTTCTGGTGCATGAATATCTCTCAAGTTTGATGTAAATGATCTGAAATTTCTCTTATACTTGTCAGAAATACTTGTGAAAATTTCTTTGAATATCTGGTCTTAAAACTCGCTATTATTTCTTGATTATTATGATTTAAATATTTGTTTGTTTAAAATCATTTGAAATTATAGATTTCTTGAATCACACACACATCTCCAATCTGAAATTTATAATCTGGTGTGACTGATTCACTGAATCCTGATATTTTCATATTCCTTCAAATGATTTAAAATAAACTATATTTTCAATCTTGGGTCATGAATCATCTTTTGTGACTATCAGAAATATCCGTGAAAAATCTTCTTGACAAGTCTACTTTGAATTTATTTGTTGTGTTGCTCTGATAAAAGGAACCATTTTGAAATGTTTTGATGACTATTTGTTTTGGTACCGTCTGCTAACTCTGAGAAAAAGGTCTGAAATTGAAACATGATTTGTCTCTTAGACTTGTTGAAAATTGTTTGAAAACTTTCTTGTGAAGCTTATTCTGATCTTGTCTTGTTACTCTGATAAATGGAATAAATTTAATTGATTTATAAGCCTTTTCTGCTTGATTTATGATTAAAATTCTACTGTGTGAGATATCCCTGTTTATCTCCAGTGTCATGTTATAATACTCATTAATAGAGACAACAAGTGGTATAGATTTTGATTCCCATTTTGTATATATTTCTTAAATCTCTTTGTCTTGTACAAATCATTTTAATCCCTCTTGTAATTGATTTTCAATTCTAAAGTTATTTATTGATTATTCATTTAAAAATTGAAATCAATATTCAAATTGGACTGTATTTATAATTCATTAAAATTATTATTAGATTTTGAAATTGTGATGAATTATGACTGCAGTATATTTCACAACAAGAGGAGATTTTATTTTGATTTTCATGATGGTTAAACAGTTACTATAATATCTTTGAATTGGCGACTATTTCATGATCATCTTCATTATCTATCATCGTTCTATCATCCATCATGAATTTATATTAATGTGGAGAGTTTAATTTTATTGAAAAACATCTTTAATAAATAGTGAAAATATTTTTGATGGAATTGTGGTTATATTTTTTTCAGAATTGGTGATAATTGAATTTTTTTAACGATTCCAGTACAGTTGAGCATATTTCATAATATGATTAATTTATAAATTTATTTCACAAACCATTTCTGTACCTACCACATTTCTATCATCCATATTGGCTTTATATATAAGGAGTTTTTCTATTTGAACTGATAATGATAAATATAAATAAAATCACTTCATAAGTGTTTCTCTAACCTCATTCAAAAATTCAAGCTCTGGTTATGCATGGTTACGGGAATACTTAATTTTAATCTGCAACTGACCTCATTTAAAAATCCAAGATCTGGTTATGCGTGGTCAGTGAGCTCTTAAATAAAAAGAAAAGGAAAAAGGATAATGTGCTATAGATAGAAATTAATATGAAATTCTCCTTTGTGTATAAAAACCAGACTATTAGTCCATTTTCTAATTTGTGAAATGTGTTAATATCTTATGAATTATTTTGATTTGTTGATTGATAGCTATTGGGATTTGAGATTATTTGATTTTGTCACTTAAGCTGAAAATATAACTATAGTACAAATCCATCACCGTTTTGTGGTTGAATTTTAAAAATTCTCTTGAAAATAATTGGAAATCATGTTTTAAACTCTCTCCATTTTTATAAATTCATTGTAAATCCATCATTGTACAATGTGAAATATGCCACTAGTTCTTTGAATATTATGATTTTTGTTTGATTAATTGAGATTTATGATAATCGTTCTTCCTCTTAAGCTGATATTATATTTTTAGTCATTTTTCATCTATATGTTAATTTCAGTGTCCTTTTGATGATAACAAAAGGGGGAGAATGAGTTGAGATTTTGATTTATGAGTGACTATCTTATAAATATTTTAATATTGAAAATTTTTCATTCTTTTTCACTCATGCACAGTTATAGGTGGAGTTTCAGTTGTAGGGGGAGCTTTCAAATAAGGGGAGTTCAGTTTTTCACTTTTAAACACATTTATTATATTCAAAATCTTAATATTTGTTTGTCATCATCAAAGGGGGGAGATTGTTGTATATATCTTATTATATACACAATTATATGGTTTTTGTTTGATGATAACAGACAAATATATATTATTTTAATGTGTTTGTTATTGTACTGTTTCATATATACATCACGGACATGAATACAATATTTATATTTAAATAGAATACGACTGTATTGAAATTTAAATATTCACACAGTATTTTATTTAAATATAATATTTTAATTCAACTTTTAAATAGTACGAATTTATTGAACACATTACTGATATACAACTCAATTCACATTCATTTTCATACACAGTTCCTCACTACAACTCTCAGTGTAACACCCCGTAATTCTGTGACATTAAGTTTCTCAAATTAAAGTATAATTAATTTTTAAAAGAAAAATTAAAAGAAAAAGATCCATGCAGTTGTTTAATTTAAGTATTGTAACTAACATGAAAAAAAAAGAGGTAAGGAGAGAACAATAATTATTATTGTTCTAAGACTTATTAACAAAAGCCTCTGTAGCTCAGTTGGTTAAGGCATTGGATTGGTAGCATGGAGGTCGGGGGTTCGAACCCCGGCGGCGGCATAATTTTTTTATCATTGTTTTAGAGAGGGCCAACTAAACATGCAAATATATGTACGTATACAAATTCAAAATTTGAAAGGATAAGAACGTACGTATAAGGAAATAAAGAAAATATATATATATACATATGAGAAATATAAATATATATATATATACAAAAATATATGTATACGAAAGATAAAATTCAAGATAAGGCTACAGTCAATGAAATATGGCAACATCATTTGAATTTTGAAAATAAAATGAAAGTTGTGCGTATATATATACGCGAAAATGGTCGTTAGAGGAATTGTATACATATAAGAATATTTCATGTGAATAAAACAGTTAAATAAATTCCAGAAATTCAAAAGTTTGAAAATCAAACTTTTACGCCAAAATAGCTTGTGGGACCCAATGCTGACTCAGCACTGCGTGTATGATAAGGTTTGGTCAGATTCATCTACGTACCTGGACTATTTTCTTAACTAGGTTCAATGCTGACTCAGCGCTGCGTGTACGATAAGGTCTTGAGCAGCTATATAAACAACCCTAGTCTTCATTCTCTTTGCACCAATTCTCTTCTATCCTTATGCTGCTAAGATTCATGGCTTCTTCCCCTCCTCTAAATTTTCTTAAATAAATAAAATAAAATATGATTCAAGACGAGGAGATGCTGCTAAAAGACTTTTAAGGAGGGATTCAAATCAAAGTTTCAAGTGAAGAATTCAAAGGCTAGCTCAAACAAGTTTCAAGCAACGACGCACGAATCATAGCCATGCTTTCCTTCTTTTCTAGATCTATTTTCTGTAAGTTGGTTATTTCTAGATCTGAATATTTTGTTTTATTTGTGACATGAAATTAAAGGAATAAAGGAATATGCCAAATCTCTCTCTCTCTCTTCGAATCTGTGTTTATACTCTTGGACTGAATTAAGAACTGTTATGATTCGAGGACAAATAAGACTGTAACCGTGACTATGACTATAGAACTGTGGCCTTTGAAAGCATATGCCTTTGGACTATGACATAAGCCTTTGATTTTGGGACATATAAACATTGCCTATGACAATGACTTATGACTATGAGAATTATTTTCCCTTTTGGACTATGAACATCGCATATGACTATGGACATTTCCTATGACTGTGACTGTGACTACAAGGATTATTTCCTTGACTAGGCCTATACCTTTGATTTGGACATAAACTATTACTTATGACATAATGAGGACAACTGTGATTTTGACACCCATGATTTATGATTAGGAAAATATTGCTTTAGTTTTGTGATTGAGAAGTTGGGTCTAAACCCAATTATTTATTCTACCTGTTCCTTGGTTTTTCTTTGGTTTTAAGACAGTGGGAATTTACCTATTAAGTTAGGTCTACCCACGTTCTTGAACCTATTTTGCCCATTCTTTGGTTTTAAGACAGTGGGAATTTACCTATTTAGTTAGGTCTACCCATATTCTTGAACCTACATTGTTATCCAAACCTTTTTATGCCAATTATTCCTTCTTGTCATTTTGATTCATTCCCTTTTTATCTACGAATCTAGATTTATTTATAATCTAGGTTGAATCACGATTATTCGAACGGTGGGAATGCGATTTGGGGAAAAACATGGAAATGAATATGAACGTAGTTGTAAACTTGGAAATTGGCATAATTTGGAATATGTATTATGACATGCATATTAAAATGAAAACGGGGAAATTTGACATGGATTAGGGAATATGTGATTTTGACATATTAAATTTAGCGTTAGTAAGTAAGCTAAATTTTAGGCATAAAATGTAAACTAGAAAAATAATTCTAGTTTTGCCATAAATTGTGAATTAGGATGTTAAACCAAGATTGGGTTAATTAAGGTTGATTTGGAATAAGTATATTAGCACAATTTTGAATTTATTCATAATTGTGAGCAATTGTCATGTTTAGAATAAATTATGGTTAGCGACACTAAACTTGGTATAATTTACATACCAAAAAGTATAAATATGATAAATAAGAGAGAATGGGCCATAATAATAAATGTGACAATGTACATTAAAAGAGTAGTAATGAAATCAGTAAATTAGGAGTAATTTACTTATAGAATTCGTCATAAATGTCAAATTGTTCATTTACCACAAAATATGTAACTTGGTTAAATTTTGGCCATAAAGTATAAACTAGGATATTTAATCTAGTTTCGGCAATGAAATAGGAAATGGCCTTAACTGCATGTTGGGTTAGGACTTGGGCCTAGAATATAAGTATACTAGTAGGCTTGACAAATAAATATAGGCCAAATTTGTCTAAAAAGGGGAAATGGGCTTTTGAAATAAATTGTTAACAATTTATAAACAAAAGAAAAGTATTTTGATAACACCCCTTTTTATAACACATGTACCAGAAGGTTCTAGGGTGACAGAGAGGATAGTGTCTAGGCTTGGGTTTGGAAAATACAAGTTTCCTGCCCTCCCTGGCTATCCCTAACTGATCCGAAGGACGGGATGGTTGTTTTCAAAACCAGATTTGGAAATTAATCAAAAACCCTTTTGAACTTAGAAAACATGAATATGCCTAACCCGAGGTTAGACTGAGTTGCGGTGTAAACCTGCCCGGAACCGACCGGCACATCCAGTAACCGCAGCAATATCTGTCTAATGTGAGAGGTTGCGGCTTTAATTTATTAATTAAAGCTAGAATGGGAAGGTTAAGGAACACTTAACCAACTTAGCACAGTTAAAGCTAGAATGGGAGGGTTAAGTCCATGGGAATACTTAGCCAAATTAACATGTTGACTAGACTAAAAGGTGGGGTTAAGTAAAGTTAATACACTTAGCCAATTTAACATGTTAATTAGACTAGAGGTTGGGGTTAAGTAATACACTTAGCCAAATTAATATGTTAGCCGGAATAGACCATAGGGTTAAGTAAACTTGAATGCTTAACCATCAGAATATGATAAATGAATAGGGTTAAGTAAAAAGCATAAAGGGATAACACTTAACCAGTGTAATAGGATAAGGGAAGAGGGTTAAGATAGCTTCAATCGACTAAAGACACTTAACCAACCCAACCTGGCGAGAAAGAAAACTAAATAGTAAACCTCAGTTGAAAAAGGGACTATGTAGTAAAACTTAGTTAAGAAAACAAGGAATTTGGAAACTAAGTGGTAAACCTTAGTTAGTAGAACTAAGTAGTAATTCTTAGTATAACACGAAGGAGCGGACATCCATATGGTTTTAAGAAGGCTCCAACGAATTGGGTTACGAAGCCCGAGGCTTCGAGGGGACGTGAGGGTACTCTTGGTATCCCTCTGTGAGGCTGCAGATGATCATCCTGGGCTCACAGAGGTTAAGGTCTGCGTTAGAAGAACCGAGGGTATGCCTTGGTTGCAATATATATATGTGGCAACCTAAAGACTAGGATGGACCAGCGTGATTCGGCGAGAAGACGGTAGCCCTGTGATAGCAACTCGTCGTCTACCATCCATCTTGAGTCAATCGAGATACGTGAAGCGGAAAGGCGGAGAACTCCAAAAGACCATATACTTGCTATCTAGTTATGGTTGCGGATGGCCATAGGATAGTGGGGCACCGGGGGCCGGCGTATAGTTCTCATTTTACAAGGTGTGCCTTTCATTAGTTGAGGGAGGGGTCAAGTGGGACCATAACCACTGGAATAAAAACAGACCTTAGCATCTGCATCGGCAGATATCCGAAAGCTCCCGACCGAGTTCTGTATTCCTTGATTTGCCCTGTCACAGGACTCGGATCGCACATTAGAGGACATGTGCATCTAGACAAGCGATAACGATTCGCGATACATGCGTGGGGAAGCCTAGGAACATATACCACTCTAGGTAGTGTGTCCTAGACTTGGGGGCATTGTTCGACAGGTAGCGTAATCCCTAGTTGGACTAGGTGGCATAAACCCTGAACTCGAAAAGCGTTCAGCAGATAGCGTAAAACTATAGTTAAATCTAGAAAGCACTTGATAGAAAACCCTAGACTAGATCTAGGTAATAAATAATAAATGTATGCCTGAAGGCAATGGAAACTACAGGGGTTGGGATCACGTTATCGTTACTAGTTGAACACTAGTTAGGTGGTGCAGAGATATAGAAACCAGTATAACAAGGAAATAGCGAAGCTGCGAAAGTATTAGAGCGTATCCAGTCATCTTAGCATATCTTGTGACTACCTTGTCTAATCTTGTTGACCTTATCGTCATGGTGTAATCTTGTATTCAGTTAATTCATGTCGTTTTGTTTTTCCATGTTCACATGCCAGAAGTTACTGAACTTACTCAGGCTTTATGTCTGACTCTGTTTTTCTTTCGTCTTCTTTTCTTCCGTTCCCCCCCAGGTAGTTGAGGAGGGAATAGTATAACTCAGGATTAGACTGGACCGTTGCTCTTTCCCAGCTTGAAGATTTGACGAAGTTGTCTTTGGATTCTCTTCCAGATGCTATGGCTGGCTCTTGCTACATTGGGGAATATATAAATGTATTTTCATGCTTCTTTATTTTATAAAGACAGATGATACTCTGATATTGTAAAAGAATCTTGTACAGACTATTTTATCAATAAAGCAAAGTTCTATTTTCCACTGTTTAATAATTTGTCTGTCTTGTAATTTATCTGCATCTTTTACCCAAAATGCTCCACAGAACTTAGTGCATTCCCTTTGTGAGTGACACTAACGGACGTGGGGTGTTACACTCAGTCTATACAATTTTATACATACATTCTTTCACTCATTTTCGTTTTCATTTACAAGCCTACAAACTGACTCAACACCGTCTTCTATCTTTTATCTTCTGCCTTCATAACTTACTGTCAATCCAATCATCATCTGTTTACCTGTCACATGAAACACACACACAATACACTGCAATAGGAATAAAACTGGATACATGCAAATATAAATTTATTTTAAATTTTATTTGCCTCAGAATTTCGGTGTGTTTCTCATCATTTTTCGGACTTGATCTGATTTATATTTTCGTCCAACTATGTCTAGACAACTCGTGATATTCACAGTGATACACTGTAAATACCACAAGGCAGACAGTATGTATATACAGTGCATGGATAAAAAAATTAGTCTGATGGCTGCATTTACACACACACACACGTATAAATATACACGTGTGCACTACCTCGTCAATCATAATGCAATATAACATCTGAGGAACAACCACGTGGACCAACTCGACTCAGTGCATCCGCAATGGTCACCACATGTACAAAGTAAACAGTTTTGACTTGCATGGACCAAAATGATCAAGGTCAACACAGAAGTCAACACAATGAAGCCAAGCAACAAGGTTCAACAATGTTTCAAGTCTCAAGTTTTTAAGTGAAAAGTAGCATGTATACAAGCATGTCAGGGAGCAAAATGCAAATCAACTCAGAAAGGTCACAAACACATTACAGTAGTGAAAATACAAGTGCTAAGGGGATGCAACTCAGCTACAAGTGATCAACTCAGTACAACAGTGGTCGAGCCCACATGTGTGCACTCAAATACACCGGAGCAGTGCATGTATACACATTGGAACAGTCAAGATGACAAGGTAGTTTATGGCAATGAACAAGCAGCAAATTCTTGAAGATTTCAAGCACATGACAGGACAGTGTAGCTAACATCAGTATAGTACACAACAATATCAGAATGGGTGGTGAAACTATTCAAATCAAGGAAGCATCACAATGAACAATAGCATGGGTACATTTCAGTTTGCAAAACATATGCTGCAACATAACATGGAGTATGATTCAACATAGCAAGCCAGTGTAGCACCATGTATATGCACATATACGTACAAATGTCAGCATGGGCTTGGTGTAATGGTCACAAAATGTGTAGCATGGGTGATCACAAACAACAGTGTCAACATTGTTCAGTAAATTCATTAACAAGGGCAGTTTCTCAACTATACATATGTTATGTCATATGTTTCAGAAATCAGTTTTGAGCAAGTGTTTGGTTCTACAAATAAGGCAAGAAACTCGAATTTAATTCCAGGGAACAAAGAATAAACTGTCCATTTTTGCACTGGTCAAATTTGAGGAATGCATTTCCAGAAATTTAGCAAGAGCGATTCAAGGCATGAAAGATTTTATAATGGTTCCAGAAATATTCAAAGATTGTGCATTGCTAGGACAACTGTATCATTCAATTATTTGCAGTTTTTTAGAAACCGTTTTAGAAATCGATCAGCATGTTTGGAAAGAAATTACATTTTTTTTCTTTGGCCACAAATATTTTTATTTCTAGGAATACTCATTTCATAAAGGCCAAGGAAATTTGTTTCTAGAAATATATTTTACAGTAGGACAAAAGTTTTTGGCAAGTACTTACAAAAATCATGAATGGAATTCAAAGCAGTGGACAAACAGATTGATTTCGTTCAAGGAAACATTTCATTTCAAATCGAGGAAACAGACTGAATGAAATCACGCAAGGGGCTATTTAATATCCAAATTCATTCAAAGGGACAGGAACTCGTCCAAGTCCATATTCATCATAGTCAATCACGCAAGCTATATCAAATCCAAGGAAGCAATTTCATTCGAGTATGCCAAAAGAGGAAACCAACAAAATCAGATGAAGCCATTAAATAAAATCAGAGAGCAATTATAGGATATATATCCTATATGTATCACCTATTATCACAGGCAAAAGGAGCATCAAATTGACAAAGAATCGAAACCACAATCAACTCAAGAAAAAAGAGAATTCAAATCAAAATTACATACTAGAATTTCGATCGCAACAAAACCCCAAATTAGTGAATAAGAAGCATCTAAAAGCAACAACAATTCGAAGGCATAGAGAATCATTTCCACGGGACAATCGAATCGATTTGGGGATTTTGTGAAAACCCGAGAGAGCCGCCATTTTTATTTTCCACAGAGCAACGTGAACGAGGCAAAGGAAATAAGATTCAACCATTTACAACATGGCCGGCTAAATTTTGAGTGATAAAGGAGTTTTTAAATTGCTTTTTAATCTAGGGTTTTACTTTATTTTTTGTTATAATTTTATTTTTATTTTCAACCGATCCAAATCAGTTTCTAGAGTCTGTAAAATCTAGGAATCTAGTTAGGGTTTTAGCTGGCAGTTTACTAGAGTCTGTAAAAACTGGGGATGCATGCTAGGGGTTTGTAATCCGGGGAAATCTGATCTAGAGGATATTGACCAGTCTATGGTTTTGAGCGTAGGATTAGAATAGAAGCGAGGGGTTTGCGAGTTTACATGGTCTTGTAAGCGGGATCTGTTCTATTACCTAGTAGAAACCTTAGAAATGCAGAAGTAGGCAGGATTTTGCCGAAGATGGGTATATCTTGTGTCATTTAATTTTCTGCATTTATTTTCTACTGCATTCTGTGATCTGATATTTTTAATATCTCGCTTAATTTTCAATAAACCCTATTCACCACCTCTAGGTTTAATCTAGATCCAACAGATGATACTGATAGAAATCATCTCCTCGAAAGAAAACTATCCTGCACTATGATGGGGTAGGTCATAAAAGGCGAATCATCATAAGGATGCCAAAGAACTGACTCTCATGTTGTCCGCAACATAATCTGGTTACATGCCACAACAAATATATGTCGTGCATGTCCTCTTGGAACCTGCCTATGATAATTGAGTGTCCACGCTCTAACTCGAGGAAAGTAATGGGATAGTGTAGCATCCAAGGTAGGACAACTCATGTTATGAAAGCACTCGTAGTACTAGTACTGCAAAGTCTCTAAGAAAAACAGTAATCGAAGCAATCCAAGGCCTAACGACGCACTGATGATCCAATGACCTATATAAATAGGCGAAAATAGGTGTAACCTAGTCATACATAGTAGTACTACTGTCAAATGAAAATTCTGCAACTGCTACGACAAGACCACAAGGCAGTGTCCTCGAAGCATTTGAAAAAATTTAGTTTCCCATCATATACAAAACAAAAGGTCTAACAATCTCCAAATGGGTATATGCAGGATGTGCTTGCACTAATGCCTGAACTTCGAGCATCTAATACGGAAACCAATAGTAATGCCACTTTGTAAGTTAAGATGTGGAAGTAAAATAGATAGAAGATCATAGTCCAGATACCACTTGTCATATGGTAAGGTTTCACCCTGATCGATGGCTATACCGATAAGCATAGAAAACTTTAGTAGAGTGAAACCTAACCCCCAAAACTAAAGTGGAATGTACGAGTTGTTTTCCACTAATAAGCGTCCAATGCACAACATAAATAAACATCGTCATTTAAAAGGTTTTCGATACCTATTTAAATAATTATAAACTATTAATAGAGAATAAAATGAGTATGCAAAATTACTATGTAGGTATGTATATAAAAACATACTAAAAAAATCATCAAATCCGATATCACGAAGATACCCATGAATAATGGTCTATATGTTGCAAGCATGAATCATATTATATATATGGACAATACTAAACCAAGAGCGATGTGTACACTCACATCGAACCAAATATTAATTACAAGGATTATTCAATTTTTATACGACATTAATCTCGTAAAAAAAGATAAATAAATCTTATAGATGCATCAATTAAAGTGATGACATTTTCTTTGTATCCAGGCAGTTCACGAAAATAAGCCAATTGTTTGTCCAGTCTCAAATTCGGGTCCTTATGAGGTTCCAAAACTGCATGATCACTGCCTCTAGCGACGCGTCTTCTCCTGGCAGTCGTTGTACGACGACCTCCAATAACGCTTGCCGGTACGTTTTCTTTTACGATGTGTTATTCTCATTTGGATTAACATTTCCAGCGCTTCTTCTCCTGCTTCCACGAAGTGTTCTCAATGCTTGTCTCATTTTTTTTACTAAAGAGGGGTGGCAGCTGAAGCATAGAGAAAGAATAAGCAAGGAAGGTGTTTTTGAGGATGGATATATAGCCAGCTTAAAATAGGTCGGCTATATGTAGGCAAGCTTAGCCGACTTAAAATAGGCTGGCTATATATGAGGAGAAGCTTAGCTGTTTTATTTTAAGCCAGCTAAGCAGGTGGCGTGGATTGATTTCCACACCACCGTACAGATTCCAATCCAACGGTGTTGGATTGCAATCCGTGTGAATTGCCTTAGCCGGTTTAGAATAAGCCAGCTAAGAGCAATTCATATTTCTCCTCAGTTGGGGGTTGCTTTCAGTTGATCCTCTCTGAATTGACCGAAAGCAACCCACCATGTTGGGAATGCTCTTACCTACCACTGCTTTTTTGTTTGCACCTATATTGTTTTATTACATTCTTTTTTGCTATTTGTTCGCACTACTGTAAAAAAAATTTATTTACTTAAATAGTAAATTGATGCCCATTGAAGATATTTAATTTTGACAGACTGTAACTGTTAGTGAGAATACACATTAGTAGCTATATTAGGTCTAATAGTGTTTAATTAACATATTGTCTGTGACACCCCACATTCGTTAATGTCACTCTTTATCAGAATGCACTAAGTTTCATGAAGCGTTATAGGTAAACAGAAACAGAAACATTACAAGATAGATATAAAATAACAGCGGAATTAGAACTTTATTAAATAGAAAAGCTTCGTGGTCCAAACCCAATTACATAATAAGTCTGAAATACTGAAAACCCATTACATCAACATAAAACCTCGTTGTCACCATTGATTTAGATGAATAAAACAATGGGATTAAGTTCCTTTATATAACCATCAGCCAGTGAACCAGGACACACAGCAGGTCTAGATTCGTTTGGGGGGTTGACATGGGTGTCGACACCCCTATGTTGTGGTCGACCCAAGGATCAACACCTATGAGGACTGAGGTCGTCACCTAATGGGCTGAACTCCCTCCCTACCCCGCGTTTCTGATTTTGAATTAATTTGAATGGTTTTGTATATATATATATATATATATATATATATTTCTCTTATACGTATACAAACTTCAAACCTTAATATCTTCTTCATACGATGTCCGTTTTACGCAAATTCAGAGTTTATCTTAAGCAGAAATCCGAGACGAACGCAATGCGCAACCTGTTTTACTTAATTATCAATATTTAATTAAGTATTCCTTAGTTTATCATTTTAATGTCTTTTAAAATTATGGGGTGTTACATTCTCCTCTACTTAAAGGATTTTGTCCTCGAAATCACTAAGTTAAGAAGATCGTATATCCTAACATCCATCACCCATCTACTTATCCATCAATCACAGGCATCCATTGTTCTTAAAAGATTTCTATTGATTATATGAACATATACAAAAGTGTATGAATATGTCCCTACACTAATGCGAAAGATTAGACGGTCTACTGATTCAGTTGACCTCCTTAATGCAATGTATGTTAGTGCTACGAATCCAACATGTATGTAAATAATCCTATTGTAACATGTAAGTTCTATATGTGTGCACAATCATTCATCCAAATGCAACATCCATAAGATGATTCACCCATTTTCATCCATAAAAGAAGAAAAATGCATGCACATCCATATGCAGTATGAGAGTGATTGAGCCGATCTAGTGTCTAATGTGTGTATATATGCATCCACAAGCAACTACTAGCAAACACTTGCGTCTATCAAACATAACATGTCTCAAACACATGTTTACATCCATGGGATTCCTATATAAAGGTCGAAGATTCGATCGATGGGATATACTTAAACGATAGAAACTAACATAAATAAAAGCTTTGTAAAGGAAGTTAAGAACATACCCTTGAAAAGAAAAGGGTACGAAGTGCGAATCTTGTCTTCAGTCTCCCACGTTGCATCCTCATGGTTACCCCCCCCATTGAACTTTTATCAACTTGACTTCTCGGTTGCGTAGGTTCTTAACCTACGATATAAGGATACGGGTAGGAACTCGTCTAACTGTCGCTTCATGTTCCACTTCTACCGCCTCAAGCATACTCGGCTCAACTACTTCTGTGGTGTCATGCAAACACTTCCGTAAACGAGAAACATGGAAACCATTATGAACACCGGACAGTCTCTCTGGCAGCTTTACTCTATAGGCCATTTGACCAATCATTTCTGTTATGCGAAATGGCCCGACAAATCTCGGTGCTAAATTTCCTTACAGATCCAAAATGAACCACATTCCTCAAAGGTGATACCTTGATGAAAACCATGTCTCCCACCTCAAACTCAATCGGTCTTTCTCTAATCTGCATAGGACTTCTGCCTGTCCTGAGCTGTCTTCATGCACCTTCTAATAAGATCAATCTTTTTCTGAAGTTTCCCAAATCATCTCAGGTCCATGTAGAAGTCTTTCTATAGACTCCCACCAACATGTCAGTGATCTACTGGGTCTCCCGTACAATGCTTCGAAGGGTGTCATGCCAATACTAGTCTGATAACTGTTGTTGTAAGCGAACTCTACTAAAGGAAGATGCTCTTTCCAAGTCCCTGCGAAGTCTAAGATACACAACCTTAAAAGATCTTCTAGAACTCTATTCACCCTTTTAGTCTGCCCATCGGTCTGAGGGTGATAAGTGGTGCTTAAACACAATTGTGTACCTAACGCCTCTTGCAAGCTCTTCCCAAACTCACTAGTGAAAATGGGGTCACGATCACTTACAATACTGGAAGGTACTCCATGTAGACGGACTATATCACGAAGATAAACTGCTATTAACCATATTGCCATCCTCTTACTCTTAATAGGAATGAAATGAGCGATCTTAATAAACTTGTTCACTATAACCCAAATACTGGTGTTGCCTTTTCGTGATCTAGACAAACCATCAATGAAATCCATCGAGACGCTCTCCCTCTTCCATTGTGGAACCTCCAAAGGGTGAAGTAGACTACCGGGCTACTTTTGCTCAACTTTGGCTTGCTGGCAAATCAAACATCGAGAAAAAACTCTGCTACATCCTTCTTCATCCCAGCCTAAAAGAAAACCCTCTTCATATCCCTATACATCTTATCACCACTGGGATGAACAGTCATCCTAGAATGATGGGCTTCCTCAAGGACTGTCTTCAACAAACTCCCAACCCGTGGAACACAAAGCTTTCCATCTCGTCATAAGCATCCTCTATCATCTACGTAATATCTACTGAGGTGATTGTAAGTCTCCCCTTTGCTGAGCTTTTCCAAAATATGTGCTATCTATGGGTCCTCTCGTTGCAAAGTTCCTATCTGATCCATCAAAGTAGGTCGCACTTCTAATCATGCCAATAGACCAGGTGTAAACTCGGTAGAGGGCCTAAAATCAAAAGTCGATATATACTCCAAGCTCTGCCTCTTTACAAATAGAGGACTCAAGGTCATCCTCAGCCTACTCAATGTATCTGCAACTACATTACCTTTGCCAGGAGTATAAGTAACCTCAAGGTCATAAAATGCTAGGAAATCCATCTATCTTTGTAGCCTTAAATTGAGATCCTTTTGTGAGAATAAATACTTGAGAGATTTATGATAGGTATACAACTCAAACTTCTTTCCAAGTACATAATGGAGCCAAGTCTTAAGTGCAAATACTATGGCAGCCAATTCAAAGTCATGGGTAGGGTAGCTCTTTTCATGAACTCTTAACTGTCTACCTCCATAACATACTACACTTCCCTCTTACATCAGAACTGCACCAAGCCCTGTACTGCATGCATCAGTGTATATTGTGAATATCTTGTTCCCATTAGGTAAAGTCAAGACTAGGGATGTTGTCAGATCCCTCTTCAATCGCTGGAAAGCATCCTTACAGTCTATATCCTAAGAAAATGTCAGATTCTTCTTTGTCAGTCTGGTGAGTGGGGCCGATATCTTTACGAAGTCCTTAATGAACTTCCTATAGTAGCCTGCTAAGCCAAGAAAGCTTCTCACCTCGGTTGCATTCTTTGGAACCTCCCAATCTTGAACTGCAACTACCTTCGTCGGATCTACTACTATCCCATCTCTAGAGACCACATGCCCTAGAAATCTCACTTCCTTTCTCCAGAAATGACATTTGGAGAATTTTGCTTTCAACTGGTGTGCACGAAGAGTTTTCAAAACCTCCCTTAAATGTAGGGCATACTCTTCCTCGCTCTTCGAGAAAATCAAGATGTCATCAACAAAGACCACAACGAACTTATTTAGGAACTCCCGAAACACTTTACTCATCAGATCAACAAGTGCATTCGTCAACCCAAAAGGCATGACGAGCCACTCGAAGAAACCGTCTGGAGTTCTAAAAGAGGTCTTGTCTACACTATCCTCGGCCACCCTCAGCTGATGAAATTACGTGGCCAAGTCTAACTGAGATAAAACAATTGCACCAACAAGTTGGTCAAACAGATCATCTGTCCTCGGAAGTGGGTGCCTATTTTTCATAGTGAGGTTATTCAACTTTCTATAATCCACACATAAGCAAAGCGAACCATCTGCTTTAGTGGCGAATACTACTGCAACACCCCATTCAGATATGCTTCACCTAATAAACCATTTCTCAAGTAGCTCCCCTATTTGCTTGTTGAGCTCCCTCCTTTCTCTTAAAGCCATATGGCGCATAGGCAATGCAACTGGCTTTGCATTGTCCACCAAGTATATACGGAAATCAATCTCGTGCCTCAGAGGTAATCCCCGAACCTCCTCAAAAACATATGGATACTCACAGACAATTGGTATAGATCATAGATCATCAATAGATGCATCAAGCGATTCTAGATAATTGAGCATGACAGACCCTTTAGGGTCACAAGAAATCACGAGGGTCCTCTTATGACAAGTCAAAAGTCTAACGGCCCTCCTCCCGCAATCCAAAATGACACCAAACATGGCCAGCCAATCCGACCCTAGGATTAAACCATAGCCCATGAAACCAAGCACATATGCGTCACACTCGAACTCGACGCCTGACACAGATATTCTCAAACCCCGACAAATCATAGACAGATGAGCTGTATTCCTAATGGGGTTTGAGACAACTACAGGATCTAAAACCATGCTAGTACTAAGGGGTAGAGACTCAACTGCAGAATCAGATATAAAAGAGTGTGAAGCGCCAAAATCAAAAAGTGTTCTAACAGGATGATCGGAAAGAGAAATAAAACCCTCAACAGCAACTTTCCTACCTCTATCCGGTACACTGGCCATGAGAGCATGCACCTGCCCTCCAGAAGATCCTTCCCCTTGGCCTTGTCCTTTCTTCTTCGGGAACTCCCTAGAATAGTGTCCGACCTCTCCACAATGGAAACAAGCATTCTTCTTTTTTTTGCTGTCTTTGACCAAATGACTCTCACGCCCGCAATTATGATATTTCCTCTTATCTCTAGCTTTGTAGTTCTTTTCGCACTTCTTTTGTTGTTGTTCTTTCTTAGGCCACACTTTCTAGTTCTGTTTTTCATCAACCTTAGCCTCTTTCTTTCCACCTTTATCTTCTTCGTGCATTAATGCCATATCAAAGAGTTTCTCAAAAGTTGCCCTTATCGGAATATGAGACATAGCCAACCCATGAAGGGGTTCATTCAATCCTCTAGCAAACCTCAAAGCTTTCTTGTGCGGGGTGTCTACTAGCTCCAAACCAAACCTCGCCAATTGATTAAAATTATTAACATACTCTCTCATAGACATACCTCCTTGCTTAAGCGCTAAAAACCTTTCCATATGCATACTTTGCTCGGCTTGAGAAAGAAACTTCATCTCGAATCTCTGTCGGAAATCATCCTTAGTCTCAACTGGATGCATGCATCACTTCCCACCAAAATGAGGCCTTACCTTTCAATTGCCAAATGACCAACTGAATCTTCCTATGGTCGTCAACTTCAAAAATCCCAAATAAATCCTCCGTCTCTTTAAGCCAATTCCTTGCCTCTCAGTTCCTCGGAATGGCTTCCCGCCCATAACACAAAAATCTTTGCATATCTTAGAGAAATTATTAGCACGCGGTGGAGAAGGAGGAGGAACAATGGCTGCAGTTGGGGAGGGGCATCTACTTGACCCTTGGTAGGTACCGTAGCCTCCTGATACCTACGAAACCAGGCCAATATCTGTACGACCTTAGGAATATTAGGTTCCCCAGACATGCTGAAAAGAAAAGGGAAAAGGGATTCAAACAGAGAATCCAAAGATATTTCATATGGCTTTGGGGAAAATGGATTTCAAAACAGATTTTTCTTTTGAAAATGCTTTCTTTTAAAACCTTTTTGAAAACAATTTTCAAAATCTTTTATCCGATTTGGTAACCTTCAACTCTGATACCAAATGTGACACCCCACATCCGTTAATGTCACTCTTTATTAGAATGCATTAAGTTTCATGAAGCGTTATAGGTAAACAGAAACAGAAACATTACAAGACAGATATAAAATAACAGCAAAATTAAAACTTTATTAAATAGAAAAGCTTCGTGGTCCAAACTCAATTACATAATAAGTCTGAAATACTAAAAACCCATTACATCAACATAAAACTTCTGTCCTGTACCAAAATCATCATCAGAGTACAATAATACATAAATGAGCATAATCCCCAAAATATAGCCATAGTAGAGAAGAAAGGAAATCAAGCAGTACATCTAAGCAGCTCCAAACAGAATGAAAGAAGAATCCTGGTCAAGCTTGAGTATTCCTACACTGAGATCCTGAGGGAATGAAAGAGAGAGAAAGGGAAACAAAATGGGTCAGACATAAAGTCTGGCGAGTCCGGTTACTTTTAGCATATAAATAAGTATATGTATCATGACATGCATATAAACTAAATGAAAAAATTAACTATATATAAGGCAGGTATGACATGATAAGCAGGATAGACAGAAAAAAAATATTGCGCTTCTCGAGTATTTTTCTCTTCACCAATACTAGTATAACGAGAACAAGATGATCCCCACTAGAACTAGATGGTAGACTTAGGTGTACTTCTTGTAATAGATTTTACCCTAATAAGAATAACAGGTAGCCCCACAGGAATAATAGGTATTACACCCAACAAGAATAACAGGCTCCCCAACAAGCAAGACTAGATGTACCCTAATTACTACCCCAATCGATCGGCTCCTTACTCCGTAGATACCCGTGTTGGTCCCATAGTAGGATATATCACTTCCTAAAGTGGCAATCCCGTAATTTCCAAGATGCATAACTATATCTACTAATGTCACAGGGTCTTATTTTCCCGAGCAAGCAGACCCATGCATGCACAGAACCCTGATGGAATGCGCCATCAATACCCTTCACCCAAGTGACCTCTTATAATCAACTCAGTAAGCGTGCCCCGACCCCGACCTAGTTCGGAGTACTCGTTTGATACCTAGATGGGTTACTTACTGAAACAGATCCCATATAACAGATGATACTAGCTTCCCTCCTTGGATTGCATCCCCACTACTAGGATTTTAACAGGTTATGCCTAACAGTTTACCAAGGTTGCATAACCCCCACATGTAAAACAAGTTAAGCTTGCCGGGTGTGTCTGTGTGTATAACCCACCCCCACAGATTTGATAAGATTAACTTAGCCCCCTCTTGATTCAAACAAGTTTACTTAACCCCTAATCAATTTAACAGGTTCAGGTAACCCCCTTATAGATTTAAACAGGTTAAGCATTGCAGATTAACAAGTTATCCATTTACGGCTGTTAATGGACTAGACCTCTCACATTAAGTCTACTACTTGTGGATGGTGGTTATGCCGGGAGGTTCCGGGTAGACTTCTACCACAAGTCGTACTTAACCTCGTGTCTTAGCGCCGTTACTTGCACATTTATGCACTCGGCCCCTCACATTAGATTAACCACTTGTTGTCGCTGGATTTGTCGGGCGGTTCCGGGCAAACTTATACCATAAGAGTAATCTAACCTCGTGTCTAAGTGCGATTACAGTTTCTAATTACTGTAGTTTTTAGGCATATTCTTTCTTAGCCAATTGTTCATGTTCGTTATAAGTTATACCCCAAAATCCCAACACAAGTTATGCCCAAAATTCCCAATATAAGTTATGCCCAAAATTCCCAATACAAGTTATGCCCAAAATTCCCAATACAAATTACAATACACTTTATGCCCTAGTATTCCCAATACAAGTTATCCCCCAACTTTTACGTTCCCTATCATTCCCAATTTCGCGAGTTTGCATATTTCAGCAGTATGCCTGGGCTCGAAGGTAGCCTGGCTATAAAAATAAAAAGGGAAGGAGAAAGGGAAGAGAACAGGAATAGGCATAATTATTAAATAGGCATATGATGATAAAATTTATCAGGATAGGCATAAGAATTGGGCATATGAGAATTATAGATTTGGTGTACAAGTAATGGTAGATCTGATATGATTCAAATTATTAATAGGCATAGGCATAGTTCCAACTCATAAACATGTCAAGATAACTTTTAAATGTTTATATCTAAAAATAACATAAACTCATTGTGATTGGATCCAAAGAACAGAGAATTCGTGTAACTTGTTGTTGAAGAAGAATAGGCTATTTTACTTTGAGTTGGGGGCAGCACCTCACTGCCGCCATTGATTTAGATGAATAAAACAATGGGATTAAGGTCCTTTATATAGCCATCATCTAGTGAACCAAGACACACATCAGGTCCAGATTCGTCCGAGAGGGTCGATATGAGTGTGGACACCCCTGTGTTGGGGTCCACCGATGGGTTGACCCCCATGGGGACAGGGGTCGACCCCTAACGGGCCGAATTCCCGCCCTACCCCATGTCTTTGATTTTGAATTAGTTTGAATGGTTATATATATATAATTCTCTTATGCATATACAAACTTTAAACCTTAATATCTTCTTCATACGATGCCCGTTTTATGCAAATTCGGAGTCTATCTTAAGCAGAATTCCGAGATATACGCAATAGCGCTGTCTATTTTACTTAATTCTCTATATTTAATTAAGTATTCCTTAGTTTATCATTTTAATAACTTTTAAGATTATGTGGTGTTACATTGTCTTTAATGTTTATGCAGTAATAAAGTGACATGAAAAGATTATAAATAAGCTGTTTATGCCAAATAACATTATTTTAACCTTCTATGTAAAAGTTCAGAGTAACACCACAATTAAAACTGTTACAACTAACTATTTCATATGACTAAAGTAAAAAATCCGATGTAATCTTATTAGCACAGTTCCTAATTACAACATAAAAGAAAATCTTATACGGTTATTGTAATATAGAACTATATTGCAATATTCACATATTCTCTAAATTAGAACAAATGATGTCAAAGAAAGTAGTAGACAACTATTAGTGATATGTCAAAATCCAAGCGTGAATGTTTAAGGCATGTAATAGGGAACTATGTGGTGTATGTTAAAGTTATTAAAATATTTTCACTTAGTAATTTCATTGTGCGAACTGACCTTAGTAATCTAGAAGTGCCCAAATGTTTGATGTTGTACATAACAAGTTGTTCTTTCTAATATTCATTAAGTGTCAGCATTTATATTAGTTGAGTTACATAGCAAGGATTTGATTTCGCACACCTCTTACACTTTCTTTGACTACCCACACCCTAGTATGCAAAGCACATCAATTGGACGTGTACAAAATCTAGAGAAAGAAGTTGTTCTTCAGATTTTTTTAAAAGGGAAATAGATTGCCTATTTTTTTATCATATACACTATGTTGACATAGTGCCCATATTATTTCTTAGTGTAAAACAGAGTAATCATATATGCACAAAATTTGGTTTGCTAATTTTGTTTATAAATTTTGTTATTGGTTAATACTTAATGAAAAACACATATATTATACATAAAGTTTATTGTGTGAAAGTTTATTATTATAGTCACTAGAAAGAAGAATGCTAATGAACTGACATTAAAATACATATGAAATAATAACTCAGTGAAGTAACCGCATGTGTCATCAGTTGTCATTATCAGAATACAAAAAAGAGTGTTAATTTAGTAAATACTAAAGATGCCAACTAATTTTCTTTGTTCTTTGTTTAAGCCCATATAGGCTTACTTGTAAATATCAGATTGTATTGTTAAAAGGATGCACACTTTTTCGGTTTTTCATTAAGACTTGAAAATAACTCTTCTATTCTCAATTTATGAAATTCTCTTTGCTTGACTTTTGCATCTTGCTTAAAGTTTTTTGGTTGGGTAATATTATCAAATTCAAGCAAAGAATGTTTGTTATATAAATGAATGCAGAGCGCATGCTTTCTCTCATTTTATCTGTGTCCCTGTTGTGCGGTTTCCTATGTAACAACATCCTCACCAAATTTACATCAATGATCCACTGATTTGTACAGAAAATTATTGTCATTATGTAAGAAAAATAACAAATTTGACTTCAAAATTATGTGACATTATTATCATTGTTCTAATAATTTTTAGTTTTAGGCTCAACAAAAAGAACTTTATTTTCAACTTTAGTTATGTTAAAAATGTATAAACAAATCATATATTTCAACATTTAAAGGGATCAATATATTTACCATTCCTTTTGTTTTTATCATTTTTCACCACAATAGACAAACATGGAACCTGAATAACACTAATTTTAATTTGTACGCATTTTCAAAGCTACATATGTACTACCATATTGCGAGCTACCTAAGATGTTAATTGCTCACATTTAAAGTGGTTTTTTCTTTTTCTTTTTTTTGTGTAAACAAATATAGTCTTCATTAACTTCTTTATATGTTGAACACAAGTTTTGGAGTTAAGATTCATTGTTTAAAAGCCAAAATTATGTTCATGTCTGTTTGCCAGAATCATTAAACACCATATGTGTATGTCTGGTGGATAGGCTACAATTTTTTTAGCGTGAGATAGTATGATCGATGCCCTCAATGAATCTTAAATCACTTGAACTATGTACCATGCAGTGCATAGAAAATACATTCGATAACAATCCATGCATGTCACATCCTTATATAACAATTCCAACTGTGTCGCCAACCATTGCTAACAATTGCAGTATTTGTCCACAACCAAATCGTATGGAGAACCTCGAAGACAACTCCAAAAACAACTTCTTTAAGTCAACCCCAAGAGCAACAATTGTTATATATTTTTCTTTAAATTTGAGAAAATCAATTACGAATAAGCAAATAATCACACTAAATCGCTTGCTATAGATATTAAAGGACAAACAACATCAAATATTCTTACAAATTGACAATTTGACAATGGCCTTTAGCATTTGTTTACTTTAAATAATTATGTTACTAAGTATAAATTGTGAAATATTAAAACTATAGATAAAAATTCTTTTTGGAGAAAAACAACGTTAATATTAAACTATATTGAGACATTGATGCTTAAGTCGTAGTACCTAAAGGTGAGCGTGTGGTTGGTTTGGTTTCTCCGATGATGAAAATTGTCAAAGAAAATTGAAACCGATAAAAATGAAAACTAAACCAAACCAACCAAATTAAGTTTGGTTGGTTCGGTTAGTTATTCAATTTAACTAAACTAAAAATATTTTGAACTTTATGTTTGTAACATTAACTATAATTTAAAATAAACTATAAATGTATGACTAAAGTATTATTATTTATGATTCTTATGCATTCTAAAAGTAAATTTAACAGGTTTGAGATGATTAAAATTTACTTGGATGGCTAAACTAATCTAAAATATTTATTATAATATCAATAATTTTGAAGATATTATATAAGTTCGATTAATTTAGATAAATCGATGACTAAACTAAATATTTTTTTGAACCAATTACAAGCCAATGTAATTTCAAAAACAAAGCAAACCGATCAAAATAAATTGGTTTGATTGGTTTATTTGATTTATCCAAAAAATACTCACCCTTAGTAGTACCTCTCCCAAGAAACCAATAAAACCTTAGCCTTGGATTCATAGTTACCACCAAGGATTAAAACACCCTCAATTGTTAGAAAATTCCTTTAATTATGTAAGGAAAAGTCGTTTACCTTCACATAAGTCAATGAGCTATTAGCAGGACACCATCAAGAATCATACGTGTGGTTTTCTGTTAAAGCAATCATTGTACTTGACTCATTGTTAATAACAACTATGCTTAGTGTTATTTCTCGACTTCAAACCCTTGGTAGTACAATTTGTCTCTTACCACAGTTGGAGAGAAAATTAAGTAATTAAATTAGGATCGGTCATGAAAATGAATAGATCTATGGCCGATTTGAAAATCAACATGTTTCTACTCAACCCAATCGATGTTCATTGGTTCCTTCATAGTCTTATATAACAAAATAGAATGTAGTGTGAAATTGAGAATTGGTGGAGCATAGTAGGTAAAATTGTCGAAAATTTGATCAAAAAAAAATGAAAAATGGAAGATGGCGATAGTATATTGAAGATGGTGGTCTGGATTAATAGGGAAACATAGTTCGACAATTGATAAAATTGTCCTCTAGTTGCAACAAAATTTTTGTAGGGCATTAATGTAAATTCAAAACCATAATGATTGGCACGTTCATTGGACATATGAAAAGAAAACATAAAGAAAATTTATTTCGTGTAAAATAATAGTGATATGCACAAATAAATGTCTCTTCGATTATATACTTGTACTTGGATAACTTAGGTCATCATTTATTTTCGTGATGAAATTTTATTTTATTGTAGCTAAGAATGAAATACGAAGAGAAATCAAACCAAGGATTTTTAGATTTTATCTTATTCATTGATTGACCACTAAAATATTTCTTTAGTGTTCATTTTTTTCTTCTTCTTTCTTTAAATTTTTCTTCACAAAAGCACATATGAATATTCCCAAAAAGGAGAAAAATAGCATTTCTCCGATAGCTCACAAAAATGAACCTAATTGCAAAAGATACAACTGATTTTGTAAAACAAAAATGAAAGTCACAAACAAAATAGCCTAGCCGACAAACCAATACCAACAATCAACCCATAACAAAACCAAGATGACGAAGAAAGCTAGAGAAAGAAAACTAATAGACTGACGACAGCAACCTAGAAGCCTCATGAAAACCCTACTAAAGAAATCTCCCGGAAGTAGTCCATGCACCGACAAAAGCTGTAAGGAAATATCCATTTAGTCAGAATCTAGAAGTCGAAGCAAGTGCCTTAGTAGGCCCCAAGATCCGCCAAGTTAAAATGAAATCATGCCACAACCATCACCATCAACAAAGAAAAACCTAGAAAAGCTCCCTCAATCAGTGAACTCGAACATCCGGAAAAACATGTCCTACCCCAAATAGCCAAATGCTACAGAAAGGCACCAATCTCCAGGCCAAGTCCTAAAAAAACACTCAACCCACGTCCGCACGGGGACTAGATTCTGGATTAATGGAAAAACACAAGCTAAAGACAAGGAGAGCGGACAAAGATTACCCAAGAAGGGCCTACCTATGAACGCAAAGTAGACATCATTCTTAACCTTATGAATGATGGAAGACGACATCATGAGTGACTCCACGAAAATAGCTTTGTTTCAGGAACACCAAAGATGCCAGTAGATGAGATAAAGAAGAAGATGATACATTATAGAATTAAGATCCTTATCGGTCCTCCAAGTCCACCAGAAAAGAAGTAAGTCAAGAAGGGAAGAAGCGCCTCTCCTTAGACCTACCAAATCCCCATAGAAATACCAGACAACACGAGCACATTCACCGTTCAAGAACAAATGAATGATCCATTTCAGTACCCTAGACCTGCAACACCTGCATAGGGACACTAGACAGATACCAATCCTCATGAGGTTATCATCTAATGGAATAACCTCATGGAGAATTTTCCATATAAGAATGGAAATCTTGGGAGGGATGCGACTATCCCAAATGAAAGAGAAAACCTAAATTCTCGGCACTAGAATTCGGGAAGAATCCCATGCTACCCTTAGAGTAAAGGTACTCTCATTCCAACTGAAACCCCAACCATGAGAATCAGAAAATCCTTTCACATATTGCATCCTTTTCCATGTCTCACTAACTTAAGATGGAGATTAAAAAAATACGGACTACAATATGTATTGGTACTTAGCATGAAAATCGACGCTCAGAGAGAGTCATTAGCTCGAAATCTAATCCAAAGCATGTAACACCCCACCTCCACTAGGGTCACTCACAAAAGGAATGCACTAGTTTTGGAGGAGCATTATTGAGGTAAACAAACACAGAAATATTACAAGACAGAACATAAATAAAACAACGGAAGAATCAAAAGATAAATTTCATTACTTTCAAAATAGTCAAAGCCTTTTTCATTCAAAGTACCAAATAGCCAAAGTCATTATTTTCCATTACAACAAATTCTGTCTTGCATAAACAAAGAAGCATAAACATAAAACATCAAAAGTAGCTTAATTCCCCAAAGGTAGCAGAAAATGAAGCCATAGCATAGCCCAAGATCAGACCGTACATGAGCTGAATCAAAAGCAAGCGAAATCCAAGCTAAGTGCTAGAGTTTCCTCCCTGAGAACCTGGGGGGAAGGGGGAACGGAAGAAAAAGAGGCGAAAGAAAACGGGTTAGTCATAAAGACTAGTAAGTCCAAGTGACTTTCAGCATAAAAACAGATAAAGGTAACATGACATGTATAAACTGAAAGTAAACATAAGGATGCTATCAAGATAGGCAAGATAGACTAAGATAACATGATAAATCAAGTATAGCATCACGTATTCAAGGTTCGCTACATCAACTGTACTAGAATCCCAAACCCATGTCTTATATTAATCATGAAATGGTTCCTTGGCCCAATATCATGGAATGGCCCATTTCTAGGTCCAATGAAACGATCCACTAGTCGATCGGCTCCCTACAAGTTCTAGCTCGTCATGTGTCTGTGTCATACGGCCTTATCACGAATGTAGTCACCTGTGCTAGGTCCACCAGAGGGTGTATCAAGCCCTATGGTGCCAACCATCGACACGAATCAAGAATGCACAGATAAACCTACTGATGCCCAATGCCCGCTTTTTCAACTCCGGACGACGTGCACGACCATAGCCCGCCTGAACCTACACTGGCGCACCAACACAGCCGTCGTTCTGGTCGCTTACAATCAGCCCAGTAATCGTGCCCCACCCTGCCTAGTTCCAGGGTACCATGATACATCTAGTGGGTTACTGTTGAAATGGACCGCGTAACTATGGTTTCCGTCCAGCAGGTTAAGTGTTGTCATTTAAATTCGAGACTTAACCCTTATCAGTTGTAACGACCCGGATTTCGAGCGACTTTGGTTATCGACATAAGCACGACGTCGATAACCAAAACGTCGAAAAATCCTGGTAATTAGTGAAAGAAATTAGAGGGTGAGGAAAGATAAGATAGAAAATTAGAATAGAAGAAGAAGAAGAACACAACATCAGAGTAACACGAATCTCACTGCGGAACGAATAAATATATTTCATAACATAACTTTGAAATACAAATCTGTACTTGCATATACATATCATTATCAAAGTACAGCACTTACAACACCGCGGAAATAACTATAGCTATATGATCCTGAAGCCTCCTGCTCCAACTCTTCCAGTATATCTGTAAAATCCCGACTACTTGACTGCCCGTACAAATTTAGGCACCCAAGAGTTTAGGGAAAACAACAAAGTAAACTCCGGGTCAGTCATGGGACTGGTGTGAGTAAAACAGTTAAAAACAGTTCGAACAAGTAAACGATATCTCATAAGACCACGCCGCATAACGGAACGGGTTTTTTCCCTTATGAGAACCCAAAATATCTTTATATCAAAAACCTTTTGATATTATAATAATGTCTATCAACCACAGTATATATATAATCATCTAGCAGAAACGCTTTCATCTCACGTTCTACATATATAGTATACAATCAAAACCGCAAGCACGTATTGGGTAATGGGTTTCCAACTATGACAAGGTATGGAACCACCTTTCGCTCGTGTACCTCTAGAGAGGAATACACTGGGTTCAACAAGAACATCTTGCAACCCGGCCACACATGACCGACCACTCATTTCGCTTGAGTGTATCGAATGTATATCACCAACAGTTGGGATCAGCAACCGTTTCCCGAATGGGACAGCATCAACAATAGATTTTTAGAAGTAAATGAAACTCTAGATCAGGTGATTATACACCCTACTTCGGTGCGACCGACTTAGCCATGCTGCCTGCCCGATTTCTGTCATTTACCGGATGATGAGGCTAGAAGCTACGCTTTCATCATACCAGATTCACTTTGAATGTCACATCGTCAAATCCATCAAATCACCGGTTGACGTCTACAACAATACATTATGTGTTAGCTAAAAGAAGTTTCCTTCTCCGCTTCCACTCTTGGTACGATTGGAGAATCAATATACGTGATCGTCTGGACATACTCTGTCAGACATCCGTCCATACAAGTCATCCAGGAACAGGATGAACCGAAGGCACTATTCTGTAAACAGGATAGCCCTTGCATAACTCCGTCTTCAATTTCCTTTGGCATATATGATTCGCAAATACTTATGCCAATACAGAGTGGTTCTTTGGATAATAATCCAACCGGTCTCTCCATATTAACAACGTTAAAATGGTCAAAACTTCGATAGTCTGTGATTTAACTATCGAATAAAAACAGATGTGCAAACAACGATATTATTTCCAGATGGAAATTTATATCGATCAAACATCATTCAACATTTATCTCTTTATTTCATTAATTTACTTATCTCCTATTTTCCCTATATTCAACATTTCTTATTTTCTAAATTTAGAAAATATACGTTATTAACAATGGAAAACATTTCCATTTCTTGTCTTCTTTATTAGAAAACATTTCGGGTTTCTTATTTGGAAAACATTTCCAAAGCTTCTTCATTGGACTTAGACAGATGTTTAAACAAACCATCGCGATGCCAACTCAAACAATTTCCTTTACTGCCGAACCTTAACTATTCCTTAGTTAAAAACGAAGCCAATCAAGTTGGGGTAGAACTACCTCTCAGACCTTAACTGAACAACATTTCTAACTTTGAAATTAGCAAAGTTCACTTTATTCCTTTTTTCTAACTTCCTTACTTAACCCTCCTTCGAATAGCTATATTCGATTGACTCTTTTCACTTAACTCTATTCGATTAACCCATATCAATTTACTCTATTGAATTAACACTATTGGATTAACTCTATTTGACTAACGCTATTGATTTACTCATTTCACTTAACTCCTTTCGAATAAACTATATTCGATAACTCCTTTTACTTTCTTCGAATAAACTATATTCGATTATCTCATTCTACTTTCTATTCGAATAACCATATCCGATTAACTCATTTTCTTCTCTTCGAATAACTATATTCGATTAACTCATTTTCTTCTCTTCGAATAACTATATTCGATTAACTCATTTTCTTCTCTTCGAATAACTATATTCGATTAACTCATTTTCTTCTCTTCGAATAACTATATTCGATTAACTCATTTTCTTTAACTCTAATCGATTAACTAACATCGATTATCTAACATCGATTGTCTCCTTTTACTTTAACACTAATCGATTAAACTAACATCGATTATCTCCTTTTACTTCAACACTAATCGATTAAACTAACATCGATTATCTCCTTTTACTTAACTACGTTTTCCGTTACAACTATTTCCTTTTTATAACGTTTACTTACCGTTACAAATATTTCCTATTTATAACTTCTATTTACCGTTACAAATATATCCTATTTATAACTTCTATTTACCGTTACAAATATATCCTATTTATAACTTCTATTTACCGTTACAAATATATCCTATTTATAACTTCTATTTACCGTTACAAATATATCCTATTTATAACTTCTATTTACCGTTACAAATATATCCTATTTATAACTTCTATTTATTTTCCTAAATAAATATTCCTTTTCTATTTCTATTTATTTTCTAAATAAATATCCCTTTTATAAAACCGTGTTCGTTTTATAAATAATTCCTTTTATAAAATCCTGTGATTTTATAAAATTCCTTTATTTCAATATACATTGAAATACTTCTTTTTACATCCCAGGGTCTTTTACGATATTTACAATATCGAATAAAAATGATCAACATCATTCCAACACACATAATCCATAACAGATTATATAACACATCATATATCACAATATATGAAAACAGTAAAATAAATGTTGAGGAATCCAGTTGGATTCCTCCAACCTGTTTCCCTGCATCACAGATGTTAAACAATATAGATAACATCACTTTCAGTTCCATATGATATATTCTGTTAAACAGAATCAATATAGAAATTTAACTAACTGACTAGCAGTTCAATCAAACGGTCAACATACAATCAATCAGTCCATATTTAACAGTTCTAAAAATATAACATGAAAATATAAACTGTTCAGAGTTAGTGAGATTTACTCACATTGGCAGTTCATCGTTAATAACAATAAACTGTTGTTTGATTTGAATCAAACAATTTATTTCGCCATAAATTCAAACGAGCTCGAATCCACTTCCAGTCAGCTCCATGGTGTAGCCACCGTCCATACGATCCCAACGCAACTTACGGTTCGTTAATCGGGCTTCGTACGAGCTAGATACGAGCAATACAAGTTAATACACATTTTAATTAATTTTAAAACTTGAATTTAAATCCCCTTTTGGGCTTCCACTTACACATCTGGCCCATCTCCATACTTATACCCCATACCCGCTCCTTTTCACTCCATCTTCCCCCAAAATCAGTAATCGAACTGCTGTTCATCTTTACCACACCCGATTTCTATGCCTCCACGTTCTCACTCGTTTCACCGTACATCTAAAAATCGAAGTTACCAACGAGCTACCCTTCATCCTCTCATTCTACTCAGACGCATCCCATCGAAGTCGAGCATGGTGCTCTCGTCCAACTCCAGAACCGTACCCACGCCACAGTAATTCGCCAGCACTAAACCATAACCGCACTCGCCCAAAATCCGACTACAAGTGTGATTTTCATCCCTGACCTCGAATCCAAGCTCAAATCCGCAAATCGATGCTCCAGGTTAGAACAAAGTCCAACCCTAGAAAAGGGCGACAGACGCTGTTTATTTGCAGCGACAAGGATGTGCTTCGAACCTCACAAAACTCATATGGGAAAGTAGAGTAGATTCTGAGGAACCCAAACATATATGTGTTGGGATTTATTGAATTTGTTTGGATTTGTTTTGTGAATTTAGAAGATGGACTTTTCTGCGTTTTGATGTTTCTGGTGAAACTTGGTGGCGGCTCAGTATTTTACCGAATGAAGAATGGAATTAGGTTAGGAATGTTTAAGTTATTATATAGGACATTTTTAATAATTTTATATTTGAATAAAATATTAATTTTCTCTCCTACGCTAATTTTATTGGTTCTTAAAAATCCCTATGATCACATACAATATTCAAACATCACGAAAATGGACATGTAGCTACTGTTCGACATTACGGTCCCAACGAAACTGGTTTCGTCGAATTCCGACTCCGTATGCTCACACAGCGTATTTTTAATCGTCAGAATACTGACTGTTTTTCACTCTAAAAATCCGTACGGCCACATGCTGCCTCTAAAAATCACGAAACTGGAAATCTGACAACTATTTGACATTGCGGATCCAACAAAACTAGTTTCGTCGAATTCCGGCTTCGTTTGCAAAAGTGGCTATTTTTAACGCTTTGAATAGCCCATTTAAATATATATATATATATATATTATTAAATTAAATATAAATAAATTTATATTATCGTATATCTTCACATATGATATCGTCCAGCTCCAGAATATCATATCAGGATATACAGTTTGATATTTCAGATTCCCGATTACCTCGATATTCAGTTTTACATTGAAAACCCTTTTATAACGTATATAAAGCATTGTAAAATATAAAGGAATTCCACAGCGACTTTTCTAAAATTTGATTTGGACATACATCAAAATCTACACGACGAAATCTCAATTTTTCTCTTCCACTAGAAAGATATACTCCACCAGCTCCACGCGTTTCTTGTTTCACAGAAATCCGGCTTAAAACGAATCCTGTACATTCAGTTGAAGTTCGAATCGCCAATTTACGAACTGCAGCGCCATTTCGAGCTCGGTTTTAATTATAATATAAATATACGTTCAACTGTCGACGATTGAATATATTCGTTATTCAAATTCAATTCCAAGCTGAATTACATATCACAGATGATCCGGTTCCCACCATATTGCCATTTCAACCAATTCTGATTATTTCAAAATTAAATATATTATTTAATTTATTATTTTAATTAAATACTCACCATTATTAAATTCCACGACCACTTAATTCACTATATCACCATTTATATAATCAAATAAACTAATCATAATACCTCTGCCAGTGCGGGTCATTACAATCTTCCCCACTTAAAATAATTTCGTCCTCGAAATTGCTAAAAGGTAGAGAACGACCCTATCGACTGGTTAGAACATATTTGTTCACTTTTTAACTTCAGTTTCAACTGAACGAATTTAATTTCAATTAAATTATTAATTAATTCTTATCAACGAAAATTTTCAAAAATCCTGAAAATTTTCTAACACTTTAACTCTTCGAAAAATTTCGCCAGCACCTCCTTCGTACTGGTCAATACGTCAAACTCCAACTCGCCTCTCTAGGCCATCTCCAACCCAAAAGAAAATCAAACAGCCAAGCGGCTTGCCAATTCGGCTCATAAATCTTATATCCAATAGAAATATAAACTGGTACCTTTTTGTCGGGCATATCAACCCCATCACTTCCATATGCTATCAACTCAGCATATACTAATATTATTCAAACCAAACTCTGATCAATTTATCCTCAACACCACCATTCGCTTTTTACCAAGCCAAATTTTCATTTCAACTCAAGTTTCGTTCTTGAACCCCAACTCTTAACTTGATTATCACCTTACACTTCACATTTGAATCTCACAATCAATTTTGCCTTGATATCATTCTAATTCAAAACTCAGTTACCACTTTACTGGCTTTACTTTAATTCAAATTTTCTTTCACAAATTTTTGTTAAATTGGTTTTTAATTCAAACAGTCTTTCCCTGGGAGTTTTAAACAGTTTACACTTTTCAAAAATCAAAATTTTCTATTTGAAATTCAACTGAGCCCATAATCAATATTCCATTAGTTAAATCACTTCTCTATTTCTTTATCAATATTTGTTAACCAAATATTTTCAATAACCATATTGGCCTTTTACGTTATTTGGAAAACTTTTCCGAATATCGCCTTCCTTTATTTTCTAAACTTCAGAAAATATATGCTATTTATAATTGGAAAATACTCCAATTATTTATCTCTTTTCCGATCTCGTTTATTTCTATACTTAGGAAATATTCTTCATTCTATTTCCAAGTTTACACTTATTTGGGTTAAAACGGATGTTGTGTAAAACATCGTTACGACAATCCAAATACTATATTCAACTAACTCTTATTCAACATTGATCTTCGAGCCTAAAATCTCACTATTTATTTGTTAATAATGAAATCAATCAAGTTGGGGTATAACTACCTCTCAGACCTTGACTGAATAACATTTCTAACGTCAAAACCGATATGACTACTTACTCGAATAATCAATACCAGACAACTACTTATTCACTTTTTAAACATGTATACACTTTCTCTTTCTATTCTTACTAGATTTCATTCTAGACTTCCTTTTTGATTTTACTATTCTATTTCTAAGTTTGTTCCTTATCGACTTCTATATATATCGATACGTTGATTTCTAACTATCAAATTATCTTAAAAATATTCTAACTCCTTAAATTCTCGGAAAAATTCGCCATAACCTCCTTTGTACTAGGAGCATCGGGAAAATCCCCAAACTGCCACACAGGCCTTCTCCAACCCAAAAGAAAAAGAAAAGCCAAGCGGCTAGCCGATACGGCGCATAAAATCTCATATATGAATTAAATACATACCTTTTTGTCGAGCATTCTATTTATATACCTTCATACCTTATCCATACCTATCTCATATATATTTATACCTTTCTAATTCATTCCAACTTAATCCAATCATTTTAACTTAGTTCGTTAAGTGATTTTCAAATTACTGGTTTTCCCATTTCACCTTCATATTTGAGTATAACATTCAAATATATTTTAACTTGTTTATCAACTAATTGAATTCCATTTCAAATTTTATTTGAATTTCCTATATTCAAATTCCATTTTAAACTATTTGAATTCTATATTCAAATTCCATTTCAAACTATTTGAATTCTATTTGAATTTCTATATTCAAACTCCATTATTGCTCTATATGAATTCTATATTCAATTTTTCCTTTATTTAAATCTTCTTTATTCAAATCTCATTTGAATTTCTATATTCAAATCCTATGTTTGAACTTCCTTTATTCAAATTCCTTTTCAAACTTTCTTTATTCATTCTTTACATGAGTCTCGATTTCAATTCCTTTTGAAATCGATATTACTACCTTTGGAAAATAGGTTCCCCTTTCAACTTCACACTTGTATTTTTATTTCTGAATTATCCAATGATAATTCTTTTCACTTCATTTATAAACTTCGTTTATAAAGGAACTTCTCGTTTTATTTCTTTTAAAACGAGTTAATATTTCAAATCTATTTAAAAACTCAAATTCTATATTTTAAATCCCATTTTGAAATTTAACACAACTTGTCTTTCCCAAAACAAATTCAAAACAGTATCTCTGGTAGTAATTCGTCACTTACAACTCGAAAATGAATACTGATGATGCAGCTGTCATCATCAGAATCTATTTTCCAGCGATCGAAGTGAGTTCAATACTATAAAACCATTTCTAAACATTCCCACTTTGAAATATAATTCACACTGCTTGCAAAACAATTTAAAATCCCCCAGGATCTTAAATTTTCCTTATTTTTAACCCAAATCCATTTACAAACACTTATCCAGATCTACAGAGTTTTAACTTCAATTTCTGGTTTTAAATTTCAGATTTAACTCATCTGATTCACGCATTTCACTTATATGCATTCTGATTGGTTATTTACATAACCATTTAATTTATAATCTTACTCGATTATAATAACAACCAATATATCCAATATATTATAATTTTGATATATATGTCTTCTCTATATCGAGATATACCTTGGGTAAACTTATTTTAATTTACCCTCTTTTCAAAACATACCATGATGGTTCATCGTATTCAAGTGTTTAGTAACTCCTACCGATACAGTGGATCAAACTGATCGACCAGAACTCATAAACGACTCAACCAATGAATCTCCACAATATAAAACAAATTTTTATATAAATAACAAATACGTTCACTCGTATATATACACTCAATCTCAGTCTAGGGTATTACTAACCCTATCTCTACCGAGTCACGCCACAGAGCCAAGTAATTCTTAACATAAGCTCTGATACCAACTGTAACGACCCGGATTTCGAGCGACTTTGGTTATCGACATAAGCACGACGTCGATAACCAAAACGTCGAAAAATCCTGGTAATTAGTGAAAGAAATTAGAGGGTGAGGAAAGATAAGATAGAAAATTAGAATAGAAGAAGAAGAAGAACACAACATCAGAGTAACACGAATCTCACTGCGGAACGAATAAATATATTTCATAACATAACTTTGAAATACAAATCTGTACTTGCATATACATATCATTATCAAAGTACAGCACTTACAACACCGCGGAAATAACTATAGCTATATGATCCTGAAGCCTCCTGTTCCAACTCTTCCAGTATATCTGTAAAATCCCGACTACTTGACTGCCCGTACAAATTTAGGCACCCAAGAGTTTAGGGAAAACAACAAAGTAAACTCCGGGTCAGTCATGGGACTGGTGTGAGTAAAACAGTTAAAAACAGTTCGAACAAGTAAACGATATCTCATAAGACCACGCCGCATAACGGAACGGGTTTTTTCCCTTATGAGAACCCAAAATATCTTTATATCAAAAACCTTTTGATATTATAATAATGTCTATCAACCACAGTATATATATATAATCATCTAGCAGAAACGCTTTCATCTCACGTTCTACATATATAGTATACAATCAAAACCGCAAGCACGTATTGGGTAATGGGTTTCCAACTATGACAAGGTAATGGAAAAATACGCGAAATAGAGTCCGAGTTTTCGAAAATCGGAGTCCGTATGACCCAGTTAAGGCCCATTGAAGTTTTCAGAAATTTCCACATTAAAAACAGATTTAAATTTTAAGTTAAAAACAAGGGTTAGGGCACAACTGGCGTCAGGCGGGAAAACTCCCGCCAAGACCCCACAAGTCGACAGGCATGTCGACAGGGGTCTAAGGGTGTCGACTGCCCTGTCGACAGCCCTGTCGACACGGGGTGGCCGGGCAGTTTTGCCTGGCGCACCATTTCTGATCTGGGCTTGGTTGTGTGGCTTGGTTCTAGAGAATTCCGAAATCTGACGGACCTAAACTAACCTAGGGTTAATCCTAGAGCTAAAAACACTTTAATCTTCTATAAATAAGACCCTAATCCTACCCTAAAACCCCATTATTCATTCTAGCAACCAAACTATGTCAAATTGATTTCTCAAATGGCCTCCACTTAAAAACCCTAGCCTCCACCCTCTTCATAAATCATTCCTATGAAGATTATGATGTTCATACAAGCATTTCTAAGTTGTATGAATGATCATTAGCTTGCATACACCATCAAGTTGCAAGTTTTATTTGCTAAGCTAGAGTTTTTGGGATTTTTGTTAAGGGTGTTTCTTATTGGAGCTTTGTTTTGGGTTTTTATGCTTGCATAAAAGGGCTTCTCAATCTTTACTTGTAGATTTGTGTCTTCATAATATTTGTAAGCCCTCTTACCTTCATTTTAGAAACTCTAAAGTTAATATGTGATGAAAGTTGGGATTTATGCATGTTTAATAAGTTATGCATGCTTATGCGAGTTCACTATGCCATGTTACACATGTTTGATAAGTTATGCATGTTTATGCAAGTTCACTATGCCATGATTTGCAAGTTTAACAAGTTATGTATGTTTATGCAAGTTCACTATGCCATGATTTGCAAGTTTAACAAGTTATGGATGTTTATGCAAGTTCACTATGCCATGATTTGCAAGTTTAACAAGTTATGCATGTTTATGCAAGTTCACTATGCCATGATTTGCAAGTTTAACAAGTTATGTATGTTTATGCAAGTTCACTATGCCATGATTTGCAAGTTTAACAAGTTATGCATGTTTATGCAAAGTTCACTATGCTAAGTTATGCAAGTCCAACATGTTATGCATGTTTATTATGATATGTAAGATTCATCATGCATGTTGTGCTAAGTTCCCTCTTTCTATCCTTTATGCGTTATGACGAATATGTAAGCGATAGAATGACGTTGGGGGGTTTGGGTAAAACTTAAAATACATGAAAATATAAGATTGGGAATTTACCTATTAAGTTAGGTCTACCCAAGTATTTGTTAAACTTGTAATTTTGTTTTGAAAATAAAGTGGACATGACACTTAGAAAACATAAGTGTGGCCAACTCGAGGTTGGGTTGAGTTTGTAGCATAAACCTACCCGGAACCGACCGGCTTAACTAGTGGCTACAAGCAATAGGACCCAATGTGAGTAGTTGGTCATGTTGCACGTGAAACCCGAGGTTAGACTAAGTTGTGGTGTAAACCTAACCGGACCCGCCCGGCCTAACTAGTAACCACAACAAGGTCTAATGTGAGAGGTTGGGTGCATTAAATTAATTAATGCCTCATGATTATGGTTAAGTCATGGACCACTAATACTTAACCAATTTTGGGGATACGAGGGATTAAATGGGGTTAAGTGGTGAACTGTTGGTTACACTTAACTAATTTAATCCATGATTAGTGAGGGGTTAAACCACACTTAACCCTCTTAGAAAACCCTAGCAACGTGGTCTGTTCCAGCAGTAATCCCAGTTTGGTATCATTCACAACCCTAGAGGCTAGGCTGGGGCGGGGCACGATTACTGGACTGATGTAAGCGACCAAAGCGACGGCTGAGTGGTACAGCGGTGCGGGTCCAGGCGGGCTACGGACGTGCACGTAGTCCGGTGTTGGACAAACTCGAGGCACGGGTACCAGTAGGTTTAGACTGTGCATTATTGCTTAGGTGTCTGGGTTTGACACCCGAGGGCTTGATACACCCGAAGGTGGACCCAGTACAGCCTGACTACAACCATATGTGGGTCGTATGGACACCAACACTTGACGTGTTAGGTTTATAGGGAGCCGATCGACTAGACCGTTGGGCTGGACCTTGTATTAAGGTCACCTCATGTTATTGGGCCAAAGTTTGGGCTGAGGGATCAATACCTGTTATGTTAGTTTGCTAGTACACTGTGGTGCAAAGCTTAATCTTCTTTATGTGATGACACCTTTATCTATTGCCAGTATGTTCATCTCAGTTTCCATCATGATGCTAACTTTATTAGTTTATAGACTGATCGTGGTAGGGCTTACCAGTCTTTTTGACTGACCTGTTTTCTTTCGCCTCTTTTCTTCCGTTTCCCCCCCAGGTTCTCAGGGAGGGAATACAGGAGCTTAGCTTGGATCCTACCTGCTTTCTTGGATAGCTCATGTATGCTTTGGATTTGAGCTCGCTATGGTTTTTCTGCTTTGGGGATAGCTACTTATGTTTTTCTTTTCAGTTTTCAGATGATGTTGTTTATGTACTAGACTTATTTTATTTGGAAAATTGACATGATGTTGTACTAAGACTTGATTTGAAATGGTTTGAAAATCTTCCGCTGTTTTATCTATGTTATTTACTCTGCTTTACATATATATTTATGTTCTTGTTCTGCCTTGATATATCATTATGCATGCTTACCCAGTTCTAACGCCCCCCAGAAGCTAGTGCCCCCGAAAGAGCGACCCTAGCGGAGGTGGGGTGTTACAAATTTGGTATCAGAGCGTATGGTTTACAAGAAAGAACAAAAAGTTTTTAAAAGACTTTTGAAAAACTATTTTCAAAACAAGTATAAAGTATTTTCCAAAGAAAAGTCTAGTATTTTAAAAGGCTATTCCCCAAAAAGCCATTAGCGTTATCCTTCGTTCCCTTGACCTAATCTTATCTTATCTTTCGTTTCAGTATGGCTGAGAATCTTGCCATCCCGGATGGAGTAAACGTACCACTCTGGTATAGGAGACGTCTAGAAGCTAGGGCGGCAGCTGGCCCCGCAAACCCTACTCCCACTCCTCCTCCTGTAGTTGAGAATCCTCCCCCTAATGTCCCTCCTCCAGTGGTTCCTGTTCCTCCTCCTCCAGTTGCTGAGGCTCCTCTTCCTCCTCCTCCCCCTCAGCATCCTCAGGTTGAGTTCACGAAGGTTTGTAAAGACTTCAAGGCAATGGGAGGCAAGAATTTCCTAGGCACGGAATCTTTTGTTGAAGCTAGGAATTGGCTGAAAGACACTGAGGACTTGTTTACTATCTTTAGGATTGATGACGAGAGGAAGATCTTATTGACAGTATGGCTTTTGAAGGACGAAACAGCCTATTGGTGGGAGGTCACCAATGGGACGAGGCCCGTCGAGACTTGGGCCGATTTGAGGGCTAGATTTGTGGCCAAGTTTCTATCTTCTGCTGTGGCGAATTTACAGATGGAGAAGTTCATTGCATTAAAGCAAGGTGATGTGTCTGTCAAGGAGTATGTGAACAAGTTTAATCAGCTGGCCCGTTTTGGTTTGGATATGGTGAACACTCCTGAGAAGAAGGCTCTTCGATTTGCTAGAGGGTTGAATGAGCCGCTGCAGGGTTTGGCGATGTCACATATTCCGCATGGGGCTACTTTTGAGAGTTTGGTCGATATGGCTCTACTTCAGGGAGACGGAAAGAAAGAAGTCAAGTCGAGTGATACTCAAGCAAAGAAGACTGATTCTCAGGGTAAAGGCAATCAAGGTGGGCAAAGCACTCAGGGGAATCAGAGCAAGAACAAGAAGGGGAACAACAACAAAGGCAAGGGAAAGTGCAATTACTGTGGTGCGCCTGGACACTTTGCTAAGGATTGTAGGAAGAAGAAAAGGAAGCTTAGTAGTGGATGTTTTTCCTGTGGTGAGACTGGACACTTCAGCAAGGAATGCCCGAAAAAGACTCAGCATGCTGGACCTTCAGGAGGGCAAGTTCATGCTCTCAATACCGCTCCAGTTCCCGATCGAGGTAGTGTTTCTGTTGAGAACCTTGTTTATGTTTCTGATCTTCCAGTTCGTACCTTGTTTGATTCTGGTGCATCACATAGCTTTATTTCATCTGATCTTGTTGATAGTTTGCACCTTAGTACTAGCTTAGTGGATGATCCCGTTTGTGTTTCGAATCCCATTGGGGGTTCCGCTCATCTATCTATGATATGTGAGGATCTGAGGATCTCTATACTCAGTGTAGAGTTCTTGTGTAGTGCGTATGTTCTTGGTTTCAGGGGATACGGATTGATTTTGGGCATGGATTGGCTGTCTAGACATGGAGCCATTCTTGATTGTGAGCATAGGGTTGTGAGGCTTGTGACTCGCCTTGGCAACACCTTAGAGATTTCATGCAATCCGAAGGATCCCGTCATGTTGTGCTATCTTGAATCTCTCGACTCGTCAGAGGAAACCCTTAAGTCTGTAAGGGTGGTCCGAGATTATCTAGATGTTTTTGAAGAAGTTAAGGGGTTGCCCCCTAAACGAGAGATTGATTTTCGCATTTATCTGGTGGATAATGCTAAGCCTGTTTCTTTGCCCGTTCGGCACATGGCTCCGCGTGAGAGACGGGAGCTCAGCAAGCAAGTAAAGGAGTTGCTTGAGAAGAACTTCATCAGACGAAGTATATCCGAGTGGGGAGCGCCTGTGGTGTTTGCTACTAAGGCAGATGGTTCTCTTCGACTTTGTGTGGACTATAGAGAGTTGAATAAGCTGACTAAGAAGAACAGACACCCATTACCGAGGATTGATGATCTTTTTGACCAGCTTGTTGGTGCTTCTGTTTTCTCTCAGCTTGATCTTGCTACTGGATTTCATCAGCTCAGAGTGGCTGAAGATAGTATAGACAAGACTGCATTCAGAACTCCAGATGGATTCTTTGAATGGCTTGTTATGCCGTTCGGTTTAACGAATGCACCCGCGTATTTCGTGGACTTGATGAGTAGGGTGTTTCGGGAGTTCTTGAACAAGTTTGTCGTGGTCTTTGTGGATGATATTCTGATCTTCTCTAAGGATGAAGAAGAGCACGCGAGGCATCTTGTAGAGGTGATGGATACGCTTAAAGCACATCAGTTAAAGGCCAAGTTCTCCAAGTGTCACTTTTGGAGAAGGGAAGTTCGGTTCCTTGGGCATATAGTATCTAAGCAAGGCTTGGCGGTGGATCCCGCTAAAGTAGTTGCTGTGCAGTATTGGAAGACTCCAAGGAATGCAACCGAAGTGAGAAGTTTTCTAGGTCTTGTAGGGTTTTACCGGAAGTTCATCAAGGACTTCGCGAAGATATCCGCTCCTCTTACTAAGTTGACGAAGAAGAACTTAGTTTTTGCTTGGGATATGGACTGTGAGCTTGCTTTTCAGAGACTCAAGAGAGCCCTTACCTCAGCACCAATTCTAGCTTTACCCGATGGTGGTAAGATGTTTACCGTGTACACTGATGCTGGTGGCACGGGATTGGGCGCCGTTCTGATGCAAGAAGGCAGAGTTATATGTTTTGGTGGTAGGCAACTTAAGGTGCATGAGAAGAATTATCCCACTCATGATCTAGAGCTGGAAGCGATAGTATATGCACTCAAGGCTTGGCGTCATTATCTTTTGGGAGAGAGATTTGAGCTGTATACTGATCATAAGTCTTTGAAGTATCTCTTTTCGCAGAAGGATCTGAACTTGAGGCAGCAAAGGTGGATGGAATTCTTGGCGTCCTACGATTTTGATATAGCCTATACCCCTGGCAAGGGGAATGTTGTGGCGGATGCGTTGAGTAGAAAAAGGTTGACACTAAGTCCTCTATTTGTTGAGATGAAGAATTTAGAGTTCTTGGCAACCTTTGACTTCTCTTTGGCAGTTGAGTCGATGACCGGTTCTTTAGCATCTCTTGAGCTCAGGCCTACCCTTCTGGGTCAAGTTGGGGCTTCGCAGAAGGAAGAACCTCAGATAATTGAGATTATGGATAAGCTGATTCGAGGGGAGACATCTAGTCACCTTGCTCGATATTCTATAGATGATAAGGGTTGGCTGAGGAAAGACGGAAGGCTTTGTGTTCCGATGGTGGAAGACTTGGTGAAGAAAGTTCTTGAGGAAGCACATCGCTCCAAGTTGACTATACATCCGGGTGGAGATAAGATGTATAAGGATATGAAGCGCATTTTCTTCTAGCCTGGAATGAAGAAGGATGTGGCAGAGTTTGTCTCTAGATGTGTTGTTTGTCAGAGAGTAAAAGCCGAGTCGAAGAAGCCCGGTGGGCTATTGCATCCTCTAGAGGTCCCGCTATGGAAGTGGGAGAGTATTTCTATGGACTTTGTTGACGGATTGCCAAGGTCAAGAAAAGGGAATACAAGCATATGGGTCATTGTGGATAGGCTTACGAAGAGTGCTCATTTCATTCCGGTGAAGAGCAAGAGGACCGCATCTTGGCTAGCGTCCGTATATCTTCGTGAGATTGTGAGACTTCATGGAGTCCCTTCTAGTATTGTCAGTGACCGTGACCCAATCTTTACTAGTCAGTTCTGGAATAGCTTGCAAGAGGCTATGGGCACGAGGTTGAATCTAAGTACTGCTTATCACCCACAAACGGACGGTCAGACAGAAAGGGTGAATAGGGTACTTGAGGACTTGTTGAGGCTTTGCATTCTGGATTTTGGTGGTACTTGGGAAGACCATCTTCCTCTTGTGGAATTTGCTTATAATAACAGTTATCAGGCGAGCATTGGGATGGCACCATTTGAGGCTTTATATGGGAGACCGTGCAAGTCACCTACATGTTGGTGGGAGACTACAGATAAGCTTATACTTGGACCTGACATGATTAGAGATACATCCGAGAAGGCCGAGTTGATTAGAAGACGGATGAAGGTGGCCCAAGACAGACAGAAATCTTATGCTGATAGGCGAAGGACTGATTTGGAGTTTGATGTTGGGGATATGGTTTTCGTGAAGGTTTCTCCTTTGCGGAATGTGGTTCGGTTTGGAGCAGTAGGAAAGTTAGCACCAAGGTTTGTTGGACCGTTTCCAGTTGTAGAGAGGATCGGGCAGATGGCCTATAGAGTGGAATTGCCCGAGAAGCTAGCTGGAGTGCATAATGTTTTTCATGTTTCGCATCTCCGGTTTGCATAAGTCAGCAGAGGTGGTTGAGCCAAGTGTTCTAGAAGATGTGGAAGTAGAGAAAGAAGCTACCATGAGGAGAGCTCCGATTCGTATCTTGGGGACAGAGATCAGGAAGCTAAGGAATCGTGAGGTCAAGTTGGTGAAGGTTCAATGGGGTGAAGCCGAGGAAGACGCAACTTGGGAAACTGAAGAGAAGATGCGTAGGCTTTATCCATTCCTTTTTGAGGGTACACTCTCAATCTCTTTATCTTTCCATGTCTATCTAGTTTATCTAGTTCATCGTGTCTATCTTATCATGAGAACCTTAGGTAGAATCCTTTGGATGAAACATGTGTTTGAGACATGTTATGTTTGGTGGTTGCAAGTGGTTGCAAGTGTTTGCAAGTGGTTACTCGTGGATGCATGATACACATTAGGCACTAGATCGGCTCGCACACTCCTCATATTGCATATGCATGAGTGTTTATGCTTATTCATGGATGAAAATGGTGTGATATCACATGGATGTTGCATATGGGTGTATGTTATGTGCACACATATAGATGATATACATTATGTTAGGAATTGCATACATATGGATTCATTTCACTAACATAATTCGCATTGATGATATTTGCATTAGATAAGTACATATACACACACCTCTGCATATGTTCATCCAGCATTTAGAATCTTGTAAGGACAATGATTGATCGTGGATGATGCTTTGAGTAGATGGATGATTGGATGGTAGGATACGTTCTTCCTAACTTAAAGATTTCGGGGACGAAATCCTTTAAGGAGGGGAGAATGTAACAACCCGTATTTTCAATAACCTGTTATAATATAAATCGAGGCAGAATTTAATTATAAAATCTGAATCAAGGGAAACGGGCTATGCCATTACGTTCGTCTCGGAAAAATACGCGAAATAGAGTCCGAGTTTTCGAAAATCGGAGTCCGTATGACCCAGTTAAGGCCCATTGAAGTTTTCAGAAATTTCCACATTAAAAACAGATTTAAATTTTAAGTTAAAAACAAGGGTTAGGGCACAACTGGCGTCAGGCGGGAAAACTCCCGCCAAGACCCCACAAGTCGACAGGCATGTCGACAGGGGTCTAAGGGTGTCAACTGCCCTGTCGACAGCCCTGTCGACACGGGGTGGCCGGGCAGTTTTGCCTGGCGCACCATTTCTGATCTGGGCTTGGTTGTGTGGCTTGGTTCTAGAGAATTCCGAAATCTGACGGACCTAAACTAACCTAGGGTTAATCCTAGGGCTAAAAACACTTTAATCTTCTATAAATAAGACCCTAATCCTACCCTAAAACCCCATTATTCATTCTAGCAACCAAACTATGTCAAATTGATTTCTCAAATGGCCTCCACTTAAAAACCCTAGCTTCCACCCTCTTCATAAATCATTCCTATGAAGATTATGATGTTCATACAAGCATTTCTAAGTTGTATGAATGATCATTAGCTTGCATACACCATCAAGTTGCAAGTTTTATTTGCTAAGCTAGAGTTTTTGGGATTTTTGTTAAGGGTGTTTCTTATTGGAGCTTTGTTTTGGGTTTTTATGCTTGCATAAAAGGGCTTCTCAATCTTTACTTGTAGATTTGTGTCTTCATAATATTTGTAAGCCCTCTTACCTTCATTTTAGAAACTCTAAAGTTAATATGTGATGAAAGTTGGGATTTATGCATGTTTAATAAGTTATGCATGCTTATGCGAGTTCACTATGCCATGTTACACATGTTTGATAAGTTATGCATGTTTATGCAAGTTCACTATGCCATGATTTGCAAGTTTAACAAGTTATGTATGTTTATGCAAGTTCACTATGCCATGATTTGCAAGTTTAACAAGTTATGTATGTTTATGCAAGTTCACTATGCCATGATTTGCAAGTTTAACAAGTTATGCATATTTATGCAAGTTCACTATGCCATGATTTGCAAGTTTAACAAGTTATGTATGTTTATGCAAGTTCACTATGCCATGATTTGCAAGTTTAACAAGTTATGCATGTTTATGCAAAGTTCACTATGCTAAGTTATGCAAGTCCAACATGTTATGCATGTTTATTATGATATGTACGATTCATCATGCATGTTGTGCTAAGTTCCCTCTTTCTATTCTTTATGCGTTATGACGAATATGTAAGCGATAGAATGACGTTGGGGGGTTTGGGTAAAACTTAAAATACATGAAAATATAAGATTGGGAATTTACCTATTAAGTTAGGTCTACCCAAGTATTTGTTAAACTTGTAATTATGTTTTGAAAATAAAGTGGACATGACACTTAGAAAACATAAGTGTGGCCAACTCGAGGTTGGGTTGAGTTTGTAGCATAAACCTACCCGGAACCGACCGGCTTAACTAGTGGCTACAAGCAATAGGACCCAATGTGAGTAGTTGGTCATGTTGCACGTGAAACCCGAGGTTAGACTAAGTTGTGATGTAAACCTAACCGGACCCGCTCGGCCTAACTAGTAACCACAACAAGGTCTAATGTGAGAGGTTGGGTGCATTAAATTAATTAATGCCCCATGATTAGGGTTAAGTCATGGCCCACTAATACTTAACCAATTTTGGGGATACGAGGGATTAAATGGGGTTAAGTGGTGAACTGTTGGTTACACTTAACTAATTTAATCCATGATTAGTGAGGGGTTAAACCACACTTAACCCTCTTAGAAAACCCTAGCAACGTGGTCTGTTCCAGCAGTAATCCCAGTTTGGTATCATTCACAACCCTAGAGGCTAGGCTGGGGCGGGGCACGATTACTGGACTGATGTAAGCGACCAAAGCGACGGCTGAGTGGTACAGCGGTGCGGGTCCAGGCGGGCTACGGACGTGCACGTAGTCCGGTGTTGGACAAACTCGAGGCACGGGTACCAGTAGGTTTAGACTGTGCATTATTGCTTAGGTGTCTGGGTTTGACACCCGAGGGCTTGATACACCCGAAGGTGGACCCAGCACAGCCTGACTACAACCATATGTGGGCCGTATGGACACCAACACTTGACGTGTTAGGTTTATAGGGAGCCGATCGACTAGACCGTTGGGCTGGACCTTGTATTAAGGTCACCTCATGTTATTGGGCCAAAGTTTGGGCTGAGGGATCAATACCTGTTATGTTAGTTTGCTAGTACACTGTGGTGCAAAGCTTAATCTTCTTTATGTGATGACACCTTTATCTATTGCCAGTATGTTCATCTCAGTTTCCATCATGATGCTAACTTTACTAGTTTATAGACTGATCGTAGTAGGGCTTACCAGTCTTTTTGACTGACCTGTTTTCTTTCGCCTCTTTTCTTCCGTTTCCCCCCTAGGTTCTCAGGGAGGGAATACAGGAGCTTAGCTTGGATCCTACCTGCTTTCTTGGATAGCTCATGTATGCTTTGGATTTGAGCTCGCTATGGTTTTTCTGCTTTGGGGATAGCTACTTATGTTTTTCTTTTCAGTTTTCAGATGATGTTGTTTATGTACTAGACTTATTTTATTTGGAAAATTGACATGATGTTGTACTAAGACTTGATTTGAAATGGTTTGAAAATCTTCCGCTGTTTTATCTATGTTATTTACTCTGCTTTACATATATATTTATGTTCTTGTTCTGCCTTGATATATCATTATGCATGCTTACCCAGTTCTAACGCCCCCTAGAAGCTAGTGCCCTCGAAAGAGCGACCCTAGCGGAGGTGGGGTGTTACATATTCTGAATCTTGGAAAAATTTCTCATTTGGCTTATATTCTCATCTTCAGAATAACCTTACCGTACTGATCGACTCCATTTTCCCCATCTCTAATTTCATTTGCTACATTATTAGCTTTCAAACGTTATTTACTTTCAAAAGTAAATATTATTTCTTTTATATGAATCTGAACGCATCACATTAAACTATTTCAAATCTCTTTAAAATCTTCCTTTATATTTCGCTTCATTCACCACTCTTGTTTACAATTCATCTCCTGTTAGTTAATCAACCAATTTATAATTTGTTATCGAATTCATATATTCGATCATAAATTATTGGTTTTAAAACAATTATAAATCATCTTGTCTAGTTCTAAATAAGTTTATTAGACGTATTCCAATTATAACTTTTTTCGATTTCATTTTCATTTTCTTCTACCCCGAATATCAAAATAAATTTCATTGTTTCATTTTTTTAAACGATTTTAATTTTCTCCTTTTCATTTAAATTCCCCTTAGAATTATTATCTCTAATCAATTTCAAATTTCTCTGATTGCTAAAACACACAATTACACGTTAATTCTTTTATACTTATTTTCTTTTGATACTATTCGATGACGATGGATTCTAGATTCAAACCTAAGGCGCTTATTGAAGAACAGTTCTAGCAAAGCTAGACTTGAAGATTGGGGATCCCAGAAGAAATTTTAGATCTCAAAATATATTTTTTCCATTTTCCGCTGCATTAGTTTCAAAATATACATGATTTCCCAAATAAGTCACCTTTAAATTTGGTTTAAAAATATTTACACTTTCCAAAATTTAATTTTCAAATATCCCTTTTTCTAGTGTCGATTCCATTTAAAACCCGATAAGTAATGCTTTGAATAAACCAAGGCTCTAATACCACTTGTAATGTCCCGCCTTTTTGACCGCTTCAAATCGGTGCTCAGACCAGCTTAAAATATTCAAATCGACGGATCGTTCTTTAGCTTACAAAGTCTAAAATAGAATCAACACATAAAACACAGAATAGATAAATAATACAATGTTGAACTACGAAATAATCTTTTGTCTATTAAACAAAAATTTGAATATAAGATGTTTACATGCAATGGAATGTTAAAAGAACAATTTACATACAAGAAAAATCTTTACTCGTTTATAATTTCAGAGTGCACCCATCTTCGAAAATATCCAACTTTGCCAGTCTGAGCTGAAATCTTAAAATCTGTATTGCTTGGATCTGACCCGAGCATTCCATGCAAATACATAAAACACTCGAGTCAGGATTAATCGTAGTTCAAGTAAATTAACTTCAATATAAAAAGAAATACAATAATTGACTAACTACCAAATATACAGAAAATAAAAGTTGTGTAATATATGTTCTTATCAATGGGCAGAGTCTATTCTACATCCACTAAAATTCAAGTACAACATATGTTTAATCATTGTCAAAAACTTGTACATGAAGCGGGGGTTATAAGGACATGTTCAAACCAAAAGTGTAACAGTATTGCAAATAGACAAGTACCGAAAACACTAAGTATGGTCCTGACAGGCGCACAAGCAGTTCAGCGAAGACCACAAGGGTGTAGACATCAACATATGCACAACGCAACATCACCATTAACATAAAACATGTCAGATATTATACATAACACAATAGGAAAAAAGTCGAAGTGCAAATAACACCATGGTTTAGCATGTAGTAGGTCACGACATGGGTTGTTCCACTTTTTTTCTTCTAGAGATATCATGACAATAGGGTACATATATGAACTAGATTTTTCCAAAGCAAATAAATGGTGCCGTATGTGTCTAAACTAGGGACTAATTATGTAATTTCATGTAGAAACTAGAAAATAGATGCCAGTGAATTCATAGCCAAAATATTTGCATTAAACAACATTGATTCACATTATAACTTGGCAAGGGTATATGAGTGATAGCAAAAATGTTTGGTCAGGTTCCACAACAAAGTATAAGGACTAGGCTACAAAGCAAGTCAAAGGGGTACCCAATAATATGTATAAAAATAGGGCATAACAAAAAATCATTAATGCATTTTGTGATTTCTAAGATGTCAAAGTTACCAAAGCAAGATCAATATACATGCCAAAATGTCGAAAATGTAGTTAGAGAACAAATTAAGGTCACTTGGTTCGAAATACATAGTCTGACATGGCATGTTCATAAAACAAGTGTTCCAATGCAACATATGTTCAACTAAAAAATTTCCAATATAAGATAATGTATACACTTATATATATATATTAAATCAGGCAAGTGTAATTTGTGGTCCGGAAATGACTGTACACGAGAGGGTAAGATATTGTTAGGTTATGCAAAACTGAGATAGCCAGAAAACTGAATGTGAGCATAAAACTATACCTTATTCAGCAAAAATAAAAAAAATGATTTAAGTGGGACTAACCATCTATCCGGTTGATTATTTAAATGTCGATTTTCTAAAATGAGTAGATGATGTGAATCAGCAAATAGCAAGCCTACTGTTGTTGCACAAAATCTATAGGAACAACATAATAATAATGAATTGATTATTTAATTAACTAATCTCACCATTTGCCCATAAACTAAGTTAAATTTTGAACTTATTCTAATGAATACTATAGTTTATAACTATATACAAGCACATGCATTAAGCATCTATACAATAAGACTACAGGCATGCACTTACTAACCCGCAACCATTAAAAAAATGGTTCTGCTTCCTTCATTAATCCTAAGAAACCTTATTCAAACTCCACCAAATAACTACTTTCAAAGCTATCGATTCTATCTCATCAACCTTATTAATATAGTAACTAATCTTATTCTGGATGCCTTACTCAACTACTTTATTTTCAGCCTTAAATCAATATCAAAAAAACTTTCTCTAACCACTCAAATCCAACACATTATATGACATTATCCATATTGATATACTCGTTAAAAAAAACAAGATCCTTGAAACCTAACAACTTAAAGAGTGCATTCAATACAATTGCCCACCACAGCATACAACACAAGCATAACGAATGTGTTCAACTTATACCAAATTTCAGGGCATGGAAAGCAAGTAGCCCTGACAACTACAACTACAACAAGAGGTTCCTACAGCATGCAGTCAAACCAAAGTATTAACAGTGAATCAATTCATGGCCAGAAAACTCAAAGTAGATTAACAAGATTACATTGTTATTTTAGTTTAATTGAAGTAAGGATACTTGAAAGAAATTAGTCGTGAGTTCCAAAAGAAACTCACCTTACGGCTGAGTTTCCCCTAAAACAAAGCATAGATGGTGGCAACAGCAACCTCGAGGCGGCCTCGTTTTTACTAGAGCGAGCTTTGGTGGTCTTCGAGCACGACGTTGGAGCGCACGCCGAGCAGGAAGATGGTGCTTCAGCGTTGGCGGCTGTTAGTGGTTACTCGAAAGTGCAGAAGCTTTCGGAGGTGTGCAAAGTGGCTGAAATGAAAACTAGCGACTATGGTGGTAACGGTGGCTCCGATTTCATTTAAGTGAAGGAGCTGTAAGTCGATTTCAAGAGGAACGAGTTTTATTTTTTAAAAGAGGACGGTGGCCATTAACGAGAATTTGGGGATCATGATTTCGATTTGGGAAGAATGATTTTTGCTCAAGCAATTTGGGGAAATTCCGATTTTCCAGAGGAGTTTTGGCTTCTATTAAAAGGAAAAGGAAGTGAATCTATGCCGAATGAAATGGGGAACCATGGTGATTTTTATAAAGGAAAAATTTAAAGATAAGAACGACGTAACTTCATAGGATTTAGGTAGCACGCGAAATTCAACGAGTAGGTATGCATATTGTTTTTCTAAGGTAGGTTACATATGTTTTAACTTAATATAAATTTCTACCCCGAATATCATAGAACGCCCCAAATTCACACTGCCAACACAATCTCGAAATACAACAAAAATTATACGTACTTCTTTGTTTTCGCATTCTAAACCAAATAAAATTATCCTAGTTGTACACTGATTCCGTCTGTATATAATGTTATTTTAAATTTTAAATTATTTATCGTTTTCACTGTTTTTATTCTTTTATTCCATTTGTTCACTAACAACTCCGTTTAAATCCGAAATTGAAACGAAAAACAATCAGTTTCTTTGTACATACAGATACACCCATTTCCAAGTCAATCTCCATTTATATCGATGAATAAAATTTCTAATTTATTTGATGTTAATAACATTTATTATTATTTTTAATTTAACCATTTTTATTCTTCAATCGAATTTCAAATCCAAATCAAATATCCTACCAAATTCAATTCAAATAAATATTTGTTTTTCACAAACCATTCCGATATAAATTCAATTCGTACATAAACAATATATTTGATTTTTTTAAATTTCTAATCCGCATATTAATATAAAATTGATTAGTCATAATTAATTACATTTTCTAATTGTCGAAATCCTAGGATGTTACACTATGTAAGACCATAAAAGTTCAATTTTTTTATTACTATTCTTAACGAATACCACCTTTGGGAATTTAGGGCTCTGCACGAACTGGGATGTGTTTGGTCCCTTCTACCTTTTCACACCATAGTGTCACCGGTGCGTTTGATATCGAGACTCAACATTGATTCGTCGAGGAGTATGGGAGCGCTTTCACTAGGTATGTTTTCTTTTATTTCGACTCCATGCTTCATTCAAGTGAACAATAAGTTAATAATTATTGGCATGTGTCTTGTTAAAATTTTCCCCTATATAGTAAATTTTACTGTGAATTGTTATTTTATTCTTCAGCAACTATTATTAAGGTATGATGCATTTTAATTTTAGAATGATGAAAGGCATAGATTTCTGGTTTTGGTCAAGCTCTGTCTACTAAAGGCTCAAAACTTTTAGCAAATCTTCTGGAATGCGAAGGATATATGGCCCTTGAATATTTCTTAAATGGTATGTGACTATTAGATTCAACATTATAAGCGTTTATGTTTCCTACACTATACACTTCTTCCAATCCACTATTTTTCTTATTTAGAAATAACATAGAAAAGTGATGTGTACTCATGTTGAAAATTAAACATTTGAGCATCTACTCATATTATTTAAACTGTTGTGCCTTAACTAACTAATAGATAAAAGCTTCTAGTTGATCCTGTAAAGTTAATACCAATTCCATGTTTCCTTTCCTTTTTGGTTAGCGGTTTTAGTGATTCATCTTATATACATGTATTTTTCTACATTAATAATCAACCTCTTGTTTTGCTGGTGTTTCACTGGTTTTTGGTGTCAAACAAATAAAAATTCGAATATTTGATTTTTTTGGGTTTATAATCTATAATTGTGAGAACTACTGATGGTAGAAGCTATGTTGCTACATATGCTAATGATTATTTGTAAAAAGTATTATGATGTTTAATACGACTGTTAAATTATGTTTAGTCTCATCAATTCTGTTCGGGTGTTCCTAAGCGCTCATAGGAGCTCAGTCGTGAAGCCACACAATGACCACATTTTGTGTTTTATTAGTCATGTAAAAATTAAAACCTATACACAATTTGTTACCAAATTCCTTCCACATTCAGATGTAGATCTCCATTGTTTGTTGTTTTTTGGTTTTAATGTTGTAGGAGCTAATCAGTTGAGCAAATACTAGACCCTCTTGGAAGTTTTTGAATTCTTAAGTTGGTATTTGTTGAACACACTCTTAATTGTTTGCTTGTATGAGGAGTGAAGACTTGTTTATTTAACCAAAATAATGATTAATTTTAGGGACCTTTGTATAGTGAACAATAAATTTGTAATGATCTAGAATTTTTAACTAGTTAATTTAGATGAATTTATTAAACAAATGAAATTAGAAATAAGTTGTATAGAATTATAAAATATAGTTGAGAAGTATTTTGTTAAAATATATAATTTTATATACACCTTTGGTGCCATTTGGTTAAGTGTTGCGTATAGTTTTCAATAGCATTTAAGTGCTACCTAAAGCACCTTCCTCCTTATTTTTACAAGTGTGAGGACACTTATCTTAATGCATGTACCTTTCCATGCATGGCTTACACATGTCCCATTATGTGTCACTCTCTGCTTAAGCTTTTCCCTTATGTTAACAAGTGTTAGGACACTTGTAATGTTGCATGCACCACTCCATGCATGACATATGCTTGTCCTATGAGGTGTCATTACCATATTCATCTATTTCAAGTATAAACGCACCACCCTTCTTCCCTTGAACTTTCATTCCAATAAAGGATAGCATAGTGGAACCCCAAGGTGAGAACTCGACACTTATATTTGTTCACTTTTTATGTTGTGTGAATGGTTGTTGATGATGTGGTTAATTAGTAATTATTGCAATGTAAGCATTTAGTGACAAACGCTTATACGTACATATGTATACACTATTATATATACCTTTAAATGCTCGTGTGAATGGATCTTCGTGGTTTTTATCAATTATAGTATATGCATTATACTTGTTACACACACATATTGTAACACCCTGTAATTTTAAAGAATACTATAATGATAAACTATGAAATGCTTAATTAAATATTGGGAATTAAGTAAAATGGACTGCGTCATTGCGTTCATCCCAGAATCCTGCTAAAGACAGACTCCGAGTTTGCATAAAACAGACATCGTATAAAGAAGTTATTAAGCCTAGAAGTTTGTATACACACAAGAGAATTATATATATACCAATCAAACATATCAAAATAATTCAAAAACTAACAGCAAGGAGAGGAAGCGGGAAATCGGCCCGTTAGGGGTGGACTCCATTCCCCATTGGTGTCGACCCATGGTTCGACCCCTAAATGGGGGTGTCGACCCCTACGTCGACCCCGGGGTCGACCCCACCGAGATCTGGGAAGATTCCTGCCTGGAACCTGGACGCATTTCCAAGCATGATTCGTTGACCTTAGGCTATATATAGGACCTTATTCTCATTGTTTTTATTCACCAAAAACAATGGAGACAATGAGGTACTGCCCTAACTCAATTTGAACTAGCCAATTCTTCTTCAACAACAAGTTATACATATTCAAGGATCTGTCCTACAACATCTACAATCATTTCTTTGTTCTTTAGATCCAGTCATAGTGAGTTTATGTTGCTTTTACATATAAACACTTAAAAAGTAATCTTGACATGTTTATAAGTTTGGATCTAAGCCTATTCCTGTTAGTAACCTGAATCATAACAGATCTACCATTACTTGTATACCTAATTTACTGCTTAGTTCTCATATGCATGTTCATGATATTCCTATTTTGTTAGTTTTCCTAATCATGTCACCGTATGCCTATTCTGCTAGTATGCCTAATCACGTCACTGTATGCCTATTCTGTTAGTATGACCAATTCTATCATCATATGCCGGTTTTATTTACTATGCCTATTCTTTCTCTCTTCTCCCCCTCTTTCCCTTTTTGTTTTTATAGCCAGGCTACCTTCGAGCCTAGGCCTATCCTTGAAATACGCGAGCGCATGAAATTGGGAATGGTTGGGAAAGATAAATTGGGGCATAACTTATGTTGTAAATCAAGATTAGGATTTGGGGGAATAATCTGTACCTTGATCTAAACTTTAATCTGGGGCATAATTTGAATCGTGAATCAGACGGGGATTTAGGGATAATAAAATGGAAATTTGTTAGTAATGAACTTGCCTAGATTTGCAATAACTAGAAATTATAACCGCATGTAGACACGAGGTTAGATTACGCTTGTGGTAGAAGCCTGCCCGGAATCGCCCGACAAATCCAGCGCCCATAAGTGGATAATCTTATGTGAGGGGTCGAGTGCATAAATGTACACATAACGGTGCTATGACACGAGGTTAAGTCCGACATGTGGTAGAAGTCTACCCAGAGCAAACCGACATATCCAGCATCCACAAGTGGTAGACTTAATGTAAGAGGTCTAGCGCTTTAATAACCATAAATGAATGAATGGTAATAAACTTGTAATACTTATCCTGTTTGAATCTGGGAGGGTTACATGAACCTGTCAACTTAAGTAGGGGTTAATTAAACTTGCTTGAATTAGTGGGAGGGTTAAGTTAATCGTGTTAAATATGCGGGGACGGTTTATACATATAAACCCGACAAACTTAACCTATCGCGGTTATGTAATCTTGTTAAAATGGTATGCATAACCTGTTGAAATCCTAGTAGTGCGGATGCAAGCCAAGGGGGAAGCTTGTATCATCCAGTGTGTGGGACCCGTATCAGTCAGTAACCTATCTTGGTATCAAACGGAGAACCCCGAATAAGGTCGGGGTAAGGGCACCCTTACTAAGTTGGTTGTAAGAGATCCATCTAAGGTGGGCGATGTATTCCGACGGGGTCATGTGCATGCATGGGTCCGGATTCCAGGGAGGATGATAAGACGGCATGACACCTATAGATATGGTTGTGCATCTTGTAAACAATGGGGTTACCACTTTAGGAACTGATACATCCTACTGTGGGTCCATCACAGGGTATCTACGAGTTAGGGAGTTGATCGATTAGGGGTAGTAATTAGAGTACATCTAGTCTTGCATGTTTAGGAGCCCGTTATTATCGTTGGGGGTGGCACCCGTTTATTCTGTTAGGCTACCTGTTATTGTATGGGTAAACCACTCACTAGAATACACCTAAGTCTACCATCTTGTACTTGTTGGGATCATCTTGTTCTTGTTATACTAGTATTGATGCAGAGAGAAAATTATTAGAGAAGTGTAATATATATTCTATTTTGTTATCTTGTTGACCTTGTTATACCTGCCTTATGACACTTTTATCTCACTCTCCAGTTTATATGCCTGTCATGATGCTTTTACTTATTTATATACTGAAAGTAACTGGACTCACCATACTTTATGTCTAACCCATTTTGTTTTCTCTTCTCTCTCTTCTGTTCCCCTCAAGTTCTCAGGGCGGGAATACCCAAGCTTGATCAGGATTCTTCTTTAGTTCTGGTTGGAGCTGCTTAGAGGTACCGCTTGATTACGTATCTTCTCTACTATGGCTATATTTTGGGGATTATGCTCTTTTTATGTATTATTGTACTCTGATGATGACTTTGGTACAAGACAGAAGTTTTATGATTGATGTAATGAGTTTTCAGTATTTCAGACTTATTATGTAATTGGGTTTGGACCACGAAGTTTTTCTATTTAATAAAATTTTAATTCTGCTATTATTTCATATCTATCTTTTGATGTTTTTGTTTCTATTTACCAATAACGCTTCATGAAACTTAATGCATTCTAATAAAGAGTGAAATTAACAGACATTGGGTGTCACACATATGTGGATTTATATGGATATCAGATAAGTCTTGTGTTAGGGAATGCAGAATGGATCATTGAGGCAAAGCAAACATTAGAGGGGGGTGAATAGTGTTTGTAAGAATTTGAACAAAATTTAAATCTAATGTTAACTACGAATGAATCTAATACAACAAACACAATCACAGTTTCAAATACAAATGCAAAATGAACAGAAATAAAAACGCAGAAAAGGAACACACCGGATTTTATACTGGTTCGGATTACTCTTATGTCCAGTCACGCACAACGCTGGATTGCGTAGAGTTTTATTATTATTTCTAATAGTCAAATACACCCTCCTTGATTTCATGGCTCATAAGGAGACGCCGACTCCTATTCCTTAATTTCACGGCTCAACAAGGACACATCGACTCCTATTCCTTGATTTCACGGCTACAAGGATACAGCAATTCCTCTTTAACTTATAAACAAGGTTTATTCAATCCAAGCAATTACAAAATAGCATTATAACTTTTCGATAGCCACTTGATTCAGAGAGTAGAGAGTGTAGAGAGAAGAAGTTTTATCAAAATAGAACTGAATTCGGTAGAGTATAAGGGTAAGAATCATATAATGATTAAGAATAATGGTGGAGAGAAAGAGGATGAAGTTAGAGAAGAAGAGATGATAAAAAATTCTGTTTTATCCCCTTTTCCTATAGTATGAATGGTTGCAATGGTTCTGAATCATTTCAAATAGTGAAAAGACACTTCCTTTCAAAATTGGAAAAAGTGACAGTTATATGTCGACATTGTGTTTTTGTTATGTCGACATACTTAGTGCATTTTTGAATTTTAAAGTACTTTTCAAGTGTTTTGTTATTAACGTAATTATGGAAATTCTTGAGTAAACAAATCTAGTGTTGTAAATTAATATTATATGATAGAAAAACATATGAAAACATAAATTTAAACTATATAAGTATATTTATAAAATTATAAGGTTTTAAACTATATAAAGTATAAATATAAAGTATGTAAAAAACTTAAGCTTGAAAAACAAAGAAGAATAAAAATAGAAACAAACAGAAAAATAAAATAGAGAGGATTGAGGATAGAATTGAAAATCAGAATTAGAAAATTTGAATTTGAACCTGGAGTGCTATTTAGAGTCTTACAAAATCTAGACCCAATAACTGTATTAATCTTGAAATCTTGATTACTCATGAGTCTCGAAATTTCTATGATCTTTTAATCTCTATTATCTTTATAACTGTACAGTCTTTAGTAATATTTCCCGTATATAATTCCTGCACATACACACACACACATATGTATTCTATAAAAAAGTGTTAGTATGTATTTTATAACCAAAGATAATGTTGTTGTCATCAAAACTCCATTCTCCAGCAATCTCCCCCCCTTTTTGATGATGACAACCTTAGTTTTTAAAATTTCAACCTGTATATACATATTTGATGATGTTCCTTCTATACTCCCCCTATCTGTAAGGATCCTATAAACTATGCCTATATTTCATAACTCCCCCTGTCTGTAAGAATCCTATAAACTATGCCTATATTTTATAATTTCTCCCCCTTTGGAATTATAAAAAAGAAATCGAAAATGTATTCCTAAAATGTATGACTTCACAAATAGAACTTAAGTAACTATCTTAATAAAAACACTCCCTCCTTAATCTAGTAACTATTTCTATGTAGAATACTCCCTTAATCTATTCAAATTAAAAATAATACCTAATATGATGATTAAATACAAACAAATCCAAGTATTATTATTACATATGTTTGTCTGATATATATGTATATATATACACACACAAAAAAAATCAAACCAAATCAAATCACACCATATATACAAGTTTCAAATAATAAAATCAAAATCACACCACACTATATGTTTTTAGAACTTAAACAAATCATACCGAATAATTAAACGTTTCTTGGAACTTCAACCCAACCATGTTCTCCAAAGATAGGACCCTTCTTGATTACTTCCCAATCTTCATATTCTTTGGTTGATGGAGCCTTTGCAAGATTATTCTCTTCATCTCTGAAAAAAGAAGAGATTAGCCGTCGCATTGCATCAAAGTGCTTTTCTTGTCGTTTAAACATCTTTATTTGACTTAATTCAAGATGACGCTGATTTCATAAAATGATAGAGAGGATATTTTTGAACGAATTGAGAGTTTCTTGTAGGTTTTCACTAAGATTATGGATAGGATTTGCAGTGGATTTGACGAGAAATGATTAAGGAAGAAGGAGTAATGAATTTTTCTAAGAGGAATGGGCTTAAATAGGGTCTGGAATTCGTTGGATTTTGAATGGACATGATTAGTTATTTTAATTTAAAATTTGATATAATTTGAAAATATGTCATTTGTATGTCGACATACTCTTTTTGTCAAGTCGACGTACTATAGTGAGTTTTGAATTTTTTTGAATTTCTGAATTCTTTTGAACTCTTCTAATATTAATTTGTTTTAAAGTTTTTCTTGAAACATAAAGATGATTTAATCAGAAATAAAACTCCAATCATTACTTAATAGAAAGCAAATACATCCAACTAAACAAGACACTTTAAATATGGGATCCGAAAGCAAATACAAGGAAATATATAAAGATAGATTAAACTAGAAGGCCTATTTTTCGGATGATGATGAGGAAGATGAAATTCCAAGCTTTCTTCCTATCTTGATCATGAATTTTGATATTTTGGAAAGCCTCTTGTTAAGCTTCTTTTGACTGTTGACGATTTTCACTTGATTTTGAACAATCGTGTCTTGTAGATACGCTTTGAGATTGGATACTCAATGGTTTCCATAGAAGTCTCTTCTTCTTCGACTTCCATTGGGTCTTGTTCTTGTTGCAATCGAGCTTGTTTAGCCTCAGATGTCTATAAGGTTTGAAAGTGAGAGGAATTTTCATGAGATGAATGTTTGATGCGTTAAACACTTTTTAGGTACAAATTCTTCTCCATGAAGATCAACTTTAATGTGTTTGAAAATACAAGTGAGATAATCATCATAGTAGATAGTGTTTTCTCTTGTAGATAAATCTATGTGCTTAATTTCATTTAGAATCATATCGGCCCAATTGATAAGATAACTACCCATAACAGCAAAGAGAGCCTTTTGGACATTAAGAGTTGGATTGTTGAAATTTCTGGAACGGGGAGTGATGGTGTGTTGAAGGAGAAGGTTAACAATTCTTTTTTTTTGGACGTAAGAAACGATTTTTGTAATCCATTGGAGCACCATCTTCGAAGATATCATAAAAGGTTTCCATATCGGTTTCGTGGATAACGAAAGTTGAGAAATCCGAGCCCATGCTTCTACAATTTAGAATTTGCCTAAAAGTTCGGCGTCGAGAACAATTTGAATTCCCATGACACTACTCCAAATTTGGTTTTCGTTTCCTTCATAAAATCCACGATTAAGACTTGCATAGAACATCTTCACGAGTTTGGGATAATATACTTCGTCGTTATCACGAGAGTCAATTAGACTCAAGACTTCGTCATGTTCAAAAAGAGAGACGAGATCATAAGATGGAAAATCGCTAAAGACGGCGAAAGCACCTATGTTAACTTCAGCATTTGCTAAATAGTTACCATAGGTTTTTATGGTCTCTTTGTCATTGTAAAGATAACCTTTATTGGTTTTGGTTATCTTCAATTTTTGAGATGAACTTGAGGAAGCCACTGAAATGATAATTTTGAAGAGGATAAATATGAAGAATATTGTTTAGAGTTGTGAATGGAAGGTAGAAAGGATAAATATATATAGAAAATGAATAGATATGAATTGAATGAACATGAATTGAATAGGCCCAACTTTTCAGATTGAAAGAACACCTTTTCAGACCTTGGTAGTTGGTGAAAAGATTGGAGGGAAGCTTGAAATTCAAAATTCAAAATTTAAATTTCAAAATTGGTTGGATATGTCAACATGTATTTTTCTGTATGTTGACATACTAGGTCTATTTCAAAAGGGAATAGGATTTTAAGTTTTTGAAATATATTATCGATCTATATTTCAGGTTTAACGATTTCCTAAAATAATTCTAATCCTAATAAACACAAAACAATTTATTTTATTAATTTATTGGTTATTTAATATTATATTATTATTTTGAATTTCAAAATTCAATTTTGAATTTCAAAATTCAATTTTGAATTTCAAAATTCAATTTTGAGTTTCAAAATTCAATTTTGAATTTCAAATTTCAATTTATCTTTTAAGTTTTTAAATTCAAACCAAATCAAACAAACAAAGCAACCATTCAACCAAATAAAATTAAAATTTAATTAATGTGTACCCGGTTTTTTGATCCTTTTCTTCATGATCTTCTAAACTTTGAATTACTGTTAACGGTTTCTGGTTCTTCATCACTTGATGACAAATCTGAATCATCTAATGTTGCTGCATATGGTTTCTTTCTTTTCCTTGATGAATTGGTGTTGTCCGTTTGTTGAGTAGATTTGTCTGGATATGGACACATTTTCTTTACATGACCTTGTTTGTTGCAGTTAAAACATCGTCCATCATTTAATTTTGATTATAACCCATCCTTCTATATTTTTGAAATCTTCTAAAATGATTTGTCATGAGTGTTGTTTCTTCATCATCTTCACTACTCGAGTCAGAATCATTTGTTGTTGCTTTTAGTGCAATAGATTTCTTTTTAGTTGATCTATTTTCTTTTCTTTTCTGTAATTGAACTTCATATGACATCAAATTTCCAACTATCTATTCAATTTTCATTTCATTGACATCATTGGCTTCTTCTATAGCCAAAATCTTCTGATCCCATTCTTGAGTTAATGAATTTAATATTTTTCTGACTTGATTTGCTTCTGAATAAGTTTTTCCAATTGTTGTTAGTGAATGCACTATCTCTTGAAATCTGCAATACATATCTGAAATAGACTCATTCTCATTCATTTTGAACAATTCAAACTGATTAACTAGCATGCCTATCTTAGCATGTTTAACTTTACTAGTTCCTTCATGAGTAACTTTTAAAGTTCTCCAGATTTCATATGCAGTCTTACATACTGATACTCTATTAAACTCATTCCTATCTAATGAACAAAATAACATATTCATGGCTTTAGAATTGCTTTGTGCAGCAGCCTTTTGTTCATTTGTCCATTGTGAAATTGCAGTTGTGGGTTCAACACATTTGTGTACTATTCCATGTGTCTAATCCTACAGACTGTAAACAAAATTTTCATTCTACATACCGAATATGAATAATTACTACCATTAAATGATGGTGGTATAACAATGGATTGACCCTCTATAAAAGAACTATTATTGCTACCAGTGTTGGTTTCCATTATCACCATTTTCAAATATCAGATTATGAACTTTTTGAAAAACCTTGCTCTAATACCAATTATTAGGGAATGCGAAATGGATTGTTAAGGCAAAGCAAACACTAGAGGGGGGGTGAACAGTGTTTTTAAAAAATTTAAATCTAATTCTAACTACGAGATGAATCTAACACCACACACACAAACACAGACACAAATTCAAATATAAATGCAAAATAAGCCAAAATAAAAATGCAGAAAAGGAAAGAAAACACCGGATTTTATACTGGTTGGATTACTCCTACATCCAGTCCCGCACAATGCTGGATTGCGTAGAGTTTTATTACTATTTCCAATAGTCAAATACACCCTCCTGGATTTCATGGCTCAACAAGGAGACACTGACTCTTAATCCTTGATTTCACGGCTCAACAAAGACACATCGACTCCTATTCCTTGATTTCACGACTACAAGCATACACCGATTTCTATTTGACTTACAAAAAGGTTTATTCAACCCAAGCAATTACAAAACAACCCTATAACTCTTCAATAACAGTTGATTCAGAGAGCAGAGAGTGTGGAAAGAAGAAGTTTCATCAAAACATAATTGAATTCGGCAGAGTATAAGTGTAAGAATCATAAAAATGGTTAAGGATAATGGTGGAGAGAAAGAGGATGAAGCTTGAGAAGAAGAGATGATAAAAAATTCGGTTCTAACCCCTTTTTATAGAGTATGAAAGGTTGCAACGGTTCTGAATTGTTTCAAATAGTGGAAAGACACTTCCTTTCAAAATTGGAAAAAGTGACAGTTATATGTTAACATTGTGTTTTTGTTATGTCGACATACTTAGTGCATTTTTGAATTTTAAAGTATTTTTCAAGTGTTCTGGTATTAATATAATTCTGGAAATTCTTGAGTAAAAAATCTAGTGTTGTAAATTAATATTATATGATAGAAAAACATATGAAAACATAATTTAAACTATATAAATATATTTATAAACTTATAAGGTTTTAAACTATATAAAGTATAAAAAACTTAAGTTTGAAAAACAAAGAAGAATAAAAATAGGAACAAATAGAAAAATAAAATAGAGAGGATTGAGGATAGAATTGAAAATCAGAATTTGAAAATTAGATTTGAATTTGAAAATTAGAATTAGAATTTGAAAATTAGAATTAGAATTTGAACCTGGAGGGCTATTTAGAGTCTTACAAAATCTAGACCCTATAACTATATTATTCTTGAACTATTGAAATCTTGATTACTCATGAGTCTTAAAATTTCTCTGATCTTTGAATCTTTACTATCTTTATAACTGTACAGTCTTCAGTAATATTTCCTGTATATAATTCCTATAATATATATATATATATTCTATACAAAAAGTTTAGTAAATATTTTATATTCAATGATAATTTAAATAAGGTTGTTGTCATCAAAACTCCATTCTCCAACATCTTGGACCAAGCCGGTAGTGTAAATGAATATTTTATTTTGAAAGTGGAAATGTCGTTTGGAAATTGTTTTAAATAGTTTCAAATAGTTTGTATAAGTACAAAATGGTTTTATAAATTATTTTGAAGCAATTCAAGGTAATTTTTATATGAATTTATATTACGGCCACAATAGAGCTTGTCGAGAAGCGGTTGGTTCACGTATTTTGTCGCAAACTTTAAACGCTTATAACTTTTGCAAATTAAATCGTATTTCAACAAAACGCAAAATGTTTTCTTTCTATTAAAAAGGGCTTTCAAATAAGAGAAAGAAGTTTTCAATTTCAACTTATAATTTTTAGGTTATGTTTAAAACAATTTAGAAAAGGTCGCTATAAGTGCAGTTTGTTGACTAAATTACAAATGGCTGTTATGAATAATTTAAAAATATGATTTTTTTGTATAACCATAATCAATTATTTAAAATTGGTTTATGTTAAAATCATGAAGTTTTGGGTACCATAAAGGTCATTTTACTTAAACTAACCAATACCAGTATTTTGAAACACTTTTTGTAACGTTGTTTGCAAATGATTGAGTTTTAAAGGGATTTTTATAAATCTTTTCCAAACCTTAGTAAATGATTTCTAGCAAGTAATAAAGTGTTTTATATGATATGATAATTTGAGTTTCCAAACATGGAGTATGGGTTGAGACTTGAATTGGTCCTGTATATCCACATGGTTTTAAAATTGCGCTTATTATTCAGAAAGACCGGGATCAGAACTGGATCTGAAAACCATTACAAGTAATAATACAATGTTTGGCTCAGCTAAGCATATCAAAGATAGTATTAAAGACCGGGACCCTCACATCGAAAGGGATGTTTGTTGAATGTCTTGAATGGGTAGCTCCCATTTGCAGATGGATTTTATATCAGCTAAGTGGCAAGTAGACCAGGCGTATTTTGAGGAATTCCGGATTTTGATTTCGTTCAGACCTAGAAAAAACCTGTATGGATTATGTTTCTAACATTGTAACTAACTGCGTAGCACTGATCTTTATTAATATATATCTACTTGATGGCAGAGAATTTATTCTCTTAGATTAACATCCTTCTCTAAGACGTATGAGCTTAGAGATTATATATTCATAGAAATCAGTGATGCATTGTGAATGGACAATGTGGCATACTTAAGTTATGTGATGAGCTATGGATGATCAAAGCATGACTTATTTAAGCGTAGCTTTGTGTATATCATGACTCGACAAACTTCACACCCCTGTAAATGTCCAAAACAGGAATAAATGCAGTAGGGTTACGAGTGTGTTGTCTCCTTCTAGATAAATGGTATACCATGATATGGAACCCAAATATTAACCTATGTGGAAAACATCCACTTTTGTTGTTGGCGAGCTCTTGGAAACGTTAGTAACGACTAGGAGATGACATACTCAGGCATACTTTAAGTTACCTAGTTACAGAGGTAACTTGGCCTTATATAAGCATGAGTAGCATTAGTTGATCCTTGGACATCCCTCTAAAGGTGTTCAAAATTCGGTTCGATGTGGAAGTTCCTTTGCCTGGTCATTGTTGGAAACCCAATCTCCACTACGAGCCCGTACAGTTTTAATTGTATACTATTATGTCAGTATAGAATATGGTACATATGCTGGCTAAGGTTGATACAATTACTTTCGAATTTGTTTCACACTAGCACTAATAATAGTATCAAAATGGTTTTCGCATATTAAAGCATTTTTGACTATCATATGTTGAAACCTCGCTATGTGTGCATTTGCATTGTGTGTGTGCCACAAAACCTTATGTTAGTTTCATTTTTCAAAAAGTCATTGCGAATTTCTATGCACATACAAATATAATGAGTTCTTACACCAGTCCCATGACTGACCCGGAGTTGTTTCGATTTCACACAAAACTCTAGGTGCCCATAATTTTCACATGGGCATCCTAGTGTCAGGTTTAGTAGCACTATTTGGAGCTTGTGTCTTGGAGCCTCTTTCCCAATGTATCCCTTGCTTTTGTGGAGTTGCTATTGCTGTGAAGTATCTGCTATTTTCTTTAGAACATATTATTTGTAGGCATCTATGTTCTGGAGCTATTCAGGTGAAGATGGAGCATGTTACGGGATTTACCTTATTCAGTCATTTTCCGCTGTTCTTTGGATATGGATATGGACATGCATTGTTGTAAACTCTGATGTAATCTCATGTTACATAAAGGAGAAGTTGTTTTATTTCATTATGATTGATCTAATGTGTTATATCCCTAGACAACCAGGAAACCGGCACTTGAATCTCCGGCATTTTTATTACGAGAAGGTATTAAAGTGTCGATTTCGAGGGTCCAAATTCCGGGTTGTCACAAAATTAATTTTTTTATGCTTATCAGATGATAAAATAACATTTTACTTGCGTAAGAAAACCTATTTACTTTATGTTTTGATATTAATATTTATTTTTGTAAAATAGTAATCATTTCTTCTTTTTTGTGCTCATACAAGTCTGCTTGTTTGGTTTTAATTTTTCGCCTAACCACATGTTCTTAAGCATTGTTGATCTAGTTTAGGTAGCAAATTTACTAAATAAACAATCATTTCAGATGTAATTATTTTCTTACATTGCAGTGTTTGTTTACTGACCTAATAGTACTTGCAAAATTATGCTTTGTTCAATTTTAAAAATATTTTCCAATATAGCAAAAATTATTTGATTTCTCAGTATAAACTAGATCACCATCCTTTTGCCGCGGTTCAGTTTATTTTGTAGTGTAGAACATGGCTAAAGAAAGTGCGGCTGAATGTTTAAAGGGTATTTTAGCTATAGGAGCTTGTTTAGCTCTTTTAGGTATAGTTGTAGCTCCGTTATAAAGAGTGAAGCTCTTGATAAAAAATGATGAAAATTTGATCAAATCTGGTAGGCTTTAGGAACCTTACAAAGGAATCCATGATTATTTTGGTCAAATAGTTAAAAATGATGGATTCTTTTCATTGTGGAGAGGAAATAGTGCTAGTCTTCTTCGTTTTTTTTTTCCTTTTCAGGTTTGTTAAATTTCTTAACTACTATTAGATATTGGTTTATTTTTATTTTTATTTTTATTTTTTTTATTTTCTACTTTGATAGTGTTATCTCAAGATACTATTATAACAGTGTACATGTTCAAATAACGTATTTCAAGTACCAAAGTTTTAAGCATTTGAGATCATAAATTAGGTACATGTATTAGTGTGTGCATCTGACCTATATGGTTTTCTACTGGTTTATTCTTTGGACTGTGCAAGAACAAAACTTGCATTTGATGTCAAGGCAAGGAAAAAAGAAGGTAAAGGCAGTTTGAGGACTTGATCGATGTTTATAGAGAAACCCTGAAATCTGATGGCTTTATGGGCTTGTACCGAGGATTTGGCATAACTTGCGTTTATGTGCTTGTATTTCGGGCTCTTTTCTCTGGGTTCAATGAGTTTCTTGGACCTATGGTGACGGTTAGTATCCATAGCATTAGCCTTAATTCTGATAAACAAATTCAGATTCAGTATGTATTGGCATTCTTGCACAATGGCATACTCATATTCAATGAACATCTATATATTAATCTGTAAACTCTTTAGATGGTGCCACGATTCCTTTAGGGGTTTAACTTTGAGTATGTGACTTCTTGCACAATGCCATTAATGTCTAAAAATTAGTGCTCTATTTTCCCACTCATTATTTGTTGTTATATATAGCAGCTTAAATGTACCCGAGAAAGAAAATGAATCCTCACATACTAAAATGGTGAATGAAATGAAGGATCACCAACTATTGTTGTATTGTAAGGATATTACCTTATTTTCAAAGTACCTAAATGGGAAACTCCTTTAATAAGGATTCTTTAAATTAAATCAAAAAGGTATTTGTACCATCCTTTTTTATTCCTTCGAAAATCACATATGCACGTGGTACCTAATATCTTATATCAAAATATTATTCCAGTCTTTATCACTGTGTGAAAAAAAGCTAATAGTTGTGATATCCAGTGCAAAGCAAGTTTGGTACTGAAGCACATAGCAAATAACTCATACGTATTTTTACGCAGTAACTTGACATGTATATTTACATGGGTATAAAAAGTTTTGCCTATGCACGGAGATTAGGACCTAATTGCCTTAAAGAAAATTTTATACCAAAAGCCATATTTCTATATCTTAATCACCTTTATGATATTAGAATAGCTACTGATATCAAGCTCACATCGTACGTCTATCCCTATAACTCAGAAAATGAATTTAATTATAGCATGAAACATCAGATTAACCATTTTTACTGTTGTGCCCTGATTTCTATTAAAAATGTCATGTATCCTGATTTTTTCACAAATTTGTTTTTACATCTTGTATTCATTTTTGCAGGTAGATATGATAATTGAAATACTAAGAAGTGCAAGTGGACATATTTCCTACTAAGCAGATGCTAAAAGACCTGGAGCTGCATCTATTAAAGATGTTGGTACTTTACTTCGTGATCTATGCCATAAGAAAGTTGATGGTGCTTTTTAGTTTCTTAGATTGAACTACCAGCTCCCAAAATCTTCAACTGAGATACAATGTTCAGTTTTAACTTTTAATTGAAGTCGAATTAAAGATTAATTCTCAATATACTACATATGCAACATCACGATAATTTATGTGGAATGATTAAGAAACAATAGCTAGTTTTCTATCCACTATTTCAAAATATTTGGAACTAAATAACTCATTTTTTTGTTGATATTTTTAAGCAGCTCATGCTTGGGATGAGGGAACAATTTGTGAATATTTATGGTGTGCAGGAATGTTCGAATTTTGTTTATGCGTGGGTGAGGAAAAAATTGGCAATGGTGTGTAGTTTGTGTTAAACAATTTTCTTATACAATAATAATTAAATGTGATGCATACCTTCAACGAATTTAATTAGGCATATTTCTGAATAGCACAACCAACAGAAACCAGTCTACTTCGTAGACTTTGAAATTCATTGCTAAAAAGTAAGTTATAATAACTTACAATGTATGTACAGTTTTATACTAAGTTTTATATCATAACTTATTGGCCCCTGGATTTTATAATAAAATTATGTTTAGAACATTAGAATTCGATGACAGCCTGCCTGAGTATAGTAATGTTTGGCTGTTCAATTTTTAAAAAATAAAATTCCAATGTCTTTCCATTTCATCTTATGAATTTTTTTGTTTTCGCAGACAGGCTTATTTAGAAGGAAGGTCCTTTGTACGCAAGTAGATCAGATCCTTTTAGAACCAGGTGATTGCATTGTATGCATGGACTATTTAATGGAAAAATAAGGTGTTTTTTATGTACTCAAATTGACATCAATATGGAATTGGAAACATATGTACTGAATTTGAAAATTCATGGATTGATTTTTTTGTTAGTTGATACTTTTTTTGCTATCGTGAATATGCGTTATATTTGCTGATTTTTTTTCTTTCATACATTGCTCTTTAAATTGTTATGAAGATTCATTTTGAATGTTATTATTAAAATATAATATATAGGCATAGCTCTTGAAAAGAGTTATAACTATATGAGATAATTGTTATAAAAAATTAATGTAATGTAGGCTTAGCGTCAAAGAATAGCAGCAAATAGGTGCTATTGCATCTATGAATTTTATAGCGGCATATATGAGTTGTAAAAGGATTTAACAATACTATAATATGTTGATTTAATAGCGTTATATAGCTGCTATCAAATAAATATGTTATAGTTGCTATCCGTGTTATAAAGAATCTCAGTTTAATTGAGATTTGGATGTATTATAGCGATATGGATGAGATATTGTATTTAAGTAACATAGTGGAAAATCTTGGCTATAAACCATGCTTTTTTATAGCAGTTTTTTATGTTATAAACATTCAGCGGTTTTTTATAACATGTCGATATACAACGTTTATCGAACCAATATAGTACTAGTTAACAGCGGTTATATGCCACTATAAAAGACAATTTTTCTTGTAGTGAGGATTCCGCAAAGCCAGACCACCCTCGCATCTGGAACTAATGATATCTCAGAAGACCCAACGGTGCCTCTTCACATCGTCCTTTTTCCTCTAAAAAATGGATGAAGACAACGAGCGATATGAGTGAAAAAAGGAAGAGGTAGGCGTCATTGCCATGAAGACATTGACCCTGAAGAATCAAGAACCGACTTGATGAGAAAAAGTATACCAGCCTGATAGTGAGAGCATGGTTCCATCTCAAAATCTTTTCCTTGGATTTTTCAGTCTAGGTATCAAAAACACATTGAGTTTGCGGCCTCGATAAAAAACGATGCCTAGGTAAGGCAAGGGAAGAGAGGCGATCCTAAACCTAGAAAAGGAGTCTATATAAGAAATCCTTCTAGGTCCATAGAATTGGCGGGAACGAAATAGCTTTTCAAGGCATTGACAAGCTGCCCCGAACACTTCTCGTAGAAATAAAGAAAATACAGGATCTGACAAATGGAATGTCGATTCCCATTTGAGAGGATAATGGTGTCATATACAAAGGACAACGAGGAGATCAAAGGACAACTATATGAAATATCAAATCGTTGGATCTGCCCAACAATCATTAGATAATGAACCCCTTGGAACAAATCCTCAGCGGTTATGATGAACAACATCGGGGATAGGGGATCTCCTTGCCGCATCCTCCTTCCTGACCCAAAAAAATGTTTGGCCGCTCCATTGATAAGCACAGAGAAACAACAGTTCGAAATGAGCCACCAAGTAAAATCTATTAGGGTCTCAGGAAACTCAAACGCTTGGAGAAATCTAATAATGAAAAATCAAGATATGCGGTTGTAATCCTTCTCCATATCAAGCTTTATCATCACAATGGAATCTAGAACCTCTCGATTGATCTGGGAGATAAGTTATTGATCAAACAAGGCATTGTCAGTGTTTAGACGGCCTTTAACAAATCCTGCTTGAGACAATGAGATAATATGGTCAAGAAAAGGAGCTAATCTAGACAATAAGATCTTAGAAATAACCCTGTTCGAAAATTTATAAAGGCTAGTCGGTTTGAAATCAAAGCAAGACCGAGGGTTCTCACATTTAAGGATGAGAACAAGATTGGTGGATGTCCACTGCCTAGGGAGCATACCATCGAGAAGAAGGATTGAATCGCTAAAGAGAAGTGTAACACCCCAAATTTTAACAACATTAAAAGAGGATAAATTAAATAATAATTAATTTAACATTCGGATTTAGAGGGAATGGACTATGCCATTGCGTCCATCTCGAAATTCTGGTCAGAATGGACATTTGGTTTACACCGCATGAAAAAGTTATGAGGGTTCGAAGTTTGTTTACGCACAAGATAAATATATATATAATAAATTCCAGAACCTTCAAAAATAAAAAATCGAGCCAAAGCGGGCAGAGCGGGAAAATTCCCGCTCGTGGGTGTCAACCCCTCTAAGGGGTGTCGACATGGGTGTCGACCCCCTATAGGGGTGTTGACCCCCTCCCCCCCGGACATATCTGGGCAGAATTCGTTTTACGTACCTGGACTTGATTCTGGGTCCGTTTCATTAGTTCTAGGCTATAAATATGGTCCCCTATTCTCTTATCTTCTCCATTGGAGATCATAGAGGCCATATGCTGTCGGGTTGCAAATTGAAACAGAATCAAAGTCTACTACAAATAGTTTAGCTATTCAGAATTCAGATCTCTTTCTCTCTCTAAATTTTCTTAACCAAACATTGTGAGTTTCTAGGCACTTTTAGGTTTAAATAAATAATAGTAAATTGTGAAAGACTTTGAATTGGATATGTTGTAATGTATGAATCTATGCCAGTATTAAATCTTATACCATGTAGATCATGATAGATCTAATTCTCTAGATCTGATGCAACTGTAACTATACTACGATGTTGCCTATATGGATCTTGATTTGTAACTATGTTGTGGTAAATGTAAATCTATTAATCTTGACAGTTGCAACATTGCATAGATCTAATTTGGTATGTAAATCACCTTTCATGTTGCGATCAACTTAAATATGTTGTAAGTGGACATATTTATATCTAAACATGCTTATGATCATGTTTTATGTTAGATCCACTTTATGATCATGTTTTATGCTAGATCCACTTTATGATCATGTTTTATGCTAGATCTATTTTATGATCATATCTTATGCTATGATAGATCTATCTCTCGAGATCCAATTTAATTGTGATTGTCCTAGTATGTTTTTTTGTTTCATTTGGATAGATCAAATCATTTATGTGAACCATCAACATATGCCACCTTGAATTTATTAGGACTAGGTCCACACCTTTATCTTAATTGTAACCTCTATGATGTGGATTTGGGTAGAACAATTTATAAACCTGTAGATCTAAAACTTTATTTATGATTAGATCTAATTAATCTATTAGATCTAGAGCAAGTGGACATTTTATGTAGATCTAAAGCAATATTTATGTTAGATCCCGTTATGATGATGATTACATGTTCATGACAACATCTATGTTCACCTTGATATGATATTAATTACATGTCCATTCACTTTGTTATCATACTAGTATGTTTATGACAATATATGTTGAAACTATCACCTCTATCATATTTCCTTTTTCATTGTTATGGCTAGACTACTTATTAGCCTAAATGCCGCCAAAATACGTGCGAATATGTTAGCGAAGGAAACGGGGGAAAAGGAATTTATAATGGGCATGTAATCTTTAAATGAATTGATAAGTAATTCAAATTATTAGGTAAAATAGGTATTTACACCTGTAAAAGGAAGGGATTAATTAATTGGTAAATTAATTAAAAATGGCATAATTTGAATATGAACATTTATGGACATTTAATTCAAATTATTAGGCAAAATATGTATTTACACCCAAAAAGGGAAAGGTTTAATTAATTGATTAATTAATTAAAAATGGAATGTTTAGTAATTACAATTAGGAATTGTAATTGTACTTATGACACGAGGTTAGGTTACATTAGTGGTGGAAGTCTGCCTGGACCTGACTGTCATATCCAGCAGCCACTAATGTTGAACCTAATGTGGGAGGTCTAAGTACGTGAATACGAATCGGGCTAAGACACGAGGTTAGGCCCAACTGTGGAATAATACTGCACGGACCCGACCGGCATATCTAGCATCCACATGTTGTAGGCCTAATGTGGGAGGTCTAGCCCATTATAAACCATAAATGGACATGGTAATGAATCAGACTACTTAACCTAATCTAATCCATAAGGGATTGTATGAATATGAACTAAAGATAGGGTTAAGTAAAACATGCTTGGATCAGTGGGAGGGTTAAGTACATCTTGGGTAGGTGGGTAATATTTATATATATATAGGCCAACAAACTTAACCGATAAATAAACATACTTGAATCAGTAGGAGGGTTCTTGGGTTGGTGGGTAATTTTGTATATATAGGCCCACAAACTTAACCTATCGAGGTTATGTAATTAAAGACATTATTAGGTAAACATAACTAGTGGAAAACTAGTAGTGGGATGCAAGACAAAGGGCAGAGCTTGCATCGTCTTGTGTAGGACCCATTTCAGTCAGTAACCCTTAAATAGGTATCAAACGGGTACTCCAAACTAGGTCGGAGTGGGGCACGCTTACTGAGCTGCTTTTAAGAGATCCATATATGGAGGCGGTGTTGATGGCGCGTTCCAACGGGGTCATGTGAGTGCATGACCTGCCTGCTGGGGAAGATAAGACGCTGTGACATCACTAGATATGGTTGTGCACATCAGGAAAATGAAGGGTTGCCACTTTAGGGAGTGATACACCCTACTATGGGGCCAGCACAGGGTATCTATGGAATAGGGAGCCGATCGATTGGGGGTAGTAAATAGGGTAGATCTAGTCCTATCTGTTTCTGTGGGGTACCTGTGTTTCTGTCTGGGCTAACACTCTTTATTTCTATTTAGGCACCAATTCTGTTTGGGTTAAAACCCGTTAATAGAGTACACCTAAAACTACCATTATGTTTCTGTTGGGATCATCCTGTTTTTTTAAGCAATTAGGGATTATGTAATCCTATTAGATATCTGTTATACTAGTATTGGTGCAGAGCAAGGAAAGTATAAAGAAGCACTATCTATTCTATCTTGTTGTCCTGTTTACCTTGTTATGCCTGCCATTTATGTATTGATCTCTCTTATCCACTTTGTATTCCTATCATGTTACTTTTATTTATTTACTGGCTAAAAGTAATTGGACTCACCAGACTTTATGTCTGATCCTTTTTGTTTCCCCTTCTTTCTCCCGTCCCCTCCCCCCCCCCCAAGGTTCACAGGGAGGAAACACACAAGCTTGATCGTGATTCTGCTTATTTTACTAGAGCTGCTTATATGTATGGATCAAGCTCCTATCCTTGTTGCTATGGCCATATTTTGCTCTTGGGGGATTTTCTTTCTTTTATGTACTCTAATATTTCTGAAGTACAAGATAGTGGTTTTTATGTTGTAATGGGTTTTTATATTTCAGACAAATGATGCTTTGTACCATGGTATTTCAATGATTAATAAAGTTGTTTATTTCCGCTGCAAAAAATTTAATATCTGTCTTGTAATATTCTGTGTCTGTTTAACTAAACGCTTCACGAAACTTAATGTGTTCCCTTTGTGAGTGACACTAACTGACATGGGGTGTCACACTTGGTATCAGAGCTGAAGGTTACCATATTAGATAAAAGTTTTTGAAAATTATTTTTCAAAAAGGTTTTAAAAGAAAGTATTTTCGAAAAGAAAAGCCTGTTTTGAAAATGTTCCCTGAAGAAGCCATATGCAATATCGTTCGGTCCTTTATATGAATTTCTTCCTTTTTCCTTTTTTTCAGCATGTATGGGGAACAAAACATTCCTGATATCCAAGAAGGCATTACAATACCCGGATGGTTCTGTAGGTATTTGGAGGTCACGGCGCTTGTCGAAGGCCAAAGAGACGTTCCTCTCCCAGCTGCGCCAATCATTCCTCCCCTCCCCCTCCAAGAGCAGATAACTTCGCCAAGATCTGTAAAGACTTCCGTGCTATGGGAGGGAAGCCACTCCATGGAGACATTCGTTGAAGCTCGAAATTCGCACAAGGAGGCCGAGGACTTGTTCGTAATCATTGAAGTAGAGGATAGAAGGAAGATTCAGTTAGCTGCTTGGCTATTAAAGGACGAAGCCTCATTTTGGTGGGAAGTCACCCAAGCTGGACGTCCGGTGGAAACTTGGGAAGATTTTAGGCAAAGATTTGAAATGAAATTTCTTTCCCAAGCCGAGAAAACATGCAGATGGAAAGGTTCTTAGCACTCAAACAAGGAAACTTGACGGTGAAAGAATACGTGAACAAATTCAACCAGCTAGCAAGGTTCGGGTTAGAATTGGTGGATACGCCGCATAAAAAGGCTTTGTAGTTTGCTAAAGGGCTGAATGAACCCCTTCATAGGTTAGCCATGTCCCATATCCCAATGGGAGCCACTTTTGAAAAACTTGTTGATATGGACCTAATGCATGAGGAAGACTAGGGAGAAAAGAAGGAAGTAAAGGATGAGGAAGCAACGCAAAATGAGAAGGTATGGCCCAAGAAGGGAAAATAGTAGAAGAAAGGAAAAAAGAATGACAAGGTTAAAGATAAGAGGAAGTGCCATAGTTGTGGGCAAGAGGGTCACTTAGCCAAGGACTGCAGGAAAAGGAAGAATGCTTGCTTTGCTTGTGGAGAGGTCGGGCATCTTATTAAGTATTGCCCGAAGAAACAGGGACAAGGTCAAAGGGCAGGAACTTCTAGAGGGTAGGTGCATGCTCTCGCGATCAGTGCTCCTGAAAGAGATAGAAAATTTTCCGTAGAAAGTTTAGTTTCTCTTTCAAATCATCCAGTTAGGACACATTTTAATTCTAGCGCTTCACACTCATTTATATCTAGTTCTGTTGTTGAATCTCTGCACTTAGTTACTAGTATGGTAGTGGATCCCGTAGTTGTCTTAAACCCCATTGGTGATTCGGCTCATTTATCTATGATTTATAGGCGTTTGAGAATATCTGTGTTAGGCGTCAAATTTGAATGTGATGCATATGTACTCGAGTTTATGGGATATGGGTTGATTCTAGGGATAGGTTGGTTTACCACATATGGTGCCATTCTGGGTGGTGAGAGGAGGGTTGTTAAGCACTTCGAAATTTCTTGTTACCCATAAGGGTCTGTAATGCTTAGTTTCCTAGAGTCTCTTGAGGCGTCTATCGATGATCTGCGATCGGCACCAGTAGTCCGTGAGTATCCTGATGTCTTAGATGAGGTTCGGGGATTACCCCCGAGGCGCGAGATTGATTTACGTATATACATGGTGGACAACGCAAAGCCAGTTGCATTACCTGTGCGCCATATGGCTCCTAAAAGAAAAGAGGGAACTTGATAAGCAAGTGACGAGGCTAGTTGAGAAGAGGTTTGATAGGTGAATCATATTAGGATGGAAAACTTATTGAAGACAGTCCTTGAGGAAGCCCATGATTCTAAGATGACTATTCATCCAAGTAGCGATAAAATGTATGGAGTTCGAGGTAGTGGGACCAAACTTGCGAAAGGAAATGAAAATAAAGAAGGAAGCAATGATTGGATGAGTTCCGACTTGCATACTTGGATCGGAGGTTAAGGAGCTATGCATACGAGAAGTCAAGTTGGTAAAGGTCCGGTAGGGAGACTATCAAGAAAATGCAACTTGGGAGACCGAAGACAAGATTTTTACGCTTCGTACCCTTTCCTTTTTAAGGGAATGTTCTTAACTTCTCTTCCTAAAGCTTTTATTCGCATTTGCTTCTGTCATCTGAGTATATGTTATCAATCGAAACTTCGACCTTTAGGTAGGAAATGCCATGATTGTAAACATGTGTTTGAGACATGTTATGTTTGATGGATGCAAGTGTTTGCCTGTGGACGCATATACACACACGTTAGGCACTAGATCGGCTCAATCACTCTCATGCTGCATATGGATGTGTGTGAATTTTCTTTTCTTTTATGGCTGGAAATGGATGAATTAGTATATGGATGTTGCATTTGGACAAATGTGTGTGCACACATATAGAACTTATATGATGTAATAGATTTATTTGCATACATATTGGATTCATGGCACTAACATACATTGCATTAAGGAGGTCAACTGAATCAGTAGACCGCCTGATTTTCGCATAGTATAGGGATATATACACAAACTTCTGCATATATTCATATAAGCATTAGAGGCTTTTAAGGACAATGGATGCCAATGGATGTTGGATGAGTAGATGGATGATGGATGGTAGGACATGCATTCTTCCCAACTTAGAGATTTGGGGACGAAATCCTTTGAGTACGGGAGAATGTAACACCCCAAATTTTAATGATGTTAAAAGAGGATAAATTAAATAATAAATAATTTAACATTCGGAATTAGAGGGAATGGACCATGTCATTGCGTCCGTCTCGAAATTCTGGTCAGAATAGACATTTGGTTTGCATAAAACGGATAAGTATGAAAAAGTTATGGGGGTTCGAAGTTTGTTTACGCACAAGATAAATATATATATAAAAAAATTAAATTCCAGAACCTTCAAAAACAATTCAGAAATCAAAAATCGGGCCAAAGCGGGCCGAGTGGGAAAATTCCCGCTCATGTGTGTCGACCCCTCTAGAGGGTGTTGACATAGGTGTCGACCCCCTATAGGGGTGTCACCCCCCCCCCTGGACAGATCTGGGAAGAATTCATTTTACGTACCTGGACTTGATTCTAGATCTGGTTCATTGGTTCTCGGCTATAAATATGGACCCTTATTCTCTTGTCTTCTCCATTGGAGATCATAGAGGCCATATGCTGTCGGGTTGCAAATTGAAACAGAATCAAAGTCTATTACAATCAGTTTAGCTATTCAGATTTTAATTTTTTCTCTCTCTAAATTTTCTGAACCTAACGCTATGAGTTTCTAGTCACTTTTAGGTTTAAATAAATAACAGTAAATTGTGAACGACTATGAATTAGATATGTTGTAAAGTATGAATCTATGCCAGTATTAAATCTTATACTATGTAGATCATGATAGATCTAATTCTCTACATCTGATTCAATTGTGGCTATACTATGATGCTGCCTTTATGGATCTTGATTTGTAACTACGTTGTGGTAAATGTAAATCTATTAATCTTGATAGTAGCAACATTACTTAGATCTAATTTTGTATGTAAATCACCTTTCATGTTGCGATCAACTTAGATATGTTGTAAGTGGACATATTTAGATCTAAACATGCTTATGATCATGTTTTATGCTAGATCCACTTTATGATCATGTTTTATGCTATATCCACTTTATGATCATGTTTATGCTAAATCCATTTTATGATCATGTTTTATGCTAGATCTATTTTATGATCATATCTTATGCTATGATAGATCTATCTCTCAATATCCAATTCAATTGTGATTGTCCTAGTATGTTATTTTTGTTTCATTTAGATAGATCAAATCATTTATGTGAACCATGAACATATGCCACCTTGAATTGACTAGGATTAGGTCCACACCTGTATATTAGTTGAAACATCTACGATGTGGATTTGGGCAGATCTATTTATAAACCTGTAGATCTAAACCTTTATTTATGATTAGATCTAATTTAATCTATTAGATCTAGAGCAAGGGGACATTTTATGTAGATCCAAATCAATATTTATGTTAGATCCCATTATGATGATGATTACATGTTCATGACAATATGTATGTTCACCTTGATATAATGTTAATTACATGTCCATTCAGTTTGTTATCATACTAGTACGTTTATGCCAATATATTCTGAAATTATCACCTCCATCATATTCCATTTTTTCATTGTTATGGCTAGACTACTTATTAGCCTAGATGCTGCCAAAATACATGCAAATATGTTAGTGAAGGAAACGGGGGAAAAGAGATTATAATTGGCATGTAATCTTTAAATGAATTGATATATAATTCAAATTATTGGGTAAAATAGTTATTGACACCTATGGAAGGAAAAGATTAATTAATTGGTAAATTAATTAAAAATGGCATATTTTGAATATGGACATTTATGGACTTGTAATTCAAATTATTGGGCAAAATATGTATTGACACCCAAAAAGGGAAAGGTTTAATTAATTTATTAATTAATTAAAAATGGAATGTTTAGTAATTACAATTAGGAATTGTAGTTGTACTTATGACACGAGGTTAGGTTACGTTAGTGGTGGAAGTCTGTCCCGACCCGACTGGCATATCCAGCAGCTACTATGTTGAACCTAATGTGGGAGGTCTAAGTACGCGAATACAAATCGGGCTAAGACACGAGGTTGGGCCCAACTATGGAATAAGACTGCCCGGACCCGACCAGCAAATCCAGCATCCACATGTTGTAGGCCTAAAGTGGGAGGTCTAGCCCATTATAAACCATAAATGGACATGGTAATGAATCAAACTACTTAACCTAATCTAATCCATAAGGGATTGTATGAATATGAACTAAAGATAGGGTTAAGTAAAACATGCTTGGATCAGTGGGAGGGTTAAGTACATTTTGCGTAGGTGGGTAATATTAATATATATAGGCCCACAAACTTAACCGTTAAATAAACATGCTTGAATCAGTAGGAGGGTTAAGTACATCTTGAGTTGGTGGGTAATATTTATATATATATAGGCCCACAAACTTAACCTGTCGAGGTTATATAATTAAAGACATCGTTAGGTAAACATAACCAGTGGGAAACCTAGTAGTGGGGATGCAAGACAAAAGGGAGAGGTTGCATCATCTTGTGTGGGACCCATTTCAGTCAGTAACCCTTAAATAGGTATCAAACGGGTACTCCGAACTAGGTCGGAGTGGAGCACGCTTACTGAGCTAATTGTAAGAGATCCAAACGTGGAGGCGGTGTTGATGGCGCATTCCAATAGGGTCATGTGCATGCATGATTTCGCCTGCTGGGGAAGATAGGATGCTGTGACATCATAGATATGGTTGTGCACATCCAGAAAATGAAGGGTTGCCACTTTAGGGAGTGATACACCCTAATGTGGGGCCAGCACAGGGTATCTACGGAATAGGAAGCCGATCGATTGGGGGTAGTAAATAGAGTACATCTAGTCCTGTCTGTTTCTGTGGGTACCTGTGTTTCAATCTGGGCTAACACCTGTTATTTCTGTTTAGGTACTAGTTCTGTTTAGGTTAAAACCCGTTACTAGAGTACACCTAAAACTACCATTATGTTTCTATTGGGATCATCCTGTTTTTGTTAAGCAATTGGGGAATACGTAATCCTATTACATATCTTTTATAATAGTATTGGTGCAGAGCAAGGAAAGTATTAACAAGCACTATCTATTCTATCCTGTTATCTAGTTTACCTTATTATGCCTGCCATTTATGTATTGATCTCTCTTATCCACTTTGTATGCCTATCATGTTACTTTTATTTATTTACTGGCTAAAAGTAACTAGACTCGCCATACTTTATGTCTGACCTTTTTTGTTTCCCCTTCTTTCTTCTGTTCCCTCCCCCCCTCCCCTATGGTTCTCAGGAAGGAAACACACAAGCTTGATCGTGATTCTGCTTATTTTACTGGAGATGCTTATATGTATGGATCAAGCTCCTATCCTTGTTGCTATGGCCATATTTTGCTCTTGGGGATTTTTTTTTCTTTTATGTACTCTGATAATTCTGAAGTACAAGACAGTGGTTTTTATGTTGTAATGGGTTTTTATATTTTAGACAAATGGTGCTTTGGACCACGGTATTTTGATGATTAATAAAGTTGTTTATTTATGTTGCAAATTTTGTTATATCTGTCTTGTAATATTATGTGTCTGTTTACCTAAATGCTTCACGAAACTTAATGCATTTCCTTTGTGAGTGACATTAACGGACGGGGGGTATCACAAGAAATCTAGCTAAATGATCGGCCAAACACTCCGGTAAAATACTCAATTAAAACCATTTGGACCACTAGCACTATCCTTGCTAAGAGGGAACTTGCAATTACGAATTTCCCAAATAGATGTGGGGATGCATAGAGAGGAATCTCATCAAGAAGAACCAAAAGAGGAATGAAGGACAAAAGGACTAGAACAGACTGGTTGACAGACGTATACTGCAGAAAGGTTTGGAAAATGATCGTCTCTTCGACCTCCACCAGAGAAAAGGACACAACAAGATCAGGACGTAGAATCTGGCAAGTTGACGGGATGTTATTCTTTTTCTTAATAGAAGAATGGAAGAATTACGAGCTGGAGTCACTTTCGATGATCCACTCGATTCTCTCTTTCTGACGAAGGAAGTAATTTTCAATATGCAACTTAGAGGAAAAGCCGAGTTGGGTCCGTCCTATTAGAAGCTGAAGGATCTTCATCATAAGGTGCTTTGGCTAAGATAAATATTCTTCCACTGACCGAACTCTATCAAAAATGTTCTTGAAAAATAGGGAGTTCCATGTATTAAGACAAAAATTGATACAATTAAGCTTAATAGAGAAGACTACTATCGGGCTACCTATAACTGGAAGAAACCAAGAATCCTCCACAATATGATAGAAGGAGTGATGCGATCTCCGCATGGATTGAAATAGGAATGACGACAACCTTGATAAGGTAAGAGGAGTGCATTGCAGAATCATAAGAGCATGATATGAGTTAAAGCATGATGATAGGGAACCGAGTAGAAGAAAAGAAAGCTAAACCACCCTTAGACCCGAAAACCCAATCTTGACGAGAGAGGATCCTTTTGGACCCACTTGGTAATTCCTATTTGATGATGAAGGAGTTGAAATCCTCAACCATCGCATGATTATAGAGGATCCTACACGGTTCTCTGCTTGGGACGACTCGACATTGAAATAACCCGTTATGACAGAAGCATCAGTATTTATGGAAGAAAGCATAACAACCTGAAATTTTGATGGTTTAAATAATGTGCTTAACTGAAATTTACCTAAGAATTTAAAATTTTATGTATTTTTAATAATAAAATGAATGTATTTGATTTTTGAATATAAATTAAAACTCGTACGTTAACTTAAATAATAAAAATCGGAAGGATCGTTTAGTTTAGAATGAAACTACTTAAAACTAACGTGAAACCAATTTTAAATTAAACATTGTAATATTTATTTATAAAATATAATATTTTTATATAAAATTGATCCTATATATTTTCTAATGAAAACGTCAACTTTTTCTCACTTTGTTTTAAATTGATTTATATGATCTATTTACTAGAAGAGACAACCGATATATCATAGCTAATGTTTAAAATCAAAAATTTGAAATAAATCTAAAATTTTATATTTGAGATACGTCTAACTAGACATAATGTAGAAATAAATTTCACTAGAAAATATGCAAGTGTGTTCCGTTTAAGTTAAATTAATCAAATAATTGATAAATCGTTACAAATAATGCATTATCGAAATTTTAGTGACTTTAAACTAAAAATACTAAACTATTTCCTAAGAAAGATGGTATTTTTAGTTTCGCGAAATTCAGATGTCTATCGCTCTGAATCTTAATTTCGATTGGAAAATGGGTAGAATCGGTTAAAGGACGACAATAGACACAACGTAAATAATGAAATTTAATTTGGACAATAAATTATAGGTTTCCAGCGTATTATCATGTTCGTATCAACATATTGAACACGATAATATTTTATTTGGTATGTTTGGACTTCTGATACGGACTATAAATTAGGTTGAACTTAAATTTATAGTGTACATAGTAATTGGGTCAAAGTTAAATACGATTTAAATTCAGAAACCGGTGAATGGATTTACTTGTGAAACTGATATTTAGTGGAGCGAAGTGGTGACGCATGTTCATTACTTTTGGGATTTACCATTTCGAATTCTAAATTTCAAGACGGAGGTTTTGAAAATCTGAAGGCATAAAGTTTAATTAACCTATCACTTTGGTTTCTTCCCATGTACTTCTTAGATCTAAAAAAGGGAATGGAGAACCCATGGCCTTCACATCTCCTCTTCCCCATCACCATAGTCGCCAAGACCGCCAACTCCGACCTTCACCCAACCCTCGTTCCACCGCCACCTGGTCACGTAGTTACCCACCATTAGCCACCATGCCCCTTCCCTCCTCCTTGCCATTCCAGTCCCTAAGCCTACTTGTGTGAAATACTCGAACCCAACAAGCACCACCTTAGGTCGCACTCTCCCACGCCACCAGCACGTCATCGTCCACCTACACTCCGCCTTCTTACCTACGATCGTGTCTCCGGCCAACCTCCACCTCCTCCCTTTAATTGCTAAACCATAAGATTCCTTTTATATATAAAAAAATAAGGAAACCCAAAAGCCATTCCCTCCCTAAGCCACCACGACTCATCGTACCATCTGCCTCAGCCATGCACCAAGCCGCGCCGCCACCAACTCCCTCCGACCCTGACTTATGCGCCCTGTTACCTCGGTCTACATCCTTTGTTTTGTCAAAACGAACCCTGCACATATATATATGTATGTATGTATGTATGTATGTATGTAAAGAATGGTTTTGTGCAGCAAACTCGCAATCCCTAGGCACCCCAACCTCCACTTCCACCTGATGTCATCAAAGCTTGTTGTTATGTCGAAAATTTTTGTGTATGGATATGAGTGGAGTGTTGTATGAGTTGTGTGTTCATGTGTTGTGTTGAATATAAAATAATGGTGTAGGTGAGGTGGTAGTGTACTTGGATAACAAGTCGGAGGTTTTGGGATCAGTCCTTAGCATTGTCAATTAGAGGAATATTTTGATTTGGCGTATTTATATATATTTTTTGCTTCGCGCGTGTGTGTGTGTATAGATATATATGTATGTATGTATGTTTTAAAAATAGTAGGATTGTTGATTTAGATTTGTGATTTAGGTTTGGGTTGATTCAAGCTAGTGGTTCAATTCATTAATTTGATCATGCGGTGTTAGCTTACATGTCCGTTTTACTTTTGTCATCCATTTCTATTTTGCCATGCAAGATGAGAATCTTCACAAAGTAACAATTTCAATATATAAATTGATATCATTTTAAATGACATATGAAATGTTAGGATTATTCTAGAAACCCCATTTATTTGTTTACGCACATGTGACACGCACACTGTTGACATATATGACACGAAATTGATTCATATGATGTGTATTGATTTTTGTGTGTTAATTGAAATGATATATTTATTTTGTTCTCATCCTATAAGTCCCCTTTATATGTGTAAAACCATTATGGGTTGAAATGATATACACCAGAATCATTGTATAGATTTAGGAATTAAAACAAAAAAAATTGTGATGCAGGTTGAAATGATAAATACCCATAAATTAAATATTAAACGGATTGACATGGTATATGTTACCACAAGAATTTGATACTGAAACCAAAGCAAGGTGAAGGGAAATAATTGTAAAGCCAACACCAAAATAGAAGCTTGGGAAGATTTCAATCGATAACAAAGCAAAGAAGAGACAGTGGAGCCAATACAAGCGAAACCGACACTAAGAGCTTGAAAGAAATAACAGGGGAACCAATGCCAAAATAGCAGATCGATACTAAGGGTTTAAGGAGGATAACACCAAGACAATGACTTTATATGCTATCGGCACCAACATAAAGGAGAAAACATCTTGTTGCTGATACCAAGAAGATGGCAATAAAGGCACGTTGCTCATGCCAACGTGTAGTGAGCGGTTAACTTGGTGTCGGCACCGAGGAATGAAGGCAAACGATTAGTGCCGATACCAATAGAAGAGGGGTTGAATCATAAAGATGATACCGAAAGCTAGCACAATATATAGAAAGACGGAACCAAATGCTAAAAACCGGTATCATTGGAGGCAATACCAAGCACAAGAAGTAGGAAGCACCAATTCGGAACCAAATTCAGAAAAACTGAAACTGAATTCATGGAGGGAAAACACAGGGACAGAAACGAATAAGATGAGAGCAAGATCCGCAATCAACACCAACAAGCTTGGTGTGGATACCATTGCCTAAAATGGCACTAAAGGTGCAAAGGGAAAAGCATATGAGCGATACTCATAAGCACCAGCGGCACAAGATCGAAGCCGACACCGAAGCCAAAGACCATTGAGATGAGCCGACACCAAGTGGCTGGTGCGAAAGAAGGATTTCCCACCTAGTTGCTACAAAAGAGGGTCCAAATCCTCTATAAATAAGACCTCAGTGGTCACATTTTAGGAGACTTTTTCATCATTCCAAAATCTTATACTCAATTCTTATAGTCAAAACCTTAATTTAGCAATCAGAGTGGGGATTTTCTCATTATTTGTAATCCACTCATGATAAATAAAAAAGGGGAAACTGAGATCATACTTATTCTCCATTCTATAATCATATTGTGACCAAACTGGTTTAATAGGGATTTATCAACTAATCTCATATATGAAAGATTCAAGTGCAACTACATCGGAAGGAGAATCATCAAGCTAAATCGATGATTCTTCTCTCATGAGTCACACTTGTGCTTTAATCTCTTTAAATATGTCTAACATACCATTTCATTCCAATGACTTATTGTAGCCTTATTACTCGATAACTAACAAAACCAAGGCCTTTCGTGGGCTGGACTGATGTGGAAGTATCACCTTTTGTTATTAAAGCTATGATACATCATCAAATGTGAATGCTGTTATATCTTAGCATGTTTCCACTTAACACAATGTACATTCTTTTATCTTGAATCTAGGGTACACCTTTGTATCAATGTTTCCTATGCATATGAAAGAGTAATAACATGGATACCCTCAAACCTTAATATAGGTACTTAGAACATCATCTCTGATATAACCCTGCTTCACTTGCAAATGCACTGTTGATACACTCAAAAGAGAGTACCATTTCATTTAAAAGGAAGCATTGATATTCTGGAAGACAATTAAAGCTTGATTACTTAAGAGGGTTTCATGTTTATACTCAACATATCTTAAGTCATTGCCTATTAAAGGTGTCCTCTAGATTGATAATTCTATAATTTCATTACATATGTTCTGTCAGTTCGCGATAGGGTATTGACAATTTTGATCATTAACATTTCGGCACTAAAAGAAGGGCCTAAACATCTGTCTCTCTTATCTTATTATAGATTAATTTATGAATATTTGTTTGATGACAGGATAAGATGAGATCAAAAAGACTAAGCAGAATTAACAAAGAAGTAGCTCACACAACCATTCTCGAAGAAAATTTAGTCTCATTATTCAACCAAACATGGTTGAAGTGGGTGGACCCTCTATTCCAACACAACCTCCAAAACCGAATTCTATGGACGAGAATGCCATCAAGATAAAGGCTTTAGAACAATAGTTTCCCGAAATGCAAAATCTCCTACAAACCACTCAGGTACAGAAGTCTTCAAAGAACACCGGACTGGGTCGAGGGGACAAAGTTGAGTCTTGAAGGAGAAAAGCACCCATCCAACAATTCGGAGACAAAAGAAACTAAACTTGAATTCCTCTATGAAGAAAAGACCCAATCATTTAGAGGTTGGCCACCAGGGAATCCAACGCAGAAAAAGAAAAGAAAAATCCGGAAGCTCGAAAGCTGAAGGATACATTCCTAAAGGATCAAAATATGATAACTCAAAAGCTTACTTCAAGGATATGGCAAAGAAAGCTATCAAAGATCTACTTGAAAGCAAGGGAAAGAGAACCTTGGATGAGCAGGTCAAAAACATTGAAAGAGTAAATTCCCACCATGAAGTATCCCGAAACTACTAATCCAGACTATCATCTCATGGCTTTCGACAGTTAAGTGGATCTTTACAATGTTTCTGGGGATATTCTATGCCTACTATTTCCGGTAACTCTTCAGAGAGAAATTGCTAAATGGTGTCACCGTTATTGGGAGAAAAGTACCTACTCTTGGAAGTAGTTTTCTTATGAGTTCTCTACTCAGTTCTGCATTTGAAAAAAATCCAATGATGGACTACACTATATTTGCAAATATAAAGCAAAGGCAAGGAGAATCTATAGGCGATTACCTAAAGAGATTTAAAGTTGAAGCTTTGAGAGCGAAGGACATGAACAACCGTGTTAAACTCATCGTTGTTCATTCGAGATTAATTGAGAATACTCCATTCTATAAAGAGATATACATCAATGGATGCAAGGACTTACAAGATTTTCATTTCCAAGCAGGTAAATTCATCCTCATGGAGGAATTATATTAGTCAAAGAAGAAGCTTGGCTTTTGTAGGGAAGAAGGGAAATTATCTAAACCATAAACCTCAAGGAGGGAAATTCGAATTTTGTAGAAATCAAAAAAAGCCAAAGTGGAAGATTCTAATACTAATCTGTAGTCTTGAGAAAACCCATCTTGTTCATATATGCTATAGCGAATGAGAGATGCAACTTCTCGGTTTCTTTCAAAGCTAAAAATTTCCTAGAACCATTCAATGGAGGAAAATACTCTAAGTATGATAATAAAAATGGGAATAAAACTGATGAATGCAAAGTGCTTGAGGGTATAATTCAGAAGCTTATCCGGGAAGGACACCTAAAAGAGTTCATCCAAGATTAAAAAACCAACAACTTAACATTCCGAGAGACACTACAAGATCTCAACTAACTCGGTAAAGGTCCCAATTGAAGGGGTTAACTAAATCCGAGCCCTCCGGTAAATAGAATAAATGTGATCCATGGAGGACCACACCCTACCGGGAATGGTCAAGCTATTAGGAAACAATATCTAAAAGAGGCCTGTGAGGGGATATTCTCCATTCAGGAGGAGCCACCGCTTAAGAATGCCTAATTTAATATCAAGACATATCGCCAAATGAATGCAGAAGAGTGTCCATCATCTTCATAATGACCCTTTGATGATCATAGCATAGATTGGGCTTTCAATGGTTTCAAAAATTCTTGTAGACACTGGAAGTGCAATTAATGTGATCTTCAAGCATGCATTTGACTGAATGGGTCTTCCTGAATAAGAGCTTGAACCTAGCAGTGAGCACATCTTTGGGTTCAACAACAATGGGTCCACTCCGACTGGACAAATTAAGTTATTGGTCCAGGTTGGATTGCCTCCTCTTTATCGAACCTTCGAGACACTTTTGTCATCATCGATCAGGCTTCATACTACAATGCATTCTTTGGCTGCCCGGATCTTGAGAAAGTGGATATCTTCGTATCACCAAAGTAAAGTTTCGAACTAAACAAGGTTAGGGCACCATTAAGGGAGAATAATTTAGCTCCCATAAACTGTATTTTGCCACTCTAGACCAATATAAAATGAAGTATCTTCCTTACTTTGATTCTTTTACTATTTTTATGACGGGTTTCTACATCCAATATTCGAAGCTAAAGTGAGAATCAATAAGACTAACAAGTGTGTGAATGATAGGTATGATCCTTTGGGAAACAAAAGGAAAAGGTCTAAAGTGATAAACTCAACCAAAGAAGGGGAAATCATAATGGAGCTAGATTCCCGAGGAGATACAGAAAGAATCAAACACACAGAGTATTTGGATGAAATATTCATAGATTCAACCAATTCAACCAAGACCATTAAAATAAGGAAAAGGTTGGGAGGATTATTGAGAACGGACCTGATTCAGTTTCTATAACACAATAGATATGTATTCGTTTGGACCCATTAGGATATGATAGGGATCAACCTGTCTACCATGAGCTATACTTTAAATATCAACCCAGCTATAACTCATGTCCAACAAAAGAAAATGTAGTATAACTGGGATAGATCTAAAGCCTTAAAAGAGGAAGTAATTAAATTACTTGCAAATGGATTCATTTGAGAGGTCTTTTATCGTAAATGGTTAGCTAACCTAGTATTAGTGAAAAGGCAAATGGAAAATGGAAACTTGTGTCGATTACACATATTTGAATAAAGCATATCCAAAAGATTGCTATTCCCTTCCCTAAATAGATTGGTTATTTAACGCAACTAGTGGATACAATTTGATATCACTCATGAATGTCTACTCAGGATATAACCAGATTCCCATGTTCAAATCAGGTGAAAAGCATACAAGTTCCATTACTGATTGGGGGTACATATTGCTATATGGTAATGCTCTTTGGATTGAAAAATGCAGGTGCTACAAATCAAGGGCTGGTTAACAGAATGTTCCAAGAGAAAATAAGGCGGAATATGGAGGCATATGTGAATGACATGCTGGTGAAATCCAACGAGACAGAAAGTCATTTGGAGAATCTAAAATAAATGTTCAATGTCTTAAGGGAATATAAAATGAAGTTGAATCCACAGAAATGTTCTTTAGGGGTTCAGTCTGGGAAGCTCCTAGGATATATTGTTAGTGAATATAGAATTGAAGTTATCCTCGATCAAATTGAAGCCATAAGGAATATGGATAAACCCAAAACAAGTAAAGAGCTCATGAGTGTAAATGGGAAAGTATCGGCCTCCAGTAGGTTCGTTTCTAATCCACCGATAAGTGCATATGTTTCTTTGACATAATTAAGGAAAGGAAGAGTTTTGAATGGGGTGAGGAATGAAGAAATGATATTCAGGAATTGAAAGGATACTTGGGAAAACTCCCAATTTTATCCAATCCCGAAAATGGAGAAGACTTGTATCTTTACATCATTGTCTCAGAATTTCTAATTTATTATGTTAGGGAAAGCACCGGAACGCAATTTCCAATTTATTATGTTAGCAGAAGGTTAAATGATGTGGAAATCCGATATCCCGTGATAGAAAAGTTAGCCTATTATCTGATACTTACAACAACCTAGAGGTTACTTTCAAGCACATCCAATTAAAGTTGTAACCAACTTTCTGCTCAAACAAGTTTTTAGTAAACTAGAAACATTAAGAAGATTGGTCAAGTGGGGAATCGAGCTTAGTCAATATGAAATTGATTTTCAATCGTGATCGCCAATCAAAGGATAAGCCTTAACATACTTTGTTAATGAGTGTACAAGTTTTGTTAAAGAACAATCGACAAAAGAAAATAATCTTAAGTCCAAATGGAAATTATATGTAAATGGAGCATCAAATAAGCAACGAACATGGGCAGGATATGTGATAATTACCCCTGACGGGCACCGTTTGTACTATGTAATGAAGCATGGGTTTGCCGCAATGAACAACGTGACCGAATATGAATCAATGATAACAGGGTTGAACCTAGCCTTACAGTTGAAAATATCCCGAATCGAAATCTTTAGTGATTCGCAGCTAATAGAAAAACGGATAAAGCAGACTTATCAAACTAAGGATGCCCTATTAGCACTACACTTAAATAAAATGCATACTCAATTTGAGGACTTTCTTATACACAAAATTCCAAGAGGGGAAAATTCTCAAACTGGTTCTTTAGCAAAGTTAGCTAGCTCTAGAGGAACTCCTTAAATTCGCATTATACCAGTGGGATATAAAGGAAAACCCAGCATCGAACAAGTGATGTCTGAAATCAACAAAGAGTTGCTAGTTTTAACTAGATCTTAAGTCTTGGCAAGAAAAACGAAAAGGAAAAAATACGAATGAAATCGCTATTGAAGAACCCATGCAATCTGAAATGGATTATCACTATAAAAACATAACTCCTATTGCAGATTACCTCATAAATGGAACATTACCCACCATAAATAAGAGTCTAAGAGGATTAAGCATCGAGCCCCAATATTTGTTATTATGGACAAGATACTCTATAAGAAAGGGTATTCGCTCCCCTACCTAAGATGCATAAGCCTTATGATGGGCTCAAGTTGTTAAAGAAAACACATGAGGGGTTCTATGGAGACCATTAATGGAATCAAGTTAGCAAAAAGGGTCAGGCGATAAGGCTTCTATTGGTCACAAATGGTTAGTCAAGCAATGGACTGTCTAGAAATGTGAAAAATGCCAAAGATATTCTAGAATATCTCGATTACCTCCAAGTGACTTAACCACAATCTCAAGCCTATGGCCTTTTGTTGTGTGGGGAATATATTTAATTGGACCCCTACCTATTTCTAAGGGAGGAGTTGAATATGCAGTGGTACCAATCGACTACTTCACAAAATGGGTAGAAGCAAAACTGCTTCTAACCATTACTTCTAAAAAGATGCTAAGATTTGTGATAAAAAAACATAATTGCTCGATTCAGAATCCCCTATAAAATCATATCTAACAATGGAATACAATTCAAAAGTAAAGAATTCATATTGTTTTGCAACAAAATGGAATCATAAAGCGTTTACCTTCCGTGCCATAACCAAAGGCAAACGGAGCCATAGAGGCTGCAAACAAAACCATAAAAACAATCTTGAAGAAATGGCTAAATCAAGCTTAGGGAAATTGGGCAGATGAGTTGCCATAGGTACCTTGGGCTTATAGAACTTCCTCTAAAACAACAAGGAGAAACACCCCATATTCTCTAACATACGAAGATGGGGCTATGCTTCCAATCGAAATTGAAATTCCTTCACACAGAAGAATAACTTTTGCATTTGATCTGAATCAAGAGTTGAAAAAATAATCCTTAGATCTGATCAAAGGGTTAAGGGATGAAGCTACTATCAGAACAGCTGAATATCAAAGAAGAATAACAAAGTATTACAACTCGAGATTAAGAACAAGAACATTCCAAAAGGGAGATTTATTCTTACCAAAGGTAATGGAAGATACAAAGAATCCGGAAGATGGGCCACTTGGTCCAAAATGGGAAGGACCCTTGATCATTCATCAGGAATTCATGCCTCGAATATATCGAATCAGCGAACCAAATGGTGATCCTGTACCTAGAACATGGAATGAAGAACACTCAAGACCATACTTTTCAATGGTAAATGGATAAATGAAGGTCATATTAAGAATGTACACATGGTCGCGAGCGTGGAAACTCCTTAGTAATTTGGAACTACCAAAATGGGTAAAGCTACCTATGATGGTAAAAAAAACCTTGTCCAAGCAAAGATGGCCCGGGCAAGGCACCTCCTGGAAGGAGGTGGTATGTAAGCCATCAGCCGACCCTAAACTAGAAAGGGCCATCTTAAAGCATAAAAAGAGAAAGCCTTTGTCCACGCCAATAATTTCCAGGTCAGAGCATTTAAATACTTTAAGCATGCTCTGCCTCTACTTCGAATAAGCACGTTTTGCTTCTACTCTAGAGATGAGCACTCTCAACCTCTTCTTATGTCTTTGCCCTACAGAAGGGAAAAAATCCTCGAAGAGAGCACTTTAACCACGCCCTTCCTCTTTTCTATGATAAGCACGCCCGACCTCTGCTCTAGAGATGAGCATGCCTTTCCTCTGCTTATGTATTTGTCCCACAGAAGGGAAGACGAAAGCTCAAAGAGAGCACTTTAAGCAAGCTCTTCCTCTGCTCTAAATATGAGAACTCCCTGCCTCTGATTCGACAAAGCATGTCCTTTCTCTGCTCTTAATATGAGCATGCCCTACCTCTGCTTATGTTTGGTCTCGTGGAAGGGAACGAAAGCTCAAAGGGAGTGCTCTAGGCACACACTCTCCTCTGCGTACATCTCATCCTGCAGAAGAGAACGAAAGCTCGAAGGGAGTACTCTAAGCACGCACTTGCCTCTGCTTACGCCTTATCATGCAGAAGGGAATGAAGGCCCAAAGGAGCGCTTAAAGCATGTCCTACCTTAGCTTTAAAGAATAAGCTTGAAATGGGCACCGAAATCTAAATACTTGAATCTGGTTTCGGGACTTCTAGTATTGCTGAAGTGAATTTCTTTTCTTCTATTATTAATACTTGAATATGGTTTTTGGGTCTTCTATCTTTTATTGCCAGAGGTGGGTTTCTGGTATTCTATTATTAATACCTGAATATGGGTTTCAGGACGTTTATTATTGCCAAAAATGGATTTCTATTCTTCTATTATTATTACCTGAATCTGGGTTTTGGGTCTTCTATCTATTATTACTAAAGGTCGATTTCTGGTCTTCTATAATTAATACCCAAATCTGGGTTTTTGGTCTTCCATCTATTATTGCCAAAGTTGGATTTCTGTTCTTCTAAAATTAATTCATGAATCCGGGCTTCGGGTTTTCTATCTATTATTACCAAAGGTGGATTTCTGATGTTTTATTATTAATACTTGAATATGGGTTTCAGGTCTTCTATCTATTATTGCCAAAGGGGGGTTTCTGATCTTCTATTATTAGTACCTTAATTTGGGTTTCGGGTCTTCTATCTATTGTTGCTAGAGGTGGATTTCTGATCTTCTATTATTTATATCCAAATCCGGGTTTTGGGGCCTCTATCATTATTGCCAGAGATGCATTTCTAGTCTTCTATTATTAATACCTGAATTTGGGTTCCGGGACTTCTATTATTGCTAGAAGTGGATTTCTGGTCTCCTATTATTAATACCCAAATCTAGGTTACACTCTTATTTTGCATTACTAGAGTTGGTTATCTGGTATTCTTTTACAAGTGCATGATTATGGGTTTCAGAACTTCTATCTATGCCTCCAGAAGAGGATTTCTAGATTTTTATACCTAAATCTTGGTCTCGAAACTATAATTCTTATTTCCTGGAAAATAGGTTTCCGAATTTCTATTACACAAACTTGAGTCAGAGCTTTGGACTTTATCCCCATATTTCTAGATAAAGATTCTGAACTTATAATCCTTACATAAATGGATTCATATATTTGCATTATTCAAACACCTAAATCTGAGTTATAGATTTTCTATTCTTATTTCCAGAATAAGGTTTCTGAATTTCCGTTATCATGCCCGAATATGGAATTTGGGCTTAGAAAGAGTTATGACAAAATTTGTTTCATTTTAAAGCATGGAGCAACTATTAGTTTTGCTATCTGGGCAGGTATAAAAAAATTCAATTTCGAGCAAGATGACCTCGAAATTGTAGGAAACTCGAAAAAAGAAACGTTTTGCGAATGATCTAAGCTTTCCAGAATATCTAAAATCATCAAACTTGGTTGAAAAATGAAGAAGTTGTGATCAAATTAGTTTTAGATTCAAACTCAGAAAATTCTATCAACGACAGAATTATACTTCTGTTTTCAAATCTATTTCAACTCAATCAAATGGCAAAAATATCGAAATGTAATCTAAAGAGAAATTATTCATTTGGACCAAATTTCTAAAAAAAAATTGACTTAAATCTGATAAGAAACATGAAAGTTACGGTTATACTAGTGTCAGCTTTAACCACATAATGAAAATTATAGAAATTACTAGGAAATTCTATTGATTTTCCAGAACATCTGTATAGGGATAACAGGATTATAGAGTTTTATCAAGCGGCATCTCAAAATTTCGAAGGCAGGACACCTTTGAATAAGGACGCAAAGGAAAAAAATGCCTTGCAAAAACATCAAAAGAGAAGGACTTCTCAAATTTCTCGAAATAAGTTGAGTTTTGACTCATCTTTACCCCAAACTCATGACATTAAAGAAATTATCAACCTAATTTCTTTGTATTTCACAATGAAAAAACTACATCAGTGAGAGAAAGAACATCAAGAAGGATAGAGAACCTCAAAAGAAGATGTTTTATTCAAGACCCACCAACTAAATGACCACAAAAATTCAAGTCATTAGATTATTACATAAGGGTAATAGATGCTAAAGGAAGCAAGATACCCTACAAAGATGGGTATGGACTCAAAATTCTTGTGATTCAAAATTCGTTACTTAGAAAAATAAAACCTCAATTTTCCTTTGTTAGAAAATTTCTTAATCTTTTAATATAACTTTTTAATTTAAAAGTAAATTTAAAGATTGACAGAATAAACTAGAATGTTTCATTCTGCACGGTATAACAATCTATGCAGCAGAATCACTCGAGTAGGAGATATTGTAAAGATCATACTATTCCTCATGACTCGAAGTCTATGAAAGTCGTTAAAGAGTCAAGCTAGAATAATAGTCCAACATTTCTCATAGATTGAAAGAAATCTACGAGTCATAAAATAAAATAAAATTTAGGCATCTGCGAAAGAGAAGAAAGGACCCAAAACATGTTTCATTACTCCAAGTGAAGTAATGTTTTGAAGCATTTCCATGACACGTTCTCTTTCACTTTTCCGTTCACTTTACTTCCAAATCAGCCTCAAGCTCTTGTCTTATTTTTTTGGTCAGCTCTTGCACATAACTGTCTGTAGAACGGGAGTTATTGGAGAGTTTTCAGCCATTTTACCTTGCCTTCCCACAAGCCAGTTTCGTCCATGAGTCTTCCCACCGGAGACAATTGCATCTGCCTCAGCAATATTTCCTACATCCACCATTTCTTGAATCTTCGCCTACAAAATGAAAACCAGGCAAGCATATAAAATGAAAACTACGGAAAGCAAGAATTACAAAAAAAATGTATATGTTTTGAGTTTCATAAGTAGACTAGATAATGAAAAGATATACCAAACACAGGCAGACAAGAATGAATTTATTAACAGAACTTGGTTATCTCTCGAACTAACTATTTGTTCTATTTAATAAGTAGCTCCAACGAACATACAATGTGCCTATTATACTGCACAAGTATTGATTCATAATTGATCTTGGGTCAAATACTTTATATAAGCTACTTGAAAAATTTATTAACATAACTGCTTATATTTCAAACTAACTATTAAAATATGGAAGTTTCAGTTGTAATGTGGGTATCTTTCAAACTAATTATTAAACTGCTATTTCAGTATCTAATGTACTTATGTACTTGGCTTTTTTTCATCCGTATTTGTCTTGTAAGTTCTCCCTAGTTCTCATTTATATGTTTCCAAATAGACCAAGGCAGTAGATGGGCAAGCTTTTTCCAGGTCCTTCTCTCTCTGTCAAGTATTAGGATTATCAAAAATTAAACAAAATTTTTAACATTCAATCTTAAGGATTTACAAATCTAGCTACCTATGAACATTGTGACAATGATATAAAATATAATTCAACGATATAACAAATTAAAATTATCATGTGGCCAATTCAACTCAATTACAAAAAAAAAACAACTTAAGTTCAAAAAATACATACTATCTTTTCTTTAGCCAGTGCATGAGTTTTGCGACCCATGGTATGCGTCTCACTTAATGAATTACGATGCGCAGAATTAGTCTCAGTAAGGGCTTGGGAATCCAAAAATAAAGATTAGCACTAAACAAGATAATGCAAACTAGTAAAGAAAAGATTAGCACTAAACAAGATAATGTGAACTAATAAACAAATTAAATGTAAATATCATTATTTTATTTTATTTATTTATTCCATATGTTGCATGATTATTAAGTTAGCATTATACAAATTAGTTTTCTTTTGTGGTCACATTTAATTTGTACCTAAACTGCTTCATCCCCCCACTATTTCAAGAGCATTTTAAAATCCTCCAATGGAATTGTATTGGGCCTATTTACAAGCCTTTCCGCATCAGTTGGATATTTTTTATAATACCTTTCTTCCATACAAGACTTGTACTACCTCCAAGAGTCATTAAGTGTTTTCAAGACCCACTTGTGTCCTTCATCCAAAATGGCATACCTAGCCTACAATATATCAAACACAAAATTCAGGAAACAAACTAATTAATTAAAACCAAACATTTAGGAAGTCAGTTGAACTATTGTTTAGGGTGATAGATTTTACCAGAGCATATTCCAACATTTTCCACTTTAATTGATTAGGAACAACATGCCTATTGATGTAAGTAAGAAACACATTATCCTTTGCTAGTGTCCTAAGAAAATTGCTTAACTCCGTGATATTATCAGAAACTAGTTGACCATCCTCATTCAAAGCAATGACTACTTTATCATCGAGGGTTCTAGCATGCACCTTGGTCTGACTTCCCTCTAGGTTTTTTTGGAGCTTGTACTTTATATACTAGGTTCAAAAAAATGAATAGAAAATTAATGTATGGCCTTACAGAAACATATAATATCCATGCAAAACTTATAATAGACGCATTCAATAGTGCAGTGTAGTGCACATATAAAGAAACATTGTAACTGCTTCATCTTCCTTTTCAATCCATTCCTTCTCTAACTGAGTAGTAACATTTTCCATTGTTGGTGCTGTAACATTCTGCTTTTGACGTTCCTGCATTGCTAAATAAGCAGCGACTGAACCAGCAGGTTCACAACTGGTTGACTGTTTGAAGATTTTTCTACATGTAGGTTTTAAAACTGGTGCATGAGATGTTGAAGGTTTTAAAACTGCTGGATGAGACATTATAGGTTGCATCAATTTCCTATATGTTTATGTAGTTTTATCCAGGTTACTGACTTTATTTGGAGTGGGAGTGTGTCATCACTCCCTTGTTAGACCTGCTTTCTTTGGAGGGGAGTGTGGGTAATTGCTTTCTCAATTTCAAGGGCTGCATTGGCTCGCGAACGAGTTCTCGGTCCAAGTAAAGGTTACTTTGACTTAACAACTTTGAATCTCTACAATTAAGTTGAAGTTCAAGATTTTTAGTTTGAGATTTTCTACGTTTATAAAGGCAAAGACAATAAGTAGTAAACAAGTACCTTTTTTATACCTCGGAATCCAATGAATCATCACTGTCATCTTCACCATCATTTTCTGGGATGTATTTATCACATCCATTAATATCTTTACCTTTTTCTTTCCTATTTCATGTTGTAGCCTCTTTCATACTACTAACCAATGAAGGCAACCCAAGTGATCTACTAACTAAATCATTTTTTTTTTTTGCATACGCGCGATATGGTCTTGTTCATACTTCGTCAATACTGGTGGTTGTGAGAACTGCAAGCAGATTAGCATTATTATTCACCACCGATGATAAATTTAAGCTAGTTGACCAAACGGAGTCGACGTATAAACAATTCTTACATTTTTTACGAAATGTAGGCATAAAGAACCAATAATTACTTGAACTAGTTGTAGCCTTCATGGTCGGTATAGGAAATCGACATAATAATAGAAAACATTAAAATGCAGTTCATTCTTTTACGTGTAGAACTTTTATAAAAAAATCATTTGAAAACCTGATTAATAAAACTGAAATGATAACTGAAAATTGCCTTAACATCCGCTTTATTCTCTCAGCTATCATCATCATTATCTGTTTCATTTTCTACATTTAATTTCCTCCCAGTTCCTTTGTCCTTCACAGTAACATCTTCTTCACCATTGATCATATCAGGCTCCAGCGATAGTTTCTTCTGACCCACTTAAGTTGCCTTATTGTTCATCATTTTGCACTGTTGCTGAAGTTTATGTGCGGTAATGTACTTGCGCTTTGCGACCGATCTCTTAACAGAACCTGTAAAAATAAAAATAATAGCAGTGGCCTTCATAGTTCTTGACACACACACACAAACACACACGCACACACACACACGGATATATATATATATATACACACAAGAATGGATCTATATTACATATACAAAACACAAAGATACAAAACTTGCACAATTTCAACACATGCAAACATATAAATACAACACTTCAAGTGTAAAAAACCTGAAATATTCAAATAAAAAACTCAAACAGATAAACATTCAATAAATATGAGTAGAAAAACCCTAATTTAAGGCAATCGGTATACCCAAATCACACAGAGACTTTGAATGTAGACCAAAATAAGTTAGAGATGAAATCACCTATATAAAACCCAAATCGTGAACTCTAACTACCTGTAACTGTCCTAAATGATCCAAATCGGAGGTGTAAAGTTTGTAAAATAGGAGCAATCGAAGTTATATAGCTTGCATTCGGGGGTGTTTGTGTGTATGGATGTCGTGGAGAGAGAAGAGCAGAGAAGGAAGAGTAGACAGGGAGAAATTTGTTTTGGAGGGAAGTATTTCGTGAAGGGGGAAACGTCGCGCCAAAATTTCACATAACTGAAGCCGGGATCGGTTTGATCCATTGGATTAATCATCGTCTGCGGTTATTTGTTTGTTTATTGTGATAATGTGGATCGCTGACCTGGATTGTATTTATGTAAAGCTACGCTTTGAACTGGAGTTGCACGTCACAAAACTAGAATTCCAACTGCAACAGTGCATTCACATCTAATGTAACAACATATGAATATTGTTGCAGAATATCAAAGAAAGCATAGCTTTTGCGACACTTTTCATGCAACACACACACATTAGTGTCGAGTATGCCCACTTTGTAGTAGTGCATCAAATAGGGTTTAGCAACACCCAAACTACTCATCTTAAACTTTGAAAATTTCTAGAAAGGTTTCTAGATAGATAATTTCCATGCTAATATGCATGAAAAGAAAAATCATAAGAAATAAATTCCATGATTCTTAACATCAAATCAGATGTTATGGATTCCCTCAATTGAATTCGCAATTCTAAATTGCACATCACGATAAAACGTCAATGATCACACCTAGCTTCTTTGATGTGGATGAGTAAGAAGACTAAAATAGAATAATTCCAAAGAATAACTTTCAAGATAAGACATCATTGAATAGATTTGGGATACTACGAAATAAAAATATTCTTGACATATTCCAAACTATCAGACCAATGATTCAAAGGAGGATAGTGACTCAATGATAAGGGATTAGTGATACTCGTACTATATTTATATGTATCATTATATATATGTTTTTGTTATGTGTTTATCGTATTTTGTTCTAAAATCCTTCTTTGATACCAAACTGTAATGGCCCACCCTGAGACCCACATTAATAAAGAGAACTACATAGTAATTCCTTTAGATATTATGGAGAATAGGGTTGTTTAAGGTCGACCAACTATATCCTTGTCTTAGCTGTTTATTGAATATGTCGATAAATACTATGTATTCTTTTCAACTTAAGTGGCTCAACATAACAAATAACAGTTGATACAAAGCTATAGGCGGTTATGGATCTATCAGAATAAAACACCATAACTAAATGAATAACTCATCACAGAACAGTGCAAATATACATATATTTACATATACAATGATACATCTCAATACAATACAAATATCTCAATATAGTGGGATGACGATCACTCAATATACATGAAGCAGAGAATATACTATTTGATAATATTTCACAAGAAATTTAACAATCCAAAGTATATGGCTAGATCCCATAAGGAAGCATCATAAAACTACTAAGTAGGCTAATACCTGAAACAACCTTGGTCTGACCCTAGTGAAAACACATGGGTCAGGCTAGCTAAATTTATCAGTTAAATAGTACAATCAATAATGTAAAGTAAGGGATAAATATAATGTCCTTTTACTCAAAAGATACCATGCCATGATAAGGATTCTACATCATAAGAAAGAACAATATCTCTTCTTGATAAATAAAAGAGATAATTAAGATAAGGTTATACTCAAGCGGCAGAATCAACACTTAACCAAATAGGACATTAACAATTAGAGTCGTATAAGGTAAGACTCAATTAATAATCACTTTCTCCTCATATCATTGGCGAGATATACGAATATCGACAGTGACTACAAAGGAATGAACTATCTTCATAAAGGAGGACATTAGTGTAACTGTACATCAAAGGTATATAACCTTCATATAATGGATAAACACATAGATATGCCTCATCCCATTAGCCTATACTAAAATCTCAAAATATCATTCAATACATCATAAAAATCGTCTAATATAATCTTCTTATCTTTTATACTTCATTTCATCGGTATAAATATAGAAACACTACAAATCCAAATTTATCATAAAAGAATCTCGTAATCACTTATACCTTATCTAATCGGTATAATTATAAATATGTCTCATATCCATATTAAACATCGCATAGATCATAAATTAATCAAAACATTAATCCACAAACAAAGTGCTCAATCAAAAATAATAGCATAATGTATTTTACCATATATGGATGTACATATCTTCTGGCACTCGGCTATCAATGTAACAATTGTCAAAAATCGATAAAATTAAAACATCAAACTCAAAGAATCATGGATTGTCCAGATCCCTACGGGTAACCCAAAGCAATGTTGCACGTGCTTACATCTTGACTAGTACTACTATTTGGTACCATAACATCGTGATGACTGGAGTCACGTAAAATCTTGATCCTTGTGATGACTATAGTTTATAACATCGTGATGACTCCCAATCACAAAGGCCCGAGTAATATAACATCCTGATGATTGGAGTACATAATAACATCGTGAACATTGTGATGACTCCGATCGAGTACTTGGTCTATCTTATTAGTAACATCGGGATCATGTCTCAACTTCTCGGATAGGACACCGAAAGATGTGAACATACGTTCCGTACCATACATTTGCACCAAATGGTTTACTAGCTGCTTGTTGATACCACATCATGAAATATATACTTTGCCCCATCTCCTCAGCGAGTAAATTGGATAGCCTTCTTATCTTTTTTTATTAACAAGCATTGGATAATATCATGACTTGTCTCATCTCATCGATAAGTGAAAACCATAATAAAACATCTTAACATTATGAAATCATTATAAAAGGCTTGCCTTGCATCATCGGTAAGAAAAAATAACACCGAGATGGATATCTATAACCATAATCCCCAAATAGGTACCTATAACACCCCAAAATTTAATACACTATAGCCATACTTTAAGATAATAAAATGGGTATAAATTAACTAAAATATTCCGAATTAAGTGAAACCGGCATTACCGTTGCGTTCATCTCGGAATTCCGGTTCAAATAGACCCCATGTTTACGTGGATAACGTAAGAAGAAGTTATGGGAATTAGAAGTTTGTATACATACAAGGGGTTTATATATGAATATAATATAAAAATAATTCAAAAAACACTCAAACGATACTAGGCGGGAATTTAACAGTGAAACCAGACCGTTGTGGGACGACCTGCAATCGGCCTGGGTCGACCCAAGGTCGGTTGGGTCGCCCCTAGGGTCAACCCCATGGGTCGATGGGTCGACCCACTGACGATCTAGGCAGGTGTGTTTCTATGAATCTGGACTTTTTTCTGACCAGGTTCGTTGTTGACTCAGTGCTATATGTACGGTTTAGATTAAAACCCTAGAATCTAAAGGCTGAGGTTGACTCTATGAATCTATAAATAGGTAACTTCTCCCATTCCAATACACACCATTTCTTCATATCTTCTGCCTCCATGAAATTATTCTATAAATATAAACATATAATTAGGGAATGTTGTTGAGGCCTAGCTCTATAGAGACAACATTCAGGACTTGCATACATACTACAACTAAATGGATTAGATTGTACTTTTCTATGGTGTATAGTTATATATATAAGAGATTTAATTTCTTCTTCACCAAGACCCACTGTGAGTTCCCTGTCATTTTTAGATCCGATTTCTTAGACTATAACATGACAGTTAAATAAATTGGGTTAGGATATACAATGTTTGTAAGATAAATGCTATACATGTTATGCACTGTTAATCACCTATGCCGTTGTGAGAGGTAGAACATATGCCTTTACTGTTGAAAAATTAACAAGTTATATATATATATCAATCTTCCTTTTCCCTGTTTCTATGTTTTAATTTATTTGCAGTATAACATATATGTCTATGTGATTTGATTCTATTCTCCTTCCTCTGTTTTCCCTTTTTATTTTTCGCTAAGCCTAGGCTATACCCAATTAGAATGTGCGTATAATTGGGGCAATAATGAATGATATAAAGAGAGAAATTTAGGCATGTTGTTAAATTGGGACCGTTTAAACATAATTTAGAAAAAAAGGATAATATACACATGTTTAGACTTGTTGTAAACTGATAAAAAGGGATAATGTGTATATACTTCCTGTAAATTGATAAAAATGGATAATACGCATAAACCTGTACATGTTGTAGTTTAGGAACATAGTTCATAAATAGTATGCATATCTATTAGATATGTTAGATTTGACTTAATACAGACATTAAATAAATGACATGATAAGAATATTCTAAGTAATAGATGTAGGTTAATAAATTGAAACGCTATAGAAATTGTATACATATGGGCAGGTGTTTTAGGGAAGGGTTCTACACACATAATGACATTACAACCACACTTATTAGTAAACCTAAACCTGCTAGGTTAAACATGATTATTATTAAGCTAAGAGGTCTCTCGTTTTGCTGTTGTATTGGGTTTTGGGGACTCTTAAATCCTAGTTTTGGAGGCACGAGCTTAGAGGTTTTAGCTTGTGTCAATCTCTTGTTTGAAACTCATGTCAGTCAGTATCCCTGTTGGTATTTTGTTAGAGGGACTCGCACTAGGTAGGGCCAGGGCACGCTCTACTGAACTGGATAATAAGAGGTACACATAGGAAAGGTTGGTATAGGCGCATTTTGGCGGAGTCATCCGGTTAGGGAAACTAAGTCATTGTAACACCAGTAAATAGGTCTATGTCATATAATTGCTGGGTTAGGGCATGATACACCCTACTGCAGAGGTAACATAGGGTATTTACGTAGTAGGGAGCTGGTCGCATGGGTAGTAATTAGGGTACACCTAATCCTACTACTATTTAATTAGGGTCACACCAAATCTTGTTATATAATTAGAGTATGCCTAATCCTGCTGTCAGTTCTGCTGTTTTGATTAGGTTAAACACATAATCATGTTAATCTTGTTATACTAGCATTAGTGCAGACATACCTGTTTAAGATATAAATGTGAAGCATCACTCGATCATAGTTTATTCCTGTTATTCCAGTCTGTCTTGCTGTTATGTTTAGCTTAGTTTACCTTATATGACATTACCACTACAACAAAATTGACCTATTACAACGTCCATTTTACAATTGGCAAACAACGACCGTTGTAATAAAAGGATATTACAACGGTCATTTCCTGAACGTTGTAATAGTTATCCTGGACAACATTATTTTCCAACAGATTTTGTTAGCCCATTGTAATAGGACTCTATTATAATGGTCTTTCTTTAACCGTTGTAATAGATGACAATATAACAACGTCCTTTCCGTGCCCTTGGTAACAGATATGGATTTTACAACAGGGACTTGTATATTACAACAGCCATTAAATGACCATTGTAAAATTTCTTACTATAGTATTAACGATTAGTAATATTACAGTTATAATTGGTGATGTTATATTAATTAGTCATGATATTAAATGTTACTAATTTGATAATATTAATCTTAATTATATTGAAATTTTTTGTTCAAAATCAAAAACTATCAATATATACATATCGGTTATTAACATTAAATTATAATGAATTAATTCATAATTATTTTTTACTAGTTAATAGTTAAAATAAATAAATAATTTTCAGGATTATTTTCATTAGCGTAAATTTTATTCTAATTAATAGTTTCATTTATTATTAATGTATTAATTAATTATACATAATATGTACTAATTAACTAGAACTTAAATTAATTTTATCCAAACAGAAATTGGGTAAGAATAATGCTAAAGCCTGCACACACTAACTAATTATATATATAGTTTACTAGTAGTTAAAAAAATTTGAGAACTCTTAACCGCTTATTAGGGCTGGTCATAGGAGATTTGGAGCCTCAAGCAAAAACAAGGCTTTAATACAAAAAAATAATGTTATTATTGTTAATTAGACCATCAAAATAATTTATACTACTAGTAAATAATGAAAATGAAATTGAGGATAAATATAACTTTTTCATAGTGACAATTCAGTTATATAAAAAATTTAATATTATTTATTTATCGACATTTTCTAGACATCTGACATCCAGAATTAGTAGTAATAGTAAAGTTAATAAGTCACTAACATGAGAATGAGACATCCCACATTTAGGACAGGCAGATTCATCTGTCCTCAAACTTCATGTTCATACATGTCTATCAAAACATAACCTTTCATTATTTGTTTTAGAAAAATAGAAGATCGGGTTCATACATAGAATGTGGTTGGATTTCAACGGAGACAGGATCCACAACTTTTAAGGATATTTGAATTGGTACCCTTTCGGGATGAGCGCACGACTCAATAACATCCGGATGTAGAACTTCTTCAACATGAAAAGCAGTTTTTTTTCCTAAGTTCTTTTCTAATTTCTGTGCAAAATCATCAAAAGTATAAATAAATTCACTACCAATGATTGTTTTTGTAATAGCCCGCATATTACGTATCGGAAGATCGTAAAATATTTTTATTTTATTCCCTGAGGGTTGGATCATTCTCATCTTTTGATATGTTACTTATGGGGATGTGAGACATGTCCATAATTTTTACCAGTTTTGTTTGTGACCATTTTGCCTCTGTCAGTCTTGTACAGGGCATAATTTTTGACTCAGGTCGAATCAGAGGGTGATACCTGTGCCATTGGAAAGGAATTATTGGTTGTCTTTCCATAGAGTGGTTTCATTAAAGATTTGGCTCAGCAGTTTGGGAGAAATTGTTGTTTAAAGGTCTTTCAATTAACTGTTCAGGATTTTGAGCCACAATGGGCTGAATTTGGAAAGCCCCATTAGTGGGCTGGTGGAAACTATAAAGAGGGGGTGAGGGATATGGAGAAGAGGTTACTTCTCCCATTTTCTCATTTGGTGCATTGTGCCCCTTCTTCCTCTAAACACCTTTCCACCATTAAAATTCAAAATCCAAGGAGGGAAATCACAGATCTACACCATTGGAGGCTAGATCTACATTAATTGAAGCAAGAGTTCATCGGATCAAGGGTTTGGTGCGAGGTGCTTGCTGTCTGGATTCTTATTTCATCAATTTAAGCTTATTTTGGAGAATCAGCAAGTGATTTACATCTGTCACATGAATGTAATGAAGTATATGAGTGTTTGTGCATGATTTTTTTAATCATATTTAAGTGTTTTACGTTGGATCTACACCATGCTTAGTCCATGTTCACATGAATCACCCTATGATCTCATCTAGTAAGTTAAAATAATTGATTCTATGTTATTCCATGTGATTATGCAAGTTAGATATTTAGTTTTGTTCATATGTTCATTCATGATGGTTTTTGGTGTGATTATGTATGGTTTGGGGAAAATTATTGTTTTCGTGTTGCTAGCGGATTCATACCGTGTTTTTGATCATATTTGATGGATTAGACAAGTTGATTTCGTCGAATCTAATGTTTGGCGAAGTTTTGATGGAAATCGGAGTGGAATTAGTGAAGTGCAGGTTTTGGGTCGCATGCACGGGGTCGTTCGCACCTGGAGTAGTTTCTTGGAGGAAAGGCAGAAACAGGGATCTGTCGCGCGAAGCAGAAGAGATCAGGGTCGGTCGTGCAAGTGGAAAAAAAGCCTAGGGTTTTGGCTTTTTTAGAAGCAGAAGATCGGTTGCTCCGGGTGTTGGGTTGGTCGTGCATTCCTAGATGGTTGTTTGGTTCGAGCGAGCTTGAGTGATGGGTCCAAGCGAGCCTATGGGTGAATTAATCCGGTCGGTCGGTCATTTACTGGTCGTGCAAGGATGAGCTGGTCGGTCGTACATGTTTTGAAACATGGATGTATGGTCTAACTAATAGTGGCAGGTCGACCCAAGAAGTATGGGTCGGTGGTTGAGCAAGACTGGGTCGGACACATTTTCTGAAAAAGTACATTTTTTGGGTATGACCCAGATTTGAGCGAGAAGTGCTTTTTAAAAAAAAATCGGGCAGAAGTGCCCAAACCCGTGCCGCAGCGCAGTGGTGGTGTAAATTCAAAGTGAATTCAAGGAGGAAGGTTCGAAGTGTTAAAAGGTGCTCGTTGATCGGTGTAGAACAACAAATGAGGTGACCACTCAAAGGTTGTGAGTTGGTGGATAATGGTTGCTAGAGAAGGATGCTTGAGCTGTGAAAAGTCGTCAAGTTAGATGACTAGAGATGTGAAGGTCGAGAGGTTATCGTTGTCGTAAGTTCTAGCAGGCTCAAAGCAAAGGTACGATAGGGGCACCCAAAAGACCGATTGTAGGTCGAGTACCTTGTGTATCGTTGAAAGGCCTAGTTGTCAAGGTTGGACATACATACGTATTGTTGAAAGGCGTATGGAGTTTATGCTAGAACTGGGGTTACCATTAGCCCTTGACATGTGGCAAGGTTGGCCATCATACGATTAACGATGGTTTCAAATAGGATTGGTGGTGATAGCCAGGGTCAGTCATAGATGATTCGTTGTTCTGTTTGTACTGTCTCATGTAGGTTGTCCAACGTTGAAGAGGATGTTCCTTGGGTGCTTGTCTGATATTGGTTTAGGCCTTTAGGGCTTGTGCTTCACGGATGTTGAATTCGATTAGGATGCTTTACATGAGAGACATATAATATGGATGTTATGAGTGTTTTACCATGATTGAATGGGTGTTCTAGTTTCAATGGATGAATGGTTGAATTGTTTATTGTAAAGGCTATCACTGTCTAATGTGGGGAAGATGGGAGTTGAGTTCTTCTCTAGTGTTTGGTAGATTGGTTTGTAATCTACCTATTCTCATATACTTTGTTGATGAAGTTTATTAGCTGTTTTATCGCTTACTAAGACTATTGTCTGACTCAAGGTTTATATTTCCTCTTATAACCTTGGGCTGTTCATCCGGTTGTGGATGGGCAAACTGAGTAGCCGGTGACAAGTGATGCTTTAGTGAGGACAATGATGCTGATTGGTGGCGAGAAGGAGGCTCACGTACTAGTTTTACTACTATATAGTACTTCTAATTCCGCTGTTTGAGTTGCTCTATGAGTGCTGTAGTGAGGCCTTATGTACGTATTTGATATTTCCTATGATACTGGAATAATCTTTCGGGATGTTATGAAAGTTTGGAAAGTTTGCTATATAATGCTTTACTGTTATTACCTGTTGTATATGTTCTATTATATTTTATCCTTGCGCTGTGAGTTCCACGACAGGTTCCGATGTATTTACCTACCTTGATGATCGTCCATAGCTGCCGTGCACACCTTTCTGCGTATTATTCCTCTTGTTTAATGCGGAGGCTATGGGCGGTTGTCACATTTGGTATCAGAGCTCTGGTTAACTATTTTAGCCAAAGTTCGAGGACGTAATATCGTATGAGAGACGTACTTGTAGATTTCAGTTTGATGTTTACTATATATATTAGCATATATAGTAGTAGCATTTGTACTTCTCTAGCAGTTTTCTTGTATATGGCTAATCATTCTAATTTGCAGATTTAGAATAAGTCGGCGTTATAAGAGACATTCTACTAGGGAAGAAGCCGTGCATGGAAGGGTTAATTGCGGGGCACTTGATTACCCGACCATGTTTGAATCTATGATTGAAGCATGTCTTCGAAGGAACCCCGCTCCAGTGGCAGCTATGGTTGAGGTAGGGGTCCCAGTGCCTAGAGCTATAGAATTTGCAAAGATATGCAAATACTTTTCTTTATTGGGAGGAAAACAATTCAAGGGAACTGAAAAAGTTGAAGAAGTCTAGAGGTGGATAGATACTTGCATTTGGATCTTTAGGGACTTGTGCATTGATGATGAAACAAAGAGGAAGCTTGCATCAAGGCAGTTAGAGGGAAGAGCAATGGACTAGTGGAACTCTGTCACACTTGAGACCCCTGAAGAGGATATTTCATGGGAACTGTTCCAGGCTAAGTTTGAAGAGAAGTTTATCTCCACCGTGCAAAAGGTTATTATGTTTAAGAGATTCGTGGAGCTTAAGCAGAATGGTCACCCAGTTCTTGACTATATTTCTAACTTCGAGGCCTTATCGAAGTATGCTCGTTCATATGTGGATACTTCTTATCAAAAGAACGAGAAGTTTGTCTTGGGGTTGGATAAATATCTTGGGAATCAACTTGTAGATCACCTCGATGATAGCTTTGAGAAGATCGTCGAGAAGGCTTTCAGACATGAAAGTCTGTTTCCTAATAAGATGTCTGTTGTTGCATCTAAGGAAGAACAGAAGCCACAACAGGGTGGTAATAAAAAGAAGAGGAAGCAGCAATAACAGAAAGGGAAGAATGGCCAAAAGAAGCCTAAGAGTGAGGTGGTTTGCTTTAAATGCCAACAAAAGGGTCATTACTCGAATGAGTGCAAGAATCCCAAAGCTAAGAAGAAGTGCTTCAAGTGTGGGAAGCCAGGGCATGAGAAGAAAGACTGTCCAGAATCAGCTAAGGGCAAGCAGGTTGTGAAGGCACATGCTTTGGAAGCCATGCCAACTTCTTCGAAAGCTCCTACTGTAGAGGAAAAGAGAAGTGGTGTCGTGGTGCAAGGTACTCTTTCTGTTAATGGTGTTTCAGTTCGTGTGCTTTTTGATACTGGAGCATCGCATTCATTCATTTGCAATGAACTTGTGTGTCGCTTGGGTTTGGAACCCGAGATTTGTGATATACCATTAATCGTGACTAATCTAGTTGGGGGTTCATCCAATCTTTGCATGATTTGCTGTGGTCTAGTGTTGTCGAGTCATGGTTGCTCTTTTGTGTATGATTGCTTTGTTCTTAACATTGCTGGGTTTGGGATCATCTTGGGAATGGATTGGCTCAAGAGGTATGTGGCAAGGGTGAATTGCGAGAAACTAAAGGTGAGGGTCGGGGATGTGGAAGGTCGAAAGGTGTTGATTAGATGTAAGCGCAAAGACGGGGTCTTCGTGAGTTATCTATATTCGCTTGGGATTCCACAAGAAGACCTGTCATCCGCGCTGATCGCTAATGAGTATGAGGATATCTTTGACGAGGTCAAAGGGTTTCCGCCCATCGTGAGATCAAGTTTAGAATCGATTTGGTCGAGGGTTGCAGACCAATTGTTATTCCTCATAGACGGATGGCACCTAAGGAACAACAAGAGTTGGAGGTGCAAGTTCGAGACCTTTTGAGAAAAGGATTCATTCGGAGAAGTGTTTCCGAATGGAGTGCACCAGTCGTGTTTGCAACCAAGGCAGATGACTCGTTATGATTGTGTGTGGACTATCGTGAGCTGAACAAGGTGACCAAAAAGAACAAGTATCTGTTTCCAAGGATAGACGACCTATTCGATCAGCTTCACGAAGCCAAATTGTTTTCTTAGATGGATTTGCAATGGGGTTTCACCAATTGAGGGTGGCTAAGGATAGTGTGCCAAAGACTTCTTTTAGGACACCATGTGGTTTCTTCGAGTGGTTAGTGATGTCATTTAGGTTGACTAACGCGCCAGTGTATTTCATGGATCTTATGAATAGGGTTTTCAGAGATCAGTTGAACAAGCTCGTGCTTGTGTTCGTGGATGTTATTCTGGTTTACTCTTGAATGAGGAAGAGCACAAGACGCACTTGAGAGTTGTGTTGGAAATCTTACGAAAGCATCAGCTGAGAGCAAAGTTTTCGAAATGTCACTTCTGGAAGAGTGAAGTGAGGTTCTTAAGCCATGTTGTTTCTGGAAATGGAATAGCGGTTGACCAAGCTAGAGTGGCAGCAATCCAAGATTGGGATAGACCTAAGAATGCGACAGATGTTCGGAGTTTCCTTGGGTTGGCTGGTTATTACTGACGGTCTATCAAGGATTTCTCTAAGGTAGCTGCACCGTTGACAGGATTGATGAAGAAGAACCAATTAATCACATGGGATGCAAAGTGTGAGCAAGCATTCAGGATCTTGAAAGAGAGATTGACAAGTGCTCATGTGTTAACCATTCCAAATGGGAATGAAGAGACGGTGGTATACACCAATGCATGTGGTACTAGACTTGGAGCAGTGCTAATGCAAAAGGATAAGGTTGTGGCCTACGCGAGTCGACAACTAAAGCCACATGAGAAGAATTACCCAACTCACGATTTGGAGTTGGCGGCGATTGTCTTTGCTCTAAAGATGCGGAGACATTACCTATTGGGAGTTCAATTCGAGTTGTTTATCGGTCACAAATCGTTGAAGTATTTTTTCTCCCAAAAGGATTTGAATCTTCGGCAACAATGATGATTAGGGTTTCCGGCGTCATATGATTTTGGTATAGCCTGTACTCCTGGCAAAGGTAACATAGTTGCAGATGCGTTGAGTCGAAGACATGCGAGTTTGGGAGCGATGTTTTCAAAATGGAAGAGCCTCGAGTATTTGTCGAGGTTTGATTTCAGGCCAAGGTGTGAACTGGAATCTGAAATGTTGGCAAGCTTATCGATAAGACCTACTCTTATCAAAAGGATTGGCGAGAGCCAAAAGCGAGATGCAAAGCTTGTCAAGTTTATCCATAAGTTGGAGCCAGAGAATAAAGAATTCAAGGTTGGTCAGGAAGGTTGGCTTCGAAAACAAGCATGGTTAGTTGTTCTTGGTATTGATGGATTGAGAGATGAGGTTCTGAGAGAATGTCATCACTCGAAGTTGACGATTCATCCTGGTGACAATAAGATGTATCAGGACATGAAGCGAGTCTACTTCTAGGAAGGGATGAAGCAAGATATTGGAAAGTTTATTTCCAAGTGCATGAATTGTCAGTTGGTGAAAACTGAACAGAAGAAGCCGAGTGGTTTGCTTCAGCCATTAGAAGTTCCTACATGGAAGTGAGAGCAGATATCGATGGATTTTATCGATGGACTACCTAGAACCAGGGAAGGAAATGAAGGTATTTGGGTCATCGTGGATCGCTTGACCAAAAGTGCGAAATTCATTCCTATCAAGTCGACCAGGATGGCGTCGAAATTGGTTGAACTTTATGTGAAATGGATAGTTCAGTTCCATGGTGTCCCAAAGAGTATAGTATGTGATCGAAATTCGTTGTTCACTAGCGGATTTTGGAAGAGTTTGCAAGAAGCTTTGGGAACCGAGTTATGTTTGAGTACGGCTTACCATCCCCAAACTGATGGCCAAACCGAGAGGGTCAACCGAGTTTTGGAAGATCTCCTAAGAGCTTGTGTGTTGGATTTTGGGGGATCATGGGAGAACCATCTGCATCTAGTTGAGTTTGCATATAACAATAACTACCAGTCTAGCATTAGGATGGCACCATACGAGGCGTTTTATGGAAGACCATGCAATTCTCCAACCTGTTGGCTAGAAACTGGAGATAAGTTGGTACTTAGGCCAGAGATGAGTAGAGAGACCTCTGAGTGTATCGAGATCGTTCGACAACGAATGAAGGCAGCCCAAGATCTTCAGAAGAGTTACGCCAATAAACGTCGTAAGGACTTGGAATTCGACGTTGGTGACATGGTTTTCGTGAAGATTTCGCCGTTAAAGCATGTGGTCCGATTCGGAAGTAAAGGAAAGTTAGCTCCTATGTTCGTTGGACCATTTCCGATAGTCGAGCGAATTGGAAAACTCGCATATAGATTGGAGCTACCTGAGAAAATGTCGAGTGTGCACAATGTGTTCCATGTGTCGTTTCTACGGAAGTTTGTGCATGACTCGAATGTGGTGGTATCTCCGGAGCAGTATGAAGAACTAGAAGTACAGATCGCAGTTGCGAGACCTCGTAAGCCACTTCGTGTTGTGCGGAATGACACGAAACAGCTTAGGAGGAAAATGGATAAGCTAGTCAAGACACAATGGAGTGAAGACGGCGACGATTGTACCCGGGAGACAGAAGAGAACATGAGGGTGACTCATCCAGAACACTTTGTTGGTAGGACCCTTTGATCATATCATCGTTATATCATTATATCTTATTACTGTTTGATAGAATTCCGCGTGTTAGGCTAAGGCTATGGATGCATGGCTTGATGGTTGCTAGTTTGGATGATAGATTTGCTTCTCATGGATGATAGGCATGCATAATTGTTGTGGTTGTTTGTGTTTGCTTTGGAAATTCGGGGTCAAAATTCTTAAGGGGGGAGAATGTAATAGCCCGCATTTTACGTACCAGGAGATCGTAAAATATTTTTATTTTATTCCCTGAGGCTTGGATCATTCTCATCTTTTGATATGTTACTTATGGGGATGTGAGACATATCATAATTTTTACCAATTTTGTTTATGACCATTTTGCCTCAGTGAGTTTTGTACATGGCATACTTTTTGACTCAGGTTGAATAAGAGGGTGATACCTGTGCCATTGGAAACGAATTGATGGTTGCCTTTCCGTGGAGTGGTTACATTAAAGATTTGGCTCAACAGTTTGGGAGGAATCACTGTTTTAAGATTTTTCAGTTGAATGTTCAGGATTTTGAGCCATAATGGGCTGAATTGGCAAGGCCCATTAGTGGGGTGGTGGAAACTATAAATAGGGGGTGAGGGATATGGAGAAGAGGTTATTCTTCCATTTTCTCATTTGGTGCCCTGTGCTCCTCCTTCCTCTAAACACCTTTCCACCATTAAAAATCAAAATCCAAGAAGGGAAATCATAGATCTACACCCTTGGAGGCTAGATATACATTAATTGAAGCAAGAGTTCATCGGATCAAAGGGTTTGGTGCGAGGTGCTTGCTGTCCGAATTCTTATTTCATCAATTTTAGCTTATTTTGGAGAATCGGTGAGTGGTTTACATCTCTCACATGAATGCAATGAAGTATATGAGTGTTTGTGCATGTTTTTTTAAACATATTTAAGTGTTTTACCTTGGATCTACACCATGTTTAGTTCATGTTCACATGAATCACCCTACGATCTCATCTAGTAAGTTTAAATCATTGATTCTATGTTATTCCATATGATTATGCAAGTTAGAAATTTAGTTTTGTTCATATATTCATTCATGATGGTTTTTGGTCTGATTGTGTATGGTTTGGGGAAAATTATTGTTTTCGTGTTGCTAGCGGATTCATACCGTGTTTTTGATCATATTTGATGGATTAGACAAGTTGATTTCGTCAAATCTAATGTTTGGCGAAGTTTTGGTGGAAATCGGAGTGAAATTAGTGAAGTGCAGGTTCTTGGTCGCACGCAGGGGGTCGTTCGCACTTGGAGTAGCTTCTTGGAGGATAAGATAGAAACAGGGATCGGTCGCACGAAGCAGAAGCGATCAAGGTTAGTCGTGCAAGTGAAAAAAAAGCCTAGGGTTTTGGCTTTAAGAAGCAGGTGATCGGTTGCTCCTGGTGTTGGGATTGTCGTGCGTTCCTAGATGGTTATTTGGTTCGAGCAAGCTTGGGTGACGGGTCCGAGCGAGCCTATGGGTGAATTACTCCAGTCGGTCGGTCATCCTGGTCGTGCAAGGATGAGCTGGTCGGTCGTACATGTTTTGAAACATGGATGTATGGTACAACTAACAGTGGCAGGTCAAGCCAAGAAGTATGGGTTGGTCGCACCATGTTGGGTCGGTCGGTTGAGCAAGACAGGGTTGGTCGCACAGGGTCATTTTCTGGAAAAGTACATTTTTCGGGAACGATGCAGATTTGAGCGAGAAGTGCTTTTAAAAAAAATTCGGGCAGAAGTGCCCGAACCCGTGCCGCAACGCAGTGGTGGTGCAACTTTGGAGTGAATTAAAGGAGGAAGGTTCGAAGTGTTAAAAGGTGCTCGTTGATCGGTGTAGAACAACAAATGAGGTGACTACTTGAAGGTTGTGAGTTAGTGGATAATGGTTGCTCGAGAAGGTTGCTTGAGCTGTGAAAAGTCGTCAAGTTGGATGACTAGAGATGTGAAGGCCAAGAGGTTATCGTTGTCGTAAGTTCTAGCCGGCTCAAAGCAAAGGTACGATGGGGGCACCCAAAAGACCGGTTGTAGGTCGAGTACCTTGGGTATAGCTGAAGGGCCTAGTTGTCAAGGTTGGACATACATACGTATCGTTGAAAGGTGTATGGAGTTTATGCTAGAACTGGGGTTACCACTAGCCCTTGACATGTAGCAAGGTCGATCGTCATACGATTAACGATAGTTTCAAAGCAGGATTGGTGGTGATAGCCAGAGTCAGTCATGGATGATTAGTTGTTCTGTTTGTACCGTCTCATGTAGGTTGTCCAACGTTGAAGGGGATGTTCCTTGGGTGCTTGTCTGATATTGGTTTAGGACTTTGGGGCTTGTACTTGAGGGATGTTGAATTCGATTAGGATGGTTTACTTTAGATACATATAATCTCGATGTTATGAGTGTTTTACCATGATTGAATGGGTGTTCTGGTTTCCATGGATGAATGGTTGAATTTTTTATCGTAAAGGTTATCACTCTCCGATGTGGGGAAGACGGGAGTTGAGTTCTTCTCTGGTGTTTGGTAGATTGGTTTGTTAATCTACCTATTCTCATATACTTTATTGATGAAGTTTGTTAGCTGTTTTATCGCTCACTAAAACTCTTGTTTGACTCAAGGTTTTATGTTTCCTCTTATTACATTGGGCTTTTCATCCGGTTGTGGATGGGCATACTGAGTAGCAGGTAACAGGTGATGCTTTAGTGAGGACGATAATGTTGATCGGTGGTGAGCACGAGGCTCACGTACCAGTTTTACTACTATCTAGTGTTTCTAATTCCGCTGTTTGAGTTGCTCTATGAGTGTTGTGGTGAGGTCTTATGTATATACTTGATATTTCCTATGATGTTAGAATAATCTTTCGGGATATTGAGAAAGTTTGGAAAGTTTGTTATATAATGCTTCACTGCAATTACCTGTTGTATATGTTCTATTATATTTTATCCTTGCGTTGTGAGTTCTACGACAGGTTCCATGTGTTTACCTACCTTGATGATCGTCCATAACTGTCGTGCACACATTTCTACGCATTATTCTTCTTGTTTAGTGAGTGGGCTATGGGCGGTCGTCACATTTTTTTCTTTCAGCTTCTAGGTCTTTTGAAACCTTTAAGTCTAACAACAAACCATTTAGATGCATCAATCCAAGTACTAGACAAATGCAGACCCCTTTCAAACTCTGCCCTGATTGCTCTTGAAAATACGAACAGCTACATCCATTAATTAGTACTTTTTCAAGACAACATTTAGCATTGTTGGAACCATAGCTGTTAGTATGTAATTTATATCCAAAATTGTAAATATCTCGTTAAAACCAACATATTATAAGAAAAAATCAAAATTGAAAAACTAACTAATTATATCTATAGCTGTTAGCATTTTTATTTAATATCACCATAGTAAATTTGTTTATTAAAGTTTTTAATTAACTATTTTTTTATATACAAGCAATTTTCAATGTAGGAGTTTGAAATAAGATGGGTATACAAACCGATTGGTGCAAAATTGGGTAAACGGCTAATTCTCTAGCGTCGTTTAATACGCCTCATATTCTCCTCTCCTCATTTGCAAATGGCTAATTTTCTAGATTGTTCTCCCTACAAGTAGGGCAAAGAAATCTTCTTCGAACAAAAATCTAGGGCAAATCCAGTCTTCAGTTAATCTCAGTCCCTCCAGTTCGATTGTAGTTCTAATCTACTGGGAACGAAATCTACTGCTAATAGGTATGATTTCTACTTTCTTTTGTTTGTAGTTCTAATCTTCAATTCAACGATTCTATAGCAAAACTAATCCTCAATTCGATTGTTCTCCAAATCGTTCTCCAATTCAACCGAGATGCTTGCCTACGATGTCGATGGTGAAATCGGTGGAATTTAGGGATCGAAATTGTTAAAGAGCGAATAGGTATGATTTCCACTCTTTTTTGTTTGTAATTCTTCTGTGTTTCAGACATGTGCCTGTAAGTGATATCTGCCTGTTAAATTTTTTTTTTTTTTTTTTTGCATCTTAATAACGTTGATTCTCCGCAAGTATAAAATTGATTCTCTACTAAATATTTAATTGCGGTTAATATAGATATATCGAATTATTCACATGTATAAATATTCTCCGTAGATGTTGCATGCATAAATTTCTGCAAGTGTTGCATGTATAAATTTTCTGCAAGTGTTGCATGTATAATATTTAATTCGAGCATAAACATTTAATTGTATAAATATTCTCTGGTAGTTTTGCATGTGTAAATTTAATATATAAACAATGAACATAAAAGAGTATCACACATCTAGGAGTAAAGAAGATAATGACACTTTAACTTAACATATAAATTTGGTTTACAGTATGCATGCAAAGCAGCATAAGAGTGCTAACACTACCCCTGCTGCTAATCACCACACTATACTAACACTTCCCTCTTAACGTTGCTCCTACTTTGGAAAGTAAATAGAAAGAACTTGTAAGATCAATCTATAACTAACATTAGCTGCACGACTTTTATGTCTGAAATAATGGGTCAAACATCTCTAATAGTGGGTCAAAATTCCTTATTAGGTTGCAGTTTGTACAACTAACATTTGTTGCACAACTTTTCTTCTTCTATTTAATCAAACTAAACCTGCCACAGGTGACAAATACCCCTCTTCGAATTAAAGAAAGTACCTTTTCTTCATAAGTTATCTGTAAATTATTTCAGGCCAAGGATCGACCCTATAATAAAAGAAGATTTTTATTAAAAAATCAAAACAGAACGGGGAATTTCTGATGATTCATGAATGTCCAATGACATTGAAATTTGACTGATGAAATAAAGTTGAAAGAAAGTTAAAGTGATATCTTGGATGAAACAACGCTTCATGACATAGGATATGAAAGCATCATAAAGATTATAATTATTACATGTTTTCTTGTGTGCAATTTCCATTTTCTTTCTGCTGCCCTTCTCAAACTATAACCACTAGATAACAAGTAGCTAATTGTCTCTGTATTTGTTACACTTCCTATAGAAAATAAATAAATTTAATGTGGATGCATTAAGGAGACATGAATGAAGAAATGACCACTCATGAGCAGCGATGCATGTCTATCTACACTGCGCACCACTATAGAAATTGTGATAAACTAACAGCAAAGCAAACAGTCCATATTGTAACATGGGAATCATGTATAATCCACTGCATTAGTTGCTTATTAATTGATTTGGTTGCTCAGTTAACAATTGACAAATGAAAATGGTATTAGCTTGAGCACTTATAATTACCTTATTTCCTTACATATGAAAATATAGATATTTTTTTATTACTAACTACTATTACAAGTTTAATAATTAATAAAGGACTTTACATGCACATGCATTGCATATACCCAAAAATATTGTTAAAATAATGTTTTTTTTGTCGAAATAGAGTTTATAACCTTAATTACATTTAAAATTTTCCATCTCGTAATAAATATTAGTATTCTTTTGTGAGACCAAAAGATCGTATATTCGAGCTATTAATAAAGATTAATCACAAACGATGTATGTTTTCTAGAATAACTAGAAATATTAGTATTTAGTCTATATATATATGTTTTTCCAACTAAAATACTGAATAGCTCGATCTAGAAATGACATTGTAAACCATTTTGCCAATGTCATTTTTAAGATATGTTATACTCAAGGCTTTGTACGACAGGTTCATATTCTAAATTAAAATAAGGATTTTTTTCAATATATTCTAGTTTTTATAACTTATTATGTAAATTATTATGTTTGTTAACTAATAATAGACATAATCTGCTTTAACCAACATACTGCTGAGTTAGCAAGAACACATTGTTTTTACTTGAAATTACGCAAGTTTATCCTTTTTGTATATTTACGATGTACACTGCATCATGACTGGAACTAGCGTTATTTTAGTCATGCAAACTTATAAAACCTTAAGTCGCCTTCTTCCTTAACCTTAAATCTGCTTTGACCAACATAGTGCTGAGTTGGCAAGAACACATTGGTTTTACTTGAAATTTCGCTAGTTTATCCTTTTTGTATATTTACATTGTACACTGCATCATGACTGGAAATAGCGTTATTTCAGTCATGCAAACTTATAAAACCTTAAGTCGCTTTCTTCCTTAAGTTGGAACACCTTTACCTAGCTTATTTGATGAGTTTTCCCTACTGAGAAGGCACTGAATTGCCTATAAGGCAGCAACACAAGCCATTGCAAGCAACACTGAGAGGCTACAGAAAATGGCATTGTGCTACAAGGCAGCACCGCCAAGGTTGCGCTACCCTTCAAAATGTAAGAATCTTATCCGCCAAGCATCAAGAAATATTTATAGTCATATGCAACATAATGCATGGATTATCAAGATGGGCATAACGTCATTTCTTTAGGTTCTAACATCAGGGGATTATCAATTTGATGGACAAAGCATGGATCCACCTACCAAGGTTTCGTCAGTTTTGATTATCAATTTTATATGTGTTACTATTAGGGTTGATTATCGATCTCTTTATGAGTCATAGAATGTCTGAAGAATATAGGCAAGCTGTTCGAAAGTCTGTATATGAGCATGCAAAACGGAAGGGAAATCTAGAAAAAATTATTTGCCCTTGTATAAAATGTAGGAATCTTATCCATCAATCACCAAGGAATGGTGTATCACACTTAGTTTTTTTGGTATTGACCCGAAGTATGATGTATGGATATTTTACGGGGAGGCGCGCCCTTCAAAAAGTGAAGGCGATGAAGTGACAGATACATATAGAATGTACTTAGACACACAAGTATGTAATGAGGAGATGGAAGATCAAGAGATGGAAAATCATGCTAACGTAAGACATGGGGTGGAGTCTAATGTAAGACATGGGGTGGAGTCTAATGTAAGACATAGGGTGGAGATTACAGACAATTCTGAAATTCCTTTATACCCTGGTTGTGCAAGCCACACAAAGTTGTCAGCTACAATAGTTCTTTACAAGCACAAAGCTTGAAATGGTGTATCTGGCACAACATTTATGGAACTTCTTAAACTTCTAAAAGATATACTGCTATGCAAAACACGCTTCCTGATTTGACGTATGCAACAAAGAAGATGCTAAAATCATTTGGTTTAGGCTATAGACAAATACATCATGTGTAAATTATTGTTGTCTTTTAGGAAAAAGCTCGCACATATTATTTTTGTCTGAAATGTAGAAAATCTCATTGGAAAAAAAAAGACAAAGGAAGATGGAAAGCAAGCCAAAGTAGATGCAAAGGTCTTGAGATACTTTCCAATAATACCAAGACTGAAAAGAATGTTTATGTCCACAGAAACATCAGAGCAATTAAAATGCCATAGCAATCATAAGAGTGAAGATGGTGAAATACGTCATCCGGTAGATTCTTTTCAGTGGACTACAGTTGATAGGACATATCCTTCCTTTGCATCCGATCCACGAATTTTAAGGCTTGGTCTTGCAAGTGATGGCTTTAATCTCTTTGGGGATTGGAAAAGTAAATATATTTATTGGCCAGTATTTCTTGTTGCTTACAACTTTGCTCTATGGCTTTGTATGCACAAAGATAATATGATGTTATCTTTATTAATTCCTCTGCCACGACAACCAGGGAATGATATTGATGTGTATCTACAACCACTTACTGAAGATTTGAAGAAATTATGGAATAAAGAGGTGAAGGCGTATAATGCATACACTTGCAATGAATTTAGATTACGTGCAATTCTAATGTGGACGATAAGTGATTTTCCAGCTTATGGAAATTTAGTATGCTGCACTGTAAAGGGTAAGAGGGCTTGTCTTGTTTGTGGTGTTAATGCATACTCAATATGGTTACCATATAGTAAGAAGCATGCATATTTTGGCCATAGGCGATTCCTTAATCCTAATCATGAATATTTATAATGAAAAAGCTTCTTTGATGGAACCATAGAGAAAAGACGAAGGTCTCCAATACAAACCGGAGATCAAGTCTTTGATATTGTCAAAGATATTTGCAAGTATTGGGTAAAAAAATCAAAGGAGGAAGAAAACGATAGAGAAAAAGAAAAAAGGAAAAGAAAAGGGGAGATGAGAAGAAAAAGGGAAATCAAATATGGAAAAAGAAGTCTATTTTCTTTGATTTGCCTTATTGGTAGGTAAAACTTAAGTAGAAACAAAATTGCATGTTTTCTATCTACGTAATTACTTCCTTTGCGTCACAATCTAGACTTAATGCACATTGACGAAAAAAATCAATGAAAGTGTTCTTGGTACGTTACTTGATATTAAAGGAAAATCAAAAGATTGCATTAACTTATGTAACGATCTAGAAGTACAGGTATTAGGAAAAAGTTACATCCTATAGACATGGGAAGCAAAGAATTACTTCGAGCTTCTCCATGCACCTTAACTAATCCAGAAAAGGAGTTATTTTACAATAGAATAAGGAATTTGAAAGTACCTGATGGGTACAACTCAAATATTGGAAAATATTTTGCAAAAGAAAACAAAATTTCAAGTCTGAAGTCCCTTGATTATCATGTGTAGATGCAACAATTATTGTATGTATCACTAAGAGGACTTCTACCTAAAGGGACAAGGAATGCATTACTACGATTATGTTCTTTTTACAATGACATTTGCCAAAGAGTGCTTGATAAAGATAAATTTGAATGCATCGAGAATCAGATCATATTAACACTATGCAATCTTAAGAGATATTTTCCTCCTTTTCCGATATCATGATTCATTTGACAATACATTTAGCAAGGGAAGCAAGAATTTGTAGGCCGATACAGTATCGGTGGATGTATCCATTTGAGAGGTAAAATATGGTATTAGTTCTTATAGTAATTAATAAAATATGTGCATATGCATATTCGCTATAGATACATGAGAACACTGAAGGGGTATGTTAAAAGTCAAACATGACCTGAAGGATGCATAGCTGGGCGCTATTCCGCTGATGAATGCATGAAGGAAAAATAGTAATGAAGTAGAATAAAGTGATTCCATACTCGAGGGGCATCCTATTTCCAAAGTAAAACCTATTGTAGTTACTAAGGATGTGATTGATGCTGCTCATCGATATGTGTTGTTTAATACCGAGGAAGTGGAGCCATATATAAAGTAAGCATTAGTTGATTTTAATTATTTTGTGTGATATAAATTTGATTTTGACTTGTATGTTTACATATATAGGATGCACAACAAGGAGCTGAAACGTTTACATCCCCATCTTTCGCGAGATGATTTGGAATTTTCAAAGCAGTATTCAGAGACTTTTAATCATTGGTTTAGAAAAAAGGTTAATAGTGTTATACATTTTTTAAGATGGATAAGTTCGACATAGAAGTATATGTTATTGTGATTAGCCTTTATATAATCTTATGCGTTTTCAAGTTAACGATGATAGAAAAACATCTGATGTTTGCGAATTATTGATTTGGCTTTCACATGGACCTCGCCATCAAGTTATATCTTATACTGGCTATATAATTAACGGTCGCCATTTTCATACTAGAGACAATGACAAATCCACACAAAACAGTAGTGCTTCCATTTAGACAAATATTGTTCACATAGATGGATCCATTGAGAAAGTGATATATTACGGTGTTTTGCATGATATTTTGCTGTTAGACTACCATCAGTTTCAAATTACCTTGTTTAAGTGTGACTGGGAAAATATAGATCATAGAGTCAAGGTCGAAGATGGGTTTACGTTAGTCAATTTACATCAATTCCAAAATCAATTTGCAAGCGATCCTTTCATCCTGACAATGCAAGTCGTACAAGTGTTCTTTTGTAGAGAAAGTAGTTTTTCAAATTGTTATGTTGTGCTAAAAGTGCCTCCTAGAGGTTTTCATGAGTTGGAAAGGTATGATGAGGAGGATGAGTAAACTAGCAAACCGGTAGATGAGTCACTGCTTGATGATAGAGATATCGATGATGGAGATGAAAGTTATATAAAAAAGGATTGTTATGGTATTTTGGTATGTTAAACACATCCTTTATTAATGATTGTGTTAAAGCATAGTTGTATAACAATATAATAAAAAATTACCATATAATCAAAATATTATATGATATAAGCATCCTTTATTAATAATACATGTGCAGCATAGATTTTATCATGAAAAAAGAACAATTAGTGAGTTCCAAAGTTGCAAAAGAAAATTGGCAATCAGATGAGAATTTCATTACATTAATTATTAACATACCTCATTACTCACCTATTGCATTTATTTGTTGCATATTTAGGCCGATTAATGGTATGGTCAGATCATTGCGTTTATTCATTACATATTTACCTGTGTTCCACAGTATGATGTTTTGATCATTCATTTATATTTTTTGATTTTTTTTTCAGGTTCCTCCATCAGCAGAAGATAGTTGAACATGATGCATCAATAATTAAAATGGAGCAAAATTAAGGATAGGTAAATTATTAAAACTTTTAACAATGAATTCTGTTTTCGGTATTGCTGTATGGTGCATAGTCACTTGTTTATTGTATCTCAGTCAATCTCTTATGAGAATGATTCTGAAGTTTGTTTATTGTGTCTGATTAAAGGCATGAAATTTATAGGCTGAAATATATGTTTTTACTTTAGCTGCATTGTCTTTCAACCTACTTTTTCCTTATTTGAATCATGTTGCACATTTTCTTTTATATTAATAATTTTGCACTAAGAAGATTTTACAGTTATCTCTCTTATTTGTAACCAGTTACTAAAATCCATCATTTGGATGCCAAGTATTGTCTTTTACTATGCTTATTATTTTCTTTTGTTATTAAATTGAAGCCATATTAAACATGAACAATGATGTAAATTAACTGTTATTCCTTATTTAATGTTGTAATCTTATTACAGATTAGAAGGTGAAATGTGTGGCTATCAATTACATGCATGTTCTACCATTTGGATAAATAGATTGTAGGGAAGCTCCGGTTACATTTTTGTTAACCTCGTTTATAGGCCATGAAAATGTGGAATTACCAATGTCTTGTATGTAGATTACGATTTTAGTGGAAAATTTTCTAGAACATTGTTTATCTTTTTTCTATTGAGTATGCGTTGACTAAGAATGGACCATTAGTTAAAACGGATTTAAAACTTTATTGTACATTTTCTACTCAATTTTGGCTTGATTAAGAAATGACCCCATTGGTAGATGATTATTGAAGACTGACCATTTATGTTATAAAGATGAATGTTGTATGTTGTATGTTTTTTGAAATAGCAACAGTTATTATCTTAAGTGACATGTGGTTCATAGCTAAATGTATGTAAAAGACTATCGAGAGACCTATTCTTTAACTATATTGAACATTAAACTCGTCCACATTTACCGGATTCCCCGAAAACATACTTCAACTTATAAATTCAAAATATATTAAATGCAAAGTTAATCTAAAAAAGTTCCTCGTTGCATGAAGGTTATATACTTGCAATCTGCTCATGTAAACTACTAAATTGGGAAGGCCAACTTAGATCTTTTGAACATTATCTTGGAATTACCTTGTGATTATCTATGTTGTTTAATTTGCAGTTAACGTGTTTGTATTTTTAGATTTATTATGTACCGTTTCACTTTCATAGCAGCAATTTACAATGTATTATAGATCATTGTACATACAAAAGATATATCATACATCAAATTGTTGATGACCATATCTTCATAGAATTGTATATAACCAGAGCTTTTACATTTTTTCATATAATTCAAACCTCCAAAATTAATGGCAAATGATCCAATGACAAGACCTCACGTTTAATCCAAAGTTTAGTAGGCAAATTAATAATTTAGTACCATTTGATTGCTAGTAAACTTCTCTTGAAATATATTTTTCCATAAACTATTTTAGGGAGAAGTGCATATAGTAACCTGGAACAGATATTTTAATGAGAAGTTATTACCAAATTAATAGAATAGCTACTCCCTTCGTAAAAGAAAAAAATATTCTTCTCTTTTAACGCTCAATTGTCTTTTTACGAAAATCGAATATGCTACCATTCTTATTTTCAATTTTCAAATAACCACCATTAAAAAAACATCAAATAGACTCATAAATTACATTTAAATGATCCCAAAATGTATTTTTAGATCCAAGATGTACACCCAACTCATTAGAGACCTCATCCGTATATGATACAATGTGTGAAAGTACCATAGACAAGATTTGACTAAAATTACAGGTTCTTGACCTTTGGTTTATGACAAGTTAGCCGTTAATGCATCAACACATTTCTCTATAGAAGTTTGTTAATGAAAAACAAAAGTATTACTTGACATGAAGGTTCTATATGTGTTAATAAATTATAATGATGATTTTCTCTCGTACATTGATGCTGGAAATTTATAGTTCTATACTGGTTTAATAAAGTAGAGGCAACGGTCTTATATATATACGAGCGTCACGGCACATGCTTCACGCATGGCAACGGGACGCGCTTCGCACGTGGTCGTGGCACGCATGGTCGTGATACGCGCTTTGCGCGTGATAATGGCACGTGCTTCGCATGTGATATTGTGTATTTTAAACATGCAAGAAAAAATGATTTGTACTGATGTTGCATGATTAATAAATTACCACTCCAAAAAATAAAATAGTATACAATATAAATAAATTCAAATGCGATATCAATCATTAATAGATGCAAATCTAAATAAAAAAAGTATAACCATAAAGCATATATTATGATGATACTAATTAAAAGTATACAATTGACATACTAAAAAATGATAAAATTTATTTATTAATAAAATATTTCATCTTGATTATCTTTACTGTCACCATCCAGTTTCTTCCATATGCTTTACCTGTAAAGGAAAAAAAACATGATTAGATAATACAATTGAATAATGGATATTTTTTTTCATTTTATAAATTAAATAATTGTATGCAGCTTACCAACTTAGACGTGAAACTTGCTGAGACGACCCCAAACCCCGTACTGACGGTGGCAAGGGTAATCCTTGGAATATAACACAGAAACAGATAATAGCAGAACAAAAATAAATAAATACACCAGACAATGAACAATAGAATATACTGGATAAGAGTAATCATTAGAGTTACACAGTATACAGGATCATACTTAGTACAAATACAGTTCAACTATACATATATGTCTACAGCGGAAAACAAACATAATGTACAATAGGAGCTGAACAACATAAAAAGAGATAAATGATAGAATCCATCTTCAGCTCCAGCTATCCAGAAAGAACCAACTAAACCTGAATACAAGGCTGCCCGTGTAGAAAAAGGGGCACCCAAGTTTGAAAGTGAAACAAACTACGAGTCAGTCACGGGACTGGTATGAGAAATCTACTCAACACATTTATAATATGGCTAATCACAGGACCACGCCACTTTCGTGGAACGGGTTTACTCCATTGGATTGCCAGTGCTTTAAAAACAAATCATTCTTTTAAAACATCGCAATGCCTATTATAAAAATGAAGCCATTATAAGACTCAGCTCCCATCACACAATGCAACGCAAACCAGAGGATAGAGTTTTTACCTTATAACGGCCAAAGTATGCTTGATACGAATAAAACAAAAGCATTTGATATTATTACTAGTGTTTACATGTTTCAAAAACAATTTCGAATCATAACTATAAATCATAGACGGCATGGGTACCATATATCATGTCGCCATATATATATACAATCAAAACAACACAGTCACGTATTTGGAAATTGGATTTCCGTCATGAGCCAAGGCAAAAGATAGTCCTTACCGAATTCGTGACTCTCTAGCCCGAGCCACAGGACCCAGACTCAGGTGGGCCCTTGGAGCGACAGGGCCGGTCCACCGATGTGGATTAAAATGCCTGAACAATGCGTTTCCCCGCCCTATGGGGCGTATACGAGCCAACTAATGACTCCATCGGACCCGGATCGTCCGATCTAACCGAGGCGCGTCGCAACAGCAACAACCACATAAGTCAAACTCGTCAGGGCGTGTAAAACCACTGACGCCACTTCTAACTAGAAAGAAACGCATGTCCTCCCTGAGGTCCTTCCTCCCTTTTCTGGTTCATACCGGGTGTGAGGCTCGCGATTTCACGTTATACACAAAGCTACACCACACCGGTGGTGCTATGATCATCACCACAAGACTTTGCTTTTCAACAGAAGCCCTGATCATTTACCACTTAGGCATGCCACACTAGCAATTCATGCCATGCGACTGATGTCCATCGATATACAACCTCTGAGCTCGTGCGTTTCAGAGAAGGACGTTAAGAAAAAGAATAAATTCTCTACCGCCAAACAGATGTATATTTAACAGAGACCAATCAACACAGAATAAAATCCAATGTCAGACACACAGTCCATTTACAAGTCCGTTCTGGGTCTGAACGAAACCGGAGGCACTAAATACCTCGCAAACCCATCGATCACCACGTACGTCTGGACGATCACCACTCATTATCCATATTTCGGGATGCCTCCCAATCAGGACCTCGGTTACCATCCAAACGAGGTGAAGATCTCCGGTCTTCGACCACCGTCTTCATCTTCGATTTCTTATCGTCGATTCAGTTATTCAGAATGGGATAAACCCGGTCTTTCTGAGAAACTCGCGTATATAATAAACAAGTGCAACACTAACATACACACGCATCATTTCCATTCATCAGTCACTAACCGTCAATCAGTAAGAGAACGATTTCCTAAATATTAACCCCGAAGGCCGAAACCAACATCAGATCAACACCCAGGAAACCATTCGACTTAGCCAACCTTCAGTTAATTTCTAAATCACATCCATATCGTTTATAATATTTTATAATGATTTATCGCTATTTTTATTTATTTTAAAATAGCCAATATATTCAAAACGATGCTTCGGGCCATAACGCGACCGTGGCGCTGTTTTTCTTCAGATTTGATTAACACATATCTAAAAATCAAACCGTTGGATCTTCACAAAATTTACATCATTAGAAAGGTGTTTTCAAAACGAATCCAACGGTTCCAGTTTCGGGAAAATCCGACGGTCGGATCTCCCGGTATAATCGTTTGAAGTTTCGATTTCAAATTACGAACTGCAGCGTCGTTATTCGATTAAATATAATTATATTTATATATATATAAAAATATAATCGATTCTGGCGCTGTTTTTCTTCAGATTTGAATTAAACATTCCAGACAATCCAACCGTTGGATTTACAAAGTTGGTGCCGTTGGAAAGATATTTCCAAAGCAAACCCAACGGTTGTGATTTCAGGAAAATCCGATGGTCGGATCTCCCGGTATAATCGTTTGAAATCACGGTTTCAAAATACGAACTGCAGCGTCGTTATTCGATATATTTTAATTCTATTATATAAATATATCGATTCTTCGATTTCAAAGCTATATTCTTTTCATACATTTGATAAAAATAATATTTTTATCTAACTGTCTTCTATTTCAACACTTCACTATATTCAACAATTCATGTATATAATAAAAATGTGATTTTTACTGTAAAACAATTCTTTTCAAAACACTATTATTTTATATAGTTTATATAGGTAATAAAAATAGGATTTTTATTATAAAACAATTTCTTTTAAAACAAGGTCATTTTACATAGTTCGTATAGATGATAAAAAGGTGATTTCTATTATAAAACAATTTATTTCAAAATATGAATACCATTCAGCACATGAATTTCTATTCAACGAATGAATATCGATTCAACACATGAAGGTTTTCTATAGTTTATATATATGGATAAAAATGTGATTTTTATATTTAAAACACGAACACCATTCAACACATGAATTTCTATTCAACGAATGAATATCGATTCAACACATGAAGGTTTTCTATAGTTTATATATATGGATAAAAATGTGATTTTTATATTTAAAACACGAACACCATTCAACACATGAATTTCTATTCAACGAATGAATATCGATTCAACACATGAAGGTTTTCTATAGTTTATATATATGGATAAAAATGTGTTTTTTATATTTAAAACACGAACACCATTCAACACATGAATTTCTATTCAACGAATGAATATCGATTCAACACATGAAGGTTTTCTATTCAATGAATAAATATAGTTTCAACAAATGAGAATAATTCAAACACATGAATATTATTCAAAATTTTGGCAGCATAACGACATGGTAGTTAAAACCGGGACCGTCCCTAGTACGGCTCCTCGCTCTACCTTAAAAACTCGCGGTTTTTGACAATGGGGATCATGCATCTAGTTCGCACGCAGGCGGCATGTATATATTTGTTTCATTTCCACAAACTAATCCTATGTGGTTTCAACCAAATATTTCTCAACCACAAACGGGTATTTTTCAACCACAATCAATCAATATCAACCACAAACAATCCCAATCAACCATTCGCTATCAATCAACTTTCACACCAATCACAACCAATAAATATCGTCCATGGTTTGTGGACGAGGGGCGTATATATATATATATATATATGTATGTATGTATGTATATAGCAATTCACTTCTATTTCAACACATATATAATTTTTACAATGCATATATAACTTATACATCGAACGTACAACTTATACAACGCTTATACATGAGGTGTACAACACTTATATAACTCATACATCGATTATATAATTTATACATTGTCATTTTCCATATCGTTTATAAATTAGAAATCTCACATTGGGTTCCACTCTACCAAAAATAGCAGATGGCTCAGAAAAATATGCAGTCTCTTCTAGAATGTAGAAGGCGTCCACACGAGTCCACTGTCTCTTGTTTCACTGAATTTCGTCAACACACGAAAAAGATACGATTTTTCAAAGTTTGCAACGGTTTAAAGGTGTTAAAACTGTTGAAAATATATATAGCCGTACCTCAGCTGATTTGTTCAAAACTAGGTTTTGAATTTTCTCTCGATTCGTGAAGCTATTCGTTGATCGGCCAGCGCAACGAGGAAGAGGGAGGAGAGGCGCGTCTGGGCCTTGAACGGCGGCGAACTCGGTCAGGCGGTGGCGGCGCAAACTGGCGACGAACGGCGAAACTTCCCGAGCCCGATTCTCCCACTACAGGCCACGAAAAATTCCAAACTTTATATGGATTTGAAGATATTCAAAAAGTTCAACTGTGGCACGAGTTAATTCGGCGTGGATTGATCGGAAAATGAGGGGGAAGGTCTGAACGCATTTCCGCCTTCGACGTCGGGGAGAGAGAAAGAGTTTTCTCTTTTTTTTTATTTAAATTCTGATTGGTCGGTGAGTTTTAAAAGGTGTTTTCTGACACGACCTCCAATCCAAACCCAATGACTGTCGTCCCTAGCGTTTTACCCCCATTCCAAACACAATGGGATATGTTTCGTAGGCCCATTCGACTGTTTCAGTTAGTTTCCATTCAATTTAAAATATATAACATTCAATATTTGATTTGAATGTACATTTCAATTTTCCAGGGCCACAAACTGATTCGAAAAATTCCAGAAAAATAAATCTGGCTATGTTTTGATGATACGGTCCCAACAAAACTACTGAGACCGTTTGCAAAAAGGCCCATTTCTGGTCGATCCAATTTAACTTTAATTGACCAAAACACGTTTTCCTTTGCCACTCTCACATACTAGCTTCAAAAATTATGAAATTTGAAAACTAGCAATAACTTCACATCCCGGATCCAACAAAAGTGGTTTCGTCGAATTCCGAGGTCGTATGCAAAATAGCCAATTTCACGGGCTATATAAATTCTATAGCGACCTTTCTGAAAATTCATTTGGCCATAACTTTTGCTTTCCGCTATGAAAATTCGATTTTTCAGATTCGTTAGAAAGGTATTCACTAACAGATTTAAATATTTTTGGTTTCACTCAAATCCGTTTTGTTTTGCACCCGATACAGTCCGACAAAGTTTGAATTCAATTTTTGAAACTACAACGCCATTTCAGGCCTTGTTTATAATTAGAATTAATTATATTTGTTTTCAATTGTCGATTCAAACTCATTTTTCATTGCTATTATTTAAAATATTTATTTTAAATATTTAAAATTCATTATTTTAGCCAATTTAAAATTTTTAAATTGGTTCAGATTTTCTGGGTCGTTACAATCTCCCCCACTTAAAACTTTTCGTCCCCGAAAAGGAACAAAGTCGAAAGTGGTTTGATTCGTCAACCCTACGTTCGATCTGGCTTCCATTCTCCAACTTTTTAGTTTCTGAGAATTTTCAAATTCTTCAAAAATTTGGCTAACACCCAGAATTTTCGAAAAATTTCGCCATAACCTCCTTTGTACGGGGAGAGGTTTGGAAATTTATTGGGCCGTATTAGGTACCCAATAAATCTTAATAAGCATACACATATTTATAGTGATATATTCTGGTGTTTACAGGGGAGCATGTATTGATAATAACTCCAGAGAATAAATTCTCGTCACCCTGTCAAAGCCTGAGGGAGTGTGTATTTTAAATGCTCCAGAGGATAAATTCTCGTCACCTCGTCCCGTGTGGGAAATAAATAGTCCATGTGCCGTATCTAATAACTAGAGAGACGTGATTATTGTCAACTCCAGACCTGTGTGGGGTTTTTATTAATCTGGCAATTTTATTGTTACAATTTAAATAGTCCATATCATTCATCAGTTCAACCTGTAAAATATAGTCATCGCCATACAAGCCTCTTGCTCGTATGGTAAATCTTCCACCTCGTCACACAAGCTCCAAATGCTTATGTGGTATATGATGAAGTATGCCTATCTTCTAGAAGTATGCCATGTAATGTAGTTCAAAATTAATTGTTACTATCCTATAGCGATGTTTATTATTTCACACAGAAAAACCAGCACTCCGCATCCAATGGCATTCACAGGAGTTGATATAATAATATTCGCATCCAACTCATTAAGGTTTACCTATTTGTTGGGCATGCAAATAAAATCTTTACTCAACAGCTAATCCATTTATCTGTTCAAACATATATAATGCACAAGTATATATATTTCCATCTATTTTTAACTCAGCTCAATGTGTGGTTTAAATGAATAAATCCTACCATTATTCTATTGTTGATTAAATTAACTATTGTTTCAATAATTCAATTAATCAAATTTACAATCACACAACACAAACAACAATCAAATTGTTTTTAACTTTTCAAAATCATACAAATCAATTCCTATATTCATTTTTTAAAATCATTCAGACTATAGAATTAACAATGCACATCCATGGAAAGAAAATAACAACTATGTAGAGAACTAATTGGTAATGCAAAGTATGGTAAATGTACCTTGCACTGGAGTCAATCAGAGATATCTACTCGGCATCAAGGATAGGCTTTCTGAATGTTCTCCTCAGTTTCCCAAGTACAATCTCGCGGATCTCCACTCCATTGCACTTTGACTAAGTGAACCTTCTTGTTTCTCATCTCTTTGGTTTCTTTGCCAATGATCTTTAGCGGCTCTCGTCTCACAGCTAATTCTGGAGTAATTTCAATATCCTGTTGAGCTGCTTCTTCCACAATCAAGTCTAGATCATGAACGTGCTTTCGAAGTTGAGATATGTGAAATACATCATGAACTCCAGGCAACCAATCAGGCAATTTAACCCTATAAGCGAGAGTTCCGATCCGTTCCAGAATAGGAAACAGACCAATAAATATGGGCGCCAACTTTCCAGTCTTACCGAACCGGATAACTCCTCTCATCGGCGATACTTTCAAATATACATAGTCGCCAACAGCAAAGGATATATCTCTTCTTCTTCTATCGGCATAGCTCTTTTGTCGGCTTTGAGCGGCCAGTAACCGTTTCTTGATAAAATCGATTTTGTCGGCAGCTTCTCGGATCATATCAGTTACCAACACAAGTCTATTACCGGGTTCGACCCAACAAGCAGGAGATCGGCACGGTCTACCATACAATGCTTCGAATGGTGACATTATCAGACTCGCCTGGTAGCTGTTGTTATATGAGAATTCAGCCAAATGCAGATGGTCTTCCCATGATCCACCGAAATCTATAACACAAGCCCGCAATAGATCTTCTAAAATACGATTCACCCTCTCAGTCTGACCGTCTGTCTGAGGATGATAAGCGGTGCTTAAGTTCAACTTCATTCCCAGCTCGACTTGAAATGCTTCCTATAATTTGCTAGTGAATATTGTGTCTCTATCACTGACTATACTGAGCGACACTCCATGTAGTCTAACTATTTCCTTGAAGTATATCTGCGCCAGACTCTGAGCAGTTCTGTTTGATCTGACAGGTATGAAAGGGGCGGTCTTCGTGAAGCGATCTACGATCACCCAAATACTGTCATTCCCTTTTCTGGTTCTGGGCAGACCATCAATGAAATCCATAGAAATATGTTCCCACTTCCAACCAGGAACTTCTAGCGGTTGTAATAATCCAGCTAGTTTATGTTGGTCGCTTTTGACTAGCTGGCAAGTAGGGCATCGGCTAACATATAAAGAAATGTCCCTCTTCATCGACTTCCACCAGAAAGTGCATTTGATGTCATTATACATTTTGCTTACTCCCAGATGGATACTAAGTTTTGACTTGTGGCATTCATCCAGTACTTCCTTTCGGTGCTCAGGAATGTTAGGAACACAGATTCGACCTTTCAGCCTTAGAATCCCCTCATTATCAACTTGAAAACTTGAGGGTTCGCCCTTCTGAATTATCTCTCTGATCTTCTGAATGAAGTGATCATCCTTCTAAAGAGCAGATATTTTATCTATCAGTGAATTCGTGATAATGAAACTGGCGATCAATTTCATTTTTCGGCTCAACGCATCGGCCACGACATTGGCTTTCCCTGGAGTGTATATAATCTCAAAGTCATATGCTGCAAGAAACTACCGCCAACGTTGCTGCCTCAGATTCAAGTCCTTCTGGGTGAACAGATAATTTAACGACTGGTGATCTGTAAACATTTCAAATCCCTCACCCAGAAGATAGTGCCTCCAGATTTTCAAAGCGAATACTATCGCCAATAACTCAAGATCATGAGTGACGTAGTTTTTCTCGTGCGGCTTCAGCTGACGGCTAGCATAAGCAATCACTTGACCCCTTTGCATTAACACTACGCCAAGGCCTTCTCTAGAAGCATCAGTCCAGACTTTCAAATCCTGATTGCCATCGATGATGGTTAACACTGGAGCTGTCGTTAATCTCAACTTTAGCTCTTCAAAAGCCTCTTCACTTTCTGGAGTCCATTTGAATTTAGAGTGCTTCTTTGTAAGCTTCGTTAAGTGGCCAGATATCTTCGAAAAGTTTTTGACGAACTTCCGGTAATAACTAGCCAATCCGAGAAAACTACGGACTTCTGTAGGAGTACTAGGCTGCTTCCAGTTTTGAATAGCCGTGATTTTACTTGGATCCACAACAATTCCTTCTTTCGATACGACATGGCCTAAAAATTTGACTTCTTCCTGCCAGAATATACATTTGGAAAGCTTTGCTTTTAATACATTCCTTCTGAGGATTTCCAGAACCTGTTCCAAATGTTTTTCATGCTCGGCCTTTGATTTAGAGAAGATTAGAATATCGTCGATAAAAACCAGAACAAATTTATTCAGGACTCCTCTGAACACTCTATTCATCAAATCGACGAAATAGGCTGGAGCGTTACATAAGCCGAATGGCATTACTAACCACTCGTAGAATAATTCGGGACCTCTGAATGCTGTCATTGGAACACACTCTTCGGCAATTCGAAGTTGATGGAAGCCTGTAGCTAGGTCCATTCGTGAAAATACTTGTGCGCCATTCAACCGATCCAACAAATCATCAATCCGCGGCAATGGATATTTGTTCTTTATCGTCTTCTTGTTCAAATCACGATAATCCGCACATAGCCGTAGAGTACCGTCTGATTTTGGGACAAACACTACTGCTGCTCCCCAATCAGAGAAACTAGGCCTGATCAAACCCTTCCATACTAGCTGTCGTGTTTGATTGTCAAGTTCTTCTTTCTCTTTCAAGGACATTCTTCGAATAGCGTGAACTACTGGCCTTGCATTGGGAATCAAAGCGATCTTGAAATCTATTTCTCTTTGCGGAGGTAAGCGAACAACTTCTTCGAACACATCCGCATAGTTCTTGATGACAGGAATATCTTTGATGAGGTCAGGAATATTCTCTGTAGCTTCAGGGATATTTTCTATTTGGGCTGGAGAAACATTTAGAGCCGACCAAAAGTCTTTTCTATTTGAATTCGGGCCTTCACATGGTATGGTTATATAACTCCCTGATTAGGCCTTTGCCTTAACAACTCTCTCGGCGCATCTAACCTCCGCCTCATATTTGGTTAACCAATCCAATCCCAAAATAAGATCGAATTCATTAAAATTCATTACTATAGCGATGGTAGGGAACTTATAACAGGAAAAAGAGACAGGCACCCTACAAACCCAACTGAGACCGATGGAACCCCCAACTAGATTTTGGACAGTCATTGGTTCTTTGAGCTTCTTCAATTTCAAATCCAATTTCTTGACTGCCCTCTTTGCAATAAAGCTTCATGACGTGCCAGTATCAAACAGTACTTTAACTGGAATGTTCTTGACATTGAGCGTGCCTTCTAAAACATCAGACCTTTCCTGAGCAGATGAAGATGCAGGCACTTCTGCCACTTCATTCACTTGCACTGCTTCAGATTTCTGAGATAGCGGGCAGTTTTTCGCAATTTGACCGGCCTGGTGGCACTTATGGCATCCTCTTTTCTCTTGTAACCTTTTACCAGATTTAGACCCATCCTTTACTTGTTTCTTTAGAGATCTGCAACTTATCGAGAGATGTCCTTGCCTATTGCAGTTACTGCATACCGCTATCGTTACAGGTTCTTTCCCAGATTCAGCCCTTTTCCTCTTGGCACTGGGCTTCCTACTGACCTCAGATCTCGTACTGGCTTCAGGAATATCAGTTTCCGACTCTACTTTGTCACTAGAACTGACTTCTTCTTCGTCGCGTAACATTCCTTTCTTATGGAGATCTTCATACTGATAAGCCATGTATATCATTTCTGAAAAAGGAAGCTTCACATTCCGCATTACACTATTCTGATATCTCCTTTGCAGGCCATGAATAAATCTCAGATTTTTCCTCTTTGGATCTTGAATCAGATGAGGAGCAAAGTGAGCAAGTTCGTTGAATTTCTTATGATATTCTGGGATGGTCATATCACCTTGTATCAGATAAGAAAATTCATCACATAATCGCTCCGTCGCTTCGGGAGGAGTAAATATTTCTAGGAAAATCTCTTTGAATCTGTCCCAGGTGATATCACCTTCGAGATTATCTTTGATGATTGTTTCCCACTAGATTGAAGCTTCTTCTTTGAGCGCCAAAGATGCTACTAACCTTTTCTGGTCATCTCTCAACTGGATACGCTCAAAAATTCTTTCGACAGAACTCATCCAAGCTTGAGTCTGAATTATAGATTCATTGCCCGAGAACTGTGCTCCGTTCAGATTTCGATATCTCTTTAATAGAGCCTCTAGATCGGGTTCTGCATTTCTCCTGTTTCCGACACTCATTTTCTAGCACTTCTGCAAATGGAAGATCAAGTGTCAGGTCACAGAAAAGATATTTTAAAATATAGAAACACATACTTCAATGTAGATGTGTCTATCGGGGTGTAATTTCATTCTGCTTTACTCATACTAGGATTTTACTGATCCTATCTGCAATGAGTTACTCGTCCTAGAACACTATCGGTTCTATTTCTGACGAGTTTGTTAATATGTTATATTCCAGACTAAGCTTAACCAAAGCTCTGATACCAAATGAGACGACCCCAAACCCCGTACTGACGGTGGCAAGGGTAATCCTTGGAATATAACACAGAAACAGATAATAGCAGAACAGAAATAAATAAATACACCAGATAATGAACAATAGAATATACTGGATAAGAGTAATCATCAGAGTTACACAGTATACAGGATCATACTTAGTACAAATACAGTTCAACTATACATATATGTCTACAGCGGAAAACAAACATAATGTACAATAGGAGCTGAACAGCATAAAAAGAGATAAATGATAGAATCGATCTTCAGCTCCAGCTATCCAGAAAGAACCAGCTAAACCTGAATACAAGGCTGCCCATGTAGAAAAAGGGGCACCCGAGTTTGAAAGTGAAACAAACTACGAGTCAGTCATGGGACTAGTATGAGAAATCTACTCAACACATTTATAATATGGCTAATAACAGGACCACGCCACTTTCGTGGAACGGGTTTACTCCATTGGATTGCCAGTGCTTTAAAAACAAATCTTTCTTTTAAAACATCGCAATGCCTTTTATAAAAATGAAGCCATTATAAGACTCAGTTCCCATCACACAATGCAACGCAAACCGGAGGATAGAGTTTTTACCTTATAACGGCTAAAGTATGCTTGATACGAATAAAACAAAAGCATTTGATATTATTACTAGTGTTTACATGTTTCAAAAACAATTTCGAATCATAACTATAAATCATAGACGGCATGGGTACCATATATCATGTCGCCATATATATATATACAATCAAAACAACACAGTCACGTATTTGGAAATTGGATTTCCGTCATGAGCCAAGGCAAAAGATAGTCCTTACCGAATTCGTGACTCTCTAGCCCGAGCCACAGGACCCAGACTCAGGTGGGCCCTTGGAGCGACAGGGCCGGTCCACCGATGTGGATTAAAATGCCTGAACAATGCGTTTCCCCGCCCTATGGGGCGTATACGAGCCAACTAATGACTCCATCGGACCCGGATCGTCCGATCTAACCGAGGCGCGTCGCAACAGCAACAACCACATAAGTCAAACTCGTCAGGGCGTGTAAAACCACTAACGCCACTTCTAACTAGAAAGAAACGCATGTCCTCCCTGAGGTCCTTCCTCCCTTTTCTGGTTCATACCGGGTGTGAGGCTCGCGATTTCACGTTATACACAAAGCTACACCACACCGGTGGTGCTTTGATCATCACCACAAGACTTTGCTTTTCAACAGAAGCCCTGATCATTTGCCACTTAGGCATGCCACACTAGCAATTCATGCCATGCGACTGATGTCCATCGATATACAACCTCTGAGCTCGTGCGTTTCAGAGAAGGACGTTAAGAAAAAGAATAAATTCTCTACCGCCAAACAGATGTATATTTAACAGAGACCAATCAACACAGAATAAAATCCAATGTCAGACACACAGTCCATTTACAAGTCCGTTCTGGGTCTGAACGAAACCGGAGGCACTAAATACCTCGCAAACCCATCGATCACCACGTACGTCTGGACGATCACCACTCATTATCCATATTTCGGGATGCCTCCCAATCAGGACCTCGGTTACCATCCAAACGAGGTGAAGATCTCCGGTCTTCGACCACCGTCTTCATCTTCGATTTCTTATCGTCGATTCAGTTATTCAGAATGGGATAAACCCGGTCTTTCTGAGAAACTCGCGTATATAATAAACAAGTGCAACACTAACATACACACGCATCATTTCCATTCATCAGTCACTAACCGTCAATCAGTAAGAGAACGATTTCCTAAATATTAACCCCGAAGGCCGAAACCAACATCAGATCAACACCCAGGAAACCATTCGACTTAGCCAACCTTCAGTTAATTTCTAAATCACATCCATATCGTTTATAATATTTTATAATGATTTATCGCTATTTTTATTTATTTTAAAATAGCCAATATATTCAAAACGATGCTTCGGGCCATAACGCGACCGTGGCGCTGTTTTTCTTCAGATTTGATTAACACATATCTAAAAATCAAACCGTTGGATCTTCACAAAATTTACATCATTAGAAAGGTGTTTTCAAAACGAATCCAACGGTTCCAGTTTCGGGAAAATCCGACGGTCGGATCTCCCGGTATAATCGTTTGAAGTTTCGATTTCAAATTACGAACTGCAGCGTCGTTATTCGATTAAATATAATTATATTTATATATATATAAAAATATAATCGATTCTGGCGCTGTTTTTCTTCAGATTTGAATTAAACATTCCAGACAATCCAACCGTTGGATTTACAAAGTTGGTGCCGTTGGAAAGATATTTCCAAAGCAAACCCAACGGTTGTGATTTCAGGAAAATCCGATGGTCGGATCTCCCGGTATAATCGTTTGAAATCACGGTTTCAAAATACGAACTGCAGCGTCGTTATTCGATATATTTTAATTCTATTATATAAATATATCGATTCTTCGATTTCAAAGCTATATTCTTTTCATACATTTGATAAAAATAATATTTTTATCTAACTGTCTTCTATTTCAACACTTCACTATATTCAACAATTCATGTATATAATAAAAATGTGATTTTTACTGTAAAACAATTCTTTTCAAAACACTATTATTTTATATAGTTTATATAGGTAATAAAAATAGGATTTTTATTATAAAACAATTTCTTTTAAAACAAGGTCATTTTACATAGTTCGTATAGATGATAAAAAGGTGATTTCTATTATAAAACAATTTATTTCAAAATATGAATACCATTCAGCACATGAATTTCTATTCAACGAATGAATATCGATTCAACACATGAAGGTTTTCTATAGTTTATATATATGGATAAAAATGTGATTTTTATATTTAAAACACGAACACCATTCAACACATGAATTTCTATTCAACGAATGAATATCGATTCAACACATGAAGGTTTTCTATAGTTTATATATATGGATAAAAATGTGATTTTTATATTTAAAACACGAACACCATTCAACACATGAATTTCTATTCAACGAATGAATATCGATTCAACACATGAAGGTTTTCTATAGTTTATATATATGGATAAAAATGTGTTTTTTATATTTAAAACACGAACACCATTCAACACATGAATTTCTATTCAACGAATGAATATCGATTCAACACATGAAGGTTTTCTATTCAATGAATAAATATAGTTTCAACAAATGAGAATAATTCAAACACATGAATATTATTCAAAATTTTGGCAGCATAACGACATGGTAGTTAAAACCGGGACCGTCCCTAGTACGGCTCCTCGCTCTACCTTAAAAACTCGCGGTTTTTGACAATGGGGATCATGCATCTAGTTCGCACGCAGGCGGCATGTATATATTTGTTTCATTTCCACAAACTAATCCTATGTGGTTTCAACCAAATATTTCTCAACCACAAACGGGTATTTTTCAACCACAATCAATCAATATCAACCACAAACAATCCCAATCAACCATTCGCTATCAATCAACTTTCACACCAATCACAACCAATAAATATCGTCCATGGTTTGTGGACGAGGGGCGTATATATATATATATATATATATATGTATGTATGTATGTATATAGCAATTCACTTCTATTTCAACACATATATAATTTTTACAATGCATATATAACTTATACATCGAACGTACAACTTATACAACGCTTATACATGAGGTGTACAACACTTATATAACTCATACATCGATTATATAATTTATACATTGTCATTTTCCATATCGTTTATAAATTAGAAATCTCACATTGGGTTCCACTCTACCAAAAATAGCAGATGGCTCAGAAAAATATGCAGTCTCTTCTAGAATGTAGAAGGCGTCCACACGAGTCCACTGTCTCTTGTTTCACTGAATTTCGTCAACACACGAAAAAGATACGATTTTTCAAAGTTTGCAACGGTTTAAAGGTGTTAAAACTGTTGAAAATATATATAGCCGTACCTCAGCTGATTTGTTCAAAACTAGGTTTTGAATTTTCTCTCGATTCGTGAAGCTATTCGTTGATCGGCCAGCGCAACGAGGAAGAGGGAGGAGAGGCGCGTCTGGGCCTTGAACGGCGGCGAACTCGGTCAGGCGGTGGCGGCGCAAACTGGCGACGAACGGCGAAACTTCCCGAGCCCGATTCTCCCACTACAGGCTACGAAAAATTCCAAACTTTATATGGATTTGAAGATCTCGAGAAGATCTTCAAAAAGTTCAACTGTGGCACGAGCTAATTCGGCGTGGATTGATCGGAAGATGAGGGGGAAGGTCTGAACGCATTTCCGCCTTCGACGTCGGGGAGAGAGAAAGAGTTTTCTCTTATTTATTTTTTAAATTCTGATTGGCCAGTGAGTTTTAAAAGGTGTTTTCTGACACGACCTCCAATCCAAACCCAATGACTATCGTCTCCAGTGTTTTACCCCCATTCCGAACACAATGGGATATGTTTCGTAGGCCCATTCGACTATTTCAGTCAGTTTCCATTCAATTTAAAATATATAACATTCAATATTTGATTTGAACGTACATTTCAATTTGCCAGGGCCACAAACTGATTCGAAAAATTCCAGAAAAATAAATCTAGCTATGTTTTGACGATACGGTCCCAACAAAACTAGTTTTGTCGAATTCTGAGACCGTTTGCAAAAGGCCCATTTCTGGTCGATTCAATTTAACTGTAATTGACCAAAACACGTTTTCCTTTGCCACACTCACATACTAGCTTCAAAATTTATGAAATTTAAAAACTAGCAATAACTTCACATCCCAGATCCAACAAAAGTGGTTTCGTCGAATTTCGAGGTCGTATGCAAAATGGCCAATTTCACGGGCTATATAAATCCCATAGCGACCTTTCTGAAAATTCATTTGGCCATAACTTTTGCTTTCCGCTATGAAAATTCGATTTTTCAGATTCGTTAGGAAGGTATTCACTAACAGATTTAAATATTTTTGGTTTCACTCAAATCCGTTTTGTTTTGCACCCGGTACAGTCCGACAAAGTTTGAATTCAATTTTTGAAACTGCAGCGCCATTTCAGGCCTTGTTTATAAATAGAATTAATTATATTCATTTTCAATTGTCGATTCAAACTCAGTTTTCATTGCTATTATTTAAAATATTTATTTTAAATATTTAAAATTCATTATTTTAGCCAATTTAAAAATTTTAAATTGGTTCAGATTTTCTGGGTCGTTACACTTGCATCTCAACGTACTCATCTACTAACAGGATCTTTTGATTGCTGCGCAGTTGTATGGTTCTGCGGATCGAATGAGCGTTTACAGTATTGTATAGGTTCGGTGCGAACTATTGGAAACCAAATACTGATGCAAACCAAGCAGATAAATCCGGAAAGACACAATTGAATACTGATGCAAACCAAAGTAGATAAATGCATAGAACAATACCTGTTTTGAAATCAGAAGCTTTCCCACTGTAATCAAAAGCTGGAGATCCTGAGAGTAGTAAACAGTTTAAATGGCTGTAGAGGAAAAGGGAAGAATGAAGAGGGTAATTGATTTTGTGAGGTGGGGAAGAAAGATATAGTGTCATATTTATAACTAAGAAAGTGTACATATCAGCAAGATAAGATAGTGCATTTTAGGAATGCGATAAAATATATGCACTATTAATTATCGAATTAAAGTGCAAAAATCTAAGTTAGATTATTTTATACATGATAATTTTAATGCTATATACACTACCAATTATATTTGAATGAAATAGGGCATATAAAGTAATTATACAATCAAATGCAATTAGAGTAAAAAAAGAGGGGAATGCAACATTTTACAAATTAAATCAGCAATATATTTTCAATCTGTATATTGGAAATGTAGTTATACGTTCACAACTCAGTTTTGCATGTGAGAATGCATTTACATGTAAATATAGTATGAAATAATCATAATTGGTAGGATTGGTATACATAAATCCCACCATAATTCTACCATAATACTGAAAATCTGTAATAACCTACAACTCAATTTAATTTGATTAAATATATGCACAACTCAATATTTGAATTGCATATTTGGATTATGGTACCAAATATGGTAGAATTTGTATTACCAAATATGTACCATAATACAGTCTTATATTGTAATAATACTATATTTGGTAGAATTTGTATTACTGATTTAATTCTACCAATTATGAAAAAATCCATTTATTCTATATTTGAATTGGTATTTCATATTATTTTTTAATTTCAAATATAGTATCAAAGGTTCACAACTCAATTTTGTCTCCATATGAGTCCATTTGCAATCCTACCAATTTAAAATTATCATGTATAAAATAATCCATTTATTATATACCAATCGAGAATAAATCCTATCATAATTCTGTTAATTAATAACCAAAAATGTTTAAAATTGAATGCATTTACATGTACCAAATTCTCGCCGCATGATTTATGATTTAATTGAAAACGATTAGTGCGCTCAAAAGGTATGACATGCATTCTTATAGTAAAGGGCATTTTCGTCAGTTTAGGTGTACACCAAAAAAGTGTGACACCAAACCTATTCCGATTATTAGTAAAGATATACCCATTTTTTGCAGAAACGATGTTTACGATGCGTAGATCATGTGCAAATGTGGAACTTCATCATTCATGAATGCTTGAATTTTGGGCTGGCCACAAACCAGTGATAAAACAAAGGATTTGGATCCTCCCATACACGTACATAGATCATGCAAAAATACAGGATTTAACATTCATAGATACTTGGATTTATGGTTGGCCACAAATAATCCATTGACAAAAGGATTTGGATCCTCCAATACATGGATATGCGTGCATGTATTCCTTGTATACATCGAGGGGAGGTCTCTAAATCACATCCTTCCAAATACATGTTCTCCTAAAATATTTTGGTGGCAAGGTTTATAAAGCTTGATTTCCCCACGACATGAAAATATGCAAAACTTGGATTCAGGGTGCATTTATTACAGATTAAATGCCTTTCATGCAAATTTCAAATATATTTACGCTCTTCTTTACATGGCCATTTAATACACTCGCTTATGTGTCTATGACCTGACCATGTAGAAATTTGATTGTGCGCAAATATTAGACACATGGGTGAGTTCGTAAATCCTTCAACAGTAAAGTATTATATATGTATTTCATCCACACTTTATTATAAACCAATCATTTTCTCCTACATAGGACTCTATTGCTAAGCAGGATGTTCTTCATAAAGAATGGTTCATTTCGAAACTTTACCTATTTAAAAACAAATCAGTAACTGAAACATTCATTTTTCAGCTGTTTATTTTCCTTTGCTTTTCTGACACTTAAGATTATTGCTTCAATCGAATGACTATTGTTATATTTGTAGTTATATACAATTCAAAAGTTCATTGCAACTATAAATTATTATCAAGGTTTTACTGATTTATACTTTTATTTTTCTTAGTCAGTTATGTGCACAGATAACCTCGACGAATGAGGACTTGGCTGTATCTTGCTATTGAAGCTTTGTTCATGCATCTTTGTTTTATTTTTTACCCCTTTGTGAGTTTTTACTATATTGTTGCCTTTAGCAGTTTTGACAGTTGCATAGTGGTGGGAAAATAATATTTATGATATTGATGTGCGTCAAATCAATATTCAACATTTTTGAACTTTGTGGTTTATTGTAATTTTGCTTCTTGAAATTCCTTTCTGGTTATACTGACAATGTGTGGATTACTATTGATGGTTACTTGCTTGTGAACTATGCATACAAGAAAGTGAATTGTCAAGTTTATGATTTTTATTGGTTTCATTATCCATAGAAAAAATGCAAAGATTTTTGAGTAGTCAAATCCTCTTTCTTGTTTGTGTCTTATACATGATGATGTGTGTGAGTGTGTGTGTGTGTGTATATATATATATATATATATATATATATATCAACACTTGTAATCAAATCATCAACGAGAAAAACACGGATCCATCTGTAAATCTTTTCTGTTATTTCGATAATCATCTTTCATATATGAATATCAAACATGGTATTAGAGCCATAAGCCTAACGACATCAAAATGCAGAAGTTAGCTAGTGCCAGTAGCAAAAAAATCAATTAATATATATTGAACCTAGCATTAATGAAAACACTGGACAAGCATGTATGAGCTTCAAATGGAAGATGTCAAAACACAACATTAGATCTCAGCCAATATGGTCACCACAATAACTATATATAGAAACAAAACACTGAGAGTGGAAACCACACTTTTAAAAGAAAACGTACCATAAAACGAAGTCACCGCATGCACTAGAGCTCCCTTTCCCAGCTCAAGGCCATGTACTCCCATTCATGGAATTATCACACTATCTAGTTGACTGTGGTTATAAAATCACATTTGTTAACATAGTGTTCAATCATCATCGTTTAAAACGCTCTGAGCAAAAGTGGTGAGAGTTTTGATCAGATTAATCTAATTGTGATTCTCATTTTATACTAGCAAATAACATAGATCAATTACAAAAAAGTGATTGCAGCACTTGAAAAAAACATAAAAAGAAACCAAGTAGTTTAAGGTTCTTAATTTTTAATTATCTGGACATCAACTCTAACTCAAGTGCAAATTTCTTCATTACATTTCACTGTTAGTTCATAAAATTCAAATCGTTTAGAAGTTTTAAGACGGTCTTTGATTCTATGCATCTTAATTCTTATGTACTATATTTGGAGAAATAAGAAAATGTGATTCACCATTATTTATCATTAATGTTAGGAGTTTCATACAGTTTTGAATTAGTAACCCAAAGCCTGACCAACACCATTCAAAATATAAATTCTATTTACTTATATTTCCCATGTAATAGTTATGATTCCATACTTCCAGTTCCACATTAATTCACTTTTTTCGTCTGACACTCTATATTAGACTATATATCAATATGCATTATTATAATGATGTCAACAAAATGCTATTAACAAGACTAATGGATGCTTAAGCCATTGCTTTTTTTAAATGTGTGTTATCATTTATACATAAAGCATCACCTTATACTTCCACAAATATACAAATAAAAAACAATTACATTTATTGAAAACAACTCAGCTGCAAATCAAATTATTTGACCTATATTCTTTGAAAACAACTCAGCTGCAAATCATATTAGGAATTTTAAGATAAAACCTAACTAAACTATGAATAAAATGTAAGTTTGCAACAATTGAGACACAAAATCATCATTTCATTCACAATCATTCAATGAAAATAAAATAAAATGCATGTTATAGATCTTGTGAGGATTCAACTCACCTTAATTTCTTAATTCGATAGCCAAAACAATACGACGGTTCCAATTCCTCAAAACTGCAAAAAAATTTACGACCATTCACATTGTCATCCTTAATTTGATAGCTAAAACAATATGACATTTTGAAGAACCGACTCGCAAACACTAATCGTATTACTTGAAAAGCGGTTGGATCAGAATTTCGAATGAGACGCGGTTTCAATTTAAAATTTAATCGACTGTAAATTTGTAGATCGATGCATTGCAAGAAGCAGATTTGAAGGAGAGAAGATGCTCTATGTTGTATATTTAGGGGTAGGTTGTTTTAATTTTGGAGCGTGAGATAAATGGGATAGGAGGTATGGGGGTATGTATGTACGTGTTCTAATTTTTCCTAGTAACATTAGAATAGGAAAAAGCCATTCCAAAACCACCACGGCCAATGGCCATGCTAATTCAATTTGCCACGGTGTTCCAAAATTGCCACGGTCCAGATCCGCGGCAAATGCTCCTCTTTTTGGTGTGGCAAAACTGACGTTATGGTGTAGTGTATTGGACATGTTAGATTTGACTTAATACAGACATTAAGTAAATGACATGTTAAGAATATTGTAAGTACCAGATGTAGGTTAATAAGCTGAAATGCTATAGAAATTGTATACATCTGGGCAGGTGTTTTGGGGAATGGTTGTACACACATAATGACATTACAACCACGCTTATTAGTAAACCTAAACCTGCTAGGTTAAACATGAGTATTAATAAGCCAAGAGGTTTCTCGCTATGTTGTTGTATCGATTTTGGGGACTCTTAAATCCTAGTTTTGGGGGCACAAGCTTAGGGGGTTTGGCTTGTGCCAATCTAATTTTTGGAACCCATATTAGTCAGTATTACTGTTGATATTTTGTTAGAGGGTCTCGCACTAGGTAGGGGCCAGGGCATGCTTTACTAAACTGGATAGTAAGAGGTTCAAATGGAGAAGGTGGGTACGGGAGTGTTCACACAGAGTCATGAACGTGCATGAGTCCGATTAGGGAAACTAAGTCGTTGTAACACCAGTAAATAAGTCTGTGGCATATAGTTGTTGGGTTAGAGAGTGATACACCCTACTGTCAGGAATGACATGGGGTTTTTGCGTAGTAGGGAATCGATCACATGGGTATTAATTAGTGTAACATTCCGAGATTTTGCGATAATTTATATTATTAAATTTAATGTTGATTTTGGATTACAATGGATAAATGCAAGGTTAATAAAAATTATTAAGTGAATTTAATTAACATAAACTTGAATAAGGTTATTAAACAGTGAATTCAATAGTTTATTAATATAATACCTTGTATATGATTGTAGATATAAGATTTAGTTATTGATTGAAATAAAAGAAATTAAATCAAATGTTGTAAATAAATAGCAAGATTTCACGTGATCATATTGAAATGTATTAAGTAAGGATAATTTACAGGTATGTGAATGCATTTGTTTACAATAATAAGCTTATAATATTTTAATTAGAATTTGTAACTAGTCATAGATTGTAAAACCCAATATTAATGCATTGAAATAAAGTGGAAACAAATGGAAATAAAGATAAATGAATGGTGTAATTAATGGAAATTAAGAATGGTAATTGAAGAAATAAACTGAATGTTGAAGTAATTGTTAAAAATAACGATTACAATAGATTAATATATTAATATGTGAAACCATTTGCCATTATTATAAACAACAGATATACAAACGCATTTGAATTGATAATTTATAACAATTCTTAAATTTCGAATTTATTATTTAATACATTGATGATAAATTGGAAGTATGGCAACTAATGCACACAATTAATGCAGTTAAGATGAATAAAAATTTGTAATAATAGAAGACTGACATAATAAATTTTAAAATAAGCGTTAGGTAGGACCAAAATGTAATGATTTATGGAATAATAAAGTAAATATCGAATGTATGAGACTTAATCAAATTTAAGTTATAACAAATAAATTGATTCCAGTTAATTGTAATTAAGTATTTTGTTGTTGTACATTAAACTATAAATGTAATAACCTGGAAATCTGAGCCAATTTAAAATTTTTATTTTGGCAATTTTGGTGAATTTTGATTATATAAAATGATTTATTTTAAACAATAATGACGAGAAATTTATTGTGAATAGAAATAGAACGTATATATTTATTTGAATCGTCGTTAGAATATAAATATTTTATTTTAAATATAAAAGGAATTGAATATGGCGCGGTACTTCGAAAATTCAATTTCAAATTTCAAATGAATGCACAGGATTCAAAATAAACCGGATTATGGCGAAACCAAAAATATTAGAATCTATTTGAGAATATCTTTTCATTGAATCCGAAAAATCAAAATTTCATAGCAGGGATAAAAAGTTATGCCCAGTTAAAAATTCAGAATAGTCGCTATGGAATTCTGGCCCTTAAAAATGGAAATTTTGCAAACAATTTCTGTTTTCGACGAAACCAATTTTGTTGGATCTGGGATGTCGAATTATTGCTAGATTCCAAAATTCATAATTTTTCGAATCAATACATGAGTGTGGCGCAGTAAAACGTGTTTTGGCAGTTTTAGTTAATTTCGATCGACCAGAAAATGACCATTTTTCAAACGGTCTCAGAATTTGACAAAATTTGTTTTATTAGAACCGTATCATCAATACGAAGCTAGAAAATATTTTTTGAGAATTTTTAGAGTTAGTATGTGACCCCGGTAAATTGAAATGCGCGTTCAAATTCAATATTTAAATTTTTATTTTTATTTTGACAGAGACTGATCCAAACGATCGAACTGGCTTGCGGGACATAGCCCATTGTGTTCAGAATGGGGGTATTTAGCTAGGGGCGACAGTCGTTAGGTTCAGATTGGAGTTATTTTCAACGAACAAAGATTTTTCAAATGGGAAGGAAATAAATTAATAAAATATTATATATAAAAAGGGGCATTAACCCTAATTTTTCTTCATAACCCAAATCAAGCCCCAAATCTTCAAAAACCTGACTTCCTCAGACCCCCCTTGAGCTCACTCACCGTCGTCCCTCCATCGTCGACCCACGCCTGACCCCCTCCTCGTCGACACCTTCGCCTCCTCCCCCTTCTTCTATCAAACCCATCAGCCCTCGAACGAACCACCCCCAAGCCCATCTGAAGCCCTAACCACCGCAGCAAGTGTCGTGGCCCCCCTTCGCTCCACCCTCCGCCATGACGACAGACCCAGGCACCCCCCGCTGACCCCGACGCGCTGACGAACCCCCCTCCCCCTTCGGATGAAGACGCAGTGAGTTTTTATATTTATTTATTTCAATTTATTTTAAAATTTTCAGTTAAGTTAATAAAAATAGGATTTTTACGTCAATATAGATATGATAAAGTCTATATTTTTATATGGATAAAGTTTATGTTTTTAGTCGCATGAAGTGTAGATCTTTATCGTATGAAGTTTATGTTTTATTCGCGTAAAAGTTCAGATTTTGAATATGGTTAAAGGTTAGCTTTTTAGCAAAGAAAAGTTTGATTTTTATAACAAAGAAAGAAGTGATTTTTATTTAGATTTATAACAAGAAAAATATGATCTTTATATAATGTAGGTAATAAAAATATGATCTTTATTTAATGTAGATAATAAAAATACGATCTTTATATAATGTAGATAATAAAAATATGATCTTTATATAATGTAGATAATAAAAATATGATTTTTATTAATATAGTGAGATAAAAATAGAATTTTTATCTATATAGTAGCGGTATAAAAAGAGAATTTTTATGTATATAGTAGCAGTATAAAAATGTGTTTTTTATCCATGTAGTGTAGTTATAAAAATGTGATTTTTATATACATAGCAACAATATAAAGATGCGGTTTTTATATATATAGTGGCTACGGACATCGGAAGTGACCAAATGCGAGTACATCAAGGTTTTCTACATATGAAGAATCGCGGCGTTTGGTTTAGCTTATCGGTGATAACTCCTCACTTTTATTTTGATTTCTAGTTGGAATATATACTAGGATGCAGACGGTGCTTAGTAGCACCCGACACCCGTCGTCCACAGATCATGGATGGCTTGTTTGTTTGATTAATGTGTTGTGAAAGTTGATTGTGTGATGTGGATTGAATAAATATTTTATAGTTAAAAATATAATTTTTAACGTGTATATAAAATAAATATTTATAAACAAATCGGACGATTTCTTTATATACACTGATTTGACTGATATTGATTGGGACGATAAATTTGACACATCGCCCAACTACACAAATAAAATCTGTGTTTGTTGATTTGAAACCCCATACGGGTATTGGGATGATATTTGACGTACACTAATCCCGATCGTTTAGTTGTATGTCAATCGATGGGTTGACATACTGTGTAAGCGTTAATTATTTATATTTAATGCTTATGCAGTTGTGTGGTGCACTCTGGATGATGGTTGATGATTTATCGTCGCTGTTATATACATGTGTTGTAGGAAATCCATATAATTAATGTTATATGGTAATTGATTGGGCCTCATTCCAATTTGGAAAATAAGAAATATAAATTCATGTGTTGAATAGAAGTATAAATTCATGTGTTGAATAGAAAAATAAATATTCATATGTTGAATAGAAAAATAAATATGCATGTGTTGAATAAAAATATAAATTCATGTGTTGAATAGAATAAATATTCGTGTGTTGAATAGAAGTATAAATTCATGTGTTGAATAGAAAAATAAATATTCATATGTTGAAGAAAATATTCATTTGTTGAATAGAATAAAGAAGTTATTGAAATATATAAAGCCGTGTTGGTTAGATATGCGCCATTTTGACGTGAACAATATTTATATCGATTTTATTCATTTTTATAATGAATATAGAAAAGGAAGTGATTTCAAAATATAACATTTTGAAAATATTATCATTTGTGTATCGATGATGTGGAATATTCAATTTTGATTCAAAATTGAATATGAAGTTGAAATCGTTTCGAAAACAAATTTAAAATGATTTATAAAATACGTTTTAAAAGGAAATCGACGAAATATATATAATATATATATTATATATATAGAATTGTCTGAATAGAACGCGTCGCGCCGCGGCAGTTCGCGAATTTCGACCATTGACTTCGAATAGATATTACGGGAGATCCGACCGTCGGATTCTCCTAAAACCGGAACCATTGGGTTTGTATCGAAAAGAGCTTTCTAATGAATATTAGAAATTAGAAATCTAACAATTGGATTTGGAATTATGTCCAAATCAAATTTGGAAAAGGTCGCTGTAATTGCAGTTTGATGGCCGTTGATGGAAATCGACTGTACGAGCCTAAATAAAATTATTAAAAGTAGTAATAACTTGTGTAAAATCATAAGAAATGATTTGTGAAGAATTGAGATGAAAAATTCTAAATTTGAAAAGATAAAAATAGATTTTTATCGAAATGAACTAGTTTTGAACTAGAATAGTAATCTATTTATTTTTAAATAAATAAATTGGATTTGAAATGGTTTTGAAAATAACCAGAATTTCCAATAATTGAATTGGAATGGATTTGAATTGAAATTGTCTTTGGAATATTTTGATGTTGGATTTAGTGATTATATAGATATTGTTATGGAAATTTGAAAGATATATTTATATCGTTATTTCCAATACGATATTTGTTGGTCGTAGAATTTGATATTGAATATAAGTCGATACATTTTCTATTCAGAGCCTTGTATTTAATATCAAATGGGATTTGGGTTTGTCGTGAATGGTGTCTTCATTAACACTGTTCTTAAACCCAGTTGAGAAAAAGATTAAATCTTTTTATTTAGATTTAATGAAGTGTACCAATTAAATGGGATTTAATTGGAATTGAATTTGAATTGATTTTGGGTTTATCGTGAACCGTGTTTTAAATGACATGGGTTCTTTAACCTAGTTAAAGATAGGATATGATTTCCCAAGTTAAACAATCATTAATATTGATTTTTGGGAAGATTAAAACTAAGTGGAGTTTTAATGAATCTTTAATTTGATTGAAATGATCAAGAATGGAGTATCACCAGTTCTTCTCCAGGCGATAGTTAAATCTTTAATTAGATTTGAACATGAAATGGTAATTGAATTTACCGATAACACCGTGGTGTTAGATATGAAGTATGACTAGTTTTACTTCATGGGATGAATAGGTTAGGATTGGGAAATAAAATAAATGATTACTTCGGTGTGGTTCGCTAATCCCAACTAAATTGAATTGATATTAAAAGGAAGATCAAAGAATTTATCTTTGATAAAATTAATGGGAACCTTTCCCGAAGTGTAAGAATATTCTGAATTGGAATGAGGCGTATGTTGTGTTTGTTTAACACTTGTTTATTATATACTCGAGTTATTCAGAAAGACCGGGTTTATCCCATTTTGAATAACTGATTCGACGATGTGTCGAGGATGAAGACGGTGGTCGAAGACTGGAGGTCTTCATATCGTTTGGGTGATTACTGATGATCTTGATTGGGCTGTACACCCAAGAGGAGGGAATAAGTTGGTGATCGTCCAGACGTACTTGGAGATCGATGGATATGCGAGGTACAAGGTGCCTCCGGTTTCGTTCAGACCCAGAACGGACTTGTAAATGGATTGTGTGTCTGACATTGGATTTTATTCTGTGCGATTGATTTCTATTAAATATATATCCTTTTGGCGGCGGAGAATTTATTCTCTTGCTTAACGCCGTTCTCTGAGACGTACGAGCTCAGGGGTTATATATTGATGGATATCAATTGCATGGAGTGAATTGCCTGTGTGGCATGCCTAAGTGACAATTGATCAAGGCTTCTGTTGAAAAGCAAAGTTTTGTGGTTGATGATCAAAGCACCGCCTGTGTGGCATAGCTTTTAGTAACGTTGATTCGCGAACCTCACGCCCCGGTTGTGAACCAGAAATGGGAGAGGACATCTGGGAGGGTATGCGTTTCCTTCTAGCTAGGGTGGTGTCAGTGACCTACCAGCCCTGACATTTGTATTATTTTCACTTGTGTTGTTGTTGCTATTGCGAGGCGCCTCGAATATATCGATGACTGTGTGGAGCCGATGGAGTCATTTGGCTCATTACCGCCCTAAAGGGCGTGGAAACGCAGTGTTCAGGCATTTTAATCCACATCGGTGGACCGGCCCTGACGATCCAAGGGTCACTCGAGCTCTGATCCTGAGACACGGGCTAGAGCATCTCGAATTCGGTGAGGACTATCTTTTGCCTCGGTTCACAGATGGAAATCCAACTTCCAATACGTGACATTTGCGGTTTTGATTGTAGAGCCTAGTATGGCGACATGATATATGGTACCCATGCCATCTATGATTGATATTTATGATTGAAATTTTTTTGACACTATACACTTATAATAGTATCAAGTGATTTGTTTCTAACGTACCAAGCATGTTTGGCTATTATAAGGGAAAATCCTATCCTCCGGCTTGTGTTGCATTGTATGATGGGACCTGGGTCTTATAATAGCTTCATTTTCTCAAAAAGCATTGCGATGTTTTGTTTTATGCACATGTATTCTTGGGAGGAAGCACGTTCCGTGTTATACGACATGGTCCCTTGATTTACTTTATTTTAAAGTAAAGTTTTTAATAACTGTTTTAGTTCTCACACCAGTCACATGACTGACCTGGAGTTTATTGTTTTAACCTAAACTCTAGGTGCCCTTATTTAGACACGGGCAGCTAGTAGTTTTGGTTTTGCAGATTTATATTCACAGGATCCTGATTTACAGCTGGAATGATATCCGGAAAGCTCTGTATCCGTATATCTCCTTCAGTTGTGCTTTGAATTATTTTCCGCTGCTATGTAATTTATTGTAATCTCTGATATTTGTCGAATGTATTTTATTTGTTTATACTCTGTATATTCTTGTATTCTGATGGAATTGTTGTAATAAGCAATGAAATGTTCTTCTGTTTGCGTCCCGATGTGGCCTGTTCTCAATTCAATCCGGGCTTTCCTTACCGGGGAAGTTCGGGTCGTTTCAATAAATGGAAGTTACTAACGTAATAAGATATAAACAAAAATATCAACTATATTCTTAAATTAAAGATTTGTTGAATAAATAGAACTGAAATTAAATCAAACCATCTTATTGGGATTAAATATATACTGAATTCTATGACTTAAATTAAGTTGATTATTTTAAAATTTAATGTTCAAACAAAAATTGGAAAAATAAATGAATTTGAGATTTTAATGTACGTAATTCATTCCTATAACTAAATGTAAATCCTATTTTGGATAAGGATGCAGGTAGCACTGTCGGAAATGAATTAAAGAAGAATAAGAATAGATCCAATGCTCTATATATGTAATTAACCATTGAAATTCCTTTCCTATGATTAATCTTCAAGTAGTAATCTAATTTTCTCATTTCCTTATATTCCTACTACTCAAACACGCCGTCACCTCTTGTATCATTCGTCTACTCACGTTCACAGTTAAAGAGAAGAGAAATGAATAAGAAAACATATCCCAAAATATTATCCATGAAAAATTATGAAACAAGCTTCTCCGAGTCGGCAACTATTAGATCCTCTATCCATGAAAAATTATGAAATAAGTTCCCTGTAGCACGCACGCAAGGATCAGAGGTCGAAATTTTTGAGGTGTGCAAGTTCATCAAAATGATGAAGGAGTCATAGAGTTTTCGAAGAGAGTATCGATGGTACTAATGGTGTTGGATTTCGCTGAGGATCGATGGGTGTTTTGAGGAGAGAAGTCACGTATTGGATGGGTTTCTTTCTTTGTGTCGTGTTTGTACAGAAATTCAAAAGGAAAGGAGGAAGAAGCAAGTAACGTAGCATGTTAGTATGAGTTATTTTAGTTTTATTATTATTTTTATTCGTTTAAAATTCTTATGTTCAAATGTTTATAACTTTCTGCTACGAGGTCAGTTTTGGATGAAATAAATTGCATTGGAATCATATGGACGAGATCCTGTTTCTTTTTGGGCTAAATTTCGGATTCTAATCTCGTTTGAAATCAAGGTGAGTGAATTTCTCGCTCACAATTAAATGAATTATTCCCATATTTATTAAATTAAATTATGAAATAAATTTGATTTTCTGGTTGTGATTGATTGTTGATGGTTGTTTAAATTGACAGACAAGTTAACTACAGTGTTATTAGGATCGACATTAAATTATTTATTAGAAATTAAATTGCTAGTTTGAAACCACGACCTTTGTTAACTTGTGAAACGACATAATATTGACTGTTTTGATGAAATGGTTGTGATGTGTGTCTTGTACTGATTACTACATGGATATCGTTAATGTAAATTGTCCCCGTTATTTAGTTTATGATGTTTATGTTTATTTTTGCTAATTAATTCAAATTTGAAGAAGAATACTTATGGTTTAAAAATTAGTTAACTATATGTATACCTATATTTTTTAAATAAATTATGTTTTATTATTTATTATTAAAAAGAATTTTTTTTCTGTAAACCATTTAATATATATATATATATAGTGATTTAAATTATTTTATTATACTCTAATTATTTTAATATATATATTTTCATAAAAAGGTTTTATTTATAATCGTTTTTTTTCAAGTTATTTAAATGTTTATTGAATTGGAATTTTTTTCGATTTAAACCATCGATTCAGATTGAGATTTGGAATAAAAATATATTTCTCTTTTGAAAAAAATCAATGTTTAAATAATCATGATATTGATATGAAATTTTAGTCTAATTTGAATATGAATTTGGAGGATGATTAAAATGGGAAATCCGTAACGATCCATAACTATTGTTTAAAAATGTGCTTATTATTTAGGAAGACCGGGATCGAATATATGTTCAAAAACCATTCCAAGTAATAATACGACGTGATAAAGAAACTAAAGATGTGGAAATGACAAATGAAGACCGGAAATCTTAGGATTTATTTGGATTGATTGCTGATATCTAGATTTGGCTGATCACACAATACGAGTTTATAAGTGACATGAGGTCTGAATATATATGAGGATTTTCGGATTTTGTTCCTTTTAGACCCAGGATGGACTTGTATGGATTGTGTGTCTGACATTGTAATTGACTGCGTAGCATTAATTTCTGTTAGTATATCGGATTGTGGCAATTACTTATTCCTGTCTCTAAGTTTTACATGCTTAGAGGTTATGTATTGATAGAAATCAGTGACATGTTGTAAACTGACAATGTTGCATACTCAAGTTATGAAATGAGCTAGTGATGATCAAAGCTTGGTTTTTTGAAGCATAGCATTGTGTATATTGTGACCTCGACGAACCTCACACCCCGGATTGATGGTAAACTGGCGGTTAGGTTGTATACATATCTTTATTGAAACTCGAAAGCTTTGGTGGTAGATCTACTTTGAAACCTGGGGAAAATAAGGGTATGTTCGGTGTCCGCGTTTGGATGTTAACCGGTGATATACCTGGTGAAACGACCCGAACTTCCTGGCCGGCCTAAACCGAACAAGAAGGCGGACTGCTTTGAGAATAAGACTAATCGAACATAAACGAAAGAACATTTCATTGCTATTACAACAATTTACATCAGAGTACAAAAATCAGAGTTCGAATAAATTTTACATATTGAAAAATATCAAAGATTTAAATTACAAAGCAGCGGAAAAAGAATACATAACATAACTGGAAGGAATACATGGATACAGAGCTTTCCGAATATAGCTTCAGCTGTAAATCCAGGATCCTGTGAAATAGAAATCTGCAAAACCAAAACAACTAGCTGCCCGTGTGGAAAATAGAGGCACCCAGCGTTTAGGTTAAAACAATAAAATCCAGGCCAGTCATGGGATTGGTGTGAAACTAAAACAGTTATTTAAAACTTTACTTTAGAAATAAAGTAAATCAAGGGACCACCCCGTATAACACGGAACGGGTTTTTTCCCAAAAATACCAGTGCATAAATAGCGCAATGCTAAAATGAAAAAATGAAGTTATTATAAGACCCAGGTCCCATCACACAATGCAATGCAAGCCGGAGGATAGAGTTTTTTCCCTTATAATAGCCAAACATGCTTGGTACATTTTAAAACAAATTAATTTGATATTACTATAAGTGTATAGTGTCAAAATCAACTTCAAATATAAATGTATCAATCATAGACAACATAGTATCCCATGCTACAATGTCGCCATACTAGTTCTGCAATTAAAACTGCACGATGTCGTATTGGAAGTTGGATTTTCATCATGAACCAAGGCAAGGGATCGTCCTTACCGAATTCGAGACAACCTAGCCTACCATGTCTCAGGCTACAGCCGCAACTGCACCTTGGATCTTCAGGGCCGGTCCACTCTTACGTTTGTAGATTGGTTATTCCTGAACAATACGTTTCGCCGCCCTATGGGGCGTAATGGTCAGTATGTCGACCATATCATCCATCGGCCCCGTAGCGACCGATATATCCGAGGCGCCTCCCTATCCATCAAATAATATGCAACATCCACATGAGTAAAATGTCTGGGCTCCATACCATGACACCACTCCTAGCTAGATAGAAACCCATGTTCTCCCTGCAGTCCTCTCCCGTTTCTGGTTCATACCGGGGTGTAAGGCTCACGAATTAATGCTATGCACAAAGTTATGCTATTTAAAGTCGTGCTTTGATCATCAATCACAAGGCTCTGCTTTTCAACAAAAGCCTTGATCATTTGCATCTCAGCATGCCACACTGACAATTTACGCCATGCAACTGATGTCTATCTATATATAACCTCTACGCTTGTACGTCTCAGAGAAGGGTGTTAAGCAAGTGGATAAATTCTTCGCCACCAAACAGATATATATTTAATAGAAATCAATCAACACAGCATAAAATCCAATGTCAGACGTGCATCAATTTAATAGTTCGTTCTGGGTCTGAACAAAACCGAAGGCCCTTTATTCCTCATCCCATATGTCCAATATAGGAGAAAGGTCCTCGCATATCCGGTCGATCTCCATGTACGTTTGGACGATCGCCAGTTATTACCTTGTCTCGGGTGTACAGCCCAATCAAGACATCAGTAATCATCCAAACGATGTGAAGATCTTCGGTCTTCAACAGCCATCTTCATCGTCGACTTTTAGTCGTCATATTCATTATTCAGAATGGGTTAAATCCGATCTTTCCAAATAACTTGCGTATCTCATAAACAAGTGCTATAAAAACACAACATACGCCTCATTCCAATTCAATATATTCTTCTATTCAAATATTCACATCATTAGGGAAAGGTTCCCATTAATTTTATCAAAGATAAATTCTTTTAAATTTATTCTTTAATCCTCCTTTGGATGTCATTTCAAAAGATTTAATTATCTTTTCAATTCTAAACCAAATTAAGGTTTATCCAACTAGTCGGGATTAACGAGCCATACCGAAGTAATCATTTTTTTTATTATCCCAATGCCAACCTATTCATTCCATAAAGAAAAACTGGTAATACTCTATATCTAACACCACGGTGTTATTGGTAAATTTAATTACCATTTCACGTTCAAATCTAATTAAATATTTAACTATTGCTTGGAGTAAAAACTGGTGGTACTCCATTCTCGATCATTTCCCAAATTTGATAATTTAAATTATCACATTCACATTTCAATCTAATTAAAGATTCATTAAAACTCCACTTAGTTTTAATCTTCAAACAGTCATTATTTAATGATTATTTAACTTTAGGAAATCAAAGATGCCACATTGACAATCTACACTGTACCATTGATTTCTGCCGATATATAACCTTTAAGCTCGTACGTCTCAAAGAAGAGTGTTAAGCAAGAGAATAAATTATCCATCACCAAACAAATATATATTTAGTAGAGATTAACAATACAATTCGAAATACAATGTTAGACATGTAATCATGTCTTTAACTAGGTTAAAGAGCGAATATCATTTAAAACACAGTCCACGATAAACCCAAAATCACATTCCATTAACTATGGAATTTTCACGGAAAAAGATCAATATATATAATCGATATAAATTTTCGTATCCAACCAATAATATAAATGGAGTAACGGCAAAGCCTTTTAAATTCCATATATAGTTACAGTCTTCCTCCACAGAAGCTCACTTCGATTATTACCAAATCGAATTCCATTCCATTCCAATTTATTTTATTAAATTGGAAACCTTTACTTCGGAAAATTCCATTAATCTTAATTAAAATATTTATAAATTCCAAATCACATTTTCATTGTTAGTTTGGGTTAAAGAACAAATGTCCTTTAAACAACAGTTCACGATAAACCCAAAACCACATTCCATTTTATTCCAATTACCAAATATAATTGGAAATAATAATCTTAATTAAAAGATTTATACTTTTCATCACAGGGTTTAAGAATAGTGTTATTTAAGACACCATTCACGACAATCCCAAAAACCCATTCGATATAAAATATAAGGCTTTGAGCAGAAATTATATCGGCTAATATTCAGTATCAAATTCTGAAACCAACACATATCGTATGGGGAATAACGATATATATCTATCTTCCAAATTTCTCCACAATATTCGTAATGTCACGAAATCCAATATCGAAATGTTCCGAAGATTATTCCCAATCAAATCCTTTCCAATTCATATGTTTGAAAATTCTAGGTTAATTAAAACCCTTCACAAGTCCAATTTATTTATTTAAAAACATTGGATTATCATTCTAGTTAATAACTAGCTTATTTTGATAAAAAATATATTTTTATCTTTACAAATGTGGAATTTTTCACCCAAATTCTTTCCAAATTATTTATTATGATTTTACACAAATTATTAATATTTTTAATAATTTTATCAAGGCACGTACAGTCGGTTTCCAATAACAGCCACCAAACTGCATCCGTAGCGACCTTTTCCAAATTTGATTTGGACATAATTCCAATTCCAACCATTAGATTTCAAATCTCTTATATTCATTGGAAATCTCTTTTCGATACGAACCCAACGGTTCCGGTTCTAGGAGAATCCGACGGTCGCATCTCCCGTAACGTCAACTTGAAGTCAATGGTCGAAATTCAAGAACGGTCGCGGCGCAGCGCGTTCTATTCAAGCCATTAGTATATATATATATATATATATATATATATATATATAATATTTCGTCGATTTCCGTTTAAAACGTATTTTATAAATTCATTTTAAAAAACGATTCCCACTTCCATTTCAATTTAAAATCAAAATTGAATATTCCTTTATAAATCCGTTTTAAATTCAATTTAAAACGATTTCAATTTTCAAATCAAAATTGAATATTTCTTTATATATTCGTTTTAAATTCATTTTAAAATGATTTTCACTTTATTTCAATTTAAATTCAAATTTGAATATTTCTTAATAAATTCATTTTAAAACGATTTCCATTTCATTTCAATTCTAAAATCAAAATTGAATATTTCTTTATATATTCGTTTTAAATTCATTTTAAAACGATTTCAATTTCATTTTAATTTTAAAATCAAAATTGAATATTTCTTTTCATTATAATATTAAAATAATAATATTTTCAAAATATTTGATTTTGATTATACACTGAATATTATTTAAAAATATTCATTAATTCTGAATTGGAATCAGACTCAATCAATTACCATATAATTTCAGTTATATGGATTTCATACATTGCATGTATACAACGATAATGATAAACAATAATCAAAAAGTCATACAACATCTAAAGTGCATTTTACAACTGTATAAGCATTAAAATAAATAAATAACGCTTATACAGTCTGTCAACCCATCGATTGACATACCACTTATTATTGGGATCAGTGTATGCCAAATATCATCCCAATACCCGTGTGGGGTTTTCAAACAACAAATACTGATTATTATTTGTGTAGTTGGCTATGTGTCAAATTTATCGTCCCAATCAATATCAATTAAATAGGTGTACATAAACAAACCGTCCGATTTGTAAATGAATATTTATTTTATTTTCTTGATAATTTTTATATACATTTTATATAAATAATTTTATATACAACAATATCAATCCCAATCATAATCCAAATAAACAATCAACCATGGTCTGTACAAAAAAAATAATAGTGTCAGGAGCTACTAAACTTCGTCTGCAACCTATTATATAATAACTGTAAAATAATTTGAGCGAGAGAGAGTTCTTACATTGGGATCCACTCCGCCATTCTTTAATTCTGAATTTCTGTTTAATACTGTTTGTGTTCCAATTTGCCTAAAATTTTAAAGTGCTCCATTTCCGTTCTAGTCAGTTCCATTGCGTAGATATTTTCACCACGATTCCAACGGATAAGAAATCATCGAAATCCGACCGCGTATGAAGAAGTTATGACAATTTTTACATTACATTTTCTAATTACATAATTAATTAAATAATTAAAAATATAATTAAATTTCCTATTTACATTTCTGCCCCTGTCTTCTTTGTAACCCTCACTATAAATACGAACCCATCACCGAATTGAAAAAAAACCATGTTGCTCCTCCCTACGTTGACCGGACCCATCATCGTCCTGCACCACCGCGAGTGCCGCCCTTCCCTCATCCCACAGTGGCTGCCTCGACCAACCCGCACCCCTGATGACGCCATAAATCGCCACCCAATGACGTGCATTCTCCTCCAAAATCCACGCTCAACCCTCCACCATTTCAGATCTCCACCGTTTATCATCTACAACTTGTCGAGCTCTTCGTTTTTTCCTTTAGAAATTCTGATTTTTATTGAGGGGATGTTGAGATCGGAGGAAAGAAAGAACCGAGCGGTTTTGATTGTCCAGAGCTGAGTGGCGGCTGTGTTGGAATGGGATGGAAATTAGGGTTATGCCCCTTTTATATTATTTATTTTATTATTCTTTAATTCATAAAATAACTTGTTTAATTTACGAACTCCAAATCAAACCCAACGACTGTCGTCCCCAGCTAAATACCCCCATTCCGAACACAATGTGATATGTTTCGTAAGCCAAATCGACTGTTTCGATCAGTTTTCTTCAAAATTAAAATATAAATCAATATATTTTGAATTTAAATGTACATTTTAATTTACCGGGGCCACACACTGACTCCAAAAATTACAAAAAAATAAATCTAGCTATGTTTCGATGATATGGTCCTAACAAAACTAATTTTATCGAATTTGGAGACTGTTTGAACGATGGTTATTTTCCAGCCGATTAAATTCAAATTGAAATTAATAAACATGTTTAAATTCACCACGCCCACATATTAATTCCAAAAATTATGAAAATTGGAATCTAGCAATAATTTGACATTCCAGATTCAACAAAAGTGGTTTCATTGAAAATGGAGGTCGTTTTCAAAATGGCTATTTTTAAGGGCTATATATTATATTAATATATATATAAATTCCATAACGACTATTTTAAATTTTAAATTGGCCATAACTTACAATTTATAAATTGAAATATAAAATTTTCACATTCATTAGAAAGATATTATTAAACAGATTCAAATATTTCTTATTTCGTCCAACTCTGACTTATATTGAATTATGTATATTAAATTGAAATTAGAAATCAAATTTTCAAACTACCGCACCATCTCAGGCTCGTTTTATAATTAAAATAAATTTATTCATTCTAACTTCGATTAAAATAATTTTTTAGTCATTATTATTTAAAATAAATCATTTTAAATATTCAAAATCTATTAAAATAGCTTAAATAAAAAAATTAGATTGGTTCTGAAAATCCATGTTGTTACACCTGGTGTTTGGTGTCCGTATTTGGATGAAAACTGTGAGATGGACCTTAATCGTGTTCTCGATTGTTCTTTCATGTCAGGCACCATCATATTGGAACCCAACAACCAATACAAGCCTTTCGTTTTGTTTGTAAACTTTGTATGTGGGCATAGCAACTATGCTTGCTAAGATTAATATATTTATTTGTGAAACATTTTCAACACTATGCACTAATAATAGTATTGGAAGAAGATTTTCGCGTAAGAAGGCATTTTTGGTTATCATAAGACAAAATTCGATCATTTGGTATGCGCTTGCATTGTGTGATGTGGGACGAGCTTATGATAACTTCATTTTTCAAAAATCATTTGCGTATTGTCCATAATACTTCTTTAGATTTATGCACTTATAACACTCATGTTATTTTGTATTTTAATTTGACTAATATGTGAATGATTTAGTTCCGATCTGAGTGTTTGTTGTGTTTTCTTTTTATGCAATACGCTCGGGTTAGATAAAGTTGCAGTTGGCGAATATTACCTTGCCTTGGAGAACGAAGATGAATATTTGGTATTCATCTATTATATATATGATTTTTTTCCGCTGCACATTGTTTCCGCTGCCTTGTTGTATATAACTGTGTATGTGTAACTCTGATAATCATTGTATATTATAGTCAAAATATATTTTTCAACTGCTTTTGAGCTGTTATTTATTTATTATATTTTGTCATTTCGCTGCGAGAATCTGCATTTGTTTTCTTCTTTTTCTTATATAAATCCTAGTAATTATCTGTATTTTTGATTTGTTTAAGTCGACATTGGGGATCATTGTCGATTTGAACGATCAAAAATCGCGGATGTTACATTTGGTATAAGAGCTTTGGTTTAGCGAAAACCTTGGCTCTATTTGGGATTAACTCATAGAGATAGGGTAGTAATACCCTAGAATCAATTTGAGTATATATGAGAGAGCATACTTGTAATTTTGATATAAAATGATTTTGTATTGTGTCGGTTTGTTCCGCTGAGTATTATGAAATCTGGTCAGTACTAGGGACGCCAAAGCATCGATAGGGATTTCTAAACACTTGAATAGGACTCATTGACATAATTTTGATTTTGTTGATGATAATATTAGATCTTCATCATTTATTATTCGATTAATCAATAATTAAAACTATTATTTGGTTTAAGAAAAATCAAATATTAAAAATTTATTAGTAATGAAATAAGAAGTAAAACATGAATTTGAGAATTTAATTTTGGGAGGTTTTGCAATATTGATTCAAAAATGATTTTTTGAAATAATGACATTATATTTTAAATATTTTTTGTATAGAAATTGTTTTCAAATGAATTTCATAACTAAGTGTATACTCCCTACTTGTCTTCGTGAAATGATTTTGGTAATGAGTGCACGCATCATCGACACATGTTTTCAAGAGTTTGAGTGGGGTGACAGCTTAGAACATTTATACCTTGTTTTGCGAAATTAAATTTTTATTTAAATCTTTTATAGCTTGGTTTGATATAAAAGATCTAATATATGAGATATTTTGAAAGTGATTTGGAAATAAACCCAAAGTTGAATCTTAAATTCTCAAATAAATAATGTTTTTCTTCTTCTTAAAAACAATGAATTGAATTAATCTTGAAATTGCATAAAACCTTCAAATGATGAAATATGGAAATAAATCAAAGAAAGAGAAATTAAAGTAAGAAACCATTGGAGTTGAAATAATTTGGCAAAAATTGAACTTAAATAATACTCATTTTATATAGCATGTATATGATTTACCAAATGTATATAGGAAGTTAAATTGTTATGGGAATAGGGAATTTGATAATATACTAATAGTGTTGATGAATGATGAATGTTGAAATTAAATGAATGGCTTATGAAATAAATAAAAACTTAAGTCGCGATTAAAAGCGATGAATACTTAATTTGATATGGAATTTAATGCAACTAAGCAAGGTAAACAAGGTGAACTAAATTATTAACAAAATGGATTAAATAAACTAATAAATGAGACAAGATTGAATGAATTACAAGTGAATAGTGAGTATATCGATAAAATTTGAAACAAATCTAATTAAAACCAAACAACTTGTATGTAAATAAAATAAATGAAAATAAATAAAGGCAAACAACAGAACACGGATAGGAAATGAAAAAAAAATGAATTGCATATCACTAAAAACAACAAAATGAAATTGTGTAAATAGTATATTCACAATGGCAAAAACTTGTAATTATGCTTTAATTAGATGAATGTGATTATTAAGAAGTTTTACTTTGTTGCTTTGCTAAAATTGTTATGTCATGTGTGAACTAATTTATGGCATGTATATTTGTTACTTATATATTGGATTATTCTCTATATATATTTGTGTGTTATTATTTGTTGTTGAGTTTTGTAGCAGGCACCGATGGAATCCACTCGCTTAGAGGATGCTTACACTTCGTGCTTCGCTTTTGCTCGCTTAAAATAAAGGTAAGATGCTAAGAAAAAAAACTTAAAGAAAATGCTAATGAAAGGTACGTATAACGGTTTTTATATTATGTTTGGATATAATATATTATTCCCCATGTTTTGGGATGCCTCATCGCTGAGATAGGATGTATATTTGTGATATTATATATATTGTTATTTTTCAGACCCCTTCGTACAAAGGAGACTCCAACGAAATTTTTCATGAAATCTAAACTTAGAAAATTTTGTTAAATTTGTTTTCAAACTCATATTTCTATACATTTAAGTAAATGTTTTCTAAGTTTAGTAGGAATTTTATATTATTTAAATTTTATTTTGCCACTTTATTGCTATGTTCCTTTTCGGGAACGAAAAGTTTTTAAGTGAGGGAGAATGTAATATACTGAGATTTTGCGATAATTTATATTATTAAAATTAATGTTGATTTTGGATAACAATGGATAAATGCAAGGTTAATAAAAATTATTAAGTGAATTTAATTGATATAAACTTGAATAAGCTTATTAAACGGTGAATTTAATAGGTTATTAATATAATAACTTGTATATGATTGTAGATATAAGATTTGGTTATTGATTGAAATAAAAGAAACCAAATGTCATAATTAAATAGCAAGATTTCACATGATCATATTGAAATGTATTAAGTTAGGATAATTAACAGGTACGTGAATGCATTTGTTTACAACAGTAAGCTTATAATATTTTAATTAGAATTTGTAACTAGTCATAGATTGCAAAACCTAATATTAATGCATTGAAATAAAGTGAAAAACAAATGGAAATAAAGATAATTGAATGGTGTAATTAATGAAAATCAAGAATGGTAATTGAAGGAATAAACTAAACGTTTAACTAATTGTTAAAAATAACGATTACAATGGATTAATATATTAATATGTGAAACCATTTGCCATTGTTATAAACAACAGATATACAAATGCATTTGAATTGATAATTTATAACAATCCTTAAATTTCAGATTTATTATTTGATACATTGATGATAAATTGGAAGTATGGCAACTAATGCACACAATTAATGCAGTTAAGGTGAATGAAAATTTGTTATAGTAGAAGATTGACATAATAGATTTTAAACCAAGCGTTAGTAAGACCAAAATGTAACGATTTATGGAATAATAAAGTAAATATCGAATGTTTGAGACTTAATCAAATTTAAGTTATAACAAATAAATTGATTCCAGTTAATTGTAATTAAGTATTTTGTTGTTGTGCATTAAACTATAAATGGAAGTTACTAATGTAATGGGATATAAACAAAAATATCAACTATATTCTTAAATTAAAGATTTGTTGAATAAATAGAATTGAAATTAAATCAAACCATCTTATTGGGATTAAATATATACCAAATTTCTAAGACTTAAATTAGGTTGATTATTTTAAAATTTAATGTTCAAACGGATATTGAAAAAAATAAATGAATTTGAGATTTTAATGTACGTAATTCATTCCTATAACTAAATGTAAATCCTATTTTGGATAAGGATGTAGTTAGCACCGTTGGAATTGAATTAAAGAAGAATAAGAATAGATCCAATGATCTATTTGTGTAATTAACCATTGAAATTCCTTTCCTATAATTAATCTTCAAGTAGTAATCTAACTTTCTCATTTCCTTATATTCCTACTACTTAAACATGTCATCACCTCTTATATCATTTCTCTACTCACGTTCACGGTTAAAGAGAAGAGAAATGAAGAAAAAAACATATCTCAAAATTTTATCTATGTAAAATTATGAAACAAGCTTCTCCGAATATACAACTATTAGATCTTCTATCCATGAAAAATTATGAAACAAGCTTCTCCGAATCAGCAACTATTAGATCTTTTATCCATGAAAAATTATGAAACAAATTCCCTATAGCACGCACGCAAGGATCGAAGGTCGAAATTTTTGAGGCGTGCAAGTTCATAGAAATGATGAAGGAGTCGTAGAGTTTTCGAAGAGAGGATTGATGGAACTATCGGTGGTGGATTTCGCTGAGGATCGATGGATGTTTTGAGGAGAGAAGTCACGTATTGGATGGGTTTCTTTCTTTGTATCGTGTTTGTACAGAAACTCAAAAGGAAAGGAGGAAGAAGCAAGTAACATAACATGTTAGTATGAGTTATTTTTGTTTTATTATTATTTTTATTCGTTTAAAATTCTTATGTTTAAACGTTTATAACTTTCTGCTACGAGGTCGGTTTTGGACGAAATAAATTACGTTGGAATCGTATTGACGAGCTCTTCGCGATGCATTTGATTTGGACAGATTCCGAGACTGTTGATTTTCGGGATAAATTTTGGATTCTAATCTCGTTTGAAATCAAGGTGAGTGAATTTCTCGCTCACAATTTAATGAATTGTTCCTATATTTATTAAATTAAATTATGAAATAAATTTGATTTTCTGATTGTGATCGATTGTTGATGGTTGTTTAAATTGACATACAAGTTAACTACAGTGTTAAATTTAGAATCGACATTAAATTATTTATTCAAAATTAAATTGCTAGTCTGAAAACCTGACATTTGTTAACTAGTGAAACGACATAATATTGAGTGTTTTGATGAAATGGTTGTGATGTGTGCCTAGTACTAATTGCTGCATGGATATCGTTAATGTAAATTGTCCCCGTTATTTAGTTTATGATGTTTATGTTTATTTGTGCTAATTAATTCAAATTTAAAGAAGAACACTTATGGTTTAAAAATTAGTTAACTATATGTATACCTATATTTTTGAAATAAATTATGTTTTATTATTTATTATTAAAAAGAATTTTTTTCTGTAAACCGTTTAATATATGTATATATAGTGATCTAAATTATTTTATTATACTCTAATTATTTTAATATATATATTTTCATAAAAAGGTTTTATTTATAATCATTTTTTTTCAAGTTATTTAAATGTTTATTAAATTGGAATTTTTTTCGATTTAAACCATCGATTCAGATTGAGATTTGAAATAAAAATATATTTCCCTTTTGAACAAAAAATCGATGTTTAAATAATCATGATATTGATATGAAATTTCAGTCTAATTTGAATATGAATTTGGAGGAAGATTAAAATGGGAAATCCATAATGATCCATAACTATTGTTTAAAAATGCGCTTATTGTTTGGGAATACCGGGATCAAATATATATATTTGAAAACCATTCCAAGTAATAATACGACGTGATAAAGAAACTAAAGACGTGGAAATGACAAATGAAGACCGGGAATCTTTGGATTTATTTGGATTGACTGTTGATGTCTCGATTGGGCTGATCACCCAATACGAGGTTATAAGTGACATGAGGTCTGAATATATTTGAGGATTTACGGATTTTGTTTCGTTCAGACCCATGATGGACTTGTATGGATTGTGTGTCTGACATTGTAATTGACTGCGTAGCACTGAAATCTATTAATATATATGGGACTGTGGCAATTAATTATTCCTGTCTTTAAGTTTTATGTGCTTAGAGGTTATGTATTGATAGAAATCAGTGACATGTTGTAAACAGACAATGTGGCATACTCAAGTTATGAAATGAGATAGTGATGTTCAAAGCTTGGTTTATTGAAGCATAGCATTGTGTATATCATGACTCGATGAACCTCACACCCCGGATTGATGGTAAATTGGCGGATAGGTTGTATACATATCTCTATTGAAACTCGAAAACTTCAGCAGCAGATATACTTTGAAACCTAAGGAAAATAAGGGTATGTTCAGTGTCCTGTCTGGATGTTAACCGATGATTTACCTTGTGTTTGGTGCCTGTGTTTGGATCAAAACCGTGAGATGCACCTTGACGTGTTCCCGATTGATCTTTCATGTCAGGAACCATCATATTGGAACCCAACAACCAATATGAGACTTTCGTTTTGTTTGTAAACTTTATATGTGGGCATAGCCACTATGTTTTCTAAGATTAATATGTCTATTTATGAAATGTTTTCAACACCATGCACTAATAATAGTATTGCAAGAGGATTTTTGAAACGACCCGAACTTCCCCGGTCTCCGAAGAGAAGAGAAAGAACGAATTGTTTTGATAAGACGACAAAATAGAACGCAGGCGGAAGAACATGTCATTGTATATTACAACAATACCATCAGATTACAAGAATATACAGAGTATAAATAAATATTACACAGAAATATCAGAGATTACAATACATTACATAGCAGCAGAAAATAATACAATACACAACTAGAAGAGATATACGGATACAAAGCTTTCCGGATATCATTCCAGCTGTAAACCAGGATCCTGTGAATATAAATCTGCAAAACCAAAACTACTAGCTGCCCGTGTCAAAATAAGGGCACCCAGAGTTTAGATTAAAACAATAAACTCCAGGTCAGTCATGGGACAGGTGTGAGAACTAAAACAGTTATAATTCTTTATTTTAAAGTTCGGTAAATCAAGGGACCACGCCGTATAACACGGAACGGGTTTCCTCCCAAGAATACCAGTGCATATAACAACAGCGCAATGCTAAATAAAGAAAAATGAAGCTATTATAAGACCCAGGTCCCATCACACAATGCAACACAAACCAGAGGATAGAGTTTTCCCTTATAATAGCCAAAGCATGTTTGATACGTTAAAACAAATCTTTTATTATTACTATAAGTGAAGAAATCAATTTCAAATCATAAGTATCAATCATAGGCGGCATGAATGCCCCATACCACTATGTCGCCATATATAGGTTATACAATCAAAATCGCAAAGTCACGTATTTGGAAATTGGGTTTCCATCTATGAACCGAGGCAAAAGATAGTCCTCTACCGAATTCGAGACGCTCTAGCCCGTGTCTCAGGCAAGCGCGCAGACAAGCCTTTGGATCCTCAGGGCCGGTCCACCGATGTGGATTAAAATGCCTGAACGCTGCGTTTCCCCACCCTATGGGGTGTCAATGAGCCAACGAATGACTCCATCGGTCCCGGATCGACCGATATAACCAAGGCACCTCGCAACAGCAACAACCACATAAGTCAAACTCGTCAGGGCATGTAAAACCGCTGACGCCACTTCTAGCTAGAAAGAAACGCATGCCCTCCCTGACGTCCTCTCCCGTTTCTGGTTCACAACCGGGGTGCGAGGCTCGCGATTTCACGTTACACAAAGCTGTGACACAGAGGCTGTGCTTTGATCATCACCACAAGACTTTGCTTTTCAACAGAAGCCTTGATCAATTGCCACTTAGGCATGCCACACATGCAATTCACTCCATGCGTTTGATATCCATCAATATATAACCCCTGAGCTCGTACGTCTTAGAGAAGGGCGTTAAGCAAGAGAATAAATTCTCCGCCGCCAAACAGATACATATTTAATAGAAATCAACCGCACAGAATAAAATCCAATGTCAGACACACAGTCCATTTACAAGTTCGTTCTGGGTCTGAACGAAACCGAAGGCACCTAGTACCCCGCACATCCATCGATCTCCAAGTACGTCTGGACGATCACTAACTGATTCCCTCCTCTTGGGTGTACGGCCCAATCAAGATCGTCAGTAATCACCCAAACAACGTGAAGACCTCCGGTCTTCAACCACCGTCTTCATCTTCGACACTACGTCGAATTTGTTATTCAGAATGGGATAAACCCGGTCTTTCTGAATAGCTCGCGTATAAAATAAAAAAGTGTTACACTAACACAACATACGCCTCATTCCAATCCAGAATATTCTTTTATTCCAATATTCTTATACTTCGAGAAAGGTTCCCATTAATTTTATCAAAGATAAATTCTTTAAATTTATTCTTTAATCTTCTTTTGAATATCAATTCAAACTAGTCGGGATTAGCGAACCACACCGAAGTAATCATTTATTTTATTTCCTAATCCCAACCTGTATATCCCATGAAGTAAAACTGGTAATACTTTATATTTAACACCACGGTGTTATCGGTAAATTCAATTATCATTTCACGTTCAAATCTAATTAAAGATTTAACTATCGCCTGGAGTAAAACTGGTGATACTCCATTCTCGATCTTTTTAATCTAATTAAAGATTCATTAGAACTCCACTTAGTTTTAATCTTTAACTGGGTTAAAGAATCAATGTCATTTTAAAACACGGTTCACGATAAACCCAAAATCATATTCCATTAATTATCGGGTTAAAGAACAAGTGTTATTTAAAACACTGTTCGCGATAAACCCAAAAATCAATACCATTTCAATTCCAATTAAATATTATTTAATTGGTACACTTCATTAAATCTAAATAAAAATATTTAATCTTTTCTCAACTGGGCTTAAGAACAGTATTAATGAAGACACCATTCACGACAAACCCAAATCACATTTGATATTAAATACAAGGCTCTGAATAGAAAACATATAGGCTTATATTCAATATCAAATTCTACGACCAACAAATATCGTATTGGAAATAACGATATAAATATGTATATCATTCAAATTTCCATAACAACACCTGTATAATCTCGAAATCCAACATCGAAATATTCCGAAGACAATTTCGATTCAAATCCATTCCAATGCAATTATTGGAAATTCTGGTTATTTTCAAAACCATTTTCAAATCCAATTTATTTATTCTAAAAACAAATAAATTATTATTCTAGTTCAAAACTAGTTCATTTCGATAAAAATCTATTTTTATCTTTTCAAATATAATTTTTTTCATCCCAATTCTTCACAAATCATTTCTTATGATTTTACACAAATTATTACTATTTTTAATAATTTTATCAAGGCCCGTACAGTCGATTTCCATCAATGGCCATCGAACTGCACTTACAGCGACCTTTTTCAAATTTGATTTGGACATAATTCCAAATCCAACCATTAGATTTCTAATTTTTAATATTCGTTAGAAAGCTCTTTTCGATACGAACCCAACGGCTCCGGTTTTAGGAGAATCCGACGGGCGGATCTCACGTAATATCCGTTCGAAGTCAATGGTCGAAATTCGTGAACTGCCGCGGCGCGGCGCATTCTTTTCAGGCCATTATATTATATATATATAATATACTTCGTCGATTTCCTTTTTAAAACGTATTTTATAAATCGTTTTAAATTCGTTTTCAAAACGATTTCAACTCCTTTTCAAATTCAAATCAAAATTAAATTTTTCCTTCTAAATTCATTTCAAATTGATTTCAATTCAAATTGATTTCTAATTCAATTTCAGTTCGTTTTCAGTTCAATTTCAATTCAAATTCATTTCTATTCAATTTCAATTCGAATTTCAATTCTTTTCAAAATATCAGACTTTGAAATCACTTTCTATATTCATTATAAAATGAATAAAATCGATAAAAATGTCGTTCACGTCAAAATGGCGTAAATCTAATCAACACGGCTTCATATATTTCTATTTTCAAATATTCTATTTCAAATATTTCCTTTTCAAATATTTCTATTCAAATATTTCTTTTTCAAAATTGGAATGAGGCCCAATCAATTACCATATAATGTTAATTATATGGATTTTCTACAACACATGTATACAATAACAACGATGACTAATCAATCATCATCCAAAGTGCATTCTACACTGTATAAGCATCAAATACAAATATTCAACGCTTATAACAGTCTGTCAATCAATCGATCGACATACAACTAAACAATCGGGATTAGTGTACGTCAAATATCATCCCAATACCCGTGTGGGGTTTTCAAACAATCAAACACATATTTTATTTTTGCAGTTGAGCGATGTGTAAAATTTATCGTCCCAATCAATATCAGTAAAATGTGCGTATATAAACAAATCGTTCGATTTGTTTATTTTTATTTAATTTCATAACCACGTTAAAAATTCTATTTTTAACTATAAAAATATTTTTAACTATATAAATATTTCATTTCATTTCACATCATACAATCTACTACACATCAAAATCAAACAAACAAGCATACAAGCCGTCCATGGTCTGTGGACGACGGGTGTCGGGTGCTACTAAACACCGTCTGCATCCTAGTATATATTTTAACTAGAAAACTAAATTAAAAGGTGAGAAGTTCCCACCGACTAGCTAAATCCATTCATCGCGACTCTTCATATGTAGGAAATCTTCATCGTTTCTTCTTTCATCACTTTCGTCATCCGTATTCACTACATATATAAAAATCGAATTTTTACTTCGCTATTCAATATATAAAAATCGAATTTTTACTTCGCTATTCAATATATAAAAATCGAATTTTTACTTCGCTATTCAATATATAAAAATCGAATTTTTACTTCGCTATTCAATATATAAAAGTCGAATTTTTACTTCGCTATTCAATATATAAAAATCGAATTTTTTACTTCGCTATTCAATATATAAAAATCGAATTTTTACTTCGCTATTCAATATATAAAAATCAAATTTTTACTTCGCTATTCAATATATAAAAATCAAATTTTTACTTTGCTATTCAATATATAAAAATCGAATTTTTACTTCGCTATTCAATATATAAAAATCGAATTTTTACTTCGCTATTCAATATATAAAAATCTCATTTTTCCTATGTTAAAAATCAAAACTTTTTATATAAGTAAAAACCCAGTCTTTCCTATAAAAAAATCAAATTTTTAATGACCTAAATAAAAATAAAAAATGAAAGAAACTCACATCGGGACTGTGGTGACAAAGGGGGGCGGCGGCCAGGCTTGCTGATGGTCGTGGGTGGTCAGGCTGACCGGCGGCGGTGGCGTATTGGGCTGAGGAGGCGGGTTTAGGTGAAAAAAGGGGGAGTGTTTAGGTGCGGCTTCAGCGGATAGGGTAGAGGACGGAGGAAGAGGGGAGGGCACGATGGAGGGGAGGCTGCGGCGTCAGGGGCGGCGCGTCGATGGTGGGCGGTGGGGCGTCGATCTGCGTACGGGGAGAGGGAAATGAGGGCCGAGGGGGATCGGTTTAGGGAGGAACGGGAAATGGAAGAGGGAGGAGGCGGAGCACAGGGGAGGGCGGCGATGGCACGGGGATCGAACGTGGCGGCTAGGGCTTCGCCCCTTTTTTTTTATTTTTTATTTCAGAACGAAGAGCAAAGGAAGAGAGAAAAAAGGGAAGGAAGGTTTATATAATTTTATTTAATTAATATTTTATTCTTTCAAAAAGTAACTTTTATTTTCGAACTCGAAAACGAACCCACCGCCTATCGTCCATAGCTAATTACCCTCATTCCGAACACAATGGGATATGTATCGTAAGCTGATTCGGCTGTTACAATCAGTTTTCATTTAAATCAAAGTATAATTCTTTGTATATTCAATTTAAACCTACATTTCAAATTACCGAGGCCACATACAGTCTCTAAAAATTACAGAAAAATATTTTCTAGCTTCGTATTGACGACACGGTCCTAACAAAACTAGTTTCGTCAAATTCTGAGACCGTTTGAAAAATGGCCAATTTCCAGTCGATTAAAATCAACTGAAACTGGTCAAACGCGTTTTCCTTTGCCACGCTCACATATTGAATCGGAAAATTATGAAATTTGAAACCTAGCAATAATTTGACATCACGGATCCAACAAAAGTGGTTTCGTCGAAATCCGAGGTCGTTTGCAAAATTCCCATTTTTAAGGGCCTGAATTCCATAGCGACTATTCAGAATTTTCAGCTGGACATATCTTTTTATCCCCGCTATGAAATTTTGATTTTTCGGATTCGTTGGAAAGATTTTCTCGAAGATTCGAATATTTTTGGTTTCACTAAAATCCGGTTTATTTTGGAATCTTTTACATTCATTTGAAGTTTGAAATCGAATTATCAAACTACCGCGCCATTTTCAATTCCTTTTATAATTATAAATAAATATTTATATTCCAACGACGATCTATATAACTATATACGTTTGAATTTTATTCAAAACAAATTTTGTCGTCGATATTATTTAAAATAATTCATTTTAAATAATCAAAATTCGCTAAAATTGCCAAAATAAAAATTTTTAACTGGCCCAGATTTCCGGGTTATTACAATTTTTTACGTATGAAAGCATTTTTGGTTATCATAAGATAAAACTCGCTCATTTGGTGTGCGCTTGCATTTTGTGATGTGGGACGAGCTTCTGATTGCTTCATTTTTCAAAACTCATCTTCGAATTGTCCATAATACTTCTTTAGATTTCTACACCCATAACATTCATGTTATTTCGTATTTTAATTTGACCAACATATGAATGATTTAGTTCTGATCCGAGTGTTTGTTGTGTTTTCTTTTTATGCAATACGCTCGGGTCAGATGAAGTTGCAGTTAGCGAAGATTACCTTGCCTTGGAGAACGAAGACGAAGATTTGGTATTCATCTATTATATATATGATTTTTTTTCCGTTGCACTTTGTTTCCGCTGCCTTGTTGTATATATCTGTGTATGTGTAACTCTAATAATCATTATATATTATAGTCAAAAATATATTTTTCAACTGCTTTTGAACTATTATTTATTTATTATATTTTGTCGTTCCGCTGCAAGATTCTCTATTTGTTTTCTTCTTTCTTCTTTTTCTTATATAAATCCCAATAATTATTTGTATTTTTGATTTTTTTTAAGTCGACATTGAGGATCATTGTCGATTTGAACGGTCAAAAGTCGCGGTTGTTACAATTAGGGTACACCTAATTATGTTTATACGTAATTAGGGTAACACCTAATCCTATTATGTAATTAGGGTATGCCTAATTCTACTATTAATTCTATTGTTAATTCTGCTGTTGTGATTATGTTAAACACCTAATCCTGTCATACTTGTATTGGTGTAGACAAAAATGTTTAAGATATAAATGCGAAGCATTACTTGATCATAGTTTATTCATGTTATTCTTGTCTATCTTGGTGTTCTGTTTAGTTTAGTTTTACTTATATGACACTATACCTTTCTCATCCAGTCTTATTTACTTATCTTTGCATTTCTACTTTATGCATATTTGAATATCGCTGGAACTCGCCAGAATTTATGTCTGACCCTTTTTCTTTCGCTTCTTTCTTCCTTCCCCTCCCCCTTGGGGTCCTCAGAGTTGAAGCACTCAACAGTGACTAGGACTTTCTCTTATAGCTTGGACTTGGATTACCTGAGATGTACAATTTTCAACTTACTCACTATTATGGCTTATGGCGAGGGATATGATTTTATGTACTCTGTTACTTTGTTTTATGAGATGTTTTATGAGTCAGATTTGATGTAATTGGTTTTGTTGTAACCTGTTTGAGACTACGTTTTATTTTTAATAATGAAGTTGAAATTTCTAGCTGCTTGTTTTATATCTGTCTTGTGAATTTCTATACTGTTTACCTATTGCACTTCATGAAACTTAATCCATTCTCTTATGAGTGACATTAACTTACGTGGGGTGTCACAGGACCACTAACATCTAACGCCACATATCATCAGTGAACATAAAATACATAAAAAATGGTTCATCATCGATTATACGCCAAAAGGAGACACTACTACAAAAAGATTGTTTGCTTCAGTTGCTTACCGCATGTTGCTTCGGTCGACAACCGAAGCGAATGCAGATGACACAATAAGCCAAAATATGTTGCTTCTGTTGCTCAACAGAAGCATAAAAGCAACTTTTTTGCTCTGGTTATACCAACAATAGGAGAAAATGAAGCACTATTCACAAAAAAAAAATTACTTCTTGCTTCAGGTATGATTATAACAGAAGCAAAAGACCCCCAATAACGGAAAATACCTCCTTACATATCAGTATGACCCTCAAATATACATAAATAAAAATACATATCAAAACAAATAACCACCCTTTACCATTTGAAAATAAAACTAGACAACAATACAAATTGGTTATTACAGTTTACAAGCAAGTATAATTCATTAATAACGTTAATACTCCATCTATTAATTCCAACAACATAATAGAAAACAATATAATTCGTTGATAGTGCTAATAGTCCAATCTTAATACAACAAAATGAAACATGTAGTAGCATAGTTGTATAAAACGAGGTACATCAACAATTTACAAGAAAAAACCAAACATAAACATAGAATTCTAACTTATTATCAAAATCATAACTTCACGCAGATGAAGGTAGTGTAATATTACAAAATGCAGCTTCCACTAAAGGCAACCTTGAAAAATAACCAATCTCTGATTGAATATAGCTTCCAGACTCCATTATGTTTTACAATACCCCTAAGAACGTAGATAGTAATAAATTACCAGTTTGGACAAAGGAAATAAGGGCAGGAAAACTGCCTTAATACTAAATAAATATAACATTATGTAGACATATTAATTTTGCTATGCAGTGGAAATCCATCAAATAATTATATAATAGTGCAATATTTATTTATGTTAATGCTAAATGTGACTAACACAGACTTACTACAGGAAATAAGAATATTGCGTGCTGTAACAACCATTGAAGAAGTTAAAGTTACAGTAAGAACAACCAACTAAGAAGTTGGAAATTGTGAAGTGCTTAGGAAATATACTACAAGAATAGTATAAAGTAACTATAGCTACATTCATTTTAACATGTATATCTTGGTAGAACAAAAAGTACACACTTAGAACTTTTTTTTTTTGAAATTTTTCAGAGGAGAAACCGGCACTGCCGTAAAACTCCCCCTAGTGCACCTAACCCGGTCTGCGGGGTCATCAGGCTTATGCACATGGTAAGCCCCCTTATTTGAACTAAAGTGCATGAGGTGGGAATCGAATCCTCTCCCTCTTCCTGTTGATGTAGGAACCCCCACCACCTGCACTAAAGCTGTGGACTAGAACTTATTTTTAGTGATATGAGAGTTATATATGTTGGCAGCTGTATGAAACTTTATTATAGTACCACATATAAATATACTCTTACTGTGAGATTCAAGCATAAGCACACAGTCCATATTGAGTCAAGTAATAACAGTGCCAAAAAACTTTCAAACATACCTGTAAGTGAAAGATAAAGGAAAAACTTTGCTTATCAACTACAAAAAAGGGCAGCTGTCCCCATAGTTAAACCTACAAGGGATAAAAGCACGAGTCTTCTGTAACAAACTATAGGTGTATCTTACAATAATTAAATTGACTTAATCAAACTGATTTAAGGCCTATTAAGAATGAGTAGACTAGGCCTAACATGGCGGCAGTCTATTTTTTCAAACGAAATGGGTATTCGGTTGAATGATACCAAAATAGGATAAAGCTCACTTACCATAATGGGTATTAGCATTTTACAATTAAGAAAGACATAGCTTTACTATAGAACTATCTAGATCCATTATAATGCAAAGAGTTAAAATAGAACAAAACTCTCCGGATTACAAATCCTGTTAATAGTGGCGAGATAAACAACATTTACTCAAATAGGTCATGGAGTTTATACTTGCCATAATATACATAGTTGATATAACCCAGTCCAGTGCTCAGTAAATGCGACCATACCTCAGAGTTGATTGGCTATATTTCTGCATGGGAACATGGTTATAAGTACCAGCTGATAAAAAATATCATGAACAATTGATTACATGTATTTACTTCCCTTCTATTTTTGAGTTCATGTTATTGCACCAAAAATGCAAATGAACTGTTTCAAAGCTTTCTATATGCAAATTTCTGCAATATGTTTATGTGCTAAAACAACTTACAATACAAGAGCCCTTAGTGGATTCCATGCTGCTTTATGTTTACTACTTTGCGTAGCCTCATAAATCTATGTTGAGCATATGCCTTTTCTTATATCTCTACACAACTCTGGTTGTATAACATATGATATGTTTATAGTCAATTTGTTTGAATTTCTAGAATTAACTAATTTAAAATAGAGGCGGATGCATAAATTATGAATAGCAGAGGAAGAATTTCAGTTTAGACACGTTATATTATGAAAAATACATGGAATTGAAAGTAATAATACATGAAAAAAGTCTATACATGAGTTAGTGGTGAAATGTTAATTCTAGTGAGTAAATTTTATCTTAATTGCTAACTTAGATTATTACTAACTACCTCACTTAGCAACATTTGTTACTAACTGGTGAAATGCTAAAGATATTGTATCATCAATTTCAGATATATATGCATAAACCATTATGCCGTGCAACTCTTTGTACCCCTGAAATATTCATTTTGCACCAGAGAAACCGCCAATTTCTTTGGTTGTCTTGTTAGCATGCTTATTTATTATAATAGCTATTATATGTTTAAGTAGATTACTCTATGAATTATTACTAATTATAGAATTGAAATAGGTTAGATTAAAATTATATGTTCGTTTTATGATGTTTTGTGGTGAAGAATTGGCATTTAGGAAGTCAAGTTATCTTCAAGTCACTTAATTTGCAGAATCTACACATAAAAGTTCTATTTCATGCCATCTTATCCTTTGCAACAAAGCAGGTCACTTAATTTGCAAAAGCTGCACATATAAGTTCAATCTCATGAAATCTTATAGAATAAATTATCCTTAGCAACAGAGAAGATTAGGATACACCAACAACCATGCTGCTATTAACAAAAACTGCTACCAACCAGCTAAGGGTTCCCTCTTTCAGTCTTATTTTTATTTTTGTTTCGATTGAAATGAAAATAAAAATGCAATTATTTCCAGGTCAGAAAATCCATGGGTGAGGATATTTAATACGACTACAAAGCTTCTTAATAAACAGTACTTTGATTGCATTATGTGCCAATCATATGATGATAGTTTGTTCTAATAATTTTTTGTTTTTACTTTATTATAATTATCGTTTTTACTTCACTTTTCAAAATCAACATTTTGAGATGTAATATATCATTTGGTGGCATACACTTATGAGTTTTGCAACTGCCTTAGCTACATAAGTTTAATCGTCTCAGGTTTAAAACCATGGGATCCTATAAAACATTTAAACTTAAGCTCTAATTAAAGTCATAACTAGCTATCTTTGATTAGTTTTAGAATGCTTTTTAAAGAAATATACTGGTTTCAGATCAGTTATAAATTCTAATGTACATCAGGAGGAACATACACTAGCTGTAGGATTCTAGGTGATTATACTAACCAAAATTTGTTAACTCACAAAGAATATACAACTAAACCAAATGTATTGCAGTAGTTTTGTAAGTAGAAGTAATATCTGAACAAAGAAATATGCAGCTTTTGCAATTTCTAAAGTAGTCAAAATTCTCTAAAATTTGTGATTGTTGACCCGCCTTTTGGCAAGGCCGTCAACCCATGGACTTATCACAGGATCGCTCAGGGCTCGAGCATGAGCTTCGACAAGCTGGACATTCATGGCTTGAAGCTCCTTGGCTTAAGGGCTCTTGGATCGAAATATTTTAGCTCGAAACACCTAGGCTTGATGGTCTTGAGATCAAATTACACTACAACAATGACTTGGTCATGAGATCTATTTAATAGCCTACTTACTTGGTCCAACTACCTATTCTAAAGCCTATAAACTCAGATCTAGCTACGTTTATGTTGCCATATATTAAAGGGAACTTCTCCACGTAATCAAGACTCATCTCCATTATCTATTATTCACACGGATCAACCGACACATGACACTTCTAATTATTGAAGCAAACTACCTATAAATACACCAAGCAATACAACAAAGAGGGCATCTTCTTTATCTCAGATTAGAGCCTAACTCTTTGGCCTACGCATGACTCAATCATGGCTGCCAACCACTTTCATCACAAAATACTTGTTATGTTCCTCAAAAACGATTATGCAGTAGAGATCCTGACGATCTCATTCATTGTATCTCACGATATTATTATGAGATTATAAAGTGGACGTAGGCTCGTTAATGCCGAACCACTATAAAAACGTTGTTGTCTTGTTTTTTCTCGTTTTTTCTGATATTTCTTCATATATCATGCCCATATCTAACTTTTGGCCATTGATGACCACTTTTTGGCGTCAACAGTTTGGTGCTTTCACTGAGAAATGAATTTTCAACGTCTTAAGGGTTTTGCTCAACTTTTGGATCACCAATTCCAAGACAAAATCCCAGTTTTAGTCATCTTCAACAGCCATGGTATCCAATACTTCTGCACATGCTTTGGAAAGAGGAAGCAACAACATCTGCATTGCCAGCAAAAACAAAATTTGTCCTAGTTCTGGGTTCGACCCCGGTCGGGTCGGTCCTTCCCGGATCGACATCGTCCAGACCAGGCGACCAGCCAATGGAAATTGCACTTTGGAAGGCTCCCAGTGTGCAGCTTGGCCCGAAGCAGGTATTGGGTTGGGGTGAGATTGGTTCGAACAACCATCGTTATAGTAATGTTCAAACCCAGGTCGACCAACTACAGATCGACCGACTCTTATGAAACCCTCCAGGTCGACCAACTCTTCTAGATATACCAACCCGGATTATTATCCATTTCTAAAGCCCTGCACATCGACCCGAGACAGGGTCATTTTCAAAAAAACACATTTTTCTGATTATTTCAGAAAAGGCTCCATCTTGCAAAATCGAAAAAATCGTGCGATGGGGCCTCGGGACTGTGGGGCCTCGCGACTGTGGGGCCTCGGACCCCCACGAGTGCTGCGCTTGGACCTGGTTAACGGCTCGCCTTCGGCTCGGAGCACGGCTCGCCTTAGGCTCGGCATATATTTTAGCCAACAATAAATCTTATCATCCAAGATTCAACTGATGGTCCGAGAATATCAACAGCAAGATGGCAACGACTGGGATTCTTCCAAGATCCATCGCCCTCATTTACTGAGGTTATTCAATCCTAATCGACTGCTTCAGTCTGGCCCAAAGATCGACGAGGTAAAAGTTTGAAACACTTAAGCCAGGATGTTGATTGATTGTCTATATATCGGCTCTCATTCCCCCGCATGGAATCAAATACATAACCGCGGATGGACGAGGCATGTCTACATTCTTAGCTTCCGTATCCCACTTACTGACATGGAAAAGACAAAGCTTCTATAAGCATGGATCCATTGTTCTCCCGCCGAGAGGGCAAGGAATATAGGTCGGGTAGTCAGATTAGAACCACTAATGGTGGCATCTCATCTTGTCGGTGCTAAGTCGACGTAGGGGCAAGAAGGCGATTCAAAGGAAGCAACCCTCATCATTCACCGACAAAGGCGGCCTGATTGCCTTTATTATCCCGATACCCCGATCAAGGTCTGATCGTTCTCGGCATTGGCGCCCCATGAGGATTTGAAAAGACTTCCTTCATCATTTAAAGCTTCAGCGGTCATCACCTGTCAAAGATGGGACAAGTCAGAATGGACTGGCAAAGGATATGTGATACCATTCTCATTCTGCGTAATACTCATTCCCTTAATAGGATTTTTTTTTACCTATATCTTTTATCTTTACATGCTTTATGAGTTATTTATGTGACTAATAACTCTTATGAATTTATTTGTTAATGACATAGGTACCCAGAGTCTAGTGCTGATCATACTTCCAATACCTGCATGCAAAGCTACAGAGCGTTGCCATAACAAGCCTGACAGAAGCGCTCGTTTACAAAACCATGTCATCCGTCCGAGGAAAGTTATACAGCTCAAGATGGATCTGACATGATCACCCGCTATTCGGCTCATGTATGGCATGATTCAAGACAATTATGCATCGAATTTTGCATTTCAAAGTCCAGATCTGACTCAGAATGGACGCGGTTCAACAATCCATATGGCCAGATTCTATGCTTGACGCCATCGGATTATGTGGGTCCAAATAGAGGAGGCAGCATCGCCCATCAACATATTTACTTTCCAATCATGCGTTTTGCCTTTACATGCTCCTTGAGTTATTAACATGCCTAACTCATGCAAATTTGTATATAAATGATGCAGGTACCCGAGGTTTGGTACCAATCACTCCTTCCATAGTTTGATCGAGGGAACGCAAAGCTTTGGCAAACGTGATTCGACTATTCACCCTCTTATTATTGGCCTAATGCCAACATTTTAACATAAATGAAGTTCGACCATTCATTCGTTGACCTTTGGCCCTCGACGTAGGGGCAAGAGAATGAATGCACATGAGTTCGATGTGTGTTATCCATACATGGGCATACCAATGAGGCCTCCTCAGCCTTTAATTCGCCAGGCAGGACTACAGATGTATTCGGGTGTGAAATAACAATCCAGCAGATTGACGACTCCATCCCTTGATCCAAGGGGAAGAGCGCAACAATAACCGTGACACGATCCCATAATAACTTTTGCCTTCGACGTGGAGACAAAATAGAAGTGTTAAGACGAGGATGAGTATGACTCGACCACTCTCCAGCAACATTTTTAACTCTTTCCATGCTTCCGACGGGAGGAGCCTAAACTCAACAGGGACGTGAACCGACCATTCCTGATGGCGACCTTTGCTCTTGACGTGGGAGCAACGGGATGATGCCAAGGCAAATGTGACCTAACTGTTTGCCCGACTAACTCTAATCCTCAGAGCTTGGATAGGAGTATAGATCTAGGACGAGTGTGATGGGCGTGCCAAGATTTAAGACTACTCGATTCACAACTCTAATCCTGATTGACGAACGGAAAGTATAAAGGACGAACAACGACGTCCACAACTCTTACCCAAACTGACTTTGGGAGAGTATAAAGGACGAGCCACGATGTCCATAACTCTAAATATCACGACTTGGGAGAGAGTATAAAGGATAATGCTGTGACGTGCATGCAGTCTGCATCGCCCTCCGACCGAGGGTAGGATGATAAAAGACTTATGGACCGGACATCCGAACGACATAACCTGGTTCCCACCAATGCTGGGGGCACAGACATAAACTTCTGAATTAACTTCAAGCACGCTTCGGACGCGACCCATGTTTCAAAGTTAAATGGAGGCGATAGACACTATACCTCCAAACTACGACACCTGATACTTCGACATTTAATAGTTCTATGCTAGAACATGTTTTCATTGCAAGCTAGAATTTCATGTGACTTAAAAACCGACTTAGTAGCTTGCAAGACTAAGCGAATTATTCTATTCCAAATTACAAGTTCATGTACATATACAAAGCACATATGCAAGGGCCGTACTCGCATACAACAATAAAGGGTCATGTTCAAAGGGATGACTTCGACTCCTAATTCTAAACTTCTCACTTGACTCAATGCAACAACCGAAAGGAAACCTTGAGAATGGGAGGTTCAATAACATATCACACGACTTAAATCAACGACCGAAAGAAGGCCTTGAGAGTGATATCTCGAAATCGACTCACATACCCATATGTGACTGACTATAGCCCAAGTGCAACGATGAGTTTCACATTGCAAGTACAATGAATAGAAAATGCAATAGCTTGAGCACTTGGACGACATAATCACTTAAGCTTTGACAGCCATATCTTTTTATGCATTTATGTCTAAATTTGAAATGGGTGTGGTCTGGACACCTATCTTTTGCCATTACCCCCAGACTGGGGGCATAGCTATTGAAAGTATATGTAAAAGGCACAACTCATTTGTCTGTATCTAATTTATGCTTTGATCCTGATAGGCTACATGGGGACCATGAAACGGATGCAGACTGGCCATCCACTGACTAGTTCCAACTTACTTCTGGACTGAAAGGCTCATATAAGCCTGGACATGAATCAGCTATATTATCCTATACAACAATCGGGTGTGACACGATCACTTAGTTTTCAACTTTTCTTCATGATGCATGGAAAGAATGGGAGCATCAACTTCGATCCTCAGAGCTTGGATGAGAGAACAGAAACATATATGGACTGGGCACCAACCAATAACTCTACTCACAATTCGATGAGAGTATAAATCCATGAAAGACATGGATTTGACCTTTACTACTCAACCAAACCCCAGTGACTGGGGCATGGGATCCAAGCTTCGAGAAGCAAAATTTGACTGTCGGATTACACTATGCACATTTACTCTCCTCAGAATTCCGTATGATCCCAGACTACAGGCAAAAGGATGACTCATCAAGATTATCACGCATGCATCTGAGCAATAAATCATCATCCAGTGTCAAAGGACAGGTCTTATTCGTGGCTATTGCATATGCGGAATCAAAATTCCCAACACTTCACAGCCGGTGAAGGGGGCAGGAGAATGACCACTAGGAAAATGACCATATCGAATGATAGGAATATAAGGTTTCGGAGAGAACCAATTTTAGTGATCAAGTCTACAATTTTATTTGTTAGACTCAATGGAACCGAGCATAAGGAACAGACTCAACTAAAGTATGATGATGAAACATGAACAAAGGAGCTCGACCTGACTGGCTCGAATGATAAGTGTAAATAGGATTCATTGACGCTCGGTGAGTCGATCCTCGTTTTCTGACTAAAGTGAAGGAATAATGCATAGACAAATGTGATTTAACTGTTTGCGTATTCAACTCTAACTCTCACTGACTTGAGAGAGAAAGTATAAAACAACTTGGTTGGCTAAGATCGCCAAACCTGAAACAACGACAAAGAGTATAAAGGCTTAAGGACTGGACGCCCGACTGTCTTAGCTCGGCCCCTACTGACGCTGGGGGAATGAGAATTGGCTTCGTTTGTCACCTAGCGACGATTTGGCCATGAGCGTCAGCTTACTGACTTTGAACACGTCCATGACTTGACACGTGATTCAAAGGATATACACTATACCTTCATACTATGACAAGACTTGGGTAACTCATTCAAGCGAGACAGCTTATGAGTTCAACATGACTTGCCTTACTTATTCAAGCGAGATAGCTTATGAGCTAAACATGAATTGGAAGACTCAAATCGCAAGTGCATTAAATTGAGAGCGAGACTCACCTTTCTAATACCTTATGATTTTGACAATCATATTAGACGTCAGCTCACATGATTTCAACAACATATCGTATTGACTCGTAAGTGATCATTAGACCATAAAAATGGTCCGTAACGATTGTGGATTCCATTAAATATGGTTCGACGTGACCATGGATTTCTAGTCTTCTGTTAATATGATCCGGGGTGGTCATGGTTTTCTGGACTTATATTAGTAAGATACGGCGCGATCATGGACCCCTAGTCTACTATTCCAATGACACGGGAAGTAAAAAGCCATATGCGATGTCAAGTTCACATGGCATCTCTGATTTTGTACACTATCTCGTGATTTGGATAACCGAACCATGCACTGACCTATGTGTGACTAACAGTCTGTCTTGACCCTACACTTGACCATGCTCTTGACTTCCATAAGGAGATGACACCATTTGGCGAAGATTATTTATGAATGACTATATGCAGAAGCCAACGGCCCAGCTTGACTTCTGATTTCATTCGACCTCTTGACTTGACGAGGCGTAAGTGATTACCTGTTCATCTCAACTACTCCAGCTTCGAACTTTGGCTCGATAGGTACCACAGATGGCGGTGTGATACATGACATGCTGTTGGCATAGAGAAAAAGAAAAAGAATTCAAGCTTCAGGACTACTCCTAAAGACATGACAACTCGACATTGCTTTCCCGAAGATGAATGACATTCCAAAGAGATGTAATTTGACTTATTTAAAGTACATCCTGTCTGCCACACGATGTACTTTGGGGGGCAAAGTATTGACCCGCCTTTTGGCAAGGCCGTCAACCCATGGACCCATCACAGGATTGCTCAGGGCTCGAGCTTGGGCTTTGACAGGCCGGACATTCATGGTCGAAGCTCCTTGGCTCAATGGCTCTTGGACCGAAATATTTTAGCTTGAAATACCTAGGCTACATGAGATCAAATTACACTACAGCAATGACTTGGTCATGAGATCTATTTAATAGCCTACTTACTTGGTCCAACTACCTATTCTAAAGCCTATAAACTCGGATCTAGCTACGATTACGTTGCCACATATTAGAGGGAACTTCTCCACGTAATCAAGACTCTACTCTATTATCTGCTATTCACATGGATCAGCCGACACATGACACCTCCAATTATTGAAGCTTACTGCCTATAAATACACCAAGCAATACAACAAAGAGGGGATCTTCTTCGGCTCAGATTAGAGCCTAACTCTTTGGCCCACGCATGACTCAATCATGGCTGCCAACCACTTTCATCACGAAATACTTGCTATATTCCTCAAAAACGATTATGTAATAGAGATCCTGACAATCTCATTCATTGTATCTCCGACTTTATGATATTATTATGAGATTATAAAGTGGACACAGGCTCGTTAACGCCGAACCACTATAAAAACGTTGTTGTCTTGCTTTTTCTCGCTTTTTCTGATATTTCTTCATATATCATGCTCATATATGACTTTTGGTCACTATAATGAAATAACAAAATATGCAGTTTTTCCTTATCACGTTAATAGTAATATAGAGTTATATTAGCATACATATCTAATTGACACATTAAATAGAAGATTTTTCTTTCATTTGCCATGTTCATTAAAGCTATCTAAACTTAGAAAATAAAGATCCAAAAGAATTACTATTTCTAATTATTAGATAATAAAAGTACATTCTTAAGCTACGACAACATAATCGCCCTCACTTCACAAGGTAGTGAAATCTACAAGCGCGAAATGTGGAAAACTGACTCTTATTTAACTCGGTGCTCAAGGCGAGCGTCCACAGCCACTGCTGGCCTTAAGGAACAAATGCTTCCTCAGATCTGAAGCAAGCTCTCGTACTACGACGTGAACCGACAAAGCAAATCAAGCTATCAGATGAGGAGTTTGGATAATTGAAGGCCGACGAGATTATTAGGATGAAGATCATTATTTACTTCAGATCTATGAGTTCGAATGTCGTTCTAACCGAAGTACCGCTAATTCATCTTTGAATCGCCATTTTAATGAAGGTTTTTTAGCTCGGCCGTTAATTTTGAAGTATTAGGTTTGAGAAGTGAATCGTAGTATAGTTGACAATGGCAAATATAGGCTCTGTTTTCTTCTACCTGATTTGCTTTTGTGGGTGTCTTATTAGGCCAATAATGATTTGAACGGTTGTACTAAATCACCTATCGTTTTAAAGAATATAGAGCCATTTGAAAAACTTAAATAAATAAATACCCACATGTTTTGTTGATAAAACAAAGTAACCAACTAAATTTTTTTCTTCCCACTAAAGAAAATTGGAAGCATAGTAATTCAAAAAAAAGTCTTTTTTACTGAAATTGTCAAATTTACCGTAAGATTGGCAAAATTGAACACTAATTATTTTGATTTATTTTTAAGAAATTTGTGATGACCCCAAACCACGTACTGACGGTGGCAAAGGTAATCTTTGGAATATAACACATAAACAGATAATAGCAGAACAGAATTAAATAAATACACTAGATAAAGGACAAATAATACACTGGATAAATGTAATCATCAGAGTTACACAGTATACAAGATCATACTTAGTACAAATACAGTTCAGCTATACATAAATGTCTACAGCGGAAAACAAACATAATATGTACAATAGGAGCTGAACAACATAAAAAGAGATAAATGATAGTGTCCATCTCCAGCTCCAGCTATCTAGAAAGAGCCTGTTAAAACCTGAACACAAGGCTGCCCGTGCATAAAAAGGGGCACCCGAGTTTGCAAGTGAAACAACTACGAGTCAGTCATGGGACTGGTATGAGAAATCTACTTAACACATTTTATAATATGGCTAATCATAAGACCATGCCACTTTCGCGGAACGGGTTTACTCCATTGGATTGCCAGTGCTTTAAAACAATTAAATCTTTTAAAACATCGCAATGCTTTTCATAAAAATGAAGCCATTATAAGACTCAGTTCCCACAATGCGACGCAAACTGGAGGATAGATTTTTACCTTATAATGGCCAAAATATGCTTGATACGAATAAAACAAAAGAATTTGATATTATTACTAGTGTTTATATGTTTCAGAAACAATTTCAAATCATAAGTATCAATCATAGACGGCATGGGTACCATATATCATGTCACCATATATAGGTAAACAATCAAAACCGCACAATCACGTATTTGGAAATTGGATTTCTGTCATGAACCAAGGCAAAAGATAGTCCTTACCGACTTCGAGACAATCTAGCCCATGTCTCAGGACCCAGACTCAGGTGGGCCCTTGGATCGTCAGGGCTGGTCCACCGATGTGGACTAAAATGTCTGAACACTGCGTTTCCTCGCCCTTTGGGGCGTAAATGAGCCAACGAATGATTCCATCGGTCCCGGATCGACCGATATATCCGAGGCGCCTCGCAACAGCAACAACCACATAGGTGAAAAATAGTATAAATGTCAGCCAGTTTAAGCACTGACACCACCTCTAGCTAGAAGGAAATGCATGCCCTCCCTGAGGTCCTCTCCCGTTTCTGGTTCATACCGGGGTGTGAGGCTCGCGAATTCACGTTATACACAAAGCTACGCCACACAGACGGTGCTTTGATCATCTACCACAAGACTTTGCTTTTCAACAGAAGCCTTGATCACTGCATCTTAGCATGCCACACAGGCAGTTCACACCATGCAACTGATGGCTATCAATCACACAGAATGAATTCCAATGTCAGACACATAGTCCATTTACAAGTCCGTTCTGGGTTTGAACGAAACCGAAGGCACTATATACCTCGCATACCCATCGTTCTCCATGTACGTCTGGACGATCACCACTCATTATCCATAGTTCGGGATGCCTCCCAATCAAGACATCAGTTATCATCCAACCGAGGTGAAGATCTCCGGTCTTCAACCACCGTCTTCATCATCGACTTCTTATCGTCGATTCAGTTATTCAGAATGGGATAAACCCGGTCTTTCTGAGCAACTTGCATATATAATTAACAAGTGCTACACAAACACAACATACGCCTTATTTCAATTCATCAGTCACTAACCGTAAATCATTAAGAGAACGATTTCCCAAATATTAACCCCGAAGGCCGAAACCAACATCAAATCAAAACCCAGGAAACCATTCGACTTAGCTAACCTTCAGTTAGTTTCTAAATTTCACATTCCATACCATTTATAATATTTTATAACGATTTATCGCTATTTTTATTTATTTAAAAATAGCCAATTTATTCAAACGACGCTTCAGGCCATAACGCGGCCGTGGCGCTGTTTTTCTTCAGATTTGATTTACACATATCTGAAAATCTAACCGTTGGATCTTCACAAATTTTATATCATTAGAAAGATCTTTTCAAAATGAATCCAACGGTTCTAGTTTCGGGAAAATCCGACGGTCGGATCCCCCGGTACACTCGTTTGAAGTTTCGATTTCAAAATACGAACTGCAGCGTCGTTATTCGATTTAATTTAATTATATATATATATATAAATATAATCTATTCTGACGCTGTTTTTCTTTAGATTTGAATTAAACATTCCAGACAATCCAACCGTTGGATTTTCACAAAGTGGGTATCGTTGGAAAGATATTTCCAAGACGAACCCAACGGTTTCGGTTTCGGGAAAATCCGATGGTCGGATCTCCCGCACTAATCGTTTGAAATCACGGTTTCAAAACACGAACTGCAGCTTCGTTATTCGATTTATTTTAACTATATTTATAGATATACAAATATGATCTATTCTTCGATTTCAAAACAATATGCTTTTCATACATTTGATAAAAATGATATTTTTATCCAACAGACCTTTATTTCGACACTTCACTATTTTTAACAATTCATGTATATAGTAAAAATGTGATTTTTATTGTAAAACGATTTATTTCAAAACACGACTATTTTATATAGTTCATATAGATGTTAAAAATAAGATTTTTATTATAAAACAATTTATTTCAAAACACGACTATTTTATATAGTTCTTATAGATGATAAAAATATGATTTCTATTATAAAACAATTTATTTCAAAACATGACTATTTTATATAGTTCATATAGATGATAAAATTATGGTTTTTATTATAAAACAATTTATTTCAAACATGAATACCATTCAACACATGAATTTCTATTCAATGAATGAATTTCTATTCAACACATGAAGGTTTTCTATAGTTCGTATATATAATAAAAATGTGATTTTTATTGTTAAAGCAATTTATTTAAAACACGAATACCATTCAACACATGAATTTCTATTCAACGAACGAATTTCTATTCAACACATGAAGATTTTCTATAGTTCGTATATATAATAAAAATGTGATTTTTATTGTTAAAACAATTTGTTTAAAACACGAATACCATTCAACACATGAATTTCTATTCAACGAATGAATTTCTACTCAACACATGAAGGTTTTCTATAGTTAGTATATATAATAAAAATGTGATTTTTATTGCAAAACAATTTATTTAAAACACGAATACCATTCAACACATGAATTTCTATTCAACGAATGAATTTCTATTCAACACATGAAGGTTTCAACATATGAAAATAATTTCAACAAATGAAAATAATTCTAACACATGAATATTTCAGAAAATTTTGGCAGCATAACGGCAGGGTAGTCAAAACCGGGGCCGTCGTTAGTACGGCTCCTCGCTCTACCTTAAAGCCTCGCAGCTTTTGACAATGGGGATTTCATGCATCTAGTTCACACACAGGCGGCATGTTTTTTTTTTTTTTTTTGCTTTCCTTTTCCACAAACTAATCCTATGTGGTTTCAACCAAATAATTCTCAACCACAAACGGGTATTTTTCAACCACAATCAATCAATCAATTTCAACCACAAACAATTCTAGTCAACCATTCGCTATCAACCAATTTTCACACCAATAACAACCAATAAATATCGTCCATGGTTTATGGACGAGGGGCGTATATATATATATATATATATAAATATTTCACTTCTATTTCAACACATATATAATTTTTACAATGCATATATAACTTATACATCGAACGTACAACTTATACAACGCTTATACATGAGGTGTACAACGTTTATATAACTCATATATCGACTATATAATTTATACATCGTCGTTTTCCATATCGTTTATAATTTAGAAATCTCACATTGGGTTCCACTCCACCAAAAATAGCAGAAGGCTCAGAAAAATATCCGGTCTCTTCTAGAATGTAGAAGACGTCCGCACGAGTCCACTGTCTCTTGTTTCACTGAATTTCGTCAACAAACGAAAAAGATATGATTTTTACAGTGAAATAAAAAACCGTAGCGCTTTAAAGTGCAATAATATAGTTTAATTAAAATCAGTCGTGTACCTTCGAAGTGGTTCAAAACTAGGGCCTGGTTTTTCTTCCAATCTGCTGCGCTATAGGAGGATCGGGTTATATGGTGTCGAAGAGGGAGGAGAGGCGCCGACGGCAGTGGTGGTCACGGCCAGTTCGACGATCGGAATCAGGCGGGGCGGCGGCTCGAAGTCGGAGACTTCCTGGCGTCGATTCTCTTCCAATTCACCACGATAAATTCCCAGACTTGTATGGATTTAAAGATATCGAGGAGCTCTACAAAATCTTCAACTGGAGGGAAGGGTAATGACGCGTGGATTGATCAGAAAATGAATGGGAAGGATGGACGCTGTTATCGTCGTCGATCTGGAGGGTTTTCGGGGAGAGAGAGTGTGCGTGGCCCAATGATTTTTTTTATATATTTATAAATTATAAAAATCCAAAAATACCCTCTTTCACACACGAACCCCAATCCAGACCCAATGACTGTCGTCTCCAGCTAAATACCCTCATTTTGAACACAATGGGATATGTTTCGTAGGCCCATTCGACTATTTCAGTCAGTTTTCCTTCAAATTAAATTATAAAACATTCAATATTTAATTTGAACGTACATTTCAATTTGTCGGGGCCACATACTGATTCTAAAAATTCCCGAAAAATAAATCTAGCTATGTTTTGAAGATACGGTCCCAACAAAACTAGTTTCGTCGAATTCTGAGACTGTTTGAAAAATGGCCCTTTTCTGGTCGATCCAATTTAATAGAAATCGACCAAACACATTTTCCTTTGCCACGCTCACATACTAGCTTCAAAAATTATGAAATTTGAAATATAGCAATAATCTGACATCCTGGATCCAACAAAAGTGGTTTCGTCGAATTCTGAGGTCGTTTGCAAAATGGCCATTTTCACGGGCTATATAAACTCTGTAGCGACCTTTCTGAAAATTCGTTTGGCCATAACTTTTGCTTCCCACTATGAAACTTCGATTTTTCAAATTCGTTAGAAAGATATTCACTAATAGATTTAAATATTTTTGGTTTCACTAAAATCCATTTTATTTTGCACCCGGTACAGTCAGTTAAAGTTTGAATTCAAATTTTGAAACTACCGCGCCATTTCAGGCCTTGTTTATAATTAGAATTAATTATATTCATTTTCAAAAATCGGTTCAAACTTACTTTTCGTCGTTATTATTTAAAATACTTATTTTAAATATTTTAAATTCACCAAAATAGCCAAATTAAAATTTTCAAACTGGTTCAGATTTTCCGGGTTGTTACAAAATTCAATTTTTTTAACTTGTTGAAAATACAAAATATTAATTTTAATCATCAAATATTAAATGCTAAATACTTGTTCCTTAATTATTAATATTTCTTATTATTTACGAATAATCAAATATTTTTCATAATTATCGATTATTTATTAATTATATAATAATCATGTAATATTAATTATTAATATTAAATAACACTAGATACATATTAAATTTTATTATTAGTTATTATTTATAAAATATTGGTCATAATTATTGAAAATTAATTAATTAATAATAATTATTGATTATTAATTATTAAATATTAATTCATAATCATTAAATATTACTTAATAATTGAGGACTAAATGTTAATTTTAATTGTTAAATATTGATTATTAGTTATTTAATACTGATTATTAGTTCATTTATTAATTATTAAATGTAAATAAGTTTAATTATTAATTCTAATTATAAAATAAATTCTTAATTACTAATATTTCTTATTAATTATGGCTTATTAAATATTTCTCATAATAACTAATTATCTATAAATTATATAATAGTTATTTAAAATTAATTATTAAATAATAAATATTACTTCATATGTATTAAAATTTATTATTAGTTATTATTTATCAAATATTAGTCTTAATTATAATATTATTATTTAATACTTAATAGTAATTACTAACTACTAATTATTAAATATTAAATTTTACCTCTTAATTATTAAATATTTCTTATTAATTAAATATTAATTATTAAATGTTGATCATTTATTATTTAATATTAATTATTAATTTAGTCATTAATTACTAAATATAAACAATAAATATTAAATTATTAATAATTAACTATGATAGATTACTAAATATAAAAAATAAGTGTTGATTATTTATAATAATTAGTAATTACAAATTATTTATAATTCCCCCAATTCATCAAGTTCTATGAACTCTGGTAGCTCAAAATCTGGTGATACTTCAACTAGGGCTTTTGCATAACGAAAACGTTGTAATTTTTCAGTGCTGAGATCATAACAAATCAACCTACCAATATGATTTACTAACCAATTAATGCCTATCAAAGTCCATAAAATCATAGGGATATGGTATAGATGAATCCAAATAGGCACTTTCCTAATTTGAGATTGTGAGTATCCTATTGTTGGATCCCAAACCGTAATTATGAACATATTACCTCGAATAAAGTTTGGATCAGAGTGTAATATTTTCTCTCTATCAGTATCATTAGAAAACTTGAAATAGAAGTGAATGCCACCCGATCTAATTTCAACCTCACTACTAAGTTTCCAACGATTTCTCAAGAAATTGGAAACTGCTAGAAAAGATAAGGAACCATCAAGAAAAAAACCTACCAAAGAATTACTCAAGAAGTTAATACCTTTGTTTTTGACCAGTTCGGGGATTAATTTCTTCTTGCCATCATGAGCAATTTCAAATTGAATAGGCTGATAAGAGCCAGCATTGCGCGGTAGAGAATTGAAAAGAGATGCATAGTCTTCTTCACAAAAGAGGGAAAAGATGCCGATGAAGGATTTTCTTTCGATGAAGACGGATTATCACAAGTAGGAGGTGGATCTGGAGGTTTTGGAGGAGAGGAGCAAGAAGGAAGAGGGAGAAGGCATCGAAGGCGAAGGAAGTGGATTGAGAAGAAGAAGACAAAGTCGAATCCGCCATTTTCAAGAAGTCTCCATTTTCCACACTCCTTCAGTACTTATTACTTTCTAATTTTACAAATCTTCATTTTGTTCTACGTCCACCACATAATGAAAATTGCAGAGATAATTAGTAATTTTTAGCAAATATCTCACAAGATCATCAAATTTTACTAGCAATTATGTGAGTTTGAACTCACCTAAGTAATTGGCAGCAAAGATTGAGGAAATCTGAAGCTACTAGATTGTTTAAAGTCTGGAAGAAGATACTTTGCTACCTAAAATATTGACAATAGCAACATGCAAGCATAAATTCAACATACATTAAAACTTCACCACAGAATAGAGGAATTGATGCAATAAAATTATGTTTTTGGATAGATAACCTACTATAGAGATGGATTAACAACTCAGTTTAACAACTTTGAAAGGATTGGAGGCTAGGTTTTTTATTACAGTAAATTTCTTTTAGATTTTAGAAATTTTCTTTTATTTTGGGAAGAAGGAGAAGTTTTTCCAGAGAAAGAGTACGTATTAATAAGTTTTTTTTAGAGGTTTCTCTGCTTAATTACAATATTAGGGCCCAAATCAATTAATAAAGCCCAATGTTAAGTAGTTTGGCCTATAGACATAGGTTTAAGCTAATCAACAAGCATTTTAGCCTTATTTCACCAAGTTAATATACTTATACAACCATTTCTCCACAATATTTACATTCTTTTAACATTTTACACACTTAAGAAATTTTTATAATACAACTCTAAAGCCATTTTAAGTTTATTTATATTTATTTAATGCTTTACAACTATTTTGACAATTTACACAAAATATTGACATTTCTAAACAAAAATCACCGTTTTTGAATATCGAGTCAAATAAAAATTATTTCTTAGCCCAATAAAGTGTAATAAGATGTTTAACATTTTTAAAACATTAAAAGGTTATTTTCAACCATTATTACACTTTTAAAATTAATTTTATTCTCATATTTCCTTTTGTTTTATAATCAAAAGGATAATATTGGAATAAATTTCAATATCATTATATTTGACTCAATAAATAACCATCATGGTTTATTTCCAATCTAAATCTCAAATAAAGTATTCAAACTTCATTTTCACTACTACTTCTCAAATTATTGATTTATTCCTAAGAAGACATCTTAAAATTCCAATTTATTGTCAATTAACTATATCAAATTTTAATCTCCATTACAATTTGATATAACGAGTAATCTTCGAAACTGGGTTGTTACACTGAAGTGTCTTAGTTGAAGCTAGAGAGGGATGTAGTATTCTTCTTGTTGGCGAGATAAAAGTTCTTGTATACATCTTGTATGAGATTGATTTGACTCTACTTTTGTTTTGGGTACTATTGATACTTTGTCGAAGGGCGGTGGCCTTACTTGAACTTATTGACAATGTGTGATACGGGTGGTCGGGTTAGAACCAACCGAAAAGTTATTAATATTAAGGTGGAGCTTGCAATTGGTTGAGGTAATTTGGATCAAGGTGGAATGTTGATTTTTTGTACAATTCAAGTATATGGGAATTTTACCCAATTTCAAACTTATAAATATGTGGAAAATTCACAAATTTGCATTTTTAGAATGTAAGAAAATTTTCCTACTTTAAGTTTGTGGACACTTTCCTTAATTGCAAACTTAACTTACCTAAAACTTTAATATCTCCACTCAGAATGATTCACAAAAGTTAAAGAATAATATAAAATAAAAGGGTAGACACACGATGTTCAATATCCATACAGCTCAAAATAAATAACATGAGTAAATAAAGAAATATAAATTATAAACCAATTAATCAAATTAAGTATTTTATTATTCTTTTACAATCTCATCTCTTGTTTACTGAAAAGTAATAAGTTATCTTTTCCAAATGAACATACGCTATCACGACATAGTGGAATCACTATTAAACCTTCGTGCATGCTTTTCTCTTATAACGTTGTTTCTTATTGCTTTTGGAATAATTGTGATCCGATTCGAAAACTGATTAATCTATTTGTTTTACCAAACCATAATACAATCTTGTAATTATGGTTTTCCACTACAAACAATTAATCACTTCTCTACAATAATAATCAAAATGAATCCAAATTTATATAAACCTCAAAGTTATTCTTTTAAAATAACAATCCAAATATGCCAAATATTTGACATGTTCAATCGTTATAGTAACTAGTATCTTCGCTAGAAAATCTCAGCAATGAAAATAAACACCATGACTTGACACTTTCGAACACATTGTTTAATCAATGTCCCACTTTCAAAAAGTGTATGGTAGTTGTTGACCCACTTTTGGGCAAAGTAGTCACACGTCAAGATTATGGTTAGCAACGTGCTCGAATATTGAGAACGTCATCGAAAAATATAAAGCGGTTTGGTCGAAGTCATGACGTGCTCGAAAAAGGTTAAAAATATTGTCGATTCCTAAAGTCATCGTTATCGGATTAGAAAAGTCATTAATAATATCAAAAAAATCGAGCATGGTGAAAATATGAAATCGACTCGGTTCGATAAGCTCAAAAACCTTGAGCATTTCGGTCCGATTATGTGGCAAAAATCGTCAAGCCAAAATATTTTGATTTTGGTAAATTGTGGTTTTGCTCACTCAAAAATTGTTGATTCACATGGCACAATCAAGGAAAATTGCTTGCGCAACTCTGTCTGGCAAAGAACTAGCACTTTGGTTTGGCACTATATAATAAGGTGATCGACATAGCGAAAGCATGGAAAAACACGTGTGCGCATTAGATTAATCAGGATAATGTACTTGGCTTGGCATTGAGTTATTGGTATCCCTTAGAGATACAAATATACTGTTTTTGTATCCCATACGGGATACAAAAACTATATTTTGTATCCCTTCAGGGGATGCAATATTTCGAGGAATGCTCAAAAGAGCTGAGCACTCTGAGCGGATCACGTTTTTCCTCGAGGAATCAAGGATTTTGTATTTGGAAAAAAGGCAGATGCGAGGATCTGGCAATGCGAAATGAGCTGATCGCACCGGGTTAAGATGCGATTTTCTCATGTGCAACACAGGGAAGTCGATGCGAAAAATATGGCATAGAGCTAGGGATGCGAAAATCCCAGGGGTGTTGGCAAACTTGAAATATACGTACGGATCATCTGTTTTAGAGTGATCGACACATGCAGATCACTACCTTTCAATGTACCACTTCAGGAATTGATATTTTGTGATACTACATGGTTTTCGGCTAAGTTTTTGGGATGCGAATTTCGCATCTCCTCGGGATACGAAATTCAAGCTGATGCTTCCTAATCTCACTTATAAATACCCCTTGCTTGGCATTCTAAGGGGTCGACATTTGTGGACCTTAGCTACACTTTGGCATATGTGATTGGAGCTCCAAGGCACCATAAATGGCTTCCATGGTAATTCTCATGAATTTGGACTTCTTCGTGGACTTGTGAACTTCACATAGAAGTTTGCCTATAAGTTTTTGCCATTCACTTGGACTTTTGGCTTGCTTTGGACATTTTTGGATATTCTTGGACATTGAAGCTATTTATTGGACATTGTTGCTCATACCAACACACTTTGACTCAACGAAGAAGAAAAAAGGCATTTTGGTCAAAGTTATGAATTAACAAGACATTTGATATTCTATTGTACAATTTTGTAACAAAAGCTCAGATAACACTATAATCAAGTAATTATAATGAATAATTACTATAAAGTGAACGTAGACATTAGTGCCGAACCACTACAAAAGTTGTCAGTTTCCTTGCATTTCTCATACTTTGGTTGCTTATATGTCGAGTTTACTGCTAAACCCACTTTTGGGGGTTGGCATATGCAAATAACCAATTTCCCACTTCAACACTTTAGTGCGCAAGGAGTGGGCACAACAACTTCGACTTCTGCTTCGGTTCTCGTATTTCTTCTTCGGATTCAGTTTTGGTTTTCGACTTCGGTTTCACTTTTCAAATATGACTTTGTTCGGAAACAAATCTAGCTCGTTTTCATCATGGTTAAATGGAAGAAACTCGATGTTATTACCAAGGCACAAGGTACTGGAGGTGAAGGAAGTCAAGAACTTTCTTAGACTGGGAACCTCTCGAACTTTATCACTCGAGAGGATGTAGAAGAGATCGAAGGTTTTAACTACGAATTTGAACTCTCGACTCGAGTGATATAAGGAAGCGATGACTACTTTTCTCGCTCGGATTGAGGCTGGACTTGGAAGTACTAGAAAGCAGACAGGCCAGACAGGTATTATCGGGACAAACATTAGTGTTCCATAAGTAGCGACTTGGGACTTGGGGGCGACCCCGCAAACTAATCAACAGGGCGATGCCAATCCTCAAACCGGTGTTGTTTCCACTAAACTCGGGGGAAATGCCCCAAATCCCGACATTGCTCCAACTCATAACGCTTTGGTTGGTCAAGTCACAGGCTCCGACATTGGTAATGTAGTTCAAGTGCCTTTGCATGCAGGTTTAGATGGTAGCGCTCCCACGGTTCCGGGAAAAAGGATTGTGCCTGATGCGGCTCCTCAGTTTGGGATTTAACCAGAAGTTCTTATTGCAAATCAGTCGGTTGCTAACATGGACTTAAACACTGGGGGTACTAGCGTTGCTTTGGATAGCTTGAATCAGTTGCCCCTTTTGGTAATGGATTTCAGATCATAGATGTTATTCATAGGTTTAGTTGAGGCAGTGCCTCTTATTCGGGTTTGGATTATGTTACTTGCAGTCCATTCTCTTTGGATATTAGGAATTTCTCATAACCGACTTAACTTCAAATTGTCGGTGTTGGAAGCTTATAATGGTCAGAAGGACCCAAATTCTCACTTTATTCTCTACGTGCAACATATGGAAGTTCTCTCTGCTTAGAAGAGTGTCAAGGTAAAGTGTTTTCCACTTTACCTGACAGACATTGCTGCCATGTGGTTTAGGTAATTGGAAACTGATTCTATTCACTCTTGGAATGCTTTGGTTAGTAAGTTCGTTGAGTAGTTCAGAGTTTACACCGCTTGTTTGAATAACATTATGATCCTAACATCAATTAAGCAAATTTTCGGTGGGGCTCTGCATAAGTTCTTAAAAAGGTTTAATGTGGCGATGGAGTTGGTCTACAGACCCGAACCGTCTACGATTTTGATGGCTGCACTCTTTGGTATTTTGGATAAGTCCGACTTTAGGGTTTCATTGCAATGTAACCTGTCGAGGGATCTTGGTGAGTTCTACTTTGAAGCGGGAAGGTTTCTCCATGAAGAGGATGCGAGAACCGATAAAAGTGTTCTCCAGGCTTATATGGTTAAGTGCGGGACACCATCCGACTCCGGTAAAGTAAAGGATTCTTGCACAAGTAAACCTTCTTCGGGGAATAATCGAAACATGGCTTGGAGGCAACCAAAGTTCCTGTATTACTCAGAACTTACACATACCTTCGAAGAGATTTACTTAGAGGTTCATCCCACTGCTCCTTTTAGAAAGCCTCTTGCAAGGGAGCCGACTCAAAGAGAAAAGGCTTCTGGTCGGCATTGTTTGTTTCATGATCTCGATGATCATAACACAAATGAGTGTCAACATCTTTGGGATATGGTTGAAGAGTGTGTCAAACACGGCAAGCTGGCACGGTTTGTTCAGACTCGAATCATAGTGCTAGGAAAGACACAACCCTCATGCTACTCAGGATATGCCCAGTACCAGCGTCTGTGGAGGCATTGTTATAAATTGATCTTACTCTTGCTCTGGTATTTCATATTTGGGCCTCCCGGACATTAGTATCTTTTGGCTTTTGGCTTCTAGTCTTTTGGCATTGTGGACCCTTTGGTGCTTTGGCTTTTTGTGTATGGTTCTCGGTTCTATGGCTTTTAGATTTCTTGGATTTATCGGCTTATGGCTTGGTTCTGGCTTTCTATGAACTTAGTTATTCAGGCTCCAGGCCATGGTTATGATTCTCTAGGCTCCAGCCCATGGTCTTGGCTTTGCAGGCTTCGGCCCTCTAGGTGTATCTTCTTAGTTTTCTGGTTGTAGAAGGTTAAGTCAACCTACCTATATGCAGGAGCTGTTATAATCCCTAGGCATGCTCTTTGCTTGACAACACACCATCACCCCTTGGTTATTAATAAAATGTAACTATTTTGGCTTTTCTTGGTCATTTTGCTTCGGTAAGGCCACCTTGAACTCTTCTAGCTATTCTTGGTCGTCTCGCTCCAACAAGCCACCTTGAACTATTTCTAGTTTTGGAGTTTGAATGGCTAAGCTTGCTTACCAATGTGGCAGGCTCTAGCAAGGTCTTAAGCATGCTCTTCGCGAACAATAAACTGTTCAACATCCTTCATTAATGAATTTAAATCAAAAATGGCTAAGTCAGCATACCCATGTACGGGAACAGGCATCCCTAGGCATGTTCTTTATGCATTATGAACCGTTAAGTCTACTTTTTTGTTTTCACTAAAAACTCCAAAGTTTTATAACTTTAATAAAAGTTACTTCGTTTATCAAGACTTTGATCGCGAAGTAAGAAAACCTAAAAAAAGACCGCGGACTCTAAGGACTCTAGTCCACGATTTTTGGCTATTCTTGATCGTCTTGCCTTAGAAAGACTGCCTCAAATCATCTAGTTAGTTTTGGTTGTCTATTTTTGGTCGTCTGCCTCAGTATGATCGCCTCGAACTCTTTTTGCTATTCTTGGTCATCTTTCCTTGTCAAAATCACGTTGAACTCATCTGGCTTTCTGGCTATCTGGTTATTGGTTACTCTGAATTTACAAATTTTGGGTTTCCTGATTTCTAGGCTATGGCTATTCTGGTTATTCGGCTATTTTGGTTATCTACCAAGAAACAATTCGAAGCAATCGTTGTTTTTCAATGGATTTTAGTCTTTGGTATCATTGGTTAATACGATTCAATGAGATCATGGATTTTTGGTTAGCGCGATCCGACGTGATCGTGGCTCTTCAGTTTTCTGGTTATTGGAATGCTCTTCGGATTTCTCCTGGCTTTTGGTTCACAGATTCTGGATTTTTTGTTTACTCATAAAACACATCCCCTTTTTGGTCAAGGAAAATATATTTCGGGAGGCAAAGAGTTGACCCACTTTTTGGCAAAGTAGTAAGATTATGGTTAGCGATGTGCTCGAGTCTTGAGAACATCATCGGAAAATACAAAGTGATTTGGTTGAAGTCGCGACGTGTTCGGAAAAGGTTGGAAATATCGTCGATTCCTGAATCGTCGTTATCGGATTGGAAAAGTCATTAATAATCTCACGAAATTCAACATGGTGAAAATAAGCGATCGGCTTCGTTCGATCAGCCCAAAATCCTTGAGCGCTACCGTCCGATCATGTAGCAAAACCCGTCAAAGCACAATATTTTGATTTTGGTAAATTCTGGTTTCACTCACTCAAGACTGCTGATTGGCATTGTATGATCAAGGAAAATTGCTTGTGCAACTCAATTTGGATACGATCTGGCACTTTGGTTTGGCATTTCAGAATAACGCGATCGAAATGGAAAAAACATGGAAAACCACGAATGTGCATCGGGTCGATCAGGCTCCAGACTTGGCTTGGCATTAGGTAATTCATATCCCATAAAGGATACGAAAACCGTATATTCGTATCCACAGGGATACAAAATCGTATCCTCTTGGGGATACACTTTTGTATCCCCTCAAGGGATGTGACATTTCGGGGGATGCTCAAAAGAGCTGAGCACTCTGGGCGGATCACGTTTTTCCTTTGGTTTTCCTCGGGGGATCAAGAATTTGGTATTTGAAAAAAATGGATGTGAGGGTCTGGCAATGTGAAATGAGTTGATCACATCGAGTTATGTTGGCTCGCTTTTTGACCAAGCCACCCAGGATCATTCGTAAGAGGAAAGCATGAAACCACGTTCTCCAAGAATATGAAGGAACGGATCGCACTCTATCGGCTTGCCCACGGAGGATCGCGTCTCGACGGATCGCCCATGGAGGATCGCGTCTCGACGGATCGCCCACCGAGGATCGCGTCTCGACGGATCGCCCCCATCTCATCAGCGAACGACGCATCCAGGCGATCCGATCCAAACTTATATTGTTGCCCAGAGCGAACCGATCCGATCCCTTGGTGCATGGCGAACCCTCTGACCCGTTCAAGCGCGAGCTAGTCTTCAGCGATCCGAATCGCACGGATCTGGCGACACGTGTCCCTAACCGTCACCTGGACCAGTTCTCCCCATCTGCACGATCCGATTTTCAAGCAGATCGCAACACCTGTCCACAACGGCTAATTTGACTATTTCTTCAACGGAGGCGATGCGATCCGATGTTCTCGGGATCTGTGCCACGTGTTATCGCGACCCGCCTGACAAAATCAGCTATAAATAGCCCAGAGCTTGGCATTTTTTGGGATCTTTTTGGCAATATTGGGTACTGAATCCGCCATTGTTGTCAAACTACTGAGATATTGAGAGAAATCCTTGTTGTATTAGCTTTCAAAGCATAATCAATAATATATAAAGTGGACGTAGGCTCGTTAACGCCGAACCACTATAATTTCTGTGTGTTATTTTCTTTTTCCTCGTTCTTCATTTGAAACTCTATAACATTCAGAACAATTTGGGTGTTAGGTCCAAATTTTGATCTAACATTTTGGTGCTTTCACTGAGAAGGATCCTAAAGTTTCACTATTCACTTCTTTGAAGATTCCAGCGATTCGGATATCATGGCTGGAAAAAGATCTAAAGCTTCACAGACCAACGAAACGATTGAAGAGAGTGTGCACGAGCTAGGCAATGAAGAGACTCTGGATCGCGGAGCGCAAGGGGCGAACCGATCCGATGAAGACACCACGCTCCGAGTCGATGAGAACGAGACGATCCGGGGCGCTGAAGGGGTTGTTACTCGATCCCGAGGTAACGCCTCGCAGCCTCCGCGAACCACGACCACGAGTCGACCTCAGGGGGGCGCAGCGAGTCGCCATCCACGAACCGCAGCTATCCGAATTGATGATCAGACTACAACTCGACCTGGAAAGGAACCTATGACCCGCTCCTATCGTCTTGGCCCCTCTGCTCGACCCGGTTCGAGCTCTTTGCGTATAAGAGAGAGTGATGATGACCAATATGATCCTGCTGCTCCTGTCACTGAGGGGGATCTCTCTCGCTTCGCCGAAATGTGGGATAGATTGTTTGATGAGTTGGCTGCCCAAAGGCAGGAAAGTTCCATCCTGCGGCAAAATTTGACGGCTATGGATAGAAGACTTGATGAGCTAGCAAGGAAAAGAACATCGCCGGTTCGTCCACTCACCCCAGTATATTCTTCTTCGTCTGAAGAATCGCCGAGACCTCCGCGACGACCGTATGAGAGAGCCGAAAACATAGAACAGCTTCGGTTCGGAACCCTGCCATCACAGGAAGAAGAAGCGCTAGGGGCGGGGCCCTCAAACCGTAATATGAATGATCAAGCTACGGCTCTCAGGACTCGAGATGTGAACAGTCCTGTGCATAACAGACCACCTCAGCCCCGTCGCCGTACACATACTCGTGATAATAGGGGGCAGCGAAGCCCTGTCCGAGCCCCGGATTTTGTGACTGCTCCCCGAAGAGAGATCAGAGAACCTCGCCGGGCCAGAGGCACTGACCCTGAACCTCCTTTGACCAGTGCAAATGTTGCAGCCATGGTCCACCAGATTCTGGCAGATAGCCGTGGACAACGGAACGAAGATTGGGGGATCGACCGCAGTCACACCCCTTTCACTGATGATATTTTGGATGCGACTTTTCCAAGGCGTTTCAATATGCCACAAATGAATCGATATGCGGGAAGATCTGATCCTGTCCAGCACCTGATGAGAAACTCTTGGTCAATGACCGCTGCCGCAGCCTCTGACGTTGTTAAGTGCAAAGCGTTTCCCATATTCCTGGAGGACGTGGCTTTGTTGTGGTTTACTCGCTTGCCGGCGAGATCGATTTCTAGCTTCAGGGAGCTGAGTGAGAAGTTCGTAGAACAATTCCGTATCTACGCACATAAGACAAAAAGTGTGATCGATTTGTTCCTTGTCAAGTAGCGACCAGGCGAGAGTTTAAAGGTGTACCTGGATCGTTTCAATTTGGCCGCTACCGAGGTTAAAGATCCCCATGAACCGACCGTTGTCGCAGCACTGATTGACGGAGTAGATAAGGACACTGAATTCGGGAGGTACCTGGCAGGCAAACCGCCCCACACTAGAGAGTTATTCTACGAGAAAGCCAACGTACATTTACGCCAGGAAGAGGTATATGCTAACCGAAAGGCTAAAACAACTGATAAGGAGGAAATTCAGAGCAATGTCGCCATCAAACAGACTGGAGACAGCTCGGGGAAAGTTGAAGTTAACGTCGGAAATCAGAATCAGGGTGGTCGCCAGCCAGGTAACAACAATAATAATGGTAACGGCAACAACCGGAAGAGGAACCGAGGGAACGACTCCCAGAGAAGGACTCGTCCCAGGGCCTTTGAAAGTTATACACCAATAAGTGATACTCTGGAAAATATCTTCATGGATGCGTACGAAGTCCTCCAGAATAAGAGGCCACCTCCCAGAGAATCGACAGAGAAAGAGCGTGAAACAGGGAAGTTTTGTCTCTTTCATCAGATTCACGGCCATTCGATGAATGAATGTCGTCACCTAAGGGATGTAGTCGAAAGGCTGCTTCGAGAAGGAAAGTTAGATGAATACAGAGTAACGCCTAGGGACAGGGGGCAAGCAGTGCAGGCCCCGAATCAGAACCAAAATCAACTTGCTGCTAGGCCGACTGCTCAGCAAAAAGGAAAGAATATTGTTATCAATACCGTGATTGGAGGACTTTATCTCGCTGGGCACAGTTCCAAAGCATTGGATCAATACGTCAATGCGGCCAAACAACACCTCGAGGTAGGGGAATGTAGCAACCCCGAGGACAGTACCCCGGTGAAGCAGCAGAAGATGATGACCGATGATGTTGTTTTCCGAGAACGAGAAAGCATCGGAGTCCATGCTCCAACTGAAGATCCACTTGTAATTACAGTACCCATTGGGCCAGCCACTGTTCATAAGGTTCTGGTGGACAACGGGAGTTCCATCAATATTCTTTTCAAAAAGGCCTTTGACCAGATGAATCTCGAAATAAAAGACTTGAAGCCCTGCCAAGGATGGATCCGTGGATTCAACGGAGCATCCACCGCTCCAATGGGTTATGTAGAGTTACCAGTTACACTTGGGGAAGGAGAACGCCAGAGAGTGAGAATCCTTCCCTTTGTGGTTTTGGATGTTGAATCGCCCTACAATGCCTTCTTGGGCCGACCGGCCCTCGCAAAGTTCAGAGCCTGTATAGCCCCCTGGTGCTTGTTATTGAAATTCCCCACAGAAGCTGGCATTGGTATCGTCAGAGGGGATCAAGTTGCTACGCGAGCGTGTTATGTTGCCGAACTAAAGTTACTTCGCAATGGAGGGGATATCGAAACTAAAGGCACCTCTCCCCCTTCGGGGGCGGAGACCTTATAGCAACCAAAGAGGATAGTTGTTGGAGAGTCGCCCAGAGATATGCCCGAGGATATAGATCCCAGAGAGGATCAAGAAACCGGGGGCAGAATGGCGACTCCCAACGAGACAACTGTGGATGTACCGATCGATGACAGTGACCCGGAGAAGATCCTTAAGATTGGATCCCAGTTAAGTCCGAATCTTGCTAAAGAATTGACGGATTTCTTAAAAACCAATTTGGATGTATTTGCTTGGACCCACGCGGACATGTGTGGGATATCCCCATCAATCATGAGCCATTCCTTGAGCATTGACCCTAAACATCCTCCAGTAAAGCAAAAAAGGCGAATGCTGGGCCCAGAGAGGTCCGCTGCCTTGAAAGAAGAGGTTGGAAAGCTAAAGAGTAATGAATTTATCAGAGATTCGACCTACCCAGACTGGATTTCGAATCCACTCCTGGTAAAGAAGGCCAACGGGAAGTGGCGAACGTGTATCGACTTCTCGGATTTGAACAAAGCCTGTCCAAAAGATAGTTTCCCGTTACCTCGGATTGACCAGTTGGTAGACTCGACGGCAGTTCACGAGCTTCTCTCATTTATGGATGCTTATTCAGGATACAACCAGATTCCGATGCATGTTCCGGATCAAGAGCACACTAGTTTTATCACTGATCTGGGATTATATTGTTATGTGGTGATGCCCTTTGGCATGAAGAATGCAGGCGCTACATATCAGCGCTTAGTCAACAGAATGTTTTATAACCAGATTGGGAGAACAATGGAAGTATACGTCGACGATATGTTGGTTAAGTCCAACCAATCTTCTCAACACACTACTGAATTGGCAGAGATGTTCGGCATTCTTCGAAAATACGGAATGAAACTCAACCCAACCAAATGTTCGTTCGGTGTTGCTTCTGGAAAATTCTTGGGATTCATTGTCAGTTCCCGTGGTATTGAGATTAATCCAGACCAGATCGCGGCAATCAGAAATATTCAGGAACCTAAGCAGATTAGGGATGTGCAAAGCCTTGCCGGAAAAGTGGTCGCGCTAAGCAGATTTATCTCCAGGGCTACGGATAAGTGCATCCCATTCTTTGAATTAATAAAGCGAGGAAAACGCCACTTTAAATGGACACCTGACTGCGTAGAAGCGTTTCAGAATTTGCTCAGGCACTTGGAGAAACCTCCGATTTTATCTAAGCCAATAGATCACGAGGATTTATTCGTGTATTTGGCAGTGTCATCCCATGCGATCAGCTCAGCATTGGTAAGGGAAGAGGATAAGGTCCAAAGACCTGTGTATTATGTGAGCAAAAAATTGACAGCAGCAGAGCGTAATTATCCACGGATAGAAAAGTTGGCGTATAGTTTACTGATCGCCTCTAGAAAACTTCGGCACTATTTTCAGGCACATCCTATCACCATATACACCGATCATCCACTCAAGCAAGTTCTACAGAGACCGGAGGCATCTGGAAGGTTACTCAAATGGAATATTGAGTTAAGTTAATTTGATTTGAACTTTCAGCCCAGACGGTCAATTCGGGGGCAAGTGATAGCCGACTTCATAGTAGAGTTCACTGTCCCTGAGGAAGATATAGCAAACGAGGAAGTTGATCCTTCAAAGTTACTTTTCGATCCCAATGCCTGGAGATTGTATACTGATGGCGCTAGGAACGACGAAAGATCCGGTGCTGGAATAGTGCTTGAAACCCCAGAGAAACGATTGATAACCTATGCAATCCGAATGGAGTTTCATGCCACTAACAACGATTCCGAATATGAAGCTCTGATAGCCGGATTAAAGATTGCGAAGGAACTAGAAGTCACAAAGCTGAACATCTTCTGCGACTCCAAGTTAGTTGTCAATCAAGTCACTGGAAGATTCCAAGCTAAAAGTGCAAGATTGATTTTATACTTAAAGAAAGTGAAAGAACTGCTGAATGGTTTTGATCACTACAGCATATCTCATATTCCGCGGTCAGAGAATCAGCAGGCAGACAAATTGGCAAAGATGGCTAGTTCTGACAATCCTGAAGTGACTGGGCTAGCCCCCGTTGAAGTACTTCGGTCCCCTAGCATAGATCAGATGGAAATCGACCTAGTACTAGAGACGGAACCAGAAAGGGAGTCCTGGATGACCCCTCTAAAGAATTTCCTGATGGATGGAACGCTTCCGACCAAGAAAAGCGAGAGGCGTAAAGTGATTCGTAAAGCCGCCCGATACGTTCTGCAAGGCGGAGTTCTTTACAGACAAGGGTTTTCAATGCCTCTCCTTCGGTGTGTAGCCCACGATGACATCAAACGTGTGCTGCAAGAAGTCCACGAAGGCGAATGTGGCGACCACACTGGAGGGCAAACTTTGGCAAAAAAGGTATTGCGGCATGGTTATTTCTGGCCTACCATAAACAAGGATGCAGTAAGATATGCACGACGATGTGATTCGTGCCAGAGATTTTCAAAGATACCTAGAGCGCCTCCTAGTCAGTTAAAAACAATGATGAGTCCACGGCCTTTCGCTATGTGGGGAATTGATATCATAGGAAGTCTCCCCATAGCAAGGGGCGGAGCAAAGTTCGCTATTGTGGCCGTAGATTATTTCACTAAGTGGGTCGAGGATGAACCACTAACTACAATTACAACCAAACGAGTGATCAACTTTATCGTGAGAAACATCATCTGTCGATTTGGGATTCCAAAAATTGTAATAACAGACAACGGAACTCAGTTCGATAGTGCTGAGTTCAGAAACTTCTGCCAAAAATACCACATCGAGAATCGGTACACCTCTGTGGCGCACCCACAATCGAACGGACAAGTCGAAGCGGCAAATAAAGTAATTAAGTCCATTCTGAAAAGAAGAATGAAGCGGGCTAGAGCCATGTGGGCTGATGAATTGCCCTTGGCACTATGGGCCTACAGGACAACATATAAGTCGGCAACAGGACACACCCCGTTCTCCCTTGCTTTTGGAACGGAAGCAGTCATCCCGGTTGAGATAAAGGTACCTTCTCATCGGGTGACTTATTATGATCCAATGACCAATAATGAATTGCTCCTTGAGTCCGTGGATATGATCGAAGAAAAGAGGGATGAAGCAGACCTGCGTGCCTTGAGATGCAAACAATAGGTCGCCCGATATTACAACAAAAAGGTTCGAGCCCGAACATGGGAACCCGGAGACTTGGTTCTGAAGCGTGTCTTCCCACCCCCAACTCATATGAGAGCGAAGTGGGAAGGACTGTACTCCATTCTGAGCAAGCTTGATAATGGAACCTTCAAGCTAGCAACCGTAGATGGAAGGGAAATCCCCAGAGTGTGGAATGCCCAACATTTACGGCCATACTTAACATGAAAATTTCAAATCTATTCTTTTGCTCTATTGAAAACTATGTACAGGGCATGACTTGCCTAGAATAGTCTGATTCCTTAAAGCAAGAGATTATAAAGTGGACGTAGGTCATGATTCGACCGAACCACTATAAAAATACTGTGTGTCATTTGCCTTTATTGCATCTTTATTTATCTTCCTGTTTCTTTTTATGAAAATCAAGGTGAATAATGCAGGTACCCGAAGTTCGGTGCCAACCATTCCTCCCGTAGACTGTTCGGAGGAACTCAAAGCCTTGGCAAGTGCCCCAACTGCTTGTCCGACTGGTTTCAATCCTCGGAGCTTGGGTTAAAATGTAAACCTAGAACGAGATTGATGAGCATGCATGATTGCAGACTGCTTGATCCGTGACTCTAACTCTCCAGAGAGAGAGAGAGAGTATAAAAGCGTCTCCGATTGAGCGCTGAGAAATAGCTCCTTCCCCGCTGAAGGATCGGGGAGCGAATGAGTCGCTGAGCATGAACTCTAACTCTCCAGAGAGAGAGAGAGTATAAAAGCATCTCCGATTGAGCGCTGAGAAATAGCTCCTTCCCCGCTGAAGGATCGGGGAGCGAATGAGTCGCTGAGGATGAACTCTAACTCTCCAGAGAGAGAGAGAGTATAAAAGCATCTCCGATTGAGCACTGAGAAATAGCTCCTTCCCCGCTGAAGGATCGGGGAGCGAATGAGTCGCTGAGCATGAACTCTAACTCTCCAGAGAGAGAGAGTATAAAAGCGTCTCCGATTGAGCGCTGAGAAATAGCTCCTTCCCCGCTGAAGGATCGGGAAGCGAAGGAGTCGTTGAGCATGAACTCTAACTCTCCAGAGAGAGAAAGAGTACAGAAGCGTCTCCGATTGAGCGCTGAGAAAGAACTCATTCCCTGTTAAAGGAATAAGGGCCGACCGCGCCACTGTTATCCCATGAAATATCCTAAGTCCCCCGTATTCAGAAATAAGGGGCAACCTGCCGACAGTACTGATCAATCCTAAGTAAACCCCAGTCAGATGCTACAATGACAACTGACTGGGGGGCACATACACTCGTATACATACACTGAACTTTGATACAGCAGTGTAACATAGCATGAAAATTCTTCTTCCTGTTGATTGACTGATTTGTAGTTATTATTAGTTAGCTAATGACTAAACATGGAAAGTTTATCTGAATACAGGTACACAATGATGCAAGGAGAGATAAACTTTTGTTCATATACTGCGAATCAACAAAGTGAAAAACAACCTAGAAACAAAAGTGAGGACCAGTCTCACAGTTACACTTCCTGGCCAGTGGAAAACCTAAAGACAAAATATCAACAAACAACAAAAATCCTATTTACGCTTTGGCCTCTTCTCTTGCTTCTACTTCTCCAGCTTCGCCTTGTCGGAATCAGACGGATCCCCTTTCTTCCTCTTCCTTTTGTCAATAAGAGGAACATCCGATTCTTCTGAAGATTCCTCTTCCGCCTCTTTTCTCTTCCCTCTGTCAAAAAGGGAAGCCGGGAAGTCATCGGGATTTGCAAAATGAAGCTGTCGACTAATAGATTTGGGCTGAATCTTCACAATCATCCCAGTTTTGGGATCGAATTCTGCAAGAGGGACTACGTCCAAAGCCTCATCCCCCACCTTCTTCGAAGACAACTCTTTCTCTTGTCTGGCTTTTCGGCTGGCCAGGGTTTCCTCGTCATCATCATCGACCTTTTTGGCGCCGATAGTGTCTTCTTCGTCATCTACATGGCGCCCATCCATGTCTCTCAAGGCTTCGATGGTCTCAGCATCTTTGGGCGCATCAGTGCTAGGTGCCGGGATGCTTTTTTCTGCTGTTGTGACCTCGGCCTGCTTTGGTACGTCAATACCAGCACCTGGCAAGACAGCCTCCTTCTCCACTTCCTTTTCTTTTTCAGCACCCATGTCGACGGGCTTGCCACCTGTATTACGAGGAGCACATGTTACTAACTCAAGTGGTTGACCCACCAAACGACGACAATTCACAATTGCTTTGACAAATTGCGGGGAGAAAAGGGAGATACCTTCCGCAGACCCTCCTTCTTGAATAGTCGTAGGAGCTCCAATAATAGCGGGAGTTAGGCCCAAGGGGATTAGCGGATCATCAGGATGGTACTCCTCAACCCCGGAGGTCTTGGGCTCCACAGCCGAACTCGAGCCCTCATCGGCTTTGCCTTTACCCTTAGCCAGGGCCCTCTCCTTTTCCATCTTCGCCAGAATTAGGCGACGACCCTCTGCCAGGTCCTCAGGCTCATTGTCCCTTAGGATGCTCTTCATCAATTCATCCTCATCGATTTCTTCGGCCCCCAGTCTATGTTTTTCACCCTCCACAATGGCATCCCATAAGTTGGCCAAAGTAACATGGTAATCCGGGATCCATGAGATGTTGCGAGTTTTGAGAACCTGGCCAAGGAAATCGAAAATCATTTCTTCAAACCCCTCGATCTCCTTCTCTCTTTCGAGGAGCTTGTTGTTAGAGGCAGTGGCCAACTCGATGGCACTTTCAACATTCTTTTCGGTGAGAGCTGCCCGTCTCTCCGCGTCCGCGACCTGGTCATTCAAAATCACCTTTTCTGCTTTAGCCAAGGCCAAACTTTCTTTTAAGCTCGCTTTTTCTGCCTCCCAAGCAGCCTTCTCAGCTTCAAAATGTCCTTGTGCTATTTTCAACTCGATGTTGGCCATTTTGAGATCTTCGACCTCCTTCTTTAAGGCCATTTTCTCTTGGCTATTGGAGTCCAGTTCCGAATGGAAGCGTTGCTTAGCATTTTCCAATTCAATCTTATAATTTTCAACGTCCCTCCGTGCTAAAGCAAGCTGGGATTGAGCATCTTCTAAGTCCTTCTCCATCTTGGTCCTGGCCCTTTCGTTGTTTTCGAGTTTCGCCTTGGATCTGTGTCTTCTATTTCAAGCGATCGGATGACTTCAGAAAGGTTAACAACATGTTTTTTCATCATCTCATATTGCCTGGCTGCGTGCTGGATGTGCCCGATAACTTCATTATCCCAATTTTTAGGGACCGGTTCCAAGGCAGGAACAAATACCATCCTGTCAAAGAATATGCCTGGAAATTGTTCCCGCAGCTTTTCCAGCCTACCTTGGATCTCGGGACCATGGACGTAATCCCGTGACCCGGGGGCAGCTAACTCTGGTTGGCTGGTGGGGACAATATCACTTCTCTCCTTCTCAGTCTCTATGGATGAATCTGTGTCCCTATCTTTAGATTCGTGATGCCTTTTTGACGACCGACTGTGGGAAGGTGCACTCTTTGGAGGAGTTAACTCTTTTGGAAGTTTCTTTCCCCTTGTCGGAATTGTCGGATGACTTGAAGGCCTGGTAGAGGTTGATTTTGGTGGAGATCGAGGTTGCGAGGAACTCGACCTATGAGAAGGACCACAAGAGCGCTCAGTATCCGGGCGAAGGCTGGGTGTGCCCTCACGAAGAGAACGATACGAGTAAGATTTCCTCCGGGACATCGTTCCTGCAAAAAAGAGAAGAGCATATTAAAACTTTGAATACCCACGATATAAGAGTGCAGGGTCAGATAGTGTGTGTGATGTGTGCATCCCACATAATTCCCCCTAACAGACCCGGGCCTGAAGACAGGCTCATCTGACCAGTTTCTCGTCCTCTAGTTGGAGCGATAGTCTCTTCAGAAACAGGGAAGAAAGGCCCCTCTCCAAAGTCCTTCTCCGTATATACATCATCGGGTAGAGGGATTTTATTCAGCTCGTCAAATAACTGCTCTTCTGACAAGTCATCGGGAGCAACGGTTTCGATTGGAGCAGAGATAGGAATTTCCTTGGACACGTCATCGCGAACCTCATCCCCTCTGTATATGTTCAGATCCTCATCGTCTTGGATGACTATCGGAGAAGGACTCTTGCGAAACTTAGTTGTTTCTGCCGCTTGCGAAGTTCCCTCTCCTTCCGTTGGGGGCACATACTTATAAGGTCTGCCGCCAGTGCCAAGTCCAAATCTTCTATCTAGAAGACGATGCTTATGAAGATTGTCGTCAGTAATGCATTTTTTGATCCTTAGAAAGTCAGACCTGCTTTGATGAAGAATAGATAACCGATGGTTGTATAACGGACCCTCCGTTTTCGGGAAGATGTGATCTGTTTAAGACAAAGGAAAAGGCAGAAGAATGTTAATACTTAGACTCCTTGAGCAAGATATTTGATTAGGTGATCAAAGTTTACTTGATTTGAGCCATCTTCGTGAGCATCCAGCCTGTTTCCTTATATAAAACCAATCGGACTTAGGATCCCCAATGTTGCTGTATTCGTCATACAGAACTTTCCTATTCGCCACCGATTCAAAGAAAGAGAAATTTGGAGTTGCCGAAGAACGGTGCTTGAAAAGAAAGAAGAACACCAGATCTCTGAATTTAAGTTCGGCGTGTAGGATCTCCGCATATGCAACATATAGAGAGTATAGAGATGCGTAGGCGTTTGGATGAAGCTGCATCGGAGCAATACCTAGTCGTCTTAAGGTTTCGATGGCGATCGGAGGAAACGGAGGAATAGCTCCTACTAGACACATTGTTCGACTGATCGCCATATACCCTTCCGGAGCTAGGTGGGGTCTATCTTCGCTTCCAGGCGTCAAGACATCGTCCCAAGGAATTCCGTGTCTTAAGCAGATTCTTTTAAGTTTTATCTCGTCGAGCTTGGATGCTAAAGAATCAGAAAATTTATCTATCCCGAGTGCGCCTAGGATCTCGTCAGGAGCTGGCTCATCAGTCTAAGAATCACCGCTAGATGAAGTATTTTCGGATGGATTTGATTCCGTGGCCTCGTACTCAGATCCAGAATCTCCACCTCCCGGATTAGTTGGGGGAATTTCTGGGTTGTACTGCTCAGGAACCTCGGATTCCGCTTCTGTTGCGGATCTTGAAGAAGAGTGATCATTCGACATTGCTGCTAGGACGAGAAAATATGAACAATAAGATTAACACTACCCGTCCCCCGTGTGTGCAAGTACTGGTGTGTGTACTCGTGTGTGCATTAAAAATAAAGCGTGAAAGCAATCAAGATCATCAAAACATTAGTCGTCATATGCAGTCAAATTATGAGGTCTTTTAGTCCAGAAATTCCAACGTCAAGGCTCTATCCTAACTGTTCAGAGTTTTATGGTGACAAGGCGTTGATTAAAGTCTGAAATTTCTTCGTATCGTCAGCTATGAGTCGGATCGCAAGGCAGAGGGATCGCCCCCTTTTGGATCGCATGGCAGAGGGATCGCCCCTTTTTGGATCGCAGGGCAGAGGAATCGCCCCCCATCGAATCGCCGGGCGAAGGGATCGCTCCTTCACGAACCGTTGCGACCCCCACGATACGTCCCTTTGCTGCCATCACGATCTTTCGTCTCGCCACTCGCTTTCGTCTTCTCTTCTTGACCACGACCCGAACCGGCCTTCCCTTTTCTTCTTCCTCCTTCGTTTTCCTCCTCTCCTTTCCATCCTCGAACTCCGAGCTCTACGTCAGTCAGCCATAGCGTTTTGATGATTTCGTCAGAATCAAGCACAAATTTCTATCGTTTCTAGTCGAGAAAGTTCATGAAAGAGCGGCGTTCACGAATAAGAATACTTTTTGTGGAGTTACCTTTCTAAAAATTGAGAGAATGCTCGGATTTTCGAAGGTTTGAAAAACTTGGGTTCGTTCTTCGATAGTGCAGGCGAAACGATTCGGTAGAAAGAAAGAGGAAGGAGAATGAAGAGGAGAGGGTCGGCTTATATAGGCAAAGAGGGCGACCGTTTGTCTCCCATTCTTTGTCCTATTCGGTCCACGAAACACCATACAGGCCACGATCCAAAGCTTGTATCGCGTAGAAGCCCACGGACCGCCTCAAACGATGGCCCACCAAGCTCGAAGCCCGACACGGCTCGAAGAAAAGTCCACCGCGTCTCGCACAAAAGCCCAGATACTCAGCTCGAGACGAGCACGTGACCACTCGGACCGCGGCGCTCTATTGCGATCCGATTCATGCATACGTTGATTTGAACCAATGCGACTGTTGACTTGCGTCCCTTCAGGAAAAGGTAGATCAGAATCTTCGAAGCATGTTCCATCATCGATAAAACATACTTCGAGGGGGCAAAATGTTGGCTCGCTTTTTGACCAAGCCACCCAGGATCATTCGTAAGAGGAAAGCATGAAACCACGTTCTCCAAGAATATGAAGGAACGGATCGCACTCTATCGGCTCGCCCACGGAGGATCGCGTCTCGACGGATTGCCCACGGAGGATCGCGTCTCGACGGATCGCCCACCTAGGATCGCGTCTCGACGGATCGCCCCCATCTCATCAGCGAACGACGCATTCAGGCGATCCGATCCAAACTTATATTGTTGCCCAGAGCGAACCGATCCGATCCCTTGGTGCATGGCGAACCCTCTGACCCGTTCAAGCGCGAGCTAGTCTTCAGCGATCCAAATCGCACGGATCTGGCGACACGTGTCCCTAACCGTCACCTGGACCAGTTCTCCCCATCTGCACGATCCGATTTTCAAGCAGATCGCGACACCTGTCCACAACGGCTAATTTGACTATTTCTTCAACGGAGGCGATGCGATCCGATGTTCTCGGGATCTGTGCCACGTGTTATCACGACCCGCCTGACAAAATCAGCTATAAATAGCCCAGAGCTTGGCATTTTTTGGGATCTTTTTGGCAATATTGGGTACTGAATCCGCCATTGTTGTCAAACTACTGAGATATTGAGAGAAATCCTTGTTGTATTAGCTTTCAAAGCATAATCAATAATATATAAAGTGGACGTAGGCTCGTTAACGCCGAACCACTATAATTTCTGTGTGTTATTTTCTTTTTCCTCGTTCTTCATTTGAAACTCTATAACATTCAGAACAATTTGGGTGTTATGTCCAAATTTTGATCTAACAAGTTAGGATGCAATTTTCTTGTGCGCAACATGGGGAAGTGGATGTGAAAAACATAGCATGGAGCTAGGGATTCGAAAATCCCATTGTCTTGGCAAACTCGAAATATACGTGCGGATCACCTTTTTTAGAGTGATCGACATATGTAGATCACTACCTTTCAAAGTACCACTTTAAGATTTAAAATTTTATGATACTACATGGTTTTTTGGTTAGGTATCCGGGATGCGAATTTCGCATCCCCTTGGGATACGAAATTCGAGATGATGCCTCCAAACTCACCTATAAACACCCTCTTACTTGGCACTCTAAAGGGTTGGTATTTTTGGACATTGGCTATACTTTGGAATACATGATTGGAGCTCCAAGGCACCATTAATGTCTTCCATGGTGATTCTCATGACTTTGGTCTTCCTCATGGACTTGTAAACTTAACATAGAAGTTTTCTGCGACATTTCCGCATTCGCATGGATTTTGGCTTCCTTTTGGACATTTCTGGATATTCTTGGACACTGAAGCTATTTCTTGGACATTGTTGCTCATACCAACACACTTTGACTTAAAAAAGAAGAAGAAGGGCATTTTGGCCTAAGTAATGAATTAACAAAGCATTTGTTATTTTATTATACAACTTTGTAACAAAAGCTCGGATAAACATTATAATCGACAAATTATAATGAATGATTACTATAAAATGGATGTAGACAATAGTGCCGAACCACTATATAAGTTGTGCATCCCTTTACATTTCTCGTTCTTTGGTTGTTTGGAAATCGGGTTTACTTCTAAACCCACCGTTGAAGGTTGGCGTGCGTAAATAACCAATTTACTACATCAACAGTGTTGGATCATTACCCTAGAGGGGGTGAATATGGTTCATTGGATTTTTACAAGATATTAAAAAAATATCACAACACAGATTGTATTAGAGAAAATAAATGCAGATAGTAAATAACACAGATTTTACCCAGCTTCGGCAAACCCTGCCTACTGTTGCATTCCCCAAGGTTTTACTAGAATTAAAACATTCTCTACGCTTACAAAATCCATGAAAACTTGCGACACCCGCTACCAACTGTTATAATCATATGCTCAAAACCCTCTACTGATCTTTAACTCCAAGATCAGATTTACCACGAATTACAATCCTGTAACTCATAAACCCTAGTTATAAATCATATAACTAGAAACCCCTGGTTTTTATAGAAAAACTAGAAAACAGATTGAATCGATTTACAACAAATAAAAACAACTCAAAATAAAATATAAAATAAAAAAAACCCTTTAGAATTAAAAACAAAGCCGACCACATGTATTTCTATTGTCACTTAAAATATGGCTTCTGTCTTTTGTTTAATGGCCGATGCAAAGTTAGAATTTTTCTTTATTCCTCCAAATCATAATGCCTGGATGTTGATGAAATTTGATTCAGTGGTATCTTTGATGCTTGATGTCTTTTGATCGATCGATTTGGTCTCTGGCATTCGAAAAACTCTGTGTGCATTCTGAATGGATTTTTCTTTCTTTCAATTTCAATTTTTGTTACTTGGTTTTTCGATCCCCTAAATTGCCAATGATGATGTGGTATAAATAATAGTCTGAAAGCCATGAATTCATTACCTGGTTTCGTGAAATGACCTGGCCTGATTTGTTGTGTGTTTCCCTTTTTGTTGCCTTAATTAAAAATTCCGCGAATGTTGAATGATTTCAGGAAATTCTAAACTCAAAATGAAATGATTTTTTCCAAGTTTGCACTGCTGATTTCAGGAAACAATAGAATTGTTGCTTGTGTATTTGTGGAAACAATTTTGAAAGATTTTTTGCCCAAAATATTAACTGTGTATTTCTTGCCTTATATGCTGAATCGAATATTTTCCAAATTTGACTCATGTAAATCCTGGAAACATTGTTCAGCAGATTTGAAACATTTGCAATTTTATCACATGCTAAATTCCAGAGAATGCTGATGGTTCCATTTTTAAACCAGTCGAATTTCTTGTGTTTTTCACATAACATTCTCTACACTTTTTGGTACCTTATGCATCGTATTATTCATTTTGTACCCATGCCTATCACCATGACCACTTCTTGATAATTTGTGTATTTGAACCTTCCCGGGCTTGGCATTCATATGTTGATATTTGATGTTTCATGAATATGCTACACTTGATTTGAGTCTTACTGAATGTCCACATTGTTATGTACCTATGCTTTGAATTCAAAAATGTTGAACCTTTGTTCACTGAAGTGTTGCATTCATTTGTGCACTTCTTTGTCCTCTGTGTCAATCTGGCTTGACTTGCGTGTGTCTATGTCCTGTACATATTTATGCATATACATGTCAATGGCTTGCTTTATATTTGTCATTGTACACATGTCCAGTGCTGCCATGTGACCTCTGGCTTATGTTTACTGCTATGCCCCATTATTGAGCATGCACATGTATTTGTGCTTGTTCCTGAGTAATTTCCAGATTTGTGAGATGATTCTTTCTTGTACATGCACTGTCTTGAGAATTGGTGGTTGAGCCTCCTTGTTGAATGTATTATTTCATGTTGCTTTGTTTTTGAACCATGTTGATTCGCTTTGGCTACATGCATCATCCTTGTCATGTTGGCTTTGTTATGAATGCACGTATGTCGTGTTGTATTTGTGGACATTACCGCATTCATGCCAAATCCTTGTGTACTTCTATTTTTAGCACACTTGTATATGAAAATGCACATATATTATTTCTAGTATTGTATAGCCATTTCACATGAGTTTGTACATTTTCTTATGCATACTGCTACCATATCTATTTTCCATGTGCCCTGATGTATTTTGTCCTGATGCACCTTTGTGGATTTTCCATGCTTCATGCCATCCTTGTAACCTTCGTGTACTCGTGTTCTTTCTTGCCTGCACCTGATCCATTGTATAGTTGTTTGCACCATTCTTGCTTGTTTGTGCACCTGTACATTTGTATATTTATTTACTTTCGAGCTTGTGTTCTTGATTATCTCCATTACACACATACAAACGCGCACACACACACACACACACACACATATATATATATATATATATATATATATATATATATATACACACATATATATATTTGATTGTATATGTGTGTGTATGAGTGATAATTTTGTAGTTGACACTGTGTACATGCATGTTGCCTTGTTTTTGACTTGAGCACTCCATCTTGATGCTACATAATGCTAAACACAACTTGTTTGAAATTTGACTTGTTGGCCTATGGTTGATTGACTTCTGGATAGTGCATGTTGACTTGTCTATTGCATGCACCCATATACAGACATTTGTATATATACATAGATGTATGTGTGTGTACATACATACACACACACAGATAAATATATATATGTGTGTGTGTGTGTGTGTTTTGTGCGATGTCATTCCTGTTTTGTTGCACTTGTATGTTCATGGATACTTGCAGCATGCCTGTGTTGTCAAGCTTCACTTGAACACTTCATACTTGATATATTGTCCCTACACAAAATATATGTGTATATACATACACATGTATATTTATACAAGTACTGTGTATGTGCAATATATATATATATAAGCAATAGAGATATTGTCTACTTTGTGGTATTTGCAGTGAATCATTATGAATATCACAAGCTGACTAGACACAGATGGGTGAATATGCATATCAGATCAAGTCATGAAATATGATGAGAAACACACCAAAATTCTAAAGGAAATAAATTTTAAAATAAAATCATATCTGCTATAATTTAAAAATATTTTTGTTCATGTTTACTGTGTGTGTTTCTGTGACATGTATGCAGGTGACTAGACTAACTGTGAAGCGGGCTGAAGATAGACTCAGTGTTAGTGAGTAAATGAGACTGTTTACGAGTTTCAACCGAGTGTGTATATAATCTGAGTGACAGAGAGTTTGTAGTGAGGAACAATGTATAAGAAATTGAATACGACATTGAAATGTAACCGAGTGTTGCATGAACAGACTGAATAAAGTGAACTATTGTGAGGGGCAATGTAATCGTGGAATTAGAAAAATACGTACCATTCAAATGTTGGAGTAAAATATTATATTTTAATAAAATATTTTTTGAATATTTAAATTCTTGTGTAGTATTTTATTCATATATAAATATTTATTTCTGTATGTGATGTAGTAGGATAGTACAATTGCAAACACATTTGTAATAATAAATATATGTTTGTTATCATCAATGATTTTTATATACAACAATCTCTCCCTTTTGATGATGACAAACATATAAAAAGATTTTGAATACAATAAATGTGTTTGATGAAGAAGTTTAGAACTCCCCCTATATATATGCTCCCTCTACAACAGAACTCCCCCTAGATATATGCATATAAGTGAAGAAGAAGAATTGAAATGAAATTTCAATATTAAAATATTAATGGAATATTCACTCATCAACCAAAACCTTAACCATTCTCCCCTTTTTGTTGTCATCAAAAAGATACAAAAATTAAAATAGTAATGAAAAATTGACTAGAACTATAAATTCAGATCAAGAGAGAATGTTCATCATAAATCTCATTCAATCAAACAAAAATCATAATATTCTAAGAATTAGAAGCAAATTTCACATTCTAGAATGATGGATTTACGATGAATTTTATTAAAATGGAGAGAGTTTTAAAAATGTGGATTCCAATTATATTCAAATGAATTTTTAATAATTAAGCACAAAACAGTGATGGATTTGGACTATGATTACAAATTCAAATTAAGTGACAAAATCCAATATCTCAAAAACCAATGACTATCAATCAAAAAATCATAATATATCATAAAATATTAACACATTTCACAAATTCAAAAATGGATTGATAGGCTTGTTTTTACATAACAAGGAGGATTTCATATATGTATATATATAGATATATATTATTTATTTTCTTTTCCTTTCATTTCTTTTTCTTTTCATTTTAAGAGCACACTAATCATGCATAACTAGACCTTGGAATCAGTCGCAACTTAAAATTATAAGTAATCTCATAACCATTCATAAGCAGATCTTGGATTTTTAAATGAGGTTAGAGAAAAAATTATTATATGCAAAATATCCTCATTATATAAAACCAAATGGATGATAAAATATGGTAGGTACAGAGATTGTTGTGAAATAAATTTCTAATTAATCATATTGTGAAATATGCTCAACTGTACTGGGATTTTTGAAAAAAAATTCAATATCTCTTTTTCTGAAAAATAATACAGTCACATTTTCATCACAAATTTTGAAACAGCAAATCAAAGATGATTTAAAAAATAAAGTCTCCACATTAATATAAAATCACGATGGATGACAGAATAGTGATATAAAAAGAATATGTTCGTGAAATAAGCGTCAATTCAAAGATATTATAAAAAATGTTCAAACATCATGAGAATTTAGATATAATCTCCTCTTATTGTGAAATATACTGTTGTCACAACTCATCACAATTTCACAACTCTGATAGTAACGTTGATGAATTCTAAATACAGTTCAATTTGGTTATTGATTTCAATTTCTGAATAAATAATCAATAAATGATTTTAAAATTGAAAATCAATTACAAGAGGGATTTAGAAAGATATATACAAGTTGAAAAAACAATGTAAAAAACAAACAATTAAATGTGACTATTTTTCCAACACTTCTAGAAATGATACCACTTGAGCTCCTTACCATCCATAGTGGCATATGAAAAACAAACACTGAATTTTCAACACTTAAATCGAGCAGTGGTAAACATTTGATATCAAATCAAGCAGTTATCAAAAACATTCACAAGACAATTTCTTTTATCAGAGCAGCAATCTTTCAATTTTAGGATAAGATTCATAAGAGAAAATTTCAGAATATTTGAATCAAGCCTAAGAGATGATTCATGATCCAAGATTAAAAATAATTCAATTGAAATCACTTGAATAGATGTGTAAATTTCAAGATTTAATGAATCGATCACATAAGATTATCAATTTCAAATCCAAGATGTGTGTGAGATTAAAGATATCAACAAGTTCAAATGATTTTGAAATAATCAAATGTCGAAGCCGAAAGATCATGAATTAAAAATAAATTTCAAGATGTAACATAGGAATCTATGCCAAAAGATTTCAAGCCAATCCAAAAACCAATGAAATTTTCACAACTGAAAAATAGTAGTATGCTGTAATGAGAATAATTTTTTAAGTCTTTCCAAAATGAATTAGAAGAAACTCAAAACAACAGAGATGTGTGAAATTTGATTTATTTTTCAGATCTTCAACGATTTAGAATTCAAATTAACAGTGTTCAAGATATGATAAGAATGCTTCAGCATAGTTAGGAATTCATTAAAATAAAACTTCAAAAGAATTGCAAAAAAATACAATTTTAAATTCAAGATCTGGAAATCATTAATACATGAAAGTTTTAATAAAATGAAGCACATTTCCAGAAGATCAAAGCTTTTACAATTTGAAGTTTAAGAAAACTTAGAATATGAAAAAAAAATGGCAGTGTCAGTACAACTAAACATCACCAACAAAAAAATTGAAGGGGTAGAAGGAGGAATAGAGAGGAAGAATAAAAACAGAAAAAAAATATAAGCAATAAATGTGAGTCAAGAGATTATACCTGGTTTGTAATCGACTTTGTGGATCTCCAAACAGAACAAATTTGGCTAAGGAACATATAATAAATAGCTTCAATTCAAATATGGAACAACTTTTGATTCTTCTAGAAAGTCGTTCCTCAGCCAACATTTGGTACCAAACTGTTTAGAAGGTCGAGTGGTCTAACAAAAATTGTAAAACCACTCTGAACTGTGTTCACGACTTTAGGTATCCAAACCTGTTTATGTAACAATCCATCCGAATTTACCTTTGTACACTTCAGAAATCAAATCTGTTTGAATTTAGTCAAAATTGTTTTATTTCCTTTTGGGGTCCAAATATGTTTAACTGGATTGTTATAAAACAAGTTTACATCTAAGTTATGATTTAAAAATCCTTTGAGAATTTTTAGATTTCAAATTTTCAATTCGAGCATTTCCAAAGCAATTTGAAGAATTTTTAAGATTATTAGAATTCATCTTTTTAGACACATCGATTTTCCCAAAGCCAAGACCACATTTCTAATAGAAATTTGGTTTTGCAACAGCATATTTAATGATTTTCCCATTAGACAATTTATCCAAAATTGATTCTAGTCGTTGAATTTTAAATTTAAGATCGCTATTTTCTTTTATCAGATTTGAACAACAATTTATAGTGACCTTCTTTTCAGCATCAGACTATTTCAAAACTAAATTTTCATTTTCAAGCAATTTGATTTTGGTCTTAGACTCAGAAATTTCAGATTCAAAAGGTTTTTCCTTTTCTAATTTAAGTTTTTCAAATTTTTTTGAATTTTGCAATTTCTTTTTCAAGTTCATTCAATATAGCTTCACTTTTCTGAAAATTTTGTTTCTCAAAAATTTTATGTTTGGAATTTAGCTTATCCAACTCCTTTTGCAAAGCATCATTTTTACAAATTAGCTCATGCTCATTTTGATTTAAACCCATAATTTCTTTTTCAAGTTTTTGAAGATTTTTATTAAGATGAGCTAAATCATTTTTCAAATTTAAACAATTCTTGCAATTTGAGTTTTCTGGTTTTAATTTCAGTATTTTTGCTAGTCAACTCAAATTTTCCAAATTTTAAAATTTTGTTTTTCAGTTGGAGATTATCAACAAATCTAGTTAAATAAGTGCACATATAAACTAAATCTTCATATGAGAAATTTCCTGTCTCATCGTTTGTTGAGTCTCCAACGTCTGATCCATTTGTTTCTTCATTAGTAACTCCTATTAAGCACAAATCTGGAACCGAGTTGACACTTCGTGGTTTTGAGCAGTTGTCTTTTCTTCCATATAGCGCATCGAGAGTTTTCCAGATATCCTACGTAGTTAAACAATGAGAGATAAATTTTAATTGATTATTACTAAGATACGAATAAATAATATGCATAACATGAGCATTAGAAACCTTATTCCTCTTATCTAGCATATCTCTCGTATTTTCAATAATATTCCAATATTCAGAGTTAATAGTTTTAAAATAAGATTCCATTATTGATTTCCAACTTAAAAATATGTACTATTAAAAATAGTTGAAATACAACTGGGCTTACTCTCACTGGATTGACAACAAGGAACCATGACTCTAGAGTTAATGAAAAATACCTGCTCTGATACCACTTGTTGGATCTTGATTAACACTAGATGGGGGAGGGGGTGAATAGGTTTTATTGGATTTTTAAGAGATATTAAAAATATCACAACATAGATTGTAGTAGAGAAAATAAATGCAGAAAGTAAATAACATTGATTTTACCCAGCTTCGCCAAACCCTGCCTACTACTGTATTCCTTAAGGTTTTACTAGAATTAAAACAATCTCTACGCTTATAAAATACTTGTAAACTCATGACACCCACTACCAACTTTTCTAATCCTACGCTCAAAACCCTGTACTGATCTTTAATCCCAAGATCAGATCTTCCTCGAATTATAATCCTGTAACTCGTAAACCCTAGTTATAAATCCTATAACTAGAAACCCCTAGTTTTTACAAAAAAATTGTAAAACAGATTGAATCGATTTACAACAAATAAAAACAACTCAAAATAAAAAACCTTTCAAATTAAAAACAAAGTCGGCCACATGTATTCTTTTGTCACTTAAAATTCGGCTTCTCTCTTCTGTTTAATGGTCGACCCAAAGGTAGGGTTTTCCTTCGTTGCTCTAAATCACGATTCCTGGATGCTGATGAAATTTGATACAGTGATATCTTCGATGCTTGATGTCTCTTGATTGATCGATTTGGTCTCTAGCAAAAAACTCTGTGAGTATTCTGAATTGATTTTTCATGCTCTCAATTTTTGTTGTTTGGTTTTTCAATCCCTAATTTGTCGATGATGATGCGGTATAAATAAGATTCTGAAACTCTTGAATTCATTCTCTGATTTCATGAAATGACCTGGCCTAATTTGTTGCATGTTTGCCCTTTTGTTGCCTTTATTAAAAATTACCTGAATGTTGAATGATTTCTGGAAATTCTGGAATTAATATAAAATGATTCTTGTCGAGTTTGCATTGTTGATTTTAGGAAACAATAGAGCTGTTGTTTGTGTATTTCTGGGAACAATTTTGAAAGATTTTATGCCCAAAAATTGATTGTGTATTTCTTGCCTTATATGCTGAATCGAGTATTTTCCAAATTTGACTCATGTAAATCCTGGAAACATTATTCAACAGATTCAAAACACATGCCAATTTTATCACATGCTAAATTCCAGAGAATGCTGATGGTTCCATTTTTATACCTGTTGAATTTCTTGTATTTTTCACATAAGATTCTCTGTAGTGTTTGGTACCTTGTGCATTGTCATATTATTCATTCTGTACCCATGCCTGTCACCATGACTACTTCTTGACAATTTGTGTATTTGAACTTTCCCGAGCTTGGCATTCTGTTGATATTTGATGTCTCACGAATATGCTACACTTGATCTGAGTCTTACTGAATGTTCACATTGTTGTGTACACATGTGTGTACAAAACCCTGAACCTGTGCTTTGAATTTGAAAATGTTGAACCTTTGCTTCTTGAAATGTTGCATGCATTTGTGCACTTCTTTGTCCTCTGTGTCAGTCTGGCTTAACTTGTGCGTGTCTTTGTCCTATACATATTTATCCATATACATGTCAATGGCTTGCTTTGTATATGTCATCGTATACATGTCCCCTTGCTGCCATGTGACCTCTGGCTTGTGTTTACTACCATTCTCCAGTTTTGTGCATGCACATGTATTTGCGCATGTTGCTGAGTAGTTTTCAAAACCTTGAGATGATTTTTTTTCTTGTACATGCACTGTCTTGAGAATTTATGGTTGAGCCTCCTTATTGAGTGTATATTTGATGTTGCTCTATTTTTGAACCATGTTGTTTCACTTTGGCTACATGCATCGTCCTTCTCAAGTTTGCTTTGTTCTGAATGCATGTATACCATGTTGTATTTGTGGACGTTACTACGTTTATGCCAAATCCTTGTGTACTTCTGTTTTTGGCACACTTGTATATGAAAGTGCACATATATTTTTTTCAGTGCTGTATAGCCGTTTCACATGAGTTTGTACATTTTCTTGTGCATATTGCTTCCATATCTATTTGCCTTGTGCCCTGGTGTATTTTGTCCTAATTCACCTTTGTGCATTTTCCATGCTTCAAGTCATCCTTGTCATGTTCATGTGCTTATGTTCTTTCTTGGCTGCACCCGATCCATTGTATAGGCGCTTGCACCATTCTTGCTTGTTTGTGCACTAGCTCAATGTATTTATGTACCTGTACATTTGTATATTTATTTATTTTTGAGCTTGTGTTCTTGACTGTCTCCATTACACACGCACGCACACATACACACACACACACACACACACACATATATATATATATATATATTAGATTGTTTATATATATATATATATATTAGATTGTTTATGTGTGTGTATGAGTTAGAATCTTTAAACTGACATTGTGCACATGCATGTTGCCTTGTTTTTGCACTACTACAAAAGTGGGCATATTCGACACTAATTTGTGTGCATTGCATGAAAAGTGTGGCGAAAGCTATGCATTCTTTGATCTTCTGCAACAACATTCATTTGTTGTTGCATTAGATGTGAACACAGTGTTGCGGTTGAAATTCTTGTGCTGTGACTTGCAACACCAGTTCAAAGTGTTGCATTACATAAATACATGCCAGGTCAGCGATCCGCGTTATCAGTTTAAACAAATAAATAACCGTAGATGTTGATTAATCCAACGGTTCTTGCCGATCCTTGCAACACCAGTTCAAAGTGTTGCATTACATAAATACATGCCAGGTCAGCGATCCGCGTTATCAGTTTAAACAAATAAATAACCGTAGATGTTGATTAATCCAACGGTTCAAGCTGATCCTTGCTACAGCTTAGTGAAAATTTGGCGCGACAGTTTCCCCATTCACGAAATACTTCCCCCCAAAACAAATTTCTCCGGTACTCCTCCTTCTGTCCGTTTCTCTCTCCACGAAATCTGTCCAAGAACGCCTCCGATTGCTACTCTTCCTCAGGTTACAAACTATAAACCTTCGATTGCTCCTATTTTACGAACTTTACACCTCCAATTTGGATCGTTTAGGACAATTACAGGTAGTTAGGGCTTCATCATTTAGGTTTTATTTAGTTGATTTCATCTCTAACTTATTTTGATCTGCGTTCAAAGTCTTTGGGTGATTTGGGTATACCGATTACCTTAAATTAGGGTTTTTATACTTGAAGTGTTGTATTTATATGTTTGCATGTGTTGAAATTGTGCAAGTTCTGTATTTTTATGTTTGCCAAACCATTGATGTATTGGTAAATAATGCCTATTTCCAAAGGTGTTAACAAAATTTAGAGGATAAAAGAAATCCAATATGAATGTTCAAATGTCTATTTCTGTTTGTAGTTAAATAATGCCTATATCTCTTCCTACATCGTATGACTACGAAGATACCCTGGGCATGGGTGATCTAGGACTGTCAAACCCATCATCACCAGAAACTCCTATTGATTTTTATATAGAGATGCAAGAAAGGCACTACGATGATTTGCTTGAGTATGAACTAGAGCAAGAAGAACTCCAAAGACAACAGCGAGAAGAAGAACGACGTGAAGAAAGGGCGATGCGACGGCATAGTCGTTTGCGTCGTCAGCATCAAAACAACCAAGTGGTTAACGAACAACATGCTGACTCACCAATCATAATGTGTCATTGTGGGTATGCCGCTGCAGAAGATGTTATTTCGATTGGATTCAACATTGGTCGTCGTTATTTTAGATGTCGGGTTTATCCCACAGGGTGTACCTTTTGGCAGTGGATTGACCAACAGTTTCCAAGTCGAGCCATCCATTTTAAAACCTACATGTAGCAAATTGTTCAAACAATCAACCAGTTCATGTGAAGCTGCTGGTTCAGTTGCTGCTTATTTAGCTATGCGGAAACGTCAAAAGCAGAACGTTGAAGCGCCTCTAACAATGGAAAATCTTACCGATCGATTAGAGCAGGAATGGATTGCACAGGAAGATGAAGCAGGTACAGGTATATATATAAATAATAATGTTTCTTTATCTGTGCACTGCACTGCACTGTTGAGTGTGTCTTTTTTCTATTCACATTTTTGAACCTGGTAGATAAAGTACAAGGTCCAAAAAATCCTAGAGGGAAGTCAAAAATGACCAAGGTGCATGCTAGAACCCCTGATGATAAAGTAGTCATTGAGTTGAATGAGGATGGCCAGCCAGTTTCTGATAATATTACAGAGTTAAGCAATTTTCTTGGTACACTAGCAAAGGATAATGTGTCTCTTACTTACATCAATTGGCATGTGGTTCCTGATCAATTAAAGCGACAAATGTTGGATTATGCTCTGGTACAATCTAATTTCCTTAACCATATACAGTTCAACTGACTTCCTAAATGTTTGGTTTTACTTAATTAGTTTGTTTCCTGAATTTTGTGATTGCTATATTGTAGGCTAGGTATGTCATACCGGAAGAAGGACACAAGTGGGTCTTGAACACGCTTAACGACTCTTGGAGGCAGTACAAGTCTCGCATCAAAACAAGGTATTATAAAAAATACTCAACTGATGAGGAAAGGCTTGCAAATAGGCCCAGTACAATTTCATTGGAGGATTTTAAAATGCTCTTGGACTACTGGGGGGATGAAGCAGTTCAGGTACGGCTTTAATGATATTCACATTTGTATAATGTTTATTAGTTCACATTATCTTGTTTAATGCTAATCTTTAGTAGTTCACATTATCCTTGTTTAGTGCTATTTTTTTTGATTTCCAGGCCCTAGCTGATTCTAATTCTGCGCATCGTAATTCGTTGAATGAGACACATACCATGGGTCCCAAAACTCATGCAGTAGCCAAAGAAAAGATAGTATGTGTTTTTCTGAACTTAAGTTATTTTTTATTGTGATTGAGTTGAATTGACCACATGATAATTCTAATTTGTTATATCATTGAATTATTGGTAATCCTAATACTTGACAGAGAAAGAAGGACCCAGAAAAAGCCTCCCCATCCGCTGCCTTGGTTTATCTAGAAACTTATAAACGAGAACCGGGTCGAAGTTACAAGACTAACACGGATGAACTGAAGGCCAAATACGTGAGTACATATATAATTAGATGCTGAAATAGCAATACTTGTGTCAGCATAATTGGCACATTGTACGTTTGTTGGAGCTGCATATTAAATCGAACACATATATAGTTAGTTTGAAAGAGAACCAGTTCTGTTAATAAATTCATTCCTGCCAGCTGCCTATTTATCTATATGCTTGCCTGGTTTTCATTTTGTAGGCGAAGGTGCAAGCAATGGTGGATGCTGGAAACATTGCTGAGGCAGATGCACTGGTTTCTGGTGGGAAGAGGCACACGCGTAACTGGCTTGTAGGAAGGCGAGGCAAATTGGCCGAAAAGTCTCCAAATCCTGGTTCTTTGGACAGCTATGTCCAAGAGTTGACAAAAAAAATAAGGCAAGAGCTGGAGGCGGACTTGGAGGAAAAGCTGAATAGAAAAGTTAAAGAGAACGTGTCGTGGGTGTTAAAAAAGCTAGGTGAAGCCAATCCAGATCTAAATTTAGATGTCGGAGACCTTTGTGTCACCACAACAAGTGATGAAGATGCTGACAATTGTACTCCTTCAACCCCGGCAACTGACTGAAGTATTTGGATGGTATGTGTTAGCACTTGTGATATATTCGGATTGTTCTTTTAAATGATGGCACTTGTGGTATGTGTTTGTGATGACAGTACTTGTGGTATGTTTTGGTGATGGCCGTACTTGTGGAATGTGTTGGTGATGATACTTGTGAGTTGGTATATATAATTGGTTGGTCTGACTGTGGTGATGAATGTTTTGGGAGGAATTGTTGTATGAATATTTTGGTATATATGTATGAATGTGGTACAATGTTTTGGATTGAATATATGTACTGCAGAATCTGAAATTATAGGGTTGTATTACAGCTGCAGTTGATTTTTTCCTGGTGTCGCATTTGATTTTTGTGGTGTTGCGTTAGACTGTGCTGTGGTGTTGCATTAGACTGTGCTGTGGTGTTGCATTAGACTGTGTTGTGGTGTTGCATTAAGTTTAACATTATTAATTCCACAATGGTACGGCACGTGGACCCCACAGCTTACGTGGCGCCACGTGGATAGCTGACGTGGCATGTGACACATGTGCAGCTGACGTGGCGAGCTGACGTGGCATGTGCCACGTTGACAGCTGACGTGGAAAGTCAATGCGGACCCCACTATCATGAGCTGGAAGCCAGGGTCTGGCTTCTACTTAAGGCAACGCTATATGTTGTTGCATTACATGGATATGCTGTTGCAATAGGGCAAAAGTTCTACTTAAGGCAACGCTTTCTTTCCGTGGCCGTAGATGGACAAAAGCGTTGCATTAGATGGCTAATGCAACGGCCGCGGATGCCACGCCCCCCTAGTGTTGCCTATTTGAAAAAAGGGCCTACGGCAACGCTTTTTTGATCTACGGCCACAGAAGAATAGTGTCGAATATGCCCACTTTTGTAGTAGTGTTGACTTGAACACTCCATATTGATGTTGCGTACTGCTGAACACAACTTGTATAAAATTTGACATGTTGACCCATGATTGATTGAATTCTGGACAGTGCCTACTGACTTGTCTATGTGCATGCACCCATATACATACATATATATGTAGACACAAATGTGTGTGTGTATATGTGTATGTTTGTATTTTTGTAACAACCCGAAAATCTGGGCCAGTTTAAAATTTTTATTTTGGCGATTATAGCGAATTTTGAATATTTAAAATGAATTATTTTAAATAATATCGACGTGAAATTTATTTTGAATATAATTCGACGTATATATTTATATACGTCGTCGTTAGAATATAAATAATTATATATAATTATAAAAGGAATTGAAAATGGCGCGGTAGTTCGATAATTCGATTTCAAACTTCAATTGAATGTACCGGGTGCAAAACAATCCGGATTTTAGTGAAACCAAAAACATTAGGATCTAATTGATAATATCTTTCCAACGAATCCGAAAAATCAAAATTTCATAGCGGGAATCAAAGGATATGTCCAGTTGAAGATTCTGAATAGTCGCTAAAGAATTCAGGCCCTTAAAAATGGAAATTTTGCAAACGACCTCGGATTTCGACGAAACCACTTTTGTTGGATCCTCAGTGTCAAATTATGGCTAGATTCCAAATTTCATAATTTTTCGAATAAATATGTGAGCGTGGCAAAGGAAAACGCGTTTGACCAATTTCAGTTGACTTTAAATCAACTGGAAAATGGCCATTTTTCTAACGGTCTCAGAATTCGACGAAACTGGTTTTGTTAGGACCGTATCGTCAATACGAAGCTAGAAAATATTTTTCGAGAATTTTTAGAGTTAGTATGTGACCCCAGTAAAATGAAATGCGCGTTCAAATTCAATATATAGAGTTATATGTTGATTTCGACGGAAACTATTCGAAACGATCGAATTAGCTTACGATACATATCCCATTGTGTTCGGAATGGGGGTATTTAGCTATGGACGATAGGCGGTGGGCCTCGTTTCGAGGTCAAAATAAAAAGTTGCTTTTTGAAAAAAATAAAATGAATTAAATATAAAATATATATATTTTCAGAAACCCCCCCTCTTTCTTGTTTTCACGAATCAGAAAAAAAAAAAAAGGAAAGAAGATGGAGCAGCCGCCACCACCCATCGTCGTGGGTCCCTCCGCCACCCGCCGCCTCCTCCCCAGACCCGCCGCCACCCTTCCCCTTCCTCCCCTCGCCCTCTTCTCCTCCTCCGTTCGAAGAAACTGAGCCTGAACCACCCAATCTCCTCACCGCCTTCGCTGGAGCCCCACCGCCCTCGCCGTACCTCCTGAGCCTGCCTCCGCCTGCTGCTCCGACCGGCGAGACCCCATTGACCACCTCCCCTCAGCCTCGCGTGCAGAAGAAATCCCCCCCTTATTTCAATGTAAGTCTTAATTTCTGTTTTAATTTCAGTTTTATTCATTTAAAACATAGCTTTTAAAATCTGTTTTATATGCTATAATATTTTTAAAAATTAAAAGGAAGTGATTTGTTTTTATGAAGAGGACTTGAAAAATTAAAAGAAAGTTAGGATTTTTAGGCTATGAAAGATTAGATTTTTTTTGTAACTAAAGATAATATTTTTATGTAGATAAAAATATAATTTTTATCGTATGAAAATAAGATTTTTATATATGGATTAGCAAAGTAAAAATGTGATTTTTATATATTGAACATCGAAGTAAAAATGTGATTTTTATATATTGAACATCGAAGTAAAAATGTGATTTTTATATATTGAACATCGAAGTAAAAATGTGATTTTTATATATTGAACATCGAAGTAAAAATGTGATTTTTATATATTGAACATCGAAGTAAAAATGTGATTTTTATATATTGAACATCGAAGTAAAAATGTGATTTTTATATATATAGTGGCTACGGGCAGCGAAGATGACAGAAATGCGATAACGATGAAGACTTCTATAAATGAAGAGTCAAGATGATTGGATAGCTATCGGTGAGAATTTCTCACTCTTCAATTTCTATTTCTAGTTATATATATACTAGGATGCAGACGGTGTTTAGTAGCACCCGACACAATCGTCCACAGACCATGGACTTGTTTGTTTGATTGCAAAAATTAGTTAGATCATTTGATTGAAATTGAACTGTGTGGTGAAATGAATGGATTTGATTGATGTGTGAATGGCGTGGGCCTTCACTAGACCGGGGACAAGGCTAGGCCTTGTCCCGTTTCTAGTATCGTGCCGTTATGCCGCCGAAATTTTCTAAAATGAATTAGAGAAATAAAAATATCATTTTATTGAATAAATGAACTGAATAAAATATTTTATCGTTAAAAATATAATTTTTAACGTGAATGAGAATAAATAAATATTCATTTACAAACCGGACGGTTTGTTTATTTACACCTATTTGAAGGACATTGATTGGGACGATAAATTTTACACATCGCCCAACTGCACAAATAAAAATCTGTGTGTGATTGCTTGAAACCCCACACGGGTATTGGGATGATATTTGACGTACACTAATCCTGATTTTTTTAATTGTATGTCGATCGATTAATTGACAGGCTGTTATAAGCGTTGAATATTTATATTTGATGCTTATACAGTGTAGAATGCACTTTGGATGATGGTTGATTATTCATCGTTGTTGATATATACATGTGTTGTAGAAAATCCATATAATTAACATTATGTGGTAATTGTCTGGGCCTCATTCCAGTTTTGAAATAGAAATATTTGAAATGAAATATTTAAATAGAAATATTTGAAATGAAATATTTGAATAGAAATATTTGAAAAAGAAATATTTGAAGTAGAATATTTGAAAATTGAAATATATGAAGCCGCGTTGATAGATTGACGCCATTTTGACGTGAACGATATTTATATCGATTTTATTCAAATTGAAGTGAATATTAAAGAGAATAGAAATGAATTTGAAATGAATTCAAATAGAGTTGAAATCGTTTTTGAAATGAATTCAAATGTATTTGAGATGAATTTGAAATGAATTCGAATAGAATTGAAATCGTTTTAAAATGAATTCGAATTGAAATTGAATAGAAATGAATTCGAAAAGAAATTGAATAGAAATGAATTCGAACTGAAATTGAATTAGAAATCAATTTGAATTGAAATCAATTTGAAATGAATTTAAAACGAATTTATATTGTAATATTCAATTTTGATTAGAAATTGAATATGAAGTTGAAACCGTTTTGAAAACGAATTTAAAACGATTTATAAAGCACGTTTTGAATTGAAATCGACGAAATATATATTATATATATTATATATATAATATAATGGCCTGAATAGAACGCGCCGCGCCGCGGCAGTTCGTGAATTTCGACCATTTATTTCAAACGGACATTACGGGATATCTGACTGTCGGATTCTCCTAAAACCGGAACCGTTGGGTTCGTATCGAAAAGAGCTTTCTAACGAATATTAGAAATTTGAAACCTAACGGTTGGATTTGGAATTATGTCCAAATCAAAATTGAAAAAGGTCGTTGTAAGTGCAGTTCGATGGCCGTTGATGGAAATCGACTGTACGGGCCTTGATAAAATTATTAAAAATAGTAATAATTGGTGTAGAATCCTAAGAAATGATTTGGGAAAAATTGGGATGAAAAACTCCATATTTGAAAAGATAAAAATAGATTTTTATCGAAATGGACTAGTTTTGAACTAGAATTATAATTCTATTTATTTTTAAATGAATAAATTGAATTTGAAATGGTTTTGAAAATAACCAGAATTTCCAATTATTACATTGGAATGGATTTGAATCGAAATCGTCCTCGGAATATTTCGATGTTGGATTTCGTGATTATACAGATATTGTTATGGAAATTTGAAAGATATATATATATATATATATATATATATATATATATCGTTATTTCCAATACGATATTTGTTAGTCGTAGAATTTGATATTGAATATAAGCCGATATATTTTCTATTCAGAGCCTTGTGTTTAATATCAAATGTGATTTGGGTTTGTCGTGAATGGTGTCTTCATTAACACTGTTCTTGAACCCAGTTGAGAAAAGATTAAATCTTTTTATTTAGATTTAATGAAGTGTACCAATTAAATAATATTTAATTGGAAATTGAATTGATATTGATTTTTTTGGTTTATCGTGAATAGTGTTTTAAATAACACTCGTTCTTTAACCCGATAATTAATGGAATGTGATTTTGGGTTTATCGTGAACAGTGTTTTAAATAACACTCGTTCTTTAACCCGATAATTAATGGAATGTGATTTTGGGTTTATCGTGAACCGTGTTTTAAATGACACTGATTCTTTAACCCAGTTAGCGATTAAAACTAAGTGGAGTTTTAATGAATCTTTAATTAGATTGAAATAATCGGGAATGGGGTGTCACCAGTTTTGCTCCAGGCGTTAGTTAAATCTTTAATTAGATTTGAACGTGAAATGGTAATTGAATTTACCGATAACACTGTGGTGTTAGATGTGAAGTAAGACCCGTTTTACTTCATGGGATGAATAGGTTGGGATTGGGAAATTAAAACAAATGATTACTTCGGTAAGGTCCGCTAATCCCGACTAGTTTGAATTGATATTCAAAAATAGATTAAAGAATAAATTTTAATGATTTATCTTTGATAAAATTAATGGGAACCTTTCCCTATGAATGTGAAATTTAGAAACTAACTGTCGGTTAGCTAAGCAGAATGGTTTTCTGGATATTGATCTGATGTTGGTTTCGGCCTTCGGGGTTAATATTTGGGGAATTATTCTCTTGATTAATTTACGGTTAGTGACTGATGAATTGAAATGAGGCGTATGTTGTGTTTGTGTAACACTTATTTAAAATATACGCGAGTTATTCGGAAAGACCGGGTTTATCCCATTCTGAATAACTGATACGACGATAAGTCGAAGATGAAGACGATGGTCGAAGACCGGAGGTCTTCACGTCGTTTGGGTGATTACTGATGATCTTGATTGGGCTGTACACCCAAGAAGATGGAAACAGTTGGTGATCGTCCGACGTGCTTGGAGATCGATGGATATGCGGGGTACTAGGTGCCTCCGGTTTCGTTCAGACCCAGAACGGACTTGTAAATGGACTGTGTGTCTGACATTGGATTTTAGTCCATGTGATTGATCTCTATTAAATATATATCTGTTTGGCGGCGGAGAATTTATTCTTTTGCTTAACGCCCTTCTCTGGGACGTACGAGCTCAGGGGTTATATATTGATGGATATCAAACGCATGGAGTGAATTGCCTGTGTGGCATGCCTAAGTGGCAATTGATCGAGGCTTCTGTTGAAAAGCAAAGTCTTGTGGTGATGATCAAAGCACGGCCTTTGTGGCATAGCTTTGTGTAACGTTTACTTCGCGAGTTTCACACCCGGTATGAACCAAAAACGGGAGACGGACCTCGGGGAGGGCATGCGTTTCTTTCTAGTTAGAAGTGGCGTCAGTGGTTTTGCACGCCCTGACGAGTTTGACTTATGTGGTTGTTGCTGTTGCGAGGCGCCTCGGTTTGATCGGACGATCCGGGTCCGATGGAGTCATTCGTTGGCTCATTTACGCCCCATAGGGCGGGGGAACGCATGTTTAGGGTTTAAGTTTAATCCACATCGGTGGACCGGCCCTGACGATCCAAAGGCTTGACTGAGTACTTGCCTGAGGGGCGGGCTAGAGCGTCTCGAATCGGTTGAGGACTATCTTTTGCCTCGGTTCATAGATGGAAACCCAATTTCCAAATACGTGACTTTGCGATTTTGATTGTATAACCTATATATGGAGACATAGTGGTATGGGGCATTCATGCCGCCTATGATTGATACTTATGATTTGAAGTTTTTTTATACACTATACACTTGTAATAGTATCAAATGATTTGTTTTAAACGTATCAAGCATTCTTGGCTATTATAAGGTAAAAACCCTATCCTCCGGCTTGCGTTGCATTGTGTGATGGGAACTGGGTCTTATAATAGCTTCATTTTTCTTTATTTAGCATTGCGCTGTTTGTTTTATGCACTGGTATTCTTGGGAGGAAACCCGTTCCGTGTTATACGGCGTGGTCCCTTGATTTACCAAACTTTAAAAATAAAGAGTAATAACTGTTTTAGTTCTCACACCAGTCACATGACTGACCTAGAGTTTATTGTTTTAACCTAAACTCCGGGTGCCCCTATTTTCGACATGGGCAGCTAGTAGTTTTGGTTTTGCAGATTTATATTCACAGGATCCTGGTTTACAGCTGGAACGATATCCGGAAAGCTTTGTATCCGTATATCTCCTTCTAGTTGTGTATTGTATTATTTTCCGCTGCGATGTATATAAATGTAATTTAAATCTCTGATATTTCTGTGTAATATTTATTCATTTATACTCTGTATATTCTTGTAATATGATGCATTGTTGTAATATACAGTGAAATGTTCTTCCGTCTGCGTTCTATTTTGTCATGTTCTCAAACGATAGGGTGTTTCGAACGGTCTGGGTCGGTTTAGCGACTGGTTCGGACCGAGCGAAATTCCTTTTCGTCACAATTTTGCATGATGTTATTCCTGTTTTGTTTCTCTTGTGTGTTCATGGATACTTGCAGCATGCTGGTGTTGTCAAGCTTCACCTGAATACTTCATACTTGATATTTTTGTTCCTGCACAAGATATATGTGTATATACATACACATGTATTGTGTATGAGCAATATATATATATTTATATATATATATATAAGCACTAGATACGTTGTCTACCTTGTAGTATTTACAGTAAATCACTGTGAATATCACATGCTGTCTAGACACTGATGGATGAATATGCATATCAGATCTGTTAGGGAATGCGGAATGGATCGTTAAGGCAAAACTAACACTAGAGGGGAGTGAATAGTGTTTTCAAGGAATTTAAGAAAATCTAAAACTAATGTGATCTACTATATGAATCACACACCACTGACATAATCACAGAGACATAATCAAACACGGATACATAAATGAACAAAAATAAAATGCAGAAAAGGGAAGAACACACTGGATTTTATACTGGTTCGGATTACTCCTATGTTTAGTCCCAAGCAACGCTGGATTGTGCAAAGTTTTATTACTATATTAGTATCCAAGTACAACACCCTTGATTTCACGGCCACAAGGTTAACACCATTTCCACACCACCCTTGATTTCCCTAGCTACAAGGTTACCACCGTTTCCTTCCTTGATTTCATGGCTACAACGAACACATCATTTCCAAGACTATCCCAAAACAACCCCAAACGATTACAACAGCCCTATAACTCTTCAATAGCACTTTGATTCAGAAAGTAACGAGTAGAGAGCGAGAAGAGAAGAAGTTTTATATAATTAGATTTGAAATCAGCAGAGTATAAGTGTAGAAATCATAAAAATATGATATAATAAGGGAGTAATATTGAAAAGGGATGATGATGGAGAAGAAGAATGGTTAAAAAATTCAAAATTAACCCCTATTTATAAGATTTGAAAGGTTGCAACGCTTCTGGAACGTTACAAATGATAAAAAGACACTTCCTTTCAAAATTGTAAATATGACAGTTGTATGTAGACATATGTTAGTTCAAATTTGAAATTTGAGTCTTTGTCAAGTGTTTTAATATATATATATATATATATATATATATATATAATTTTGGAAATTCTTGGATTAAAACATAGTGATATAAATAAGTATTATGAAGTATAATATCATATGAATTCTGTAACATCCCGCATTTTTATCGATTGGTATTTGAATATTTAAATCAGCTTAAATATTAAATTTGTAATATAAATGGATTTATATTTTATTTAAAACGAAGTTGAACGTATAAAAATGTATATTAAACATAATCGAGCTCGTAATATCGCGGTAGTTCATAATTTAACGTTCTGAACTTCAACTGAGTGTACAGGATTCATTATAAATCGGATTTCAACGAAACAAGAAACATTAGGATATGTTGAACTGTATTTTTCTAATGGAAGTGAAAAACCAAGATTTCGTATTATAAATGAGCAGTTATGTCCAAATTAAATCTTCAAAAAAGCAGCGACATTTTCGTTTATGGCCATAACGGTTATTTAAATATATTTAAATATCGGATTCGAATTTGAAAAAGATTCTTTTGAGATGTAGTGATAATTTAATTTTTAGAATTTTGCTGTAATTTTTAATTAATTAAATATGCAACTTTTTATTTGGAGTGTTTTACACCCTATAGCAGCATTTTGGGGTTTCACAATATAAGTTAAACTACCGATATTATTATATTTTTGGGATCGTGACATCTCGACGGACAGGACCGTATTTTTATTTCTGTCCACTGCCACCCAAACATAAGTGATATTTACGTAATGCGGTACACTTAGATTTTTGTAACAATAAACTAAGATTCTAATATAATAACCTAACTTATGAACACTTCATATCCAAGTAAAGGAGGGCGTACAGACAAAGAAATGGTACAACAACCATTTCCTCCCTAAGAGCTAAGACGTGGACTACACAGTGAAATTAAATAAAAACCAAACCTCTCCTATATCCCCTAATCCTAGACAACCAAATATCCTCACGTCTAAGTTAAAACTTATAGGGTACCTACTCTACAACTAAAGTATGGCCAACCTTACCCTATTCCTAAACAAATCAACCTACCTGAGCTAAAAGCATCACGCATACAATTAAGAAAATATATATATATCCTACCCTTATTAGTACTGCAGTTTCATACTCTACTCTAGTTTCATACTCTACTCTAAGTTTTCAAATCAATCAGATCGGTATGTAAACCAATACTTTTCTTCATGCAGAAGTTTTCAAGGGTATGGCATCCTACGTTTAGCTTCATGCCTAAAGATAAGACTTTGATATAATCCTTGTTTCTCTCTTCTATAAATACCACGGCAAACACTTTCTTCCTCTTCAGCAGATTGCCGAAGCTTTAATGGTGAAAAACGAAATACAAAATACATACTAAAATGAATAAATAAAAAGAGGGATTGGTGAATCATTGAGGGGTGTTACGTTAAAAATAAGGAGGGTTCTCAGAGCTGTTCGCCGGTGGTGGTGAGACCTTGGGTGGCGGTATAAGGTACGTGCTTTCCGTTGATAAAGGGCACACAAGTTTCGTTAAAACAATGACCAACGATGATGGGTGGCCGAGCATGGTTGGTGACAGTGGAGTCGTTACGGTCGAGGCAAGGTTGGGACTAAGGCCGGTGGTCTCCGGCGTTGCCAGTGGGGTGCAATGATTAGATCTGTTATGTTGGGTCTGTTTAGTGTCGGAAACCTGATGTAGAGGAAGAATGGGATGGTCATGGCGCGGTTTTTAGCTGGAGAAACCCGCTGGAAAATGGTAGTGGAGAGTCCACGAAGGGGAGATTGGAAGGAGAAGTAATCGGCTTTTGTGGGAGGAGGATACGAGCAGCAGCGTTCCAAGAAGAAATGGAAGAAGGAGGCTGGTAATTGAAAAGTTCAGTGCGTGAGCTATGGAAGGGAGAAGAGTATGGAGCGTGTACGTGAAATATGGGTGCATGTGTGTACTGTTTTTTAAATGGAATAGTTGGGGGTACTTGCGGATTTATGTACAGGAGATGGTTGCGGGTTCCATTTTTGGGTTGATGGATGTTACTTTTAGAAGAGCTGAAATGGGTGTGTTGGCGTACTGGAGGGAGAAGACTTCATGCAGGTTTGGGTTTCAGTGTTGGGCTTGGGCCGATGCTATGCCCAATGGAAAAGAATAATATAAAATAAAATATAAAACATATTCTGGTTGAAGAATGTGAGTTAAGGAGGGGTAGGAAGGAAGAACAAGTAAGATGAATAGTTATGTTCTTCTTTTGGAATATTGGTGCATGTGAATGGAGGAGTTTGAAATGATCCATTCAAGGATGGGGTTTGTTTCACAGAAGTTTGGGGCATGTAAAAGTGGCGAAAGGATAGTCAAAATTTACTGGAAGGGTGTAAAAGGGGAATACCGTGTATAGTGATCAAGGAAGGAGACCCCGACGTGTAATACGGGAACGACAGTATGTTTTGGATCGTGAATAGAAAAATTAGCGGCGATACCAGTAGTAGCAGCGTCAAAACTGCGATGGAGTTGTTCGACCGTTTACAGTTTCAACTGAAGCGGGTACGGGGTACATGAAATATCGGACCGAAGTGGTATAGGGATTGAGTTCAAATTCTTCATTCAGGAAGGAAGCATGTACACGTGCGGTGCAACAATGGAATGATTTAAACGATGTTTGATGAACCATCGGTCACGTTGGATTCATGCGGGACAGGCCGAGTACTGGAACCAGTTTGGAGTGATCCAGAGATCGTTGGAAGTTATAACATCTGATCAGGTGTATAAACGCAAATCGTTATTTAACGGTTAACGCGCAAATGTTAGTAAATCTCACTAACTCTCCTCAGTTTATATTTTCTAGTGTTGATAAATGATGATTGATTTCTATGTGATGGTTGTTTGGCTGAATTGCTGATTTAGTGGTTGAAATTATAGATAGCGATATATATATATATATATCGTTAATCAAATAATTGATTCTGTTTATCAGAATATTTCATATAAAAATAAAGTTAATGTAAATTATATTATTTAACATCTGTGGATGCAGGAAAATAAGTTGCAGGGATCCAACTTGATTCCTCAATATTTATTATACTGTTTTATTCATATATTGTTATATATGATGTGATGAATATAATCTGTGATTGATTGTGATGACATTGGCCCTGTTGTTTGGTATTTTAAATACCATAGGAAATACTGGAATGCATAAAGAGGATTTTCAAAGTGTATATTGAAAATAAAATATATTTATATAAAATCAAATGATTTTATAAAAAGGAATTTCAAGGTGAATATTGAATTTAAGGATTTCATAAAATCAATGGATTTTATAAAAGAATGGTTTGGAAACAAATAGAATTGAAATAGGAATGTTTGCAAAACAAATAGAATTGGAAAAAGAAATATCTATATGAAATAAATAGGATATTATAAGGAAATATTATATGAAATAAATAGGACATTATAGATGAAATATTTATGTGAAATAAATAGGATATTATAGATGAAATATTTATGTGAAATAAATAGGATATTATAAAGGAATTATTTATATGAAATAAATAAGATATTATAAAAGGGAAGTATTTTATAGAATGAGTATAATTTTATAAAAGGAAATATGTGGAAAATAAATATTAGATGGGAATCTGTTTTAACAGATAAATGGAAAAGATTTATTTAAAGTAGATTTTAAATAGAATCTATTTAACAGATAAATTGAGAAGATTAATTTATAAATAATGTTTTTATAAATTAAATAAAATATTTATCGTTTGATAAATGGAATATATAAGTCTGAACTTATATAGAGAAATAGAAATCAGTTTTGACACCGATATTTTAAATAGAATATGAACTTAGCATTTATAAAGGGAATTATAAATGAGATTTAAGTGTTAGGAATAAAAGGGAAATTTCCTATGGATAATTCTAGAAGTATAAAAAGAATTTGGAAATGGGATATTATTTTAAAAAACGAAATCAAACTTAATGAATAATATAAAAGGAATATTTTTCACATTCGATGTGAATCATGGATTAAATGAATATTTTATAAATTAAAAACATTTATAAGGAAAATTGAGTTTGAAATAGGAATGAAAATGGGGATTTGAATAAGAGGTAAGTGGATATTAGTTATTCAAATTAGAGTTATTCGAAGAGAGTTAATTGAATATTAGCTTTTCAGATAGAGTTAAATCGAATATTAGTTATTCGAATAGAGTTAATCGAATATTAGTTATTCGAATAGAGCAAATCGAATATTAGTTAATCGAATAAGAGTTAATCGAATAAGAGTTAATCGAATAAAGTTAATCAAATTAGAGTTAGTCGAATATAAGTTATTCAAAGCAAGTTAATCAAAGATAAGGAGAGTTAATCGAATAGCTGTTTTCCCAAGAGAATGAAGAGTTAATATAAATAGCCATAAACAACGGAGATTTCAAAGTAAGGATATGGTGTTATAAAAACTATATTGAAACAAGAAATACGGTTTGATTGAGAATAGAAATAATAAGGAGTTAGAGTTACGGACTTATATCTATTCTAAGATAAGAACGTTGTCGATCAAGGTCTGAGAGGTAAATAAAATACCCCAACTTGAACGGCTTCACTATTGTCAAGGAATGGTATCAGTTTGTAACGGAAAGGGACGCCGAGATTAGTTATAAAATGGAATGTAGCAGCGTATTGCAAGTTTTTGAACCATAACGATAAAATAACGTTGTTTACTAGGCTAAAACGTAACTGTTATGTCGAGATTAGTTATTAAAGGGAATATTACAGCGTATTGCAAGTTTTGAACTATAACGATAAATTAATGATGTTGACCAAACTTAAGCATGGTATTTATATACAACACTATCTCTAGGGAATGGCAACCGTTTAGTTTGAAATCCACTTATTCTAAAGTAGTAAGTAGTGATGTTTGTCCAAAGAAATATAGGAGTGTTATGTTAGGTTGGGAACAAAGACGAATAAAGGTTTATAATGACTGGAAATGTTTTCCACGAGATGTAAAGGGATAACGGGTTTTTGGAAAATATCTAGGAAGATATGGAACTGAAAAATTAATGCTAAATAAAAAGGGCCAGTGATTGTGTGATGTTTAGTTGTACATTTGAATGGATGTTTGTATTTACTTTGATAGTTAAACAACCGACCATCATAGTGTTTTGACCATCGTTGTCAATACGGAGAGACCGGTTGGATATATTATCCGAAAACCACTCCGTATAGGCATAAGCGTTGCGAATTATATTATGTTGAAGAAAATTGAAGACGGAGTGAAATGCAAGGGTCGTCCTATTCCAGAATGGTACTTTCTATTTGTCCAGTCCCAGGACAACTTGTATGGACATCTGACAGAGTATACCTAACAAATCACGTATGGTTGATCTCCTAAAGGTATTACGTCTGGTGGCGGAGGAATTCGTCCCTCTTAGCTTTTATACCCGTGATATTTTTGGAAATAGATCAGTGAATTGAACGGTTTGACGATGTGGCATTCAAAGTGAATGGTGATCAGATGTTCTGAAGATAGACGTTGCCTCTAGCTTCACAACCAGGAAGTAACAAAAGTTGGGCTATGCAGCATGACTAGGTGGGTCATACCCAAGAAGGGTGTATTGTCATAGATCTAGAAAAAAAATCATATTTGTTCTTCTTTTCGATTCTGTATCTTCGGAATACGGTTGGATGGCCAACAACCATGAGTGGCAATATATTCGCTACACTCAAGCTAAATGAGTGGGCGGTCATGTGAGGCCGTGTTGCAAGACTTTCTTGTTGAACCCCAGTGTATACCCTCTAGAGTGCACTGATCGGAAGGTGCTCCCATACCTTGTCTGTTGGAATCCAATCTCCAATAAGCGCCCTGCGGCTTTTGATTTTATATATATATGGAGCGTGTGTAACAACCCGTATTTTCAATAACCTGTTATAACATAAATTGAGGCAGAATTTAATTATAAAATGTGAATCAAGGGAAACGGGCTATGCCATTGCGTTCGTCTCGGAAAAATACGCGAAATAGAGTCCGAGTTTTCGAAAATCGGAGTCCGTATGACCCAGTTAAGGCCCATTGAAGTTTGCAGAAAATTCCTAAGTAAAAACAGATTTAAATTTTAAATTAAGAAACTAGGGTTAGGGCAAACTGGGCAGGCGGGAAAAATTCCCGCCCAGGACCCCATGTCGACAGGCCTGTCGACAGGGGTCTTAGCATGTCGACAGCCCTGTCGACAGGGGGTGTCCGGGCTGCTTGGTCTGGTGCACCATTTCTGATTTGGGCTTGATAGGGGGGCTTGGTTCTAGAGAGTTCCGGGATCTGATGGACCTAATTGAATCTAGGGTTAATCCTATGGTCCAAATCACTAGCCTAATCTATAAATAAGGCCCTAACCTACCCTAAATCACTCATTATTCATCCTAGCAACTAAACTATGGCAAAATCAAAACTCTCATGGCCTCCACCCTCTTCATACAATTCCTAAATTGATTCCTAAGTGATTTTCCATGCATACAAGCATATTTGGGCTTGTATGATCCTCCTTAGCTTGCATTAAAGGCTTGTTTTTCTATTGGCATCATAAAGGAGGAGTCTTGATCAAGTTTGCTTGCATTTGGGGGTTTTAATTAGTTGCATAAGGGGTTCCTTACAATTGCTATACTCATTTGAGTCCGCATAAGCATTGTAAGCCCTCTTACCTTCATTTTAGAAACTCTAAAGTTAATATGTGATGCAAGTTGGGATTTATGTATGTTTATTAAGTTATGCATATTTATGCAAGTTTGCTAAGCCATGATTTGTATGTTTATTAAGTTATGCATGTTTATGCAAGATTGCTAAGTCAAGATTTGCAAGTTTATTGAGTTATGCATGTTTATGCAAGATTGCTAAGTCAAGATTTGCAAGTTTATTGAGTTATGCATGTTTATGCAAGTTTGCTAAGCCATGATTTGCAAGTTTATTGAGTTATGCATGTTTATGCAAGTTTACTAAGCCATGATTTGCAAGTTTATAGAGTTATGCATGTTTATGCAAGTTTGCTAAGCCATGATTTGCAAGTTTAATAAGTTATGCATGCTTATGCAAGTTTAAAATGACAAGTTGTGCATGTTTAATAAGTTATGCATGCTTATGCAAGTTTAAAATGACAAGTTGTGCATGATTGACAAGTTATGCATGTTTATGGTAATATGCAAGTTCACTATGCTAAGTTGTGCAAGTCTAACATGTTATGCATGATTGTTGTGCAAGTTTATCATATATGTTATGCCAAGTTCCCTCTTCCTATCCTTTATGCGTTATTACGAATATGTAAGCGATAGAATGACGTTGGGGGTTTTGGGTAACTTAAAATACATGAAAATATAAGATTGGGAATTTACCTATTAAGTTAGGTCTACCCCTTGGGAATTTACCTATTAAGTTAGGTCTACCCAAGTAATTGGTTGACTTGTGATTATGTTTTGAAATGAAGTGGACATGACACTTAGAAAATATAAGTGTGGCCAACTCGAGGTTGGGTTGAGTTTGTAGCGTAATTCTACCTGGAACCGACCGGCTTAACTAGTGGCTACAAACAATAAGACCCAATGTGAGAAGTTGGTCATGTGGTGCCAAGACCCGAGGTTAGACCAAGTGTGGTGTAAAGCTACCCGGACCCGCCCGGCTTAACTAGTAACCACAACAAAGTCTAATGTGAGAGGTTAAGGTGCATTAAAGTAATTAATGCCTCATGATTAGGGTTAAGTCAGGGTCCACTAATACTTAACCAATTTGGGGATTCGAGGGATTAGAATGGGGTTAAGTGTGAACTGTTGATTACACTTAACTAGTTTAATCCATTTGGGAGTTCGAGGGATTAGAATGGGGTTAAGTTACACTAACCAATTTAATCCATGATTAGTGAAGGGTTAAATCGCACTTAACCCTCTTAGGAAACCCTAGCAGCGGGTCTGTTCCGGCAGTAATCCCAGTTTGGTATCATCACAACCCTAGAGACTAGGCTAGGGCGGGGGCACGATTACTGGACGGGTGTAAACGACCAAAGCGACGGCTGAGTGGTACAGCGGTGCGGGTCCGGCGGGCTACGGACGTGCACGTAGTCCGATGTTGGACAAACTCGAGGCACGGGTACCAGTAGGTCTGGGTTGTGCATTATTGCTTAAGTGTCCGGGGTTGGCACCCGAGGGCTTGATACACCCGAAGGTGGACCCAGCACAGTCAGACTACATCCATATGTGGGCCGTATGGACATCAACACTTGACGTGTTAGGCTTATAGGGAGCCGATCGACTAGACCGTTGGGTTGGACCTTATATTAAGGTCACTTCATGTTATTGGGCCAAAGTTTGGGCTGAGGGATCAATACCTGTTATGTTGGTTTGCTAGTACACCGTGGTGCAAAACTTAACCTTGTTTATGCGATGACACCTCTATCTATCTTGTAGGTAATTTATCATGTCAGTATGTTGTTATCTATGATAATCTCAGTTTCCATCATGATGTTAACTTTATTAGTTTATAGACTGATCGTAGCAGGGCTTACTCAGTCTTTTTGACTGACCCGTTTTGTTTCGCCTCTTTTCTTCCGTTTCCCCCCCCCCCCCCCCAGGTTCTCAGGGAGGGAATACTGGAGCCTAGCTTGGATTTTAGCCGCTTCCTCGGATAGCTCAAGTATGCTTTGGACTTGAGCTCGCTATGGTTTCTTCCACTTTGGGAATAGCTACTTTTATGTTTTTCCTTTTCAGCTTCAGATGATGTTATTTTATGTACTAGACTTGTTTATTTGGGAAATTGACATTTTGATGTACCAGACTTGTGTTTTGAAATGGTTTATAAATCTTCCGCTGTTTTATTTACTCACTCTGTTTGTTTACATATATATATATATATATGTCATGTCCTGCCTTGCTATATCATTATGCATGTTTACCAATAATGCCCCTCCAAAGCTAGCGCATTCCTTTGCGAGTGACCCTAGTGGAGGTGGGGTGTTACATTTGGCATCAAAGCATATGGTTTACGAGAAGGGATAAAAAGGTTTTTAAAAACTTTTGAAAAGAAAAAAAAAACTATTTTCAAAACCAAGTATTAAGTATTTTCCAAAGAAAAGTCTAGTTATTTTTAAAAAAGGCTATTCCCCAAAAAGCCATTAGCAAAATTCCTTCGTTTTTCTCCATTCTGAATCTATCTTTTTCTTCGTTTCCAGTATGGCCGACAACTTTGCCATTCCGGAGGGAGTACACGTACCTGTTTGGTGTAGGAGACTTTTGGAGGCTAGGGCGACCGAAGCCGGCCCCGCAGATATTACTCCTCCTCCGGTAGTTGATGTTCCTCTTCCTCCTTCCCCTCAGCATCCTCAAACTGACTTCGCAGAGATTTGCCAAGATTTTAAGGCGATGGGTTGCAAGAATTTCTTTGGAACCGAGACTTTAGTAGAGGCAAGGAATTGGTTGAAAGAGACCGAAGATCTTTTAGCTACCTTTGATGTAAGTGACCGCAGGAAGGTTTTATTGGCAGTATGGTTGCTAAAGGAAGAAGCTGCACGTTGGTGGGTAGTCACCACCGCTACTAGGCCAATTGAGACTTGGGATGATTTTAGAGGAAGGTTTGGACTAAGGTTCTTATCACTAAAGCAAGGGGACATGACTATTAGGGAATACATAGATAAGTTTAATCAACTGGCTCGGGTCGATTTAGACTTGGTTAATACAGCTCAGAAGAAGGCCCTACACTTTGCTCTAGGATTAAACGAGCCATTACATGGTTTGGCCATGTCTCATATACCCTTGGGGGCGACTCTCGAGAATTTGGTGAATATGGCCCTACTTCAAGAAGAAGATAACAATGACAAGAAAGAGGCCAGGGCGAATGAGTCTCAAGGCAAGAGGGTAAATTCCGGGAAACGAGGCAAGAATAACAACAACCGCAAGGACAAGCCAAGAGAGAATAGGAAATGTAACTTCTGTGGTGAAGTTGGACATATAGCCAGGGAATGTGGGAAGAAGGAGAAGAGAAAGCGGGGCGAATGCTTTCATTGTGGTGAGTCTGGACATCTCAACAAAGATTGCCCGAGGAAACAAGGGCAAGGTCAGACTAAGTGTGCAGGACTATCTGGAGGGCGAGTTCATCCCCTCAACACCGTTCCTCCAGCTTATGATAGAGGTAGTGTTTCTGTTGAAAATCTTGTTTACATTTTCTGATTTTCCCTGTTCGTACTTTGTTTGATTCTGGCACATCGCATTGTTTTATTTCATCTGATCTAGTTGAAAGTTTGCATCTAAGTACTAGCCTAGTTGAGGATCCCGTATGTGTTTCAAATCCAATTGGGGGTTCTGCCCGCCTGTCTGTGGTCTGAGTGGATTTGAAAATTTCTATCTTGAGTATAGAATTCTCGTGGGATGTTTATATTCTCGGTTTCGGGGGATATGGGTTGGTTTTGGGCATGGAATGGTTGTCCTGTTTTGGAGCCATTCTGGGTTTTTGTATATAGGGTTGTGAGGCTCATGACTCGCCTCGATAGTACCCTAGGAATTTCTAGCAACCCCATGGGTCCCGTCATGTTATCTTGAATCCCTCAACTCGTCTATCGATAGTTTGCAATCGGTGAGGGTGGTCCGAGAATATCCTGATATCTTGGGTGAAGTGAAGGGGTTACCCTTAGACGTGGGATAGATTTCCGCATTATCTGGTTGGTAATACCAAGCCAATTTCGTGGCCGGTTAGGCACATGACCTCACGAGATGAGAGTTAAGAAAGCAAGTCAAGGAGTTGCTTGAGAAGAACTTCCTGAGACGAAGCATTTTCGAGTAGGGTGCTCCAGTAGTATTCGTTACTGATGTGGACAGTTTGCTTCGCTTACATGTTGATTATCGTGAAAAGAATAGACAACCGTTACCAAGGATCGATGATTTGTTTGATCAGCTTGTAGGAGCATCTGTTTTCTTTTGATCCAGCTACCGGATTCCATCAGCTTAGGACGGCTGAGGATGGAATTGACAAGACTGCGTTTAGGACTATAGGTGGATTTTTAGAATGGCTAGTCATGCTATTTGGTTTGACTAATGCACCCGCATATTACGTGAACTTGATGGGTAGGGTGTTTAGGGAGTCCTTGAACAAGTTTGTCGTGGTCGTCATAGACGATATTCTGATCTCTTTAAAAGAACGAGGAAGAGCATGTTAGACATCTCAAGAAGGAGATGGATACGCTTAGAACCACCAGTTGAAGGTCAAGTTCTCCAAATGTCACTTTGAAGGAAAGAAATTGGATTTCTTGGGCACATAGTTCCTAAGTAAGGCTTAGCGGTGGATTCCGCTAAGTGGTTGCGGTTTAAGACCGGAAGACCCTGAGGAGGGCAATTGGAGTAAGAAGCCTCCTCCGTTTGGCTAGTTAGTTAGCATTCCCGGAGCTTAGACTTACTCTTCTGGATCAAGAAGGGGGGGTTTCACAGGAAGAGGACCCGCAGTAGGTCAAGAACATGGACCAGTTGATTCGAGGCGAGATGTTAAGTCACCTCGCTAGATATATTATAGATGACAAGGGATGACTAAGGCGCGATGAGCGGAAGACTTGGTAAAGAAGGTCCTTGAAGATACGCATCACTCGAGGAGGTGGCCGAGTTGGTCTCAGGATGCATGATGTGCCACCAGGTTAAGGCCCAGTCATAGAAGCCCAGTGGGCCATTACCTCCATTGAGGGGGTTCTACAAGGGAAGTGTGAGAACATCTCGATAGATTATGTGGATGGGCTACCTAGATCAAAGAAAGGGAATATGGGTATGTGGGTCATAATAGGTAGACTCACGAAAAGTACTCATTTCAGTCCGGTAAAGAGCGAAGGGACTGCGTCATGGTTAGCAACGGTTTACCCTCAAGAAGTTGGCCAGTTTTGAAATAACCTACAAGAAGCCATGGGTAGGCAACTGAATCTAGGTACGGCCTATAGGCGGATGGTTCATGTCGATTAAGCCTGAGTTATAGGAAATCACGTTTATAAGGGCAATTGGCAACGTGGATTGGTATTTTTAAGAAAAGTTCTGCTGCGCGGAATACCTTATGGTAAGAAGACGAGATCCAGGATTCACTAGTGAATTTTGGAGAGCTTGCATGAAATCATGAGGTTATAATATGTTTAAGCCAAGTATACAGAAGGAAGAATAAGTGGAAAAGAAAGACGAGAGGCGATAATGAAATGAGTTCCAACTCGAATTTGGGAAATAGGATTTAGGAAGCCAAGAAATCATGAAGTGAAAGATAGTCAAAGCACAGTGGAGTTAAGCTCAAGGAAACGTGACTAAGAAGAGTGAAGACTAGATACGCGCATCATATCTCTTTTTAAGAGTGCATCCTTGATCCTTGTTTTCCTGTGGAGCTTGCTTGCAAGTTATCTTTTGTATATATCCTCTCGGTCCCATTCTCGATCTTATTTCTGTTGTAAACTCCATAAGGGGGTTAAGACTCATCGGTTAGTACTATATGTCAGAGTTGGAATGGATTTCTTGTGATCCAAAAAGGAGTTTATCTTGCTTATCTTCTAAGATCTCTTTTTAGCATATCTCTCTATCCATGTTTATCTAGTTTATCGGGTTTATCTTGTCATGAGAACCTTAGGTAGAATCCTTTGGATGAAACATGTATTTGAAACATGTTATGCTTGATGGTTGCAAGTGGTTGCAAGTGTTTGCAAGTGGTTACTCATGGATGCATTATACACATTAGGCACTAGATCGGCTCATACACTCTTCATGTTGCATATGCATGAGTGCTTACACTTATTCATGGTTGAAACTTGTTGTGCTACCACATGGATGTTGCATATGGATGAATGTTATGTGCACTCATATAGATACCATAAATTATGTTAGGAATTTGCATACATATGGATTCATTTCACTGACATACATATGCATTAAGGAGGTTTACTGTATCAGTAACCGCCTGATTTACATACATATGCATTAAGGAGGTTTACTGTATCAGTAACCGCCTGATTTTTGCATTAGGTAAGTACATATACACACACTTTTGCATATGTTCATCCAGCATTTAGAATCTTTTAAGGACAATGATTGCTCGTGGATGATGCTTTGAGTAGATGGATGATTGGATGGTAGGATACGTTCTTCCTAATTTGAAGATTTCGGGGACGAAATCCTTTAAGGAGGGGAGAATGTAACAACCCGTATTTTCAATAACCTGTTATAACATAAATTGAGGAAGAATTTAATTATAAAATGTGAATCAAGGGAAACGGGCTATGCCATTGCGTTCGTCTCGGAAAAATACGCGAAATAGAGTCAGAGTTTTCGAAAATCGGAGTCCGTATGACCCAGTTAAGGCCCATTGAAGTTTGCAGAAAATTCCTAAGTAAAAACAGATTTAAATTTTAAATTAAGAAACTAGGGTTAGGGCAAACTGGGCAGGCGGGAAAAATTCCCGCCCAGGACCCCATGTCGACAGGCCTGTCGACAGGGGTCTTAGCATGTCGACTGCCCTGTCGATAGCCCTGTCGACAGGGGGTGTCCGGGCTGCTTGGTCTGGTGCACCATTTCTGATTTGGGCTTGATAAGGGGGCTTGGTTCTAGAGAGTTCCGGGATCTGATGGACCTAATTGAATCTAGGGTTAATCCTATGGTCCAAATCACTAGCCTAATCTATAAATCAGGCCCTAACCTACCCTAAATCACTCATTATTCATCCTAGCAACTAAACTATGGCAAAATCAAAACTCTCATGGCCTCCACCCTCTTCATACAATTCCTAAATTGATTCCTAAGTGATTTTCCATGCATACAAGCATATTTGGGCTTGTATGATCCTCCTTAGCTTGCATTAAAGGCTTGTTTTTCTATTGGCATCATAAAGGAGGAGTCTTGATCAAGTTTGCTTGCATTTGGGGGTTTTAATTAGTTGCATAAGGGGTTCCTTACAATTGCTATACTCATTTGAGTCCGCATAAGCATTGTAAGCCCTCTTACCTTCATTTTAGAAACTCTAAAGTTAATATGTGATGCAAGTTGGGATTTATGTATGTTTATTAAGTTATGCATATTTATGCAAGTTTGCTAAGCCATGATTTGTATGTTTATTAAGTTATGCATGTTTATGCAAGATTGCTAAGTCAAGATTTGCAAGTTTATTGAGTTATGCATGTTTATGCAAGATTGCTAAGTCAAGATTTGCAAGTTTATTGAGTTATGCATGTTTATGCAAGTTTGCTAAGCCATGATTTGCAAGTTTATTGAGTTATGCATGTTTATGCAAGTTTACTAAGCCATGATTTGCAAGTTTATTGAGTTATGCATGTTTATGCAAGTTTGCTAAGCCATGATTTGCAAGTTTAATAAGTTATGCATGCTTATGCAAGTTTAAAATGACAAGTTGTGCATGTTTAATAAGTTATGCATGCTTATGCAAGTTTAAAATGACAAGTTGTGCATGATTGACAAGTTATGCATGTTTATGGTAATATGCAAGTTCACTATGCTAAGTTGTGCAAGTCTAACATGTTATGCATGATTGTTGTGCAAGTTTATCATATATGTTATGCCAAGTTCCCTCTTCCTATCCTTTATGCGTTATTACGAATATGTAAGCGATAGAATGACGTTGGGGGTTTTGGGTAACTTAAAATACATGAAAATATAAGATTGGGAATTTACCTATTAAGTTAGGTCTACCCCTTGGGAATTTACCTATTAAGTTAGGTCTACCCAAGTAATTGGTTGACTTGTGATTATGTTTTGAAATGAAGTGGACATGACACTTAGAAAATATAAGTGTGGCCAACTCGAGGTTGGGTTGAGTTTGTAGCGTAATTCTACCCGGAACCGACCGGCTTAACTAGTGGCTACAAACAATAAGACCCAATGTGAGAAGTTGGTCATGTGGTGCCAAGACCCGAGGTTAGACCAAGTGTGGTGTAAAGCTACCCGGACCCGCCCGGCTTAACTAGTAACCACAACAAAGTCTAATGTGAGAGGTTAAGGTGCATTAAAGTAATTAATGCCTCATGATTAGGGTTAAGTCAGGGTCCACTAATACTTAACCAATTTGGGGATTCGAGGGATTAGAATGGGGTTAAGTGTGAACTGTTGATTACACTTAACTAGTTTAATCCATTTGGGAGTTCGAGGGATTAGAATGGGGTTAAGTTACACTTAACCAATTTAATCCATGATTAGTGAAGGGTTAAATCGCACTTAACCCTCTTAGGAAACCCTAGCAGCGGGTCTGTTCCGGCAGTAATCCCAGTTTGGTATCATCACAACCCTAGAGACTAGGCTAGGGCGGGGGCACGATTACTGGACGGGTGTAAACGACCAAAGCGACGGCTGAGTGGTACAGCGGTGCGGGTCCGGAGGGCTACGGACGTGCACGTAGTCCGATGTTGGACAAACTCGAGGCACGGGTACCAGTAGGTCTGGGCTGTGCATTATTGCTTAAGTGTCCGGGGTTGGCACCCGAGGGCTTGATACACCCGAAGGTGGACCCAGCACAGTCAGACTACATCCATATGTGGGCTGTATGGACATCAACACTTGACGTGTTAGGCTTATAGGGAGCCGATCGACTAGACCGTTGGGTTGGACCTTATATTAAGGTCACTTCATGTTATTGGGCCAAAGTTTGGGCTGAGGGATCAATACCTGTTATGTTGGTTTGCTAGTACACCGTGGTGCAAAACTTAACCTTGTTTATGCGATGACACCTCTATCTATCTTATAGGTAATTTATCATGTCAGTATGTTGTTATCTATGATAATCTCAGTTTCCATCATGATGTTAACTTTATTAGTTTATAGACTGATCGTAGCAGGGCTTACTCAGTCTTTTTGACTGACCCGTTTTGTTTCGCCTCTTTTCTTCCGTTTCCCCCCCCCCCAGGTTCTCAGGGAGGGAATACTGGAGCCTAGCTTGGATTTTAGCCGCTTCCTCGGATAGCTCAAGTATGCTTTGGACTTGAGCCGCTATGGTTTATCACTCTTATTTGGGGATAATACTTATGTATTTTCAGTTTATCAGATGATGTATTTATCTAGACTTGTAATTTTGGGAAATTGACATTTTGATGTACCAGACTTGTGTTTTGAAATGGTTTATAAATCTTCCGCTGTTTTATTTACTCACTCTGTTTGTTTACATATATATATATGTCATGTCCTGCCTTGCTATATCATTATGCATGTTTACCAATAATGCCCCTCCAAAGCTAGCGCATTCCTTTGCGAGTGACCCTAGTGGAGGTGGAGTGTTACAGCGTGAGATGCAAGCGTTCTGCTACTTGGTTATTTATATTGATTAGACATTATTATAATATCACTGGATTTTGATAAATGTTTTGGTTTATAGTAAGGTAAAAATCGTCCATGTTTATGTGTGGGCTGGTCTTACTATTATCTTTTGTCTCAAAGAATTTTCAAAGTTAAACAATATGGTTGGAGTTTACTCACACTAGTCCCATGACTGACCCATAGTTTATTTTGTTTGTTTACCCTAAACTCTTGGGTGCTCAAATTTGTACGGGCAGGCAAGTGTTTCAGGCTTTGCAGATTCACTTGGAGGAGCTAAAAGCAGAAGACTTCACCGTTAGTATTTAGAGATTATTTCCGCTGTGACATGATGTATTGTACTCTGATAATGGTATGTATATACAATACGGTTTTGTATTTCAAAGTTATGTTATATAATACATCTTATTCGTTCCGCTGCGAGTTCCGTATTTACTTTGATTCTATTCAGTTATATTCTTCTTCTTCCATTCTATTAGTTCTACCTTATTTTTATCACCCTCTAACTTCTTTCTATTAATGATCTGAATTTTCGTGCACTTTGAGTAGAATGTGTAGGATATTAGTCAGCTCAAATTCGCATGGATTTTCGGGCCATTACAGTTAGTATCAGAGCTGAAGGTTAAGTGATTACCTTGGCTCTGTGGCGTAACTCAATAGAGATGGAGTTAGTAATACTCTAGATTGAGTTTGAGTGTATATATATGAGCGCGTATTTGTAAATTAGTATAAAAACTGTTTTATATTGTGTTGATTGGTTTGGCGAGTGGTTTATGAATTCTGGTCAAAACAGTAATGCAAACTGTGTCGGTTGGTGTTTCTAAACCCATGAACAGAGTAATTCGACATAGTATTGTTTTGAAAACTGGGTAAATGAAATAATTTACCCAAAATATATTTTGATGTAAAGAAAGTATATATTATTGGAATTATTTAATATATGGGATATATTCGTTATTATTATGATCGAATAAGATTATGGTTAAGATGGTTACATAAATAACCCATCAGAACTTGTATAACGTAATTTGTGAAATTAAACGGATTAAATCTAAATTTAAATCCAGAATTGAAACAAACCTTGGAAATTTGGAAAAGGATTAAATATATAGAAATTCAAAAATCCTGGGGAAATTTGAAAATGTTTTCTAAACATTTTGAGGAAAACATTTTGAGAGGTATTTTGAAGTGTTGATAAATGGTTTTTAAAGTAATATAATATTAAACTCACTTTGATCACTGGAAAATAATTCTGATGATGAAGTCGACCATCATCGGCGTTCATTTTCGAGTCTCTAAGTGACGATTTACTACCAAAGATTTTATTTTGGAATAAGTTGTTCGGAAATTCAAATCTTTTGAATTGCTATTATTATATGCAATATATATGATTTCAAACTGATTAAAATAAAAACCCCAGGAATTTGAATTCCGGAATTTAAAATTTACTTATGAAGTAAATAAATAGAAAATTTAACTAAGTTAAATAAAATTGGTTTGGATTAGAAGTAATCTGGAATGGAATCGAATTGATGAATTAAGAGTTGGAATTAAGTTTGGAATTGGAGTTTGAATGAAGTTATAAGTGGATGATGTGGTTCGAGGATAATTTGAATGGAAATCAAGTGGAAATAAAATGGTATATGCTGAATGGATTGCAAATGGAAGCAATAGAGTGGGATGCCCAACAAAAAGGTACACGTTTATATTATAATAGGTATGAGATTTATGAGCTATCTTTGGAAAGCCGCTTGGCTATTTGAATTTCTTTTGGATTGGAGAAGCCCAGAGAGGCAAATTGTAGTTGTGATGATTGAGCCGTGCGGAGGGGATGCCGGCAAAATTTCTCAAAAATTTAAGGTACTAGAAAATTTTCAGAGTTATTGAAAATATTCGTTAATAAAAAGAGAATTAATATTTTAATTAAAATAATTAATTTGTTCAGTTAAAACTGAAATTTGAGAAATAAAACAAAAGATTTAACCTGGTTATAATAGGGTGTGACATTTTTCCTAGCTTAGTAATTTCGGGGACGAAATTCTTTTAACGGGGAAGGAATGTAACGTCCCGCATTTTTATCGATTGGAATTTGAATATTTAAATTAGTTTAAATATTAAATTCATAGTATAAATGGATTTATATTTTATTTAAAACGAAGTTGAACGTATAAAAATATACATTAAATATAATGGAGCCCGTAATATCACGGCAGTTCGTAATTTAATGTTCTGAACTTCAACTGAGTTTACATGATTCATTATAAATCGGATTTCATCGAAATAAGAAACATTGGGATCTATTGAACTATTTTTTTTAATGGAAATGAAAAACCAAGATTTCGTATTATAAATGATAAGTTATGTCCAAATTAAATCTTCATAAAAGCAGTGACATATTCGTTTATGGCCATAACGGTTATTTAAATATATTTAAATATCGGATTCGAATTTGAAAAAGATTCTTTTGAGATGTAGTGATAATTTAATTTTTAGAATTTTACTGTAATTTTTAATTAATTAAATACGCAACTTTTTATTTGGAGTGTTTTACACCCTGTAGCAGCATTTTAGGGTTTTGCAATATAAGTTAAACTACCGATATTATTATAATTTTGGGATCGTGACATCTCGATGGACAGGACCGTATTTTTATTTCTGTCCGCAGCCACCCAGACATGAGTGATATTTATGTAATGCGGTACACTTAGATTTTTGTAACAATAAATTAAGATTCTAATATAATAACCTAACTTATGAACACTTCATATCCAAGTAAAGGAGGGCGTACAGACAAAGAAATGGTATAACAACCATTTCCTCCCTAAGAGCTAAGACGTGGACTACACAGTGAAATTAAATCAAAAGCATACCTCTCCTATATCCCCTAAGCCTAGACAACCAAATAACTTCACGTCTAAGTTAAAACTTATAGGGTACCTACTCTACAACTAAAGTATGGCCAACCTTACCCTATTCCTATACAAATCAACCTACCTGAGCTAAAAACATCATGCATACAATTAAGAAAATATATATATCCTACCCTTATTAGTACTGCAATTTCCTACTCTACTCTAGTTTCATACTCTACTCTAAGTTTTCAAATCAATCAGATCGGTATGTAAACCAATATTTTTCTTCATGTAGAAGTTTTCAAGGGTATGGCATCCTACGTTTAGCTTCATGCCTAAGGATAAGACTTTGATATAATCCTTGTTTCTCTCTTCTATAAATACCACGGCAAACACTTTCTTCCTCTTCAGCAGATTGCCGAAGCTTTAATGGTGATAAATGAAATACAAAATAAATACTAAAATGAATAAATAAAAAGAGGGATTGGTGAATCGTTGAGGGGTGTTGCGTTAAAAATGAGGAGGGTTCTCGAAGCTGTTCGCCGGTAGTTGTGAGACCTTGTGCGGCGGTATAAGGTATGTGCTTTCCGTTGATAAAGGGAATGCAAGTTTCGTTAAAACTATGACCAACGATGATGGGTAGTCGAGCATGGTTGGTGACAGCGGAGTCGTTACGATAGAGGCAAGGTTGGCACTGAGGCCGGTGGTCTCCGGCGTTGCCAGTGGGGTGCAATGATCAGATCTGGGATGTTGGATCTGTTTAGTGTTAGAAACCTGATGTCGAGGAAGAATGGGATGGTCATGGCTCGGTTTTTAGCTGGAGAAACCCGTTGGAAAATGATAGTGGAGAGTCCACGAAGGGGAGATTGGAAGGAGAAGTAATCAGCTGTTGTGGGGGGAGGATACGAGCAGCAGCGTTCCAAGAAGAAAGGGAAGGAGGCTGGTGATCGAAAACTTGAGTGTGTGAGCTGTGGACGGGAGAAGAGTATGGAGCGTGTACGTGAAATATGGGTGCGCGTGTGCACTGTTTTGGCAATGGAATAGTTCGGGGTACTTGCGGATTTATGTACAGGAGATGGTTGCGGGTTCCATTTTTGGGTAAATGGACATTACTTTTAGAAGAGTTGAAATGGGTGTGTTGGCGTACTGGAGGGAGAAGACTTCATGCAGGTTTGGGTTTTAGTGTTAGGCTTGGGCCGATGCTATGCCCAATGGAAAAGAAAAAAATAAAATGAAATATAAAACATATTTTGGTGGAAGAATGTGAGTTAAGGAGAGGTAGGAAGGAAGAACAAGTAAGATGAATAATTATGTTCTTCTTTTGGAATATTGGTGCATGTGAATGGAGGAGTTTGAAATGATCCATTCAAGGATGGGGTTTGTTTCACAGAAGTTTGGGGCGTGTAAAAGTGGCGAAAGTATAGTCAAAATTTACTGGAAGGGTGTAAAAGGGGAATACCGTGTATAGTGATCAAGGAAAGATACCCCGGCATGTAATACTGGAACGACAGTATGTTTTGGACGGTGAATAGAAAAATTAGCGGCGATACCAGTATTAGCAGCGTCAAAACTGTGATGGAGTTGTTCGACCGTTTCCAGTTTAAAATGAAGCAGGTACATGGTACATGAAATAGCGGACTGAAGTGGTATAGGGATTGAGTTCAAATTCTTCAATCAGGAAGGAAGCATGTACACGTGCGGTGCAACAATGGAATGATTTAAACGATGTTTGATGAACCGTCGGTCACGTTGGATTCATGCGGGATAGGCCGAGTACTGGAACAAGTTTGGAGTGATTCAGAGATCGTTGGAAATTATAACGTCTGATCAGGTGTACCGACGCAAATCGTTATTTAACGGTTAACGCGCAAATGTGAGTAAATCTCACTAACTCTCCTCGGTTTATATTTTCTGGTGTTGATAATTGATGATTGATTTCTATGTGATGGTTGTTTGGCTGAATTGCTGATTTAGTGGTTGAAATTATAGATAACGAAATCGTTAATCAAATAATTGATTCTGCTTATCAGAATATTTCATATTGAAATAAAGTTAATGTTAATTATATTATTTAACATCTGTGGATGCAGGGAAACAAGTTGTAGGGATCCAACAAGATTCCTCAATATTTATTATACTGTTTTATTCATATATTGTGATATATGATGAGATGAATATAATATGTGGTTGATTGTGATGACACTTGCCCTGTTGTTTGGTATTTCAAATACCATAAGAAATACTGGAATGCATAAAGAGGATTTTCAAAGTGTATATTGAAAATAAAATATATTTATATAAAATCAAATGATTTTATAAAAAGGAATTTCAAGGTGAATATTGAATTTAAGGATTTTATAAAATCATTAGATTTTATAAAAGAATGATTTGGAAACAAATAAAATTGAAATAGGAATGTTTGCAAAACAAATAGAATTGGAAAAGGAAATATCAATATGAAATAAATAGGATATTGTAAGGAAATATTTATATGAAATAAATACGACATTATAGATGAAATATTTATGTGAAATAAATAGAATATTATAGAGGAAATATTTATGTGAAATAAATAGGATATTATAAAGGAATTATTTATATGAAATAAATAAGATATTATAAAAGGGAAGTATTTTATAGAGTGAGTATAATTTTATAAAAGGAAATATGTGGAAAATAAATATTAGATGGGAATCTATTTTAACAGATAAATGGAAAAGATTTATTTAAAGAAGATTTTAAATAGAATTTGTTTTAACAGATAAATTAAGGAGATTAATTTATAAATAATGTTTTTATAAATTAAATAAAACATTTATCATTTGATAAATGGAATATATAAGTCTGAACTTATATAGAGAAATAGAAATTGGTTTTGACACCGATATTTTAAATAGAATATGAACTCAGCATTTATAAAGGGAATTATAAATGAGATTTAAATGTTAGGAATAAAAGGGAAATTTCTATGGATAATTCTAGAAGTATAAATAGAATTTCGAAATGGGATATTAGTTTTTCGAATGGGGATTTGAATATGAGGTAATTGGTTATTAGTTATTCGAATTAGAGTTATTCGAAGAGAGTTAATCGAATATTAGTTTTTCAGATAGAGTTAAATCGAATATTAGTTATTCGAATAGAGTTAATCGAATATTAGTTATTTAAATAGAGCAAATCGAATATTAGTTAATCGAATAAAGTTAATCAAATTAGAGTTAGTCGAATATAAGTTATTCAAAGCAAGTTAATAAAAGATAAGGAGAGTTAATCGAATAGCTGTTTTCCTAAGAGAATGAAGAGTTAATATAAATAGCCATAAACAACGGAGATTTCAAAGTAAGGATATGGCGTTATAAAAACTATATTGAAACAAGAAATATGGTTTGATTAATATCAATAATAAGGAGTTAGAGTTACGGACTTATATCTATTCTAAGATAAGAACGTTGTCGATCAAGGTCTGAGAGGTAAATAAAATACCTCAACTTGAATGGCTTAACTATTGTCGAGGAATGGTATCAGTTTGTAACGGAAAGGGATGCTGAGAATAGTTATAAAATGGAATATAGCAGCGTATTGCAAGTCTTTGAACCATAACGATAAAATAACGTTGTTGACTAGGCTTAAGCGTAACTGTTATGTCGAGATTAGTTATTAAAGGGAATATTACAGCGTATTGCAAGTTTTGAACTATAACGATAAATTAACGTTATTGACCAAACTTAAGCGTGGTATTTATATACAACACTATCTCTAGGGAATGGCAACCGCTTAGTTTGAAATCCACTTATTCTATAGTAGTAAGTAGCGATGTTTGTCCAAAGAAATATAGGAGTGTTATGTTGGGTTGGGAACAAAGACGAATAAAAGTTTATAATGTCTGGAAATGTTTTACACGAGATATAAAGGGCTAAACGGGTTTTTGGAAAATATCTGGAATTGAAAAATCAATGCTAAATAAAAAGGGCCAGTGATTGTGTGATGTTTAGTTGTACATTTGAATGGATGTTTGTATTTACTTCAATAGTTAACCATTGAAGTGTTTTGACCATCGTTGTCAATACGGAGAGACCGGTTGGATATATTATCAGAAAACCACCCCGTATAGGCATAAGCACTGCGAATTATATTATGTTGAAGAAAATTGAAGACGAAGTGAAATGCAAGGGTCGTCCTAATCCAGAATGGTACTTTTTGTTTGCCCAGTCCCAGGACAACTTGTATGGAGGAGTGTCTGACAGAGTATACATAACAAATCACGTATGGTTGATCTCCTAAAGGTATTACGTCTGGCGGCGGAGGAATTCGTCCCTCTTAGCTTTTTATACCCGTGATATTTTTGGAAATCGATCAGTGAATTAACGGGTTTGACGATGTGGCATTCAAAGTGAATGGTGATCAGATGTTGTGAAGATAGACTTAGCCTCTAGCTTTACAACCAGGAAGTAACAAAAGTTGGGCTAGGCAACATGGCTAGGTGGGTCATACCCAAGCAGGGTGTATTGTCATCGATCTAGAGAAAATTCATATTTGTTCTTCTTTTCGATTCTGTATCTTCGGATTACGGTTGGATGGCCAGCAACTGTGGGTGGAAATATATTCTCTATAATCAAGCTAAATGAGTGGGCGGTCATGTGAGGCCGGGTTGCAAGACGTTCTTGTTGAACCCCAGTGTATACCCTCTAGAGTGCACTGATCGGAAGGTGCTCCCATACCTTGTCTGTTGGAATCCAATCTCCAATAAGCGCCCTGCGGTTTTTAATTATATATGTGTGTGTGTGTGTGTGGAGCGTGAGATGCAAGCGTTCTGCTACTTGGTTATTTATATTGATTAGACATTATTATAATATCACTGGATTTTGATATCAGAATGTTTTGGGTTTAAGTAAGGTAAAAACCGTCCATGTTTATGTGTGGGCTGGTCTTATTATTATCTTTTGTCTCAAAGAATTTTCAAAGTTAAACAATATGGTTGGAGTTTACTCACGCCAGTCCCATGACTGGCCCAGAGTTTATTTTGTTTGTTTTCCTTAAACTCTTGGGTGCCCAAATTTGTACGGGCAGGCAAGTGTTTCAGCCTTTGCAGATTCACTTGGAGGAGCTAAAAGCAGAAGACTTCACCATTAGTATTTAGAGATTATTTCCGCTGTGACATGATGTATTGTCCTCTGATAATGGTATGTATAAACAATACAGTTTCGTATTTCAAAGTTATGTTATACAATACATTTTATTCGCTCCGCTATGAGTTTCGTATTTACTTTGATTCTATTCAGTTATATTCTTCTTCTTCTATTCTATTAGCTCTACCTTATCTTTCTCACCCTCTAACTTCTTTCTATTAATTATCTGAATTTTCGTGCACTTTGAGTTGAATGTGTAGGATATTAGTCATCTCAAATTGGCACGGATTTTCGAGCCACTACAAATTCATAAATATAAACTATATTATCATATTTATAAAATTATAATGTTTAAACCTATATATATAAGTATTAAAGTATATAATTATATAAACATATATAAACTTATAATCTTTAAAACTCAAGTTTAAAATCAAAATTAAAATATAAAAAAACTTAATTACAATTTGAATTGAATTTGAAAATCAGAATTTGAAAAACAGAATTTGAACTTGAATTTGGAGTGTTATTCAGAGCCTTACATAAACTATACTCTATTACTATATTTATCTTGAACTCTTGATTACTCATGAGTCTTGAATCTTCTCTAAATTCTGAATCTCTAAAACTATACAGTCTTTAGTATTAATTCCTGTATACAAATCCTACATATACGGGTATCTACATATTCTAGATAAAGATGTTAGTATATGTTTTATAATTAGTTAAAATTGAAATAAGGTTGTTGTCATCAAAACTCCATTCTCCAACAATCTCTCCATTTTTTATGATGACAACCTTAGTTTATAAAGTATTCATACATGTTTATGCTGATCCTTCAAATACTCCCCCTGTCAATATGAATCCTATATATTCTACTTAAACTAAGTCTATATTTTATAATTTCCTCCCCTTTGGCATTATCAAAATGAAATTCCAAAAACATTCCCCCTAAATCATATAATTATCTAAATAATTCCTATACTAAAGTAAAGTACTCCTTAATTTTTGTATCCATCTAAACTATATTATTCTATACAAAGATATATATATACACGTATGTATAACTTTTGATCAAAATACTTAATGTACATGACTCCCCCGTAATTCGTGCCTATATAACAAACTAATGGAATATTTATGAGAGATAAATCAAGCATTATGTTAAACATTTTTTTCAATACACATGATATACACGAAACCAAATTACACGAACACGTAGAACATCGAATAAATGCAAAGGAATGAAAATAAATGAAAAGAAAAAGTAAACCTAAATTCTAATTGTTCTTAACAATAGGAGACTTATGGGTTGGACAATTTGAGTAATGGATGCAAAAATCTCCATTTCGTTTAACGATATTTCCAATGTTGATCGAACAAGACTTCACCCGCGCATACAACTTGATCTTCCTCGTCCGTGACTTCTTGTTGTATCTCCTCTGGTTCCTCTTCTTCCATCATTTCTTCCACTTCCTCTTCTGGTTCCTCTTCTTCTTCCATTGCTTGATTATCATCCTCGATGATGATTGGGTTTGCTTGATTATCCATTAAGAATTTATGAAGGCTCCTTAAAATCTTTCCTTGTCTACTTTGTTCTTGACTCATCCAGATTTGGAGCACTTGAATCTCAGCAAGAATTTGAAGAGTATATTCCATCTTCTCTTCTAGTTTGATTATGCGTGAGAGGGTAGAATCTTGGAAAGGACCTTCGGATGGTCCAGCGGATGAATCGAGATTAATTTGGGTGTTATAATTGGTGTAGGCCATTATTTATTTTGGTTTTGAGTTTTTACAAAAGTGAAATAAGAGAATGAAGAAGAAAATTTGAAGTGGAGAGTTTAAATGGTTATTAGAGCAAGCTTTTGGTGCGAATTAATTTTAAAAATCTGGCAGTTATATGTCGACATAGTGACATATGTATGTCGACATACTTAGGTTTTTATTTTATTTTTCTGATTTTTAATGTTATTCTTATATATATTAATATATTTGATTATACTAATTCACTTAATGAACAAACACCTAATTGTCTTCTAAATTTAGTAAACGTTGCTTCATTTAATGGGTTTCTTAATATATCTGCTATTTGTTTATCTGTTTCTATAAATTAGAGTGTAATTTTCTCTTTACTTACGTTATCTCTTAGAAAAGGATGTTGTATATCGATATGTTTAGTTCTTGATTGATGAGTTGTATTTTAAGATATATTTATTTTTAGATATATTTATAGCGCTTGTATTATCGTAGTATATTGGTGATTTATTTATTCTTAACCCAAAATCATTTAGTGTTTGTTGCATATATATTACTTGTGAACAAGCAAAAGCAGCAGAGATGTATTCTGCTTTAGTTGTTAACAAAGATACGATATTTTGCTTTTTACTGAACCACGAGACTAGTGAATGCCCTAAGAAATGACATGTTCCGCTGGTACTTTTACGATCGGATTTACATCCCGCATAATCGGCGTCACAATAAGAAACTAAGTCGAATGAATCATCCTTAGGATAAAATAATCCAAAGTCTGGTGTATACTTACCTTAGAATACGTTTTATGGCTTTTAAATGTGTTTCCTTAGGTTGCAATTGATATCTTTCATAAAGACATACACTATGCATTATATCTGGTATATTAGCTATTATATATAACAACAATCCTATCATTCCTCTATATAATTTCTGATCAATGTTTTTAGACATATCGTCTTGACTTAATGCTATATTAGCCTCCATTGGTGTTGGTCTCACATTATTTGTTGTTAAATTATATTTATTAATTAGATCTTTTACGTATTTTTCTTGATTAATAAATATTCCATTCTTTAATTGATGAATTTGTAAGCCTAAGAAGCATGTTATGTAACACCCCGTAATTTTTAAAATATTAAAATTAACAAATTTAAGGACACTTAATTTTTAGAAGAAGAACTAAGTGAAATGGGTTACGCCATTGCGTTCGTCTCGAAGTTATGCTTGGGATAGAGTCCGAGTTTGCGTAAATCGGACACCGTATGAAGAATTATAATCCTTAGAAGTTTGTATGCGCGTAGGGGAGAATATATATATGTATATAATAACTCTAGAAGATCCCAAACTGGTTCAAATTTCGAAATTCATTCAAAGTGAGCTGGGCGGGAAATTTCCCGCTCATGGGTGTCGACCCCCTAGTGGGGGGGTCGACATAGGTGTCAACCCTCAATAAGGGTGTCGACGTAAGTGTTGATCCCCTATGCGGGGGAAGACACAGGTATCGACCCTCTATATAGGGTGTCGACCCCTGTCGGCTAGATTGGGCTGATGTGTTCAGATGACGATTTTTGGAGTTTTAGGGCTTATGTGGCTTTATCTGATTGGTCTAGTGACATGTCTTTTTATTCTGGATGGCTTAGATGAATCTTAGTCAGATCTAAGGGTTCTAATTAATCATACACATCTATATAAGCACACATTAACCTAAACCCTAATTTAAACTATATTCATTCATAAGCCGCCATGCTGCTACATCCTAAACTAAGCTAGTCTCTTCTCCAACGAATTAAAGCTTAGGGAATATAATAAAAAGGATTCTAGAACAACAACGAACGAATCTATTCTTTCTTCTATCACTGTGAGTATAGTTGCTTTCACAAGATAATTAATTAAAATAACTATGATAAGTTGTGATCTGGACTGTATGAATATGCCTGTTGAATCATATGTTATGATCCAGTTCTGTTATCATCTATTTTGTTAATATACGCCAGTTTGTTATCATATGTAATTAGATTCACTTTATGATGTGAATTCCTATGTCTAATTACATATGCTTGATTAGATTCATCTATGCAAGTTATGTTTATCTATGCAAGTTATGCAAGTTTATCTATGCAAGTTTATATGCAAGTTATGTTCATCTATACTAGTTATGCAAGTTTATATGCAATTTATGTTTATCTATGCAAGTTATGCAATTTATGTTTATCTATGCAAGTTATGCAAGTTATGTTCATCTACGCAAGTTATGCAAGTTTATATGCAAGTTATGTTCATATATGCAAGTTTATATGCAGGTTATGCAAGTTTATATGCAAGTTATGTTCATCTATGCAAGTTTATATGCAAATTATGTACATCTATGAAAGTTTATGCTTATATGTTTAGATCCATGTCAGTTATTATGTTTAGATCTATGTCAGTTTACATTGCATATGTTAATTGGATCCATCTTATATGCTAGTTCACGTTTATATGCTTAATTTGATTTATGTTGTTCTATGCCAAGTTTGTGTTACACATGCTTAATTAGATCTATATTGTTTTATGCCAGTGTGGATGTCATATGCCTCTTTCTTTTCCTTTTCTTATGAGTCAGGCTAACAGTGAGCCTAACGTATTATGTGAATTATACGTACAAACGACGTGGGAACGTTGGGGAATAGTTTGGGAAATATTAAATATCGGATATTATGTAATTGGCATATATTGGTTAATAACCATGTAATTAACTTGAGACATAAATTGGTGTATTTTATATACATGGAAATTACGGACATAATTTAGAGGATAATTATGAACATAGCTTGAATTGGAAATTATGGACAATTTCAAATAGGGATATTAATTCAAATTGGGGTTGAATAATAAAATGAGATAATGAACATGCCTAACCCGAGGTTAGATTGAGTTGCGGTGTAAGACTTCCCGGAACCACCCGGCACATCCAGCAACCGCAACAACAGGTCTAATGTGAGAGGTTAGTGCATCATACCTAAAACCCGAAGTTAGAATGAGTTTGCGGTAGAAGTCTGCCCGGAACCGCCCGGCACATCCAGCAACCGCAAACAACAGTTCTAATGTGAGAGGTTGGTGCATTAATAAATCAATTAATGCCAATGAACAGACATGCTAATAATGGTAAGGTTAAGTAACATGAATAGGCGACGCTTAACCAATACAACATGTTAATTAAACAAATGGGTGGGGTTAGGTTAAAATGAGAACACTTAATCGTTATAACATGTTGATTAGGAAACCCTAGTAACGGGGACCCATTTCAGCAGTTACCCACATAGATGTATCATGCCCGGAACTAGGCAAGGTGGGGCACGATTACTGGGCTGATTACAAGCGGACAAAATAGTGGTGGGTGTTGCGTCAATGTAGGTTCCAACGGAGTACGGGCATGCACGTGCTACGGAGTGGAAAAATCAGGCACTGGGCATCAGTAGTTATACATTGTGCATCTTGAATTGTGTCGGGTTGCCATCATAGGGATTGATACATCTCATGGTGGGACCAACACAGGTATCTACAAACAAGCGGGGCCGAATGACATAAGTAATAAATACACACGAGTTAGGGAGCCAATCGAATGGGGAGGGTAGTGGGTACAACTATTGGAGATAGGGGCAGGCGACACCTATGATAGCAGCTAGGGGTACACGAAACTACCATTATTATTATTATTATCATTATGGTTAGTAAGAGGGATCAACTTTCAAAGTAAATAGGGTTGGTGCAGTGTAGTAATTATTCAACGTTTACCTTATTCATCTTTCTTACCTTGTCATATATACTTTTGTTACAGTCATTTCTTACTTTCCAGATTATGTTCTTATCCTATTACTTTAATAATTATATTGTTAAAGTTATTGGACTCACCGGACTTTATGTCTGACCTCGTTTGTTTCACCCCTTTTCTTTCCGTTCCCCTTCCCCTTCCCTCTCTCCAGGTTCTCAGGGTGGGCCTAATGGAGCTTGAATTGGATCTCTTTCTCTCTCTTTTGGAAGTGCTTGGATTGCTGAAAGTAAAAGTTCAGCTTATCTCTTTTTTATTGGTATTTATGTTGGGGTTATGCTTTTCGTTTTATAAAATAATTTGTCAAGATGGATATTAAGTGAACTGGGTTTTATTGTTGGTTTTGATGTTGTAATCAAACTATTATTCTGCTGCAATGAAGTTGTTTTAAAATTTTAAAGTACCAATATATGTATCTGTCTTGTTATATTATGTTCTATACACTTATAATACTCCATGAAAGTTAATGCATTCTTTTTATGAGTGACATTAATGGACGTGGAGTGTTACACGTGGTATCAGAGCTGAAGATTACAAGAGCAGATAAAGGATTTTGAAAACCGTTTTCAAAAGCATTTTTATAAAGAAGTATTTTCAAAAACATGTTTTAAAGAAGGAGTTTTCAAGAGAAAGGTTTATTATAAAAAACATAATCCCCAAAAGCCATACATCTTTCTTTCGATTCTTTGTTTCGAATCACTCCCTTTTCCTTCTTGAGTCTCTTTCCCCACGTGTTGATGCTTTTTCTAAGATATGTAAGGACTTTCGTGCGATGGGTGGAAAACCGTTTCATAGGACTGAGACGTTTGTCGAAACTAGAATTGGCTCGAGGAAGTGGAGGACTCGTTTGGTATCTTTGAGTTAGACGATAGAAGGAAGGTTCAGCAAGCTGCTTGGTTGATGAGGGAGTTTAGGCTAAGGAGCACAACCCAAGGATGAGGAATTTGTTGATATGGCTTTAATCCATGAAGAAGGTAAAGGAGAAAGTGGAAAGAATAATTAACCCCATGACAAAAGAAGGTGTCTTTATTGTGGTATAACGGGCCATGTAATTAAGAAGAAGAAGAAGCCTGGTTGTTTTCATTGCGGTGAGCCAGGACATCTGATTAAAGACTGCCCGAGGAGGCAAGGGCAAGGGCAAAGGACAAGACCTACTTCAGGAGGATAGGTTCATGCCCTCATGGCACCAGGATAGGAGAGAAATAGAAACGTTTTTGTTGAAAGTTTGATTTTCCTTTTTGATCATCCTGATCGAACTTTGTTTGACTCTGGTGCTTCACATTCGTTCATATCTGCTTCGTTAGTAAACACTGTACCTAAATACTAGTTTAGTTATGGATCCCATTGTGGTCTCAAATCCTATCGATGGTTCGGCTCATTTATCTATGCTTTGTCGGGATTTGAGAGTGTCTATCTTGGGCATTGGGGTTGAATGCAATGCCCTCGTTCTTGGTTTCGCGAGCTATAGCTTGATTCTAGGGATGGATTGGCTAGCCAGGTATGGTGCCATCCTAGACTGCGAAAGGAGGGTAGTTAGATTGTTGACTCGCTGTGGGAGAACCCTTGATATTTCTTGTGAGCCTATAGGTACGGTGATGCTTAGCCTCCTAGAATCTCTTAACGCATCCATCGATGATTTGGACTCTGTTCATGTAGTCTGTGAGTATGGTGACATCTTTGATGTGGTTCGGGGTTTACCTCGAGGCACGAGATAGACCTCCATATATACTTAGTAGATAATGAAAAGCCAGTTGCATTACCAGTGCGCCACATGGCTCCGAGAGAGAGAAGGGAACTCAGTAAGCAAGTGAAAGAGTTGCTTGAGAAAGGGTTCATAAGAAGAAGCATTTCGGAATGGGGTGCTCCAGTTGTTTTTTCTACAAAGGCTGATGGTTCGCTTAGATTGTGTGTGGACTATAGAGAGCTGAATAAGCTTATGAAGAAGAACATACACCCATTGCCGAGGATAGACGATTTGTTCCATCAGTTGGTTAATGCTTTCGTTTTCTCGCAGTTGGATTTAGCTACAGGATTTCATCAGCTAAGGGCGGCTGAGGATAGCATAAATAAGGCTTCTTTTAGGGCTCCGGACGGTTTCTTCGAGTGGCTCATCATGCCTTTTAGTTTGACGAATGCACCCGCATATTTCGTAGACTTGATGAGTAGGGTGTTTAAGGAGTTTCTAAACAAGTTTTTGGTTGTCTTTGTGGATCTTATTTTTATTTTCTCTAGAAGCGAGGAAGAGCATGCCCTACATCTTAGGGAAGTCTTAGAGACCCTACGAGCGCATCAACTCAAAGCTAAGTTCTCCAAATGTCATTTTTAGAGGAAAGAAGTGAGGTTCTTAGGACACGTGGTCTCTAAGTAAGGGATAACAGTGGATCCCGTGAAGGTGGTAGCAATCCCAGATTGGAAGATTCCTAAGAAGGCAACAGAAGTAAGAAGTTTTCTGGGGTTGGCGGGCTATTATAGGAAGTTCATTAAGGACTTCACGAAGATATCATCCCCACTTACTCGGTTGACGAAGAAGAACTTGACTTTCTCTTGGGATGTTGACTGTGACGATGCTTTCCAACGTTTGAAGAGGACTTTGACGACAGCTCCAATTTCAGTTTTGCTAGATGGAGGCAAACCATTCACAGTATATATAGGTGCTTGCGGGATAGGGCTTGGAGCAGTTTTCGATGCTAGAGGAAAAAGGTGATATGCAAAAGGCGGTGGGTACGCAGTTATGTTTGAGCATCGCGTATCGTCCACAGATGGATGGACGGACATAAAGGGTGAATAGAATCCTTGAAGATCTTTTGAGGTTATGTATCCTAGATTTTGGAGGGACATGAGAAGAGCACCTTCCATTGGTGGAGTTTGCTTATAACAACAGTAATTAACCTAGTATTAGGGTTCTTATGGACGACCGTGTCGATCATCAACTTGTTGGTAGGAGTCTATGGATAAGATTTTGCTTGGACCCGAGCTGATTAGAGAGAAACTCCAGAGAAGATGGACTTGATTCGAGGATGAATGAAGACGGCACAAGGCCGGCAAAAGTCAAATGCTGACAAGAAACGAACCGATCTTGAGTTCGATATTGGAGACATGGTTTTTATTAAAGTGTCACCGTTGAGGAACGTAGCTCACTTTGGGGAGTGTGGGGAAATTAGCACCAAGGTTCGTAGGACCCTTTCCCATTACAGAGAGGATTGGACAAATGGCGGACAGAGGGCAGACAGAGTGAAGTTGCCGAAGAAGCTTAGTGGTGTTCATAACGTGTTTCACATGTCACATTTGCGAAAGTGTTTACATGATACCGCGGAAGTGATGGAGCCAAGTATGCTTAGGGAAGTGGAAGTGGAGCGAGATGCCACGATTAGACGAGCTCCTACATGCATCCTTGGATCGGAGGTCAAGAAATTACGCAACCAAGAGGTCAAGTTGGTCAAAGTGCATTGGGGAGATGTTCAAGGAGACGCGACTTGGGGGACGGAAGACAAGATGTGTGCGTTGTATCCTTTCTTTTTTGAGGGTATGTTCTAAATTTCTCCTTTTTCTACCGCTTTGTTTGTACTTATTCTATCGTTTAGTATGTCCTCTCAATTACATCTTCGATCTTTAGATAGGAAAATCCTATGGTTATAAACATGTGTTTAAGACATGTTATGTTTAGTGGATGCAAGTGGATGCAAGTGTTTGCTAGTGGTTGCTCGTGGATGCATTTACACACACATCAGGCACTAGATCAGCTCAATCACTTTCATATTGCATATGACATGTGTGCATATTTAAATTAATGGATGTATATTGATTGTGTTATCATATGGTTGTTGCATTTGAATGAAATGATTGTGCACTCATGTAGAAATAATATGTATCATTAGGATTCTTTTGCATACATAATGGACGCATGACACTATCATGATTTGCATTAAGGAGGTCAACTGAATCAGTAGACCGCCTGATTTTGCATTAGATAAGGAACATATAACGCACTTTTTGCATATGTTCATACGGCATTAGAAATCTTTTAAGGATAGTGGATGCCCGTGATTGATGGCTGAGTAGATGGATGATTGGATGGTAGGATATACATTCTTCTTGACTTGAAGATTTCGGGGACGAAATCCTTTAAGGAGGGGAGAATGTAACACCCTGCAATTTTTAAAATATTAAAATTAACAAATTTAGGGACACTTAATTTTTAGAAGAAGAATTAAGTGAAACGGGTTACGCCATTGCATTCGTCTCGAAATTCTGCTTGGGATAGAGTCCGAGTTTTGTGTAAATCGGACACCATATGAAGAAGTTATAAGCCTTAGAAGTTTGTATACGCGTAGGGGAGAATATACACACACACACACACATATATATATATATATATATATATATATAATAGCTCCAGAAGCTCCCAAACAGGTTCAAATTTCGAAATTCAGTCAAAGCGGGCTGGGCAGGAAATTTCCCGCTCATGGGTGTCGACCCCCTAGTGGGGGGGTCGACATAGGTGTCGACCCCCTACAGGGGGAAGACACAGGTGTCGACCCCCTATATAGGGTGTCGATCCCTGTCGGCCAGATTGGGCTGATGTGTTCAGATGACGATTTTTGGAGTTTTATGGCTTATGTAGCTTTATCTGATTGGTCTGGTGACATGTCTTTTCATTCTGGATGGCTTAGATGAATCCTAGTCAGATTTAAGGGTTCTAATTAATCCTACATATCTATATAAGCACACATAAACCTAAACCCTAATCTAAACTAAATTCATTCATGAGCCGCCATGTTGCTACATCCTAAACTAAGCTAGTCTATTCTCCAACGAATTAAAGCTTAGGGAATGTAAAAAAAAGGATTCTAGAACAACAACGAACGAATCTATTCTTTCTTCTATCACTGGGAGTACAGTTTCTTTCACAAGATAATTAATTAAAATAATTATGATAAGTTGTGATCTGGACTGTATGAATGTGCCTGTTGAATCATATGCTATTAGCTAGTTCTGTTATCATCTATTTTGTTAATGTATGCCAGTTTGTTATCATATGTAATTAGATTCATTTTATGATGTTAATTCCTATGTCTAATTACATATGCTTGATTAGATTCATCTATGCAAGTTATGTTTATCTATGCAAGTTATGCAAGTTATGTTCATCTATACAAGTTATGCAAGTTTATACGCAAGTTATGTTTATCTATGCAAGTTATGCAAGTTTATCTATGCAAGTTATGTTCATCTATGCAAGTTATGCAAGTTTATATGCAAGTTATGTTCATCTATGCAAGTTATGCAAGTTTATATGCAAGTTATGTTCATCTATGCAAGTCATGCGAGTTTATACGGAAGTTATGTTCATCTATGCAAGATGCAAACTATGTTCATTTATGGAAATTTATGCTTATATGTTTAGATCCATGCCAGTTTTTATGTTTAAACCTATGTCAGTTTACATTTCATATGTTAATTGGATCCATCTTATATGCTAGTTCACGTTTGTATGCTTAATTAGATTTATGTTGTTCTGTGCCAAGTTTGTGTTATACATGCTTAATTAGATCTATATTGGTTTATGCCAATGTGGATGTCATATGCCTCTTTCTTTTCCTTTCCATATGAGTTAGGCTAACAGTGAGCCTAACATATTATGTGAATTATACGTACGAACAACGTGGGAACATTGGGGAATGGTTTGGGAAATATTAAATGTTGGACATTATGTAATTGGCATAAATTGGTTAGTAACCATGTAATTAACTTGAGACATAAATTGGTATAGTTTATATACATGGAAATTATGGACATAATTTGGAGGATAATTATGAACATAGCTTGAATTGGAAAATATGGACAATTTGAAATAGGGATATTAATTCAAATTGGGGTTGAATAATAAAATGAGATAATGAACATGCCTGACCCGAGGTTAGATTGAGTTGCGGTGCAAGACTACCCGGAACCACCTGGCACATCTAGCAACCTCAACAACATGTCTAATGTGAGAGGTTAGTGCATTAAACCCAAAACCCGAGGTTAGAATGAGTTTGCGGTCGAAGTCTGCCTGGAACCACCCGACACATCCAGCAACCGCAAACAACAGTTCTAATGTGAGAGGTTGGTGAATTAATAAATCAATTAATGCCAATGAACAGACATGCTAAGAATGGTAAGGTTAAGTAACATGAATAGGTGACACTTAACCAATACAACATGTTAATTAAACAAATAGGTGGGGTTAGGTTAAATTGAGAACACTTAACCGTTATAACATGTTGATTAGGAAACCCTAGTAACGGGGACCCAATTCAGCAGTAACCCACATAGATGTATCATGATATCCTGAACTAGGCAGGGTGGGGCATGATTACTAGGCTGATTATAAGCGGTAAAAATAGCGGCAGGTGGTGCATAAGTGTAGGTTCCGACGGAGTACGGGCGTGCACGTGCTCCGGAGTGGAAAAATCAGGCACCGGGCATCAGTAGTTATACACTGTGCATCTTGAATTGTGTCGGATTGCCATCATAGGGATTGATACACCCCATGGTGGGACCATCACAGGTATGTACAAACATGCAGGGTCGAATGACACAAGTAATAAATACACACGAGTTAGGGAGTCGATCAAATGGGGAGGGTAGTGGGTACAACTAGTGGAGATAGGTGCTGGCGACACCTATGATAGCAGCTAGGGGTACACGAAATTACCATTATTATTATCATTATGGTTAGTAAGAGGGATCAACTTTCAGAGTAAATAGAGTTGGTACAGTGTAGTAATTATCATATAGTGATTAGAAGCGCAATCAACGTTTACCTTATTCATCTTTCTTACCTTGTCATATATATTTATGTTACAGTCGTTTCTTACTTTCCAGTTTATGTTCTTATCCAATTACTTTAATAATTATATTGTTAAAGTTACTGGACTCGCCAGACTTTATGTCTTGCCTCGTTTGTTTCGCCCATTTTCTTTCCGTCCCCCCCCCCCCTCCGGTTCTTAGGGTGGGCCTAATGGAGCTTGATTTGGATCTCTTTCTCTCTCTTTTGGAAGTGCTTGGATTTCTGAAAGTAAAAGTTCAGCTTATCTCTTTTTATGGCTATTTATGTTGGGGTTATGCCTTTTGTTTTAGAAGATAATTTGTCAAGATGGATGTTGAGTGTACTAGGTTTTATTGTTGGTTTTGGTTTTGTAATCAAACTATTTTTCCGCTGCAATGAAGTTGTTCTAAAATTTTAAAGTACCAATATATGTATTTGTCTTGTTATATTCTGTTCTATACACTTATAATACTCCATAAAAGTTAATGCATTCCCTTTGTGAGTGACATTAATGGACGTGGGGTGTTACACGTTAGTTCTCCCATATGACTCATCTCAAATTTTTGGGTCATAATATATGAAAATTCTTTATTCATCTTATCATTTGTCGATCCAAAAATTATATCGTCAACATATATTTGTACTAATTGTATATCCTTATTATTCCTTTAAATAAACATGGCGTTATTTAGTTTTACTATTTCAAAGTTGGATTATAATTTCTTAACAAATCCGTTTAGAAAAGCACTTTTAACATCCGTTTGATATAATTTGAAATTATTATGGTTTGCAAAGGCTAGTAATATCCTAATTAGTTCTAATCTAGCTACGGAGGCAAAGGTTTTATCGTAATATATTCCTTCTTCTTGAGTATAACCTTGCGCCACTAATCGTGTCTTATTTTTTACTACCACACCATGTTCATTCATTTTATTTGTATACACCCATTTAGTTCCTATTATATTCTTAACATCTGGTCTAGGAACAAGTTCCCATACATCATTCCTAGTAAACTAATTTAGTCTTCTTGCATGGAAAGGATCCACGAATCATTGGAAGATGCTTCCTTTGGATTCTTAGGTTCTATAGTTGAAGTGCTGAATTACTTATATTATTTAATTGATTACGAGTCCTAACGACGGATTCAATATCTCCTAAGATATTTTCTACAGGGTGGTCTCTTAGTAATCTAATTCATTTATTTGGTTGATTATCTTCATTATACGTTTCATTAATTTTATTTTCACATTCATCTTCATTGTGTTGTGTTATACTTTTATAATTTTCATTAAAGGATACATTTTAGGTTTCTTATATAGTATTGATTCTTGAATTAAAAACTCTATGTGCCTTACTTCTCTCTGAATATCCAATAAATTGTTAGATCCAAAATTGGCTCCAACACCCACGTTGTTCAATTATGCAGAGATTAATATCAGAATAAATGCAAGAGAAACAGGAAAAACACGAGATTTATAGTGGTTCGTCATTAACGAGCCTACGTCCACTTTATATCTATGATTATACTTAAAAATTCAAGTACAATCGATGATTTATCCCTCAACCTCACTTTTACAATGTTGATTCACTCAATAAATTCGAGACAAGTCTGAATAATAATAATAGAGATAAAATAATGGTGGAGTCAGAGCTCAGAATTGCCAAAAAGATCCTCAAAAATGCCAAGTTTGGGGCTATGTATAGCTGGTTTCTCTAGGCGGATCATGGTCATACGTGGCACAAATCCCGAGAATCTCGGACTGGTTCATAGCTTGATGAAGAAATAGTCAATATGGCCGTTGTGGACAGGTGTCGTCAGATCCTGCATTCACAGATCGTGGTGGACTTGGTCATAACCTTCACCACGTCTTCTGGGCTTGGATCGGATCACGTAGGAAAGACAAGTCGGATAAGATAAGGCGATCCGATCGGGTCTTCGAGGGGTAAATGTGTGAAGTTTCATATTTTTCTCGTGTGTGCGGACCTTGGTGGCTTGGTCAAAAAGCTAGCCAACATCTTGCCCCCTCGAAGTATGTTTTATCGAGGATGGAGCATGCTTCGAAATTGCGGACTTATCTTTTCATAAAGCGATGTGAATAAAAAATCGTGCTTATCTAAAAGATCACACTGCTCCAAAAAGTTGCGTCCTCCGACTGATATAAATACCGGGTTACATCATCAATCATTCCTTTGTTTACTGGGTAATTTTCATCTCTCGAATTCCGGAAGATATTGAAATCAACTCGTCAGGTATGCTTTATGGCTTTTTGTAAAAAGTTATGTTTAATAACTTTCATATTTCTGTAAATGTGGAACGCATCCGGATTGGTTCGTCACTTTGTTCCATGGTCCACGGGAGTCTTTACAACATACCTGGATAAGGCCGCCCTATGTGCCATGGAACATTACGTGGAAAAGCCCGCGCTCGAACCATGATGGGCTCCTCAGATGCTCCATGGCCCATGAGGCCTGACGGTTCGTATGAGACAAGAAAGGGGAAACCAAGAGTCCAACCCTTGGCTATATAAACCGTTTTAACCCCCATTCTTTTACCCTCTTCACTTTTTTACAGCCGCCGCCCCTTCTTCTTCCTTAACCTTTCTCTCGTCTTTCACCTTAGCCGCCCCCTGGAAATCAACCTCGTTCAACAACCTAAAATTGCAAGGTAGCTAAACTAAAAATGCTCACACATGTTTTCAATCTCATTTTTCTCGTGTTTTTTATTGGTTCGAATAGCAAGAACAGTGGAGCTAGAAGCGTTTAAGGCAGTGATGGGTTCGATTGTGTGAGTTTATGAATGGAGAGGAGGAATGGCAAGGAAGAAGGAGCAGGTTAGGTCAGGTCGTATACGAGATTTTGACTCGGGTCGCGGCAATGAAGGGAGCATAGGGGAAGTAGGAGCATGGGTCTGGACAACGGATCGGGTCGCTGGACTGGGATCGGGTCATGGTAATGAGAATTAAGGTGGATCGTGGGGGTGCTTCACGATCCGTTCAGGTACCACGAACCGAACGGTCCTACGATCCAAAGTCCATCCAATGGCGAAAACAATAGGCGATCCGTCCTCCGCGATCTAGTACGCAACCCACGATTCGATTAGATCTCGACCCGAACTCCATTATTGTTACGAACCGACTTTGTTAGCGATCCCATTCATATACTAACTAAAGAACACTGTGCAATCAAGATATATCAATTGGACAGTTAGGTTAGAGTCTTTGAGATGGACTTCTTGGACTGATCAACAACATGATTTAACAGCATATTCATTGCCATTATCCAATTGGCTTTGTGACTTTTTTTTCTGGTATCACACAAATTTGCACACACGAGCACTTGCACATACACGGGATCCAAGGGTAATTATTTTCTAATTTCTCGTGTTTATTCGCCGAAACAGCAATGTCAGATAAACGCTCTACTAAAGAATCTGAAACAGAGGTGAACCCGGGGTCACTGGGACACCCCAATCCCGATGTCCCTCCAGTTAATCCAGAGGGTGATGATTCTGAGTCAGAATACGAGGCAGAGATAGAATCAAATTTGTCTGGGAATACCTCGTTTGAGGAGGAATCTGATGCAGACGATCGTGCTCCCGAAGAGATCCCCGATGCTAAGGAAATTGAGAAGTTCACCGATTGTCTGGCTTCCAAGTTAAATGATATAAAACTTAAGAAGATATATTTAAGACACGGAATTCCCTGGGACGATGTGAAAGTTCCAGAAAACAAAGATAGACCTCATTCTGCCCCCGAGGGGTACATGACCGTTAGTCAACTCTTGTGCTGGGTAGGGGCTATTCATCCTTTTTCTCCACTTGTTGTTGATCTCTTGAGACAGTAACACATTTCCCCTGTGCAACTCCACCTGAATGCCTTTGAGGCTTTGTATACTCTATATGTTGCTTATATGGAGATTCTGCGGACCGAACTTACTCTTAAAGATTTGAAGTTCTATTACCATTTCAAACATCGTTCCGAAGGGGATCCCAATTTCTCTTTCTTCGAATCGGTTGCCAATAGAAAAGTTGTGACAGATGGCTATAGCAATATAGGGGACGTCAAATCTGACTAGTTCTGTATAAAGCACCAAGCCGGATGTGCGAGGAGGTGGCTACAAGCAAGTATGTTTCCAACTTTCCTGCGTTTAATTTGAATGCATAACTTCAGTGCTAACGAATCATTTTGTTCCATACAGATCACAACTTTGAGAGAACGGAAGGATCGATATACGAAGACCGCATGTCCCGTCTCCTCAAAACTAACTCAGATTTCTTAAGGATTAAGAAATGTATCACCGACGAGAACCTTCACAAACACCATCTCTTAGACATAAGGTTCAGACTTGGAGCGGGCGGCAAACCATACAAGTATATACCTCCGACGGAAGGAGAAGGAACTTCTCAAGCTGTAAAGACAACTACCCTTCGCAAGAGTCCTTCGCCAATGATTAATCAGGATGATGAGGATTTAAACGTATACAAAGTAGGTGAGGGACGAGCCGATGAATCAAAGGAGGTCCCGACCTCTGAGGGGCAGTCTCCCTTTAGAACTTCATCGCCGGTTGAGTCTGTCGCCCCAGATGAATTAACGGAGGAACATATATTTGGGGAATTAAATAAGATTCCTTTACCAGACTATATTTATACTCAAGAAGATTTCGGAGGGGAACAAATTTTTCCCATCTCCGATGAGACGAGTGTCCCAGTTGGAGAAAAAGAAGTCGTCCAAACGAGTCTAACTCCGGGCCCTGGTCCATTTAAAAAAAGGGGATTTCAAGGGATGCACAAATCACATGCACCATTTATCATAACACTCTTTTGCTACTGTGGTTCATAGTTCTAACATGCACTTGTTTCCTTTGCAGGGAAAATGTCTCGCAAACGATCTTATTCTTATCGTTCCCTTCGCGAGGGCACAGCAAGCCTCCTTCCATATCCTGAGCATACTCGCAGCGATAGTCGGGGAAGGGATAGTCGTCGGCCCTGGGATTCTCATCAATCTTATTCTGCACGACCTCGATCTCCACTGAAGCATGGTTATGGAAAGCCACAAAGTCGTCCATTGCCACCGGCCGGGGGAAAGCAACTTCCTAGAGATTTGACTCCTCCGAAAAGCACTCCTTCTCACGCCCAATCTTCCAAAAAACACCCTGAGCCATAGGACAAGAAAAAAGATGAGGGAAGGATTATAGAGAAGGGGAAGATAGCTCCTATTTCCTCTAGTGAGCGTGGCTTAGGTACTACTTCTGCAAAAGGATGTTGCCCCCAATTCTAATATCATGGCTAGGCTAGAGCGCTTGCGAAAGCAGTTCCCTGATATTTACTTTGAGAGAATGGTGTTCGTCCCAGATCTTGAACCGGTCCCTGAGGATTGGGACACAGAGGTGATAGGGTACGTCTGCTATGTGGATAAACAATACGGGGTAATGAAGAAGCATGCTACTACACTTTCTACTATCATCTTCCAGATGGAGACGGACGCAGCCAGAGCCAGAGTGAAGATTGATAATGATGCTAGGGCCAGAAGTAAAATGGAAAAAGAACTAGAGGATGCACAGGCCCAATTGGCTTTGGCTCGGCGAGACGCGGAGAAATACAAGTCTAAGTTGGAGAGTGCTAGGGAGCATTTTCGCAATGAGCTTGACTTAAACAGCCAGGAACGGGTGGCCCTAAGAAAGGAAGTGGAAGATCTCAGGGTAGTTAATATCGAGCTAAAGACAGCACAAGAACGTTTTTGTGACGACCCCGAACCCCGTACTGACGGTGGCAAGGGTAATCTTTGGAATATTACACATAAACAGATAACAACAGAACAAAATTAAATAAATACACCAGATAATGAAAAAATAATACACTGGATAAACGTAATCATCAGAGTTACACAGTACACAGGATCATACTTAGTACTAATATAGTTCAGCTATACATAAATGTCTACAGCGGAAAACAAACATAATATGTACAATAGGAGCTGAACAACATAAAAAGAGATAAATAATAGAATCCATCTTCAGCTCCAGCTATCCAGAAAGAGCCAGCTAAAACCTGAATACAAGGATGCCCGTGTAGAAAGAGGGGCACCCATGTTTGCAAGTGAAACAAACTACGAGTCAGTCATGGGACTGGTATGAGAAATCTACTCAACACATTTAAAATATGGCTAATCACAGGACCACGCCACTTTCGTGGAACGAGTTTACTCCATCGGATCGCCAGTGCTTTAAAACAAATCATTCTTTGAAACATCGTAATCCTTTTTATAAAAATGAAGCCATTATAAGACTCAGTTCCCATCACATAATGCAACGCAAATCGGAGGATAGAGTTTTACCTTATAATGGCCAAAATATGCTTGATACGAATAAAACAAAAGCATTTGATATTATTACTAGTGTTTATATGTTTCAAAAACAATTTCAAATCATAACTATCAATCATAGACAACATGAGCGTCTCATGCCACTATGTCGCCAAATATAGGTATACAATCAAAACCGCACAGTCACGTGTTTGGAAATTGGATTTCCGTCATGAACCAAGGCAAAAGATAGTCCTTACCGACTTCGAGACAATCTAGCCCATGTCTCAGGGTCAGAGCGCATCGACCCTTGGATCGTCAGGGTCGGTCCACCTATGTGTATTAAAATTCCTGAACACTACGTTTCCCCGCCCTATGGGGCGTAAATGAGCCAACGAATGGCTCCATCGGTCCCGGATCGACCGATATATCTGAGGCGCCTCGCTATCCATCATCCACATAAGTAAAATGTCAGGCCGTGTAAAAACACTAACACAACTCCTAGCTAGAAAGAAATGCATGCCCTCCCTGAGGTCCTTCTCCCGTTTCTGGTTCATACCGGGGAGTAAGGCTCGCGAATTCACGTTATACACAAAACTACGCCACACAGGCGGTGCTTTGATCATCAATCATAAGACTTTGCTTTTCAACAGAAGCCCTGATCACTGCATCTTAGCATGTCACATAGGCAATTCACACCATGCAACTGATGGTTATCAATCGCACAGAATGAATTCCAATGTCCGACACACAGTCCATTTGCAAATCCGTTCTGGGTCTGAACGAAACCAGAGGCACTAAATACCTCGCATATCCATCGATCTCCACGTACGTCTGGACGATCACCACTCATTATCCATATTTCGGGATGCCTCCCAATCAGGACATCAGTTACCATCCAAACATGGTGAAGATCGGTCTTCAACCCCCGTCTTCATCTTCGACTTCTTATCGTCGATTCAGTTATTCAGAATGGGATAAACCCGGTCTTTCTGAGCAACTCGCGTATATAATATACAAGTGCAACACAAACATACATACGCATCATTTCAATTCATTAGTCACTAACCGTCAATCAGTAAGAGAACGATTTCCCAAATATTAACCCTGAAGGCAGAAACCAACATCAGATCAACACCCAGGAAACCATTCGACTTAGCCAACCTTCAGTTAGTTTCTAAATTTCACATCCATATCGTTTATAATGTTTTATAACGATTTATCGCTATTTTTATTTATTTTAAAATAGCCAATTTATTCAAAACGACGCTTCGGGCCATAACGCGGTCGTGGCGCTGTTTTTCTTTAGATTTGATTTACACATATCTGAAAATCTAACCGTTGGATCTTCACAAAATTTACATCATTAGAAAGATCTTTTCAAAACAAATCCAACGGTTTCAGTTTCGGGAAAATCCGACGGTCGGATCTCCCGGTATAATCGTTTGAAGTTTCGATTTCAAAATACGAACTGCAGCGTCGTTATTCGATTTAATATAATTATATTTATATATATATAAATATAATCGATTCTGGCGCTATTTTTCTTCAGATTTGAATTAAACATTTCAGACAATCCAACCGTTGGATTTTTACAAAGTTGGTGCCGTTGGAAAGATATTTCCAAAGCAAACCCAACGGTTGCGATTTCGGGAATATCCGATGGTCGGATCTCCCGCACTGATCATTTGAAATCACGGTTTCAAAATACGAACTGCAGCTTCGTTATTCGATATATTTTAATTCTATTTATATATATCGATTCTTCGATTTCAAAACTATATGATTTTCATACATTTGATAAAAATGATATTTTTATCTAACTGTCTTCTATTTCAACACTTCACTATTTTTAACAATTCGTGTATATAATAAAAATGTGATTTTTATTGTAAAACAATTCATTTCAAAACACGATTATTTTATATAGTTCATATAATAAAAATAGGATTTTTATTATAAAACCATTTCTTTCAAAATACGAATACCATTCAGCACATGAATTTCAATTCAACGAATGAATTTCGATTCAACACATGAAGGTTTTCTATAGTTTATATATATAGATGAAAAGGTGATTTTTATATTTAAAACACGAATACCATTCAACACATGAATTTCTATTCAACGAATGAATTTCGATTCAACACATGAAGGTTTCTATAGTTTATATATATATATATATATAGAGAAAAAAGGTGATTTTTATATTTAAAACACGAATACCATTCAACACATGAATTTCAATTCAACGAATGAATTTCGATTCAACACATGAAGGTTTTCTATAGTTTATATATATGGATAAAAAGGTGATTTTTATATTTAAAACACGAATACCATTCAACACATGAATTTCTATTCAGCGAATGAATTTTGATTCAACACATGAAGGTTTTCTATAGTTTATATATATAGATAAAAAGGTGATTTTTATTGCAAAACAATTTATTTCAAAACATGAATGTTGTTCAATACATGAATTTCTATTCAACACACAAATATAGTTTCAACACATGAAAATAATTCTAACACATGAATATTATTCAAAATTTCGGCAGCATAACGGCAGGGTAGTTAAAACCGGGACCGCCCCTAGTACGGCTCCTCGCTCTACCTTAAAGCCTCGCAGCTTTTGACAATGGGGAATCATGCATCTAGTTCGCATGCAGGCGGCATGTGTATATTTTTCATTTCCACAAACTAATCCTATGTGGTTTCAACCAAATATTTCTCAACCACAAATGGGTATTTTTCAACCACAATCAATCAATTTCAACCACAAACAATTCTAATCAACCATTCGTAATCAACCAATTTTCACACCAATCACAACCAATAAATATCGTCCATGGTTTGTGGACGAGGGGCATATATATATATATATATATATATATATATATATATATATATATATATATATATATATATATATACAGCATTTCACTTCTATTTCAACACATATAAAAAAAAATTCAACGCATATACAACTTATACATCGAACGTACAACTTATACAACGCTTATACAAGAGGTGTACAACGCTTATATAACTCATACATCGACTATATAATTTATACATCGTCGTTTTCCATATCGTTTATAAATTAGAAATCTCACTTTGGGTTCCACTCCACCAAAAATAGCAGAAGGCTAAGAAAAATATGCGGTCTCTTCTAGAATCTCACTTTGGTGCGTGGATCGAGAGGAAAAGAGGAGAGAAAGGGTGGAGCTTTTCCGCCGTTCGAACGAAGGGTTATCGGGGAGAGAGAGTGGCGTTGACCAATGATTTTTTTTAATATTTATAAATTTTTAAAATCCGAAAATACCCCTTGTCACACACGAACACCAATTTGTTCCCAACGACTGTCGTCCCTAGCTAAATACCCCCATTCCGAACACAATGGGATATGTTTCGTAGGCACATTCGACTGTTTTGGTCAGTTTTCCTTCAAATTAAAATATATAACATTCAATATTCGATTTGAACGTACATTTCAATTTGCCAGGGCCACAAACTGATTCGAAAAATTCCAGAAAAATAAATCTAGACATGTTTTGACGATACGGTCCCAACAAAACTAGTTTCGTCGAATTCTGAGACCGTTTGCAAAATGGCCCATTTCTGGTCGATCCAATTTAACTTTAATTGACCAAAACACATTTTCCTTTGCCACGCTTACATACTAGCTTCAAAAATTATGAAATTTGAAACCTAGCAATAACTTCTCATCCCGGATCCAACAAAAGTGGTTTCGTTGAATTCTGAGGTCGTTTGCAAAATGGCCAATTTCACGGGCTATATAAATTCCATAGCGACCTTTCTGAAAATTCATTTGGCCATAACTTTTGCTTTCCGCTATGAAACTTTGATTTTTCAGATTCGTTAGAAAGGTATTCACTAACAAATTTAAATATTTTTGGTTTCACTCAAATCCGTTTTGTTTTGCACCCGGTACAGTCAGTCAAAGTTTGAATTCAAAATTTGAAACTACCGCGCCATTTCAGGCCTTGTTTATAATTAGAATTAATTATATTCATTTTCAAATGTCGATTCAAACTTACTTTTCATCGTTATTATTTAAAATATTTATTTTAAATATTTAAAATCAACTAAAATAGCCAATTTAAAAATTTTAAATTGGTTCAGATTTTCTGGGTCGTTACAGTTTTGCTGTTGAGAAAGATGCCTGGGAGAAAGAGAAGGCGAGTTTAAAGGATGACCTCGCTCTCGCCAAAAAGGAAAAAGAGGTTTTAAATGGTCAACTTGCTCAAGCTGAGGAGAGTGCAGCTTATGCCGAAAGTAATGCCAATAATGCTCTTGAGTCGGCAACTGCTGCAGCCGATAAACTCGTCGAAAGAGAGAAAGACATAGCTAGTTTTGAGGAACTGTTGTTCGACTTCTTTGGTCAAGTCATCAAGACTCGAGACATCTCTTGGATTCCAGACTATCATCTTACCTTGGCCAATGTATGGGACGCAATTATCGAGGGCGAGAAGCGGCGATTGGGGGTCGACGAAATTGACGAAAGCCAGCTAATGCAGACCTTTCTCAGAGGTGGAGAATCTGAGGCTTTGGAGGAAGGTAGACGCCTAATCCATGAGGAGATGGAGAGGGAGAAGAGTAGGCTCAAGGGCAAGGATAAAGTTGGCGAAAGCTCGAGCTCGGTGATGGAACCCAAAACCTCTGAGGTTGAGGGATATAACCCCGATGATCCGTTGATCCCCTTGGCTCCAACTCCTCCGATTATCGGGACCACCAGTACAAGTCTTGGGGATGAGTCGGCTGAAGGTATCTCCATATTCTCTCCACAGTTCATTAAAGCAATCGTAACTGGTCATCATCTCACGGGACGGACAACTGACATGGCTACATCTCCTCCTGATTCACTAACCTTTGCTTCTCTTGGTGTAGGTACAATGTGGTCGAAAAAGGTGCAGAGGAGAAGGCAGTGGCAGAGAAAATTGATGTCCCTCCAAGTTCTGGTATTGAAGTTCCCGAGGTTCCAAAGTGAACCGAGGGCTCAACAGGTGATAGAGTTATGGTAGCACCCGTGTAATCTGGCATTGGCGCTCCTGCAGACGCCGAGATTATTGCTGCTTTGCATGACACAGATGGCGGTCATGGAGATGAGGAAGAGGAGGTAGAAATCATAGACGAGGCCAAGGATGACGATAGTGAAACCTTGGCAAACATACAGGCTAGGAAGGAGAAGCAGTTGGTTCTTAGGATGGGGGAACTAGATCCTGTATTCGTGCCCCCTATTTCTGAAATCGACCCCAAAACTGGGTTGGTTATAAGATTCTCTTCCAAATCAATAACTTCACAGCTTGCCTCTGAACCTTCCAGTCCTCCCCCTAAGCCTCTTGTCGATAAGAGGAAGAAGAAGAAAAGTGACCGTTCTGGTGCTGATAAAGAGGAGTTGGAGAAGCAGAAAAAGGACAACAAATTAAAGTCATCTCCCAAGCGTAAATAGAATACAATTATTAGCTTATGTTTTAGTTTTAGGATTTCCTTTGGCCAAAAGATGTAGTCGTGAGATTGGCCCTCACTTTTGTTTGGCTTTTCGTTTTTTGTAAATCCGCTTTCAGCAAATAAAGATCCATTTCTTTTGCACCATTGTGTTCCTGCAAATTCATCATGTTAGCAGAACCTAAATAGTCATAACCGAAATATTCATAGTTAATTATTAAAGTCATAAGTAACAATTATTAAAAATAAGTAAATGTGTGGTGGTGCACGTATATACCCCTAATCAATCGCTATTATAGTGCCTGGACAGGGCTTATTGGCGATCGATTAGGATTATATTCGTACTATCCCGATCTTTCAACGGGGTAATGATTCTCGCGGCGCTAAGTCTCTAGCGCTTTTATACTTTCTTGATCCTTCAGCGGGTTAGATTTCATGTGGTGCTAAGCCTCTAGCGCCTTTATACTCTCTCGATCATTCAGCGGGTTAGAGTTCGAGCTCGATTCTTGGTCTGCTCACTGATCCTTTAGTGGGGCAGAAGTTCTAGGGGCGCTAAGTCTCTAGCGCCTTTATACTCTCCCGATCCTTCAGCAGGTTAGAGTGTTATCAAGGCGGTTTTATCATGGTGCACCTTCACACCTTGGGGACGTTATCGTCGCGTCCTTTATACTCTCTCCCTGGTCTCGGGAGTTAGAGTGCAAATAGTAGTTTGATTTACCTCGCTGCACCTTTTAGAGCTTTAATTACCGTGAGCCTTCCGATCTGACAGACGGCATTTAGAATCAGCTGTTTTGAGATTACTGCATAAATTTAAAACAAATCTCGGAATGGTAACAGTTTATATTGATCAAAATAAAAGAGAAGATAAGAAATGGTGCAGTAAAGGTAAATGACACGCGACATTTTTATAGTGGATCGGTCAAATCATGACCTACGTCCACTTTATAATCTTCTGTTCAAATAACCAGACTATTCTAGGCAAGTCGAGCCTTTTTACATGGTTCTAAAAACAAAAGAGTAAAGCGACATTTTTATGTTAGATAAAGCCGCAAATGCTGGGCATTCCACAATCTGGGGATTCCATCTCCATCTACGGTTGCTAGCTTGAAGGTTCCATTATCAAGCCTTCATGAAATGGAGTACGGTCCTTCCCATTTTGGGCCCATATGTACTGTAGGTGGAAAGACGCGCTTCAGAACCAAATCTCTGGGTTCAAATGTCCGAGTTATTTGTTGTTTATGCCTCAGGGCACGTAAGTCGGCTTCGTTTCTTTTTTCCTCAACCATGTCCAGGGATTCAAGGAGCAACTCGTTGTTGGTCATCGGATCGTAATAAATGGTTCGATGAGATGGCACTTCCAACTCGACCGGAATAACCGCTTCAGCTCCAAAAGCAAGAGAAAATGGGGTGTGACCCGTCGCCGACTTGTACGTTGTTCTATAGGCCCATAGTGCCAGGGGTAACTCATCAACCCACATGGCTTTGGCCCACTTCAATCTTTTCTTTAAAATGGATTTGATCACCTTGTTTTCCACTTCAACTTGTCCGTTCAATTGCGGATGTGCCACAGAGGTGTATCTTTTCTCGATGTGATACTTCCGACAGAAATCTTGAAACTCTGTGTTGTCGAATTGGGTCCCATTATCAATTATGATGACTTTTGGAATCCCAAATCGACATATAATGTTTTTAACGTCAAAGGCGATCACTCGCTTGGTTGTGATCGTGGTCAAACCCAAACATATCATGGACAATTAAGTGGAGCCCCTAATTGGGTTTGAAACAATCAAGGCATCTTCTACTAGACTGGTGTCTAAGTGCAGTAACTCAACTAATGATGATGGGATAAACGCATGCGATGCGCCAGAATCAAATAAAGTTCGAACAGGATGATCGAGAGAACCAAATTTCAACCTAGACGGTCCTACCCCCATCAGGTATACCAGCCGTGAGGGAATACATCTACCCTCCAGAGGATCATGTACTTTGTCCTTACCTCTTTGGACAATCCTAATAAGGTGTCCTATTTCTACAAAACAACTAGCCTTCTCCTTCACATTCTCCTTTTATGACCTCTCACCACGATGAGGTTTCGTCCTTTATTTACCTAATAGCTATTTGAACCTTCCTCCCTCGTCCATCTTAAAGGTACCCATAAGCCCTCCACCTCCCTTGGACTAACTTCTTAGCCCGGCAAACGTCTCAGTCCCTTGAAGTGGTTCTTCCGTCCTTCATACGGAAGTCCTTATTTATCTTAAAAAGACATCTATACGCGGAGGGGAAATTCAAAAAGAAAAAGAGGAAGAGATTCAAAACGGAGAATCGAAGGAAGGATATATGGCTCTTGGGGATTATGTTCTTTTCTTTCAAAAACTTTTCTCTTAAAAGACATGTTTTTGAAAATACTTCTTCCAAAAATGTTTTTAGAAAAATAGTTTTTCTAAAAGTTTTATCTGTTCTGGTAACCTTAAGCTCTGATACCACGTGTAACACCCCACACCCGCTAAGGTCACTCACAAGGGGAATGCCTTAACTTCGGTGGAGTATTTAAGTGAATATAGAACAGAAAAATTACAATAAGACAGATATAAGTAATACTTGAAATTTTGAAAACATTATTTCATTGCAGCAGAAGGTAAACATGTTTGGTTACATATCAAAAACCAACAAGAGTCAAGTACAGAATATCCATCTCGTTAAAACATAAGTACATAATCCCACTACATACTAATAGCCATAATAGAAAAGATAACCGAGCTTTACTTCAAGAGTCCAAGCTCCAAAAGATAGATAAAGCAATCTGATCAAAGCCCACTAGTGCTAGGCCCACTCTGATGACCTGAGGGTTGGGAAAAAGATAAAAACAACGGGGTCAGACATAAGTCTGAGTGAGCCCTATAACTTTAACAATACAATCATTAAAGTAATTAGGGTATGATATAAACCTGGTACGGTACAACTGGGGATAAATGACTACACTAAGCAGCCAACTAGACTTAGGATGAACTAAGATAACGGTAAAGACGCGCCTATCCACCCAAGGATAATTACTACACTGCACCACACCAGATCTACCCACCCAAGGGTAATTCCTACACTGCACCACATCAGACCTACCCACCCAAGGGTAATTCCTAACTTGCAGATTGATCCCACTAAGTGTACTTAGTAATTCTTATAGTAGTCTCGTGTACCCCTAGCTGACTACATAGGTGCCATCTGCCCCTATCTCCACTAGGTGTACCCACTACTCCCACTCGATCGGCTCCCTAACGTAGATACCCGTGCTGGCCCCACAGTGGGGTGTATCACTCCCCAAAGTGGCAACCCGATACATTCAACGGTGCACGGCTTATACCTACACGATGCAACAACGTCTTACCTACCAGCCCGGGTCCACACACGCATATGAAACCCGTTGGACTTGCGTTGCCACCGCTAACCTATTTTGGCCTCTTATAGTCAAGCCCAGTACGCGTGTCCCATCCTCGACATGGGTCAAGCCCAATAAGATACATATGGGTTACTGGTTGAAATGGGCCCCCACAAGCTACCCACCTAAGCTTGTCCCTTCTAGTGTATCCCACTTAACCCTTTTTAATAATCATGTCCACTTACATGTTTAAAGTTTGGTTAAGTCATCTAATCATATTTCAATTGCCACTCAAGGCACCCACTAGATTTCCACATGCCACCCAAGGCACTTACTTGATTTCCTCATGCCACCCAAGGCACTTACTTAACCATTTAATCATGTTTAATTACATGTTCCACTTTGGTTAAGTATTCTAATCGTATTTTCTATGGCCACCCAAGGCAACCCACTAGATTTCCACATGCCACCCAAGGCACTTGATTTCCACATGCCACCCAAGGCACTTGATTTCCACATGCCACCCAAGGCACCCACTTAACCCCTCATGCTCCACTACATGCTTATCTGGTTAAGTGTTTCTTAATTGATTAAGAACGTAACCGTTGTAAAGACCTCTCACATTAGACTATCTTTTATGGCAGCTGGATTTGCCGGTCGGGTCCGGGCAGCCTTACGCCATAACCGAGTCTAACCTCGTGTCTTTACACTTGTCACGTATTTAGTTTGTGCCTAAGACCTCTCACATTGGGCCAATCATTTGTAGCCGCTGGATTTGTCGGTCGGTTCCGGGCAGTCTTATGCTACAAAAGGGTCCAACCTCGTGTCTTAGTCGATTAATTACACCTAATTAATCACCCCCATAATTTGTATTAATTATCCCTAATTAATTACAAATTTAACGATGTACATAATTGACTCAATTATGTCCATCCACTTTATGGTATGCATAATTATACCAACTTCACACCATTTCATTAACATGAATATTAACCCCATCGTTCCCCACGTAATTCGCTAACATGACATACTTAAGAGGGAAGATTCATCACAAATACAATGGGTTCAACTTGCATAACATTAGCATCAACATGGGCTTTAAAGGTGTCAACATGCATCTAGCATCAAACCCAACTAGCATAAATAATCAACCCAAACTTGCTTGAATCACATATGTCATAAAGAGGGTAACTTGCATAAGCTACTTATGTCATCCAAAGGGGTAAACTTGCATATGTATGTATGACATACAAAGGGGTTAACTTGCATATGTATGCATATCATACAAAGGTGTAAACTTGCACATGTTACTTGCATATAATCAAACACCAAACTTGCATAACATGTCATATATGAACTTGCATATAATCATACACCAAACTTGCATAACATATCATATATGAACTTGCATATAATCATACACCAAACTTGCATAACATGTCATATATGAACTTGCATATAATCATACACCAAACTTGCATAACATATCATATATGAACTTGCATATAATCATACACCAAACTTGCATAACATATCATATATGAACTTGCATATAATCATACACCAAACTTGCATAACATATCGTATATGAACTTGCATATAATCATACACCAAACTTGCATAACATGTCATATATGAACTTGCATATAATCATACACCAAACTTGCATAACATATCATATATGAACTTGCATATAATCATACACCAAACTTGCATAACATATCATATATGAACTTGCATATAATCATACACCAAACTTGCATAACATGGTGTCATAGTGGATCAATGTTTATCATAGCGATTTGCATAACTAGCATCATGAACACATAGCCTAAACTTGCATAACTTGCATAACATCATGATCACATAGCATATGACTTGCATAACTTGCATAGCATCATAATCACATAGCATATGTCTTGCATAACTTGCATAACATCATGAACACATAGCAATATAACTTGCATAACATCATGAACACATAGCATATGATAACATAACTTGCATTGATCCACATTCATAGCCATAACCTCATTATATCCTATCATAATCATTTCAACAATTGGTCATTAAGGCTATAGAAACTCACAACTTGTTGATTAGCACTCCTATGAAGAAGATTAAGTTGCTGGAGTTGATTAGAAGTTGATTTGAGAAGCTATCTTCCTCTTTAATTTGTTGGTGGCTCCTTCTAGTTGCATTTTGACGGCATAACGACGTTGTCTCCAATTTTAGTATGAATTAGGGTAGTCTTAGGGTGTATTTATAGAATTAGGATGTAGTTTAGGCCCTTAGATTAACCCTAGGTTAGCTTAGAGCCGTCAGATTTCGTCACAAGCCACCAGACACAGCCCAAACTCCTTCAGGCTGCACCCAGGTCACACAGACCGATGGGGGGGGTCGACCCCTGTGTCGACCCCTGGGTCGACCCCTGGGTCGACCCCTGGGTCGACCCCTAGGGAGGGGGTCGACACCCATGTCGACCCTAGGGTCGACTCCCTCTGCCTGGCGGGAATTTTCCCGCCTCTTCTGAAATGTGAAATTTTTATATTTAAATCTGTTTTGAATTTTCTGAAAACTTCTTCGGGCCTTAACTGGGTCATACGGACTCCGATTTTCGAAAACTCGGACTCTATTTCGCGTATTTTTCCGAGACGAACGCAATGGCATAGCCCGTTTCCCCTGATTCAGATTTCAAAATTTAATTCTGCCCTGTTTTATATTATAGCAAGTTATTCAACATACGGGGTGTTACATTCTCCCCTACTTAAAGGATTTCGTCCCCGAAATCTCTAAGTCAAGAAGAACGTATCCTACCAACCAAACAACCATCTACTCAAACCATCAAACACTGGCATCCATTGTCCTTAAAGTTTCTAATGCTGTATGAACATATGCAAAAAGTGTGTGTATATGTTCCCTGTCTAATGCAAAATCAGGCGGTCTACTGATTCTGTTGACCTCCTTATTGCAAACCATGATAGTGCCATGCATCCAATATGTATGCGAAAGAATCCTACCGACACATACTATTACTACATGTGTGCATAACCATACACCAAAATGCATCATCCATATGATAACGCAACCATTATACATCCATTAATAAAGCTACCTACACACAATTTTTATGCAATATGCAATATGAAGTGACTGAGCCGATCTAATGCCTAAAGTGTGTGTATATGCATCCACGAGCAACCACTAGCAACCACTTGCATCCACACGCATCCATCAATCATAACATGTCTCAAACACATGTTTCATCCATAGGTTTACCCAATCTAAAGGTCAAAGGTACCAACAAGAGGACACACTAAAGATAAGATAAGTACTAGACAAACGATAAAGGAGAAGTTAAAAGACATAGCCTCAAAAAGGAATGGGTACAATGAACGCATCTTCGCTTCTGTCTCCCAAGTAGCATTGCTCTCATCCTCTCCCCATTGCACTTTGACTAGTCGAACCTCTCTGTTTCTCAACTTCCTAACCTCTGACCCAAGGATGCGAGTAGGAGCTCGTCGAATCGTCGCATCACGCTCTACCTCCACTTCTCTAAGCAAGCTCGGCTCTACCACCTCTGCGGTCTCATGTAGGCACTTCCTCAAATGTGACACATGGAATACGTCATGTACCCCACTAAATCTCTCGGGTAAATCCACTCTATATGCCATCCGTCCAATCCTTTCCTTAATAGGAAACGGTCCTACAAATCTTGGTGCTAACTTACCAACGGACCCAAAGCGAACAACATTCCGTAATGGAGATATTTTAACAAAGACCATGTCCCCAACATCAAATTCCAGATCCGTCCTCCTCTTATCCGCGTAAGATTTCTGTCTGTCTTGCGCTGCTTTCATCCTTCTTCGAATCAAATCAATCTTTTCCGAAGTCTCTCTAACCATATCAGGCCCAAGCAAGATCTTATCCGTAGATTCCCACCAACATGTAGGTGATCGTCAAGGCCTTCCATAAAGAGCTTCGAAAGGAGCCATGCCAATATTATACGCGAACTCCACCAATGGAAGATGCTCTTCCCATGTACCTCCAAAATCTAAGATACATAGCCTCAAAAGGTCTTCTAGAACACGATCCACCCTCTCGGTCTGGCCGTCCGTCTGAGGATGATATGCGGTGTTCAAACACAACTGAGTCCCTACCGCCTCTTGCAAACTCTTCCAAAACTCGCTAGTGAAGATAGGATCTCGATCGCTCACTATGCCAGAAGGTACACCATGCAACCGAACTATCTCTCGAAGATAGACTGAAGCTAGCCATGGAGTAGTCCTCTTGCTCTTCACGGGTATGAAATGGGCACTCTTAGAAAGTCTGTCTACCACAACCCAAATTCCCGTATTACCCTTCCTCGATCTCGGTAACCCATCAATAAAATCCATCGAGACGCTATCCCACTTCCATTGCGGAACTTCCAATGGGTGAAGCAACCCACCAGGTTTCTTTTGCTCCACTTTCACTTGTTGGCACACCAAGCATCTAGCGACATACTCGGCCACACCTTTCTTCATACCGGCCCAAAAGAAAACTCGCTTCATGTCTTGGTACATCTTTTCCCCACCGGGATGAATGGTCATCTTCGAACGATGCGCATCATCAAGTATAGCCTTCCTCAAACCCTCGTCTTGTGGTACACAAAGTCTACCGTCTCTACGCAAGCACCCCCTATCGTCTAGGGTGTACCTACTCAAATGGTTGGACGACCCCCCCCCCTTTATGAGCTTCTCTACCAACTCAACCAACTGTGGGTCGTCCCGCTGTGCCTCGCCAATCCGTCCCAAAAGAGTAGGTCTGACCTCTAAAGATGCTAGCAAACCGGGTATAAAGTCAACGGAAGGTCTGAAATCAAACATCGAGATAAATTCCAAACTTCGTCGTTCCACGAACAATGGACTCAAGGACAACCTTTTTCTGCTCAAGGCGTCCGCCACCACGTTACCCTTGCCAGGGGTATACGCTATCTCGAAATCATAGGATGCTAAGAATTCCATCCACCTTTGTTGTCTTAAGACTATGCGCTCGAAGAGTCTCCAACACTCCCCTAAGATGTAGGGCATGCTTTTCTCTACTTCTAGAGAAAACCAGGATATTCTCCCATGCAAAATCGTCACAACTATCCATCTCTCACGCAGACCATCCTAGTCGAACTTGACATCCCCCAAGTGCAAGCCCCAAAGGCCTAAACCAATATCAGACAAACACCCAAGGGATACCTCCTTCGAATTCAGACAACCTACGTGAGATGATACTAGTAAAAACGGCTAAATAATTAAGCCCTTGTCCAACTCTGGATGTCCTTGCCAGTCTCGCTCCAAAACCACCGTTTGATCAAATAACTGGCTTTGCTTAACCTATTAAGCACATACGAAAACTTATTTCGCTCTTATAAAAGACCAAGATGTCATCCACAAAGACCACTACGAAGTTATTTAGGTACTCCCTGAACACCCTACTCATCAAATCAACAAAGTATGCGGGGGCGTTCGTCAAACCAAATGGCATCACAAGCCACTCATAGAAACCATCCGGAGTCCTAAAGGCAGTCTTCTCTATACTATCCTCAGCCACTCTCAACTGATGGAACCCCGTGGCCAAGTCCAACTGCGAAAACACTGAGGCGCCAACCAACTGATCAAATAGATCATCAATCCTCGGCAATGGGTGTCTATTAAGTTCTCTATAGTCTACACAAAGTCCGAGGGACCCATCCGCCTTCGTGGAAAAAACTACTGGAGCACCCCACTCCGATATATTTCGTCTTATGAACCCCTTCTCAAGCAACTCCCCTACTTGCTTATGGAGTTCCCTCCTCTCACGAGGAGCCATGTGGCGCACTGGTAAAGATACTGGTTTAGCATTGTCCACCAGATATATTCGGAAGTCTATCTCCTGCTTCGGAGGTAAGCCCTTCACCTCCTCAAACACATCCGAGTATTCCCGGACCACTCTAACAGATCGCAAACTCTCGACCGAAGCGTCAAGCGATTCAAGATAACTTAGCATAACAGAATCTATGGGATTACAAGAGATCTCGAGAGTGTTCCCCAAGCGGGTCATGAGCCTAACAACTCTCCTTTCGCAATCAAGAACGACACCATTACTGGATAACCAGTCCATGCCCAAAATCAACCCATAGCCCGTGAAGCCCAAAACAAAAGCATCACATCTAAACTCAACGCTAAGTATGGAAATCTTCAAACCCAAACATATCATGGACAATTAAGTGGAGCCCCCAATTGGGTTTGAAACAATCAAGGGATCATCTACTAGACTGGTGTCTAAGTGCAGTGACTAAACTAATGATGATGGGATAAACGCATGCGATGCGCCAGAATCAAATAAAGTTCGAACAGGATGATCGAGAGAACCAAATTTCAACCTAGACGGTCCTACCCCCATCAGGTATACCGGCCGTGAGGGAATACATCTACCCTCCAGAGGATCCTGTACTATGTCCTTACCTCTTTGGACAATCCTAATAAGGTGTCCTATTTCTCCAAAACAACTAGCCTTCTCCTTCACATTCTCCTTTCATGACCTCTCACCACGATGAGGTTTCGTCCTTTATTTACCTAATAGCTATTTGAACCTTCCTCCCTCGTCCATCTTAAAGGTACCCATAAGCCCTCCACCTCCCTTGGACTAACTTCTTAGCCCGGCAAACGTCTCAGTCCCTTGAAGTGGTTCTTCCGTCCTTCATACGGAAGTCCTTATTTATCTTAAAAAGACATCTATACGCGGAGGGGAAATTCAAAAAGAGAAAGAGGAAGAGATTCAAAACGGAGAATCGAAGGAAGGATATATGGCTCTTGGGGATTATGTTCTTTTCTTTCAAAAACTTTTCTCTTAAAAGACATGTTTTTGAAAATACTTCTTCCAAAAATGTTTTTAGAAAAATAGTTTTTCTAAAAGTTTTATCTGTTCTGGTAACCTTAAGCTCTGATACCACGTGTAACACCCCACACCCGCTAAGGTCACTCACAAGGGGAATGCCTTAACTTCGGTGGAGTATTTAAGTGAATATAGAACAGAAAAATTACAACAAGACAGATATAAGTAATACTTGAAATTTTGAAAACATCATTTCATTGCAGCAGAAGGTAAACATGTTTGGTTACATATCAAAAACCAACAAGAGTCAAGTACAGAATATCCATCTCGCTAAAACATAAGTACATAATCCCACTACATACTAATAGCCATAATAGAAAAGATAACCGAGCTTTACTTCAAGAGTCCAAGCTCCAAAAGATAGATAAAGCAATCTGATCAAAGCCCACTAGTGCTAGGCCCACTCTGATGACATGAGGGTTGGGAAAAAGATAAAAACAACGGGGTCAGACATAAGTCTGAGTGAGCCCTATAACTTTAACAATACAATCATTAAAGTAATTAGGGTATGATATAAACCTGGTACGGTACAACTGGGGATAAATGACTACACTAAGCAGCCAACTAGACTTAGGATGAACTAAGATAACGGTAAAGACGCGCCTATCCACCCAAGGATAATTACTACACTGCACCACACCAGATCTACCCACCCAAGGGTAATTCCTACACTGCACCACACCAGACCTACCCACCCAAGGGTAATTCCTAACTTGCAGATTGATCCCACTAAGTGTACTTAGTAATTCTTATAGTAGTCTCGTGTACCCCTAGCTGACTACATAGGTGTCGTCTGCCCCTATCTCCACTAGGTGTACCCACTACTCCCATTCGATCGGCTCCCTAACGTAGATACCCGTGCTGGCCCCACAGTGCGGTGTATCACTCCCCAAAGTGGCAACCCGATACATTCAACGGTGCACGGCTTATACCTACACGATGCAACAACGTCTTACCTACCAGCCCGGGTCCACACACGCATATGAAACCCGTTGGACTTGCGTTGCCACCGCTAACCTGTTTTGGCCTCTTATAGTCAAGCCCAGTACGCGTGTCCCGTCCTCGACATGGGTCAAGCCCAATAAGATACATATGGGTTACTGGTTGAAATGGGCCCCCACAAGCTACCCACCTAAGCTTGTCCCTTCTAGTGTATCCCACTTAACCCTTTTTAATAATCATGTCCACTTACATGTTTAAAGTTTGGTTAAGTCATCTAATCATATTTCAATTGCCACTCAAGGCACCCACTAGATTTCCACATGCCACCCAAGGCACTTACTTGATTTCCTCATGCCACCCAAGGCACTTACTTAACCATTTAATCATGTTTAATTACATGTTCCACTTTGGTTAAGTATTCTAATCGTATTTTCTATTGCCACCCAAGGCAACCCACTAGATTTCCACATGCCACCCAAGGCACTTGATTTCCACATGCCACCCAAGGCACTTGATTTCCACATGCCACCCAAGGCACCCACTTAACCCCTCATGCTCCACTACATGCTTATCTGGTTAAGTGTTTCTTAATTGATTAAGAACGTAACCGTTGTAAAGACCTCTCACATTAGACTATCTTTTATGGTAGCTGGATTTGCCGGTCGGGTCCGGGCAGCCTTACGCCATAACCGAGTCTAACCTCGTGTCTTTACACTTGTCACGTATTTAGTTTGTGCCTAAGACCTCTCACATTGGGCCAATCATTTGTAGCCGCTGGATTTGCCGGTCGGTTCCGGGCAGTCTTATGCTACAAAAGGGTCCAACCTCGTGTCTTAGTCGATTAATTACACCTAATTAATCACCCCCATAATTTGTATTAATTATCCCTAATTAATTACAAATTTAACGATGTACATAATTGACTCAATTATGTCCATCCACTTTATGGTATGCATAATCATACCAACTTCACACCATTTCATTAACATGAATATTAACCCCATCGTTCCCCACGTAATTCGCTAACATGACATACTTAAGAGGGAAGATTCATCACAAATACAATGGGTTCAACTTGCATAACATTAGCATCAACATGGGTTTTAAAGGTGTCAACATGCATCTAGCATCAAACCCAACTAGCATAAATAATCAACCCAAACTTGCATGAATCACATATGTCATAAAGAGGGTAACTTGCATAAGCTACTTATGTCATCCAAAGGGGTAAACTTGCATATGTATGTATGACATACAAAGGGGTTAACTTGCATATGTATGCATATCATACAAAGGTGTAAACTTGCACATGTTACTTGCATATAATCAAACACCAAACTTGCATAACATGTCATATATGAACTTGCGTACAATCATACACCAAACTTGCATAACATATCATATATGAACTTGCATATAATCATACACCAAACTTGCATAACATGTCATATATGAACTTGCATATAATCATACACCAAACTTGCATAACATATCATATATGAACTTGCATATAATCATACACCAAACTTGCATAACATATCATATATGAACTTGCATATAATCATACACCAAACTTGCATAACATATCATATATGAACTTGCATATAATCATACACCAAACTTGCATAACATGTCATATATGAACTTGCATATAATCATACATCAAACTTGCATAACATATCATATATGAACTTGCATATAATCATACACCAAACTTGCATAACATATCATATATGAACTTGCATATAATCATACACCAAACTTGCATAACATGGTGTCATAGTGGATCAATGTTTATCATAGCGATTTGCATAACTAGCATCATGAACACATAGCCTAAACTTGCATAACTTGCATAACATCATGATCACATAGCATATGACTTGCATAACTTGCATAGCATCATAATCACATAGCATATGTCTTGCATAACTTGCATAACATCATGAACACATAGCATATAACTTGCATAACATCATGAACACATAGCATATGATAACATAACTTGCATTGATCCACATTCATAGCCATAACCTCATTATATCCTATCATAATCATTTCAACAATTGGTCATTAAGGCTATAGAAACTCACAACTTGTTGATTAGCACTCCTATGAAGAACATTAAGTTGCTAGAGTTGATTAGAAGTTGATTTGAGAAGCTATCTTCCTCTTTAATTTGTTGGTGGCTCCTTCTAGTTGCATTTTGACGGCATAACGACGTTGTCTCCAATTTTAGTATGAATTAGGGTAGTCTTAGGGTGTATTTATAGAATTAGGATGTAGTTTAGGCCCTTAGATTAACCCTAGGTTAGGTTAGAGCCGTCAGATTTCGTCACAAGCCACCAGACACAGCCCAAACTCCTTCAGGCTGCACCCAGGTCACACAGACCGACAGGGGGGGGGGGGGGGGGGTCGACCCCTGTGTCGACCCCTGGGTCGACCCCTAGGGAGGGGGTCGACACCCATGTCGACCCTAGGGTCGACTCCCTCTGCCTGGCGGGAATTTTCCCGCCTCTTCTGAAATGTGAAATTTTTATATTTAAATCTGTTTTGAATTTTCTGAAAACTTCTTCGGGCCTTAACTGGGTCATACGGACTCCGATTTTCGAAAACTCAGACTCTATTTCGCGTATTTTTCCGAGACGAACGCAATGGCATAGCCCGTTTCCCCTGATTCATATTTCAAAATTTAATTCTGCCCTGTTTTATATTATAGCAAGTTATTCAACATACGGGGTGTTACAACCACATTGTAGTATAATCCCAAATCTTTAATGAAGCTGGTATGCTCTTGGTCTGGGACATGCATGGGGATCTGATTATACCCCGAATAGGCATCCATAAAAGAAAGGAGCTCATGACCCGCGATTGAATCTACTAATTGATCGATTCTAGGCTATGGGAAGCTATCCTTTAGACAGGCCTTGTTTAGATCAGAGAAATTGATGCACGTACGCCACTTTCCATTGGCCTTTTTTACCAAAACCGGGTTTGAAATCTAGTCAGGGTATGTTGAATCTTTAATGAACCTGATACTTCTCAGCTTTTCGACTTCTTCTTTCAAGGCGGCAGACCTTTCTGGACCAAGCGTCCGCCTTTTCTTCTTGACAAAGGGATGTTTCGGGTTAATGCTTAACGAATGACTCATAATCGAGGGAGATATCCCACACATGTCTGCATGAGTCTAGGCGAATACATCCAAGTTAGTTTTCAGGAAATTCATTAATTCCTTGGCTCGAACAGGATCCAACTGGGACCCAATCTTCAGGACCTTCTCTGGGTCACTATCATTGATTGGTACATCCACAGTTGCTTCATTGGGAGTCGTCATTCTGCCCCCAGGCTCTTCATTCTCTCATGGATCTATGTCCTCGGGCAACTCTCTGGGCGACCCTCCCGAAAGTATTTCCTTTAGTTGCTATGATGATTCCTCCCTTGGAGGGGAGGAACCATCTTTTGCTTCTACATCTTTCCCTTTGCGGAGCAACTTTAACTCTGCAATGTAACATGTTCGTGCAACAACTTGATCTCCTCTAACTATACCCACTCCGGAATCCGTTGGGAACTTCAACAATAAGCACCAGGGTGCAATATAGGCCCTGAATTTGGCTAGGGCCGGTCGGCCTAAGAAGGCATTGTACGGCGATTCAATATCCAGGACCACGAAGGGGAGTATACTAACTCTCTGGCGTTCTCCTTCCCCAAGGGTTACTGATAATTCCACGTATCCCATTGGAGCGGTCGAGGCCCCATTAAATCCACGTATCCAACCTTCACATGGCTTCAAATCCTTCGTCTCGAGTTTCATTTGGTTGAATGTTTTTTTGAACAGAATGTTGACTGAACTCCCGTTATTTACCAAAACTTTATGAATTATAGCTGGGCCGATGGTGACAGTGATCACCAATGGGTCCTCAGTTAGGGAGTGTACTCCAATACTCTCTCGCTCGCGAAATATGACGTCATCGGACATCGTCTTTTGTTGCTTAACCGGAGTGTTGTCCTCGGGGTTACTACATTCCCCCACTTCGAAATGCTGTTTAGCTGCGTTTATGTATTGGTCCATAGCTCTGAAACTGTGCCCTGCCAGGTGAAGTCCACCAACTATGGTATTGATAACGATATTTTTTCCTTTTTGCTGAGCCGTCGGTTTGGCAGCGGGTTGGTTTTGGTTCGGGGCATGTACGGCTTGCCCCCTGTCCCTAGGAGTCACCTTATACTCATCGAGCTTCCCTTCTCGGAGCAGCCTTTCGACCACATCTCTCAAGTGACGACATTCGTTTGTGGAATGACCATGAATCTGATGAAAAAGACAGAATTTTCCACTTTCATGCTCTTTCTCTGTGGAATCTCTCGGTGGAGGCCTTTTGTACCGGAGGACATTATATGTATCCAGGAAGATATTTTCCAACGTATCATTTAACGGTGTGAAGCTCTCAAACGGTCTGGGGCGGGGTCTCCTCTGAGAGTCATTTCCTCGATTTCTCTTCCGGTTATTGTTATTATTATCCCTTAATTGGCGACCGCTGCCTTGACTCTTGTTCCCGACGTTAACTTCAGCTTTTCCTGAGCTATCTCCTGTTTGCTTGATGGCCACATTGCTTTGGATATCTTCCTTATCTATAGCCTTTCTCTTTCGATTGGCGTATATCTCCTCCCAACGCAGGCAAACATTAGTTTTTTCATGAAATATTTTTCTGGTCCAGGGTGGCTTGCCGGCCAGATATCTTCCAAACTCGGTATCTTTATTGTGACGCCCCGCCCTGCACCAACCGACATTTACTCCAAATGTGCGCTGTACACATGTCCAGTTAGCACGGAACGGGTCGCCAGAAGGAAAAAGGAAGAAGGAAATGAACATACAAAGAACCTGTAGAATGTCTCACAGCGCATAGAACAAAATATAATAGTAACATACTTGACATAAAACAGGAGAGACAGTGCATAAGCTGAAAATCAGAACTAAACATCATAGCAGCGGAAACCCAAAATACAGCTTATTACAACTTTTCAAACTGTCTCAAAGCAAAAGTAAGATAAATGAGGTACACTACTAATGCCCAAGTAGCGACCACCAACGACACAGGGAGAATGTGTATATATATATCATACGTGGAAGCCTCCTGCCCGCCTCCGAATCAGCTACTCGCACATCACCAGCTAACCTGTCTCTAGTCTGCTCGTGTGAGCACCCAGAGTAATAAGAGGAGACATAAAACTCTGGGTCAGACATAAAGCCTGGTATGAGCGATAAGCATCTAAAGTGAACAATAACAGGTAGACTAAAACATACCTGAACCTGGACCTGCAACCAAAGAGTTAGCACTACATACTGTACAACACTCCAAGGTATCATATCAAACAACATAAAGATACGGAGGTGGGGAAGGTGTGCATGTCATAGGGATGGTAAACAATCAAACATAGCATCCATCCTCACATCTCTCACTCAGTGCGTAAAGCATACGATATTCACCACTTCGATCACCCACATACCTTGCTACGATCACTTTGCCCCATGAAGTCATAAATGGCTTCATTGCACTGATAACGTAGCCACAAATTCCTCGCTATGTCCACTTGCCCCATGGAGTTATTCACCCCATCTGCGCTGGCTCATAGCCTTTCCAAACCTTACTATGTCCACTTGCCCCATGGAGTTATTCACCCCATCTGCACTGGCTCATAGTCTTACTACGCATCACCTTGCCCCTCAGGTCATAATGACCCTACTGCACTGATAACGTAGTCTTGCTACCATCACCTTGCCCCTCGGGTCGTAATGACCCTACTGCACTGATAAGTAGCCCATCATTCCTTTTAGTGGTGAATCGAAGTTATGAACGTCGACAACTCCTTAGCACACGTCCCGCAGCGAAGTCCAACCATGAAGTGAACTCGTTGGTTCCCAACTGGTTCCGGGATCCTGAGCTCTAACTTCCCCTATTGGACTACCTTTGCATCTCGGGTTATTGGTCAATACTGGGTCGGGTCGGGTTCTTCCTCAGGTCATCGGTTCGGGTCGGTGTTCTTTGTCCGTTCGGGTCGGGTCCCCCTTCTGATGCGGTTCGGGTCGGCGTTCCTCTGAGTTCGAGTCAGCTGCTTCTTCCTCTTCGGGTCGGGTCGGTGCTTCCTTTCGGGTCGGGTCGGGTCCTTCTTGGTTCGTGCTTTCGATCCGTCTTCATGCTCCCCTTCATATGCTCCTATCCGATCCGCTTTTGTGCTCCTGCTCTGATTCGCCTTTGTGTTTCCGATCCGATCCGTCCCCTTCGATCCGATCCGTCTTCCTCTATCCGATCTGATCCCAGTTTAGCTAGCGTGGCCTTCCTTTTTGCCACTTTTCCCAAGTGTTGGGTTCCGATCCGATCAGATTCTTTGCTCAGTTCTACATATCTGATCCGAGCCCCCTTATCCGATCCGATCCGAACTCTGCACTGTTTTCTGAAACTGTTCCAGCAAGTGTTTACGCCATTCGACGACGTTTTCGACCATTCTAACTATTGAAATCAATCACAAAGCATTTCATACAGTCATAGCAACATGCATAATCAACCACAAACATCATTCACATCAATATCATAGGTTAAAATGGATCAAACATACCCAAAATCCCACATTTCCCCTTAAGCATGTTTAGGTGAAACTAATGATAGGATTAGCAAAACTTAACCAAATTAACCCAAATTCATATCAGAGGTCTAAAACATCATTTAAGAATTTATGAACATTTTTCCCGAATTTTATCATACTTAAATTCGCTAATTAGCACTAATTACCCCTAATTAGCCATAATTAGTGTAAAACTATGCAAATCACTCACCTTAGCCACAAATAAACTAAGATCTGAAATAGTTCTCTGATTTGATGTGAATTTTAATGCCAAACAGCAGCTCCTATGTTGCTTTGGTGAAGATCTTCCTTGATTAGGGGTTGCTAAGCTTAATCCTTGACCAAAAGATGATTTGGAGGTGATTTAGAGGTTGGAGGCCATTTTTAGGGATCCTTGGTGATAAGTGGAGGCTAGAAAACTGAAATAGAATGATTCTCCATCTCATTTCAGCCCTCCCATAACCCTAATCCCGAAATGGGTTATGGGCCTACTCACTAATCACCCGATTTGGCCCGGTTAAGCAGTTTTCACCCTCCAAACCTTGTTTCAGCCATACCTCCCAAACGGTAAGTCCGTTTGGCTATTATGACCACTCTACGGAAAGAGAAACTATCAAACGAATCAAATGGAAGTGGTTTCAGGTCAAAATTCCTTTCCAATCAAAAGTTATGGCCAAAACAGTACCAACTGGGGGCAAAATGGTCATTTAAAAATCGACAAAAATCATTAGCATGGGAAATGACTCTAATAGATGTTTCCCAAAGTTACATGACCATACGACTTCTCACGGGAAAGAAATAAATATTCTACAATCCTATGATGTGTAGAATACGGGTCGTTACACTCTTCCCCCCTTAAGAAATTTCGCCCCCGAAATTCCCTAATCCAAACACACACAAAGGTCCCGCATGCCTATCAATCATAAAACAACCATCAACATGCAAAACAAGCAAAACAAGTCTATCCTAGCATGCGGAATAACTAAATCGCAAAGTAAATCTTACCAGGCAAAGAGTTCTGGATAAGCCTTCCTAATGCTCTCCTCTGTCTCCCAAGTACAATCATTCTCGTTCTCGCCCCACTGAACTTTGACTAGCTTCACCGACTTCCTTCGAAGTTGCTTCGTATCGTGCCCCACAATACGAATCGGCTTACGGTTCCCAACCGCCTCGGGTTCTACCTCGAAGTCCTCTAACTGATCAGGTGAAATAGTCACATTTGAGTCGTGAACGAACTTCCTCAGTTGGGAAACATGAAATACATTGTGAACTCCTGCCATTTTCTCTGGTAAGCCAACTCTATATGCCAAATTCCCGACTAGTTCAAGAACAGGGAATGGGCCAACAAATCTTGGTGCTAATTTGCCTCTCCTGCCAAATCGTATCACGCTCCTCAACGGAGAGATCTTGACAAACACCAAGTCACAAACGGAGAATTTCAATTCTCTCCTCCTCTTATCAGCATAACTCTTCTGCCTATCTTGGGCAGCTTTCATTCGTTGCTGAATGATCTTAATCTTATCTGAAGTTTCTCTCACCACATCTGGTCCAAGCACAAACTTCTCGCCAGTCTCTATCCAACATGATGGTGAGTTACACGGTCTTCCGTACAAAGCTTCATATGGAGCCATACCGATACTGGATTGGTAGCTATTATTATATGCAAACTCTACTAGATGCAAATGGTCATCCCATGATCCACCAAAATCCAATATACACGCTCTCAAGAGATCTTCCAATATACGATTCACCCTCTCCGTCTGACCGTCGGTCTGAGGATGATATGCGGTACTGAGATGTAATCTTGACCCTAGAGCCTCCTGTAAGCTCTTCCAAAACCCACTAGTGAACAACGGGTCTCGGTCACTCACAATGCTTTTGGGTACTCCATGAAATCTCACTACCCACTTCATATACAATTCTGCCAACTTGGCTGCCGTTCTGGTCGATTTAACTGGTATAAATCTTGCGCTCTTAGTCAGTCGATCCACAATTACCCAAATGTTATCATGTCCCGATCTAGTCCTAGGTAAACCATCGATGAAATCCATCGAAACTTGTTCCCATTTCCATTCGGGAATTTCTAATGGTTGCAGCAACCCACTAGGCTTCTTTTGCTCGGCTTTAACTAGCTGACAATTCATGCATTTGGATATAAACTTCCCAACGTCTCTTTTCATCCCTTCCCAGTAGTAGGTTCGCTTCATGTCTCGATACATCTTATTACCACCGGGATGCATAGTCAGTTTTGAGTGATGACATTCTCTAAGCACTTCATCCCTCAAACCATTCACGTTGGGCACAACTACTCTTCCATTCTTCCGAAGCCATCCATCCCGATCAAGCCCATACACATTCATCTCCTCATCGATACCCATCTCTAACTTGGAGATGATTTCCAATAGATTAGGATCGTCCCTCTGGCTGGAACCAATCCGCTCTATCAAAGTAGGTCTGATCGTCAAACTAGCTAGCATAACTGGATCCAATTCGCACTTTGGTCTGAAATCAAACCCCGCGATATACTCCAGTTGCTTCCATTCAAGAAACATTGCCCCTAAGCTGGCATGTCTCCTACTCAAGGCATCGGCTACCGCATTACCCTTCCCAGGTGTATACGCGATATCAAAATCATACGAAGCCAAAAACTCTAACCATCTCTGCTGACGGAGATTCAGATCTTTCTGAGAGAAGAGATACTTTAACGATTTATGATCGGTAAACAACTCGAATCTTTCTCCCAAGAGATAGTGTCTCCACATCTTCAGCGCAAATACAATCGCTGCCAATTCCAAATCATGGGTAGGATACTTCTTCTCATGCGGCTTTAGCTGTCGACTAGCATAAGCTACAACCCTACCTCCTTGCATCAATACTGCACCCAGTCCGGTACCACAAGCATCCGTGTATACCGTCATCTCTTCATTCCCCTTAGGAATGACTAACACTGGCGCACGCGTCAACCTCTCCTTCAGACTTTTGAAGGCATCCTCACACACTCCGTCCCAGACGAAGGAATGATTCTTCTTAGTCAACTGAGTCAACGGTGCTGCTATCTTGGAGAAGTCCTGGATAAACTTACGATAATATCCAGCTAATCCCAAGAAACTTCTTACATCTGTAGCATTCTTGGGTGTAGGCCAATCCTGTACCGTAGCCACCTTCGCAGGGTCCACGGCAATACCACATTCTGAAACAACATGACCCAAGAATCTTACTTCCCTTCTCCAAAAATGACACTTAGAGAATTTCGCTTTCAATTGGTGTTTCCTCAACACCTCCATCACTATCCTCAAGTGCCCCTTGTGTTCCTCCTCTGTCCTTGAGTAAACAAGGATATCATCCACGAACACAAGAACAAACTTATTCAACTGATCTCTGAATACTCGATTCATAAGATCCACAAAGTAGGCTGGTGCATTGGTCAACCCAAATGGCATGACCAACCACTCATAAAATCCAGACGGCGTCCTAAATGCCGTCTTCGGAACACTCTCATCTGCTACTCGAAGCTGATGAAATCCTGTCGCGAGGTCCAACTGGGAGAACATTCTAGCTCCTTCCAGCTGATCAAACAAATCATCTATCCGCGGTAGAGGATACTTATTCTTCCTCGTTACCTTATTCAACTCGCGATAGTCCACACATAAACGAAGGGAACCATCTGCCTTAGTGGCAAATACAACTGGTGCTCCCCACTCGGAGACACTCCTTCTAATCAATCCCTTCTTCAAAAGATTGCTGACTTGCACCCCGAGCTCTCGCTGCTCCCTTGGTGCCATACGACGAAGTGGCATCACTATAGGTCTGGCATCTTTTACTAAATCAATACGGAACTCAATCTCTCGGTGTGGTGGAAGCCCGGTCACCTCCTCGAAGACGTCCGGATACTGGCCAACCACGGGCACATCTGACAACTCATCCTGCGGAATGTCGAGGGAATTTACAAAACTAGCCATAACCCCATCACTAGGTAGGCTACCAAACACTACCCTCCGCCCATCATCCGCCCTCACTGTCACCAAAAAGCCCTCACAGTCTACCACCACCCCGTATCTTTGGAGCCAATCGACTCCCAATATAATGCCGTACCCAGTAAAGCCCAAAACAAAGCAATCACATACAAACATACATCCATGACTCGATAAGACCAAATTCCTGCAAATCATACTAAGGCTAGTCGAACCACCAATCGGGTTCGTCACTATCAATGGTCTATCGACTATCTCGGGTTCCAGTCCCAACCTATCTACCAGGTCACTAGATATGAAGGAACGGGAAGCCCCAGTATCAAACAAAACTCGAACTGGTATATCATAAATAGAAAGCATACCTTGAATAACAACATTCTTTCCTTTCTCCGCCGCAGTTGGGGCATTCGACGAAGAAGGAATAGCATCAAGAGCATATGTTTTCACAATCTGCTTCTCCTTAAGAGGTTGCGGACACTTATCTTTCTGATGTCCCACTTGACCACAGTTGTAGCACTTCCTTTCCGCTGGCTTGGCCCGACATTCTTTAGCATAATGGCCTTTCTTTCCACAGCTGAAGCACTCAACATCCTTCTTGCTCTTTTTCTGGCCACCCTTAGATTGGTCCTGCTTCCTCTTATTCTGAGAGCTATTCTTGCCTCCACCGCCTGCTTGCGGCTTTGGCCCTTCTGCAGATGCAGCCTCGGTCTTTGACTTAGGGTAAAGACTCTCTGACCTCAAAGCTTTCCCCACGATCGATTCAAAAGTCTCATCGATGTGATTAATAAGCCTCTCTCCCAAGTATCCATCCAAACCAGTAATGAACTTCTCATTCTTCTTCTCAGGAGTATCGATAAGAGACAGTCCATACTTCGACAAAGTGTCGAACTCAGCAATATAATCAGAAACTGCCCTCCCATTCTGCTTCAGTTCCAAGAACCTCTTGAACAACACTGACTTCTGGGCAGCTGGAATGAACTTCTCGCTAAAGCGAGCCTTGAACTGAACCCAAGTAACCTGGTCCTCTGGAGTGGCTGTTCTAATAGCATTCCACCAATTCATCGCTCGCCCTTGCAGCTGACGAGACGCTAGCCTTCTCTTCATCGCATCCTCAAGACCCAAGTCATCAAAGATACGGTCATAGCTATCCATCCAATCTTGAACATCTGTGGCCGACTCCGTTCCGTGGAACGGCTTCCCACCAAGATTAGTGTAATCCTTGCACAACTTGGCGAAATCGACCCTAGGCGCCTGCACTACTGGGCCATCACCAACTCCGGGATTGGGAACTGCCCCTTGCACTTCTCTAAGCATGTCTCTCATGAGGTTGGTAAACATCACCCTCATGTCAGCGGCATTCCCATTATTGGCCCCTCTACCGGTACCTCTAACATGTCGGCTCATCGTCAATCTGAAAAAGGAAAACGATCAACGACCCCATAGTGGTACTAGTGCAGTGCAACTTCATTCTTATACTACTAATAGTATATATATACGTAGCTTTTGAAAACCAAAGTAATCACAAATACGCGCTCTCATATACGTACTAACTCTCCCTAGTGTCTTTCCCTAGGTTAACTACGCAACCTAGAGCTCTGATACCAAGTGTGACGCCCCGCCCTGCACCAACCGACATTTACTCCAAATGTGCGTTGTACACATGTCCAGTTAGCACGGAACGGGTCGGCAGAAGGAAAAAGGAAGAAGGAAATGAACATACAAAGAACCTGTAGAATGTCTCACAGCGCATAGAACAAAATATAATAGTAACATACTTGACATAAAACAGGAGAGACAGTGCATAAGCTGAAAATCAGAACTAAACATCATAGCAGCGGAAACCCAAAATACAGCTTATTACAACTTTTCAAACTGTCTCAAAGCAAAAGTAAGATAAATGAGGTACACTACTAATGCCCAAGTAGCGACCACCAACGACACAGGGAGAATGTGTATATATATATCATACGTGGAAGCCTCCTGCCCGCCTCCGAATCAGCTACTCGCACATCACCAGCTAACCTGTCTCTAGTCTGCTCGTGTGAGCACCCAGAGTAATAAGAGGAGACATAAAACTCTGGGTCAGACATAAAGCCTGGTATGAGCGATAAGCATCTAAAGTGAACAATAACAGGTAGACTAAAACATACCTGAACCTGGACCTGCAACCAAAGAGTTAGCACTACATACTGTACAACACTCCAAGGTATCATATCAAACAACATAAAGATACGGAGGTGGGGAAGGTGTGCATGTCATAGGGATGGCAAACAATCAAACATAGCATCCATCCTCACATCTCTCACTCAGTGCGTAAAGCATACGATATTCACCACTTCGATCACCCACATACCTTGCTACGATCACTTTGCCCCATGAAGTCATAAATGGCTTCATTGCACTGATAACGTAGCCACAAATTCCTCGCTATGTCCACTTGCCCCATGGAGTTATTCACCCCATCTGCGCTGGCTCATAGCCTTTCCAAACCTTACTATGTCCACTTGCCCCATGGAGTTATTCACCCCATCTGCACTGGCTCATAGTCTTACTACGCATCACCTTACCCCTCAGGTCATAATGACCCTACTGCACTGATAACGTAGTCTTGCTACCATCACCTTGCCCCTCGGGTCGTAATGACCCTACTGCACTGATAAGTAGCCCATCATTCCTTTTAGTGGTGAATCGAAGTTATGAACGTCGACAACTCCTTAGCACACGTCCCGCAGCGAAGTCCAACCATGAAGTGAACTCGTTGGTTCCCAACTGGTTCCGGGATCCTGAGCTCTAACTTCCCCTATTGGACTACCTTTGCATCTCGGGTTATTGGTCAATACTGGGTCGGGTCGGGTTCTTCCTCAGGTCATCGGTTCGGGTCGGTGTTCTTTGTCCGTTCGGGTCGGGTCCCCCTTCTGATGCGGTTCGGGTCGGCGTTCCTCTGAGTTCGAGTCAGCTGCTTCTTCCTCTTCGGGTCGGGTTGGTGCTTCCTTTCGGGTCGGGTCGGGTCCTTCTTGGTTCGTGCTTTCGATCCGTCTTCATGCTCCCCTTCATATGCTCCTATCCGATCCGCTTTTGTGCTCCTGCTCTGATTCGCCTTTGTGTTTCCGATCCGATCCGTCCCCTTCGATCCGATCCGTCTTCCTCTATCCGATCCGATCCCAGTTTAGCTAGCGTGGCCTTCCTTTTTGCCACTTTTCCCAAGTGTTGGGTTCCGATCCGATCAGATTCTTTGCTCAGTTCTACATATCCGATCCGAGCCCCCTTATCCGATCCGATCCGAACTCTGCACTGTTTTCTGAAACTGTTCCAGCAAGTGTTTACGCCATTCGACGACGTTTTCGACCATTCTAACTATTGAAATCAATCACAAAGCATTTCATACAGTCATAGCAACATGCATAATCAACCACAAACATCATTCACATCAATATCATAGGTTAAAATGGATCAAACATACCCAAAATCCCACATTTCCCCTTAAGCATGTTTAGGTGAAACTAATGATAGGATTAGCAAAACTTAACCAAATTAACCCAAATTCATATCAGAGGTCTAAAACATCATTTAAGAATTTATGAACATTTTTCCCGAATTTTATCATACTTAAATTCGCTAATTAGCACTAATTACCCCTAATTAGCCATAATTAGTGTAAAACTATGCAAATCACTCACCTTAGCCACAAATAAACTAAGATCTGAAATAGTTCTCTGATTTGATGTGAATTTCAATGCCAAACAGCAGCTCCTATGTTGCTTTGGTGAAGATCTTCCTTGATTAGGGGTTGTTAAGCTTAATCCTTGACCAAAAGATGATTTGGAGGTGATTTAGAGGTTGGAGGCCATTTTTAGGGATCCTTGGTGATAAGTGAAGGCTAGAAAACTGAAATAGAATGATTCTCCATCTCATTTCAGCCCTCCCATAACCCTAATCCCGAAATGGGTTATGGACCTACTCACTAATCACCCGATTTGGCCCGGTTAAGCAGTTTTCACCCTCCAAACCTTGTTTCAGCCATACCTCCCAAACGGTAAGTCCGTTTGGCTATTATGACCACTCTACGGAAAGAGAAACTATCAAACGAATCAAATGGAAGTGGTTTCAGGTCAAAATTCCTTTCCAATCAAAAGTTATGGCCAAAACAGTACCAACTGGGGGCAAAATGGTCATTTAAAAATCGACAAAAATCATAAGCATGGGAAATGACTCTAATAGATGTTTCCCAAAGTTACATGACCATACGACTTCTCACGGGAAAGAAAGAAATATTCTACAATCCTATGATGTGTAGAATACGGGTCGTTACATTTATCGACGCCATCGATCAGGGCCATCAACACAGTTTGCTCATGCGGATCTTTGACTTCTGTGACAGCCAAATTAAAACGATCCAAATACGAACTCAGGATTTCGTCAGGTCGTTGCTTAATAAGGGATAGCTCAATTACATTCTTAGACCTCTTGGCATGAAGACAGAACTGGTTCACGAATTTCTCACTCAATTCCCTGATGTTGGATATCGACCGTGCCGGCAAGCAGGTAAACCACAATAACGCCATATCTTCCAGGAATATAGGGAATGCTTTGCATTTTACCGCGTCTGTAGCTGCAGCGACATTCATTGACCAGGAGTATCGCATTAGGTGCTGGATGGGGTCAATTCTGCCTGTATAGCGATTCATGGTTGGCATATTGAAGCGCCTTGGGAATGTAACATCCAGTATGTCATCAGTAAAAGGCGCATGACTGCAATCTATGCCCCAATCTTCATTCCCCTGTCCACGGCTATCTACCATGACTTGCCAAATCATTGCTTCAACCTCTGCATGGGTCAGGGTAGATTCGGGATCAGCACTTCTTGCTCGACGGCCTACTCCAGCATTTCTTTGACGTGCTGCTACAAAGTTTGGTCCCTGAGCAGAACTCCCTTGCCCCATGTTGCCGCGGTCGATCACGCGACGAGCGGGAGGCACGTCATTCCTCGGTGGTAGAACGGGCTCATTTAAGTTGCGGTTACTAGTTCCCTGATTAAGTACCTCTTCTTCACGAGATGGAAGTGACCCAAATCGAAGTTGTTCTATGTTCTCGGCCCTTTCTAACGGGGGCCATCGTCGGTTCCTTCGGGGCCCTTCAGATGACGACGTATGTTCCGGAGAGAAATGGTGAGCTGGAGGTGGTGAAACCTATCTTTGAATATCGTCAATTCTTCTGCCTAGGGCCGTAATATTTCGACGCAGCAACGAGCTCTCCTGCCTTTGAGCGGCAAGTTCATCAGTTTGTCTGTTCAATGCTTCAAGTATTCGAGTCAGATGTCCTTCGGTAACTGGGGCAGAAGGGTCGAACTGGTCATCTTCATCTTCTCTTATACGCAAGGAACTTGAAACAGGTTGAGCAGAAGTACCAGCACGAGCGAAACGAGCCATAATTTCCTTCCCAGGTCGAGTAGTAGTTTGATTCTCATTTCGGATCGTGATCCTCCTATGCTGGTGGCTCGCGATACTCTCCTGGTATTGGTTCGTGGTAGTTCCCTGGGATCGGATCGCGGAAGGGTTAGTAGGGGTGATGGCGACGTTATCTTGGGATCGGGTCGTGACACCCTCAGTTGCTCGGGCCGCCATGCCTTCATCGAATCGTTCCCTCTTCTCCACGATCCGGGGACAGAACTTCAATCTGCTCCTGAACGCTCTCTTTAATTGCCTCGTTCATAGCTTCAGTCGCTTGGGAAGCTCGTACTTCCTTAGACTTCTTTCCAGCCATGATATCTGAGCTTTACTGTTCAAAAATCGAAACAGTGGAGTTTTGGACCGTTTTCTTCGAACTTGATTATCCGAATAATAGAACTACAATCCAATATGCTGAGACTTTGTTCTCAGTGAAAGCACCAAAATGTTAGATCCAAAATTGGCTCCAACACCCACGTTGTTCAATTATCCAGAGATTAATTTCAGAAAAAATGCAAGAGAAACAGGAAAAACACGAGATTTATAGTGGTTCGGCGTTAACGAGCCTACGTCCACTTTATATCTATGATTATACTTAAAAATTCAAGTACAATCGATGATTTATCTCTCAACTTCACTTTTACAATTTTGATTCACTCAATAAATTTGAGACAAGTCTGAATAATAATAATAGAGATATAATAATGGTGGAGTCAGAGCTCAGAATTGCCAAAAAGATCCTCAAAAATGCCAAGTCTGGGGCTATCTATAGCTGGTTTCTTCAGGCGGATCGTGGTCATACGTAGCACAAATCCCGAGAATCTTGGACTGGTTCGTAACTTGATGGAGAAACAGTCAATATGGCCGTTGTGGACAGGTGTCGTCAGATCCTGCATTCACGGATCGTGGTGGACTTGGTCATAACCTTCACCACGTCTTCTGGGCTTGGATCGGATCGCGTACGAAAGGACGGGTCGGATCACGTAGGAAAGGATGGGTTGGATCGAGTTGACGGGGGCGATCGCGGTAAGATAGGGTGATCCGATCGGGTCTTCGAGGGGTAAAGGTGTGAAGTTTCATATTTTTCTCGTGTGTGCGGACCTTGGTCAAAAAGCTAGCCAATATAAATATTCTTTTATCGGATTTCGAGTCAAATTTATCTAATTTTTTTTAGTATTAAGTATAAAACATTTACTTCCAAATATTTTAAAATATGATACTTTTGGTTTCTTATTATACAAAAGTTCATATGGTGTTTTATGAGTTAAGGGTTTAATTGAAATTCTATTTAAAATATAACAAGTTGTTGCGACCAACCAAGCCCAAAAATTTCTTGGTAAATTACTATCTGATAACATAGTTCCCGCACACTCTTCTATTATCCTATTTTTATGTTAAACTACTCCGTTTTTTTGAGGGGTTCTAGGAACAAAAAAATTATGAGTTATTCCCTTTTTATTACAAAATTTTTGTTTTTGAGTTCTTTGCCATAGTCACTATGTTTTGTTTTGATTTTTAGAGACTATAAGTTTTGAATTGTTTTAGCAAAAGTTTTAAATTGATCAAAAGCATCACTTTTACTTTTAAGAAACAAAATCCAAGTAAATCTAGAAAGATCGTCGATTATTACGTAAACATATCTATTGTGATTTATTGATTGGGTTTGAGAAGGACCAAATAAATCCATGTGAATTGACTCTAATGGTTTCGAGGTTGTAATTTCCTCTTTTGATTTAAATGAACCTCTTTTTAATTTTCCGAGTTGACAAGCGTCGCATAAACTATTTACTTTAAACTTCATTTTGGGTAATCCCCTTATTGAATCTAATTTAGAAATCCCGGAGATGCGTTTGAAATTTATATGACCAAATCTTTTATGCCAGATCAAGGGGTCACTTGTGTTGGCCAAAAGTCATAGATTATCGTATGAGATTTTCATACTCAATATATAAATATTTTTCTTTCTATCTCCTTCGAATATTACTTTTGAATTCCTATCTTCTATAAAGCATTTATCCTTTTCAAAGTTTATTTTGGAGCCCTTATCGCAAAGTTGACTTATACTTAGTAGGTTGTGTTTTAGATTCCTTACTAATAAAACATCAGAAATAGTAGGAGTTTCAGAATTACCGACATTGCCGGTCCCAATAACGTATACTTTAGAGTTATATCCGAAGTTCACCATTCCACCATCTTCATAAACTGGATTATTTAGTATTTCTAGATTTCCCGTCATATGTCTCGAACAACCACTATCCAGTATCCATTTGTTTGCTGGAATTTGAATTCTCAACAGCCAAGTAACATACCATTTCCGAATTTGAATTTTCAACAGCCATGTAACATACCATTTCCGAATTTGAATTTTCGACAGCCACCATTTCGGATTTTGAATTTTCAACAACCACTTCACCCATCTTTTCAATTTTTGAATTTTCAAAAGCCATATAACACATCTTTTTCTGCATTGAACAACATTTCTCACTTGACTTTTCAACAGATTATATGCAGACTCTTTCAACATTGGTACAATGCATGAATTGATACTAGTGTTAACAATTATTTCAAAATTTTCCATTTAAAATTTTCAAAACTCGGATTATGAACTTTTTGAAAGACCTTGTTCTGATACCAATTGTTAGGGAATGCGGAATGGATCGTTAAGGAAAAACTAACACTAGAGGGAGGTGGGTGAATAGTGTTTTCAAGGAATTTAAGAAAATCTAAAAGTAATATGATCTACTATATTAATCACACATCACAGAGATAATCACAGATACAGAATCAAACACAAATACAGAATCAAACACAAATACAGAAATAAACAAAAATAAAATGCAAAAAAGGAAGAACACACCGAACTTTATACTAGTTCGGATTACTCCTACGTCCAGTCCCACGCACCGTTGGATTGCGCAAAGTTTTATTACTACATCAATATCCAAACACAACACCCTTAATTTCACGACCATAAGATTACCACAATTTCCACACCACCCTTGGTTTCCCCGGCTACAAGGTTACCGTCGTTTCCTTCCTTGATTTCACGGCTACAAGAAACACACCATTTCTAAGACTATCCCAAAACAACCCCAAATGATAACAACAGCCGTATAGCACTTTGATTCACTCGATTGTGCTCCACAATATTCCGTCGTTGCCGAAGTTACTTCCTTGGTTTGTTCCATTGCCATGCAAAGGCAAATTTATGTTCAATTTTCAGAGTTATTTTTATGTTCACTAATTTACCTAATTTATAAGAGGAAATTATAGATATATGACAATGTGACTCATGTAATGTCCCACTTTTCTATACCAATTTAAGCTGACATTTTACTACCACAGTCAACCCAGATTATAAGCAGAATGTTAAGCGAAAGAAGTTAGAGGATGAGATAGATAAGATAGAACTAATGGAATAGAAGAGTAAGAAGAACATCAGAATCTCACAGCGGAATTTAACAAATATAATATCACATCATATATCACATATCAGAGTTTGTTACATCATAAAATACTTCATACATCTTACATGGATACTGGCCCAACACAAACATTCATCTTGATACTTAGATATAGATATAACTGATAAGCTGACTCCATGACTTCCTGGTCCAAAACACTTCAAAGGATTTCCATTCATCACCTGGATCACTTGCCTACCCATAACAATTGTTATGAGTACCCAAGAGTTTAGGAAAACACAGAAAAATAAACTCTGGGTCAGTCGGGGGACTGGTGTGAGTAAACAATTTTAAAACACAGTTTGATTAGTACAGTATATCTTATAAGACCATGCCGTAAAAATGGAACGGGTTTTTCCCTTATGAGATGCAGAACGATTGGTTTAACTTTTCTAAAACGTTTTGAAAGAAAGGTAATAGTAAGACCAGCCCACACATAAATACGGATGGTTTTTACCTTACTATAACCCAAATTATCTTTGATATAAAAATCATCTGATATTATAGTAGTTCGTATCAAATAAATAACATCTAGCGGAACCCTTGCATCTCACGCTCCACATATATATAATAAAAATCGAAAACTGCGGGCTCTTATTGGAGATTGGATTCCAACAGACAAGTTATGGGAGCACCTGCTGATCAATGTACTCTAGAGAGGATACACTAGGTTTCAACAAGAACGTCTTGCAACCCGGCCTCACATGACCGTCCACTCATTTAGCTTAAATGTAACGAATATATTACCACCTCCACGGTTGGGATCAACAACCGCTATCGAATGCTGCAACAGTGAAAAAGAGATGAGAAAAAAAAGGAATTACTCTAAATGGTGATAATACACCCTGCTTGGGTATGACTCACCTAGCCATGCTGCCTTGCCCGATTTCTGTCTTTCCTAGTTGATGAGGCTTTGAGGCTACGTTTTCTTCTAGAACATCTGGTCACTATTCACTTTGAATGCCACATCGTCAAACCCGTCAATCACTAGTTGATCTTCCCAAAAATATTACGGGTATAAAAGCTAAGAGAAACGAATTTCTTCGTCACCAGATGAAATATCTCGAAAAGATCGTCTTATGTGATCTATTAGGAATACTTTGTCAGACACTCGTCCATACAAGTTGTCCTGGGATTGGACAAACCGAAGACACTATTCTGTAAACCAAATAGCCCTTGCTTATTTCCGTCTTTAATTATCTTCAATAATCTCTGACATGTGACGTATAAATCAAATCAAAGTGGAATATAAAATTCCGGACTCTTCGAAGCGATCAATGTAATGTCTTTTACGATCAGTCGATATTTAAGAACTGTTTTTAATATTCACCTGATCAAAACATTTCTTTAAACAAATAATTATTAGCTTAAAATGAACTGGATTAAGTATAATTCATTTATATACCCTTTATTTATGAGCTTCAGCCAAACAGAATGATATATGTCTGTATTGTTTAAACCCAGACATTTTGACTATCTTTTATAAATGGACAACTAAAGCGTGTGCGTCACACACGACATTTTACGACATTTTATACCTTGGTCAAACTGTGTAAATTATCTTTTTATTTGTAAATAATAATATTTTCCTTTGTTTTCTATTTATTTCCTCTTCTCTCATTTCGTAGCCCGGTCACTTCCATTTCCTTTGCTTTTCACTTCTGTTTCCTTACGCACTTTCATTTTCTGTGTGATCACTTCCTTTTCCTTGCGTGATCACTTCCATTTCCTTGCGCGATCACTTCCTTTTCCTTGTATTTAATCCAAACGGGCTAAAACCCTTGAGGCCTAACTACTTCCGCTCATTCTTCTTCTCACACTTTTATTTACAAGCCAAATAAGTTGGCCCATTTTTCTTAAATCTTATTTCTATAAACTTTCAAAATCTCCTTATAATTTACTTCTTTATTTTATATTAAATTGTTTATAATGGACCAAAACCAATTTCATCAGCCCGAACCCTATATTTTATACATAGGTTATCTAATATAAAAGAAACCACATTTAACTTCTTTATTTATCTATTCACTAGGCCCAGGCCCAAGAAGCCCAGAGTCCCATTTCTTCACTGGTTTTCCCAGTACCCTTCTTGCATTTTACCAACGCCACTTTCATTTGCCAAATACCAGTTCTTTCCCCAGCACCAAGTACCATCTCTATTTTTCTTGCCAAGTACCAAGTACCAAGTTTTTTTGCCAAGTGCCACTTTTTCTTGTGCCAAATAGCACCAAAGTACCACATTATCCTTTTCTGCTTCATTTCCTGTTACATGTGCAACGTGCACACCGTGCACCTTCCCCATTGCCACAACCATCAGCGAGCCTCTGCGACTCTCCTCACATGTCACCTCACCTCTCCAGGTCACCTTCGATCATCCGCCATGGCCCTAAGTCACCTCCTTCCCAACGTCAACGTCTCACCCCTAAAAATGAAAAGTACGTAACCAGCTCAACCCAGAAAACCACCTCCACCGATCGCCTCCCCTCGCCTGGACACCTGCCACCACCACTGATGGCTTCTCCACTCGTACGACCTCCTCCCCGTCAAACATCACACCACTCGATCCAGCTATCATCTCGCAGTTCGCGATTGAAACCACTCTACCCAAACGCCAGTAATAACCCTAAATTCGATTCAATATCAAAACCCAAGCCATGAAAAAATGAATTGATATTTTTCCTACACTCTACTCTCCTCTACGTTTCTTCCGTGCCAAGCTCATGGCTTCCGATCATCTAGGTTGTCAGAAAGAGCCCCACTTCCTTTTTCCGATCATCTCCTATTATCTCAACAACCTAACCTTAAAAATCACAAAGCTTACTTTAAAATTCATGGTTTACTCATATGATTACACTGACATACCGGAATCGTGATTCAGAGATGATCAAAATTTCATGTCTTAGCATTGGTTACAGGGGAAATGGTTTTATCGAAGGGTATACGAAATTATACCATCTGAAACTATTTTTGTTGTATGTTATGGACATATATAAACAATCTTCGTGTAGAAATCAAACCCTATAACCTCTTTGGATTCTAGTTACAGATTTTTAAACTATAGGGTATAAGTTTGCGTTGTTCTTATATGTACACAGAGACATGGTTTTTTCCTGTATCTAACCCAATCAAGAATACATATATATACACGAGTTTCAACATACATTATCCCAACTTTCAAAATTATATAACTTGTATATATTATACTATAGTCCATATAAAAATAAATCAAAGAACTAGAAACAGAGTTTACTCACAGATTTTAGTTTTCCCCTGTTCCTAGACTTTCCTGCTCTGTTAACTTCCTCTTGAACTTCATGTCTTTGTGTGTGAAGGATGTATGGTTCAAGGTTATATATATATAGCTAATGTTTCTTATTTAATAATCATACTTCCTTCAATCATGTTACAGTACACTAGTTTATAGCCTTCACCCTTTTCTATCCTATGTGAATTAATTTGTTTAATTCACATATTTCCCCTTTCACTTGTCCTATGTTTCATCTCCTAGAGCATGATATTTTCAAACCATACTTCCATTTAATGCTTGCGAATTTCTACATCATTCTTGGATTTTGTATGCAATTTAAAAATGGTTTTACTTGCAAAATATTTTCCTAAAAATGATTTTATTACTTGCAAGTTGTATGAGGCTTCTTAGGTGATGGTTCTAAGCCTATTTAGCAATACTATTCACTTGTTTAATCTCATTATTGATATTGTCTTTATCCTCTTTCTTTTGTTTTGATTGTACATGGATTTCTCTTGATATTTTTATTGAGTCATTTTACCATACATGTTGTGGCCTTGTTTTTTTTATATATTTAGGCATATTTGAATTCATTCCTGCACATGTATGTTTTACTTTACAAACCCTTATTTGGTTCATGGTCCTTACATTTTTTGTAAGTGATAAAATGCCTCTTATATATTGTGTTATCATTTTCATGTAAGGGTTTAAGGCTTTTAGTTGCAAAAGTTTACTTTGTATTCAAGTTTAAAACATAACTAAATGCACACATTATTAGTGTATACATACCCTTATATTTTTTTACAAATATTTGTACTTGATTTTACTTTGTTAAGTAACCATATTTTATGATTACCTCATTAAATCAATATTTATCATTAACAAAGACTAGCTAAAAACCGAGACATTACAACTCGTATCAAATTAATTTAGCAATATTTGCAATAATTTAGCAAAATATGACTCATTTCATACCAAAAGAGAAACTGATGCATCGAACGGATCTATAAGTTAATCATATCTCTTGGTATTCAAATTTACACCGGGGCATAACAGTGAGCTAATGTTGTCATCCAATGAACTAGGACTCTCTTTAATTGAATTACAATAAATCCCAAACTTTGATAACTCAATATTTTTGTTTACTTGGCCAGTTTTCGCCTTCCCTCCAACAGACCTGAAATTCAAGATGCAAAAACATTCATGATTAGTCCAACAATACTAATCATAAGAGGAAATGCATCAATAGCTAGATACTGAGATCACATAGTCAAAACAAAATCCAAAAACAGAAGTACTGAAATATTAATAAGTGACATGAACAAATTAAAGACATCACTTACAATCCAATGGTGCAAACCTAGGCATAGCAATTATATATTTGATTGGGAAATAAAGAGTGAGAAGAGAAGAAGTTTTATATAAATAGATTTAAAATCGGTAGAGTATAAGTGTAGAAATCATAAAAATATGATATAATAATGGAGTAATGGAAAAGGATGAAGATGGAGAAGAAGAATGGTTAAAAATTCGAAATCAACCCATATTTATAAGATTTGAAAGGTTGCAACGCTTCTTGGACGTTACAAATGGTGAAAAGATACTTTCTTTCAAAATTGAAAAAATGACGGTTATATGTCGACATCATCACATATGTATGTCAACATATGTTAGTTCAAATTTGAAATTTGAGTATTTTTCAAGTGTTTTAATATATATATATATATATATATATATATATATAATTCTAGAAATTCTTGGATTAAAACATAGTGATATAAACAAGTATTATGAAGTATAAAATCATATGAATTCGTAAATATAAACTATAGAATCATATTTATAAAATTATAAAGTTTAAAACTATATAAGTATATAAGTGTGAAAGTATATAACTATATAAACTTATAATCTTTAAAACTCAAGTTTAAAATCAAAATTAAAATAGAAAAACTTAATTAAAATTTGAATAGAATTTGGAATTTGAAAATCAAAATTTGAAAACCAGAATTTGAAATTGAACTTGGAGTGCTATTCAGAGTCTTACATAAACTAGACTCTATTACTATATTTATTTTTGAACTCTTGAAATCTTGATTACTCATGAGTCTTGAATCTTCTCCGAATTATAAATCTCTTGAATCTCTAAAACTCTAAAACTGTACAGTCTTTATTATTGATTCCTGTATATAAATTTGCATATATATATATTCTAGATAGAGATGTTAGTATATATTTTATAATTAATTAATACTAAAATAAGGTTGTTGTCATCAAAACTCCATTCTCCAACAAGATCAAGTCATGAAATATGATGAGAAACACACCAAAATTATAAGGCAAATAAATTTTAAAATAAAATTATATCTGCTAGAATCTAAAATTATTTTTGTTCTTTTTTTACTGTGTGTGTTTCAGTGACAGATATGCAATGACTGGACTGACTGTGAAGCAGGTTGAAGACAGACTGAGTGTTAGTGAGTAAACAAGTCTGTATATGAGTTTGTATAACTGAGTTTGTATATAAACTGAGTGACAGAGAGTCTCTAGTGAGGAACAATGCATAAGAAATTGAATATGACATTGAAATGTAACTGAGTGTTGTATGAACATAGTAAAAAGAGTGAACTGTAGTGAGGAGTAATGCAATAGTGGAATTAGAAAAATATGTATTATTCAAATGTTAAAATAAAATATTATATTTCAATAAAATACTAATTGAATATTTAAATTCTTGTGTAGCAATATTTTATTCAAATATAAATATTTATTTCTGTATGTGATGTAGTAGAATAGTAAAATTGCAAATACATTTATAATAATAAATATATGTTTGTTATCATCAAACAAAAATCATATAATTGTTATATACAACAAACAGTAGTGAACAAGCCCTGCCTATATAGAATGCGATATTAATATAGAATTGATTTAAATGGATAGTAACATTTTGGTGTTGGTTGTTCAAATGTTATTATATATTTTCTTCCAATAAGGCTCTTTATACTCCTATGAATTTCATGTTAAACCAGGATTTGTAAAGTTCAACATAAAACATTAATGTTTGACATTAGCTTTTAAAGTCATGTTGTTTTCTATTAGTTCACGCATATTAATACCACTTTGATTAAACTGGATAGCAACATTTTGGTGTTGTCCAAATGTTATTATATATTTCCTTCCAATTAGGTTTTTATACTCCCATGACTTTCACCTTAAACCAGGATTCTTAAAGTTTAACATAAAGCACTCAAATTTGACTTTTGTTTGTAAAATCATGTTGTTTTCTATTTGTTCTCTTTTACTTAATCAACTACAAGTACTCAAACTTTTTTATGATGGCAACATTCAAATATTAAAAATAACTACAATATTTTTTTTCCTTACAACACGTTATTAACACCTATATTGTATGTAGTAAACCATTGATACATTACGGTATAGTATCTTCACACGTGTTTTATCTTATAAATAGGCCCGGTTTTTGGGCAAGTCATGGCAGATGACCGCCTAGGATAACCCCCATGTCAAGGGAAACGTGGAGGAGGTAGTGGATGATGATCAACAGTATGTCTAGTTTTGAACAACATGAAGTAAGAGTATTTTACAAAGGAAGCTTTAGTGTGGTGGTTGTTTGTTGAACTACTATTGCTGAGATCTGCTTATCGATTCCTAGCATTAACGTTTTTGCTATTTTTGACTTGTCCTGATTTTTTTTCCTTGTTGTATGATGGTTGCCTAAGGCAACCCAAATTAGTGAGCTGGCCCTGCTTATAATAAGAAACAATATACAAATTATTATGTATTTTGAATGTTATCAGAAAGCTTCTTAGTTCCATAAGGCTAGTAAACGATACCTTTAAAATTTTACATGCAATGCGCCAATGTGTCACTATAATTTAATTCAAAGGGAAAATGTAGATATAAAGTTCAATGCAAAGGACATTCGAGATTATTTCTATCGATTATACATGAATAATACGCTTACAACTCTCCTATATCGAAATTCACTTTTTTATGAACAAACTACTTTAAAATTTAGCTAATTCAATATTATTTTAGAATAAGGAAAAATAGTGTTATTTCTTATGATTCGAATTCCAACTTTATATCCCATTTAAAACTCATCAATCAAAATAAAATTCCATATCTTACATTTTGAGTTGTACATTTTTTTTTATTTAAACTTAGAAACAAGAAGTAACACCAATTATCTCAATAAATGAAGGCTCTACTAGGTAATTTACGAAGTTTAAACATGACGTAGTTTTACAAGTCCCAACTTTCAAATAAAATGTTGATGTACGTTCAATGTCTTAACATTTCATATAGGTTAATTAGTTATATAATCAAATAGTTCTTCTTAATGACAGGGTCAAAAATATTTTTTATGATACTGATATTAAAATATTGAAATAACTACAATATGTTGTTTTTTCTTATAGCACATTATTAGCATATATATCTTATGTAGCAAATCATTGATATATTATGGTATAGTATTTTGACACGTGTTTTATCTTATAATAAGAGACAATATAAAAATTATTATGTATTTCGAATGTTGTCAGAAAGCTTTTTAGTTCCATAAGGCTAGTAGATGAAACCTTCAAAATTTTATGTGCAGTGCACCAACGTGTCACTATAGTTTAATTCAAAAGACAAATGTAGATATAAAGTTCAATGCAAAGGACATTCGAGATTATTTCTAACGATTATACATGCCTAATACGTATTATGAATAGATTCCTTACAGTCCTCCCATATTGAAATTCACTTTCTTATGAACTAATTTAAAACTTAGCTAATTCAATATTTTTAGAGCTTGCGCCATGATAACAGTGGCGTTGGTTCGAAACCCGAAATGATGTGCTAAGAGCTTACCATGTGCATACACTAAGATCAGCCATATGTGGTGCTCGAGGACTAGGCTAGCTGCACTAGGGAGGGTTTTACGACTCCGATCGGTTTCCCTCCTGAACAAATTCAAAAAAAAAAAAAGCGAGACGAGTGTGTAGCGTGTTGCTACACAACCGATTTTAGCTAGTTCAATATTGTTTTAGAAAAATAGTGTTATTTCTTATGAATCGAATTCCAACTTTATATCTAAGGCTGACAATTAGAACTGAGAATCGATAAATTCGAACCGAACCCGATGGGTTTAGGTTTGGTCTAAGTGATGGAAAATACAATTAAGACCCGATCAAACCGGACCCGCATTGATCCAAACCGAAAGGCCCGACCAACAAGCATTGAAATATATATATTTTTAGTATTATTATTCAAACGAAGTCAAACCGACCCAACCTGACCCGAATCGAAGCCCAGATCGGGTCAGGTCCAGATTTTTGAAATGTATAGTTTAGAATCTACAAAACCCGACCCGTTTAGAACCGAGACCCGCCGGGTCGGGTATAATTGTCACCCCTATTTATATCCCATTTAAAACTCATCAATCAAAAGTAAAATTCCATATGTTATATTTTGTGTTGCTCAGTTATATATATATATATATATATATATATATATATATATATATATATATATATATATATAAACTTAGAAATAAGAACACCAAATACCTCAATAAATGAAGGCTCTGCTGGTTAATCTATGAAGTTTAAACATGACGTAATTATACAAGTTCCGGTTTCAAATAAAATGTTGTTGTAAGTTTAATGTCATAACATTTCATATACGTTCATTTGTAATATAATCGAGTGGTTATTCTTAATGACAGAGTCAAAATTATTTTCATTTAGAGAACTTCCACAAATACAAATATTTTTTAGGTTATATCATGTTATTTTATACCGTCAGCACGATAAATGCGAAATTTTTTGATTTAAATATCAACGTTAATATAACTAGTCAAATAAATTAAATTTTTTTAATCGATCCCACGCAACAAAGCGCACGTACGTTTTTCTCGTTAAATTCAATAACTATAAATGGGGTTTGAATTCAACTTCATTGTACTCTATAATCAAGCCAACTTTCCTCCCATAAACTCCAAAGACATGAACCAAACTTGCCAAACCACATGTATGCATCATTCTTCAATCACCCATTGAAAATATTCACAAACCAAACTATCCAAGGATTCTCCGATACATTTGCCACTTCTAGCATTGGTAGCTATTACCAAATAAACGCCAATGAGGTAAGCTGTCCAATTTATATAAGAGCATTGATATTATTTTTCTTTTATACCCAGGACAATCACACCAATTTATTGCGAGGTTGGGTTATGTTTCTAAAAATAGAATATAAAGTGGTTAAAATATAAAAGTGGAGAAGAGAATGAGACAGGAGAGAGAAGGTGTTGATCGTGTCTGCCTGCTGCAGCTTGGGCCGGAGATTTTCTCTCTCCTAAAAATAATCATAAATCAATAGAAAAATCAGTTCATCTCTTGCTAATACTTCGGTAATAAAATCTTTCTCTATTTCTTGATTCTGAGCTATGCATGTTTCCTAATTTGGATCTCAATTGTTCAGCTATGGTTATATGTTTTTGCTACAGCCGAAGAAAGATTTGTCTTTTTTTTTTTTTTTACTTTTGTCTTCTTTTATAAGTAATTGATGACTAATTCTAATCATGAGAAGTTAGTAACAAGCATAAATGTAACCGGATCTTATCAAATTATTTCTTCTGCAACGCAGGCAATTTTTTTGATTTTAGAATCCCCGTGGAGATAATCAGATGATTTTCTTGGACTAATTTTAGACCCGAGATGTATTACGGGTTATCTGCCACTTCTTCAATGTATTTAATTGCCGTAATCTGTTTTTTAGCAGTGTTTTCATTAAACAATTGGGATCAATTTTGTCGTTTTCAACGTCTGCCTTCATGTTTCTATATATTAGCAGTAGGTCCAAGTTTACAAGTGATGAAATGTTTTGATGGAGAATGATAGTTGAGGCGTAACTTATGCTATTTTTTATTCTTAAAGGAAAATCCATAAGATGAAAGTAGTCGATTGGTTAGCTTTTGTTTTTTCTCTTTTATCAATATTTTGTATCTTTGTGCGGAAACCAGTATAAAATTGAAATTGGGGAATGTTTTAATAACCGCTGTTGATTAGTCAAATTGGCTAAGTTGCTTTTAGCTTATTTGATTGAACTTTCGGATGTGTGGATTGTGGTTAATTTCTTTTAAGTGGTTAAGTTCAACTATTGGATGATTGGTATGTATTATATTCCTTTTTTATGACATTAGCTTTTCAAATTTTCTTTTGCAAAATGGATTCAGCTTTTGATACCTTTATGTGATCAAAAATAAAATAAAAAATTATTAAAGCTAGTTCAGCTGCCTTGTCAGATTGTTGGGTTCTCCTACAGCAATTTTGGCTGAACTTCCTTTTTCATTCGCCTACTTTTGGTATATTAAATTTCATTTACAATTGTTGCATCCTTATTTAATTTCATGTTTAGGCTGTCATCTTCTCGTATTAATATGTGTGTATTAGCAGACCGACTTGCTTAATGTGTACGTTACTTGCAATATTTGTTTGAATGACAGCTGAAACTGAAGATTCGATTTGGAAACAAAATTAGTTGAACACGGTAATAATAACATAGAAAAGTGGGTAGGGGTGGCATTATCCAGTGGAAATTAGGGATGGTTTTTTTTTTTTTTTTTTTTTTAATAATAGAGAAGAGATGGGTAGGAAGTAGTTAAAAAAAGGGGGGAAATAATGATCACCCGAACATGCATTAATGGTTGTAATTGAAGGGGTTTGGTGTAAAAGTAGCGATGAATCTTAATTGAGCTTTAATTTATAGAAATTAGTGTTTTCTCAGTCGTTAAACTATCTCGCTTAGAATTTATTGCTGAAAATTTTCCGAATGTTAATACTTGTAATACTTATAAAGTTATAGTTGCTACCTATCCCGTTGAATAACTTTGAATGCTTAATCAGAAAATTGTAGGTTTAGATTGCTTTTATGTGGTTATCATTCATCAGTGGTTTTATTTACAATGTCCTTTTCTTTTGATGGCTAATTTTTAATATATTTTCAATGAGCTGTAAGTGCTTTTTGTTGAATCACTTTAAGGACAATGGGTCACACTAAAGCGGAAACCGATTTCGATATGATTTTGGGGGATAATCAAGAAGAAAATGACGAAGGTAGCTCAAGTGGATCGATCATAGATGGAAGAGGGTCAAAGTTAAAGAAAGGACCCTGGACGTCTGCAGAAGATGCCATTTTAGTTGATTATGTAAGCAAAAATGGTGATGGAAACTGGAATGCTGTACAGAAGCATTCAGGACTTTCTAGATGTGGCAAAAGCTGTCGATTGCGCTGGGCTAATCATCTTCGACCGAATCTTAAGAAGGGTCCATTTACCCTAGAAGAAGAGAAGAAAATTATTGAACTTCATGCTAAGATGGGTAATAAGTGGGCTCGAATGGCTGCATTTGTAAGTTGTTTTCCATCTTTGAGTAGTGGCAGTTTTGATTAAAATACATCCGTGCCCTATTCGATCTTGCAGTTGAACAATTGTACTATCTTTTATTATTCCTAGGTTTGTGATAAGGGGATAGCAAGGGAATACAATACGTAACTCCACAAAGTTTGAATTTGTCCCAAGCAGAAAACATATCATTTTCACCAACCATGCTATGGCATGCAGCAAAGAACATTGACTTGATACCAATCTGTAAATACTTAATGGGAATTACGGCATATGGTTCGTGCGTAATGTTGGCACACCCATCGCATGTGAAATGTTTAGACCCTACTTTTAAGTTATTAATATTTAGGAACATTTTGAATTTGTGAAGAAAATTCAGTTCTTAGATCCTGTTATTTAGGGATATTATTAGTAGTAATATATATAAAAGGGCAATTTCAATAGTTATGTTCAAACTAAAAACGTGGGCCACCAATCTCATTTATAAATTAATAATAAAGACGGAACTTAAGGTCAACGAGCAAACGTACTGATCTCAGATAAATTATGAAGGAGACGGTATAAAATAATGTCAAATATGTATTCGTATATTGTATACGCCAATCAAGTCATATATAAACCATATGTTTCTCGTAATTATTACTTCCTGAAACAATATAGCCTAGAAACTTAAAAATAGAAAACGCATGCTTAGGGTACTTAGATACAGAAATACGAATAATAGGTTTATAATCATGTTGCAAAACTAATCTTTATTAACAATGACATTGTATTTCATTGGATAATACATGCACATATTATATCATATCATAATACATATAATATAAAAGTGGTCAGGTTAATTATAGAATAGAAAATGTGTATATGTTAGCTTGTTTTCTTCCGCACACATGGATTATATACATCTTTGTGTATGTGTGTTGTTGCTTTCATTTAACATCCAACCGCCTATTTAATCAGTTTTTAATTTAATTACAAAAATTTTAGTAAGCCATTATTAGTTAAGTAAAGCTTATCATCTATAGATAAACTTTACAATAGACCGGGGAAAATAGTGCATAAAAGGTATAATGGAAAAGTGGATATCACATAAGAACCGGCATTTAAAAAAAAAAAACTATTATATGGACAAACGTGGTTTAGTTCCTTTATCCTCAAAAGTAATGTGTGTTTCATCCCACTAAAATCACACATTTCATCCAACTAATTAATTAATTAAATTAATCCCAAAAAAATGATTGGTAGATATTGATTGGGGATAGGGAGCACATGAATTTTGAAGATTAGGAATTCGGCTTACGCATGCATGCATCATAAAAAATATAACCATGTATCATAATAGATATAATATTAGTACACCTCATTTCTGAAAGATGAAAAAATAAAATAAAATTAAAGATACTTCATAACAATAGTTTGTTATGTGTGGTAGTTACATTTCGCCTTAATGTTCTTCGTTGGCTGATTTGTCAACTATGTTTTATTTTCCCAATAATTAAATGTGTTAATTTTTTTACTATGAAGTTTTTTTTATAGCGGTGCTAAGAGCATAACATTTTTGGCTTACCATGTTAGTCCACTAATAGCCGAACAGAAGGGAAAAAAGTTTAACTACGGTCGATGCAACCATCGACCAGACACTTGTCGATAAAATAGTGTTTGGTCTACGGTTAACCATTGACCTAGTCGAGTGCGGTAGTCTCTAGCTGTTGCGGAGTATGTGCCATATGCAGAAGCATAGTCGGAATTGGAAGCAATTTACCCACCAGGGTCTTATTCACCCGATTACAAAGAGATAATTTTGATAGAAAACAACACGGATATGAAATTAAACGTAAACACAAAATATTCCACCCAACCACCCTCTTTGTTGATTCATAAAAACAAATTTTGTTTATGCTTATGGAATAAACTCAAATAAACAAATTACAACTGAATCAATAACCTAATTGAGAAAAGAGAAAGAATATTTAGATGATTAATATTGTTGAAGAAGAAGAGCAATGAAGAATGACGACAAACCCTTGAATCACATTTTTCTCGATTTTTAACAACCTAATTTAGTTTCACGTGGAGGAAAAAACTGCTGCTTTTAGTAGTAAATAGGATAGCTTCTCTGAGCCCTAATTCTTTTATTCTTCTCTCCCCGGCTCACTCGATCTAATCCTGAAAGTTGCTTATCTAGGAGAATATAAGACCTAAGAAAATACTTAAATTGCCCCTTCAGAATATTACAAATATATATCTGGATGACACTCGGTCAAACTCAGAATTATCCGACTCACATGTCTGACCAAGATGGTCAGACGTATGACCATGCTCTTGGCAAACATAACACCTTCAGCTCAGACGTCTAGACAAACGCTCGAGAAACATCCACCATCATAGGCTTCAAATGCCCTAATTTCTTCCATAAAAATTAGTCATCTTTGTAAACGATATAATATCCGATATAAAAAAAATTTAATTCAAAACAATTCTAAGCTTTGCGATGATCTAGCTTTGATACCAACTATTGTGGGGTATGCGCCTTATGCGGAAGTGGTTCACCCATCATGATCTTATTCACCCAATTACCAAGAGATAATTTTAATAGAAAACAATACAGATATGAAATTAAACGCAAACACCAACTATTGTTGAAGAAGAACAACGACAAATCTTCGAATCACATTTTTCGCGGTTTCTAATTAGCCAATTCGGTTCCACCTGGAGGCACAAACTGCTTCTTTCAGCAGTAAATAGGAATACCTTCTCTCAGTCATAATTTCCTATTTCTCTTCTTTTCGGCTTACTCTCGATCTAATCCTAAAAACTGCTTATATAGGAGAATAGAAGATTTAGGTAAATATCCAAATTGCTCCTTCAAAACAAATACATATTTGGAGAACCGTTGGTCAAACTCAAAAATATCCAGCTCAGATGTCTGACCGGGATGGTCAGACGGTTGACCATGCTCTTGGAAAACAGAATAGCTTCTGCTCAGTTGTCTGGACAAACGCTCGGGAAACAATTCCCCTTCAGGTTAGACGTTTGACCAAGCACTCTATCCTTTTTCTGCCTCTTGATAGCTTCTGCTCTTCCTCTATCACAAAGCTACTTGTATACATCGTCGTCTTCAACACGTGTGATTTTTATATCACAAATCACAACACTAGCGTCCAGTTTGGTGCTTGTAGTATCTCGTTCATTTTATAATGTAGCTTTCATAAGTGCGTCGCTTAAGAAATTTAAAGCTTAGGATTCAATGCAGTAAAACGTTGTATAAACGCAAATGATGAAATGTCGTTTTATGTTGGCAGGGGGAAAGTAAAACAGAAAGGAAAAAAAAAGAGAAAAAAGGAAAACAAAACATTTTTTTAAATTTAATTCTCTATAGGTTTTTTTTATTTAAAATATCGGCCTAACTATTTAAAACAAATATCAAATTTTCGGTAAGGTTCCATATCCATAAGAGAGACTATGTTGACTATGTTTTTACGTTGGCTCGCCAAGTCTATCACAACCCTCTTCTTTTACCTTGATTTGGGTTCAGTGACTTAAGTGTTGCCTTTGTATCAATTTTTTTTGTACTATTGTTGAAATCAATAAATTTTCATTGTGTGGATCATATACTATTTAGACTAAATGGTTTGATAGAATTCAATCCTTTCAAATTTGTACCCCCTCTCAACACGTTTGTTTATGTTTGTATGCTAAACAGTACGATGGATGTAGAAAAAAAAAAGTATTCATCCACGATCTAAGTGTGGTATTTGCATGTAGAAAGACATATTTGCTTGTTTTTATAGTTGGCAGTCATATTTATTGATTTTTATCAAACTATTTAGACTAACATTTGGAATAACATGTACACGTGAAAACAAACTAAGTTTTATATGCATGCATCATTTTATAGATATGTATATTTCATGCATGTGTGTTGTAGCCTCAAACAACAAAAAAGTAAAGAACAAAAGAAGAAAAATAGATTGAAGACGCGTGATATATCATATGATATATATGATAAAAATATTAGCAAAATAATAGTGTGATACCTAGCAAGGTTTTCGAAATGGGATTCAAATCGTAAAGTTCAAACTATGAATCGAAACGGGATTTAAATCGTAACTCGTGGATTCAAAAAACATATATTTTAAAGTTTTCACGCACATTGAAATTAATTTTGATGTTTAAACTTCTACATCTAAACCTAAAACATTATTTTCTCTCTTGTTCCGATTTTAATCTGTTTTAAAATGATTAAAATAGGAATTGTAGACCCAAATAAGTATATTGAATATATTAATTTGAATTGAATGGTATTTCTAAAGTGTTGTATGGCTTTGTTTGAATCGGAATATAAATCGAATCGTATAGGGAGAGATTCGATTTAAAATGGGATTCAAATCGTAGGATTTTAAGATTTTTGATAACAATGATACTTAGTAAAAGAGGACCTTTCCCTGCCACTTAAGATTGGTGACATTGAGAGTATTAAAATGAATTAGTGTGATCGCAGGCTGGTGTGGAGATGAGAAAAATGGTATCATACTTACAGAGAGGAAGGAAAAAAATCACGTTTAACACAAAAATAGGAAGACGTGGTAAATCTTTTACTCATTAAACATCAAAAATCGATATATTAAATATTAGAACTTGAATCATATTCAAAATGCAGTGAATAACTTCTGGAATATGGTGGTTTTGACTGTTATTAAGTGATGAATAATCAAGGAATGTGGTGGCTTTGACTGGGTAAATAGTTTAGAGGGCAGTTTTGGAATTTTATGCCTACACCAAAAAAAGTGTGACACCAAAAAAATTACAACTACTTTTAAGAATTTGGGGTCCTGTCAGTCTGTGTTTACATAATTTTTTATATCTTAAAAATGTTTAGAAGACTAATATTTGATTAATCCCTGTTCAATTTTGTGGCCACCAAATTATCTTAGGAAATCACACAAAATGAATCGTAGGCCTTCGTAAACACTTCATATCAATTATTGTGTGTTACCTAATAAATTAGTTTCAAATATTGACCTGTGCTTTCTCCGTCCAAACCAGGAATGAATCATATTGGTAGCATGTTGTTTCCTTCTATTGGATATTCACATTTAAAAGGATATAGTCCTTCAATGAGTTTGTTTTTTGAAGTCAAGTTAATCTACAACTAAATTAACAACTAGGTCCACTTCAACACTGGTCAACCACGTGCCTTATTTATATCTAAAACTGTGTGGATCGGCTAAAACATCTATTTGTGGATTTAAATTTGGAGGCTCTAGGTTAGTTGGTAAAACACATCTGTCAATAAGTACATTGATTAGTTTAAATGGATTATATTCATTTTCAGTTTAACAGATTATGCCTTTGGCCCCAAAAAAAAAAAAAAAAAAAAAAAAAAGCCCTTCTCCTATCTAATTCCTAGTACAATGCGTGTTTGCTGCTAGGTTGTTATGGCACATATAGATGCATTGCTAACTGAAGTTTGTGAAGTGACAACAAGAGCTAAATGTTGAACATGTGTTATAAATATAAGGTTCTAGAGATTGTATACTAGTGTTTACTGGAATCACAGAATTATTCTGTATACTAATATTGTCAACTAATCACATCTCTCAGTTACCTGGGCGCACAGACAATGAGATCAAGAACTATTGGAATACTCGCACCAAAAGGCTCCAGCGTGCTGGATTACCGCTTTACCCTGTTAATATTTCAGCATCTGATGAAACTCAGCAGGGATGCAATTTCAAAGACTATGAAGATATTATGCAAACTGACTTTTGTGCATCACCAGAATTAGCATCATCTTTCTACAGTGTACCTCATGCACCAGACACATCATCAAATAGCGTGCTACTTCAAGGTTTTGGATCTCTGAGTTACAATGAATTTTTAGGTCAATCGATAGGCAAATGGTACCAATCAATCCCTTCCACTACAGATGATGATATTCCAATGCTTGGTGGTTTCTTCAATGGGCCTGGCGTGAAAACTGAAATGCCCTTGGAATCGTATGACGATGGCAGCCATGCTGTAATAACAAATGGCAACAATATCTCTAGCTCCAGGCATAATATGGTGCCTGTGAAGCCAGAGCTCCCTTCACTCCAATATAAATGTAACAATGAAACTGAGATAAGCTGGCAAATAATCGATGATGCTGTTAATGATTATATCCAGTCTCCTTTAGCTGTTTCAAGTCTTTCGACACACTCTGAATTTTCTTTATCCGAGAACAGTGGTCTGCTTGATGATGTAGTTCTCAAGTCCCAGAAAATTCTTAGTGGGGATAACTCTCCTTATAGTAAGGGCTTGGAATCTTCTTTAATGATTCCTGCCGATCTGATGGATAGTTCCAGATGTAATGGTGTATGCGATGAAGATTGCTGCTCAATCTCTCCCTTCAGCACCCCAGATGCAACTGTATTCAATGACTTCACCCCTTTACTAATTGGAAGTTCGGGTAACATTATTATTTCCGCTTGGTATTTAGTCTCGGATTAATTGCGGGAGAAGAAAAAAAACAATCGATCAAGAGATCAAGTTCAGTTAACAATCCTTATAAGTTTTCTCTATTTGCTGACGCTCAAATGGATACGCTTGGTAGAGCGTGATGTGATTCATTCTTTACAGGATTGTTCACTGCTTTTGGTCGTCAAGACATTTCTGTGCTAGGCCTGTTTTTTTACTCACACGCAGACTCACGCACACACACATATGCTTGGTAGAGCGTGTAGATGTGATTCATTCTTTACAGGATTGTTCTTTTGGTCGTCGGGACATTTCTGTGCTAGGCCTGTTTTTGTACTCACACACACAGACTCATGCACACACGCACACATGCACATGCTTGGTAGAGCGTGTAGATGTGATTCATTCTTTACAGGATTTGTTCACTGCTTCTGGTCGTCGGGACATTTCTGTGCTAGGCCTGTTTTTGTACTCACGCACAGACTCATGCACACACGCACACTCTTGCATGCATGCAAGTACACCTCTAATGTACTGGGTATTTCTTAGATGTGTGATCTATTTCTTTAGTTTGATTCAGACTCTGCATTCTTATCTTTACATCTTGGTTATTTGTGTAGGTTCAGCTATAGTGGGAAAAGACGTAAAACATGGTCCAGAGGATATACGCCCAGATGCATTACTAGAGTCTGCATGTTTCTTTAGTGGTTATCCAGATGAGACTGAAATGAACAATGCATTAGCGCTCTTAGGTCCTTATGAAGATGAACAAAGAGCCTCACTGAACGAAACAACCTCGCCATTCAATGGTGGTGTGATGCTTGATTCTTCTTATTCATGGAGTAATATGCCTAGTATGATGCACGATTATTCTCACTGATATACTATGCCCAGTGCTTGTTGGATTCTCGGAAGTTCTTGAAGTACTGATTGTGATTGATGCTTTGTATCATTTGTAGCACAAATTTTCACAAGGGGCCTTTATATTACCATGTAACTATGACTGATCTGGTGTTTAAATTTGTTACTTTAGTTTTGAGATCTGAACCGAGGTACTGATTGATCTAGTATTGCTGTATTTTGTGTACTTATTATTTATTTTTTTGAATTTGTATAAGATGAAAGTAATGAATGGCATATGGTATCGGACCTTAATATTTTGCTTAATGCTTCTTTCTTCGCAACCATGTTAACAGATGCAGATCACCGAGTTTTCTTTCCACTAATTTCCACATATGGTGATGAGAATTTAAACTGCAGCTCCCTGTGTTGTTTTGCTTCTTTTTTCCCTGATTCTGTCTGACTTGCTATCAGGTTGCATTTCCCGTGGATGGTAACAGATATGTACTAGAATTGCTAAATGCGTCAATAAAACAAGTAATTAGAAGGACTGCAATATAAATTCATTTGGATGCATTGCAGCTCCCATCCAAGTTGCTTGTTTACCACAGCAAATGGAACACAAACTGAGCAAAAGTTCCGCTTTTATATCGTTGTTCACACGACTCATTGGTGCCCTAACTCCTCTCACTTAAGGCTCCAAGTACATATCTCAAATCATCCAACATTACAGTTCTAACAAGATATAGTTTCATAAACCAGCTACACATAAGAATGACTGTATACAACATTGCTATATGAGAAAGAGTAAGTGCCTTTGCTTAAAACTTAAACCGTTCTCAAAGAAGAGAGGACTACGTCCTGGAGAGAACTGTCTCTTTGCATGGCTACTTTAAATTCCTCAAATGTCACTTTTCCATCATTATTTGCATCCATTTGATCAAATATTTCATCTAGTTTTCCTGCATCTGTAATATCTGGTGGCAGGCATTCCTCTGGCAATGCCTGAAATATATAACAATTATACAGATGAGTATTTGTTCATGGGTTTTATTTAAGAGATGAGATGCATAGAATCTAGATGAATAAATAATGTAATTTCCAAGGTTTGAGTTTTCCACCTCCTTTCATGTTTCGGTTTCGGTAGAGTCCAAAACAAACCAATTGGAACTCTGATTCAATGATTTTTTTTTACTGAACTTCGAATTTTACAGAAAAAATCCAGCAACATAACGTATTTGAGTTATAAATTAACATACAAAATTTGAAAATAGAAAATTTAACTTAGGAGACATAGAAAATCAAAAAATATATAAATATCATGAAAATAAAAAGTAAGAAAATGAAGCACTAAATAAACACATTTTTTTTAGATACTCGATATTCTTTGTTTATACCTTATTTTTCAATTAATGATAAATTATTTATTCAAAAAGTTAAATATTTTGTTTAAATAAATCAGAAAAAAATATTTATGGTATTCCAAAACCGGAATTTATGAGTTGGATCGAAATTTCTAAAATTACAAAAGAACAAGACCGAGATCTCAAACCTTGGTCATGAATGTTATGATATACAAGTACTGAATTAATCATAATGGCAGTGTACGATGGCTAATGCCATTATTGTGATATGACTCATGCTGAATACTGTAGGTAAGTCTTTGTATCACATGCATGTACATTTCTTATTTTACTTACCAAAAGTTATTAGGAAAAACAAATGTTACTCATAACACAACAGTTTGTCAATATAGTCTCAAACCAAATCCATGTCAATCAAGAAAATCTGAGAAGAGTTAACACAGGTTAAGTCTCGACAAAGGCTTGTATACCACATCTTGTGATCATATCTTTCATCTTTGGTTTTAGAGTAGGGGTATTAGCTGCTTCCAAACTAGAACTTTTCTAAATGCACTATTAGCTGCTTCCAAACTATAACTTCTCTAAAACCACTTCTTTTTTTTCTTTTTTGGTTATTAAAAAAAATATGATTGATTAATGGTAGAATTGAACTTTTCTAAAGGTATTGACCGTTTCAACACAATGTACAATTGATCAGTGTATTGTTCTCAATATGAGCAGGTTTTTTTTTTTTTTTTTTTTTTTTTTTTTTTTTGCAAACATTATCCTAAAATCATAAGAGAAATGGTTGAAAATTACACTAAGCATAGATGCAAGTTCTTCTCTGCTGATACACCCAGACCTATCAGCATCGTACATCTGCAAGAGATAAATATTGGACTTGAACGCTCAAAAATTGGACAAATAAGATACCATTTAATCAAAAAGGGCATGGTTTAAATCATATTAAAAAATTATACCTGAAAGCATAGTTTGAGAGCATCATCTCCTCGTGAATTCTTGAGACTAGAGAGTCCACATAATATCTCTCGCATGTCCACTGTACCATCACGATTGTTATCAAATAAATCAAATACTCGTGGTGCTAAAGGAATTAATGCATTCATCTTGATTGCTTTCAGAACTTCCTCAAACTCCAACAAGGTTGCATTGTCTCCATTTGCACATCTGCACTGGGGCACTTTTATTATTAGAATGGTCCTTTAAATATTGACAATGAGATCGTAAAGAATTAACCAAAACCATTGTAATGGACATATCCTAAACAAGCAGTTCTTGATATAATAGTGAAAATCCAGAATAAAGTTTATTGCCTACAGGGAGACTTAATAAGCAAATGAAAATGTGTGCAACTGTGCATATTGCACAGCATATATATCACCTTAATCATTAAGGTGGGGAATTCTCATCAAGTTAACGGATTTCATGGTGGTAATAATAGCACTGCCAACAGGGCCGGCCATGGCCTAATGCGAGCCGTGCGACAGCATAGGGCCCATTAGGTCAGGGGACCCAAAAAAAAAAATTGTATTACATTTACTAGAGCTGTTTTTTCTTGTCAGGATGCGTGTACTTGATAGTAATTTATCTATGCAAAAGTAGATATGATTGTATGCTTTGTTGACATCGATCAATATATTAAAATAGAGATGTGACTTGTGTGGACCTCTAGTTGATAGATTGAAAATGTAGGTGAAAACTTTATGAATTTGCTGAAACACGCAATTTTCTCAATGGAAATCCACAGTAGAAAGAAGCATATTTTCACTTAAGTTCAATTTCATTAAAAAAAAATTAAAGGCCCAAAATTTTGGGTCCGCACTAGGCTCATAAATACTCAGGGTCGGCCCTGATTGCCAATAGGATATGCACATCTTTGTATGAAGACAGCAATACATATCATTACCGCTACTCAAAAGAAAGTTTTACATATGCAAATGCACACATGTACAGATGTACAATATGCACACACGTACATGAAGTAATAGAAAAAGTTGTAAATAGTCTCGTTATTTTATTATGAAAATATACTTCATTGAAAGCATATTGCAGAAACATGTCCGGTCTTCACCAGGCCAGCTTTTTTTTTTTTTTTTGTAACTTGCTTTGAACGGAGCTTATTTTTGCAGTATTTTTTTTTTTGTGGAGTCCACATCTAAATTTTCTCCAAAAAAAATACGAACATTTAAAAAATGCAATTGTTTTTTTTTTTTTTTTTTTTTTTTTTTTTTGTGTGTGCGCAAACAATTCAGTTCACTGTGTTGGGCCACTTTAATTGGAATGGAAGGTACATGTGCGTTTTAATATTTGCCTTTCAAAAATGTAGCTTGACATATAAAATTTCAATGAACCAGTGAAATTTATGTGGAATCACTAAAGTTCAATAAAGTTGGTATCCACTAAGCAACTGTTATGTTAAACTAATATAATCTTCAAATGTAAGTATATGTTAACTGATATATCAATATTATTTGCATAGAAAAAACTCACATTCTCCCGAATTGTACTCGAAGATTTTCAAGCTCATCCGGAGTAAGATCATGTGATCCCAGCAAATTCCGTAATTTTTTTGTTTTTGAAAGCATTTTGTTACCCCAAATACTGGCTAATGCAGCTGCACGAAATTTTCTCTGGGCATTAAAATTATGTAGTCTTGCAACAACCTCTGCATCCATGATATTGTCTTTTGCACAGTCCCCTATTACCCAAGGATGGTTCAAAAGCTGTTCAAATGCCAATATAACATACAAAATTTTAGATAGCTTAAATAAAGGGGTATGCACTTTCAAATGCACATATAAGTGAAAAATGTGTTTTCGAAAGGTTGATAAAGAATCACCTATCCAAATCATCAATATGTGGATTACTATGTATTTACGAAAGTTCACATTATAGACTCTTCAAGAACCATGTATGTAACTCCAATATCAGATTGAGAACCAACACCGAACCAATTGGCAATATATAGACGACGACACATAAAGAGACTTGTCACATATACATTATTATGTCATCGCCATTTTCTATATCAAATAACGTGCTGTGATATTGCTCATGGGTTAACATTTGTGATTTATGGCAAATACTGTTTTGCACATAATAAAATAGAAATACAATTGTAAGCAACATAGAACATACTTCTTGAGCTGATGGTCTTTTATAAGGCTCCACAGATAGAAGTTGAGAAATTAAATCTTTGGCTGATGAAGATATTGTCTTCCAAGTTATATCATCAAAGCTGAAGTCGCCCTGTGATTCAAAATGATGGTTAAATACTCTGCTGAAACATGAATTGAAAAGTTTTCTTTCTAAAGTAATATCACATCATCATATAGTGATCGACTGAATCTGAAATAAATTTTGATAAACAGCTCAGAGTTTTTACGTGGAGGGGAAATTTCAGCATTTGAATTTAGTATAAAAACCACAAGCTTGCAGTGCTATGGCTAAATAAGAAATTACTTCATAAGATCATAATAAACTAGCAAATGTAGTTTGTTTTTCTACGTGAATACAAAGAACTCTCGTCATTACATACACAAAGGACGTTTCTTATTGAAAATAGGTATAACCAAAGAATTAATGGGTGCCGTTTGTTTTGGGCAGTAAGCACTTCACATGCTGATTTCATTTACTGATTCAATGATTGTCCGATCCCTCCTTTAAGTAAATTCAATAAATTTATTTTAAAAAATCGTGTTAATGTATTGACTTAATTTTTTAATCTTGGCTTATATAAATATTATCTCCTTATCTCAACACACTTTATTGATCGAAAACACGCTGTTGGTTGAAAGGTTACAAAAATAACACTGCGACAAGTAAGAATATAGATTCAACAATGCATATGGACGATTAAGAGATCTCCTTGAACGAATTTTCGGCATATTAGTCTTCTTCGTTTTTCATTTTATTTAAAACGCATTCAAACAAATTTTCTCATCAAAGAGATATTGTTATTACATGTGTGGTAATATACAATTTTAAGTTCTTTGTCGCATTTCATTTGATGATGAGTTATTTTTGAAAGCTGAGCAATAAGAAGATAATGTAAAAAGATATTGTAAATGAGGAACAAGCAATGGAATTAATCGTCAAAGACCACCACAAGCTCCAATAAGTCATAATGAAGTGTTTTCATCTGAGTTATAAGTTTTTATGGCAAATTTGCATCACCAAATTGCTTATCTTCTAAAATTTATATTCAACTTAATAATACTGCTAATGAACAAGTGCAGTTTTGTTTTCAATTTCCTCTAGAAGGCCACCTAAAATAGTTTTCTCATTTTATGTATATTCATTGTACCATTCAAATAATAAATGATATTAACAATAAAGGGAAAATTGGTCAACTAACAAGTTGTTACAATAAAACTTTATGATCAACAATCACAAACAATCCAACATTCAGTGCTAAGAACCAAGTATTTAACAATCAGCTTCCAGCAAATTTAGTTTATCTCTGTGATTAAATTGTATATTGCCAAAATTCTACAAACTTGAACAGCACATATTCTGTGGATAGCTTTTCTGGAACTACCAAAAACGAAAGTTTCATTGTCCATGTTCATAAAACAACGTTTCTGGATAAAACATGTGAACAAAAGACGTTCAGATTAACCCAAGTGGCTAAAATTGAAGAAATGAACATGTTCATCGAGCTGGGTTATGGATGATTATAAGAAGAAGAAAAAATTAAAAAATCTCTCAGCTTATGAATGGTTATTAGAAGAAATATCATAACACCTTCAGCCTTCCACGAAATAGTATTAACCAGAAAATGGGTTGTCAATCTGGCAAGAAATCAAAATTTTATCAAGAAAATGAATGTACGCACATACCGCCAGTATCCTCTGCTGTTTTTCTCGATTTGACTTTGCATGAAAAGGTGGATATCTGAAGCAAGAAAAGAGAAACTTACATTATTGTACTACAAATACTCACAAAAATCTAACGATACCATAAATATATCCAGACATACCCAGACAAGAGAATATACATAATCACCCCTAGTGACCACATATCACTAGCAGCAGTAACTTGAAGTCGAGAAAGTGCTTCAGGTGATACATAATCTATTGAGCCAAATAATGCGACAATGGGATCGGTAAAATCTTCCACAGAACTCAAGCCAAAATCCATTATTTTCAATGGTGATTTTTCGCTACTATCTAGAAACAAACAATTCTCCGGCTTCAAATCCCGATGAACTATATTTGCTTTATGTAGCGCGCTTAATCCCATTGCAATTTGTTGAACCACTTGAGCAGCTTCTACTTCTGAATATTTCTCTTGTTTAACTATTCTGTCAAATAGCTCACCCCCTGAGCAAAGTTCCAAGACAAGATGAATACCATTCATATCTTCATATACATCATATAGGTGAATCACGTTAGGGTGGGGAGAAACATCTTCCACTATTCTTCTCATAACTAAAATCTCATTTGTTAGCAAAGCATTTGCTATCGATATTTGATTCCAAGTGGATAGTCCTGCTTCGTTCCGTCTAGCTTCAGGGTTCTTTTGAAAGCTTGAAGGAGTATGAGTCAATCTTTTAAGAGTTTTGATAGCAACACAACTATTTTTTGTGTTGCATTTGCTAACACCTTTTCTTACAACAGAAAACCCGCCTTTCCCAAGAATGTCAACTACATCGTAATCGTCAGATAGTTTCTTGTGTTCTGATTTTGGTACTCCAGACATGCCTTCCTGTTTAAATCTAGATCTCAAAAGGATACGGAAACAGGTTTCATAAAATATTTACATAATTCATTTGATTAATGAACTTAACATCCTGTGCACGCTAGTAGCGACTACTTGAGTGTTTTTAACTCTGTCGCTGTGTATAATAAAACAAACAAACGGATTGTACCATTACGACAAAATGGTGGTGTAAGATAATAGATGTGTAACTGAAGTTTCAGATAAGATCACATATCAGACCCTCTATCTTAATATTTAAATAGTTTCGATTTGATTTCTAGCAGAAAGTGTAGTTATAAGCAAATGCCATCCGAGCCTAAATTAATTTTGAGGAAACAAGTTATTAATTTTAAATCTACTTCTGATATTTAGAACACAGCCAAATTTAGTTCAAATATTCACAAAGTCTAATAACGAACTACATTTTGAATTACTTTAGATGTTGGAAATATTTGAACTTATAAGTGAATTGTTGAAAAAAAAATTGAACAAGTGTGTACGACTTCTATTTTGAGAACAGTCTCACATTGTAGGACTATAGATAAGAATCTAAGCATTTAAATTTGATTCCTGGATGCTTAATTGGGCCTTTTGGACATCTAACAATACTCCTTTATGAGGAGGACCATGCTTGACTACCACATATGCGCCGATCAACCGACCAGACTGGACTTGTTGTGATGTAACAGTTATATTTATGATATAAAATTTTAATCATTTTCTAAATGGTAATAAACGGCCTGGAATAGTTAGATTAGACTGGTGCAAAAGTTTAAGTGTAATCCACATCGAGATGTCGAGAATTTTCTTTTGCCACTAAGCATTTGGTTTCCGGACGCTTCTATCTTCATGAAACTTGGTTTGTAAATTCATTTCAGACCAATGGCATTTAAGTCCAGATCGGCCCTAGAACCAGACAGAGCAGGCGATCTCGCCTAGGGCAACCCATCTCGATGGAGGCAACAATTCCGATGTAGGGAAATACTAGCGAAGAAAACAATATGAAAAGATGGGCAGAATGTTATATATTTTATTAATTCAACAAAGCAATATGTGTGTGTGTGTGTGTGTGTTTGTGTATATATAAAAGTTGTTAGACAATCAATCAAGATCCCTAAACCTACGGTGACCACAAATAAGACAGGAAAGAAATATGTTAATCAATCAAGTGGCAATAAATAGGTTATATATCAATCAATCAAACCTATCTAACATTCTCAAATATCTTAGAAAATCTTTTAGTTTTATGAAATAACTAAAAGATATCAAAAGATATATCAATAACCATAAATCAAGGCTATCTAATATTCGTAAATATCATGCCAAAATATATCTGTAATACCCACTCTCAAGCTGGAGCATAGGGTTCAAAAATGCCCAACTCGAAAAGAAGAAAAATTAAACTGTGACTTGTCGAATGCCTTAGTAAAAATATCCGTCAATTGTGAAGAAGTTGAAACATGTAGGGATGAGCATGATGCGGTTTGGTGCGGTTTTGACTTAAAACCGCACCCGGAACCGCTAGAGTGCGGTTTTCAAAAGTAGGAACCGGAACGGGACCAAAAACCGTTGGTGCGGTTTGGTTTTAAAGGTGCGGTTTCGGTTTTTAAAAGTGCGGTTTCGGTTTTAAAACCAATTAACAAAAAAAACATCGTGCCCTTAGATGATGATGCACATGAAATGTTTAAAGCTGAGGCAGAGGCTTTTTTATTTGTCCAGTGTGTGATATTGATATTCATATGCAAATGAAAACTCTTTTACTATAATGACCAATTGGTCCAATCCTAATACCATCTTACTATAAATGACATCAAGGCAATGGATGTAATCCAAATCATAATTCTGATGGACTGAAAGTAGTATATAGAACTTGTTTTAGATACTTCTCAGCAGTAGCATACCGCCTTTTTTAACCTCTATAGCTAATACAATAAGAGCTTTGTCTGGTGGTAGGTCTTGATAGCTTCTTAAGGTGTTCAATATTAGTTTTGTTTTCTTTTGTAGATCCTTTCTATGATCAAACATTTCCATCAACACGTCATGAGTAATCTTGGCTACTTGAGTCAATATAGCCGTGCAGTTAGAGTGCTACAACATGTATTGCTGCTCTTTTGCTTCCATGATTGCCAAGTAGTGAACGTGCAGATTTGCCTGAAGCTAAATTTGAGAAGGTAGCGTTAAAATTTACGTATAAGTAACATTCGGTTCGGTTTCGGTTTTGCGGTTTGAAAAAGGATGAAAACCGAACCCGGACCATACTAATGGTGCGGTTTCATCGGTTTTGCGGTTTTACTTCGGTGCGGTTTTTTAAGATGCGGTTTTTAGCGGTTTTATGCGGTTTCGGTTCGGTTTCGGTTCGTAATCGGTTTTCCTGCTCATCACTAGAAACATGTAACGGAGAGACATGAAACTTGAAACTTACTCGTAGGTGCTGTACAATTCGTCCTTCCTAGTATTCGTTCCAATCAGCTCCTTCGTGTGGTCCGTTCAAGCCGCTTTCAGTAACTTGGGTATTACCCAACAAGCCGTAAGTGTCTTTCATTGTTCACTTATGAATAATTGACCAAGAGAAAAAGTGATTGCATCATTCGAACTTGAACCAAAGCTGTTACCTAACGTAGCATTCGCCCTCATGGAACCTCGACCATGCCCATCCGAAGGTTTCCCCCCTTTTTGTCGTCTATCCACCCCTTTAGAAACCCGTGAATCTCATAGCAGCGACTCTCCTCATGACCTTTTTTTTTACAATGGCTACCGATTTTATCAGACCAACAACGAGAGGTCTCGTGGTCCGGCTTCTTGCACTTGTCACAAACTAGCCTATCAGACCCGTCATATCCCCTCCCTTCGCCAGTACGAACGGTAAATCCGAGGGCCGGGGGTGTCTCCTCTCTGATGTGAGCAATCCCTCGAACACGTTCATCTTGAGCAATTGTTTGAAACGCCCTATTTAATGAAGGCAAAGGATCTTGAGATAGCAGCGTGATCGAAGGGGAGCATAATAATCAGATTATGAGCCAAAGCAAAAATTGTTGTAGACGATCCCCTTCACGCCTATCAGCTTACTTCTTGCATATATTACAAGTACATTTTCCACACACAATTAATTAAAGGCTCATGTTTATCAAGTTCATCCCATAGAAAGCTTGCTGAAATAAACCGCAATCGGCATGGTTTTGGATTGTTCATATTGATTAATGTCAGACTTAGTTTGTTGAATACGAGGACCATTAACAAGACAAAATCTTTCGTGCAAATCTTCCCACAAGTTTTTAGCATATTCATAATTAGAGAGCATAGACTTTACCTCGGGGTCGATGATGTTCATAAGTCAAGAAACAAGCGTACAGTGAATTGTTTGTTAAATATTGCGACACTATATATTGTACAATTGAAGTGGCTGGAAGTGGCTTCGTAATGGAGAAGACGGTTCACAAATCGGAGCTTGTAGGTAAATAGATGTCTAAGCTTTGTAGGAAACTTTTTTCGAACTGTTGGACAGACGTTTGACCATTCGGGACAGAAGTCTGAGGCAACTTTTCGGCTATTTCGAGCTGTGGACTTGGTAGACTGATTTGTGAAGGTTCAAGGGACAATTGCAAAATATACTCTCCCTATATAAGTTATTTTTCAGATTCAAAAGGCTATGATGAATTATGAGATTAATCAAGAGATTGATCTGGGTTTATTCTAATTACGGTTTTGGCAATCGTAATCTCCACAAAATCAATTTTTTTTCTAGTGAGTTTGATCATTGTAATCAATCTCTTGTACTATTCTATTTATATTAATAAAGATTTTCTCTCAAAGTAGACGTACTCTAAAGAACCACTATAAATCTCTGTGTGATTTACTTCTTGTTATTGCTCTATTATTTTTCTTGTTTGGTGATTATGATTGGCTTTTGAATTGTTTTGATATATTGATTAGTTGTTTTTGCAAGTTTACTACGATCTCGTCTTCCGCTGGGTTTGGGGATTTAATTTGAGCAGTCTTGAGTTGAAATTCTCCATAACATTTGGTATCAGAGCTATAAGTGTTGATAAATAGTTGTAGAAATGCCGGAATCAGGTTCAAATAGTGCTTCAACAGTTGGTCCAAGTGGTGCAGTCCCACAAAGGGTTTGATCATCCAAACCTACATGACGACCAACGGAATGTTTGTTTTGTTATCAAACACCCAACAAATCAAAAAGGTAAAGAGGGAAAGTGTCTCTAAGCAGCCAGTCAAGATCTGGCTTATCTTTGGCACCGAAGATATAGTTACCCCAACTACAAAGGTTTTGAGACTCTATAGAATAAAGGCATGATGAGAGATTTTTCGTGATTTTCCAAGTTTGAAATTGTATGTACTGATTGTTTGAAGGAGAAGCGACATTGAGACATCATTCCAAAGAGAAGCACATAGATAACATCAAAAAAATTGGAGCTAGTTCTTGCTGGTATTTATAGCCCAATATTTCCAACTTCACAAAACAACAAGGGTATATCATTTTTTCCATTGATGATTATAGTAGGAATATATGAGTGTACTTTCTTGTTGCTAAGACAAATGCATTCACTCCTTTTAAACTATTTTAAAAATATATGTAGAAGGAAACTGGCTTGTCCATCAAATGTCTTAAGAACAAATCATGGAGGAGAATTCACATCGAATGGGTTCAAAATGTATTGCACCACGAACGAGAGAATTAACTGCCGCATATACACCACAACAAAACAATGTTGCTAGGTGGAAAAACATAACAGTGGTATGAGAGCCAAAGGTTGGTGAACTGGATCATGCAAACAAAACAGTGCTCCTATAAGTTACTCCAAATGAAGTGTGAGTCAAGGGTAAGACTGTTATGATTGTCTAGCATGTTGTAAATATTATGCTCAACATGGAGTTGATTATGTTGCATGTGCATGGATATGACACGAATGCTCTTAGCACTTGCTGCTCAAAGAGGTTGGTTTTTGTTTCAAATAAACATGAAGTCAGTCTTCTTTCATGGAAAATTAACCGAAGATGTGTACTTGGAACAACGTAAGGGCTATGAACTAAAGGATGAGGAGCAGAAGATGTACAAACTCAACAAAACTCCGTACAGACTCAAGCAGGTACCTCATGCATGGTTCAGATGGTCTGGGTCGTATTTCAAAAAGTAGGGCTTGGTATGACAATGAATACTCTTTTTTACCAAAGTCAACAACGAAGGTAAATATTTGATTATTAGCTTACATGTTAATGATTTAATTTATATTACAGACGATGAGAATATGATGTCTTGAGTTCGAAGAAACCATGATGAAGAAATCTGATACGGCAAATATGGGTAACATGTGGTACTTTCTTGGTATTGAGGTATCGCAATTTGATAGTGGGATATTTATTAGTCAAAACAAGTATGTGATCGAAGAGCTGAAGAAATTCAGAATGGATCATAGTAATTCTATTGAAAATCCAATAATTCCAAGATTCAAAAATCTCCAAAGATGAAAAGGGACTTAAGTGAATGACTCATCGCCAATGTTTTAAAACGCAAAAGGCGTACGTGAGGCGTTTTCGGGTCCGTGAGGCGAGGCGTAAGCCTCGACGCGTTGAGGCGTAAGCCTTTCAGGGAAAGATGAGGCGTTTGTTCATTTTTAAACTGCTGCAAGTGTTTGCTCATTTTTAAACTGCTGCAACAAAGTCTTCAAAAATCTGATGTAAGCTCCACTTTATCACACACATAACACTAATGTAAGCTCAAAACGTGAACCATACTTGGAGAGTTATAAAAAATAAAATAAAACTGCTGCAGTATGTATTAAAAAAAAAAAAAAGACAAGAAAAAAACCCTTTTCTCTTTCGATTCCAGAGAGGAATCGAACTCGATTCCAGTTATGGAATCGAACTCGATTCCTTAACTGGAATCGAGCTCGATTCTGAATCGAACTCGATTCCAGTTAAGGAATCGAGTTCGATTCCAAACAGGAATCGATTTCGATTCATCTTGCAATTGAAAATTCAAATTTTTTACCTCGAATCGACCTCTGAAGTTAAGCGAGGTATGCTAGGGTTTTTTTTTAAATATATAAACGCACGCCTCAGTCTGAGGCGTGCGTTTTTTCACGCTTTCCACGCCTCAAACCACTGAGGCGTACGCCTTTGGGGGAAACCGCCTTTTGAATCACGCCTCCAGGCGTTTCAGCCACCGCCTCGCCTTGAGGCGCGCCTCGAGGCGCGCCTGAGGCGCGTTTTTTAATACATTGCTCATCGCCAAGCTATATGGATGAAAAAAGTACTAAAGAAGATTGGCTACAATGACATGAGGGTCTTGTCATCTTTTATGACAACAGTATTAGAATTTTGATGATACAATATTTCCAAAATTAAATAGATTTTGGAGATATTCTTGGTATATTGGTTACCCTTTCTGTGCACGAAAGAAATGGAAAAGAATATTAAAGATGTAGGGATTTTGGAGATATTTGGCGTATATTTATTGTCATATTTTATGAAAGAGAAAATCATATTAGGATAAAATTGATTGACGGAGAAAATGAAATGTTATCAATCAATTATATGACAAAAAAAATTAATGCGAATGATATTTGGATTGATTTTTTTATATAAATTAATTACTTCAACCCCAAGTAATCCTTCTCTATATAAAGAGAGTCATGGAGAATGATAATCTTATCTCTCAACATTTCTTATGTCATTTCTTCATTTCTTTGCTCTACTTAATACTCTGTAATCTCTTCAATATTAATAAAATCAATTCCCCATTAAAGTGGACGTACACTATCTTGCGAGAGTGGAACCACTATAAATATTGTGTGCTCTCTTGTTCAATTTTTTCTTGTGGTCTGTAATTGATAATCATTTGAATATGTTTGTCATATCACATCATTGCAAGATCCTATTTAGGTTTTTCCGCTAAAAGAGATTGATCGCTCCTCACAAACAGTTCAACAATTAAGTTCTTAATGAATCTTGTGATGCAAGGCAAAAGAAAGCATATTGATGTGCACTTCCATATATTGTTAGACTTATTGAATGAGGAAGCCGTGCAGTTTTGGTTCATTCTGTGCAGTTAAAGAGGATAGCGGATTCAATGCTACGAAGATGCAGAAAGTCGTAGAGAATAAACAGAGAAATAGCGAGTATAGAGCGAATGACTCTAATATAGTATACAAATTCATATTTAATATTTTTACAAATATATAAATGATAATTAAATGAAAAATTAACATTTCATTTTATTCTTATTAGTGCATTCTTAATTTTAAATAAAAACTTATGTCAGTAAATATATGTAAATAAAAGTAAACTTTTATTTAACTTAATTAAATCTAATAGAACATTAGAGTAACTTTGTTTCGAAAAATATTTGTTCAAAATTTAACTAAAAAAACTAATTTCATAATTTTTATAATGTATAAATGTCGTTTTTTAATTTATTTTATTTATAAAAGATATAGCGGAAATAACAAGATATATTTGAAAGAGCGAAATATAGCGGGCCTTAAAGCGAAAAACTATTTTAGAGGCTATAAGGGAAAATCATAATGATAAAAATATGTTACGGGGTATAGCGGGATTATATCTGAGTAATAGCAGGGAATTAACTGCACAGAGTTTATTGGAACATGACAACAAGTAGCAGCCAATCTTAATAAACCACTCAATTCGGAGTCCTTTCAGGAGTTTAGAAAGAAGCTCGGAGTTTGTGACACACCATAGGTTAACTAGTTGCAAATGGAGTCTAGCTTAAGGGAGTGAATGGTAAGTTTTAGTTTAAATAAATGTTTTAGTCTTTAGAATTATCTATTAATAGTCAAATCTGTTACCTAGCCTTTAGCTAGAACGTGAGTTGTATTTTGCAAACTCATCTACTTAATTATTGCATCTATTTGAATAACAAATCTTTTGAGTTTACTTTGCATCTACCTGTCACCATAGCCAATACAAATATATTTCCCGCATTTCTTATCAATCGTATCCATGTTTTGTGCGGGAACACGAGTGAGCAATGCAACCAACTACTTTAAAATTATGTTAAACTTCATATAAAGTTCGATCGATGACTGCTTTGTGGGAAATCATTTAAAAATAAAGACAATAACATCAATCATTCCAACCGCTTGTTTAGAAGATTTTTTTCCCTCTTTGAGCATATTCTTCGTCACCTTTACAATTATTCCGTTTTTCCACTTTGCTACATTATTTACTGAGAAGTATGACGTATAGTTAATTGATTCCTTATACACTTCCTCCTGCAATGGTTCACTAATTAAATGTACCCTCCATCACTATCAATTTTGATAGATTTTACTTGTAGATCGCTTTGTTTCCTCACGTATGCTTTGAACTACACAACTTTTAGAATGCTTCATTTCTTGTTAAAGAAATAATTCCGCGTCTTCCTTGTATGATCAACCTTCTATCAAAGAAGGTATCCTTGTCAGTCCTAAGACAATGGAACGTACTAATTCTTGAGTAATTGACTAACATTTAAATACTACTGCGAACTTGTGCTATGTATACGGATTACGGAGTTTACTTGATTTTTCCGCTATAGTGTTTTCGATTTTTTTAACTACGCAAAGGTCAAATATATGCTTTTTAATTGTGATTTTTTTTCAAAGCGGTAACTTATTGAAAATTACTAACTAAGCGTATATGATAAATATGCTTCAATGACGTCAAAGTGCATGCAATATAACTAATATTTTTGGGTACAGCTAAGTTGTACAACAAATGTGAACACCAACTCTAAGTCGTTCCTAACTCTATAGCATTACTTTATTAATTATGCTAACTTTCCAAATTGGATTGTTACTAATTAATTCCTTTTTCTTAATTAGATGGAAAATCTGATATGACTAGAAGTTAAATTTGAATTGAATTAGAGAGTTTATAATGATAATTAACTAAAATTAATAATATTCTATACTAAGCAAAATTTAAAATGATGAATCTATTTACCATAACTTAAATTGTGAATTAAATTATGCTGAATTCACTTCAGTTCGTGGATAATTATCGACATGTATAAAAAAAACGATACTAATTAATATAAACTAAGATACCATGTGAACAAGAACATTTTTTTATATATACAACATGCGTAAATTACGATAAATAGATTTACTATTTAAACTGGAGTTAAGAATAAATGGAGAATGAAACATGCATAAATATCATTTATTGTAATTTATATTTTCTAGTTTGATTCCATTTGAGTTATATGACTAATTATATATTATTCTGAAATTAATATTATTTTATACCAATTAACCGAATTAATTACATTTAATGGGCGCATATTCATTTAATAAATATTAACTTAGTATTAGAAAGAGTTATATTATTTATTAATAATATCACCAACAACCAAATCAAGAAATAACATGTTCTCTATTAAGTATGTATAAAATATTTTTCATAATGTATGGATTTAGGTTTAAACCAAATGCAAATTAGTAAAATATTACATTATTTTTGAAAGTGAAACCATATATGTTAAAGCTTCACAATTTGGCATTCAAACTTCGTAGTCAGTTAATCAATTATGTTTATAGATCATGCAAAAATCATGGATGTAGTAATGATATTCTTTCTGTTCCTACTAATACTCAAATATATCCAGTTAAAAATTTACTTGTGTTAATCCCATAATTTTATTTCATCACTTAGTAGTTAATTAATAGACTATACACCATAATCCTATCAACTAAAATTTATGGACAATTTTCCACTGAATATTAGAACTTTGCTTGTCAACTTCAATAATAACTGGTATAACATTGTCGTTGCTCACCAGTTTCTACCGAAGTTTCTAAAAATGATTTAAAGTGTGTTAATGTTAATTTTATCCAAACATTAATCAACAACAATGTTTACTACATTTTGTGAATGCTATAAAAATTTAAATTGCAATAAATAAATTTTAATTTTTAGAAACTAAAGGGGAAATTATAATTTTCGATTTGGAAATAAAAATAAAAAAGTTTGAAAAAAATAATGCATAGGTTTAGATTCCATTTATCTCAATAAATTATATAGTAAGTAAATAACAATAAAGCGAAGTTTTACATTTCTCTCATTGATAATATAGAAATTTGCTCCCTCTCTTTACTTTTTTTTCAACCGTTATAAATTAACATTTTACATTAAAAAGAAATTGCACGTAACTTGGGAATGTAGTCAATTTGAAATTTCAGATTCACTTTCCATTAAAATTCTGCATAGGTATTTTTAAATTAACAACATTGATAATTTTCTTGATTAGCATGGAAGTGATACTAACAAAAATGTCACATTGATCTGACACTAATTAGTTTTGAAATGAATTGGCACACCAAAATCAAACTAGTTGAAAAATGAATAGTGATATTAGTAAAAGCTATTGTGCAATACATGAATATTAACTTCGGTGTTATACAAAATCATATGTCAATGTATAATAATACATGAGTTGATTTAGAAAGAATAATTTGAAGATTAATTGGATGCCAAAAGTAGTTAGCATTTTCTTTCTTTTTTCAGATAAATGATGCTTAATAATTGAAAGTCGTTAATACCACTAATGGAATAGAAAGAAAAAAGGGTAGGAGAAATTATGAGAGAAATTACCTCATGACCTAGGAGTTTGATTTGTGGTTCCATACTCCACTTCCTAAATAGATATAAATATAAATGCATATTATCTTCAATGCTAAATAGTAATATTAGTAGAGTAAAATTACAATTGCATATCCATTTTAGTAGCACTTTTAAATTTTCTAAACTATCGTTCAACCTCGTGACTTAATCTCATTATCATGTGAGATTTACAATAATAACATGAAGGAAAAAGAAAAAGGCAGTTTTCTTGTTAATTAGATAGATAATAGGATAGGAGAAAAATGGAAAAGGAACTATCATTGAATGAAGAAAATAAATTAAAATGGGACTTTGTAATTGAAAAATAAAATAAAGAACTATGCGTATATGACCATGGACAACAATTAACTGAAAGAAACAACATAATAAGAAACTAAGTTATAAAACATTAAAGTGTCAACTGCTACTCTTTTAAAGAATAAATAAGAAATAGAAAACGTTTGGGATAATTAAATCAGTTGGACACATAGCAACATAATAGATTTTGGTTAATTCTATTTGTACGTCAAAATTTGCTTTACATATGCGGGGCTCTTTTAAAAAAATAAAAATAAAAAATCAAAGACAAAAACATCCTTTATCTACAAAAAATAACAAAGAGAGCATGCTTTAGTTATTTACCTTTTTACCACTTAAAACTCCCATAGCCTAACTAAATCAATAAAACGGAGTAAATTAGAAATCTAATTCTTATAATCTAGAAATGAAAACTGGAGAAAAAAGATTCATTTAGGGTTAAAAAAGAATAGTTATGATGTTGGATTAGAAGTACAGAAGGATTATGATATTGGGGTAGAATATGGAAAACAAAATAAAAAGTTCTTTCTATTTCTCTTATTTCTACGGTAACACGACTTTGTCATGTGCTACATAAAAGAAACGCACAAGGATCCCATCAAGAATGACATTTTTTCCTTGTTATTGCCTCGCTTAAAAAGAATATCTCCTCTGTACTCACCCACTATGAATGTATTTTTTTCCTCATGGTTGTCCCACAATGAATGTATTTTCCCTCATAGGTAACCCACTTACAATGCACTCTTTTCTTATAGTTTGCTCCAAAAATGGACCGACTACCTGTAGCATTTCTACATAAATCATGAAAGGGAAGGAAAATGAAATGGGTAAAGACTAAAAGTCACAAAAGGGGTAGAATTGGAATTCGTCGGTGTACGGGAAGTATAAAAAGATGTACAGTGTTTTATGTTAGATTTGGGTGTATGTAAAGCAAACTAGGGTATAAGAATAGAACCAGCCATAAATTTTTGAGAAAACCGGAAATGAAGAACAACACTAATTTGAACTCAATTTCCATATACTATAACAAATTAAGAGAAATGTCGGGAACATAAAGAACATCGTATGTATTTTGTGTTACCTCCTTTTGTGTCATAATTCGTGTTACAACTTGTGTCGATTGCGATAATTTCTTTCCTTTTGACTTCCTTGTGTTTACCATCATCAAGCTTGACGTCTTTAAATTATTACCATCAAGTTCTACAAATATCGCATACCTCCCAATCATGTGTATACTACAACCACTATTCAAGAACCGTATATGGCATGGCTCATCTTTGTGATGTTATGCAAGTGAACAATTACTCATCTTTTCGACTTCAACAAAATCTGCTTCATTTTTGTTCTTCTTTTGATAATCCTTTCAGACTGATTGTGGAGTTTGCACATTTTAGGTCTAAAACTCTAATAGTGTTATCGGAAAATAATTTTTGCGTAAATACTAAAAAGATCACCTTTCATATGACCAGTCCATTTTGCGATAGATGAGTGTTCTCAAAATTGTAACATTTACTATACATTACATACATACGCATACATCATAGTATGTTCGGCTATTTTAACACAAAACTAAACACAATGGGCGACATAAGAAACCTGAACCATTTGGTTTTTTTATACTTATATGTGAGGTGGAAATTGGTATACCAACTGTGGAGATCAGTAGGATTTTCATAGGGAAAAAAAAAAAATTGTGTTCAAGTATACACATGCAAGGCTTTTTTACAAAAAGGAAAAGGACTGGTTGCTAAGACCACGGAAGTATAATTAGAAGGGAAGTGCTACAACGACCGAAAATTAAGCTATGAAAATCACTGAATCTGAAATCTTCTGCAGTAGGAAAGCAGCGCAATTCACGGATGCAAATTAATCCAACGCTTCCTGTAAGTACCGTATTTTTTTGACCTACCAGTTCCCAGTTGCTCTAGGATTTTTGTAATTAGAAAGCTTATTGGAAAGTTTAGCATCATTGTGGCTGTAGTTTAGTGGTAAGAATTCCACGTTGTGGCCGTGGAGACCTGGGCTCGAATCCCAGCAGCCACAAGCTGAATTTTTTTTATTACTGTCTTGTTAATTTTTTTCCCAGCTTTTTTTTTCCACTCTTTTCCCCTCCCGCTCACCGTCTCTCTCTTCAACCGCTTACGATATAAGATCCACAAATAAAAATTATGCTACCTCCTCAACTATAATTCTGGTAATAATATACACTGAATTAGGAAAACATAAATCTCATAGCAATTTATAAGGTGACAGTTAATCACTGAACTACGCATATATAAATTCGGTTAAATTCAAACTATGATCGCTGTATAAGCTCCAACCTTACTTAACAGAAACCACACAAAAAAATCACTAAAATAACGACGGTATTCGCAAAATTGAATTAGAAACTACGCGAATAAAGGAATCCAAACAAAAATTACCTCCTAAAACCTTCGAACGTCCAACAAAGAACCCAACTTGAGCTTCTGTTCACCAAAATGAAGCCTGAATTTTAAAAGGAGTTGAATGAAGAAGATGGAGATTGAGGAGTGGGAGTCGACTTAATTGCTTGAAAATGACCCATGAACAGTAACTAATATTAAACAAACGAGAAACATGGGTTTAAAATAATGGAGAAAGGAAAGAACAAAAATAATATTAGAATGAGGACACGCAAAGCCAAATCATATAAAATGGATATATGGAGGTTGAAGAAGGTCAACAACTAAACGTGTTTATTTGAGACCGTGGTGTTTCTGGCATATTTAGATTCTTCTTTTGGCTCCTTGCACAATGATTTATTTTGAGTCTAAGGTCATGTTTGTCTTAACGTTTTTACCATTGTGTTTCATCCAAAACAAAAAATGTGTGTACAATTCATGTATTTTGGAAAACGTTCAATTTAAAAAATAACGTTAACATCTTAAATTGACAATGTTGACAACAAAAAGCGGTACACATTCCTCGTTTGGAACCATTAGAAATGTAGTTTTACGAGGCCCATAGCCCAAATCAATTTTCATTCAGATTAGTACTGATCTCTTAGTTTTAAGAGGTGGGGCCCACGATCCCTTGTATGGGTCCCTCTAGTTGCCTTGGATTGCTTTGTGAAATTTTGTTGCGTTCCGACCGCTGGTTTTTGAGTTATGCTCCTTTGTTGATCGAAGTAGTGAATGTCCAGTTCTTTGCTCGATCACTCCATCTTGGTTCAAATCTATGTATCGATCATCCTATTTTACTTGATCCGATGATGATAAGTGTTGATCCAATCAATTTTTCAAAATACTGATCCGACTTGGTTTGACTCGCAGCAATCCGATTTGTTGCATGATCGGGAAAGTACCTTGTGATGGATCCTATGTGTGGATCCGTCCTTTTTTAGTGATCGACCTGATTCGATCACCATTTTGTGTATATTGATCCAAGCTTTGTGAATGATCGATCATTTGCCAAATGCTAGTACTTTATGTGATCGGGTTGTGCCAATCATATGCTTTCTAAAGTGATCGATCTGACCCTCTACATAATCGATCAAGTGAAAATTGTGTTTTCGTTGAGTCGATCATGCCTTTTCTGCGTGATTAGATAATGCGCGAAGGTGATCGATCCAAGTTGATTGATTTTCGATTTCCAAGCTAGTTGTTGATCCCAACGCTTAGTTCGAGTTTGTACGAGTGTTGATTGCTTTCGATAGTCGGGTCAAAAGGCAGAGTAACACTTGCCCTCAAACAACGTCTTGTGAACATAACGTGCTTTGAATCAAAACAAGTCTTAATGACAGGATTGAAATCCATGTTGTGCTCAACGAATGGTCATGATCTTTCCTTTGAGTAGTGTATATCAAGGAGTATGTCGCTTCTGAACAACTGGAACAACTCTAATGCTTTGTCGAACTCCAATTGTATAAGTATATGATTCTAGTTTTGTTAATGGTTTTGATCTAACAAGACTCAACCATCTTTGGAAATCATCTGAACTTTTAGGTGAAAACCTAACCTTCGTCTATTCAAGAAATAACCGTTAGTCGTTTTCTCATGCTTGCACTTTTTTTTTTACGGTTCATATTCTGGGTTGGGTTCATCTCTGTAGCAATCAAATGAACCGAATTGTAGACATGAAAAAGTAAGAACTCGGCGGTACCTTACCCCCTTTTTTGACAAGGTACCGCTGCGTTAAATACTGTAGGGAGTTTATTGAAACCATTGAATTCAGAATATGGTAAAGTAGCTCCGGGCTGGGGGACTACACCACTTATGGGAGTTGCAATGACTCTATTTGCAATATTCCTATCTATTATTTTGGAAATTTATAATTCTTCCGTTTCACTGGATGGAATTTCAATGAGTTAGGTTCATAAGAACTTTGAATCTCTAGTTTTTCAAAATTACAACCTTCCAAATATGAACTGGCCAATCCATGAGTATACCATGAAGTTACAAAAGTTGTACCTGTGAACCAACCCCCTAAAGCGAAATAAGCACAAGGAAAAAGCAATAGGCCGGACCAGCCTACATAAACAAAACGGTCCCTCCGTAACCAGTTATCCATAAGTAGAGTGTAAGCAAGTCATTGGTTAAAAGTCGCGTAATGTGACGACTGCCCAATACCTCATGCACCAAACTATAAGAAAAGTGTGAGGTATGTTGTACCAACCGATATGGGACGTCATCAGGGAAAAGTAATCCGTAATCAGAATCTATCGTATATCTCATAGCGCATGGATAACATATATAATAATAAAATATACAATAGAATATGTAGTGAAGCATGATAAAGCAGAAATTTCATTTCCAAATTATATCTTAGAATCTTATACAACACTTCACAAATTTGAATACATCAAGCTCTAATGCAATCACTCTCAGATTGTGTGTGTATGTACATAACAACCAAACAGAGGACATCGACCAAATGGCTATATAGTAGAATAGTAATACGTCAGCCTCCGACTCATCTCGCACAACAACATCCTCAGCAAACCTGCTACTCAGTCAACTCAATAACATCGTTGATGAGCATCCCAATATAATAAAAGGAGACATCAAACCTTAAGGATAGTTTGATGTGAGCAATAAATAACTACCGAAAGTTATACAAGAAAATTTGATACTAGACAGTATAAGTCCCATCTGACATGTCCTTATAACCAAAGAGTTAGCAAATAATAATTACATAAAATATGCTACTAAAAATAGAATAACAGAAATAGAACTAGTCAGAAATGGATTCTCGATCCCGCTTCTCTTTAGTATCCTACGGTGATAGTCTACCTAGAGAAAATAAAATAGAACGTACAAAGCAATCATAACATCCATATCAAGCAATATCCTAATTATCACCGTCTAAAAGCTTGAATAAGTTGATAACTTGTATGTCAATCCTTATTTATGTCAAGTGCTAGTGGAGAACCCCGGTTTTAGTCGTACTTCCGTATATCCCACGTATGTTTGTCTTCCAAACACAACTAGATCACTTCTTAAGAGATCCATGGTACTCGATCTCTCCAATCCTAACGGGCGTCCCCACGATACGCCTGCTTCGAGTACGCACAATCCTAGAATACTCCATGATATCAATGATTCCTTGGCACCTCCAATCATATGAGTCACCATTCCATCTTTATGTCAAGTCTCACTCGAGTCAGTCCATTTATCTCGAAACTTCATTCGGTCCCGAGCTGCATATCTCAATCACCTTCGACCACTCCCATGAGTTCACAATCGAAGAACTAACACTTCCAAGATGATAATTTCCACCTTGTAGATGCCATCGACAAACCAAGACCTCCAGCACACTCCTGAAGACCTTTGTTATCCACACCTAGGACCCCCAGACCTAATTCTTCAATTTCATGGACCGATACCAATCCAACACCTATGGATCGGTGTCGGTCCATATGCTTAGCAAAACTTGGCTAAGTGTTGGCACCTCTTGCATCCTGACTTCGAGCACTTCCTTTGGATCAACTCGCATGCTCTCATACCTTTCTAAAGCTGTTTATGCCGGTTCACCTAATCACCATCAAATATTATGCACTCGACCTATCCAAACTCGACCATGATTTTGTCAAAGCCTCCTCGAGAGCCCATGATGCCATGGACCAAAAATCAGCACTATCCATGTTGATTTGATGGACCAGTTTCGATCCGTAAGCTATTGACCGGTGCTGGTCCATATGCTTAACCATTTTCGACTTTAAATGTTTTGCGATGCCTCCTGACATTCTTTAAAGCTTCTCTGCCAAGTTTTTGTCTGATTTTGATCATATGAACCTCCGATATGATCTGATATTCGATTTAGTCCTAATGAAAACAATTCTAAATAACCAAATCAAGTGTAGCATACAATTCGATCATACAAACATTAGTTCATACAATTTCAGATGTATACGAACATATAAACACATATAATCATGAATCATACCACGAACATCATAGATCTACCATAATTTAAACTAAATTCATATTAAACATGATGGATCTAACAAATTACTTAACAAATATGACAATTAGGTTATCCTAGGATGTCTGAATTTGAAATTAACATAAGTGATCTGTTTTTAAGGTAGAATTAACATATGTGGTGTTTAATTACTCTAATTTACACAACTGATCCATAATAGCCACGTGAGAGATCTCCATCACTCACCAAAATCTAGAATTCAATACAGTTTGATAATGATCCAATCTGGATAGCGAAAAAATTGCATAATTATGATGTTATGTGATGAGATCCAATCCTCTTTGATGTAGATCAATCCTCTAGATGAAATATAGATTGATTAAATAAAGAATGAGATTAGTGTTTGAGAGATTATGTTAAACCGAAGAATCACATGCTCCAACCTAATGTGAGAATAAGGAGAAAAGTTCTAATTTTGTTCGCGCAACCCTTATTTATAATTGTAGGTCATTAGCTTAATGGGTCACTAATCAGCTCATTAGTTGTTTAAAAATCTATTTTATGGAAATGAAAACTTAAAACAGCGATATCTTCCAAACCGTTGAATCATCGTTTCCACTCTACGAAATGGTCAACTACCATCCTGATCCAATGAGACCTGTTAGAATATCTAATTCGGTCCCAATTAAAATTTATGGCTAAAACAAGGTGCCATAAGGGCAAAAAAAATTCGGTAAAAATCATGGACATGTATCACATCCCCATGAACCACATATTAAAATACCAGAATGGTACAACCACCAGGGAATTAAATAGAATTATTTTACGATCCTCCAATATGTAAAACACATGTCATTACATTCTCCCTCTTTAGGAATTTTGCCTCTGAAATCCTAAGTAAACACGAGCAAACACTGCATTCTGCATGCCTACCATCCATGAGTATCCAATCAAGCATCCAACAGTCTACGCATACAAAGATCATATCCTAACATGCAGAATTCTAATAGTACAAGTTACAAATACATAATTAGATATAAAATATGGATGAACCACTTGAAGAGTTTGGATAGCCGTCTTCATTCTCTTTTACTTTCTCCCATGTACAATCATCATTAGTCTAACTATGTTTCTCCTAAGTTGTTTCATATCATTCCCAACGACGCGAAGGGTTTACGAGGTCTTGAGACTTCTGTCTCTAACTATATATCTTCAAGATGATCTGAAGATACTATAACACTCGAGTTATGCACGAACTTTCTTAAATACGAGACATAAAAACATTGCGCATATCCGTCGTTTTTCTCAGGTAACTCCATTCTCTACGTAAGGTTTTCCGTTCTCTCCAGAATCAGAAATGATCCAAAAAGTCTCAAAACAAACTTTCCTTTCCTTCTGAATCTAATAACATTCCTTAGAGGTGAAACCTTCCCAAATACCAAATCTTTAACTGAGAATTCCAAATTCATTCTCCTTTTATCGGCATAACTCTTATAGCGATATTGGGTTGTTTTCAGTCGGTGTTGAAAGATCTCAATCTTATCCATAGTTTTTCTTATCATCGATCTCAGACCCAAGTACCAATTTCTCTCCTGTTTCCAACCAATAAGAGGGTGAAATACATGATTTCTTGTGCGACGCCTCATATTGTGCCATCTTAATGCTCGACTGATGATTGTGTTGTAAGTAAACCTAACCAAATGAAAATGGTTTTTCCATAATCCTCCAAAATCCAATACAAAAGCTCTTAGAAGATCCTCGAATACTCGATTACCTCTCTTGGTTTGCCCATCATTTGTGGATGGTAAGCTGTACTCATACATAACTCGGTTCTCAATGCTTCTGGCAAACTCTTCAAAAATCCGCTAGTGAATGGAGGGTCTTTATAACCTATTATGCTCTTAGGTATCCAATGGAATCAAACAATCCATCTGGTATACAACTCAGCCAATTTAGATGTCATTCTTGTAGATTTAATAGGAATAAGCCTTGCATTTTTGGTCAAGTGATCCACAATACCCATAGGCTGTCTGTAACAACCCGAATTTAGATAAACCGATTTTTTCTCAAAAACCCCAATCTATCAAAGCTCCAGTTGGCTTGTATGGTATCCTACAGAAAAGACAGAGATAATAAATATACTAGAGCTCGATAAAACATCTCACATCGGAATGGATAAAATATAATAATCAAATATAGCCTTGCCGAAATAATCACATTGCCTAACAAGTGTCCAAAGGCTACCAAATCTCTGCCATAAATCTAACCTGCGAGTATTTTATATGGAGGGGGTCAGAGCACAAGTTCTGGTGAGAGGACAAATTGTACATTCTGAAATAACCCTACATATATCTGTTAGATCCAAAATTGGCTCTAACACCCAAGTTGTTCAGTTATACAGAAATTAATATCAGGAAAAATGCTAGAAAATCAGAAAAGACACAAGATTTATAGTGGTTCGGCGTTAACAAGTCTATGAAATCAGAGTACAATCGATGATTTATCCCTCAATCTCACTCTTACAATGTTGAATTCACTCAATAATTTCGAGACAACTCTGAATAATAATGGAGGTGTAATAATGGTGGATTCAGAACTTAGAATTGCCAAAAAGATCCTGAAAAATGCCAAATTCTGGGCTATTTATAGCTGATTTTTGCAGGCGGATCGCGGTCATACGTGGCACAAATCCCGAAGATCTTGAGCTGGTTCGTAGCTTGAGGGAGAAACAGTCAATATGGCCATTATAGATAGATGTCACTGGATCCTGCGTTTGCGGATCGTGAAAGACTTGGTCATGGCTTTTATCTAATTTCCTAGTTCGGATCAGGTTGTGCTTTCATGGAGGGATCGGGTCGAGCTAGGAGGAGCGGGTCGGATCGGGCTAGGCTGACACGAGCGGGTCGGATCGGGCAAGCAGGGGGCGATCGCGATCGGGTCCAGGCCTTTCCACAAGTAAAGCTTCAACTTGAACTCGCGCTTGAATCTTGGTGGCTTGGTCCAAAAGCTAGCTAACATTTTGCCCCCACGAAGTATGTTTTATCAAGGATGGAACGTGCTTCAAAATTTTCAAATTACCTTTTCATGAAGTGATGTGAATCAAAAGGCCATGTTCGTCTGGAACGTCGTATAGCTTCCAAAAAGTCGTGCCTCTATAAATACTCAAATAAATCTTCAGTCATTTCTTTGTTCATTGGTTAATTTTCATCTCTGGAGTTTTTGGAGACTTCATTGTCAAATTGCCAGGTAAGCTTTCGAATTTTCATAGACATTTCTGATTCTTCACTTTGACAATTGTCTATCGGGTCGGATCGCCAAAACACCCCACGAACCGTGAGATGAGGCTCTTGCTTCTGTTTGGTGATTGTTTGGGCTTTCCTACGAAACGCGATGGGCCTTTACACTAGATCACGAGCCGTTGGAGGGAGCGGCCCCTCTTTCTCTGCGCCGGGCTTTAGTTCGTGGCCCATTGGTTTTCACAGTCTGAACGGGACAAAAAAAGGTATACCAACGGTCACTTCCTGGTCTATATAAGCCGAACCCCTCTTCATTCTCCCCTTTATTCTTCCTTCTGCTGCCGCCCCTCTCTTCGAGTTAACCCTAACTTCAATCTCCAAGAAAAAACCATTCGTTTCCCCTATTTTTAAGAAAGGTTATCATACTAAAAATGTATTCTCGCATTTTTATCCTTGTTTTTCTTGAGTTTTTGCTGATTCGAGAGGAGAGATGGCGGAGTTTTTGGTTTTTCGAGGTTTTGGAAGCGACGATGGCGAATGGGTTTAGCTGCTCAAGTTCGCGGATGGGGAGGAGGAGAAGAGAGGAAGAAGGAGTTGGGCAGTTCGGTTCGTGGGTGTGGTTCGGGTCGCGATAACAATTGGATGGAGAAGATGAAGCTGGTGTTTAACGCAGAAACGGATCGGATCGTGGAGGTGGAAGGAGAATGGTTCGCGAGGAGGGTAAATGAACGGATTAGAATTTGGATGATGGATCGTTCCGCTGTCCAAATCTCGACTCACGAACCGATGCTTCATAGCCAACTCGACCCTCCGGCGATCCGATCCCTATGGACCGATCCGATCTTACGCACTAGCATTTTCTCCAGCGATCTGACCCTCATCTTTCCCAAGAACCGATCTGAAAGGCGATCCCTCACACACATGAACTTATACAATGCATTGTAATCGCAATTCATTGAACAGTTAGGCTAGAGCCTTCAAGATGGACTTCTTGGACTGACTGACAACATGACTTAATGGAATGCTTACTGCACTTATCCAATTTATGTTATGACTTTATTTTCTAGTATCACACACATTTGCACACACGAGCACCTGCACAAACACGGGGTCCGAGGGTAATAATTTTCTAATCTCTCATGTTTGCTCACCAAAACAGCAATGTCGGATAATCGTTCTCCTGAAAGATCTGAAACAGAGATGGACCCGGAGGTGTCGGAACACCTTAATCCCAAGGTTCCTCCAATTAATCCAGAGGGTGAGGATTCTGAATCCGAACATGAGGCAGAGACAGAATCAAATTCATCTGAGAGTACCTCGCTAGAGGAGGAGTCCAAAGTGGATGACCGAGCTCCTGATGAGATTCCCGGCTATCTAGGAATTGAGAAATTCACTGACTCTCTAGCTTCTAAACTAGACGATATGAAACTTAAGAAAATTTGTATGAAACACAGGATCCCTTGGGATGATGTGAAAACACCCGATAGCGGAGATAGACCTCATCTTGCTCCAGAAGGGTACATGGCAATCAACCGACTCATGTACTGGATAGGCGCTATTCCTCCGTTTCCTACAATCGTCATTGAAACCTTAAGACGATTGTGTATTGCCCCTATGCAGCTTCATCCCAACGCTTACGCAGCCTTGTACACTCTATATGTCGCGTATGCAGAGATTCTGCAAACTGAGCTTACTTTTAAAGACTTGAAATTCTACCATCTTTTCAAGCACCATTCCACAGCGACCCCAAATTTCTCTTTCTTTGAATCAGTAGCCAACAGGAAGGTTCTGTCTGATGGTTACAGCAACATAGGGGACCCCAAAGCTGATTGGTTTTACATAAAACACCAGGCTGGGTGTGCGAGGAGGTGGCTCAAGTCTAGTAAGTTTCGAGCCTCCGGATGCATGACTTAATTACATAATCAAAGCACTAACATGTTTCTTTTTCTCTTGTGCAGATCACACATTTCCCAAGACAGAAGGCTCAGTGTATAACGATCGAGTATCCCATCTTCTTAAAAGCAAGTCTGACTTCTTGAGAATCAAGAAATGTATTACCGACGAAAACCTTCACAAGCACCATCTTTTGGACATAAGATTCGGACTTGGAGCGGGTGACAAACCTTACAAGTATGTGCCCCCGGCTGAAGGAGAAGGAACTTCTCAAGTTGTAGAGACGATTACTCCTCGCAAGAGTCCTTCGCCGATGATTAATCATGATGACGAAGATTTAAACGTATATAAAGGAGATGAGGGACGAGCTAATGAACCAAAAGAGGTTCCAACCTCAGAGGGGCAGTCTCCCTTAAGAACTTCATCGCCAATTGAGTCTATCGCCCAAGATGAACTAACGGAGGAACTGATTCTCGGGGAATTAAATAAAATTACTTTGCCAGATGATATCTATACCCAAGAAGATTTTGGAGGGGAACCAATTTTTCCCTTCTCCGAAGAGACAAGTGCCCCAGTTGGAGAAAAGGAAGTTACCCAAACGAGCCTAACTTCGGGCCCTAGTCTGTTTCAAAAAAGGGGATTTCACGGGATGCACAAAACACATGCACCATTTATCATAACACTCTTTTGCTACTGTGGTTCATAGTTCTAACACACACTTGTTTTCTTTGCAGGAAAAATGTCTCGCAAACGGTCTTATTCCTACCGTTCCCTTCGCGAGGGCACACCAAGCCTCCTTTCAGATCCTGAGCACACTCGTAGCGATAGTAGGGGAAGGGATAGTCGTCGACCCCGGGATTCTCATCAATCTTCTCTTGCACGACCTCAATCTCCACCAAAACAAAGTTATGGAAAGCCACATAGTCATCCAATGCCACAAGCTGGGGGTAAGCAACTTCCTAGAGAATTTAACCCCTCCAAAAAGCACTCCTGTCAGGCCCAATCTTCTAAAAAACACGCCGAGCCAAAGGACAAGGACAAAGATGAGGGCAGGATTATAGAGAAGGGGAAGACAGTTCCTACTTCCTTTGGGGAGGTGGCTTAGACAGCACTGCAGCAAGGGATGTTGCCCCCAATTCTGAGATTACGGCCAGGCTAGAGCGCTTACGAAAACAGTTTCCCGACATTTACTTTGAGAGGATGGTGTTCGTCCCAGATCTTGAACCCGTCCCCGAGAATTGGGACACAGAGGTGATAGGGTATGTATGCCATGTAGCTAAACAATATGGGGTAATGAAGAAGCATTCTGCTACACTCTCTACTATCATCCGCCGGATGGAGACGGACGCGGCCAGGGCCAGAGTAAAGATTGACAATGATGCTAGGGCTAGGTGCAAAACGGAGAAAGAACCGGAGGATGCACAGGCCCAACTGGCTTTAGCTCGGCGAGACGTAGAGAATTACAAGTCCGAGTTGGAGAGTGCTAGGGAGCGTTTTTGCAACGAGCTTGACTTAAATAGCCAGGAACAGGTGGCATTGAGGAAGGAAGTAGAGGATCTCAGGGCGGTTAAAACTGAACTTAAGACAGTACAAGATCGCTTTTCTACTGAGAAAGAGGCTTGGGAGAAAGAGAAGGCGAGCTTAAAAAATGACCTTATCCTCGCCAAGAAGGAGAAGGAGGTTCTAAATGATCAACTCGTTCAAGCTGAGGAGCGTGCTGCTCTCGCCGAAAGCAATGCCAATAGTGCTCTTGAGTCAGCAGCTGCTGCGGCTGATAAGCTTGCCGAAAGAGAGAAAGATATAGATAGTTTGAGGAATTATTGTTCGATTTCTTTGGTCAAGTTATCAAGCATCAAGACATCTCTTGGATTCCAGACTACCCTGTTACCCTGGCCAATATATGGGACGCAATTGTCGAGGGCGAGAAGCAGCGACTGGGGGTCGATGAGTTTGACGAACGCCAGCTGATGCAAACCCTTCTCAGAGGTGAAGAGCCTGAGGCTTTGGAGGAAGGTAGACCCCTTATCCACGAGGAAATGAAGAGGGAGAAGAGCAGGCTCAAGGGAAAGGATAAGGTTGGCGAGAGCTCGAGCTCGGTGGTAGAGCCCAAAACCTCTGAAGTCGAGGGATATAACCCGGATGATCCATTGATCCCCTTGGCACCTACTCCTCCGATTGTCGGGACCACCAGTTAAATCTGGGAGATGAATCGGCTGAAGGTATCCCCACATTTTCTCCACAGTTTATTAAAGCAATCGTAACTTGTCTTCGTCTCGTGGGACAGACAACCGACATGGCCACATCTCCTCCCGATTCACTAGCCTTTGCTTCTAATGGTGTAGGTACCAAAGTGGTCGAAAAGGGTGCAGAGGAGAAGGCAGGGGCTGAGAAGGTTGAGGTTCCCCTGGGTTCTGGTATCGAAGCTTCCGAGGTCTCAAAGAAAACCATGGGCTCAACAAGTGATAGAATTACAGTAGCACCCGTGGAGTCTGGCACTGGCGCTCCTGCAGATGCCGAGATCATTGTTGCTCTGCATGACACAAACGACGGTCATGGAGATGAGGAAGAGGAGGTAGAAATCATTGACGAGGCCAAGGGTGATGATAGCGAAACCTTGGCTGACATACAAGCTAGGAAGGAGAAGCAGTTGGCTCTTAAAAGGGAGGAATAGAATCCTGTGTTCGTGACCCCTATTTATAAAATCGATCCCAAGACTGGATTGGTTATAAGATTCTCTTCTAGATCGATAACTTCATAGCTTGCCTCTGAACCTTCCAGTCCTCCGGAGCCTCTTGTCGACAGGAGGAAGAGGAAGAAAAGCGACCGCTCCGGTACTGATAAAGAGGAGTTGGAAAAACAGAAGAAGGACAAGAAATCAATGCCATCTCCCAAGCGCAAATAGAATGCAGCTATTGGCTCATGTTTTAGTTTTTGGATTTCTTTTGGCCAAAAGATGTAGTCGTGAGATTGGCCCTCACTTTTTGCTTAGTTTCTCGTTTTTTTGTATATTCGTTTCCAATAAATAAGGACTTACTTATTTTGCATCATTATGTTCCTACAAATTCATCATGTTAGCAGAGTTTAAATGATCATACTGAAATTTTTATAGTTAAATGTTAAAGTTGTAAGTAACGATCATTAATCATAACGAAAACAATCATCGGGAAATACATGTGCTAAGTAAACGTGTAGTGATGCACGTATATATTCCTAATTGATCATCATTATAGTGCCTGGCCAGGGCTTGTTGGCGATCGATTAGAATTATATTCGTGCTATCCCGATCATTCCATGGGGTAATGATTCTTGTGGCGCTAAGTCTCTAGTGCTTTTATACTCTCCCGGTCCTTCAGCGGGTTAGAGTTTGCGTGGCACTAAGTCTCTAGCGCCTTTATACTCTCCCGATCCTTCAGCGGGTTAGAGTTTGCGTGGCACTAACTCTCTAGCGCCTTTATACTCTCCTGATCCTTCAGCGGGTTAGAGTTCGAGCTCGATTTTTTGTCTGCTCACCGATCCTTCAGCGGGGCAAAAATTCTGGGGGCGCTAAGTCTCTAGCGCCTTTATACTCTCCCGATCCTTCAACGGGTTAGAGTGTTGTCAAGGCGGATTTATCATGGTGCACCTTCACGCCTTGGGGATGTTATCTCCGCGTCCTTTATACTCTCTCCCTGATCTCGGGAGTTAGAGTGCAAGCTGTAGTGCGATTTACCTCGTTGCACCTTTTGGAGCTTTAATTATCGTGAACTTTAAGATCTACTGGACGTCATTTTGAATTGGTTGTTTTGAGATTACTGCATAAATTTAAAACAATTCTCGAAATGGTAACAGTATATATATTGATCAAAATAAAAGAGTAGATAAGAAATGATGCAGTAAAGGTAAATGACACACAGTATTTTTATAGTGGTTCGGTCGAATCATGACCTACGTCCACTTTATAGTCTTTTGTTCAGATAACCAGACTGTTCTAGGCAAGTCGAGCCTTTTTACATAGTTCTAAAAACAAAAGAATAAAACTGACACTTTTATGTTAGGTAAAGCCGCAAATGCTGGGCATTCCACACTCTGGGGATTTAATCTCCATCCACGGTCGCTAGCTTGAAGGTTCCATTATCAAGCCTTCGTAAAATGGAGTACAGTCCTTCCTATTTCGGGCCCATATGTACGGGGGGCGGAAAGACACGCTTCAGAACCAAGTCTCCGGGTTCGAATGTCCGAGCTCGGACTCTTCTGTTGTAGTACCGAGCTATTTGTTGCTTGTGCCTCAAGGCACGTAAGTCAGCTTCGTCCCTTTTTTCCTCAATCATGTCCAGGGATTCAAGGAACAACTCATTATTGGTCATCGGGTCGTAAGAAATGGTATGATGGGATGGTACTTCTAACTCGACCGGAATAGCTGCTTCAGCTCCAAAAGCAAGGGAAAACGGGGTGTGACCCGTTGCCGACTTGTACGTCATTCTATAGGCCCATAGTGCCAGGGGCAATTCGTCGACCCACATAGCTTTGGCCCTCTTCAATCTTTTCTTCAGAATGGATTTGATCACCTTGTTTGCCGCTTCGACCTGTCCGTTCGATTGCGGATGTGCCACAGAGGTGAATCTTTTCTCGATGTGATACTTCCGACAGAAATCTTGAAACTTCGTGCTGTCGAATTGGGTCCCATTGTCGGTTATGATGACTTTTGGAATCCCAAATCGACAGATGATGTTCTTAACGACAAAGGTGATCACTCGTTTGGTTGTGATCGTGGTCAAAGGCTCTGCTTCTACCCATTTAGTAAAATAATCCACGGCCACAATAGCGAACTTTGCTCTGCCCTTTGCTATGGCGAGGCTCCCAATAATGTCAATTCCCCACATAGCAAAAGGCCAAGGGCTTGTCATTGTCTTCAACTGGTTAAGTGGTGCCCTAGGGATTTTGGAGAACTTCTGGCAAGCATCACAACGTCGTGCATACTTGGCTGCATCCTTATTTATGGTGGGACAGAAATAGCCGTATCGAAATATCTTTTTTGCCAATGTTTGTCCTTCCGTGTGGTCGCCACACTCACCTTCATGGACTTCCTTCAGCACACGCTTGATGTCGTCATGGGAAATGCACCGAAGGAGAGGCATCGAAAAACCTTGTCTGTACAGGACTTCACCTTGCAACACATATTGGGAGGCCTTCCGTATAACCGCGCGCCTCTCGCTTTTCTTACTTGGGAGCGTTCCATTCATCAAGAAATTCTTCAGGGGGCCATCCATGATTCACTTTCAGGTTCAATTTCTAGTACCGGATCAACTTCCATCTGATCCACACTGGGAAACTGTAATACTTCAATCGGGACTAGCTCCGTATGTTCTGGATTATCGGAACTAGCCACCTTTGCTAACTTATTCGCTCTTTGATTCTCCGCTCGAGGAATGTGAGATATACTATGATGCTCAAAACCATCCAGCAACGTTCTTACTTTTTCCAGATATGATATCAACCTTTGACTTTTAGCCTAGAACTTTTCATTAACTTGGTTTACGACCAAATTGGAGTCACAAAAGATATCTAGCTTCGTTATCCCTAGTTCCTTTGCAAGTTTCAACCTGGAAATTAGAGCTTCATATTCGGAATCATTATTGGTTGCGTGGAACTCCAATCTAAGAGCATAATATATTAGCCGTTTCTCTGGAGTTTCAAGAACCACTCCGACACCTGATCGTCTGTCATTTTTAGCTCTATTAGTATATAGTTTCTAGGCATTAGGGTCAAGGAGTAGCTTTGGCATATCATCTTCCTCGGTTACCGTATCATCTTCTGGGATGGTAAATTCCGCTATAAAGTCTGCGAGTGCCCGCCCTCTTATCGACCTCCGGGGTTGGAAGTTCAGGTCGAATTGACTCAGCTCAATGTTCCATTTGAGCAACCTTCCCGATGTTTCTAGTCTTTGTAGGACTTGCTTAAGCTGGTGATCAGTATAAACAGTAATGGGATGAGCTTGGAAGTAGTGACGATGCTTCCTAGATGCGATTAGCAAACTGTACGCGAGCTTTTCTATCTTTGGGTATTTTCGTTCTGCGGCTGTCAATTTCTTGCTCACATAGTACACCGATCTTTGCACCTTATCCTCTTCTCTTACCAAAGTCGAACTGATCGCGTGGGATGACACTGCCAGATACACGAATAAATCCTCATGATCCATAGGTTTAGACAGTATTGTGGGTCTCTTCAGATGATTTGACGGATTTTGGAAAGCTTCTATGCAATCAGGAGTCCATTTAAAGTTGCGCTTGCCTCGCTTTATAAGTTCGAAAAACGGGATGCATTTATCTGTAGCTTTTGAGATGAATCTGCTTAGCGCTGCCACTTTTCCAGTAAGGCTTTACACATCTTTAATCTGCTTTGGTTCTTGGATATTTCGGATGGCTGTAATTTGGTCTGGATTAATCTCGATTCCACGCGAACTTACAATGAACCCCAGGAATTTTCCAGATGCTACCCCAAACGAGCATTTCAAAGGATTCAATTTCATCCCATATTTTCGAAGAATTTGAAACATCTCTACCAAATCATCGGTATGATCGGTCGACTGTCTGGACTTTACCAACATATCGTCGACGTATACCTCCATCGTTTTCCTAATCTAGTTGTAGAACATCCTATTCATCAACAGCTGATACGTAGCGCCGACATTTTTCAAACCGAAAGGCATCACCACACAGCAATATAATCCCAAATCCGTAATGAAGCTGGTATGCTCCTAGTCTGGGACATGCATGGGGATCTGATTATACCCCGAATAAGCATCCATAAAAGAAAGGAGTTCATGACATGCAGTTGAATCTACTAACTGATCGATTCTAGGCAACGGGAAGCTATCCTTCGGACAAGCCTTGTTTAGATCAGAGAAATCGATACACGTTCGCCACTTTCCATTGGCCTTTTTTACCAACACTGGATTTTAAATCCAGTCAGGGTACGTCGAATCTTTAATAAATCCATTACTCTTCAGTTTCTCGACTTCTTCTTTCAAAGCGGTAGACCTTTCTGGACCCAGCATTCGCCTTTTCTGCTTGACGGGAGGATGTTTCGAGTTAATGCTTAGCGAATGACTCATAATTGAGGGAGATATCCCGTCCGCATGGGTCCAGGAAAATACATCCAAGTTAGTTTCCAGAAAATTTGTTAATTCCTTGGCTCGAGCGGGATCCAACTGGGATCCAATCTTCAGGACCTTCTCTGGGTCCCTATCATCGATTGGTACATCCATAGTTGCTTCATTGGGAGTCGCCATTCTGCCCCCAGGCTCTTGATCCTCTCTGAGATCTATGTCCTCGGGCAACTCAATGGGCGACCCTCCCAAAGGTACTTCCTTTAGTTTCTATGACGATTCCTCCCTTGGAGGGGAGGAACCACCTTTCGCTTATATATCTCTTCCTTTGCGGAGCGGTTTTAACTTTGCAATGTAGCATGCTCGTGCAACAACTTGATCTCCTCTAACAATACCCACACCGGAATCCATTGGGAATTTCAACAATAAGCACCAGGGTGCAATACAGGCCCTGAATTTGGCTAGGGCCGGTTGGCCCAAGAAGGCATTGTACGGCGATTCAAGATCCAGGACCACGAAGGGGAGGATCCTCACTCTCTGGCGTTCGCCTTCCCCAAGGGTTACTGATAATTCCACGTATCCTATTGGAGTGGTCGAGGGCCCATTAAATCCACGTATCCAACCTTCACATGGATTTAAATCCTTCGGCTCAAGTTTCATTTGGTCGAACGTTTTCTTGAACAAAATGTTGATGGAACTCCCGTTATCTACCAAGACTTTATGAACTATCGCTGGGCCAATGGTGACGGTGATCACCAATGGATTTTCAGTTGGGGAGTGTACTCCAATACTCTCTCGCTCGCGAAATATGACGTCGTCGGACATCGTCTTTTGTTGCTTAATCGGAGCGCTGTCCTCAGGGTTTCTACACTCTCCTACTTCGAAATGCTGTTTAGCTGCATTTATGTATTGATCCATAGCTCTGAAACTGTGCCCTGATAGGTGGAGCCCACCAATTATGGTATTGATAACGATATTTTTTCCTTTTTGCTGAGCCATCGGTTTGGCAGTAGGTTGGCTTTGGTTCGGGGCATGTGCGGCTTGCCCCTGTCCTTGGGAGTTACCTTATACTCATCAAGCTTCCCTTCTCGGAGCAGCCTTTCAACCACATCTCTCAAGTGATGACATTTGTTTGTGGTATGACCGTGAATCTGATGAAAAAGACAAAAATTTCCCAGTTTCACACTCTTTCTCTGTAGAATCTCTCGGAGGAGGCCTTTTGTATTGGAGGACATTATATGTATCCAGGAAGATGTTCTCCAACGTGTCATTTAACGGTGTGAAGTTCTCAAACCGTCTGGATTGGGATCTCCTCTGAGAGTCATTTCCTCGATTTCTTTTTCGATTGTTGTTATTATTATTCCCTGAATGGCGACCGCTGTCTTGATTCTTATTCCCAACGTTAACTTCAACCTTTCCCGAGCTATCTCCCATTTGCTTGATGGCCACGTTGCTTTGGATATCTTCCTTTTTAGTCATAAATTAAATACGTGATTAAAGTAAAGACACGAGGTTAGACCCTTTTGATGACAGAAGTCTGCCCGGAACCAACCGGCATATCCAGCAGTCATAAAAGACGGTCTAATGTGAGAGGTCTTTATGAGGTCATGATCTTAATTAATTAATTAAGAAACACTTAACCATATTAGCATGTAGAGGGACATGAGGGGTTAAGTGGGTGCCTTGGGTGGCATGTGGAAATCTAGTGGGTTGCCTTGGGTGGCAATAGAAAATACGATTAGAATACTTAACCAAGTGGAAACATGTAATTAAACATGATTAAAGGGTTAAGTGGGATGCACTAGAAAAAGGGACAAGCTTAAGTGGGTAGCTTATGGGGGCCCATTTCAACCAGTAACCCATATGTATCTTATTGGGCTCGACCCATGTCGAGGACGGGACACGCGTACTAGGCTTGACTATAAGAGGCCAAAACGGGTTAGCGGTGGCAACGCAAGTCCAACGGGTTTCATATGCGTGTGTGGACCCGGGCTGGTAGGTAAGACGTTGTGGCATCGTGTAGGTATAAGCCGTGCACCGTTAATTATATCGGGTTGCCACTTTGGGGAGTGATACACCCCACTGTGGGGCCGGCACGGGTATCTACGGTAGGGAGCCGATCACTTGGGAGCAGTGGGTACACCTAGTGGAGATAAGGGCAGACGACACCTATGTAGTCAGCTAGGGGTATACGAAACTACTGGTAAATTTTCTAAGTCCTTGGGAGGGATCAACCTTTAAGTAGGAATGACTGGTGTGGTGCAGTGTAGTAATTATCCTTGGATGGGTAGATGCGTCTTTATCGTTATCTTAGTTCACTCTAAGTCTGATTGGCTACTGAGTGTAGTCATTTATCCCCAGTCACACCGTACCAAGTTATATCATATCCTTATTACTTTAATGATTACATTGTTAAAGTTATAGGACTCGCTCAGACTTATGTCTGACCCCGTTGTTTTTATCTTTTTTTCCCAACCCTCAGGTTCTCAGAGTGGGCCCAGCACGAGTGGGCTTTGATTAGGCTGCTTTTATTACTCTCTTGGAGCTTGGACCCTAGATGTAGAGCTCAGCTTACCCTTTTCTTTTATGGCTATCAGTTCATGTATTGGGATTATGTATTTTTATTTATCACGATGGATATTTGTACTTGACTCCTATTATGGTTTTGTGATGTAACCAGACATGTTTTATTTTCCGCTGCAAGTGAAATGATGTTTTAAAATTTTCAAGTATTACTTATATCTGTCTTGCTGTAATTACTCTGTTCTATATTCACTCAAAATACTCCACCGATGTTATGGCATTCCCATAGAGAGTGACCATAGCGGACGTGGGGTGTTACACGTGGTATCAGAGCAAAGGTTACCGGAACAGATAAAATTTTTAGAAAACTATTTTTCTAAAAACATTTTTGGAAGAGATATTTTCAAAAACATGTCTTTAAAGAGAAAAGTTTTTGAAAGAAAAGCATAATCCCCAATAGCAATATCTTTATCTTTCGAATTCTCCGTTTTGAATCTTTCCTTTTTCGTTTCAGCATGGCTGAGGTTCTTAACTTTCCGGAGGGTGTGACGATACCAGTATGGTATAGGAGATTGATGGAGGCTAGGGCCACCACTGCGGGTCCAGCAAATGTTCCTCCACCAACCGTAGCACCCGATCTTCCTCCTCCCCCTCCTCCTCGCACGGATACTTTTGCTAAGACTTGCAAGGAATTTAAAGCTATGGGAGGGAAACCTTTTCAAGGATCTGAAACTTTTGTGGAGGCTAGAGATTGGCTTAAGGAGGTGGAAGAGTTGATAGATATCTTTGAGATGGAAGAAGGGAAGAAAGTCAAGTTAGCTGCTTGGTTAATGAAGGGAGAGGCCTCATTCTGGTGGGAGGTCACTAATGGAGAACGCCCCATTGACTCTTGGGCGGATTTTAGGCAAAGATTTGTGGCAAAGTTTCACTCAAGGGCGGAGGAAAACTTGTATATGGAAAGATTCTTGACTCTAAAGCAAGGAAATCTCTCAATGAAGGAATATGTCAACAAGTTTAATCAATTGGCAAGGTTTGGCCTAGACATGGTGAATACACCGGAGAAGAAGGCTTTGAGGTTCGTGAAAGGCTTGAATGAACCGATGCATGGGTTGGCTATGACTCATATCCCTATGGGGGCCACCTTCGAGAAGCTAGTTGACATGGCATTCATGCATGAAGAAGAGAAGGGTCCCAATGCTAATAAGGCACCCGAGAAGAAGGGAGATCAAAAGAGACCTCAGCAACAACAGCAAAACAAAGGTGGGAAAGGCAACGGTGGCAAGGGGAAGAAGAAGTGCTTCAATTGTGGGATACCCGGCCACATAAGCAAAGATTGTAGAAAGAAGAAGAAGACTGGTTGCTTTCACTGTGGCGAAGCAGGGCATTTAGTGAAGGATTGCCCTAAGAAGGGGCAAAGGACGGGATCTACCTCAGGAGGACAGGTGCAAGCTCTTATGGCACCGGGTCAGGTTAGGGGGCAAGTACAGGCTCTCGCGGTTCCACCGATTCAGGAAAGAGGTAGAACTATTTCCGTTGAAAGTCTGGTTTTTCTATTTGATCATCCTGTCCGTACATTGTTTGATTCTGGCGCATCGCATTCGTTTATCTCATCATCATTAGTTGAGTCACTGCACTTAGACACCAGTCTGGTAGATGATCCCTTGGTTGTTTCAAACCCAATTGGGGGCTCCACTTATTTGTCCATGATATGTTTGGGTTTGAAGATTTCTATACTTAGCATTGAGTTTAGATGTGATGCTTTTGTTTTGGGCTTCACGGGCTATGGGTTGATTTTGGGCATGGACTGGTTATCCAGTAATGGTGCCGTTCTTGATTGCGAAAGGAGAGTTGTTAGGCTCATGACCCGCTTGGGTAACACTCTCGAGATCTCTTGTAATCCCATGGATTCTGTTATGCTAAGTTATCTTGAATCGCTTGACGCTTCGGTCGAGAGTTTGCAATCTGTTAGAGTGGTCCGGGAATATTCGGATGTGTTTGAGGAGGTGAAGGGCTTACCTCCGAAGCGGGAGATTGACTTCCGAATATATCTGGTGGATAATGCTAAACCTGTATCTTTACCAGTGCGCCACATGGCTCCTCGTGAGAGGAGGGAACTCCATAAGCAAGTAGGGGAGTTGCTTGAGAAGGGGTTCATAAGACGAAGTATATCGGAGTGGGGTGCTCCAGTAGTTTTTGCTACAAAGGCGGATGGGTCCCTCAGGCTTTGTGTAGACTATAGAGAACTCAACAAGCTCACAAAGAAGAATAGACACCCATTGCCGAGGATTGATGATCTTTTCGATCAATTGGTTGGCGCTTCAGTATTTTCTCAATTGGACTTAGCCACGGGGTTTCATCAGTTGAGGGTGGCTGAGGATAGCATAGACAAGACTGCCTTTAGAACTCCGGATGGGTTCTATGAGTGGCTGGTGATGCCATTTGGGTTGACGAACGCCCCTGCATACTTTGTTGATTTGATGAGTAGGGGGTTCAGGGAGTTCCTTATTAAATTCGTGGTGGTCTTTGTGGATGATATCTTAGTATTTTCTAAGAGTGAAGAAGAGCATGCCCTACATCTTGGGGAGGTATTGAAGACTCTTCGAGCACATAGCCTTAAGGCTAAATTCTCTAAATGTCACTTCTGGAGGAAGGAGGTGCGTTTCTTGGGGCACGTGGTCTCCAAGGAAGGGATAGCTGTGGATCCCGCGAAGGTAGTATCAATTCAGGATTGGAAGGTTCCGAAGAATGCTACCGAAGTAAGAAGTTTCTTGGGGTTGGCGGGTTATTATAGGAAGTTTATTAAAGACTTCGCGAAGATATCAGCCCCATTAACCCGCTTAACGAAGAAGAATCTTGTTTTCGCATGGGACGTAGATTGTGATGATGCGTTCCGACGGTTAAAGAGAGCTTTAACCACTGCTCCAGTTTTAGTATTGCCAGATGGGAGCAAGCCATTTGTTGTCTATACCGATGCTTGTGGGACAGGACTTGGCGCAGTCTTAATGCAAGAGGGAAGGGTAATAGCCTATGGTGGAAGGCAGTTGAGAGTGCATGAGAAAAATTACCCTACCCATGATTTAGAGTTGGCCGCTATTGTTTTTGCGCTTAAGATTTGGCGCCATTATCTTCTTGGTGAGAGATTCGAATTGTTCACTGACCACAAATCATTGAAGTACTTGTTTTCTCAGAAGGATTTGAATTTGAGACAACAAAGGTGGATGGAGTTCTTAGCATCCTATGATTTCGAGATAGCGTATACCCCTGGCAAGGGTAACGTGGTGGCGGACGCCTTGAGCAGAAAGAGGTTGTCCTTGAGTCCATTGTTCGTGGAACAACGAAGCTTGTAATTTATCTCGATGTTTGATTTCAAACCTTCCATTGATTATGTACCCGGTTTGCTAGCATCCTTGGAGGTCAGACCTACTCTTCTGGGGCGGATTGGAGAAGCACAGAGGGACGACCCACAGTTGGTTGAGTTGGTGGAGAATCTCATAAGGGGGGAGTCGTCCAGCCATTTGAGTAGGTACACCCTAGACGATAAGGGGTGCTTGCGTAGAGACGGTAGACTTTGTGTACCGCAAGACGAGGGTTTGAGGAAGGTTATTCTAGATGATGCACACCGTTCTAGGATGACCATTCATCCCGGTGGGGACAAGATGTACCAAGACATGAAGAGGGTTTTCTTCTGGGCCGGTATGAAGAAAGATGTGGCCGAGTATGTCGCTCGATGCTTGGTGTGCCAACAAGTGAAGGCGGAGCAAAAGAAACCTGGTGGGTTGCTTCACCCATTGGAAGTTCCGCAATGGAAGTGGGATAGCGTCTCGATGGATTTTATTGACGGGTTACCCAGATCAAGAAAGGGTAATACGGGAATTTGGGTTGTGGTAGACAGACTTACTAAAAGCGCCCATTTCATACCTGTGAAGAGCAAGAGGACTGCTCCATGGCTAGCTTCAGTATATCTTCGAGAGATAGTTCGATTGCATGGGGTACCCTCTAGCATAGTGAGTGACCGAGATCCTATCTTCACTAGCGAGTTCTGGAGAAGTTTGCAAGAAGCAGTGGGGACTCAATTGTGTCTGAGCACCGCGTATCATCCTCAGACGGACGGCCAGACTGAGAGGGTGAATCGTGTCCTAGAAGACCTTTTGAGGCTTTGTATCTTAGATTTTGGAGGTACATGGGAAGAGCATCTTCCATTGGTGGAGTTCGCATATAATAACAGCTTTCAGTCCAGTATTGGTATGGCTCCTTTCGAAGCTCTCTATGGAAGGCCTTGTCGATCGCCTACATGTTGGTGGGAATCTACAGATAAGATCTTGCTTGGGCCTGATATGGTTAGGGAGACTTCTGAGAAGATTGACTTGATTCGAAGAAGGATGAAAGCAGCGCAGGATAGGCAAAAATCTTATGCGGACAAAAGGAGGACGGACCTTGAGTTTGAAGTTGGGGACATGGTCTTTGTCAAAGTGTCTCCGTTACGAAATGTGGTTCGCTTTGGATCTGTTGGGAAGTTAGCACCAAGGTTCGTAGGGCCGTTTCCTATTAAGGAAAGGATCGGACGGATGGCATATAGAGTGGAGTTGCCAGACAGACTTAGTGGTGTACATGATGTATTCCATGTGTCACATTTAAGGAAGTGCTTGCATGAGACCGCAGAGGTCGTAGAGCCGAGCTTGCTTAGAGACGTGGAAATAGAGCGTGATGCGACTATTCGACGAGCTCCTACCCGCATCCTTGGGTCAGAGACTAGGAAGTTGAGGAATCGAGAGGTTCAACTAGTCAAAGTACAATGGGGAGAAGACGAGAGCAACGCAACGTGGGAAACAGAAGCGAAGATGCGTTCATTGTACCCGTTCCTTTTTGAGGGTATGTCTTTTAACTTCTCCTTTATCGTTTGTCTAGTACTTATCTTATCTTTAGTATGTCCTCTCATTTGTACCTTTGACCTTTAGATAGGGTAAACCTATGGTTGAAACATGTGTTTGAGACATGTTATGTTTGATGGATGCATGTGGATGCAAGTGGTTGCTAGTGGTTGCTCGTGGATGCAAATATACACACTCTAGGCACTAGATCGGCTCAATCACTTCATATTGCATATTGCATAAAATTGTGTGTAGGAAGCTATATTTATGGATGTATAATGATTGTGTTATCATATGGATGATGCATTTTGGTGAATGATTGTGCACTCATGTAGATATTGTATGTGTCGATAGGGTTCTCTCGCATACATAATGGATGCATGGCACTATCATGGTTTGCATATGTTCATACATTAGATAGGGAACATGTACACACACTTTTTGCATATGCTCATACATCATTAGAAATTGTTTTAAGGACAATGGATGCCCGTTTTGATGGATTGAGTAGATGGATGTTTGGATGGTAGGATATGCATTCTCCTTAGCTTAGAGATTTCGGGGACGAAATCCTTTAAGGAGGGGAGAATGTAACACCCCGTATTTCAGTTAATGCTAAAATTCACTAATTGCAGAATAAATAATCTCAAATGTGAGAATTGGGGGAAACGGGCTGCGTCATTGCGTTCGTCTCGGAAAAATACGCAGAATAGAGTCCGAAATTTTGTAAATCGGAGTCCGTATGGCCCAGTTATGGCCCAATGAAGTTTGCAGAAAATTCAAAGTTAAAAACAGATTTAAAAATTAAAAATCAGATTTCGAAATTGGAGCCAGCAGGGGGCCAGGCGGGAAAATTCCCGCCCTACCCATGTCGACAGGGCTGTCGACAGGCCTGTCGACTGGGGAGTCGACTGCCCTGTCGACTTGCCTGTCGACACAGGGTGTCGAGCCAGTTGGCTTGGGTGCACCAGATCTGGTTTTCTGGCTAGGGCTGGGCTGTGTTCTAGAGACTTCCTAAATCTGACGGACCTAATCTAACCTAGGGTTAATCCTATGGTCTAAAACACACCCTAATCCTATAAATATACCCTAATGCAAGCCTAATCCATACTAAAAATAGAAATGATGGCCTCATGCCGCCAAAATCAAACTTAGGAGGAGCCTCCACTAGTTTATGAAGGAAGTTGCAAGCTAATCAACCTCTAATCATCATCTCCTTCAAATATTGCAACTAGTTTTACTTCATAAGTTTGCTAATCTTGGTTTTGGTGAGTTCCTATGCCTTTAGCAAGTAATTGCTAAACTAATTAGGATAGGATATTAGGAGGCTATGGATGTAAATGTGGATTATGCAAGTTGTGATTGTCATATGTTATAAGTTCATATGTAAACTTGCCTCTTTTATGATATGATGTGTCATGTAAGTTCATATGCAAGTTTTATGCAAGTTTATATGTAAGATCATATGCAAGTTAGTCTCTTTTTATGATATGCATAACATATGCGAGTTTGCCTTTGTGATATGACATGATTCATATGCAAGTTAGTCTCTTTTTATGATATGCATAACATATGCGAGTTTGCCTTTGTGATATGACATGATTCATGTGCAAGTTAGTCTCTTTTTATGATATGCATAACATATGCGAGTATGCCTTTGTGATATGACATGATTCATGTGCAAGTTAGTCTCTTTTTATGATATGCATGACATATGCAAGTTTTCCTTTGTGATATGACATGATATGCAAGTTTTATGCAAGTTCTATGCAAGTTCATATGCAAGTTCACATGCAAGTTCTATGCAAGTTCATATGCAAGTTTTATGCGAGTTTATATGCAAGTTCATATGCAAGTTTGTCTCTTTTTATGACGTGCATAACATATGCAAGGTTGCCCCTATGTATGACATGTTATGTAAACGAATTACGTGGGAAAACGATGGGGTTAATATGCATGATTATAAAAAGGTGTAAAATTGTTATGATTAAGCATAACATAATGAATGGACATAATTGGGAATTTACCTATTAAGTTAGGTCTACCCACATTATGGAGTTGGGAATTTACCTATTAAGTTAGGTCTACCCACACTATGGAATTGGGAATTTACCTATTGAGTTAGGTCTACCCATATTCTTAAAAATGTGTAATTAATTAGGGATAATTAATTATGGGGGTGATTAATTAGGTGTAATTAGTCAACTAAGACACGAGGTTGGACCCTTTTGTAGCGGAAGTCTGCCCGGAACCGACCGGCCATCCAGCGGCTACAAATGATTGGCCCAATGTGAGAGGTCTTAGTCATAAATTAAATACGTGATTAAAGTAAAGACACGAGGTTAGACCATTTTGATGACAGAAGTCTGCCCGGAACCAACCGGCATATCCAGCAGTCATAAAAGACGGTCTAATGTGAGAGGTCTTTATGAGGTCATGATCTTAATTAATTAATTAAGAAACACTTAACCATATTAGCATGTAGAGGGACATGAGGGGTTAAGTGGGTGCCTTGGGTGGCATGTGGAAATCTAGTGGGTTGCCTTGGGTGGCAATAGAAAATACGATTAGAATACTTAACCAAGTGGAAACATGTAATTAAACATGATTAAAGGGTTAAGTGGGATGCACTAGAAAAAGGGACAAGCTTAAGTGGGTAGCTTGTGGGGGCCCATTTCAACTAGTAATCCATATGTATCTTATTGGGCTCGACCCATGTCGAGGACGGGACACGCGTACTGGGCTTGACTATAAAAGGCCAAAACGGGTTAGCGGTGGCAACGCAAGTCCAACGGGTTTCATATGCGTGTGTGGACCCGGGCTGGTAGGTAAGACGTTGTGGCATCGTGTAGGTATAAGCCGTGCACCGTTAATTATATCGGGTTGCCACTTTGGGGAGTGATACACCCCACTGTGGGGCCGGCACGGGTATCTACGGTAGGGAGCCGATCACTTGGGAGCAGTGGGTACACCTAGTGGAGATAGGGGCAGACGGCACCTATGTAGTCAGCTAGGGGTATACGAAACTACTGGGTAAATTTTCTAAGTCCTTGGGAGGGATCAACCTTTAAGTAGGAATGACTGGTGTGGTGCAGTGTAGTAATTATCCTTGGATGGGTAGATGCGTCTTTATCGTTATCTTAGTTCACTCTAAGTCTGATTGGCTACTGAGTGTAGTCATTTATCCCCAGTCACACCGTACCAAGTTATATCATGTCCTTATTACTTTAATGATTACATTGTTAAAGTTATAGGACTCGCTCAGACTTATGTCTGACCCCGTTGTTTTTATCTTTTTTTCCCAACCCTCAGGTTCTCAGAGTGGGCCCAGCACGAGTGGGCTTTGATCAGGCTGCTTTTATTACTCTCTTGGAGCTTGGACCCTAGATGTAGAGCTCAGCTTACCCTTTTCTTTTATGGCTATCAGTTCATGTATTGCGATTATGTATTTTTATTTATCACGATGGATATTTGTACTTGACTCCTATTATGGTTTTGTGATGTAACCAGACATGTTTTATTTTCCGCTGCAAGTGAAATGATGTTTTAAAATTTTCAAGTATTACTTATATCTGTCTTGCTGTAATTACTCTGTTCTATATTCACTCAAAATACTCCACCGATGTTATGGCATTCCCATAGAGAGTGACCATAGCGGATGTGGGGTGTTACATAAAGAACCTGGGCCAGGTCGAGCAGATGTACCGGCACGAGAAGAACGAGCCATAACCTCCTTTCCGGGTCGGGTTGTGGTCTGATTATCGCTTCGGATCGCGGTACCTTTGTGTCGATGGCTCGTGGTGGCTCCCTGAGATCGGATCGCGGGGGAATTAGATGGGAGGATGGTGGTGTTGTCTTGGGATCGAGTCGTGACTCCTTCAGAGACCCGGATCGTGGCGCCCCCTTTGGGTCGGGTCGTGGTACCCTCTTCAGCCCGGATCGCCCCCACATCATCGCGATCCGAAGGCTTCTCTTCAACCTGCTCGTGCACACCTTCCTCGATCGCTTCATTCGTAGCTTCGTTCGCTTGCGAAGCTCATAATTTCTTAGACTTCTTTCCAGCCATGATGTCTGGGTATCGCTGAAATCTTCAAAAGTCGAAACTGCTGAGTTTTGGACTGTCTTCTTTGGACTTGAATATCCAAATAGTGGAGCAACAATCCAATGTACTGAGACTTTGTTCTTAGTGAAAGCACCAAAATGTTAGATCCAAAATAGGCTCTAACACCCAAGTTGTTCAGTTATACAGAAATTAATATCAGGAAAAATGCTAGAAAATCAGAAAGGACACAAGATTTATAGTGGTTTGGTGTTAACGAGCCTACATCCACTTTATATCAATGATTATACTTGAAATCAGAGTACAATCGATGATTTATCCCTCAATCTCACTCTTACAATGTTGAATTCACTCAATGATTTTTGATATTAAAACCAAATTGGAGTTTTAATTAATCTTTAAAAAGAAGATTTAAGAATAAATTTAAAGAGTTTATATTTGATAAAATTAATGGGAACCTTTCCCTAATAATGTGAATATTTTATTTAAAAGAATATTCTGAATTGTAATGAGGCATTTGATGTGTTTTCATAGCACTTTATTATTAATTATAAAATATGCGAGTTATTCGGAAAGACCAGGTTTAACTCATTCTGAATAATTACTAAGACGATTAAGAGTCGAAGATGAAGGCGGTGGTTGAAGACCGGAGGTCTTCACGTCGTTTGGATGATTACTGATGTCTTGATTAGGAGGCATCCCAAGACAAGGTAATAAGTGGTGATCGTCCAGACGTACCTGGAGATCGACAGATATGCGAGAACCTCTCTCCTGTATTGGACATATGGGAAGACGAATAAGGTGTCTTCGGTTTCGTTCAGACCTAGAATGGACTTGTAAATGTATGTGTGTCTGACATTGGATTTCGTTCTGTGTGAATTGATTTCTATTTAATATATATCTGTTTGGTGGCGGAGAATTTCTTCTCTTGCTTAACACCCTTCTCTGAGACGTACGAGCTTAGAGGTTATATATTGATAGTTATCAGTCGCATGGCGTGGATTGTCAGTGTGGCATGCCAAGATGCAAATGATCAAGGCTTTTTGTTGAAAAGCAGAGCCTTGTGGTTGATGATCAAATCACAGCTTTATTTATCATAGCTTTGTGTAGTGTTACTTCTTGAGCCTCACACCCTGGTATGAACCAGAAACGGTAGAAGGACCCCAGGGAAAACATGCATTTCTTTCTAGCTAGAAGTGGTGTCATGGTATGGAGCCCAGACATTTTTACTTATGTGGATGATGGAAAGCGAGGTACCTCAGATTTGAGTCCCTAGTGGCTCTTTATTTACACCCCATAGGGCGGGAAGACATATTGTTCAGTCATAACCAATCCACTAACATATTTTTGGACCGACCCTGGCACTTCTAGGTGCAGTTGCGGCTGTATCCTGAGGCATGGGTTAGATTGTCTTGAATTTGGTAAGGACGATCCCTTGCCTTGGTTCATGATGGAAATCCCACTTCCAATACGACACCATACAGTTTTGATTGTATAACTAGTATGGCGACATAGTATATGGTAGCTATGCCGTCTATGATTGATACATTATGATTGAAATGTTTCTGAAACTTATAGATACTAATAATAATATCAAGTGATTTCTACGTATCAAACATATTTCGACCATTATAAGGTAAAACTCTATCCTCTGGTTTGCGTTGCATTGTGTGATGGGACTTAAGTCATATAATGGTTTCATTTTTCTAAAAAGCATTGCGTTTTTTTTAATAATTTACTTTATTTATACTCTAGCAATCCAATGGAGTAAACTCGTTCCGCGTTAGCGGCGTGGTCCTGTGATTAGCCTTATTATTAGATAAGTTACGTAAGATTTCTCATACCAGTCCCATGACTAACCTGTAGTTTGTTTCACTTGCAAACTTGGGTGCCCATATTTTCCACACGGGTAGTCGAGTAGCTTATTTTGCAGATATCTTGAGCAGGATTCTGGATCGAAGTTTAAAGCTGTGTCTAGAGCATTAATAGTCTTCTTCTGTGTTAGTTTATTTGTTCCGCTGCATTGTATTACATTTATTATAATTTATCTTCCGCTGTATTATATCGATGTACTCTGATATTTTATACTTCGATGTAACATTATCAAAATGTTTATAAAAGTCTTCTGTTATTTGTTCTGATGTGTTGTATTCCCAGAGTTAGCGTATTTAGGTTTTGAACGGTCTTAGTCGATTTAGTGATCGATTAGGTCCGAGCAAAATCCGAGTCGTTACATCTCATGGTGCTCCCTGGCTAACTGGTCTTGCTTATCAGATATGGACCTAACCTCTCTCCTCAAATCTCACGGCTCCTCTCCTGGCCATGGGCCCCATTGTGATGACCGGGAAGACCCAGCGCCTCCTCAGTATGCTGGCTCTGCACCTTAATAACACTGGTCTACTGGAGGGTCAAAATACTGATAGGTCTCATTCATGCCTTGCCCCTCATCTTGTACAAACTCATCCACATATCCTGCCTTTGGCTGATATCCAGCTGGATAAACCTGTTGATCCCGATGGTCCTACTGACCCTCACCATCATCATCGTCATCATTGCCCTCATGCTGCTTGGGTTGCGCCCCTATAACTAGGACAACTCAATGTGTATCCTAGCTAGTCAGAGTGGATACATCTATCAAAGGGTGGGTCTCCTCAATAGAATCTCATTCCCTAATGGAACGAGGAATTATCTAAATATAACTGACCATAAATGACCAAAAGGAATTGTAGACTTGTAAAGACCCAGATTATAGCCATTTAATTTTGAACATTTAAGTTGTTTTAAATGTTGTATTAGGTGTATAAATGGAAACTTATATGGAATTTATTAATTAAAACAAAATTTGAACATATAATTTATAATTAAATTTAAAACGAGCTCGTAATGTTGTGGTAATTTGTAATATTTCGTTTTGAATTTCAATTAAATATACAGAAGCAGATATAAGTCGGATTTCTTTGAACAAGAAACATAGGGGCCTATTTGATTATTTTTTTCTAATGGAAGTGAAAAAATCGAAATTTCATGTTGTAGATTTTATTTTATGTCCAAATCAAAATTTCAAATGGTCGCTACGAAATCGTTTATAAACTATAACGGTTTATTAAATATAATAAAATATTGGATTCATATTTTTAATAAGATTTTTAATGATGTAGTTTTAATTTAATTTATAGAATATTACAGTAATTTTTAATTTTAAAAATAAACAACTTTTTGTTTAACGTAATTTAACATCTATATTAGCATTTTTGAAGCCTCACGAAATAAATTAATTTGTCTATTTTATTATATTTCGGTGATTGTGGCACATTGTTTAACACAACGGTATTTTTATTCTTGCCTATAATGGACCGTAAAACGATGAAATTTTGTATAACAGAGACCATAAACATAACTTTGAAAACAGTACTTTGAGAAGAAGAAAATTTAAACGCTCCCATCTTTCACCAATTAAATGGTCGGTGCCAACATTTTAAATAAATAAAAAAATATAATACTGTTACTCTGTACATTTCAGAATAACGTGCTTTCCACATTTACCAACCATGCACGCAAAGCCATTTAAAACCATTCCCCTCAAGCTACTGTAAAACCGTGCTCTCCACGTTTTCCATACCGTGTTATCCAAGCTATACAAACCGTGTGTATGAAGCTATTTGGAGCCGTGTGTGTCAAGGAATTTACTCTCCTTAAATACTGTATATCATCATTCCCGATGCCCGTTCTACCTTCACTTATCATTTCGGATCGAACAAACAAAAAGAAAAAATGAAAGTCATCAAATCCAAAACTAACTGGACTCCAAAATAATTGATTTGTTAAGATGTTGTGGGAGACTCTTCAGACCCATTCCCCTGTTTTTGTGAAGCTCGATACAATTTTCGGGAAACCCATAATCGCAGTAACAGGAAAAGTCGGCCCAGGTGGCAACTCACAGAAGTTCTGGACGGCATGGTGATTGGTTTGAGGCTCATGTGGTCCAGACGCAGATCGGAGCTGCAACGATCAGGTGAAGGAGAGTAGTTGTTCAACGATCGGTTTGTTGGGGATCCGTATGCGAAGTACTGTGAGTTTTGTGATCCTGAGTCTCATTTTCTGTAAGAGGGTGGGTTGCGAACACTGACTGGGTTGCGAGAAAGGAGCAAGTGGCAAGTTGGGTGTAGTGAGGAAGATGGTGAAGGGTGTGTCGTTGGTACACTTCATTTCATGTTATATAAATAAATAAAGGAAATGCTAGGCATGGGTGTATTCATGCGTTTGAGTGGATTGGTGAAGCACGGAAGTGATAGGAGGAGTTGGCATGAAGAAAAGGCTTCAGGAGGTGGAATTATATACCACGAGAAGAAAGACAGAGTTATTTCGGCTGTTAACAAAAGTAAACTAGCTATTTATAATTAATTATTGATTAAGTTATAAATTGGTTAATCATGTAATATATAATTTACTTAACACGTGTATGGGTTCATTATGTAGGAGGGAAGAACCAAGGTAGAGAGTTGAAGTGCGAACTGGGTAGAAAAATATATACTTTGAATTGAAAGCAGAGGAAAAAGCCAACATTGTTGAAGAAGGGAACGTGAGAGAAAGCATTGTATCATGCCCTGTTTTCTAATCAATAATGGGGTGGATGTTGTGCACTGGAGGTGGTCGGATGGTGTTGATGTGAAGCCGGATTCGAGGAGTAAAGGAGTGGCAATGGTTTTAAGTAGTTTCATGGCGAGATGAAGGTGCCGTAGGGTCCGACGATGGTTAGGTGACGTAGTGGGCGTTGAACGATGGGTTGTGGATCGCAGGTTGTGAGGTGGGTGTGAGCTTCAAGCGGTGGAGATGGGTAGAAGTACGTTGCGACGAGGAAACAACTGGTGTGAACAGCTGTGCAATCTGTCTTTGTTGAAGGGACATTTGGCGAAGCTTAAGTCACGGCAATGGTGAAGTAAAGCTTCAGGAAGGAATGGTTTCAAAACGTGGAATGAGGGAGACTTATTAACGTGGTAATTAAACAATTAAGGGTTAATTATAATATTAGTTAACCTATATTTTATTTTAATAAGGTGTTGAAATTATAAAATCCATAACTCTCTCATTCGTTAACATGGTTCAACGAAACAAGATCCTTTGAGATCGTATGATCGGATACTACGAATATGAACTAGAGTGGAATGAATCAGAGCTACTGGAAATGCGTAGAAAGAAATTAAATGCTTGTTTTCATTTTAAATGAAACCAAGCAGAACCGTCAACCGCAAAAACAATGTGAGTAAACTCACTAACTCTGACTCGTTTATATTTGTAAACGAGTTTTAAATTTATTTATAGTAAATTTATACCATGCAATGGTTGATTGGTTGAATAGTTGATAAAATTGGTTGAAACCGTTGACATGATTACGTCATTGATCGATTATTAGTTCTGATACTTCATATTGATGTGAAATAATATTATTGATGTTGATTAACATCTGTGGATGCACGGAAAGAGGTTGGAGGGATCCAACTGGATTCCTCAACATTTATATTATTGTGTTTGCATTAGTTGTGACCTATGCTTTGATATATTAACTATGATTGATCTTATTGTGTTTAAATATCACTGGCCCTAGAATTTGGTATTTAAATACCATAAAATATTTTCGAATACAGAAAATGAAATTTGAGGTTTAAAAAGGGAATTTATTTCCAAAAATAGAAATGTTATTTCAAATAGAGTTGAAACTAAAAACATGTAAATGGAGAAAACAAGAAGTTGAATATAAATGAGAGAATAAATTAAGTGAATTATTTATCATTAAATAAATTGAAATAGAAATTCAAATTTGAATTTGGAAAAATGGAAAATGGTTTTGAAACCAATATTTGAAATTAATTTGAATTTAAGAAAGGTGTTAAATATTAGTTAATCTTCGATTAACTATAATTAAAGTAATTATCGAATTGGTTAGTGTTAATAAAGTTAATTATTATTTAATAAGCTTTTAAAAGCGATAATTATACTATTTTTAGTTAATAGCAAAGTCAACTATTTTTAATATAGTTAATAATAAGGTTAATTGTTATTTTAATTAATAATAATTAAAATGATGATGTTAATTGGAGACTCAATTAAGAAATGATTTAGTGGCATTATAGTTTGATCAAGGAGGTGATAAGAGTTTCATAAAGGGATTTGTAATCCAAATTCTAAATGAGATTCGTAAACGAGATTTGTCGGTAAATGTAGAGATTTAAATAAGGCTTTGTCTTAATTTTTAAATTAAGTAAAGAAAATTCAATGGAATGAAACTTTTACGGAAGATGGTTAATAGGGTAATAATAGACTAAAATGTGTTAATGGTTTTATAATGAAATCTAAGCTAAGTGCTGAAAAGATGGTAAACGAATTAGTATAAGTGATTAATCCAAACAAGGTTTAAATGAGTTTTTTTTTAAAACCAAAGTGATGACTTTAATTGAATTAAGCAAAGCACTTTAATTGAAATAAAAAAATTTACATGCAAAGGAAAACACATAAGATAGTTTTGTGTTAAACATTGATAATTGGATTATTGAAATAAAATCCAAGGAAAGAGGTTTTGTTGTAAAGAAGGTGGAAAGCAGATTTTTATCCTTATATAACCTTTATCTTATGGATTTCGACAAACAGAATGGTATATGTCTGCATTGTTTAAATCCAAACATTTTGACTATCTTTTAAAAATGAACAACGGAAGCGTGTGCGTCGCACATGGTAATTTATTCAAAACAGCGATTATAACGCTACTGTTATAATAGATGTTTTGTAAATCTAAACAACGATTATAACGCTACCATTATAATCAATGTTTTTCCGTAAAAAAAAGTGGATTCTTAGATCGAATCCGAGAGTCGCGTAAGCGAGGTTTTTGTTGGAAGTTGTGAGCCTTTACTATTTCAAAGTTGAGAATGTTGTTCAATTAAGGTCTGAGAGGTAATTATACCCCAACTTGATTTACTTCATGATTGATGGAGGAATGGTTAAGGTTCGATAGTGAAAATTGGTTAGCAGTATGGTTAGATAATAAGGATTAATGGTTTGAGTTATAATAACGATATTTTATAACATCGGGTTAATTTAAAGAAATTTTGGAATGTTCCCACCGAATGAAATAAATAAGTCAAAAAGGAATTAATAAATGGAATATGGAAATACTTTCCAATATTAATACGGTATATTTTCTGCATATAAAAAATTAGGATTTCGGGAATATTTAGAAATGTTTTCTAACTGAAATATGGGGAGATTTTCTCGAATAAAAAAATTAGGATATAAGGAAAGTTTTGTTTCCAAGAATCGAGAGAGAAAATAAAGCTTTGAAACGATACGAAAGATAGGGAAACGGGAATTGGAAATAATAATTTAATAAGAAATTAACTTAGAAAGGGCCCAGTGTTGTTTGATGTTTGATCGGTAGAATTTCCATTTGGAAATAGGATCGTTGGTTGTATGGATGTTCCTTTGATAGTTAAATCGCCGGCTATCAAAGTTTTATTTTATTTTATACCTTCGTTGTCAATACGGAGAGACCGGGATCAGGTTTAACATCTGAAAACCACTCCATATTGGCATAAGCATTACGAATCAACTTATGCAAAAGATGATTGAGTAAAATGCAAGGGTTGTCCTGTTAATCCTAAGTAGAAATTGCCCCAGATGGATTGATGGAATAGTGTCTTCGGTTTGTCCAGTCCCAGGACAATGTACATGGACGAATGTTTGGCGATGTGGCATTCAAGGTAAATGATGGCAAGATGTGCTGAAAGATAATCGTGACCTCAAGCCTCATCACCCGGGAAATGATAGAAATCGGGCAGGCAGCATGGCCATGTGGGTCATTCCCATTAGGGGTATTATCACCTGATCTAGAGAAAATTCATTTGTTTCTTGTTCTATTCGCTGCTGTATGATTTCGGTAACGGTTGCTGATCGCAACCATTGGTGATAATATGCTCGATACACTCAAGTTAAATGAGTGGTCAGCCATGTGTGGGCCGGGTTGCAAGACGTTCTTGTTGAACCCAGTGTATTCCCCTCTAGAGATACACAATCGGAAGGTGGTTCCATACTTTGTCATGTTGGAAATCCAATCCCCAATAAGCGCCCTGCGGTTTTCGATTTTATATTATATATGGAGCGTGAGATGCAAGCATTCCACTAGATTCTATTTATTTGATGTAGACACTATTATAATATCACCGGATTTGATATCCAAAAATATTTTGGTCATCGTAAGGTAAAAACCATCCGTGTTTATGTGTGGATCGGTCTTACGATTATCATTTCTTTTGAAAGGATTTTGAAAGTTAAACAAATGGTTAGAGTTTACTCACACCAGTCCCATGACTGACCCAAAGTTTATTTTGTTTGTTTTCCCTAAACTCTTGGGTGCCCATATTTGTATGGGCAGTCAAGTAGTCGGGATTTTACAGATCCACTTGGAGGAGTTTGAAGCAGGAGGCTTCACCAGTTAGCTAGAAACTATCATATTTTTGCGCTATGTATTATGTTAGTATCTGGAAACAGGTGTTTATAACTGTTCTAGATATAGCTGTTGTGCTCTGATGATGGTATGTCTATAAAGTTACTGAATTGTATTTCAAAGTTTATGTTGTCTAATATATTTTATCCGTTCCGCTGTGAGTTTCTGATCTTTGTTTTCTTCTATTCTAATAATTCTTTCTTTCTATTTCTTATCCTATAACTTCTTTTTAATAATGATTCGTATTTCTGTGCAATTTGGGTTGGACGTGTGGTGTTATTAGTCGACTCAAAGAGTTCTGAAATTCGGGCTGTTACAATTGGTATTAGTGCTGAAGGTTGAGTAGTAACCTTGGCTCTGTGGCGTAACTCAATAGAGATGGGGTTAGTAATACCCTAGATTGGGTTTGAGTGCATATATATGAGCGCGTATTTGTAGATTTGATATAAATTATTTTATATTGTGTTGGCTCGTTTGTTGAGTGTTTATGAATTCTGGTCGATACAGGACGTACAACTGTATCGATAGGTGTTTCTAAACTCTCGAACAAAGCAGTTCGATATAGTATTGTTTTAAAATGGGTAATAAAATAATGTTCCTCAAAAACTATTTTCGATATGAAGGAATAATTTTTCGAAATTATCGCTTTGGTTGGTTGATATTATAATCAAATGAGACTATAATATTGAAATGGTTGTATAAAACCAAGTTGAATTTGTATGAGAATAGAATATACAAATAAGCTGAATTACATTTAAATTCAGACCAGGAATTGGAATTTAGATCTCAGATGTTCAGTAAATATTTTCTGAAAGTATTCTAAAGTAATATAACATTACTTTAAAGGATTTTCTGGATAGATATGGTTTTAAATGTGTTTAAAAAGTGATTAAGCATTGAAATCGCTTCAGTGGCGAGGTCGCGATATTATCGGTATTCATTTTCAAGTTTCTGAGTGACGGATTGCTACCTTTATAATTTGTAATCGAAATCTGTTTGAAAAAGAACAAGTGGTTTTAAGAAAATTCAAATGTTTTGAATTTGCAGAGGATTATAAGTTTATGTGTATAATTATATAATTCCAAAATCAATTTGTAAATGAAAGCCGAGAATTTGAATTCTGAAATTAAAATTTAACTTATATAAGTTGAATAGATTGAAATGGTAAAAATATATCAAATGAATTGAAATTTAACTTAAGTTAAATTAAATTGGATTGGATTAGAAATAGTTCCAAATGAAATTAAATAAAGAGAAAGATTGAGATTCGAATTATTAATATGGATTCAACTTATGAATAAGCAAATTGAATATTTGGAGATTGTTGATTGGAACTGAATTGGAATAAAGTATAATAAGTGGATTGACTTGAATAGAAATCGGATTTGAATTGATAAAATGGAAGTGAACTAATCATAAGTTGATTAGAGAGCTAAAACTGGAAGTTGGATTGGTTTGAAACCAACTAGAAATGAATATTTGTATGCTGAGCAGATATTTAATGGAAACAAAGGCAAGAGATAGAATTATGCCCGATAAAAAGGTATATGCTTACAATACTACTTGGGTTTGATTGTTTTATGAGCCTATGGGGCAAGCCGCTTGGCTTTTTGATTTTCTTTTGGATTGGAGAAGGCCTAGAATGGCGAATTGTGGTTGTACCGATTGAACCGTGCAAAGGAGATGCTGGCGGATTTTTTGAAAATTTAAAGAGTTGGAAAATTTTCAAGAAATTTTTTGATAACTTAAAATAGAGTTGTTAATTGTGATTGAAATAAGAAAACTAGAATTGGTTAATAAAATTTCAAGTGGAGTAATGAAATTTACAAATGAATTTAAAATCAATTAGAATGGGTGTGGATATGCAGAAGAGCATATGGATTGAAGACAAGGAACTGATGATAGATTGTCCAAAAATGGTGGACGAATCATTTGGAAAGAATTACGAATGGTCAAGTATTGGTATGAGAATTCGAAGGTCGGATAAGAACTGGGTGATGCAGATATGGAATATAGGATTTCAATTAAGTAGGTTATGAGGAGTTAGAGTTATAGCATTACTCCTTAGCAATTTTGAGGACGAAATTATTTTAAGGGGGAAGGAATGTAACGACCCAGATTTTAGCCATTTAATTTTGAACATTTAAATTGTTTTAAATGTTGTATTAGGTGTATAAATGGAAACTTATTTGGAATTTATTAATTAAAACAAAATTTGAAAATATAATTTATAATTAAATTTAAAACGAGCTCGTAATGTTGTGGTAATTCATAATATTTCGTTTTGAATTTCAATTAAATATAGAGAAGCAGATATAAGTCGGACTTCTTTGAAACAAGGAACATTGGGACCTATTTGATTATTATTTTATAATGGAAGTGAAAAAAAAATCAAAATTTCATATTGTAGATTTTATTTTATGTCCAAATCAAAATTTCAAATGGTCGTTATGAAATCGTTTATAAACTATAACGGTTTACTAAATATAATAAAATATTGGATTCATATTTTTGATAAGATTTTTAATCATGTAGTTTTAATTTAATTTATAGAATAATACTGTAATTTTTAATTTTAAAAATAAACAACTTTTTGTTTAACGTAATTTAACGTCTATATTACCATTTTTGAAGCCTCACGAAATAAATTAATTTGTCTATTTTATTATATTTCGATGATCGTGGCACATTGTTTAACACAACGGTATTTTTATTCTTGCCTATAACGGACCGTAAAACGATGAAATTTGGTATAACAGAGACCGTAAACATAACTTTGAAAATAGTACTTTGAGAAGAAGTGTAACACCCCACACCCGCTATGGTCACTCGCTAAGGGAATGCCATAACATCGGTGGAGTATTTTAAGTGAATATAGAACAGAAAAATTACAACAAGACAGATATAAGTAATACTTGAAAATTTTAAAACATCATTTCATTGCAGCGGAAAGTAAAACATGTTTGGTTACATCACAAAACCATAATAAGAGTCAAGTACGAAATATCCATCCTGATAAATAAAAGTACATAATCCCAATACATGAACTGATAGCCATAAAAGAAAGGGTAAGCTGAGCTCTACATCTATGGTCCAAGCTCCAAAAGAGAATAAAGCAGCCTGATCAAAGCCCACTCGTACTGGGCCCACTCTGATAAACTGAGGGTTGGGAAAAAAGATAAAAACAACGGGGTCAGACATAAGTCTGAGTGAGTCCTATAACCCTAACAATACAATCATTAAAGTAATTAGGGTATGATATAAACAAGGTACGGTACCTCTGGGGATAATGACTACACTAAGTAGCCAACTAAACACAGTACGTACTAAGATAACCGAAAAGACGCATTTATCCACCCAAGGATAATTACTGGATTACACCACCCCAGATCTACCCACCCAAGGGTAATTCCTACACTGCACCACACCAGTCATTCCTAACTTAAAGGTTGATCCCACCCATGGACTTATAAAATTAACTTAATAGTTCTCGCGTACCCCTAGGTGACTAAGTAGACGCCTCGGGGCCCTACAATCCACTAGGTGTACACACTACTCCCCATTCGATCGGCTCCCTAACGTAGATACCCGTGCTGGCCCCACCGTGGGGTGTACCATTCCCCAATGTGGCAACCTGATAAAACTAACGGTGCACGGCTTATATCTACACGATGCAACAACGTCTTATTTACCAGCCCGGGTCCACACACGCATATGAAACCCGTTGGTCATGCGTTGCCACCGCTAACCCATTTTGGCCTCTTATAGTCAAGCCCAATATGCGTGTCCCGTCACTCGACTAGAGTCGAGCCCACTAAGATACGTTTGGGATATTGGTTGAAATGGGCCCCCACAAGCTACCACCTAAGCTTGTTATTTCTAGTGAATCCCGCTTAACCCTTTAACCATGTCCACTTACATGTTATAAATTCTGGTTAAGTCATTAATCATATTTTAATTGCCATTCAAGGCACCCACTAGATTTCCACATGCCACCTAAAGCACTTACTTAACCCTTTAACCATGTTTTAATTACATGTTCCACTTTGGTTAAGTATTCTAATCGTATTTTCTATTGCCACCCAAGGCCCCCACTTAACCCCTCATGTCCCTCTACATGCTAATATGGTTAAGTGTTTCTTAATTAATTAATTAAGATCATGACCTCATAAAGACCTCTCACATTAGACCGTCTTTTATGACTGCTGGATATGCCGGTTGGGTCCGGGCAGCCTTACGTCATAAAAAGGGTCTAACCTCGTGTCTTTACTTTAATCACATATTTAATTTGTGCCTAAGACCTCTCACATTGGGCTAACATTTGTAGCAACTGGTTAAGCCGGTTGGGTCCGGGCAGTTTTACGCTACAACTGAGTCCAACCTCGTGTCTTAGTCGATTAATTACACCTAATTAATCACCCCCATAATTTGAATTAATTATGCCTAATTAATTACACATTTTTAAGAATATGGGTAGACCTAACTCAATAGGTAAATTCCCAATTCCATAGTATGGGTAGACCTAACTTAATAGGTAAATTCCCAACTCCATAATATTGGTAGACCTAACTTAATAGGTAAATTCCCAATTATGTCCATTTAATTTATGTTACTCTTAAGCATACCCATTCCACATCATTTTATTAACATGCATATTAACCCCATCGTTCCCCACGTAATTCGTTCTCGTAACGTGACATAATAAAAGGGAAGATTCATCACAAATGTCATGGGTTTAACCAACATAGCTTATAACTTTATCATGGGTTCAAAAGGTGTCAACTTGCATATATGAGCATACATTAAACCCAACTAGCATTTAACCCAAACTTGCATTATGCATATCATAAAAGAGACAACTTGCATATGAACTTGCACATAAACTTGCATATGAACTTGCATCATAACTTGCATATGAACTTGCATCATAACTTGCATATGAACATGTATCATAACTTGCATATGAACTTGCATCATAACTTGCATATGAACTTGCATCATAACTTGCATATGAACTTGCATCATAACTTGCATATGAACATGTATCATAACTTGCATATGAACATGTATCATAACTTGCATATGAACTTGCATCATAACTTGCATATGAACTTGCATCATAACTTGCATATGAACATGTATCATAACTTGCATATGAACATGTATCATAACTTGCATATGAACTTGCATAACATGCCATACTTAGAGACAAACTTGCATATATTATGCATATCATAAAAAGAGACAAACTTGCATAAAACCAAACACTTAGCATGCATAAAACCAAATACTTATCATGCATAAAACCACATACATAGCATGCATAAAACCAAATACTTAGCATGCATAAAACCAAATACATAACTTGCATAACATGTTACATATAGACTTGCATATAATCTCCCATATAGCTTGCATAACATGTTACATATGAATCAATGTTCAACATAGTGTTTTGCATCATAAAACATAGCATTAAACTTGCATATAGCACACAACATACACTATACTAAACTTGCATAAACACATTGATTCCACAAACATAGCCATATCTTATCATATCCTATCATAATCAATTTAACAATTGATTGTTAAGTCTATAGAAACTCACCACTAAACTCCAATAAGCAAACCCTTGCCACAAATCACCCAAAAACTCTAGCCTTGAACATAAAGCTTGCAACTTGATGATGAATGCAAGCCAATGATCACTCATACAACTCAAAGATGCTTGTATGCACATGAAAGCCTTCATAGAAATAGTTTAGAAATAGGATGGAGGCTAGGGTTTTGAGTGGAGGCCATGATCATAGAAAATTTTGGCATAGTTTAGTTAGGAGATAGGATTATGACCATTTAAGGCTAGCTTAGGGTCTTATTTATAGGATTAGGCAAGTGTTTTAGGCCATTAGATTAACCCTAAATTAGATTAGGACCCTTAGATTTCGGAACCTTCCATAAACCAGCCCTAAGACCAAGCCCAAACCCCAAACTGGTGCACCCAACCACAGAACTCTCTAGAAACTGTGCAGGTTTCCTGTCCCGACATGGGCGCACTTCCCAAGTGCGCCAGTGTATTTTTGTGCTGGCGCACTTCACAAGTGCTCCAGTGCATTTCTGGCTTGTTTCGGGTTTTTCTGCCTAACTTCGTTCGTCCATATCTCTTTCATACGGTACCCGTTTTACGCAAACTCGGACTCTATTTCGCGTATTTTTCTGAGACGAACGCAATGACGCAGCCCGTTTCCCCTGATTCTCACATCTGAGATTAATTATACTTTAATTACTAACCATTAGTGTTAATTTGAAATTCAGGGTGTTACATTCTCCCCTCCTTAAAGGATTTCGTCCCCGAAATCTCTAAGCTAAGGAGAATGCATATCCTACCATCCAAACAACCATCTACTCAATCCATCAAACACGGGCATCCATTGTCCTTAAAACAGTTTCTAATGATGTATGAGTATATGCAAAAAGTGTGTGTATATGTTCCCTATCTAATGTATGAACATATGCAAACTATGATAGTGCCATGCATCCATTATGTATGCGAGAGAACCCTATCGACACATACAATATCTACATGAGTGCACAATCATTCACCAAAATGCATCATCCATATGATAACACAATCATTATACATCCATAAATATAGCTTCCTACACACAATTTTATGCAATATGCAATATGAAGTGATTGAGCCGATCTAGTGCCTAGAGTGTGTATACATGCATCCACGAGCAACCACTAGCAACCACTTGCATCCACATGCATCCATCAAACATAACATGTCTCAAACACATGTTTCAACCATAAGTTTACCCTATCTAAAGGTCAAAGGTACTAATGAGAGGACATACTAAAGATAAGATAAGTACTAGACAAACGATAAAGGAGAAGTTAAAAGACATACTCTCAAAAAGAAATGGGTACAAAGAACGCATCTTCGCTTCCGTCTCCCAAGTAGCATTGCTTTCGTCATCTCCCCATTGCACTTTAACTAGCTGAACTTCTCTGTTCCTCAACTTCCTAGTTTCTGACCCAAGGATGCGAGTAGGAGCTCGTCGAATCGTCGCATCACGCTCTACCTCTACATCTCTAAGCAAGCTCGGCTCTACCACCTCTGCGGTCTCATGTAAGCACTTCCTCAAATGTGATACATGGAATACATCATGAACACCACTAAGTCTGTCGGGCAACTCCACCCTATATGCCATCCGTCCAATCCTTTCCTTAATAGGAAACGGCCCAACAAACCTCGGTGCTAACTTCCCAACGGACCCAAAGCGAACAACATTTCTCAACAGAGATACTTTGACAAAAACCATGTCCCCAACCTCAAACTCAAGATCCGTCCTTCTCCGATCCGCATAAGATTTCTGTCTATCTTGCGCTGCCTTCATCCTTCTTCAAATCAAATCAATCTTCTCTGAAGTCTCTCTAACCATATCTGGCCCAAGCAAGATCTTATCCGTAGATTCCCACCAACATGTAGGAGATCGACAAGGCCTTCCATAAAGAGCTTCGAAAGGTGCCATGCCAATACTAGACTGAAAGCTGTTATTGTATGCGAACTCCACCAAAGGAAGATGTTCTTCCCATGTACCTCCAAAATCCAAGATACAAAGCCTCAAGAGATCTTCTAAGATACGGTTCACCCTCTCGGTCTGACCGTCCGTCTGAGGATGATATGCGGTGCTCAAACACAACTGAGTCCCTACCGCCTCTTGCAAACTTCTCCAAAACTCACTAGTGAAGATAGGATCTCGATCACTCACAATGCTGGATGGTACGCCATGCAATCTAACAATCTCTCTAACATAGACTGAAGCAAGCCATGGAGCGGTCCTCTTACTCTTCACGGGTATAAAATGGGCACTCTTGGTAAGTCTGTCTACCACAACCCAAATTCCCGTATTGCCCTTCCTCGATCTCGGTAACCCATCGATGAAATCCATCGAGACACTATCCCACTTCCATTGCGGAACTTCCAATGGGTGTAGCAACCCACCGGGTTTCCTTTGCTCCGCTTTAACTTGTTGGCACACTAAGCATCTAGCCACATAATCGGCCACATCTTTCTTCATACCGGCCCAGAAGAAAACTCTCTTCATGTCTTGGTACATTTTGTCTCCACCGGGATGAATAGTCATTCTTGAACGATGTGCATCATCCAAAATAGCCTTCTTCAAACCCTCATCTTGCGGTACACAAAGTCTACCGTCTCTATGCAACCATCCCCTATCATCTATGGTGTATCTACCCAAATGGCTGGACGACTCCCCCCTTATAAGCTTCTCTACCAACTCAACCAACTGTGGGTCGTCTCGCTGAGCCTCGCCAATCCGCCCCAAAAGAGTAGGCCTAACCTCCAAGGAGACTAGCAAACCGGGTACAAAGTCAACGGAAGGTCTAAAGTCAAACATAGAATTAAACTCCAAGCTTCGCCATTCCACGAACAATGGACTCAAAGACAGCCTTTTTTCTGCTTAAGGCGTCTGCCACCACGTTACCCTTGCCAGGGGTATACGCTATCTCAAACTCATAGGATGCTAAGAATTCCATCCACCTTTGTTGTCTTAAGACAATGCGCTCAAAGAGTCTCCAACACTTCCCTAAGATGTAGGGCATGCTTTTCTCCACTTCTAGAGAAAATCAGGATATTCTCCCATGCAAAATCGTCACAACTATCCATCTCTCACGCAGACCACCCTAGTCGAACTCGACATCCCCCAAATGCAAGCCCCAAAGGCCTAAACCAATATCAGACAAACACCCAAGGGATACCTCCTTCGAATTCAGACGACCTACGTGAGATGATACTAGTAAAAACGGCTAAATAATTAAGCCCTTGTCCAACTCTGGATGTCCTTGCCAGTCTCGCTCCAAAACCACCGTTTATCCCATAACGGGCTTTGCTCAACCTATTGAGCACATATGAAAACTTATTTCGCTTCTAGAAAAGACCAAGATGTCATCCACCAAGATCATCACGAACTTATTTAGGTACTCCCTAAACACCCTTCTCATCAAATCAACAAAGTATGCGGAGGCGTTCGTCTAACCAAATGGCATCACCAGCCACTCATAAAACCATCCGGAGTCCTAAAGGCAATCTTCTCTATACTATCCTCAGCCACTCTCAACTGACGAAACCCCGTGGCTGAGTCCAACTTGCGAAAATACTGAGGCGCCAACCAACTGATCAAAGAGATCATCAATCCTCGGCAATGGGTGTCTATTCTTCTTTGTGAGTTTATTTAGTTCTCTTTAGCCTACACAAAGTCTGAGGGACCCATCCGCCTTCGTAGCAAAAACTACTGGAGCACCCCACTCCGATATACTTTGTCTTATGGACCCCTTCTCAAGCAACTCCCCTACTTGCTTATGGAGTTCCCTCCTCTCGCGAGGAGCCATGTGGCGCACTGGTAAAGATACAGGTTTAGCATTGTCTACCAGATATATTCGGAAGTCAATCTCCCGCTCCGGAGGTAAGCCCTTCACCTCCTCAAACACATCCGAGTATTCCCGGACCACTCTAACAGATCGCAAACTCTCGACCGACGTGTCAAGCGATTCTAGATAACTTAGCATAACAGATTCCATGGGATTACAAGAGATCTCGAGAGTGTTACCCAAGCGGGTCATAAGCCTAACAACTCTCCCTTCAAAATCAAGAACGACACCCCTACTGGATAACCAGTCCATGCCCAAACTAACCCATAGCCCGTGAAGCCCAAAAAGCATCACATCTAAACTCAACGCTAAGTATAGAAACTTTCAAACCCAAACACATCATGGAGCCCCAATTGGGTTTGAAACAACTAAGGGATCATCTACCAAACTGGTGTCTAAGTGCAGTGACTCAACTAACAATGATGAGATAAACGAACTCGATGCGTCAGAATCTAATAAAGTTCGAACCGAATAATAAAGAAATCCAAATTCCAACCTAGACGTTCCTATCCCCATCTGGTACCCTAGTCGTGAGGGAATACAACTACCCTCTAGGAGATTCCGTACCTTGCCCTTGCCTCTTTGGACAATTCTAATAAGGTGTCCTATTCCTCCCAAAAGGATAACTACTCGCCTTCTTCATCCCATTCTCCACTCGTAACCTCCCACCAATGAGGTTTCATCCTTCATTAACCAAACAACTATTTGAGCCTTCCTCCCTTCGTCTATCCAATAGATACCTACCAGTCCTCCTCCTTCTTGAACCAACTTCTAATCTGACTAACGTCTAAGTCCCTTGAAGTGGTTTTCCATTCTTATCTATCTTAGAAAGGTCATCTATACGCGGAGGGGAAACTCAAAACGAGAGAGGAAGAGATTCAAAACGGAGAATTCGAAAGATATAGATATGGCTATTAGGGATTATGCTTTTCTTTCAAAAACTTTTCTCTTAAAAGACATGTTTTTGAAAATACTCCTTTCAAAAATATTCTTAGAAAATAGTTTTTCTAAAAATTTTATCTGTTCTGGTAACCTTAAGCTCTGATACCACGTGTAACACCCCACACCCGCTATTGTCACTCGCTAAGGGAATGCCATAACATCGGTGGAGTATTTTAAGTGAATATAGAACAGAAAAATTACAACAAGACAGATATAAGTAATACTTGAAAATTTTAAAACATCATTTCATTGTAGCGGAAAGTAAAACATGTTTGGTTACATCACAAAACCATAATAAGAGTCAAGTACGAAATATCCATCCTGATAAATAAAAGTACATAATCCCAATACATGAACTGATAGCCATAAAAGAAAGGGTAAGCTGAGCTCTACATCTATGGTCCAAGCTCCAAAAGAGAATAAAGCAGCCTGATCAAAGCCCACTCGTACTGGGCCCACTCTGATAACCTGAGGGTTGGGAAAAAAGATAAAAACAACGGGGTCAGACATAAGTCTGAGTGAGTCCTATAACCATAACAATACAATCATTAAAGTAATTAGGGTATGATATAAACAAGGTACGGTACCTCTGAGGATAATGACTACACTAAGTAGCCAACTAAACACAGGACGTACTAAGATAACCGAAAAGACGCATTTATCCACCCAAGGATAATTACTGGATTACACCACCCCAGATCTACCCACCCAAGGGTAATTCCTACACTGCACCACACCAGTCATTCCTAACTTAAAGGTTGATCCCACCCATGGACTTATAAAATTAACTTAATAGTTCTCGCGTACCCCTAGGTGACTAAGTAGACGCCTCGGGGCCCTACAATCCACTAGGTGTACACACTACTCCCCATTCGATCGGCTCCCTAACGTAGATACCCGTGCTGGCCCCACCGTGGGGTGTACCATTCCCCAACGTGGCAACCTGATAAAACTAACGGTGCACGGTTTATATCTACACGATGCAACAACGTCTTATTTACCAGCCCGGGTCCACACACGCATATGAAACCCGTTGGTCATGCGTTGCCACCGCTAACCCATTTTGGCCTCTTATAGTCAAGCCCAATATGCGTGTCCCGTCACTCGACTAGAGTCGAGCCCACTAAGATACGTTTGGGATATTGGTTGAAATGGGCCCCCACAAGCTACCACCTAAGCTTGTTATTTCTAGTGAATCCCGCTTAACCCTTTAACCATGTCCACTTACATGTTATAAATTCTGGTTAAGTCATTAATCATATTTTAATTGCCATTCAAGGCACCCACTAGATTTCCACATGCCACCCAAAGCACTTACTTAACCCTTTAACCATGTTTTAATTACATGTTCCACTTTGGTTAAGTATTCTAATCGTATTTTCTATTGCCACCCAAGGCCCCCACTTAACCCCTCATGTCCCTCTACATGCTAATATGGTTAAGTGTTTCTTAATTAATTAATTAAGATCATGACCTCATAAAGACCTCTCACATTAGACCGTCTTTTATGACTGCTGGATATGCCGGTTGGGTCCGGGCAGCCTTACGTCATAAAAAGGGTCTAACCTCGTGTCTTTACTTTAATCACATATTTAATTTGTGCCTAAGACCTCTCACATTGGGCTAACATTTGTAGCAACTGGTTAAGCCGGTTGGGTCCGGGCAGTTTTACGCTACAACTGAGTCCAACCTCGTGTCTTAGTCGATTAATTACACCTAATTAATCACCCCCATAATTTGAATTAATTATGCCTAATTAATTACACATTTTTAAGAATATGGGTAGACCTAACTCAATAGGTAAATTCCCAATTCCATAGTATGGGTAGACCTAACTTAATAGGTAAATTCCCAACTCCATAATATGGGTAGACCTAACTTAATAGGTAAATTCCCAATTATGTCCATTTAATTTATGTTACTCTTAAGCATACCCATTCCACATCATTTTATTAACATGCATATTAACCCCATCGTTCCCCACGTAATTCGTTCTCGTAACGTGACATAATAAAAGGGAAGATTCATCACAAATGTCATGGGTTTAACCAACATAGCTTATAACTTTATCATGGGTTCAAAAGGTGTCAACTTGCATATATGAGCATACATTAAACCCAACTAGCATTTAACCCAAACTTGCATTATGCATATCATAAAAGAGACAACTTGCATATGAACTTGCACATAAACTTGCATATGAACTTGCATCATAACTTGCATATGAACTTGCATCATAACTTGCATATGAACATGTATCATAACTTGCATATGAACTTGCATCATAACTTGCATATGAACTTGCATCATAACTTGCATATGAACTTGCATCATAACTTGCATATGAACATGCATCATAACTTGCATATGAACATGTATCATAACTTGCATATGAACTTGCATCATAACTTGCATATGAACTTGCATCATAACTTGCATATGAACATGTATCATAACTTGCATATGAATATGTATCATAACTTGCATATGAACTTGCATAACATGCCATACTTAGAGACAAACTTGCATATATTATGCATATCATAAAAAGAGACAAACTTGCATAAAACCAAACACTTAGCATGCATAAAACCAAATACTTAGCATGCATAAAACCACATACATAGCATGCATAAAACCAAATACTTAGCATGCATAAAACCAAATACATAACTTGCATAACATGTTACATATAGACTTGCATATAATCTCCCATATAGCTTGCATAACATGTTACATATGAATCAATGTTCAACATAGTGTTTTGCATCATAAAACATAGCATTAAACTTGCATATAGCACACAACATACACTATACTAAACTTGCATAAACACATTGATTCCACAAACATAGCCATATCTTATCATATCCTATCATAATCAATTTAACAATTGATTGTTAAGTCTATAGAAACTCACCACTAAACTCCAATAAGCAAACCCTTGCCACAAATCACCCAAAAACTCTAGCCTTGAACATAAAGCTTGCAACTTGATGATGAATGCAAGCCAATGATCACTCATACAACTCAAAGATGCTTGTATGCACATGAAAGCCTTCATAGAAATAGTTTAGAAATAGGATGGAGGCTAGGGTTTTGAGTGGAGGCCATGATCATAGAAAATTTTGGCATAGTTTAGTTAGGAGATAGGATTATGACCATTTAGGGCTAGCTTAGGGTCTTATTTATAGGATTAGGCAAGTGTTTTAGGCCATTAGATTAACCCTAAATTAGATTAGGACCCTTAGATTTCGGAACCTTCCATAAACCAGCCCTAAGACCAAGCCCAAACCCCAAACTGGTGCACCCAACCACAGAACTCTCTAGAAACTGTGCAGGTTTCCTGTCCCGACATGGGCGCACTTCCCAAGTGCGCCAGTGTATTTTTGTGCTGGCGCACTTCACAAGTGCGCCAGTGCATTTCTGGCTTGTTTCGGGTTTTTCTGCCTAACTTCGTTCGTCCATATCTCTTTCATACGGTACCCGTTTTACGCAAACTCGGACTCTATTTCGCGTATTTTTCCGAGACGAACGCAATGACGCAGCCCGTTTCCCCTGATTCTCACATCTGAGATTAATTATACTTTAATTACTAACCATTAGTGTTAATTTGAAATTCGGGGTGTTACAAGAAGAAAATTTAAATGCTCCCATCTTTCACCAATTAAATAGTCGGTGCCAATATTTTTAAATAAAAAAATATAATACTATTTCTCTGTACATTTCAGAATAGCGTGCTTTCCACATTTACCAACCATGCACGCAAAGCCATTTAAAACTGTTCCCCTCAAGCTACTCCACGTTTTCCATAACGTGTTATCCAAGCTATACAAACTGTGCGTATGTAGCCATTTGGAGCCGTGTTTCATCATTCATCATTCCTGTTGCCCGTTCTACCTTCCATTATCATTCCAGATCGAACAAACAAAAATAAAAAAAATGAAAGTCATCAAATCCGAAACTAACCGGACCTCTAAAATAATTGATTTTTTAAGACTTTATGGGAGACTCTTCAGACCCATTCCCCTGTTTTTGTAAAGCTCGATACAATTTTCGGGAAACCCATAATCGCAGTAACAGGAAAAGTCGGCCTAGGTGGCAACTCGCAGAAGTTCTGGACGGCATGGAGATTGGTGCAAGGCTCATGTGGTCCAGACGCAGATCGGAGCTGCAACGATCAGGTGAAGGAGAGTAGTTGTTCAACGATCGGTCAGTTGGGGATCCGCATGCGAAGTACTGTGAGTTTTGTGATCTTGAGTCTCATTTTCGGTAAGAGGGTGGGTTGCGAACACTGACTGGGTTGCGAGAAAGGAGCAAGTGGCAAGTTGGGTGTAGTGTGGAAGATGGTGAAGGGTGTGTCGTTGGTACACTTCATTTCATGTCATATAAATAAATAAATAAAAAAGGAATGCTGGGCATGGGTGTATTCATGTGTTTGAGTGGATTGGTGAAGCATGGGAGTGATATGAGGAGATGGCATGAAGAAAAGGCTTCAGGAAGTGGAATTATATACCACGAGAAGGAAGACAGAGCTATTTTGGCTATTAACAAAAGTAAACTAGCTATTTATAATTAATTATTGATTAAGTTATAAATTAGTTAATCATAAAATACATAATTTACTTAACGCGTGTATGGGTTCATTATGTAGGAGGGAAGAACCAAGGTAGAGAGTTGAAGTGCGAACTGGGTAGAAAAATATATACTTCGAATTGAAAGCAGAGGAAAAAAGCAACATTGTTGAAGAAGGGAACGTGAGAGAAAGCATTGTATCAGGCCCTGTTTTCTAATCAATAATGGGGTGGACGTTGTGCACTGGTGGTGGTCGGATGGTGTTGAAGTGAAGCCGGATTCGAAGAGTAAAGGAGCGGCAATGGTTTTAAGTAGTTTCATGGAGAAATGAAGGTGACGTAGGGTCCGACGGTGGTTAGGTGACGTAGTGGGCGTTGAACGATGGGCTGAGGATCGAAGGTTGTGAGGTGGGTGTGTGCTTCAAGTGGTGGAGAAGGGTAGAAGTACGTTGTGATGAGGAAACAACTGGTGTGAACAGTTGTGCAATCTGTCTTTGTTGAAGGGACATTTGCTGAAGCTTAAGTCACGACAATGCTGAAGTAAAGCTTCAGGAAGGAATGGTTTCAAAACGTGGAATGAGGGAGACTTATTAACGTGGTAATTATACAATTAAGGGTTAATTATAATATTAATTAACCTATATTTTATTTTAATAAGGTATTGAAATTATAAAATCCATAACTCTCTCATTCGTTAACAGGGTTCAACGAAACAAGATCCTTTAGGATCGTATGATCGGATACTACGAATACGAATTGGAATGGAATGAATCAGAGCTACTGGAAATGCGTAGAAAAAAATTAAATGCTTGTTTTCATTTTAAATGAAACCAAGCAGAACCATCAACTGCAAAAACAATGTGAGTAAACTCACTAACTTTGACTCGTTTATATTTGTAAACGAGTTTTAAATTTATTTATAGTAAATTTATACTGTGCAATGGTTGATTGGTTGAATAGTTGATAAAATTGGTTGAAACGGTTGATATGATTACATCGTTGATCGATTATTAGTTTTGATACTTCATATTGATGTGAAATAATATTATTGATGTTGATTAACATCTGTGGATGCAGGGATCCAACTGGATTCCTCAACATTTATATTATTGTGTTTGCATTAGTTGTGACCTATGCTTTGATATATTAACTATGATTGATCATGTTGTGTTTAAATATCACTGGCCCTAGAATTTGGTATTTAAATACCATAAAATATTTTTGAGTATAGAAAATGAAATTTGAGTTTTAAAAAGGGAATTTATTTCCAAAAATAAAAATGTAATTTCAAATAGAGTTGAAACTAAAAACATGTAAATGGAGGAAACATGAAGTTGTATATAAACGAGTGTATAAATTAAGTGAATTATTTATCATTAAATAAATTGAAATAGAAATTCAAATTTGAATTTATATGGAAAATGGTTTTGAAACCAATATTTGAAACTAAATTGAATTCAACGAAGGTTGTTAAATATTAGTTAATCTTCGATTAACTATAATTAAAGTAATTATCGAATTGGTTAGTTTTAATAAAGTTAATTATTATTTAATAAGCTTTTAAAAGCGATAATTATACTATTTTTAGTTAATAGCAAAGTCAACTATTTTTAATATAGTTAATAATAAGGTTAATTGTTATTTTAATTAATAATAATAATTAAAACGACGATGTTAATTGGAGATTCAATTAAGAAATGATTTAGTGGCATTATAGTTTGATCAAGGTGGTGATAAGAGTTTCATAAAGGGATTGGTAATCCAAGTTTTAAATGAGATTTGTAAACGGGATTTTTCGGTAAATGTAGAGATTTAAATAAGGCTTTGTCTTAATTTTTAAATTAAGTAAAGAAAAATTCAATGGAATGAAACTTTTAAGGAAGATGGTTAATAGGGTAATAATAGACTAAAATGTGTTAATGGTTTTAAAATGAAATCTAAGCTAAGTGGTGAAAAGATGGTAAACGGATTAGTATAAGTGATTAATCCAAAAAAGGTTTAAATGATTTTTTCTAAAAACCAAAGTGATGACTTTAATTGAATTAAGCAAAGCACTTTAATTGAAATAAAAAATTTAAACGCAAAGGAAAACACATAAGATAGTTTTGTGTTAAACATTGATAAATGGATTTTTGAAATAAAATCCAAGGAAAGAGGTTTTGTTGTAAAGAAGGTGGAAAGCGAATTTTTATCCTTATATAACCTTTATCTTATGGGTTTCAACAAACATAATGGTATATGTCTGCATTGTTTAAATCCAGACATTTTGACTGTCTTTTAAAAATGAACAACGGAAGCGTGTGCGTCACACACGGTACTTTATTCAAAACAGCGATTATAACGCTACTGTTATAATAAATGTTTTGTAAATCTAAACAGCGATTTTAATGCTGCTATTATAATAAATATTCCATAAAGCTAAACAGCGATTGTAATGCTATCGTTGAAATAAAAGTTTTTACAAATTAAATAGTTGGAAACAACGATTATAACGCTACCATTATAATCAATGGTTTTCCGTAAAAAAAGTGGATTCTTAGATTGAATCCGAGAGTCACGTAAGCGAGGTTTTTGTTGGAACTTGTGAGCCTTGACTATTTCAAAGTTGAGAATGTTGTTCAATTAAGGTCTGAGAGGTAATTATACCCCAACTTGATTAACTTCATGATTGATGGAGGAATGGTTAAGGTTCGATAGTGAAAATTGGTTAGCAATATGGTTAGATAATAAGGATTAATGGTTTGAGTTATAATAACGATATTTTATAACATTGGGTCAATTTAAAGAAATTTTGGAATGTTTCCCTCGAATGAAATGAATTGGTCAACAAGGAATTAATAAATGGAATATGGAAATACTTTCCAATATTAATACGGTATATTTTCTGCATATAGAAAATAAGGATTTCAGGAATATTTAGAAATGTTTTCTAACTGAAATAAGGGAGATTTTCTCGAATAAAGAAATTAGGATATTAGGAAAGTTTTGTTTCTAAGAATCGGGAGAGAAAATAAAGCTTTGAAACAATATGAAAGATAGGGAAACAGGAATTGGAAATAATAATTTAATAAGAAATTAATTTAAAAAGGGCCCAGTGTTGTTTGATGTTTGATCGGTAGAATTTCCATTTGGAAATAGGATCGTTGGTTGTATGGATGTTCCTTTGATAGTTAAATCGCCGACTATCAAAGTTTTATTTTATTTTATACCTTCGTTGTCAATAGGAGAGACCGGAATCAGGTTTAACATCTGAAAACCACTGCATATTGGCATAAGCGTTACGAATCAACTTATGCTAAAGATGATTGAAGACGGAGTAAAATGCAAGGGCTGTTCTGTTAATCCTAAGTAGAAATTGCCCAAGATGGATTGATGGAATAGTGTCTTCGGTTTGTCCAGTCCCAGGACAACGTATATGAACGAATGTTTGGCGATGTGGCATTCAAGGTAAATAATGGCAAGATGTGCTGAAAGACAACCATGACCTCAAGCCTCTTCACCCCGGGAAATGACAGAAATCGGGCTGGCAGCATGGCCATGTGGGTCATTCCCATTAAGGGTATTATCACATGATCTAGAGAAAATTCATGTGTTTCTTATTCAATTCGTTGCTGTATGCTTTTGGTAACAGTTGCTGATCACAACCGTTGGTGATAATATGCTCGATACACTCAAGTTAAATGAGTGGTTAGCCATGTGTGGGCCGGGTTGCAAGACGTTCTTGTTGAACCCAGTGTATTCCCCTCTAGAGATACACAATTGGAAGGTGGTTCCATACCATGTCATGTTGGAAATCCAATCCCCAATAAGCGCCCTGCGGTTTTCGATTTTATATTATATATGGAGCGTGAGATGCAAGCGTTCCACTAGATTCTATTTATTTGATGTAGACACTATTATAATATCACCGGATTTGATATCCAAAAATATTTTTGGTCATCATAAGGTAAAAACCATCAGTGTTTATGTGTGGATCGGTCTTACGATTATCATTTCTTTCGAAAGGATTTTGAAAGTTAAACAAATGGTTAGAGTTTACTCACACTAGTCCCATGACTGACCCAGAGTTTATTTTGTTTGTTTTCCCTAAACTCTTAGGTGCCCAAATTTTTATGGGCAGTCAAGTAGTCGGGATTTTACAGATCCACTTGGAGGAGTTTGAAGCAGGAGGCTTCACCAGTTAGCTATAAACTATCATATTTTTCCACTGCGTATTATGTTCGTATCTGGAAACAGGTGTTTATAACTAGAGCTCTGATACAACCAACGATTACTTTAATTTAAGAATATACAAATACGTTCACTCACTTTCTATATAGCAATATTAAACTAGAGCTCTGATACCAGATGTAACAACCCGAATTTGATAGACTGAATTTTCGTTAAAAATCCTAATCTACCAAAGCTCGAGTTGGCTTGTCTGGTAACCTATAGAAAACATAGAGATAATAATTATATCAGAGCTCGATAAAACTACTCACAATGGAATGGGTAAAATATAATAATCAAATATGGCCTTATCGAAATAATGACACTGCCTAACAAGTGTCCAAAGGCTACCAAATCTCTGCCATAAATCTAACCCGCGAGTATGTTATGAGAAGGGGGTCAGAACACAAGTTCTGGTGAGAGGAGAAAATATACATTCATAAACAACCCTATATATACTGTTCAGTTACATTTTCTTAATTATTTGGTTATTCATGTTAACAGCACTCTAGGATCTCCACTCACGTCATACCAATGTACTCTCCAGTAGACTGAATCTAGTATAGTATATATGTAGTTATGCCCAACATCTCAAGATACTCCTTAGTACCCTCATTGTACGGTCCGCCCCATCACACCACGGAAGTATGCACAACCTCCATCCTATGCAAAACCGCGTATGGAAATCTATATCGTTACACCACGTAATCACATAGATCCACCATCGCTTTGCCACGTAAGCGTGTGGATCCTCGTATCTGAATTCCTCGGTCGAATCATGTCTCAGTATAGTGTAGTGCCCTAAAATCTACAGTACACCACACAATGCATGTATTTAGACCCTCACACGAATGTACTGCCTGCTACAACCCGAGTCCCGTAATAGAGCTGCATCCAATGCACGAAACTCGGTTGGGTGCTTTTCAATATCTATAAATGGTGGCTTCGTTAGGCCTACTATAACGACCTGCCTTTTTGATCGCTTCAAGTCGGTAATTAACCAACTCGAAACATTTAAAATGACAGATAGTTATTTAGCTTACAGGGTTTAAACAGAATATACACACAGAATCACAATACAAAATAGACAACAATATCTTACAGTGGAATTTGATTACAAAAATATCAGAGTTTACAAAAATTTTCATTTACACAGCCTAAGATTAATATACATATATAGATAAAACAAAATTATAGAAGGACGAACCAAAGCGAGCGCGTCTTCACGTGATTCTAGCTTCGATAGATGGAATCTTTAGATCTGCAACACTCGTGTCTAACCCAAGCATTCCATGCAAAAACATAAAACATTCGAGTAAAGATCAATTTTATTCAAGTAAATTAACTTTAATAAAATACTAACAGTGTAACAGTAAATTCTGACATGAAATTTCAAAGATACAACTTTTGAACATATGTCAAATGCCAAAAGTGTTATAGTTAGCATAACATCATAAACACATGATTTTGGAAACCGTTCATTTTGAAATTTAAACAAAGCATAATGTATGGACCAAAACATGTATTCTGGTTATGTGTTTCAGGTGTAACAAGGAAAGGCAAAGAAATATTCCTGGTCATGGCAAAACAAGCAAAAACACTAAGTAATATATATCAAGTCATGACATATATAGCAAAATAAAAAGTCAGTGACGAAATTGGTATGCAGCAACCAATACAAAGAGTCAAGTGTAAACATTTCAGTTCAAGTAATCAAATCATGGCATATTAATCCCAAAGTGAAATGTTAAATTTCAAAGTGTAGGCTAAATGGATACGTAAAATGCCAAAGTGCAGGTCATAGCAAAATGAAAGGACAAGGTGTACAAAAGTAGTCACAAGTGCAGGAGCTTGTCAATCGATTTCAGTCAGAGCCCAATTTACAAGCTAATGCAAGATATGTTCAAAATTTGATCATATCAGTTTATATAAGAAGGTGGGTGACATATAAAAAAGCAATGATCTTACTAGGTGTAAGAGACTAAATAATGGACATAACGGCTCAACATACCAATGGAGCTAACACAGATATAGTGCTTGTAACAACCCGAATTCAACAGACTAATTTTTTTTCAAAATTCTAATCTATCGAAACTCGTGTTGGTTTGCTCTGGTATCCTGTAGAAAAGATCACAGAGATATAAAATATATCAGAGCTAAAAAAAACATCTCACAGCGGAATAGATAAAATAGAATGTAATCAAAATATAGAGTTACCATAGTAATAATACTGCCTAACCAGTATCCAAAACTATCATATCTCTTCACAAATCTAACCTGCGAGTATGTTATGAGGAGGGAGTCAGAACACAAGTTCTGGTGACTGGATTTAAACTATACATTTTGGATAACCCTACATATGTCATTCAATCACATTTTCTTATTTATTAGATTACTTGGGTTAACAACACTCAAGGCCTACACACATGTCGTACCCATTTACTCCCCAGTGGATTAATCTAATAAAGTATACATATAGCTACCCACAAATTAAGGTACATCCCATGGTACCCCACTCGCACGGTCTCCGCTGTAACACCACATAAATATACGCAGTGCATCATCCTACACCGGAGTGACATATGGATCCTATATAACAATGCTATGTTCCGCATAGAACCGCCATGCTATGTAAGCATATGGACTGTCACCTTTGATCGAATCAGATCATAGAGTAATGCCCCAGAGTCTACGATACACCACCCTGAGCAGACATGCATGTATCTAGACTTTCCCACAAACGTATCGTCAATCGTACTCGATGCCTTAACTGCACATATCCTTTAATGTGCACTGAGTTCCGTGGCAGGGCTGTACAAGAAACATGGAACTCGGTCGGGATCTTTTCCATATCTTTACAGGCCCGCCTTTAAGGGCCTCAAAATACAGATATCCCTCAGGTCTGTTTTTCATGGTGGCTACGACCCATAATCGGCTCCTCCCTCAACTAGTAAAGATTAGAAGAGCTAAGCGACTTGCCCCTAACAAACAATTTAAACATCCCGTTGACATCTACCCTCAACCACGGTGCCTTGATAGTGAAAGGTGGATGGCGACTTAGGTTTAGCTCTATTCTTTTCGCATCCCACTGGCTGTCGATGACCGGTACCCAAAAATCAACTATCCTTGTTGGTCCTAACCTCGCCTCGCATTGAGGCGATCGCCGAATCACCCTAGTGTCACCTCGTCACAGAATTCTGACTGCAAAGCTACTTTTGCAGTCAAGGCCCACCCACCTAGTAGTAACTCGCAGACCTAACCTCAGCGAGCATTGCCTAAACATCTGCCACCGCACAGAGGACTATTAGGAGCACCTTACGTGTCTCAGAAAGCCGCGTGCTTCCCCTTCCGGTCCTTCGGAGCCGACAGATAAATTACATGAACGTGCGCTCCCTTCGTGCCTTAAGACACCATGATGATCTATGCCGTTGGGTTATTCACCCTCAAACGTACGAACTGGTCCAAGTGCCTCAGTTTAATGTGTTATTAGACCCTATGTCTAAACTTTCAATTATGCGCTTGCTCTACCTTATCTGGTTTCCATTTAACTTGGTTATTCCCATTCACATCGACTTCTTATTTAAGTTACCAAGTTCCTCTTGCTTATTAATTTCAGTCATATAACTTAACTCATTTAAGTTTATTAATAAGACCACAACATGTTATTCTCTAGATTGTGATCCAAGATCTCTAATCCACAATCTCTTTACATTATTGTTTGATTTCATAGTTACAATAACATGTTCTACTTAATATGTAATTAAGTATGTCTCAATTCTCATGTTTCCTATTTAACATGTCACTTATTATTTATGATTAAATATAACTTATTTCATTTCATAAGTTTGCCTCATTCTTTCTTATTTAATCATAATTCCATCTTATACTATCATTACAACTTATCGTTGTTTACTTATTAACTTAGTTCTCTTAACTAAAGTTTACTAATAAGTTTCCTTTCCATAAATATAACTTATGTTGTCCTCGTCCATAGATTTCAGATTCTCGTTGTTACAAATAACTTAATTTACAATTAAATACAACTTATCTCATTACACAAGTTATTCCATTTTATTTATCGTTTATTATAACCTAAGTTATAAATTTCACTTGTCCCTAGGGCCAACCTACCTATTATATAACATTCTCATTAATGTAATTTAGTTATAATAGGTTATTATCATTCCCCGTTCATTCCAATCCTTTTACGGTTATAACTTTTATTCAATTCCATTCATTTCAATTAATTACAATTAATGCCATTTATTTCTATACTTTTATATTCATATATATATATATGTATGCTTATGTACTAGACCTCTCACATTAAGCCTATCACTTGTGGATGCTGGATTTGCCGGGCGGTAGATTTCTTCTAGAAGTTGACTTAACCTCGTGTCTTAGCACCATTACACATTTTATTTATGCACTAGACCCTTCACATTAAATTAACAACTTGTGGATGCTGGATTTGCCGAGCGATTCCGAGCAGACTTTTACCACAAGTGAAATTTAACATCATGTCGAGGTGCATTACAGTTTTCTATTTACTGTAAATTTAGGCATATTATTCTTTCCACATTTTTACTACAACCTATTTTACATGTCATCATATTAAGCCCATTTTATGTCATATGTTCTTCCTAACATGTAATTAATTTCATCTAAAAGTAACATGTGATCATCGAATCATGTAATTATTCTAATTTAACATGTACTTATTCCCATTTCTACAATTAAGGGTTCAAGTACATAATTGTCACAAGCTAAAATGTAATTATAACAACAGTAATTGTTACACATATTTTTAACAAGTTTACATTTCCATAGATGAACATTTCAACACATTAAGCGTTTCAAAATACGAATTTTCCAACATATTAATATCTTATCATATTAATACTTCAAAATGTCATATTAGCATTTCATCACTTTAATTATTCTAGCAGATTTACATTGCATATTAACGGGGAATGTCAAACGGTAGTATACCATTATCAAAAATGATATAACTTAAATCCACTCACCTAATATGCTTTCCAAATCCTGAATCTGGTCCAGATTTAGTATTCCATGGTCCTTCTAACTGAATTTAGAACCTAGCAGCCACAGATACACAATTCTTACTAAAAGAAAAAGGGAAGAAAGAGAAGAAAATTGAAATAGACCAGATATAAGAAATTACCTTACTTCGAATATGATTCTGAACACCTTCTTATTAATATTCATTCTTTCCTCCAAATCTTGATTCAGAATTTTCCTAAACTAATTATCTTATTACTATTATTTTATGATGAGATTTGAGGAGGAAGAATGACAAAGCTTAGACGTTGTCTTAGAGAATGTGAGATTTAAGCTAGGCTCTGCTAGCCTATTTATAGGTGTTCAGGATCTTATCGTATACGCAGCGCTGAGTCAGTATTGAACCCAGTTAAGAAAATAGTCCAGGTTCGCAGATGAATCTAGCCGGATTTGGAGGGTGTCGACCCCCCTATGTGTCTTGCGAGCTATTTTGGCGCAGAAGCTTGATTTTCGAATGTTTGAATTTTTAGAATTTATTTAACGGTTATATTCACATGTAATCTTCTTATACGTATACAAATTTTCTAATGACCATTTTACACGTATATATATACGCATAACTTTTATTTCGTTTTCAAAATTCAAACGGCGCTGTACCATTATTTAATTTTTGCCATACTTCTTTGATTGCAGCCTTACCTTGAACTTTATCTCTTGTATATATATATTTCTGCACATATATATATATATGCATATATTCTCATATACATATATACATAGATTTTCTTTACTTTCTTATATGTATATTTTTTCCTTATATGTGCGTTTATACATAATTTCTCTTTAGAACATGTGTTATTTTAGCCGTTCCCTTAAAACAAAAATATGACGCCGATGGGGATCAAACTCTGTACATCTCGTATGCAAGCCACATGCTCTAACCAACTGGACTAATAAGGCTATTGTTAACAAGGCTTAGAACAATGGTAATTATTGTTCTCTTCTTACTTCTCTTTTTCATATTTGTTACAATATTTTATTTAACCCATTGCATGAATTTTTTTCTTTTATTTCTCTTTTATTATATTTGTAAATTAGTGCTTGCAACATATTTACATTCCATACCAATCCTTTCTTTCTTTTAATGCATGCATTACCTTTTTATTTGCATTAATCTTTTCTTCTTTTCCAGTACATGTATTTATCACAAGCAATCACATATTATCTTTATTTTATTCTTCATATATATATATATTTATGTCTATGCATATATATATATATATATGCATTATTTAATTATAAAATTATCATAAAATGCAGGGTGTTACATTCTCCCACCCTTAGGAAATTTCGTCCCCGAAATTTGATAAGGGTAAAATAGATAATCCCTCGCACAATATCCATCCATCATGTGTGCATCCAATGTTTGCAAACATTGTACACTTGTGCAAAGTGTGATACAACATGATAATATATGTATGCCTAAGCGGTACCTCCTACGTGTATGCAAATTTTTCAAAAATTCTTTAAAAACATGATGCTCACATCCTAAATATATTGGCAGTTCGAAATGAATGCAATATTTTGGAAAATCAAAATATATTTTCATCCAAAATTTCCCATATTCTTGCGGAGAAAGAGCGTAGTTCACCCAACTGTTGCATCCAAAATCCTGCCAACCAACTTTATTTTTCGAATTTCAGAAAAATCAAATTTTCTAAATTTGATTTCTTGTGTTACAAAAAGGTAGAAAACAGAAAATTTCTCATCTTCCATTTATCTTTTGTGTACCTTTTTCCAACCGTACTTGGATTTTATGTAACTATTTATAAATATTCCCTATTTTTCTATCCAAGCACAACCCACATAAGAAAATTTTCTTTGTTACTAATTTTATTTTTCATCTTATCTTGAATTTTTTTACTCTCATTCATCTTTTCTCCTAATTTTCCATTTTGCTTTAACTGTCATGTTTGTTGCTTTACTGAATTTGTTGTTTCCTTTTTAGTTGTACCATTTCTCTTTTCTTAGCTTATTTAATTATCTGATCTAAGTTTAGTTTCAAATAAGCCTTCAACTAAAACAGGAAAACAGACACTCTACACACCTACTACTAAGGGCCAAGAATCTCGGGACTATGTCCCCTCTTATAAAACAAGCTTGAATCACGGGATCAATGACAGGTTTAGGTGTTACCATAACAATCCAACAAGAACAAAATAACGGAACAATCCCAACAGAAATGTAATAACTAGTTTTACCCCTAACATAAAAATTAGCAACAGGATCTAAACACTTACTTGCCCTTCGCTATCTAGTAGTACCACTAGTCCTAGCTGTGTACCAACAATTATCTCAAGCAACACCCTAGGCTTTTCAATGCTTACGCATTTTACGGGAACTTACCATTATTCCAAGATAATTCTCGCTATTTACTTCATAGCCTCAAAAAAATTCCCGTCTTCTCTAGGCACTAATCCTTACCTACTCCATACTTTTAAAACACGGTTTGGCCTTTTCATTTAAATTTCCTTCCAAAAATTAAAAGTGTCAAAATTTTATTTTCCTCATGAAAATTTACATTTGCCAAACCATAAAACATGTCATTTTATAAAAAAAAATCAATTTTTTTTTTCAAATCACAAAAACTGGAGTAGATAAAACAACTATTTCTCAATCAGGTTTACGGATGGTTCTTGCCTATAAGGTCAGTTCAGTCTCATACACAAGGTGCAAACATCCACTCTATTCTAAATTTCTACAACTCATTTTGTCCACCCAACAAAATTTTCTCCTTTAATTTTTTTTATCAAAACTGATTGTCAAAAGAATAGAGATTTCAAAACTTTTTTTACTGAGAATTTTAACAAAATGCAATATTTTCAGAGCTTTGCTTTTAAATCTTTTCATGCAATATAATAAGAAAACTAGCGAGCTATACATGCTCTATAATATGCATCTTTTACTGAGAGAAATTTACTTTAGATAAAAAATTTCAAGAGAAATCACTACTTCCAAAATATACCCTATTTACTTTAAAACTCAATATGCGTACTTTACATATTTTAAAACTATAACTTTAAGGTCAAAACTTGAAAACACCATAAACTATTTTCCCAAAACTTTTACAAATTTTAAGTTCTTAAAAGTTAACAATAGGGTTAGATTTAAAGTGGATTTTCAATTTTTTTAGGCTTTCCTAGACACTCCTACAAAGTCAATTCTCTCAACTATATATATTTCTAATCTGTTTTTCTCTTTTGAACCTTTTCCAATTTATAAGGTTTTACCGCTAAGCCCACTAGTATGAAACACTAACACATGGGATTCACCTTTCTTTCTTACAAAGTATATTATACAATTCCCACCCAGTTCTTACCACATTATACTCTTTCCATTTAGTGGGTTCCTCTATGGATCTAGGTATATATATATAATATTTATATTTTTAAAAATACAAATATGTTCACTCACTATTTATATAGGAATCTTAAACCTAAGTTCTGATACTAGATGTAACAACCTGAATTCAGACAGATCGATTTTTTTTCAAAATTCTAGTCTATCGAAACTCGTGTTGATTTGCTCTGGTATCCTGCAAAAAAGACAGAGATATAAAATATATCAGAGCTCAGAAAAACATCTCACAGAGGAATCGATAAAATATAATGTAATCAAAATATAGCCTTGCTGTAGTAATAATATTGCTTAACCAGTATCCAAAGCTATCATATCTCTGCCACAAATCTAACCTACGAGTATGTTATGAGGAGGGGGTCAGAACACAAGTTCTGGTGACTGGATTTAAATTATATATTTTGGATAACCCTACATATACCGTTCAATCACATTTTCTTATTTTTAGGTTACTTGGGTTAACAACACTCAAGGACTACACACATGTCATAACCATTTATTCCCCAGTGGATTAACCTAATAAAGTATACATGTGGCTACCCCCAAATTAAGGTACACCCTATGGTATCCCACTCGCACGGTCTCCGCCGTAATGCTACAGAAATATACACAGTTCCTCATCCTATGCTAGAGTGACGTATGGATCCTATGTAACAATGCTATGTTCCTCATAAAACCACCATCGTCATGCTACGTAAGTGTATAGACTGCCACCTTTGATCGAACTAGATCACAGAGTAATGCCCTAGAGTCTACGATACACCACCCAGAGCAGACGTGCATGTATCTAGACTTTCCCACATACGTATCGTCAATCGTACTCAATGCCTTAACCGCACATAATCTCTAATGTGCACTGAGTTCCATGGCAGGGCTGTACAAGAAACACAGAACTCAGTCGGGAGCTTTTCCAAATGTGTACAGGCCCGCCTTTAAGGGCCTTAAAATATAGATATCTCTTGGGTCTGTTTTTCATGGTTGCTATGGCCCCACCTTAGCCCCTCCCTCAACTAGTAAAGACTACAAGAGCTAAGCGACTTGCTCCTAACAAATGATCTAAACATCCAATTGGCATCTGCCCTCAACCACTGTGCCTCGATAGTGAAAGGTGGATGGCGTCTTGGGATTAGCTCTAGTCTTTTTGCATCCCACTTGCTGCCAATGACGGGTACTTGACGGTCTACTATTCTTGTTGGTCCCGACCTCGCCTCCCGTTGAGGCGATCGCCTAATCACCCTAGTGTCACCTCGTCATAGCATTCTGACGCAAAGCTACTTTTTCGGTCAAGGCCCACCCACCTGGTAGTAACACGCAAACCCAGCCTCTGCGAGCACAACCTAAACATCGGCCACCGCACAGGGGACTACCAGCAGCACCATACGCGTCTCAGGAAGCCGCATGCTTCCTTTTCCACTCCTTCGGAGCCGACAGAAAAATCAGGTGAGCGTGCGCTTCCCTCGTGCCATAATACACCACGATGATCTACTCCTTGGGTTATTCACCCTCAAACGTACGGATTGGTCCAAGCGCCTCAGTTTAATGTGTTATTAGACCCTATGTCTAAACATTCAATTGTGCGCTTGCTCTTCCTCATCTGCTTTCCATTTAACTTGGTTATTCTCATTCACATCAACTTCTTATTCAAGTTACCAAGTTCTTATTGCTTATTAATTTCAGTCATATAACTTAACCCATTTAAGTTTATTAATAAGCCCATAACATGTCATTCTCTAGATTGTGATCCAAGGTCTTTGACCCACAATCGCTTTACATTATTATTTGATTTCATAGTTACAATAACATGTTCTACTTAATATGTAATTAAGTATATCTTAATTCTCATGTTATCTATTTAACATGTCACTTATTATTTATGACAAATATAACTTATTTCATTTCAAAAATTTGCCTCATCCTTTCTTATTTAATTATAATTCCATCTTATATTGTCATTACAGCTTATCGTTGTTTACTTATTAACTTAGTTCTCTTAACTAAGGTTTACTAATAAGTTTCCTTTCCATAAATATAACTTATGTTGTCCTCATCCGTAGATTTCAGATTCTCGTTCTTACAAAAAACTTATTTTCAATTAAATACAACTTATCTCATTACATAAGTTATTCCATTTTCTTTATCGTTTATTATAACCTAAGTTATAATTTCCACTTGTCCCCAGGACTAGCCTACCTATTATATAACATTCTCATTAATGTAATTTAGTTATAATAGGTTATTATCATTCCCTGTTCGTTCCAATCCTTTTACTGTTGTAACTTTCATTTAATTCCATCCATTTCCATTAATTACAATTAATGCCATTTATTTTTATCCTTTTATATTTATACATTTATATATATGCTTATGTACTAGACCTCTCACATTAAGCCTATCACTTGTGGATGCTGGATTTGCCGGGAGGTAGACTTCTTCTACAAGTTGACTTAACCTCGTGTCCTAGCACCGTTACATGTTTTATTTACGCACTAGACCCCTCACATTAAATTAACAACTTGTGGATGCTGGATTTGCCGGGAGGTTCCGAGTAGACTTCTACCAAAAGTTGAATTTAACCTCGTGTCTAGGTGCATTACAGTTTTCTATTTACTGTAAATTTAGGCATATTATTCTTTCCACATTTTTACTATAACCTATTTTACATGTCATCATATTAAGCCCATTTTATGTCATATGTTCTTCCTAACATATAACTAAGTTTATCTCGAAGTAATATGTGATCGTCAAATCATGTAATTATTATAATTTAACATGTACTTATTCCCATTTCTACAATTTAGAGCTCAAGTACATAATTGTCACAAGCTAACATGTAATTATAATAACAGTAATCACTACACGTATTTTTAACAAGTTTACATTTCCATAGGTGAACATTTCAGCACATTAAGCGTTTCAACATATGAACTTTCCAACATATTAATATTTTATCATATTAATACTTCTAATGTCATATTAGCATTTCATCACTTTAATCATTCTAGCAGATTTACATTGCTTATTAACCAGGAATGTCAAACGGTAATATACATTATAAAAAATGATATAACTTAAATCCACTCACCTAATTTAGTTTCTGAATCTTGAATCTGGTCCAGATCTAGTATTTCATGGTCCTCCTAATTGAATTTAGAACCTAGCAACCATGGATCCACAATTCTTACGAAAAGAAAAAGGAAAGAAAGAGGAGAAAATTGAAATAGACAAGATCTAAGAAATTACCTTACTTCGAATATGATTCTAAACACTTTCTTATTAATATTCATTCTTTTCCGCTAGATCTTGATTCAGAATTTTCCTAAATTAATTATCTTATTCATATTATTATTATTTTCTAAAGAGATTTGAGGAGGAGGAGAAATGGCAGAGCTTAGACGCCTCAGAGAATGTGAGATTTAGGCTAGGCTCTGCTAGCCTATTTATAGGTGTTTATGATCTTACCATACACGCAGCGCTGAGTCAACATTGAACCCAGTTAAGAAAATAGTCCAGGTTCACAGATGAATCTAGCTGGATCTGGGGGGTGCGGACCCCAATGTCGACCCCCCTACAGGGGTGTCAACCCTCCTACAGGGGTGTCAACCCTCCTGTAGGGGTGTCGACCCCCCTATGGATCCCGCGAACTGTTTTGGCACAGAAGTTTGATTTTCGAATGTTTGAATTTCTGGAATTTATTTAACTGTTATATTCACATGTAATCTTCTTATACATATACAAATCTTCTAACGACCATTTTACATGTATATATATATATGCACAACTTTTATTTCGTTTTTAAAATTCAAACGGCGGTTTTGGCGACCGACATCAGGTGAGTGGGGTGAGGACCGGATCACGGAAATTGATTTGGCTTCGATAGTGGTGAGAGAAGAACGATATCAACCATTTTCAAAGGAGGAGGACATTTTTGCTTGTCCTTTGTACTTTTTTTATCAATACAGATATTCACATATGGTCTGTCTCTTTTCATGGTGGCTATGGCCCTACCCTAACCCCTCCCTTGACTAATGAAAGACTACATCAAGAGCTAACAACGTGCCCCTAACAACCAGTCTAGCATCCATTTTGGTGTGTCCCTCAACCAATGTCCTGATAGTGAAAGATCGTTGGTCTATTTATTTAGCTCTTAGTTTTTCCGCATCTCATTGAATGTTAATGGCAGGTATCCAATGATTACTATCCTTAATTTAATCCTGACCAACTCCTCCCAAAGTGAGGTAAACTGTCGAATCACTAAACGTCATCTGACTGCCACACTATTATTGCAGTCAAGGTGTACTCTAGATGATGCAACAGACCTGCCTCCGAGCGACGACTTCATCCGGTTATTCCTCAGAGGGCCATCTCATAGTACCATACCACGTCATGTAAAAGCCCCATACATCTCTCCGTTCCCATAGAATAATTAGATGGACATGCCCCTCTCGTGTCTCTAAACACTACAATGATCTACCCCGTTGAATTCTTCATCTCCATACGTACGGACTAGTCTAAGCGCATCATGCTATCGCGTCACTAGATCATATGCCTAATCTCTTAATCACACACTTGTTGTAACTGATCACATTGTTAATTAACATGATTATTTACACATCCGTTTCCCATTCAAGTTACTTATTTATTAGCTTATATTGTGCTACTTATTTTCCCTAATCGGCCCAATCTTGCAGGAACAGACTTCTGCTTATTATTGTTACATTCATTAGACTTAATCCTTCCATTATTAGTCTATTAATAATAAGCCTACTTTATTCTTTCTTATTTAATTATAACCTTATCTTACACCCTTATCACAATTGTTGATGTGGGATTTCTTATCAACTTAGTTCCCCTTAACTAAGGTTTATTAATAAGTTCTCTGTTCATCATTAATTATAACTTACATTATAATTCCACTTGTCCCTAAGACCAGCCTACCTATTATATTTCATTCCCATTCATATAATTAGTTATAATAGGTTATATTACCCGTTCATCACATTTTCCCTAAAGTTTCTCAATATTTAATCGAACCTTTATTGTTGTAACCTTAGTTTATTTACCGTCTTGTACATTTCTATTATTACAAGAAAATATTTCATGCACTTCATTAGATTGGTTGGTAGAAATGTATAAAAATATATTTCCATAGTACACATCAATTAAGATCCGTAGTTGCAAGTTATTTCTTTTTATTTACATCATATGCATAGATATATCTGATTAGTGTGCAATACGGCAGAAGAACCCGTATTTCACACTAATCCCTATTTCCTTCATTTCTTATAACTACGTTCTCAATAATTTACCGTAATGGTAATTATAAAAACGTATCCTCTTTACACCCTCCACTAATTCTGTCCACCACTAATTCCCTTTTCTAAGTTAGATATTAATTTCTATTTTTCATACACCATTTACAATTATTGTAAATTTCCATACAGAATTATGCATACTAATTCTTTTCCATTATTTCCACAATTCACTATAATTCTTTTGCAACATATCTAATTTACCATTGAATTACAATCTTAAAAATATATGCATAATCACTGTCAGATTCACAATTTCAATATTATAGTAATTCTCAACCCAAATAGAAATTTAATGGAATAGATTCGTACAACAGTAACATTTTTAACGTACTTAGGGAATGGATTATATCATAATTACCATAATTTCAATTATTTCTTACATTAAGAATTACGGGGAATTTAAACGATAAATATACCATTACCAAAAGGTATAATTTAGATCCACTCACCTAATTGCTTTCCAATTCTTGAATCCGAGTTAAAACTACTACCCCATGGTATCTAATACTAAAATAACCACCGATTTACAAATCTGATGCTAATAGAATGAATGAAATCCTATTATTTCAGCTTTATAAAATTACCTCACATAGACAAGAAATCTGGACATCTATGTCGTAGATCTATATTCTTTGTCTTCAAATATTGAGTCATAATTCCTAAAACTGATATTCTTATTTCTGAAAGATTTGTAGAGGAAAGAAAATGGAAAAGCCTTGGCATCATCTCAGAAAATATGAGTTGGAGGCTAGGCCCTGCTAGTTTATTTATAGGTGCACAAAAGATTCTGGTTCATCGGATTAAATATATATAACCCGAGAAGTATAAATCAAAAATATAACGTTGGTTTTCTCAGAAATGAGTCGACCGGCTCTAGGGTTTGTGGACCCGAGGTCGACCCACATATGGTCTGGGTCGACCCATAGCCTGGGTCACTAACGTTAATTTTGCCGAAATTTAATTTTTGTTTAACGTTGCTTGTAACGTTCCTTTTCTTGTGAAATATTGCTGTGTAAATTATTTTCTTCCTATAACAACCCAGACATCCCCGTAAAGGAAAGCCCATATTTCTTTGAGAACAACACACATCAAAACACAAACAGAAGAACATTTCATTGCTTATTACAACAATTACATCAGAGTACAAGAATATATTAGAGTATAAATAAATATTACACATTGGAAATACAATATCAGAGTTTTAAACTACAAAGCAGCGGAAAAATAATACATAACACAACTGTAAGAAATACACGGATACAGGGCGTTCCGAATATAGCTCCAGCTGTAAACCAGGATCCTGTGAATATAATATCTGCAAAACCAAAACTACTAGCTGCTCATGTGGAAAAAAGGGGCACCCAGAGTTTAGCTTAAAATAATAAACTCCAGATCAGTCATGGGACTGGTGTGAGAACTAAAAACAGTTATTAACTTTATTTTAAAGTTAGGTAAATCAAGGGACCTCGCCGCTAACGCGGAACGGGTTTCCTCCCAAGAATACCAGTGCATAAAATAAACAGCGCAATGCTCTTTAGAAAAAAAATGAAACCATTATAAGACTCAAGTCCTATGCAACGCAAGCCTAAGGATAGAGTTTTACCTTATAATGGTAAAAAAAATGCTTAATACGCAAAATTCATCTTTTAAACTATAAGTGCACAGTGTAGAAATCAATTTCGAACATAAATGTATCAATCCTAGGTGGCATAATATATCCTGTAAGCGGCATAATATATTATGTCACCATATAGGTATACAACTAAAACCGTAAAGCTCGTATTGGAAAATTGGGTTTCCATCATGATGGCTGCTGATTCGAAAGATCTGTCGCAAATGTATCTCCACGGCTTACGTATCAGCAAGAGAAAACACCGTAATACATATACTACGCACTTTGGATGAGCATCAATATGCTCTATCCCCATGGGATTCGGCTGAAATGACCAATCCCAATCTCCAGGTGTGGAGCGACCACACCCAACACAACTCGGCCGACCAAATCCATATATATATAAAGTATATTGGTCAAACCTACTAATCAAACAAATCGTTCACCATCATACCGGGGTGTGCGCGAAGTAATGTTGTACACAAAGCTATGCTAATTAAAGCTGTACTTTGATCATCATCCATAAGGCTCTGCTTTTCAACAAAGCCCTGCTCACTTACATCTTGGCATGCCACATTGTCAATCCATACCATACCATTGATTTCTACCAATGTATAACCTTTAAGCTCGTACGTCTCAGAGAAGGGCGTCAAGCAAGAGAATAAATTCTCCGCCACCAAACAGATATATATTTAGCAGAGATCAACAAATACAACATAAAGGAATACAACGTCAGACATACTATCCATTTACAAGTCCGTTCTGGGTTTGAACAAAAGTAGAGGCACCTTATTCCTCATCCCATATGTCCAATACAGGAGAGAGGCCCTCGCATATCCGTTGATCTCCAAGTACGTTTGGACGATCACCACTTATTACCTTATCTTGGGTGTACAGCCCAATCAAGACATCAGTCATCACCTAAACGATGTGAAGAACTCCGGTCTTCAACCACCGTCTTCATCTTCGACTCTTGATCGTCATAGTAATTATTCAGAATGGGTTAAACCTGGTCTTTCCGAATAACACGCGTATTTTATAAACAAGTGCTGTAAAACACATCATACGCCTCATTCCAATTCAGAATATTCTTTAAATAAAATATTCACATTATTAGGGAAAGGTTCCCATTAATTTTATTAAAGATAAATTCTTTTAAATTTATTCTTTAATCTCCTTTTGAATATCATTTTCAAAAGATTTATTTAACTAGTCGGGATTAGCGAACCTTACCGAAGTAATCATTTATTATTAATCCCAATCCCAACCTATCCATCTCATGGAGCAAAACTGGCAGTACTCCATATCTAACACCCACGGTGTTATCGGTAAATTTAGTTACCATTTCATGTTCAAATCTAATTAAAGATTTAACTATCGCTTGGAGTAAAATTGAGGGTACTCCATTCTCGATCATTTCAAGAATTAGATAAATCTAATTATCTCATTTCCATTTCAATCTAATTTAGTAAAACTCCAATTTGTTTTTAATATCAAAAATCATTACTTTATGATTATTCAAATTTAAGAAATTAATCTTATCTTTAACTGGCTTAAAGAACAAATGTTATTTAAAAAAACATTGTTCACGATAAACCCAAAATCATCTTCCATCAAAATGGAATCTTCACAGAAATCAGATCAATATATAATCGATATAAATTTCCGTATCAAACTAATAATATAAATGGAATAACGACAAAGCATTTTAAATTCCATATATAATAATGGTCTTCATTTACAGAAGCTTATCTCGATTATTACCAAATCAAAGTCCATTCAATTTCAATTTAACATATTAAATTGGAAAACTTTACTTTGGAAAAATTACCTTTAACTCTTAATAAAAGATTTATAGATTCAAATTATCTTTTGACTGTTAATTGGGTTAAAGAAAAAATGTCATTTAAAACACAGTTCACAATAAACCCAATTCACATTTCATTTCATTCCAATCACTAAATATAATTGGAAACTCTAATGACCTTAATTAAAAGATTTATAAATTCTAAAATTATATTCTGTTTAATTCCAATTAAATATTAATTGGAAAACTTCATTAAATCTTATTTAAAATATTTATTCTTTTCTAATCGGGGTTTAAGAACAATGTTATTAAAGACACCGTTCACGACAACCCAAATCCAATTTATTCTCTTTAATTCCAATTAAATATTAATTAATTGGATTTTTATACTAGTTAATAACTAGTTCATTTTTGATAAAAATATATTTTTATCTTTATAAAATTGGAATTTCCATCCAAATTCTTTCCAAATCTTTTATTATGATTTTACATAATTTTTCCATATTTTTAATAAATTTAGTATCGCCCCTACAGTCGGTTTCCAATATCGGTCACCGAACTGCATCCATAGCGACCTTTTTCAAATTTGATTTGGACGTTTTTCCAAATCCAACCATTAGATTTCAAACTTCTTATATTCATTGGAAAGCTCTTTTCGATACAAACCCAACGGTTCCAGTTTTAGGAGAATCTGACGGCTGGATCTCCCGTTATGCTGATTTGAAGTTAATGGTCGAAATTCGTGAACGGTCGCTACGCGGTGCGTTCTATTCAGGCCATTAAATATATAATATATATTATATATATTTCGTCAATTTTCTTTAAATGTACTTTATAAATCGTTTACAAATTCGTTTCAAAACGATTTAACTTCATTTTAAATTTTAAATAAAAATTGAATATTCTATATCTTTATCATATTAAAATGATAATATTTTCAAAATATTAGATTTTGAAATCTCCTCTTTTTTATGTTCATAAAAAAATGAATAAAATCGATTGATAAACCCGTTCGGGTTAAAATGGCGTTTGCTACTTAACACGGCTTCATATTTCAATATTCTCGTGTCCATCCAAAATCGGACATTGAAATCATGATTTTATTCTACAATGAATATTATTTTAAAACATTCATTATTTAAAATATTCTTTATTTTAAAAAGACTCCTTATTATAAAATATTCTTTACTGTAAAATATTCTGTACACTAAAATGTTCTGTTACATTAAAAATATTCTTTTACATTATTTACATTATAAATGTTCTTTTACATAAAAATGTCCTTTTACATTATATACATAATAAATGTTCGATTACGTTAAAATGACTCTTTTACATTGAAATGATTCTTTTATTTTGTTGACAATTCTATTTCAACAAAATGATTAAAAATGATTCTTTTATTTTGTTGACAATTCTATTTCAACAAAATGAATAAAAGTATTAACTTCATTTTGTTAACAATTCTATTTTAACAAAATGAATTAAAGTGATAACTTCATTTTATTTACAATAATCTAACTCAACAAAATTGACATTTTTGTTTTAACACAAATCTATTTAACAAAAATGTTATTTTTAATTTAACACAAATCTATTTAACAAAAATGTTTTTTTTGTGTTAACTATTTCATTTCAACAAAAAATATATGATATTTTGGTTTCAATTATTTATATTTCAACAAAGATGACAATTTTGGTTTCAACTATTTATTTCAACAAAGATGTTAATTTTAATTATAAAATGTCTTTTTAATTCTAAAATGTTATTTTATTCTAAAGTGTACTATTTCATTCTAAAATGTTGTTTGATTCTAAAATGTACCTTTTACATTATAATGTTATTTTATTCTAAAATGTTCATTTTACATTATAATGTTATTTTTTTCTCTAAAATGTACCTTTTTACATTATAATGTTATTTTCATTTTAAAATGTTATTTTATTCTAAAATATTGGTTATTATAAAAGCATTGTTTATTTCTGAATCGGAGTGCGACTCATTCAATTACCATATAATTTCAGTTATATGGATTTCATACATCGCGTGTATGCAACAATAATGATAAGTAATCAACAAATAGTCCATTCACAACCAGAGTGAAATTTACAATTGTGTGATCATTAAAATATATAAATAATGCTCATCACAGACTGTCAATCCATTCATTGACATACAACTAAATATTGCGACTAGTGTATGTCAAATATCATCCCAATACCTGTGTGGGGTTTTCAAACAACAACAGTTTATTTAAATAAATTATTGGTTAAGAAATTTAACTAATTTTCACTGTTCAAAATATAAATGAATATTTATAATCTAATTTCACTATCACATTAATATTAACATTTTTAATGTGTTAAACATTTCAACAACACAAACAACACACAATACAGTCAATTTAAATCGTTCATGGTTTGTGGATGAGGAAAGTGATCTAACAGGCACAGTATTTAGTTTATAATGATTAAACTGATAAAAATTTATACTGGCAATTCTATATATTTTTCAGTTATGAAAATAAATAAATAACTGTGCAGAAATTTTAGTGAGGAGTCCTCACATTGGTTTCCACTCCGTCATTCTTTAGCGGACGATTCGGATTCCGTTCTACTTCCATTCAGTTCCATAGCAGTCTGTGTCACACAGTTTGTATTAAAAATCATATTTTTAATGTTGTTCTACATATATGGTAAAAATCATATTTTATTTACGTTATGTATATATAAAAATCATATTTTTATATTGCTATTTCTATTTTAAAAACAATGCAAATTTTATTATTAAAAACAATGCAATTTTTCTATTTTATAAACAACGTCATTATATATTTTATAATCAATGTCTTTATATTTACAAAACAATGTTTTTCTTTGATTTACAAAACGATGTTATTTTCATTTGCAAATCAATGTAAAGTTCATTTGCAAATCAATGTAAATTCCATTTACAAATCCATGCGATTTTTATATTCAAAACATTGTGATTTATATGCTGAAAAACAATGTTATTTTATTTACAAAACCATGTTAAAACCAAGTTAATTTTATATTGCAAACAACGCTAATTTTATCTTGCAAACAACGCTAATTTTATTTCAAAAACAATGTTCTTTTATTTCAAAACAACATTCTTTGTTTTTCATATTATCAAAACCATGTTATTTTCTTTTATCAAAACCATGTTATTATATTTCAAAGATCATGTTTTTATATTTCAAAATTAATGCTATGTACATATTAAACAATGTTATGTATATGCAATTCATAATTTTAACCAATGTTATTTATATAGAAATTTAATTACAAAAGTAAACTAATTTAATCAAGGTTGTAATTAACCTTAATTAGATGAATTAGGCCATCCGAACAACTGTCTTCTTCGTTCCTAATTTGCTGAAGTCCGTCGCACTGATACTCGCGCCCTAAGGTTACATCCAGCTCCTCAATGCATTAACCGGACCATGATCAGAGTACACCACCTTGACGCCGACGACCCCCTCTCCCATCGCTTAGATCCTCAGCCCATTCGATTGGGCCCAGCACCGCAAAAATGGAGGTGAGTGGCGAGCCTTTGGGGCTCGATTTCTTCAAATTTGCTTAACTAATATTAATCATAGCCTTTCATCTGAAGCATCTCGACGAGGGGAGCAATTTTGTCATTCGAATATAATTAATAGACAAGAAGAAATTGGGGATTAAAGACCAGAACATCTCGGCCATTAATAAACTTGAATGGCGGCGACTGTATATAAAACGAGATTAGGGTTTTCTTAAGTGGGGGTATTTGTACCATTTTTATATTAATATTTTTTTTTGATTTACGTGTGGAACCTAAGACTTCACTCAAGCCATTGCTTGTCGGTCTTAGTAAACCCCACGGGTAGTGATATACCCCGATTTTTCAACGCCTTCACACTACCTAGGTAGTCACCCCTAGAAATTGGCAGAGGTGGCCCTCGAACCTGAGACCTATGTCTCATCCCAATTCGATTTTTATATTAATATTTTAATTCTATTATTTCGTTTTAATGAAATTTCATGCACCGAACTCCAAATAAACCCTAACAAATGTCGCCCCTAACTAAATACCCCTATTTCAGACACCATGAGATATGTTTCGTAACCCAATTCGGATATTACAACCAGTTTTTCTTTAAATTAAAATATAAATCAATGTTTATTTAATTTTAAACATACATTTTAATTTACCGGGACCACATACTGACTCTAAAAATTTTAAAAAAGTTATTTCTGACTTTATTTTGACGATACGGTCCTAAAAAAACTAATTTTGTCAAATTTGGAGACCGTTTGAAAAATGACCATTTTCTGGTCGATCCAAATTGACCGAAACAGTCAAAATACGTTTTCTTTTTCCACGCTAATATTCTAATTCCAAAAATTATGAAAATTGGAATCTAGCAATAATTTGATATTTTGAATCCAATAAAAGTAGTTTCATCGAAAATGGAGGTCATTTGAAAAATGGCTAATTTTAAGGGTCATATATTATATTAATATATATATAAATTATACAACGACTATTCTAAATTTTAAACTGGACATAACTTTTGATTCCCATTGTGAAATTTCAATTTTTCAGATTCGTTTGAAAGATATTTTTAAACCGATTCAAATATTTCTTGTTTCACTGAAATCCGATTGATTCTGAATCCTGTACATTCAGTCAAAGTTCAAATTCAAATTTTCAAACTACTGAGTTATTTCTAACTCCTTTTATAATTAAAATAAAATTATTCATTCTAACTTCGATTTAAATAAATTTTTAATCGTTATTATTTAAAATAAATTATTTAAAATATTTAAAATCCATTAAAATTGCTAAAATAAATTTTTTAAATTGGTTCCGATTTTCCGGGTTGTTACACTTCCATTTATAAGGTATATTAAACTTTTCATTTTCAAACTTACGCGCATATATACATATATAACTCTTCAAATCTTTGTTCCTTAATGACAACCCCATTCGGGCTCCGTTCAGGACAAGTCATATATGAAAACAAATCAGAAAATTGCAATGAACACAATGGTATATGTTTCGGGGCCAAATTCTAAAATCATACGATATCAATATTTCCATCAACAAATTAACTATATATATAAATAAATATGTAGTGTCACATTATCATATCCTACCCTAGTCCTCGGCAATCCATTAACGAAATCCATCAATACTTGATCCCACTTCTATATAGGAACCTCTAATTGCTTTAACAATCCACTCGGTTTCTTCTTCTTAGCTTTTATCAATTGGCAGTTCGTACACTTCGAGATGAATCTTCAAACATCCCTTTTCATACCTTCCTAGTAGTTGACTGTAACATCCTTGGTCTTAAGATTATCTATAACAACAATAATAAATTATAAAGAGAATTATAATTTATTATTTGAGAAACTAAATACTATTTGGGAAAGATAATTTAAATGATTACCAATGTTGAATTCAATACTGTTTAACTTGGGAAATTTGGAGAAAAGGTTATTTAATAATTAAAATGATGAAATAAGAAGCTTTGGGGGAAATCATATTCAGTTGTAGTAATATTGAGGATTTAAATATGAAAAATAAATTTTGAAAACTTTAAAAGGTGTATTTTTTGATAAAATATGAGTTTATAAGTTTTTATTATGTTATATTGCAACAATTTGCATTATATATGTATATAATAGGTTTTTAGTGTAAAATTATGTCTTCTTAAATATAAGTGAGATGTAAAAATAAAATGAAATGTAATTTTTTATTAAAAATTTAAAATTTGTGCATCAAAATAGTTTTAATATGATTATACAAATGTTTGTGTCCAAAACATTGCGATTTGTATTTTAGTATTAATTTGTAAGTTTTGTACATAAAAAGTGCAAAATGAAAATTTTGGTTCAAAATGTAAATTTTTGTATCAACATTTTAAAAGCTAGAGTTTAGTAACTGATAAAATGGGTTTAATACAAGTTTAAGTATTTTTAATAAAGTTGTATAATGTCAAAATTACATGTTTTAGGCTAAACCAATTTAATTTGGTGTAAAAATGCTTAACACAATGCAACTTAGAGTAAATCAGCATAAGAATGATTAAACTAAGTACACTTTACCTAACTTGGCTTTAATTATGCCCATAACAAAGTGATAATGGAGAGAATGCCTGGAAACTCAATCCAGTACGCACATTCCTTGAGTAACTCATCTTCCTCTTCTTTTTAAAGTTATAATAAAAGAGATATTTCCAAAGTTCTCCTCCAAACTCAAAACCAAAGCTCTAAACTTCAAATTAAAAGTAAAAATAGCTGTAAATCTCAAGTACATACAGATAATCAGCAACAAATCCATGAATTATTTCATTGTTATCTCAATTTTGTGAGAAATTATTCACTGTAACCTTCTTTGTTCTTGCATGTTATAGTAAGTTGAATTTCAGGTTGTTAAAGGCCGTTTCAAGTGAAAAAGCTTAAATTTTATTCACATATTCATTTATAACTCGTTACTTCATATAAGTTAGTTGTGATGATCCCAAACTTCTGCAATACGAAAGCAAGGATAATCATTGGAATATAACACATAACAATAACAACAGAACAGAAATAGAGAATTACAGCAGATAATGTTCATGTAATTACACTAGAAATAATACATCATCAGAGTTACACAACATAATAGGATCATACTTAGCAAAGAATACAGTTTCAGCTTAATATAAAATGTCTGCAGCGGAATAAAACATAATATACTAAGTGGAGTCTGAACAACAAAATAGGAATGATAATATCCATCTTCAGCTCCATAGCTATCCAGAATGAATCTGGTAAACCTATATACAAGGCTGCCCGTGTGGAAAAAAGGGCACCTGAGTTTGCAAAGTGAAACAAACTACGAGTCAGTCATTGGACTGGTATGAGAAATCTTATTTAACTTATTTGATAATAAGGCTAATCGCAGGACCACGCCGCTAACGCGGAATGGGTTTACTCCATTGGATTGCCAGTGCATAAATAAAGTAAATCATCAAACAACACAATGCTTTTTATAAAAATGAAAACATTATAAGACTCAAGTCCTATCACACAACGCAACACAAACCATAGGATAGAGTTTTACCTTATAATGGTCAAAAATGCCTTGATATGATAAACCGAATTTGATATTATTATTATTGTATATATGTTGTAAAAACATTTCAATCATATTATCAATCATAAACGGCATAACTACCATACACTATGTCGCCATACTAGTAATACAATCAAAACCGCATGGGTCGTATTGGAAGTTGGATTTCCATCATGAACCAAGGCAAAAGATAGTCCTTACCGAATTCGAGACAATCTAGCCCATGTCTCAGGAACAGAACGCATCGTCCCTTGTGTAACGATCCCAAAACCCCGTACGACGGTGTTAAGGATAATCATTGGAATATAACACATTAATCATCATTAGCAGAGTGCAAATAATAGCATAAACAGGAAATAGAATAATTTACACAAATATGACAGCGGAATCATATAAATATCACCACATCAGAGAGTACAGTGCAGGATACAACTTAGTGCATAATAATACATACTACATCGCCTGTGGCGGAATCACATAAATAGAGAGTATATAAACGAAACATCAGTCTACATCGCCTGTGACGGAATCATATACATATACAATAATGGCGGAAAAATCATAGTCATCACGGTGTAGTCAAGCCTCTCCATGAGCCAAAAAGTGCACCTCTGCTGCGGTGCCAAGCCAAAATACGCCATCCACCTGTACTAGGATGCCCGTGTGAAAATAAGGACACCCGAGTTTGCAAGGTGAAACAAACTACGAGTCAGTCATGGGACTGGTATGAGAAATCTACTTAACTAATTATACAACAACAATAAGGCAAATCAAAGAACCATGCCACTTTCGCGGAACGGGTTTACTCCAATGAATGCTATTGCATGAAATAAAGTAAATTTTAAATCATTGTAAAGCTTTTTATAAAAAATGAAGCCATTATAAGACTCAGGTCCCATCACACAATTCAACACAAGCCGGAGGATAGAGTTTTACCTTATAATGGCCAAGAAATGCTTGATACGTATAAAACAAAAGTGTTTGATATTATTACTAGTGCATATATGTTTCAAAAGCAAATTCAATCATAAATATCAATCATAGACGACATGGGTACCATATATCATGTCGCCATACTAGTAATACAATCACATCCGCAATTTCGTATTGGAAATTGGATTCCATCATAAGTTGAGGCAAGGGGCAAGCTCCTCTCCGTTCGAGACACTCTAGCAAATGTCCCAGAACCGCACACAGCAATCCTTGGATCTTCAGGGTCGATCCTCTCTTACTTTTGAGGATTGGCAATTCCTGAACACACGTTTCCCGGTCCTTACAGACCTATAATCGAGGCGCCTCACATTACAACAACTACACAGGTGAAAAGTATATATAAATGTCAGGGCTGGTTGGTCACTGACACCACCATAACTAGAAAGAAACGTCGTGCTCTCCCTGCAGTCACTATCCCGTTTTTGACTCATACCGAGTTGTGAGGCTCGCAAATCCACGCTATACACAAAGCTACGCCACACAGACCATGCTTTGATCATCAACCACAAGACTTTGCTTTGCAAAAGAAGCCTTGATCATATGCCACTTAGGCGTGCCACACAGGAAATCCACTCCATGCGACTGATTTCTATCGATATATAACCTCTGAGCTCGTACGTCTCAGAGAAGGGCTTTAAGCAAGAAAATAAATTCTCCACCGCCAAACAGATATATATTTAATAGAGATCAATCAGCACAGAACAAAATCCAATGTCAGACACACAGTCCATTTACAAGTTCATTCTGGGTTTGAACGAAGCCGGAGGCACCATATTCCTCGCATATCCGCACAATCAACAATACGTCCGGACGGCTACCACTTCAGCTCCTTCAAGGTAGCTACTCCAATCATGAGCATTAGTAGCGCCCATCCATCCAATGTGAAGATCGTCGGTCTTGAACCGTCTTCAATTCTTCGACTTCGCACCGTCGATCGATTATTTGAAATGAGAATGAACTCGGCCTTTTCAAATAATCCACGTATATTTAGATTTTTCAAATCAATTCTTCACATGGTTAAATTATTCAACTTTCACATTCAGTTCCTTAGTATAATTTTCATGTTCAGCACATTCAACCATCACATATCAAGAAAATCAAGAAAAATCGGTTTATTTCCATTCTATATCGCCTATAATATTTTATAACGATATATCGCCATTTTTATTTATTTAAAAATGGCTGTAATTAATTAAACGACGTTTCAGGTTGTGCCGAGGCATTGGCGCTGTTTTTCCCTAAATTTGTTTTACACATATCTGAAAATCTAACCATTGGATCTTCACAAATTTTGTGTCATTGGAAAGATCTTTTCAAAACGAATCCAACGGTTTCAGTTTTGGGAAAATCCGACGGTCGGATCTCCCGCACTAGTCGTTTGAAGTTACGATTTCAAAATACGAACTGCAGCATCGTTATTCGATTTAATTTAATTATATTTATATTTATATATAAATATAATCGATTCTGGCGCTGTTTTTCTTTAGATTTGAATTAAACATTCCAGACAATCCAACCGCTGGATCTTTACAAAGTTGGCGCCGTTGGAAAGATATTTCCAAGGCGAACCCAACGGTTGCAGTTTCGGGAAAATCCGAAGGTCGGATCTCCCGCACTAATCGTTTGAAATCACGGTTTCAAAACACGAACTGCACGGCCATGATTCGTTTTAATTTTATTTATATTTATATATAGTTCATTCGGCGATTTCAATATCGTTTTCACTTCAAATATTTCACTAACGCCTTTAAATTTTGGAAAATTTCGCCATAAACTCCTTTGTACGGGAAGGGCTGGGAAAATTCCCAAATATAACACGGAACGGGTTTTCTCCCAAGAATACCAGTGCATAAAACAAACAGCACAATGTTAATTAAAGAAAATGTAGCAAATATAAGACTCAGGTCCTATCACACAATGCAACGCAAGCTGAAGGATAGATTTTTACCTTATAATAGCCAACATGCTTGGTACATTTTGAAACAAATCATTTTGATACTACTATAAGTGCATAGTGTTAAAATCAACTTCAAATATAAATGTATCAATCATAGACGGCATGGCTACCATATATCATGTCGCCATACTAGTTCTACAATTAAAACCAAAGAATCGCGTATTGGAAGTGGGATTTCCATCATGAACCAAGGCAAGGGATCGTCCTTACCGAATTCAAGACAGACTAGCACCATGTCTCAGGACAAGTACTCAGTCAAGCCCTTGGAGCGTCAGGGCTGGTCTACACTTACGTTAGTGGATTAGTAATTCCTGAACAATACGTTTTCCCACCTTATGGGGCATAAATCTGGTCAGTATGTCGACCATTATATCCATCAGCCCTATAATGACCGATATATCCTAGGTACCTCGCTATCCATCAAATAATATGCAACATCTACATAGATAAAATGTCTTAGCTCCATACCATGACACCACTCTTAGCTAGAAAGAAACGCATGTCCTCCCTGAGGTCCTCTCCCATTTCTGGTTCATACCGGGGTGTGAGGTTCGCGAATTAACGCTACACAAAGCTATGCTATTTAAAGTTGTGCTTTGATCATCAACCACAAGGCCCTGCTTTTCAACAAAAGCCTCAATCACATGCCACTCAGCAAGCCACACTGTCACTCCATACCGTACCACTAATTTCTGCCAATATATAACCTCTAAGCTCATACGTCTCAGAGAAGGGTGTTAAGCAAGAGAATAAATTCTCCGCCACCAAATAGATATATATTTAGCAGAGATCAACGAATATAGTATAAAGGAATACAATGTCAGACATACCATCCATTTGCAAGTCCGTTCTGGGTCTAAATGAAATAGAAGGCACCTTATTACTCGTCCCATATGTTCAATACAGGAGAGAGGTCCTCGCATATCCGGTCGATCTCCAAGTACGTCTGGACGATCACCACTTATTACCTTGTCTTGGGATGCCTCCCAATCATGACATCAGTAATCATCCAAACGATGTGAAGATCTCCAGTATTCAACCACTGTCTTCATCGTCGACTTATCATCATATCAATTATTCAAAATAAGATAAACCCGGTCTTTTCGAATAATTCGCATATTTTATAAACAAGTGCTATAAACACAATGTACTCCTCATTCCAATCTAGAATATTCTTTTATTCAAATATTCTTTTCAGAATTTAAACCAAATTAAGGTTTTCCAAACTAGTCGGGATTAGCAAACCTTACCGAAGTAATCATTTATTTTATTTCCCACACCAAACTTATTCGTCCCATGGAGCAAAACTGGTAGCACTCCATATCTAACACCACAGTGTCACCGGTAAAATTAATTACCATTTCTCGTTCAAATCTAATTAAAGATTTAACTATCGCCTGGAGTAAAACTGGTGATACTCCATTCTCGATCATTTCCCAAATTTGATAATTTAAATTCTCACATTCACATTTCAATCTTATTAAAGATTCATTAAAACTCCACTTAGTTTTAATCTCCAAAAATCATTATGTAATGATTATTCACATTTAGAAAATAAATCCCGTCTTTAACTGGGTTAAAGAACCAATGTCATTTAAAACACATTTCACGATAAACCCAAAATCACATTCCATTAATTATGGAATCTTCATGGAAAACAGATCAATATATATAATCGATATAAATTTCCGTATCCGACTAATAATATAAATAGAATAACGACAAAGCCATTTAAATTCCATATATAGTAACAGTCTTCCTCCACAGAAGCTCACTTCGATTATTACCAAATTGAATTCCATTCCAAATTATTTTATTATATTGGAAAAAATTACTTTGGAAAATTTTCATTAAATGTTAATAAAAAGATTTATAACTTCCAAATCACATTTCACTATTAATCAGGTTAAAGAAAGAATGTCATTTAAAACACAGTTCATAATAAACCCAAATTCACTTTCCATTTTATTCCAATTACTAAATATAATTGGAAACTCTAATAATCTTAATTAAAAGATTTATTCTTTTCACCGCGGGGTTTAAGAACAGTGTTACTGAGGACACCATTCACGACAAACCCAAAATCCAATTTGATATTAAATATAAGGCTTTGAACAGAAATTATATCGGCTTATATTCAATATCAAAATCTGAAACCAACACATATCGTATGGGGAATAACGATATATATCTATCTTCCAAATTCCTCTAACATATCCGTATAGTCACGGAATCCAATATCGAAATATTCTGGAGATTATTTCTATTTAGATTCATTCCAATTCATATATTGGAAATTTCTGGTTTTATTACAACCCTTTATAAATCCAATTTATTTATTTAAAAATTATTGGATTAACTTTCTAGTTAATAACGAGTTCATTTTGATAAAATGTATTTTTATCTTTACAAACATGGAATTTTTTATCCAAAATCTTTCTGAATCATTTATTATGATATTACAAAATTTATTAATATTTTTAATAATTTTATCAAGGCCAGTATGGTCGGTTTCCAATAACAGCCACCGAACTGCATTCATAGCGACCTTTTCCAATTTTGATTTTAACATAGTTCCAAATCCAACCGTCCAAATTTAAATATCTTATTTTCACTGGAAAGCTCTTTTCGATACAAAACCAACGGTTCCGATTTTAGGAGAATCCGACGGTCGGATCTCCCGTAATGTCAATTCGAAGTCAATGGTCGAAATTCGCGAACAATCGCAGCGCGAAACATTCTATTCAAACCATTAATATATATATATATATATATATATATATATAATATATTTCATCGATTTCCATTTAAAACATATTTTATAAATTCATTTGTAAATTCATTTCAAAACGATTCCAACTTCATTTCAATTTTCAAATCAAAATTGAATATTTCTTAATAAATTCATTTTTAAACGATTTCTACTTCATTTCAATTTTCAAATCAAAATTGAATATTTCTTAATAAATTTGTTTTAAATTCCTTTTAAAATGATTTCTACTTCATTTCAATTTTCAAATCAAAATTGAATATTCCTTAATTAATTCGTTTAAAATTCATTTTAAAATAATTTCTACTTCATTTCAATTTTCAAATCAAAACTGAATATTTCTTATCATTATAATATTAATATGATAATATTTTCAAAATATCTGATTTTAATTATACACTGGATATTATTTAAAATTATTCTTTAATTCTGAATTGGAATCAGACTCAATCAATTACCATATAATTTCAATTATATGGATTTCATACATCGCATGTATACAATGATAATGATAAACGATCATCAAAAATTCATACAACATCCAGAGTGCATTTTACCACTGTATAAGCATTAAAATAAATAAATAACGCTTATACAGTCTGTCAACCCATCGATTGACATACAGCTAAAAAATTGGGATTAGTGTACGTCAAATATCATCCCAACACCCGTGTGGGGTTTCAATCAACAAACACAGATTTTATTTGTGCAGTTGGGCGATGTGCAAAATTTATCGTCCTAATCAATGTCATTTAACTGGGTGTACATAAACAAATCGTCCAATTTGTAAATGAATATTTATTTCAATACAGGACTATTTTCTATAGTTTTATTACACATTAAAAATGATATTTTTAATGATTACATAGTTTATTCAATCACATGAATATTTTTATTAATTCCTTTATGTAATAAAAATGATATTTTTATTGATTACACATTTTATTCAACACATGAATATTTACAACCACAATACATTCAATTTCACAACCACAATCAATCCAAACAAACATCCATGATTTATACAATAAATAGCATCAGGAGCTACTAAGCCCCGTGTGCAACCTAGGATATATTTAACTGTAAAATAATTTGAGTGAGAAGGATTTCTCACATTGGGAACCACTCCCTCATTCTTTAAAGGACGGTTTGAATTCAAATTTGCCCTAAACTCTAATGTGCTCCAAATTGAACCCGATTAGTCTTGTTGTGAAGCTCTCGTACCCACGATCCCAACGGATCCAGTTTCGTTGAATTTGGACCTCGTATGTAAAAGATATGACAGTTTAAACGTTAATTACAATTCAATATAATTATTTAGTAATTAATTAATAATTAAATTAATTAAACACACCTTAATCCCTTATCTTCCCCAACCGGCGAAACCCATCAGATCTGATACTTTGACCGACAGTCGCTCCTTCTACACGCCGCTTGGAATAGATCGCCCACCATCCCAACGACGGCCTTGGCTTGCTCCATCACCATCGTGAGCGGCTAGGCACTCGGTTCCCCCTCCTCCTCGAATTCCACGCTCGACCGCAAGCGATTTGAGTGAGAAAATCGACCAATTTACTCCATGATAACTAATCATACCAGTATGGATTTGAAGCTCGTGAAGAGCACTTCAATTTTCCCTTCACACTCCTGATCTAATTCTTTCTATATTTGCCGCGATTTGGGATTGATTTTTGGAGCACGTTCGTCCGTTCGAACGAAATGGTGGCGGACCACGTTGACTAGGGCTGAAGGAAATAAAGGGTTTGACCTAATAAATGGATATATATAATAATTTATATTATTACTTAATTCATACTTTAGTCGTTTAACACCACGAATTCCAAATCAAACCTAACGACTGTCACCCCTAGCCAAATACCGTCGTTCCGAACACAATGAGATATGTTTCATAAGCCAATTTGACTGTTTCGATCAGTTTTTCTTTAAATTAAAATATAAATCAATATATATTGAATTGAAATGTACATTTTAATTTACGGGGCCACATACTAACTCCAAAAATTACAGAAAAATAAATCTAGCTATGTTTTGATGATATGGTCCTAAAAAAAACTAATTTCGTCGAATTTGAAGACCATTTGAAAAATGGCCATTTTCTGGTCGATCCAATTCAACTAAAATTGACAAAACACGTTTTCTTTTGCTACGCTCACGTGTTGATTCCAAAAATTATGAAAATTGGAATCTAGCAATAATATGACATTCTGGATCCAACAAAAATGTTTCGTCAAAAATGGAGGTCGTTTGCAAAATGGCTATTTTTAAGGGCAATATATTACATTAATATATATATATATATATATAAATTCCATAACGACTATTTTAAAATTTAAACTGGACATAACTTTCAATTTATATTATGTAATCTCAGTTTCTTACATTCATCAAATAGACATTATTAAACAGATTCTAATATTTCTTGTTTTACCGAAATCCGATTTATTTTGAATCTTATACATTCAATTGAAATTTAAAATCGAATTTTCAAACTACCACGCCATTTCAGGCTCGTTTTATAATTAAAATAAATTTATACGTTCTAACTTCGATTTAAATAAATTTTTAGTAGTTATTATTTAAAATAAATCATTTTGAATATTCAAAATCCATTGAAATAGCTAAAATAAAAATTTTAAATTGGTTCTGAAAATCCAGGTTGTTACAAACACCTAATCTCGTTGATCAAGGAATTAGATTCTAGTAATCAGTTCCTACTTACACTTGAGTGTAAGTGTAACAACCCGAAAATCTGGGCCAGTTTAAATTTTTTATTTTGGCAATTTTAGCGAATTTTGAATATTTAAAATAGATTATTTTAAATAATATCGACGAAAAATTTATTTTGAATATATTTAGAACCCATATATTTATATGCGTCGTCGTTAGAATATAAATAATTATATATAATTATAAAAGGAATTGAAAATGGCGCGGTAGTTCGATAATTCAATTTCAAACTTCAATTGAACGTACCGGGTGCAAAACAATCCGGGTTTTAGTGAAACCAAAAATAATAGGATCTATTTGGGAATATCTTCCCAACGAATCCGACAAATCGAAATTTCATAGCGGGAATCAAAAGATATGTCCAGTTGAAAATTCTGAATAGTCGCTATGGAATTCAGGCCCTTAAAAATGGAGATTTTGCAAACGACCTCAGATTTCAACGAAACCACTTTTGTTGGGTCCATGATGTCAAATTATTGCTAGATTCCAAATTTCATAATTTTTCGAATCAATATGTGAGCGTGGCAAAGGAAAACGCGTTTGACCAGTTTAAGTTGATTTTAATCGACTGGAAAATGGTCATTTTTCAAACGGTCTCAGAATTCGATGAAACTAGTTTTGTTAGGACCGTATCGTCAATGCGAAGCTAAAAATAATTTTTCGAGAATCTTTCGAGTTAGTATGTGATCCCGGTAAATTGAAGTACGCGTTCAAATTCAATATATAGAGTTATATGTTGATTTTGACGAAAACTGGTCGAAACGATCGAATCAGCTTATGATACATATCCCATTGAGTTCGGAATGGGGGTAATTAGCTGGGGACGACAGGCGGTGGGTCTCGTTTCGGATTCGTATGAGAAAGTTGCTTTTTAAAATTAAAATATATTATATTATATATATATTACACTTAGACCCTCCTCCTCTCTTCTTTTCCTCCCTGACAGTCCATTTGAAATAATAATAAAAAAACAGAAAAACCCTAATCGGAGGCGATCGACGTCGCCACTGCACCCCACCGCCCCCGACACCTTTGCAGCTCCCTCCACCGTCCCCTCCTCCTCGAAACGCCCTCTCTCTTCTTTCCCCTAATCATCGCGAAACCTTCATCCACCCAGGCCCCATCGCGAGTTCAAAGGCTACCACACCACCGTGGGTCGAGCTCCCCATCGCTAGTCTTCGCCACGCCCAATCGATGAAGCCGCCATTCCTCCGCCAGTAGAACCGCGACCACCTACGCTTCCCTCCCTCGATCCGCGAACCAGAAATCGCCACCCCCCCTGAATTGCGAGCCAAACCCGCGCCGCCACCAATCAGTCGGACCACCACCCAGACATGGAAGCACTCCTCCGACCAGGCACCCCTCCAGTCGACGCTGACAGCGCGGAAACCCCCCATTCTCGGAGCAAATACAGTAAGTTTCTATCTTAATTTTTATTTATTTAAACATTGAAATATGATTTCTTTTAATGCATATAAAATCAGATTTCGTATATAGAACTGCCTTAAATTCGTGTTCGATTTTTATATGACTGAGATTATTATAAAGATGAGATTTTTATTTCAGTTTTGTTATATATAAATCGATACAAAGATTTGACTTTTAATATAAAGAAAGATTTGATTTTTTATATAAATAAAGATTCGATTTTTATTTATAAAAAGGAACGATTTTTAAATTAGCAAAAGATGAGATTTTTGATTTGGGAAAAGACGAGATCTTCATGAGAATAAAAAATACAATCTTTATGAAAGTAAAAATATAATTTTATGTATGAAAATATATGATTCTTATAGAATAAAAAGGTATGATTTTTAATATATGAAGGAATGATTTTATATATATAAAAATATAATTTTTATAGCATAGCGATAATAAAAAAAAATGATTTTATAGTGATGAAATCTTTATATTTGAAAAGGCGAAATCTTTTTGTATAGAATAGCATGATAAAAATAGAATTTTTAACTATACGGCAACGAAATAAAAATTCGATTTTTATGTATCGAATAGCGAGGTAAAAATGTGATTTTTACATATGTAGTGAATACGGGCAACGAAGACGACAAAAATGCGATAACGGTGAAGATTTCTATCAAAAGAAGAGTCAAGATGATTGGATAGCTTTCGGTGAGAATTTCTCACCTTTCAATTTCTTTTTCTAGTTATATATATATACTAGGATGCCGACGGTGTTTAGTAGCACCCGACACAATCGTCCACAGACCATGGACTTGTTTGTTTGGTTGCATAAATTAGTTAGATGATTTGATTTGAATTTGGTTGTTTGGTGAATTTGATTGGTGTGTGAATGGCGTGGGCCTTCACTAGACCGGGGATAGGGCTGGGCCTCGTCCCGTTTCTAGTATCGTGCCGTTATGCCGCCGAAATTTTCTAAAATATGTTAGAAAAATAAAAATATCAATTTTATTGAATAAATGAACTGAATAGATATTCATGTGTTAAAATAAAATGTTTTATCGTTAAAAATATAATTTTAACGTGAAGGTTAATAAATAAATATTTATAAACAAATCGGTCGATTTGTTTGTATACACTGATTTGACTGATATTGATTGGGTTGATAAATTTTACACATCGCCCAACTGCACAAATAAAAATCTGTGTTTGATTGCTTGAAACCCCACACGGGTATTGGGATGATATTTGACGTACACTAATCCCGATTGTTTAGTTGTATGTCGATCGATTGATTGACAGGCTGTTATAAGCGTTGAATATTTATATTTGATGCTTATACAGTGTAGAATGCACTTTGGATGATGGTTGATTATTCATCGTTGTTGATATATACATGTGTTGTAGAAAATCCGTATAATTAACATTATATGGTAATTGATTGGGCCTCATTCCAGTTTCGAAATAGAAATATTTGAAATAGAAATATTTGAAATAGAATATTTGAAAATAGAAACATATGAAGCCGTGTTGGTAAGATTGACGCCATTTCGACGTGAACGATATTTATATCGATTTTATTCATTCTTCAATGAATATTGAATAGATTTGAAATTCGAACTATATTGAAAATGAATTGAAATTCGAATTATATTTAAAATGAATTGAAATTCGAATTAAACTGAGTAGATTTGAAATTCGAACTATACTGAAAGGATTTGAAATTCGAATAGAAATGAATTCGAATAGAAATGAATTCGAATTGAATTCGAATAGAAATGAATTCGAATTGAAATTGAAAATGAATTCAAATGAATTCAAATGAATTCAAATTGAAAATGAATAGAAATGAAAACGAATTGAAATCGAACTGAAATTGAATTAGAAATCAATTTGAATTGAAATTGATTTGAAGTGAATTTAAAACGAATTTATATTGGAATATTCAATTTTGATTTGAAATTGAATATGAAGTTGAAACCGCTTTGAAAATGAATTGAAAACGATTTATAAAGCACGTTTTAAATTGAAATCAACGAAGTATATATTATATATATAATATAATGGCCTGAATAGAACGCGCCTCGCCGCGGCAGTTCGCGAATTTCGACCATTGACTTCGAACGGATATTGCGGGAGATCCGACCGTCGGATTCTCCTAAAACCGGAACCGTTGGGTTCGTATCGAAAAGAGCTTTCTAATGAATATTATAAATTGGAAATCTAACGGTTGGATTTGGAATTATGTCCAAATCAAATTTGAAAAGGGTCGTTGTAAGTGCAGTTCGATGACCGTTGATGGAAATCGACTGTACGGGCCTTGATAAAATTATTAAAAATAGTAATAATTTGTGTAAAATCATAAGAAATGATTTAGAAAGAATTGGGATGAGAAACTCCATATTTGAAAAGATAAAAATAGATTTTTATCGAAATGAACTAGTTTTGAACTAGAATTATAATTCTATTTATTTTTAAATAAATAAATTGAATTTGAAATGGTTTTGAAAATAACCAGAATTTCCAATGATTGCATTGGAATGGGTTTGAATCGAAATTGTCTTCGGAATATTTCGATGTTGGATTTCGTGATTATACAGATGTTGTTATGGAAATTTGAAAGATATAGATATATATATATATATATCGTTATTTCCAATACGATATTTGTTGGTCGTAGAATTTGATATTGAATATAAGCCGATATATTTTCTATTCAGAGCCTTGTATTTAATATCCAATGTGATTTGGGTTTGTCGTGAATGGTGTCTTCACTAACACTGTTCTTGAACCCAGTTGAGAAAAGATTAAATCTTTTTATTTAGATTTAATGAAGTGTACCAATTAAATGATATTTAATTGGAATTGAATTGATATTGATTTTTGGGTTTATCGTGGACAGAGTTTTAAATAACACTCGTTCTTTAACCTGATAATTAATGGAATGTGATTTTGGGTTTATCGTGAACTGTGTTTTAAATGACACTGATTCTTTAACCCAGTTAAAGATTAAAACTAAGTGGAGTTTTAATGAATCTTTAATTATATTGAAATAATCGAGAATGGAGTATCACCAGTTTTACTCCAAGCGATAGTTAAATCATTAATTAGATTTGAACGTGAAATGGTAATTGAATTTACCGATAACACCGTGGTGTTAGATATGAAGTATAACCAGTTTTACTTCATGGGATGAATAGGTCGGGGTTGGGAAATTGAAACAAATGATTACTTCGGTAAGGTTCGTTAATCCCGACTAGTTGAATCGAAAATCAAAAGAAGATTAAAGAATAAATTCAAGGAATTTATCTTGGATAAAATTAATGGGAACCTTTCCCTATGAATGTGAAATTTAGAAACTAACTGTCGGTTAGCTGAGCAGAATGGCTTCCTGGATATTGATCTGATGTTGGTTTCGGCCTTCGGGGTTAATATTTGGGGAATTATTCTCTTGATTAATTTGCGGTTAGTGACTGATGAATTTGAATGAGGCGTATGTTGTGTTTGTGTAACACTTTTATAATATATGCGTAAGTTATTCAGAAAGGCCGGGTTTATCCCATTCTGAATAACTGATACGACGATAAGTCGAAGATGAAGACGGTGGTCGAAGGCCGGAAGTCTTTACGTCGTTTGGGTGATTACTGATGATCTTGATTGGGCTGTACACCCAAGAAGATGGAAACAGTTGGTGATCGCCCAGACGTACTTGGAGATCGATGGATATGCGGGGTACTAGGTGCCTCCCGTTTCGTTCAAACCCAGAACGAACTTGTAAATGGACTGTGTGTCTGACATTGGATTTTAGTCCGCGTGATTGATCTCTATTAAATATATATCTGTTTGGCGGCGGAGAATTCATTCTTTTGCTTAACGCCCTTCTCTGAGACGTACGAGCTCAGGGGTAATATACTGATGGATATCAAACGCATGGAGTAAATTGCCTGTGTGGCATGCCTAAGTGGCAATTGATCAAGGCTTCTGTTGAAAAGAAAAGTCTTGTGGTTGATGATCGAAGCACGGCCTTTGTGGCGTAGCTTTATGTAACGTTTTCTTCGCGAGTTTCACACCCGGTATGAACCAAAAACGGGAGAGGACGTCAGGGAGGGCATGCGTTTCTTTCTAGCTAGAAGTGGCGTCAGTGGTTTTACACGCCCTGACGAGTTTGACTTATGTGGTTGTTGCTGTTGCGAGGCGCCTCGGTTATATCGGTTTCGGCCGATGCATTCTGGTCGGCAGACGGACCAGACTTACACCCCATAGGGTGGGGAGGCGTAGTGTTCAGGCATAATAATCCACATCTGTGGACCGGCCCTGAGGATCCCTGGGGCAGTTGCGGCTGTTCCTGAGGCTCGGGCTAGACAGTCTCGAATCGGTTGAGGACTATCTTTTGCCTCGGTTCATAGATGGAAATCCAATTTTCAAATACGTGACATTTGCAGTTTTAATTATAGAACTGGTATGGCAACATGATATATGGTACCCATGCCGCCTATGATTGATATTTATGATTTGAAGTTGTTTTATACACTATGCACTTATAATAGTATCAAATGATTTGTTTTAAACGTATCAAGCATTCTTGGCTATTATAAGGTAAAAACCCTATCCCCCGGCTTGCGTTGCATTGTGTGATAGGACCTGGGTCTTATAATAGCTTCATTTTTCTTTGTTTAGCATTGCGCTGTTGTTTTATGCACTGGTATTCTTGGGAGGAAACCCGTTCCATGTTATACGGCGTGGTCCCTTGATTCACCTAACTTTAAAAATAAAGATTAACTGTTTTAGTTCTCACACCAGTCCCATGACTGACCTGGAGTTTATTGTTTTAACCTAAACTCTGGGTGCCCTTATTTTGACACGGGCAGCTAGTAGTTTTGGTTTTGTAGATTTATATTCACAGGATCCTGGTTTACAGCTGGAACGATATCCAGAAAGCTTTGTATCCGTATATCTCTTCTAGTTGTGTATTGAATTATTTTCCGCTGCTATGTATTTAAATGTAATTTAAATCTCTGATATTTCTGTGTAATACTCATTTATACTCTGTATATTCTTGTATTCTGATGCATTGTTGTAATATTAATGAAATGTTCTTCCGTCTGCGTTCTGCTTTGTCGTGTTCTCAAAACAATTCGTTCTTTCTCTTCTCTTCGGAGACCGGGGAAGTTCGGGTCGTTTCAGTAAGCAAGTTGTTGGAGAATATAGTTTTGATGGCAACAAACTTATTTCAATTATCATTATCAGTTTATTATAAAATATGTACTAACATCTATATCTAGAATATATATACATAGATATGCAGGATTTGTATATAGTACTTAAATACTGAAGACTGTATAGTTTTAGAGTTCTAGAAGATTCAGAATTCAAGAGAGATTTAAGACTCATGAGTTATCAAGTTTTCAAGAGTTCAAGACAAATATAGTAATAAATTCTATTTCATATGTAAGACTCTGAATAACATTCCAGGTTCAAATTCTGATTTTCGAATTTCAAATTCTGATTTTCAAAATTCAAATTCTAATTCTAATTTCAAATTGTTTTTCTACCTCACTTATGATTTCATATATAAGTTTTAGGTTTATATATTTTTATAGTTATATAGTTTTAAACCTTATAAGTTTACAAATATGTTTATATAATATATTATTATGTTTTTATATGATTTTACACTTTAGAATACTCATTTATATCACTAGGTTTTAATTCAAGAATTTCCAGAATAATATACATAATTAAACAATTGAAAAATAAGTTTTAAAAAATAAAAAAAATATGTATATATGTCGACATACATATATGGGTATATCGACGTACTACTGTCAAAAATCCAATTTTCAAAGGAAGTGTCTTTTCACTATTTTTAACGTTCCAAAAACGTTGCAATCTTTCAAATCTTATAAATAGGGGTTGATTTAGAATTTTTTCATATATCTTCTTCTCCATCTTCACCCCTCTTCATCCCACCATTATTCTTTATCATTTTATTGATATCTACACTCTGCTTTGCCGATTCTACTCTAATTAAATAAAACGTTTTCTTTTCTCACACTCTATCTACTACTCTCTGAATTGAAGTGCTATTGAAAAGTTACAGGGCTGTTGTAATCGTTTGGGAAGTATTTGGAAAAGGGTGTGTTTCTTGTATCCCTGAAATCAAGGAAAGGGAGCGGTGTTAACCTAGTAGCCATATAATCAACGGTGTTTGGAGCGGTGTTAACCTTGTAGCCGTGAAATCAAGGAGATTGTACCTGGATATTGATAATAATAAAACTCTGCGCAATGCAGATTTGCATGGGACTGGAAGTAGGAGTAATCCAAACCAGTATAAAATACGGTATGTTCTTTCCTTTTCTGCATTTTATATTTATTTGTTTCTGTGTTTGATTTTGTGTATATGATCATCTCTATTGTGTGTGATTCATATAGTAGACCATTTAAGTTTAATATTTTCGTAAATTCCTTATAAACACTATTCATCCCCCACTAGTGTTAGCCTTGCCTTAATATCTACAGTATGCATTCCCTAACAATTGGTATCAGAGCATAGGTTTTCAAAAAGTTCATAATCTGATTTTTGAAAATATTAAATGGCAACCAACACTGTAATAATAGTTTAATAATAGTTCCTTTATAGAGGGTCAGTCCATTGTTTAATGGAAGTAATTATTCTTATTGGGCATGTAGAATGAAAATATATTTACAATCAGTAGGATTAGACATATGTAATAGTACACAAACTGAATATGTCAAACCTACTACTAATTTTTCACAATGGACTAATGAACAAATGGCGACTGCACAAAGCAATTCTGTAACGACCCAGGGATTTCGGCCTCGAAAATCGACATAAATACATTACCGTATCTCATGCCGATCCTCCAAAGCACCGAGAACACTGGAACGTTTATGGAAAGAAGTTAGAGGGTGAGATAAGAAAGAAAGAAATATTAGAATAGAAGAAGAAGAATCAACATAACACAGAGTCTCACATCGCAACGGAACCAATTATAATATAGAAATAAATCTTTATTGAGAGCTTTAAATAAAACTTACAATATCAGAGTTTATCAACATCACTGGACAGTTATAATAATCTGCCCTTATATACAACACAGTGGAATAATATCATACGTCTGAACTCTTCCAGCCCGTCTCTTCATAGCATTCGATAACCTGAACCTGTACACTCCGGGCTAACCCGAGCATTTACAAAACACCAGGTCAGTCTGGTGAACCAGAGTGAGATAAACTCGCACAGTATTAAGGGTAAATCATCCAATCATGATTTTAAAGTTCAAAATCTTTTCAAAAGAAAAGGATAATCGTAAGACCAAACCCACTATTATTCCTTTAGTATAAACCACTCCAAAACTTAACTTTTCAATTTCCTTTTATCTCGAAAATGCCATTCCAATTTTCACATAATCTCTTTTACTTCCTTTACTTCGGAATTACAATTATATACATGTATACATATAATAAGTCTCGAATCTTTTCCTCCTTCATTAGTTGGGACGTCTAATTATAAATTCTCGACCCTTTTTACTTACATTGCGTTATAATTTCTCATATGGAAATAGATTATTTTCACCTTCTCATTATAAACTAATATTACCCTCAGATAATCCCGAAGTCGTTCAAGTTGGGGTATTTAATTACCTCTCAGACCTTGATCAACGACGTTCCTACCTTTAGGTAGACATCAGTTGTAATTCAAAACCCGACATTTATTCTAATTCTAGACCCGTCTCATTTAACCATTTATTTTACTTTATACACTTCTTTCCTTTGGAATTCTTATTCTCGATTATAAATATTATTTATTAATCCATTGATCACGAATTTACTTACTAAAATATCCCTCTCATTTTACTTATTTAAACAATACATTTCGCTGCTTGGATTTTTGTCAACCCAAAACATGACTACCTCATTAGCCAATTCCAAATAATTCTTTATTTAAATTAATTAACTTAAATAATTTCTTTTAATTATCTCTCAAAACGATTATTCAAATCTATAACATTAAGTTAATTTCTACTTATTCGCTCACAAACCTGATAAATCTCAGAAATTTCATTTATAAAATCAATTATAAGCTTGATGAATAATAAATATATTTTTCCTTTTTACAAACTTTAATTCAAATAATAGATTTTAAAAAATTAATTTTCAGTTATAAAATAAATTTTATAACTTTAACTCGTCGATTTACCTGACGGTAGATCGATATTTATAAAACGGTTAATTCATAGGCCATGTACTGCCAATCACTCAACCAATAGTACCCATTGGTTTAAACCAAACAAATGGTGAATTTCAGGTCGATATTCAATAACCAAATCAACCATCTAATCAAAACAATTCAATTCAAATAAATAATGGTCTCATAACAGTCTATAACGACAATTCAATATCAACCACAACAATCAATCCAAACAATTCATTTATTAAAACACTTTTATTTTATAAACGTGACCAATAAGGTAGCTTACCTCAATTGGAACCAATCGTTAAAAATAACGATTTAGGTTTCACTGAAATTAAACGACGTTTAATTCCATCAGTTCAAACGATATGTGAATATATATCATTAACCAGTCAATCATTAGCAATCATAGCACACAAAAATAAAACCCAACTTATAAAATATAAGTGGGAAGAACTGAGTGAGTTTAACTCACCTTGGATTCCATTCGGTGTCCAAACGGTTCGATTTAGCTAAATTAAACTGACGTTTAATTTAGTTTAAACTTCCACCTGCGTCCCACTTTGTCCTACCAGCTTTCTAATGTCCTGCTCTCTGATAAGATTCCAATGCTCCTAGTTTTATCGAATTCTGGTAACATATGAGTATGTTACTCAATTTACAAATATTGGTTTAAATATAAAGCGTTTAAACTTTAACGTAATCTCTAATTAACTAACTATACCCTCCAACGTTGCATACAAGAATTTAGACTTCCACGTTGCATTACCCTCCAGCGTTACATACAAGTATTCAATTAAATATACCTTCCAACGTAAACTTTAATGTAAGGTATTTAAACGTTTAACACAACAAGAATTCTACACCATATATTCGTATCACGTGTATAACCGGTTATATATACCATCTTTTACATTCCTTAATTATGAGTTTATCAAACTAATCACATTTAAAACTTGATTATGTTAGTAAAACATGATCAGAAAGTATGGTGGTAATTAGGCACTATTAAATAGATAGGTTAGGCATTTTAAAATGGGTCTGCACAGTATATATATACCTTCCAACTTTGTAGGCACACATTATTTGTACTAATATATATATTATTATTAACTTATCACTCCTTAACTTAATTAAACCAATCACGTTTCTAATTATTCAACTATTTACTTTCTTCTCTTTTGAATTTTCCTTTCCGAATCCGCAAACAATGGAGACCTCGTTCCCTTCCATGGTTCATCCTTCACACCCCGATGTTGCGCCACCTCCATGCATGACTGGATCCGAATAGACCCCCTTACACTACGATCCGTCGTCCACCTTTCCTGCGTCTCCTTTTTGTTTACAGTTTCTAACCCATCAAACGCAGTTAAAGCAACCACTTTCATCCTGAGGCACCGCTATTCTCTTCCCTACAAACCCTCTCCTCCCCGACCAGAACCAACGCACACCACAACCTCCAACATAAACCACATCCATTACCACTACCCTGCTTCGACATTTACACCACGAACGCCTCCGACCATTTGTCGCTGAACCGCTCCCTCACGCTTGATCATCGTCCCCTTTCACTACTTCTCATGTCACCATGCTCGCCACTCCACAAGAACACTGCTCTCTGTCCCTCTATGTCATGAATCATGCCCTGCTTCCGAACTGCTTCCCTATGTACGGTTTACTTCAGCTACTGTCCCATGCGAGCTTCCAACCATTTTCCAGTGCGTAACCAGAAAAGGAGTCACGTCCATAAATCAATAACAGCATGCACTGTTGCTGCAACCACAATTCCACGCAAATTCCATGTGTTGCCATGCTACCATATTTTTTTATGAGAGGAGGATCTCGACTTTAGTTCTGCTTGGAAAAGAAATGGATCGTGGCAAACAACGTATATATAGACGGGAAAATGAAAGAGATAAGATAGACGTCAATCAATAGGGTAGATGCGTAGGGGTTAGGCTGTATGATGTGAAGATGGTCATTGAGTTTTCACTTCGTGACTGTCGTGCTTTCATTTCAACAGGGGTAGCTGGGTATCCTACATTACTGCAAGACTTGGAGATGAAGGCAAATTTGGGTAGGAGTGTAGCTGCACATTTACTAGATGTGCATGGTACTTGCTATACATAACCATGAAGCAAATTTGAGAAAGTTTGGTTGTATTAGATATTTACGAAGTAGGAATAGTAGACAGCTGATAAACTCAGATGTTTTCATTTAAAAAACCGCAGGATTTTATTTCCCTTCAGACTTGGTCGGCACATAAATGATGAAAAGAAAATACAAACTTTAGAGAAGACAGCTTTGTACGAGGCTGTATATAGTAGGTCTGCTGAAAGGGAAATGCGGTCTGCATGAAATGAAATATCAAAGTTGTTGCATGTGCGAGCGAAGATACACATTAATTTGTAAGATATTTTCTGAAATGAAATAGAAGCTGGTATGTAGAGGAATCACATATATAGATATGTTTATTTAAGGTTTTATAAGTGATTTCGGTACCCGTTACATAAAATCGTTTTCATGTCCGAACTGCTACGGACAGAAATAAGAATACGGTCATGTCCGGCGAGGTGTCACGATCCCAAAAATATAATAATATAGGTTCGTTAACTTATTCTGTGAAACACCGAAATGTTGATATAGGGTGTAAAATACTCCAAATAAAAAGTTGCGTATTTAATTAATTAAAATTACAGTAAAAATATAAAAATTAAATTATCACTATGTCTCAAAAGAATCTTGTCTAAATTCGAAACCGATATCTACTTATATCAAATAAACCATTACGGTCGATAACGATTCTACAGCGATTATTTGGAAATTTGATTTGGACATAGCTCACAATCTACACGATGAAATCTTGATTTTTCACTTCCATTAGAAAAATATACTTTACCAGCTACGAACGTTTCTTGTTTTACAGAAATCTGACTTAAAACGGATTATGTATATTCAATTGAAGTTCAAATTGCCAAATTACGAACTGCCGCGCCATTTCGAGCTTGATTTTAATTATAATTATAAATTAAATGTTCTGACGTCGTTTTAATAAAGAATATATTTATATAATTCAATATAAATCCTATTTAAACCACTTTAAATCGCTCGTTCACATTATACAGCAAATTTAACATTTTCCCAATAACCCGAAAATAAAAGTATTATTATATTATTAATATAATTTAAATATTCAAATTAAAATGGTCAAATCCCATTATTTAAACTCAAATCAATATTTTAAATAAATAAAATATTTCAAATAAATGGTCATAAAATACTGGACATTACAAATTCTAAAGCCATGAATATGTTGTTCTGTTTATTAGATAGAAATGAATTTAACAGAATGTCAGTTTGTAAATCTGCTTATGAAACATGGAGAACATTACAAGTCAATCATGAACGAACTAATAAAGTTAAACAAACAAAGATATCAATGCTAATTAATAGTTTGAGTTATTCAAAATGAACGTGAATGAATCTATCTCTGATATGTATTGCAGATTCTTAGAGATCGTGCATTCATTAATAACATTAGGAAACACTTATTCAGAAGAAGACCAAGTCATAAAAATGCTTAGTTCATTGACTCCAGAATGGGATCATAAAACTTTGGCAATTGAAGTAGCCAATAATGCCAAAGAATGAAGATTGAGGGGTTAATTGGGAATTTGATGTCGTTTGAAGTCCAATTACAGAAAAGAAAGGAAAATAAGCCCATTGAAAAGAAATATATTGCATTCAAAGCGACAACAAATGGTTCTGATTAAGGCAGTGAAGACGATGAAGAAATTGCCTTAATAATAAGAAATTTCAGAAAATTTCTGAGATACAAATGGAGAAATAATTTACAAAGAAATAATCAAGGAAATTTAGGAAGAAATGACGATCGATGTTATAACTACCACAGACCAAGCCATATAAAGAGAATGTGTTCATATCCAGATAAATCAAATCAACAAACAGAAAATAGTAATTTGTCAAAGAAAAGAAACAGGGCATACGCAACAACTTTAGATGATTCAGATTCATCATCAAGCGATGAAGAGCCAGAAACCAGAAATTCAAATATGTGTTTCGTAGCGACTCAGAATTCAGAAAATATCAAAGAAATGGATCTAGAAATCAGGTACACTTCAATTAATTTTTAATTTTATTGGTTGAATGAATGTTTTGTTTGCTTTCTTTGACTTGAAATTTAAAATTCAAACTTGAAAATTCAAATTTGAAATTCAAATGTTGAAATTCAAAATAATAATAATAAAATATTAAATATTAAATACAATAATAAAATAAATTTTGGATGTTTGTTAGGATTAATATTATTTCAGGAAATAGTAAAACCTGAAATATAAATCGATAATAAAATAAAACCAGAACGCAAAACAACATGTCCATTGAAATTCTACATGTATATTGACATACATAAATAGGCATGTCGAAATATAGACCAGAAACTGAAATTCAAAATTTGAATTTCAAAAGTTTAAACTTTCAAACTTCCCTCCAACTTTTCACCAACTCCCAAGGTCTGAAAAAGTGTCATTGATTTCAAAAAAGTCATGCCTATTCAATCTCTATTTATATATCTGATCAATCTTATTCTCACCACCTCTCATTCAAAATTCAAACAACTCTCTTTATATCTATACTCTTCAAAAACTCTTTAATGGCTTCCTCTAGCACACCCCAAACAATGAGATTATCCAAAACTGTCAAAGGATATCTCTATAATGATAGAGAAGCAAAAAATGCCTATGTTGACTACCTAGCAAATGAAAAATCAATACGGGAGCCTTCACCATCTTTGAAGATTTTCCATCTTACAATCTTTGTTCTCTTTTCGAAGAAAATAGAGTTTTAAGTCCAATCGATTCATGGGATAACAACGAAGTAGTTATCCTAATCTTGTCAAAATGTTCTGTGAAAATCTAAATGTGGCTTTTACGAAGGAAATGAAGATCAAGTATGGAGTAGCGTAAAAGGCACTCGAGTTGTTCTAGATTGTGAAATATTGGGTACTGAATTGCAAGAGTATGGGCACGAATTTTTCAAAATTCAAAATCGATGAAACGGATTTAGAAACCTTTCATCGCACATTTGAAAGTGACGCTCATTTGGAATTCAAAATTTGTTTTTCCGCCCAAAAACAAGAATCTTAAACCTCCTCCTTCAACATACCATCACTCCTCGTTCCGGAAATTTCAGCACCCTACCCTCAAAGTCCAAAGAGCACTCTTTGCTATTATTGGTGCTTATGACATCAATTGGGCCGATATGATTTTAAAAGAATTTAAGCCCAAAGAAATGTCAACGAGAGAAAACACTCTTTATTATGGAGTCTACCTTACTCGAATTTTAAGATATTTCAAAGTTGATTTCAGGGGAGAAGAATTTGTGCCAAGAAAGGTGTTTGACTCCACAAATATACATCTTAAGCAAATTCCACTCACCTTTAAGCCTTATGAATCATACGAAGATAAACAAGATCGTATGCAATAAGAACAAGATCCTATGGATATAGAAGAAGAAGAAACTTCTTTGGAAAGTGTAGAGTGTCCATCCAACTCTAGAACTATGTCAAAACTATTTTTAGTTACTGTAAAAACATTAGAATTAAATAAATTAAAATAATATAATAAGAATTAACTAAAAAAATGAAAATTTCCAAAAAATACAAACGTATGTCGACATACATTTATCCTTATGTCGACATATAACCGCCAGGCTTTTAAATTTGTTCAAAATTTAAAATTTAAATAACTAACTAATGTCTATTCAAATCTAACGAATTTCAGACCCTATATAAATCTATTTCTTCCAAAAAAAATTATTCCATCATTCTCCTTCTTCTCTAATCAATTCTTTTCTAAAATTACCAAATTATGGCAAATCTAATACATAATTTGAGTGAGAAACTTTGAATTCTTTCAAGAACATCCTATCCATAATACTACGTATCAATGTCTTCTCGAATTGAGTCAAATAAAGATGGTAGAAAAACAAGAGAAGCACTTTGATGTCATCCATCGGCTAATACCTTCTCTTTTCAGAGACGACGCTAAGGCACCACCTACAAAAGAAGATGAAGATTGGGAGGTCATCAAGAAAGATCCAATCATTGGAGGAGACGGATGGGTAAAAGTTCCAAAAGACTTTTGATTATTTGGTATGATTTGATTGGTTTGTTTGTTTGAATTTGTTTGAACATTGTCTTTAAATATTGCTTTAATTGGATTGCTTGGATTTAAAACTTGTACTGATACACTTGAAAATACTAACACTTGAATTGATTATTTTATTTCTACTTTTTGTGGTTATGAATTTAAGGGGAGTAATTTACTTTAGTATAGAATCAAATATTATAATCATAGGATATGTACAGATAGATACATGATTTAGGGGGAGTATATATAGAATTTATTTTTGTTGATGAAAAAGGGGGAGAAATGATAAAATAAGGATTATTTAGGCTTTGTTTAAGGGGGAGTAAACAAGGGACTAGATCTAAAAAGAATCAACAGGTATGAACATGCATGAATATTTTGTAAATCAAGGTTGTCATCATCAAAAAGAGGGCGATTGTTGGAGAATGAAGTTTTGATGACAACAACTTTATTTCAATTATCATTATTAATTGATTATAAAATATATACTAACATCTTTATCTAGAATATATACATATACATATATACATACATACATATATATATGCAGACAGGACTTAAATACTGAAGGCTGTACAGTTTTAGAGCTCCAAAAGATTCATAATTCAAGAGAGATTCACGACTCATGAGTTATTAAGTTTTCAGGAGTTCAAGACAAATATAGTAATAGAGTCTAGTTCATATGTAAGACTCTGAATAGCACTCCAGGTTTAAATTCTGTTTTTCAAATTCTGATTTTCAAAGTTCAAATTCTAATTTAAAATTGTTTTTCTTACTTATGATTTTAAATATAAGTTTTAAGTTTAATATATAAGTTTATATAATTGTGTAGTTTTAAACCTTATAAATTTATAAATATGCCTACATAACATATTTTTATGTTTTCATATTATTTTACACGTTAGAATACTCATTTGTATCACTAAGTTTTAATTCAAGAATTTCCATAGTAATATATATAATTAAACACTTGAAAAATAAGTTTTAAAAAATAAAATACGTGTAACAACCCAGAATTTCAGAACCAATTTAAATTTTTATTTTAAGCTATTTTAATGAATTTTGGATATTTAAAATGATTTATTTTAAATAATAACGACTGAAAAAATATTTTAATTAAAGTTAGAACTTATAAATTTATATTAATTATATTACGAGCCTGAAAAGGCGCGGTAGTTTGAAATTTCAATTTTTAAACTTTGAATAAATATATAAAATTCATTATAAGTCAGAATTGGACGAAACGAGAAATGCTAGGATCGTATTGACGATATCTTTTTAATGAATTTAAGAAATTGAGATTTCGAATTATAAAGTTTAAGTTATGACAAAATTAAAATTTCAGAAAACGCTATGGAATTTATATATATAATATATATGGCCCAAAAAGATACTTTTTGCATACGAAGGAATTTGGACTCGAAACAACTTCCATTGAGTTCAAAATGACGTTTCTGAATTTGAAAAGTATAAACACTGATATATATCGAGACTCGAAATTTATTTATATAAATATATATTTTTAATATAATATATATACACCTTAAAAAGTGAATTTTTGCAAATGACATCCAAATGCGATTCTACATTTTTTTCTGGATTCGTATCATCAAATAAAGATAAGATTCCAAGTTTCTTGATTTCTAGAATCAGTATGTGATCATAATTGATTTTTCAGTGTAATACAGTCAATATTCTGACTTTAAATATACATTGTTTGTGCATACGGACTCGGAATTCGACGAGACTAGTTTCTTTGGACACGTAATGTCAAAGAATGGCTGCATATCAATTTTTATCAAGAATGGAATCTGTAGGTGACCATACGGATTTTTAAACCATGAAAACGGACCTAAATTGAATAAAATTAACTACATAAGGGGTTAAAGATAATATACTTAAAAAGATTAAAATATACAAGGGGTTAAAACAAAAATTCTCTCTCCTATATAATATCCTAAACTCCTCCCTAACCCTAACACAAACCTAATTCTTCTCCTTCTTCCCTTTAAAGGCAGCAACCTTTCTTCCTCCTTTTCCAATTCATTATTTCCTTCTTCCCCTTTTTCTTTCAAAATATCCAATTAATGGCCTCCTCCTCCAATTCACCGCTGCCGTCGCCCCTCCTCTAGCCGCGGATTAGTCCTCCTCCTCCTCTCCTTGTCCTCTTCTCCTTCCTTCTCTCTTTTCCTCCTCCTCCTCTTCTCCTTCCTTCTCTCTTTCTTTTTCCCTCTTTGAAAACCATAGAACTAAAAGCCACCACCGCCGCCACCATGGACCCCACCGCCGCACCACCACCATCCCCGTGCCTTCCCCACCTCCAGTCAGGCCTGCTGCCGCCTCAGCACCACCCATCTCCGGCCGTGGGCCCCGCTTCATCAAAAATCCCTTTTTCACCAAATTCCCGATTTGCAAATAACCCCCTGTCCGTCTTTCCTCAATAACTTTCAAACCATGCATAAACTCATCAAGACCAAAGTTGTAGTTCACGATTTTCTCTTCGATTTGAGTATATGGAAGTCGAATTTTGGAGTTCGGAGATGCTTGGAAAATGCGATTTACGACAGCAGACCTGCTGCGAATATTCACGATTTCCGGTGAATCAGAGCACTTTTGGAAGAAAGTCCACTAGGTGAAAGTTGTCCGAAATGGCGTGTTTGTGATAGAAAAGGAGTTTGGTGAAGATTGGAGTTCATTTGCAGAAGTTAGAGCCAAAACAGTGAAACTGAGTGCGAAAAGCAACAAAATGGCGAGCACGATGAAAATCAAAGACAAACGGAGTAGAAACAAAGGTGAGAACTCTTCCTCACTCAATCTTTTATACATATATTTATTTTTATAATTGAATGTACATTAATTATCTGCGATTGAAATATTTGTTGTTGATTATCTATCGTATGGATTATCGTTGATTTGGATGTTATGTTATGATTGAGATTGGGAGTATTTAACATGTAAAATAAGGTTAATATATTTATGATAATTTAAATATGATTACACTTCCATTTACAAGTTACCTGACTTGTTTACGTGATTGGGACGATAATTTTCACACATCGCCCAAGTGCACAAATAATAATCTATTATTTTGTTATGTGTTGGTTGAAACCCCACACGGGTCTTGGGATGATACTCTAGTCACACATCTTCCTTGTGATTAGTTGTAAAATGCACTCTGGTTGTTATTTGGATGTTTCATCATTATTATAGAATACATGCAATGTATGAAATCCATATAATTAAAATTATATGGTAATTGATTGGGTCTCATTCCAATTTAGGATTATATGAATGCTTTTTTTTATAAAATATTCAGTTAAAGAATCAAAACATGGTTTTTGAAAATAATTAAGTGAATGAAGCCGATTTAAGTAGATTTGCATCAGTTTTACTGGAGCGGACGTTTTAATCAATTTTATCAAAAGATTAGATTTCAAAATTAGACCTTTTGAAAAGATTATTATTATGATATTATAATAATATGTAAAGTTCATCATTTTATTGTCATTTAGGAACATAAAATGATTTACAATTAAAGTTCATCTTTTTATTGTCATTTAGGAACATAAAATGATTTACAATTAAAGTTCATCTTTTTATTGTCATTTAGGAACATAAAATGATTTACAATTAAAGTTCATCTTTTTATTATCGTTTAGAAACATGTCTATTATCATATTTTGATTAACAATAAAATTAATCTTTTTATTGTCGTTTAGAAACATGTTTATATCATATTTTGATTAACAAATAAAATTAATCTTTTTATTGTCATTTAGAAACATGTTTATTATCATATTTTGATTAACAAATAAAATTAATCTTTTTATTGTCATTTAGAAACATGTTTATTGTCATATTTTGATTAACAATAAAAATGTTCTTTTTACTGTCAAAGTAGGAACATAAAATTAAAATAATATGATTTACAATAAAATTAGTCTTTTTATTATATGTAGAAACATGTTAATGATTAAAAGTTGATTTGCAATAAAAATAATTCTTTTTTTTATATACAGGAACATGAAAATTATCAAAAATTTATTTACAATAAAAATTATCTTTTTATTGTATTTATGAACATAGAATTGTCGAAAATGGTCTTACAATAAAATTTACTTTTACTCTGTGTGTGTGTGTGTGTATATATGAATCACAAATTTAGGCATGTTTTAAAAATATTGGGTGAAACATTAAAATTGATAATTTTAATGTACATTTAGAATTATTATTAAAAAGAACATGTTAGTGAAATCGTCTAACAATTTATATTTATATATATAATATATAAATATAGATTAAAATTAAACGAGTCTCACGTGGTAGTTCGTGTTTCGGAATCGTAACTTTAAACGATTATAACAAAGATCCGACCGTCGGATTTTTCCAAAACTGAAACCATTAGGTTCATTTTGGAAAGATCTTTCCATCGATATTTAATTTGTTAAGATCCAACGGTTAGATTTTGTGAATGTTAAATTCAAATTTTAATAAAAACAGCGCCAGTGCAGTTTAATGACCTGAAACGTCATTTAATTGAAATAGGCCTATTTTTAAACAATTAAGAATAGGAAAAATTATGTAAAATCATAATAAATGATTTAAAAAGAGTTTTAGATGAAAAATTCCAAGTTTATTAAAATAAAAGATATTTTTATCATAGTGAGTGATTTATTTATTTTTATAAATAAATATAAGGATTTAAAATGGTTTTAATATAACCAAGAATTTCAAATGAATAAATTGGATTAGAATGTGATATTGAATTTGTTTCGACATGAATTCTATTCAAAGCCTGGTATTAAATATCAAATTAAATTTTCGGTTTGTCGTGAATTGTGTCTTAAATAACACTGTCCTTAAACCCAGTCGAGAAAAGAGTAAATCTTTTTATTGTCATTTAGGAAAATAAAATGATTTACAATTAAAGTTCATCTTTTTATTGTCATTTAGGAACATAAAATGATTTACAATTAAAGTTCATCTTTTTATTGTCATTTTTGAACATAAATTGATTTACAATTAAAGTTCATTTTTTATTATCATTTAGAAACATGTTTATTATCATATTTTGATTTACAATAAAATTAATCTTTTTATTGTCGTTTAGAAACATGTTTATATCCCATTCTGATTAACAAATAAAATTAATCTTTTTATTGTCGTTTAGAAACATGTTTATTATCATATTTTGATTAACAAATAAAATTAATCTTTTTATTGTCATTTAGAAACATGTTTATTTTCATATTTTGATTAACAATAAAAATGTTCTTTTTATTGTCAAAGTAGGAACATAAAATTATAATAATATGATCTACAATAAAATTAGTCTTTTTATTGTATGTAGAAACATGTTAATGATTAAAAGTTGATTTGCAAAAAAAATCATTCTTTTTATTATATGTAGGAACATGCAAATTATCAAAATTTGATTTACAATAAAAATTATCTTTTTATTGTATTTATGAACATAGGAATTATTGAAAATGGTCTTACAATATAAATTTACTTATACTGTGTGTGTGTGTCTATATATATATATATATATATATATATATATAAATCACAAATTTAGACATGTTTTTAAAATATTGGGTGAAACATTAAAATTGATAATTTTAATGTACATTTATAATTATTATTAAAAAGAGCATGTTAGTGAAATCGTCTAACGATTTATATTTTTGCATATATATATACATATAATATAAATATAGATTAAAATTAAACGAATCGCGCGTGATAGTTCGCATTTCGGAATCGTAACTTAAAACGATTATAACAAAAGATCCGACCGTCGGATTTTTCCAAAACTGAAACCGTTAGGTTCGTTTTGGAAAAAAAATTCCATCTATATTTAATTTGTTAAGATCCAACGGTTAGATTTTGTGAAATGTAAAATTCAAATTTAAAAAAAAAAGTGCCAGTGCAGTTAAATGACCTGAAACGTCAATTAATTGAATAGGCCTATTTTTAAACAATTAAAGATGGGAAAAATTATGTAAAATCATAATAAATGATTTAAAAAGAGTTTTAGATGAAAAATTCCAAGTTTATTAAAATAAAAGATATTTTTATCATAGTGTTTGATTTATTCATTTTTGTAAGCAAATAAAAGGATTTAAAATGGTTTTAATATAACCAAGAATTTCAAATGAATAAATGTGATTGGAATGTGATATTGAATATGTTTCGACATGAATTCTATTCAAAGCCTGATATTAAATATCAAATTAAATTTTGGGTTTGTCGTGAATCGTGTCTTAAATAACAATGTCCTTCAACCCAGTCGAGAAAAGAGTAAATCTTTTAATTATCCAATTAATAAACATAACTAAAATTAAGTGGAAGTTTATTTTGGGTTGATTGTGAACAATGTTTTAAATGACATTAATTCTTAAAACCCGATTAACGGTGAAATTACGATTTGCAATTTATTAATCTTTAAACTAAGATTAATGAAATTTTCTAAAGAGAAGTTTTCCAATTTAATACATTAAATTGAGATTGAACGGAATAGGATTTTGGATTTATAGTGAACTATGTTTTTAAGTGTCATTTGTTCTTTAACCTAGTTAAAGACAAAACTAACTTCTTAAACTTGAATAATCAATAAGTTTAGAGGAGTAAAACTAAATGGGGTTTTAATAAATCTTTTATTAGATTAAATGGGAATAAAGTAATTAAATTTATTGAATTTAAGAAGTGACCGAGAATGGAGTACCACCAGTCTTACTCCATGCGATAGTCGAATCTTTAATTATATTTGAACGATAAAACGGTAATTAAATTAACCGAAAACACACTGGGTGTTAGATATGGAGTACCACCAGTTTTACTCCATGGGATGAATAGGTTGGGACTGGGAGAGTAAAATAAATGATTACTTCGGTAAGGCATTACTCCCGACTAGTTGGATGAACCTTAATTTGGTTTAGGTTGAGAAAAGATAAAATAAAGTCTTTTTAAAATGATATTCAAAGGAGAATTATACTATAAGTTTAAAAGGATTTATCTTTGGTAAAATTACTGGGAACACTTCCCAAAGAAAAGAACATTTAAATAAATGAATATTCTTGATTGGAATGAGGCGTATGATGTGTTTTTATAGCACTTGATTATTAATTATAAAATACGCAAGTTATTCGAAAAGACCGGGTTTAACCCATTCTGAATAATTACTACGACTACCAAGAGTCGAAGATGAAGACGGTGGTTGAAGACCGGATATCTTCGCATCATTTGGATGATTATTGATGTCTTGATTGGGCCATACACCCAAGACAAGGTAATAAGTGGTGATCGTCCAAACGTACTTGGAGATCGACGGACATGCTAGGGCCTCTCTCCAGTATTGGACATATGGGACGAGAAATAAGGTGCCTCCGGTTTCGTTGAGACCTAGAACGGATTTGTAAATGGATGCATGTCTGACATTGGATTTCATTCCATGTAAATTGATTTCTATCTAATATATATCTGTTTGGTGGTGGAGAATTTATTCTCTTGCTTAACACCCTTCTCTGAGACGCACGAGCTCAGAGGTTATATATTGGTAGTTATCGATCGCATGACGTGAATTGTCAATATGGCATGCCAAGATGCAAATGATTGAGGCTTTTGTTAAAAAGTAGAGCCTTGTGGTTGATGATCAAAGCACAACCCATTTAGGCATAGCTTTGTGTATAGCGATACTTCGCGAGCCTCACACCCCGGTAGGAGCCAAAAAACGGGATAAGGGACCCAAGGAGTGCATGCGTTTCTTTCTAGCTAGAAGTGGTGTCATGGTATAGAGCCCAGACATTTTTACTTATGTGGGTGATGGATTACGAGGCCTCGAACATATTGATCGATAGTGACCAATTGATAGGTTCAATAAGATCGGGAAACGCGTGTTCAGGCATAACTAATCCACTAAAGTATTTGTGGACCGTCCTTAGAGGATCCAAGGGTTGCCCGTAGGTATGATCCTGAGACATTTGCTAGAGTGTCTCGAATCGGTAAGGAGATCGTCCCTAGCCTTGACTCATGATGGAAACCCAATTTCCAAATATGACATTACGGTTTTGATAGTAAACCTATATATGGCGACATAGTATATGGTAGCTATGCCATCCAGGATTGATACATTTACTTTGAAGTATTTTAAAACTGATTAGACACTAATAATAATATTAAAATATTATTTTCTACGTATCAAGCATGTTTGGCTATTATAAGGGAAAACTCTATCCTCCGGCTTGTGTTGCATTGTGTGATGGGACCTGAGTCTTATAATAGCTTCATTTTTCCAAAAAAAAAAGCATTGCATTGTTTTATTTTAAACTGAAATTCATGTGGAGTAAACCCGTTCCATGTTATACGGCGTGGTCCCATGATTTCCCCACTTTTAAAATGAAGATTAATAACTGTTTTTTGTTCTCACACCAGTCCCATGGCTGACCTAGAGTTTATTGTTTTTACCTAAACTCTAGGTGCTCCTAATTTCCACATGGGCAGCTAGTAATTTTGGTTTTGCAGATATTATATTCACAGGATCCTGGTTTACAGCTGAAGCTATAATCAAAAAGCTCTGTATCCGTGTGTTTCCTTCAGTTGTGTTATGTATTATTTTTTCCGCTGCTTTGTAATTTAAATCTCAAATATTGTATTTCCAATGTGTAATATTTATTCGTACTCTGATATCTTCTTGTACTCTGATGTAATTGTTGTAATTAGCAATGAAATATTCTTCTGTTTGTGTTCTGATTTGTCGTGTTCTCAATTCAATCCGGACTTTCCCTTAAGGGCGAGTTTGGGTCGTTTCATTTGGTATCAAAGCTCGAGAACAAGACACATTAGAACCGAACGAAAGAATTCATCAGAGATTGGATTAGTAATATCCAATGAGAATAACTTGTTAGAAATGAGATCAGTAGTATCCTAGAACGAGTGTGAAGGGTATTAATTTTTAAAATAAAAATGAAAACAAATATAGTTTTGAAAATTTAATCTAATTATACGTATTTGAGTATGTTATTTTATTTTGGACAATCGAGTATATGAAGATTTTGAATATACGCGTAACTAACGTGTATTTATAGTCTCAGATACTAGATAGATATAGAATAACCCTCTTGTCTCCCGGAGATGATTTTGATGATGAGGCATCATCATTAGTGATTATGTTTGAGTTTCGAAAGTGGTATATCTGTATATTTCCAATTGGCTGGTGTGAGAGCCAAAACTTAGATAGGTCTATTGTTTGGAATTGGCAACAAAAATATGATTATTGAGTATAAAAAATTAATATGAATTTGAAAAGATAATCACCTAACAGATTGCTGGTTGTGATGTTTAATTGTTAGTTTCCTGATAAAATTATTGGAATGATAATTAATTTAAACAATATACAAAAGAATGATAAATTTAGCTAAATCGAATTTAATATTGAACTCAATTGAAAATTGATTAGAATTGAAAGTTGAGTTGGTTAGTCAAACAACTTTTAGTTCCGTTCCTTTTCGAGGATGAAAAGATTTAAAGTGCGGGAGATTGTAACAACCCGGGATTTCAGAACCAATTTAAAATTTTATTTTAAGCTATTTTAATGAATTTTGGATATTTAAAATGATTTATTTTAAATAATAACGACTGAAAATTTATTTTAATTAAAGTTAGAATTTATAAATTTATGTTAATCATTTTACGAGCCAGAAAAGGCGTGGTAGTTTGAAATTTCAATTTAACTTTGAATAAATATATAAAATTCATTATAAGTCAGAATTGGACAAAACGAGAAACGCTAGGATCGTATTGACGATATCTTTTAATGAATTTAAGAAATTGAGATTTCGAATTATAAATTGTAAGTTATGACAAAATTAAAATTTCAGAAAAACGCTATAGAATTTATATATATAATATATATGGCCCGAAAAGCTACTTTTTTGCATACGAAGGAATTTGGACTCGAAACCACTTCCATTGAGTTCAAAATTACGTTTTTGATTTTGAAAAGTATAAACAATGAAATATTTCAAGATTCAGAATTTATTTATATAAATATACATTTTTAATATAATATATATATGCCTTAAAAAGTGAATTTTTGCAGACGACCTCCGAATGTGATTCTACATTTTTTTTGGATTTGTATCGTCAAATAATGATAAGATTCCAAGTTTCATGAGTTTTAGAATCAGTAGGTGATCGTAATTGATTTTTCAGTGTAAAACAATCAATATTTTGACTTTAAATATTCACTATTTGTGCATACGGACTCCGGATTCGACGAGACCAATTTCTTTGGATCCGTAATATCAAAGAATGGCTGCATATCAATTTTTATCAAGAATGAATTCCGTAGGTGACCACACGGATTTCTAAACCATGAAAACGAACCTAAATTGAATAAAATTAACTACATAAGGGGTTAAAGATAATATAATTAAAAAGAATAAAATATACAAGGGGTTAAAACAAAAATTCTCTCTCCTACAAAATATACTAAACTCCTCCCTAACTTTAACACAAACCTAATTCTTCTCCTTCTTCTCTTCAAAGGCAGCAGCCTTTCTTCCACCTTTTCTAATTCATTATTTCCTTCTTCCCTTTTTTCTTTCAGAAAAACCAATTAATGGCCTCCTCCTCCAATTGACCGCTGCTGCCGCCCCTCCTCCAACCGCAAATTAGTCCTCCTCTGATTCTCCTCTTCTCCTTCCTTCTCCCTTTTCCTCCTCCTCCTCTTCTCCTTCCTTCTCTCTTTCTTTATCCCTCTTTGAAAACCCTAGAACTAAAAGCCACCGCCGCCGCCACCATGGACCCCACCGCCGCACCACCACCACCCCCGCGCCTTCCCCACCTCCAGTTAGGCCTGCCGCCGCCTCAGCACCACCCATCTCCGGCCGTGGGCCCCGCTTCATCAAAAAAACCCTTTTTCACAAAATTACCAATTTGTAAATAACCCCATGTCCTTCTTTCCTCAATAACTTTCAAACCGTGCATTTCTGGCCAAAACTCCTTAAGACCAAAGTTGTAGTTCATGATTTTCTCTTCGATTTGAGTACATGGAAGTCGAATTTTGGAGTTCGGAGCTGCACGGAAAATGTGATTTGCGACAACAGACCTATTGCGAAGATTCAGGATTTCCGGCGAATCAGAGCACTTTTGGAAGAAAGTCCACTTGGGGAAAGTTGTCTGAAATGGCGTGTTTGTGCTACAAAAAGAGTTTGGTGAAGACTGGAGTTCATTTGCAGAAGTTAGAGCCAAAACAGTGAAACCGAGTGCGGAAAGCGATAAAATGGCGAGCGCGATGAAAATCAAAGACTAACGGAGTAGAAACAAAAGTGAGAACTCTTTCTCACTCAATCTTTTATACAATTATTTGTTTTTATAATTGAATGTACACTAATTATCTGCGATTGAAATATTTGTTGTTGATTATCTATCGTATGGATGATCGTTGATTTGGATGTTACGTTATGATTGAAATTGGGAGTATTTAACATGTAAAATAAGTTTAATATATTTATGATAATTTAAATATGATTACACTTCCATTTGCAAGTTACCTGACTTGTTTATGTGATTAGGACGATAATTTTCACACATCGCCCAAGTGCACAAATTATAATCTATTATTTTGTTGTGTTGGTTGAAACCCCACACGGGTCTTGGGATGATACTCTAGTCACACATCTTCCTTGTGATTAGTTGTAAAATGCACTCAGGTTGTTATTTGGATGTTTCATCATTATTAGAATACATACGATGTGAGAAATACATATAATTAAAATTATAAGGTAATTGATTGGGTCTCATTCCAATTTAGGATTATATGAATGCTTTTTTTTAATAAAATATTTAATTAAAGAATCAAAACATGTTTTTTTGAAAATAATTAAGTGAATGAAGCCGATTTAAGTAGATTTGCGTCAGTTTTACTCGAGCGGATGTTTTACTTAATTTTATCAAAAGGTTAGATTACAAAATTAGACCTTTTGAAAAGATTATTATTATGATATTATAATAATATGTAAAGTTCATCATTTTATTGTCATTTAGGAACATAAAATGATTTACAATTAAAGTTCATCTTTTTATTGTCGTTTAGGAACATAAAATGATTTACAATTGAAGTTCATCGTTTTATTGTCATTTAGGAACATAAAATGATTTACAATTAAAGTTCATCTTTTTATTATCGTTTAGAAACATTTCTATTATCATATTTTGATTAACAATAAAATTAATCTTTTTATTGTTGTTTAGAAACATGTTTATATCATATTTTGATTAACAAATAAAATTAATCTTTTTATTGTCGTTTAGAAACATGTTTATTATCATATTTTGATTAACAAATAAAATTAATCTTTTTATTGTCATTTAGAAACATGTTTATTGTTATATTTTGATTAACAATAAAAATGTTCTTTTTATTGTCAAAGTAGGAACATAAAATTATAATAATATGATTTACAATCAAATTAGTCTTTTTATTGTATGTAGAAACATGTTTATGATTAAAAGTTAATTTGCAATAAAAATCATTCTTTTTATTATATGTAGGAACATGAAAATTATCAAAATTTGATTTACAATAAAAATTATCTTTTTATTGTATTTATGAACGTAGGAATTATCGAAAATGGTCTTACAATAAAAATTTACTTTTATTGTGTATGTGTGTGTATATATATATATATATATATATATGAATCACAAATTTAGACATGTTTTAAAAATATTGGGTGAAACATTAAAATTGATAATTTTAATGTACATTTAGAATTATTATTAAAAAGAACATGTTAGTGAAATCGTCTAGCGATTTATATTTATAAATATAATATATAAATATAGATTAAAATCAAATGAATCACACGTGGTGGTTCGCGTTTCGGAATTGTAACTTTAAACGATTATAACATAGATCCGACCATCGGATTTTTCCAAAACTAAAACCATTAGGTTCGTTTTGGAAAGATCTTTCCATCGATATTTAATTTGTTAAGATCCAACGGTTAGATTTTGTGAATGTTAAATTCAAATTTTAATAAAAACAACGCCAGTGCAGTTAAATGACTCGAAACATCATTTAATTGAAATAGGCCTATTTTTAAATAATTAAGAATGGGAAAAATTATGTAAAATCATAATAAATGATTTAAAAAGAGTTTTAGATGAAAAATTCCAAGTTTATTAAAATAAAAGATATTTTTATCATAGTGAGTGATTTATTTATTTTTATAAATAAATAAAAGGATTTGAAATGGTTTTAAAATTACCAAGAATTTCAAATGAATAAATTGGATTAGAATTTGATATTGAATATGTTTCGACATGAATTCTATTCAAAGCCTGGTTTTAAATATCAAATTAAATTTTGGGTTTGTCGTGAATCGTGTCTTAAATAACACTGTCCTTAAATCCAGTCGAGAAAAGAGTAAATCTTTTAATTAATATTTAAATGCGATTTTCCCATTAATAAACATAATTAAAATTAAGTGGAAGTTGATTTTGGGTTGATTGTGAACAACGTTTTAAATGACATTAGTTCTTAAAACCCGATTAACGGTGAAATTATGATTTGCAATTTATTAATCTTTTAACAAAGTTTAATGGAATTTTCTAAAGAGAAGTTTTCCAATTTAATACATTAAATTGAGATTGAATGGAACAGGATTTTGGGTTTATAGTGAACTATGTTTTTAAGTGACATTTGTTCTTTAACCCAGTTAAAGACAAGATTAACTTCTTAAACTTGAATAATCAATAAGTTTAGAAGAGTAAAACTAAAAGGGGTTTTAATAAATCTTTAATTATATTAAATGGAAATAAAGTAATTAAATTTACTGAATTTAAGAAGTGACTGAGAATGGAATACCACCAGTTTTATTCCATGCGATAGTCGAATCTTTAATTAGATTTGAACGACAAAACGGTAATTAAATTAACCGATAACACATTGGGTGTTAGATATGGAGTACCACCAGTTTTACTCCATGAGATGAAGAGGTTGGGATTGGGAGAGTAAAATAAATGATTACTTCAGTAAGGCGTTTTTCCCGACTAGTTGGATGAACCTTAATTTGGTTTAAGTTGAGAAAAGATAAAATAAAGTCTTTTTAAAATGATATTCAAAGGAGAATTAAACTATAAGTTTAAAAGGATTTATCTTTGATAAAATTAATGGGAACACTTCCCAGAGAAAAGAACATTTAAACAAATGAATATTCTTTATTGGAATGAGGCGTATGATGTGTTTTTATAGCACTTTATTATTAATTATAAAATACGCAAGTTATTCGGAAAGACCGGGTTTAACCCATTCTGAATAATTACTACGACGACCAAGAGTCAAAGATGAAGACGGTGGTTGAAGACCAGAGATCTTCACATCATTTGGATGATTACTGATGTCTTGATTCGGTCGTACACCCAAGACAAGGTAATAAGTGGTAATCGTCCAAACGTACTTGGAGATCGACGAACATGCGAGGGCCTCTCTCTGGTATAGGACATATGGGACAAGGAATAAGGTGCCTCCGGTTTCGTTTAGACCTAGAACGGACTTGTAAATGGATGTGTGTCTGACATTGGATTTCATTCCATGTAAATTGATTTGTATCTAATATATATCTGTTTGGTGGCGGAGAATTTATTCTCTTGCTTAACACCCTTCTCTGAGACGCACGAGCTCAGAGGTTATATACTGGTAGTTATCGATCGCATGGCGTGAATTGTCAATGTGGCATGCCAAGATGCAAATGATCGAGGCTTTTGTTGAAAAGTAGAGCCTTGTGGTTGATGATCAAAGCACAGCCCATTTAAACATATCTTTGTGTATAGCGATACTTCGCGAGCCTCACACCCCGGTAGGAGTCAAAAACGGGATAACGGACCCAAGGAGTGCATGCGTTTCTTTCTAGCTAGAAGTGGTATCATGGTATGGAGTCCAGACATTTTTACTTATGGGGATGATGGATTACGAGGCCTTGGATATATTGGTCGATAATGACCAATTGATAGGTTCAATAGGATCGAGAAACATGTGTTCAGGCATAAGTAATCCACTAAAGTATTTGTGGACCGGCCTTGGAGGATCCAAGGGTTGCCCATAGGTGTGATCCTGAGACATTTTCTAGAGTGTCTCGAACCGGTAAGGAGATCGTCCCTAGCCTTGACTCATGATGGAAACCCAATTTTTAAATACAACATTACGGTTTTGATTGTAAACCTATATATGGCGACATAGTATATTGTAGCTATGTCGTCTAGGATTGATGCATTTACTTTGAAGTATTTTAAAACTGATTAGACACTAATAATAATATTAAAATATTATTTTCTACGTATCAAGCATGTTTGGCTATTATAAGGGAAAACTCTATCCTCCGGCTTGTGTTGCATTGTGTGATGGGACCTGAGTCTTATAATAGCTTCATTTTTCCAAAAAAAGCATTGCATTGTTTTATTTTAAACTGAAATTCATGTGGAGTAAACCCGTTCCATGTTATACGGCGTGGTCCCATGATTTCCCCACTTTTAAAATAAAGATTAATAACTGTTTTTCGTTCTCACACCAGTCCCATGATTGACCTGGAGTTTATTGTTTTTACCTAAACTCTAGGTGCTCCTAATTTCCACACGGGCAGCTAGTAGTTTTGGTTTTGCAGATATTATATTCATAGGATCCTGGTTTATAGCTGAAGCTATATTCGGAAAGCTCTGTATCCGTGTGTTTCCTTCAGCTGTGTTATGTATTATTTTTTCCGCTGCTTTGTAATTTAAATCTCTGATATTGTGTTTCCAATGTGTAATATGTATTCATACTCTGATATCTTCTTGTATTTTGATGTAATTGTTGTAATAAGCAATGAAATATTCTTCTGTTTGTGTTCTGATTTTTGTATTCTCAATTCAATCTGGACTTCCCCGTAAGGGCGAGTTTGGGTCGTTTTAATATGTATATGTGTTGACATACATATATGGGTATGTCGACATACAACTGTCAGAAATTCAATTTTCATAGGAAGTGTCTTTTCACTATTTGTAACATTCCAGAAACATTGCAACCTTTCAAATCTTATAAATAGGGGCTGATTTCGAAAAAATTTAACATACCTTCTTCCCCGTCTTCACCCCTCTTCATCCGACCATTATTCTTTATTATTTTATCGATTTCTACACTTTTACTTTGCCGATTTCTACTCTAATTATATAAAACTTCTTCTTTTCTCACTCTCTATCTACTAATCCCTGAATTTAAATGCTATTGAAGAGTTATAGGGCTGTTGTAATTATTTGGGAAGTGTTTGGGAAAGGGTGAGTTCCTTATAGCCTGAAATCAAGGAAAGGGAGCGGTGTTAACCTTGTAGCTGTAGAATCAACACTACAAGAAACATTGTATATTTCGACAGGAAGGGGCGACGGTTACCGACGGCTAATTTCCGATGGCTTTCGACGGGCTATCGGCGGCCGTCGGAAACCGTCACCTATAAACGAATTATACAGCAGCCGTAAGCCTTTTTTCCCCATTTTGCGTCTCCTCCCAAATATTTCCAACATGAAATAAACCCTACCCACCCCCAAAATCAAAATTTTCACCCCCAATCGTCGATTTCTTTGCATATAATCCTCCCCACCTTCATCTCTAACATCTTGGGCAAGCAATTTGAGGTATAATCTCTTTATTAACTTAAAAATCAAATTTTTTTCTAAACCTATTTATGTCCTAAATCGGAAACTAGGGTTAATTATTGATTGTAATTGGTTCCAATAGCATAGTAGTAGATAATAGCATCCTATTATGTGCATATTTCATGTGATATAGTGAAACTGAAAATTTTATGTGCAATGTTTAGGTATTTGTGGATATGTTCCCATTTAGCTTAATTTTTGCCATTGTATAATTTAGGATATTTGTGTATATATGCGTCGTTGTGCACTTGTCATTTTTGTATTTGTTAGTTGATATACAAAAAAATGAATGGACGAACTACGAATAGTACATTGTGCAAATTTTGACTTATGCACAAAAAACATGAGTCTAAATTCTAGTTGAGTCCATTGAAACAACAATAATAGTAAATCGGTTTTAAGTTGATTGAAATGTCAAGAAGATGTGATAAAATAAAATATTTTTATGTTGTTGTAAAACTGTATTTTTATAGTAAAATGCGCACATCTAATTGGCTAATATCCCATAGAGTGTTTTCGGCCCCGTCCGACGAGTGTTGTTCATGATCATTATATAAATAGTCATTTTTGTCAAAGTAAAAGAATGATCGTTTATGTTCATCTGGTACAATATTTGTTGGATTTGTCTTTGTATTAGACAAGTTATAAACGCAGTAAGCATCTACATTTTGTATACTACTTCATTTCAAAAGATTCAAAATTTTCGGTTTAATTTTTCTTTTTGTTTCCTGCATACATGTGTACATGTAGGAAACAAAAGGGAAATGCTGCCGAAATTTTGTTGAATCATTTGAGACGAAGTAGTATATAATTGTAAATGTTTACTGCGTTTATAATGGGAAGTAGGATGTTTGACCGTGTAAAAGAGTTGCATTAAATAAAATGCCAAATTAGAATTTTTTATTTAACTTATTGAAAAGGTTATTTGCTTTCAATCATTATATATATGTGCATTTTATGACCATAAAAACAAGTTTTTTATTTGTATTCTTGAAAATAATTATTAATTTTTGAACTTGTGATTTGATTTCTCAAATACGAAAAATGATTAATTATTTTTTTGATCCGAGGAGTTGGATGTACCAAAGAAGAGGACAGAGAGGTTCAATAAAAGAAGATTTTTATAATGGTATAAGTGTCTTTGTTGAATTCGCTTTAAGTAATAACGGAAGCGATCCTCAAATTCGTTGTCCGTGTAGCAAGTGTAGACATTTGAAGTATTTGTCACCCAATGTTGTGAAAGTCCATTTGTGCAAAAACAGATTCGTACCCGAGTATTATTTTTGGGATCGTTATGGAGAAGTTGTATCAAATATTCCTGTAGAGACTGAGGTAGAAAGTGTGGTTGATGAAAATGTTAGTACGACCTGTATTGAAAATATGGTCGAAGATGCAGCACGATCAATGTTTCATATGGTTGCAGTTGACGACGATGATGGAAATGATGAAGAACCGAATATTGAAGCTAAGAAAGTTTATGATTTGTTGGATAATGCTAAGAACACTATTTGGGATGGTTGTAAAAGAGGCACTCAGCTATCGGTAATCGCAGAATACACTGTGATAAAGTAAAAATACAACATCACTGAAGTTGGGTTTATAGCTATTGTACAAACTACAAAAAGGCACTTGCCTCTCGATAATTTAATGTGTGAAAATCACTACGAAGTTAAAAAACTTATGTCGGCATTTGGTTTACCTTATCAGAAAATAAATACATGTTTAAAAGGATGCATGTTGTTTCGGAAAGATGACGTAAACCTTAGAAATTGTAAAATATGTAATCAAGAAAGATATAAACCAAGAAAGAAGGGGAAGGAAGTTCCATACAAATGTATGCATTACTTACCCATTACTCCGACGCTTCAAAGATTATATGCATCTTCTGTAACTGCATCTCATATGAGATGGCATAAGGTGGGATCTTAGGAAGAAGGTACGTTGACCAATCCGGCCGATGGGGAAGTATGGAAGCATTTCGATAAAACTTATCCCAATTTTGCAGTGGAGAGTTGTAATTTCAGACTAGGATTATGTACAGGTGGTTTTTCACCATTTTCTCAATTTGGTTCTAAATATTCATCATAGCCCATTATCATCACCCCTTATAATTTACCTCCATGGATGTGTACGAAAACGCGATGTATGTTACTTACTGTTTTTGTTCCTGGCACCGACAATCTGGCACAACGAATTAATGTTTATTTACAACTGTTAATTGAAGAATTAAGAACATTGTGGAATGAAGGAGTAGAAACATAAGATATTTCGAAGAAGATTTTTTTTTGGTATGTTTGCTTCTTTATTGTGGACTATAAGTGATTTTCCTGTCTATGCAATGCTTTCAGGATGGAGTATTGATGGTCATCTATCATGTCCATATTGCATGGAAGAGACACGAGTGTTTTCCTTACCGTATGGTAAGAAAATTTCATGGTTTGACTGTCATTAATGTTTTCTCTATGTAAATCATCTTTTCAGAGTAGGCAAGAAAACTTTTTGGTTAATAGAGTAGAAACCAGACAACCTCCAGCGATATGGTCTAGTGAAGATATACTATACATATTTTGCTAGTAATGTTTGTTTAACATGAAACACAGGCTGAGGCGGATATACAAACACATGATTTATAGGTGGCTTGGATGTACTGGATGTAGAAAATGAGAAAAAATTATAAAGATGACACAACAACAATGAAGAAAGGCAGGAAAAATCTCCATGGATGGAAGCAGCCGTTTGGGATGAATTTCTGAGGTATTGGAGAGTAATGAAGGAAGGTCAGTGTATTAGTTTTGTTTTTAAATATAAAAAATATTTACTCAATAAGTAATGTATCAAATTTTAAATGTACAGGCGGAGCCAGAAAGAAACACTGCAAATCAGAATAAAAATCCAGTCATGCATCGCGGAGGATCGAAGTCATTTCAACAGTATTGGCAGGAGTTGGTAAACTTTTTAAATATGACTTATATAAAAATTAATATTCTATATAATTTTGAAAATGTAGTAACTGCGTGTAATAATCAAATTCAAAGAGGCTGAGGGATAGGGTCCAATCTCGTATATGGACGTGTTCACCCATACGCATGCCATCGAGCATGTCAATGGAGACGGGAACATGACATACACATGGCATGACGATAAATCTAGGAAGAGTCACATAAGATTTCATTATATGTAGAAGTATTTTTAGTAATTGTTAAATTATAATAAAATAAGATATCATGATATTAATTTATATACATTCTTATTTGGTTTTGCAGGAGAAGTTTATAGAGCAACGTCAGAAGCGTCTAGCTGAGACTGGACATGAGCAGCTCACGACCAATGAGAAGGACATTATCTTTTGGTCAGTGATGGATCCAATGACGCAAAATAGATGTTACGGATTCGTAAATAAAGTGGTAAAGGATTTTTACCTTAATTTAATTTTTAGTTTAGAAATTAAATAACTTTTATGAGTTACAGGTTATTAATATAATCGTACATGATTAAAAAAATTCAAATAATTGTTACAGTCCACCAGTCAGCAGGCACGGAGAAGATAGACTAGAGCTGCTATAGACGCCGCAGAGATTGAGGAGTTGAGAGCTAGGGTAGCAGAGCTTGAGGACCAGAATCGTCGTCAAGCCATTGTGGCGATTCGGCTTCTAGATCGGTGCTTAGCGGAGTTTGCGCAACAGTATGGGCTCTTCCCCTCATCAGTTGGTTCTGCAGAAGATGACGATCAGTGATGGATGGATAAGTATGTTTTTTGTTCGGGCATGTATATATACTGGATTGCAATGGCTATGGTATGGGTGCATGACTTTGGTTTGGCATTTTGTATGTATTACGATGGTAGACATGTTGTGGTAGACTTGATGTACTGTATGTTGTTGTGATGGCAGACTTGATGTATTTTGTATGTATTGATGAATTTTTGAGTGCTGGGATTATAAACTGATGGTATTCTATGATGGTTTGAGATGAATGTGGGCTGGAAGGCTAAACAGCAGTAGAAATTTAAAAAAATTGTAGGTTTTTCGACGGCTTCCAACAGCTTATAGGTACACGCATAAGTAACGGTTTCCGACGGCTAGGGATGGCTTATTGGTATCGTATATGTAATGGTCTGTCGGAAGCCGATACGAGCTGTCCCAAGCCGTAGGAAACAAGAAAGACGGGCTGTGTCGATACCGTCGAAAACTCTGTTTCTCGACGCCTTAAATTGCTATGGGGATTTCCGACGGCTCTCGATCGATTTCGACGGCTGACATCCGTAACTTTCATTTAGTGCAAAGGTGTTTGGAGCGTTGTTAACCTTGTAGCATGAAATTATGGAGATGGTACTTGGATATTGATAATAGTAAAACTCTGCGCAATCCAGCATTGCATCGGACTGAACGTAGAAGAACTACAACAAAATGAGATATATATATATATATAGCATAATATTATAACGTTGTAATTAGAGTGCTATGTAATGTAAAAAAAATAAAGCAAATTGAGCTATAAAATAATTTTCCCAATAACAAGTTAGCAATTAATAAAACCATTCCGCTATTTAATACTAAACATTTTGGAATGCGGGAGAAGTACATCAGTGTAAACATATGACCACGAAAACTAACGTTTGGGTGAAAATGAGTTTTGGGTTTTGAGTTTTCAAAATCAATTATAAAACAATAAAGGTGTGAAAGGAGGATTGGTAGAATGAAATAAAGATGGAGGGAACCGCGGATGGGATGTAGAAATCATGAAAGGAAGAAATTTCTCTTATTTCTCAAAACATGAAAAATAGATAAAAGTTGTTTTTTATTGTGTATGTTAACTTTGTTTTCTAAAATGGTTGTTTTTCGTAATATACATGCGTCGTGCACATTTTTGCATGGACGAAAACCCAAACTTAAAATGGTAAACCAAACACTACATAAAATTTCCCTCTTCCTTCACTTTCCTCGTTTTCGTCTTCAAATCAAAATAATTCATGCCTACGAGGCATTAGCCACCGCATCGTATCTGTTATCTCCACAGCAACTACCTCGGCCTTTCCTCGTTGATTCTCATAGATAGCAACGAATTCGAATCAGGCATCGATTAGTAGCGACATCATCGACCAACTTCGTTTATTTGTTTGGTAATTTCGATTTTTTCTGTTTATATAAAATCTATGCTATCTATAATGAATAGTACACTATCGATTAGGTTGGTTTTGCCGCACTACTTTATCAAGTTTATGTTGGAAGGGCTGACGTAACAGACAACCATTTTTGTGGTTGAAAGTGATAATCTGAACAAAATAGACACAAAGAAACTAATATTTGGTAGAAATTTCAATAGGCAATTTGTTAACAACAAAGTAATTGATAGCAATTGGATACTTAATTTCAATAGCCGTCACATTTAATACTTTGTTTCATGCCTTTATTTTTAATTTTTATACAATTTACTGTACGGTGGATTAATAAATTGATTACTTAAAGGTATTAACACTATGCCATAGATAGTTTATCGCTACGAAAACCATGGTGTTGCTAGCTACAATGTTGCCATTGCTATGCTGTTTTTTGTCTATTGCAACGCACGCTTAAATGTGTTAGCATATATATCAACATGTGTTGCAGTAGTCGCGTGAATAAAATTATCAATCCGCGTCAACACGATCCAACAGTCCAGGTTAGCGACCCACGTGAAATAATGTTTAGTCCAGATTATCAATCCGCGCATGAAATAATATTTACAGCGGGAAACAAAAACAATGGGGGAAACTAACAAAATATTGAAATTTTCAATCGAAATTTAGCAAAATACTCTGTCGCTCAACCTCTCAAACACTCACTCTCAAGTTCAATTAGGGCTAAAAGTTCGAGTTTACAAGATTAATTGAGGTTCGATTAGGGAAGGTTCAAGTTCTAGTTCAATTAGAGCTTCGGTATTTCAATTAGGTCTTCAATTGGGGTTCGTTTGGGTTTTAGATTTCAGTTAGGACTTCGATTTAATCTGTTGCTTAAGGTATCACTCAATGTATATTTCAATTTTTTCTGATTTGACTATTGTATTGCATAATGTACTGCTTTACTTGTGCCTAATTTATCGCTTTAAGGTATCGCTCAATGAACTATGAGGAAAAACTATGGGCATAACTTCCTAAGTTTAGTGAAGGGTACATCAGTGGAGCGAAACATTTTATTGGAAATACTTTTTCTAGATTTGCGGTAGGTGATGAAATTACATGCCCTTGCAAAATGTGTCATAATCGCAAGTCGCATTGTCAAGAAGTAGTCTACAACCATCTGATTTGGAATGGTCCATCAGAATTGTACATGAAATGGATTTGTGTTCCTGTTTAGATCCTGAAAGAAGCAATAATGATATGGATTGTGAAGCAGGAATAAATTTTGGAGATAATTTCGGTGAGATATTGCAACGTACTTATGGAAATATGTTTAATAATGAAGGTGGATCTTCTGATGGGTCAAATGGAATAGATGTCGATGCTAGAAAATTTCATCAACGTGTTGAAGAGGGAAAACATCCATTATATCCCGGGTGTACTAAATTTGCGCGATTAAGTTTCCTTGTTGGGCTTTATTCTTTAAAATGCGTACATAAAATAACTAAGTCTGCATTCAGCGATTTATTAGAGTTGATGAAAGAAGCTTTTCCATAAGCCCACATCCCTTTATCTTTCAATGCTACCAAAAATTTCATTAAAGATTTAGGCCTCGACTACCAAAGAATACATGCATGTCCAAATGACTGCATGCTATATTGGGTAGAAAATGAAAATAACTGCAAAAGTTGTGGTTTTTCAAGGTGGGTTATACCGGAAGAGAAAGTAGCTATTGACAAATATTCAAAGAAGCGGATTCACAAAGTACCAGCAAAAGTGATGTGTTATTTTCCACTAAAACCAAGGTTGCAAAGGATGTTCATGTCCAAGGAGTACGCAGAACTTATGTTATGGCATGCAGTGGAATGAAAAAATGATGGCAGACTTCGACATCCAGCTTATAGCGAGGTATGGAAGACGATGTATGCAAATTATCCTCATTTTTCATCAGAAAACAGAAATATCAGGTTAAGAGTAGCATCTGATGTATTCAGTCCTTTTCGTACAATGATTACATAGCACAACACATGACCGATCGTATTGGTAAATTATAACATTCCACCTTGGTTATGCATGAAGACAGAAAATTTGATACTTTTAACCCTTATCCCTGGTCCAGATTCTCCTAATAATTACATTGATGTCTACATGCAGCCTCTTATCGCAGAATTGAAAGAATCATGGGATCTTGGATATAAACTTATGATGCCTTCACTGGTGATAATTTCATATTACGTGCAAGCGTGTTATGGACAATCAGCGACTTTCCGGGCTATGCAATGTTATCCGGCTGGAGCACGAAGGGTTATTTAGCTTCTCCTGTATGCCATTTCGAGACTTCTTCAACTTACTTGTAACATATAAAAAAATGTGCTACATGAATCATCGGAAATTTTTAGACCTAGGACACAAGTGGAGGTTTGATAAGAAAATGTTCAATGGTGAAATTGAAATGGAAACACCTCCAGGTATTTTATCCGGGACTGACATTGAAGAATTGTTGGTTGGTTATGAAAATATTTTTGGGAAGAAAGAGTTCAAGAAGCATAAAAATGAATCTCCTTTTAAAAAAAAGTCAATATTTTTTAATATACCATATTGGAGTCAAATGTATATCGACATAACCTTGATGTTATGCACATAGAGAAACACATTTGTGATAACATACTTGGTACTTTACTAAATATTGATGGGAAGTCGAAAGACCATTTAAATGCTCGTTATGATTTAGAAGAGATAGGCATCAGGGAGGTCGTTCATCCGGTTCTATCAACTGATGGGAATTAATTAAGATGAGGGCTGCCATATTTGAAATGACGAACAAGGAGAAAGAACTATTTTGCTCGGTGTTGGAGAATGCTAAACTGCCTTATCGTTGTGCAGCTAATATCAATTGGTATTTAAATATGAAAGAGAGGAAAATTGCAGGGAATAAGAGCCACGACGCTCATTTTCTTCTCCACTACTTGCTGCAGTTTACCATGAAGAAATCTGCAAAACCTGAAGTTGCAATACCTATGATAAGATTAGGTGCATTTCTAAGAAGTCTATGGAGTAAAAGTATCAATTTGGCTGATCTCAAGAGGCTACAAAAGAAAATTGTGGAAATTCTTTGTCAATTTGAGATGATATTTCCAAATGCTTTCTTCGATACAATGGTGCACTTGCTAGTTCATTTATGCAAGGAACTTGAATATAGTGGACCTGCGCATGTTCGTTGTATGTTTCCTATTGAGCGTTATCTTTGTAAACTGAAATCATATGTTTGCAACAAAAGTAAACTTGAGGCGTCCATTGTTGAAGGTTATCTTGCAGAGGAATGTTTGATATTCTGTTCAAGGTTCTTAGGTGGCGATGGTGCAGGAAAAATGCAATTTGAAACATGTCCACGAAATCTGGAATATCCTATTGCCACAAGAAGAAACAAAAATGGAAAAGCTATTCATCTTAAAAATTCTCAATGGAAGGAATGTCACCGTTACATTCTATTCAATTGTGGTAACAAGGAAATAGAGAGTTTACTTGGGTAAGTATTTTTATTTTAGTAAGTATTGAAGTATTATCCCTATCTTTATGAATCCTTTATTAGTTATTTTATTCCTTGTAGTTTTTTCTTTGCTTCATGTTTTTCATAATAAATATTGTTTTCCTTTTTGAACCTAGCAGATGAAATTTTATGCAATTAAAGTTTACAATGGTTTATTTAATTAGAAAAGTGGACAAGTTCGGTTAACGTCAATAATAATATTCTTCGCGTAGCTTGTGAAATGATGTCAACAAGATTTAAACAAAACTAATTTTGATGTCATCCTTTTGCCAGAAAAACCAGTCCTTTTAAACAATCTACAAACACGTAATAACCCGAAAATCCAAGCCAATTTAAATTTTTTATTTTGGCAATTTTAGTGAATTTTAAATATTTAAAATGAATTATTTTAAATAATATCGATAAGAAATTTATTTTGAATAGAATTCGAACGTATATATTTATATAGATCGTCGTTAAAATATAAATAATTATTTTAAAAGGAATTGAAAATGGCGCGGTAGTTCGATAATTCGATTTCAAATTTCAAATGAATGTACATGATTCAAAATAAACCGGATTTTAGTGAAACAAAAAATATTGGAATCTAATTGAGAATATCTTTCCAATGAATCCGAAAAATCGAAATTTCATAGTGGGGATAAAAAGATATGTCCAGTTGAAATTTCAGAATAATCGCTATGGAATTTCGGCCCTTGAAAATAGCCATTTTGCAAACGACCTAGGATTTCGACGAAACCACTTTTGTTGGATCCGTGATGTCAAATTATTGCTAGGTTTAAATTTCGTAATTTTTCGAATCAATATGTGAGCGTGGCAAAGGAAAACTCGTTTGACCAGTTTCAGTTGATTTTAATCGACTGGAAATTGGCCATTTTTCAAACGGTCTTAGAATTCGATGAAATTAGTTTTGTTAGGACCATATCGTCAATACGAAGCTAGAAAATATTTTTCGGGAATTTTTCTAGTTAGTATGTGTCCCGGTAAATGGAAATGCGCGTTCAAATTCAATATATAAAGTTATATGTTGATTTTGACGAAAACAGGTCGAAAAAGCGAATCAGCTTACGATACATATCCCATTGTGTTCGGAATGGGGGTAATTAGCTAGTGACGACAGTCGGTGGGTTCAATTCTGAGTTCGAAAGAAAAAGTTGCTTTTTAGTGGATTAAAATAAATTAAATAAATAATATAATTTCCTTTCCTCCTCTCTCTCCTATACACGGTCAACTCACCCCCCCTTCGTTATCTTCAAAACAGAAAAAAAAAAACAACAACGAATCGATCGCCACAACCCTAGATCCCCCCTCCCCGATTCTGCTCGTGCCGCCTTGCCTGGCCCATATCCGCCACCCTCCAACATCCGACGCCCCACCTCACCGCGAAGCCCCACCAGCGACGAGGATTTCTTCCCCCCTCCCACCTCCGGCGACACAGCGCCAAGAACCCCCCTCCCTTCTCGCCCGTTCTCCTCTACCCGATTCGAAGTCCCCCCTTCTTACTGTAAGTTTACTTATTTTTATTTCTCCCTTGATTTACTTCTATATAATTAGTTTAAATAAAGTCAGTTTTTTTATGTCATAGCATATACTAATTCAGTTTTTACATATATAATTTGATTTTCATAATGTTTTTATAAGGATAAAAAGGCAAGATTTTTATATTACGAAACATACCGTTTTCAGTCTATAAAAGAGGCGATTTTTAGATTATGATGGATTTGATTTTTAAACCATATAAAGATGTGATTTATATATATATATATATAAAATAGCTATATAGAAATACGATTTTTAGTTGTTTAAAAATATAATTTTTATATTAGTAGAAGGTTAAAAATATGATTTTTATAAAGTAGAAGTATTAAAAATATAATTTTTATATAATAGAGAATATAAAAATATCATCTTTATATATGTAGCGAAATAAAAATCTGATTTTCATTATATATATGTTGAAATAAAAAGGTGATTTTTATGGTGGTGGTATAAAAATTCGATCTTTATATTAGAAGTAGATATATAAAAATATAATTTTTATATAGAGAATAACGTGATAAAAATATAATCTTTATCATATGAACACCATTATCAAAATAGAATTTTTATCTATATAGTAGCGGTGTAAAAATGTGATTTTCATATAACATAGCAACAATATAAAAATGTGATTTTTATATATGTAGTGGCTACGAACAACGAAAGTGACAAAAGGAAGCACAACGAAGATTTCTACATAAGAAGAGTCGTGGCGGATGGTTTAGCTTGGGTGAGAACTTCTCACCTTTTAATTTTGTTTTCTAGTTAATAATATATACTAGGATGCAGATGGTGTTTAGAAGCACCCGACACCCGTCGTCCACAGACCATGGACGGCTTCTATACTTGTTTGTTTGATTTTGACGTGTAGTTGATTGTGTGATGTGATGTGAAAAGAAATAAAATATTTATATAGGTATAAATATTTTATAGTTGAAAATAGAATTTTTAACTTGTATATAAAATAAATAAATATAAACAGATCGGACGATTTGTTTATATACACTGATTTGATTGATATTGATTGGGACGATAAATTTTACACATCGCCCAACTGCACAAATAAAAGCTGCGTTTGATTGTTTGAAACCCCACACGGGTATTGGGATGATAGATGACATACACTAATCCCAATAATTAGTTGTATGTCGATCGATTGATTGACAGGCTGTTATAAGCGTTAAACATTTATATTTGATGCTTATACAGTGCAGAACGCACTCTGGATGATGGTTGATTATTTATCGTTGTTATTTTGTACATGTGTTGTAGAAAATCCATATAATTAACACTATATGGTAATTGATTGGGCCTCATTCCAGTTTTGAAAAAGAAATATTTGAAAAAGAAATATTTGAAATAGAATATTTGAAAATAGAAATATATGAAGCCATGTTGATTAGATTGACGCCATTTTGACGTGATCGATATTTATATCGATTTTATTCAATTTTCAATGTATATTGAAAGTGTTTTCGAAATTTGAATTATACTGAAAGTGATTTCGAAATTCGAATTATATTGAAAATAATCGAAATTCGAATTATTTTGAATAGAATTGAATTCGAATTGAAATTGAAAAGAATTGAATTCAAATTGAATTCAAATTGAAATTGAATAGAATTGAATTCGAACTAAATTGAAATAAATTGAAATTCGAATTAAATCGAGTAGAATTGAAATTCGAATTAAATTGAAATGAATTGAAATTCGAATTAAATTGAAATTGAATTGAAATTGAATTGAAATCGATTTGAAATGAATTTAAAACGAATTTATATGGGAATATTCAATTTTGATTTGAAATTGAATATGAAGTTGAAACCGTTTTGAAAATGAATTTAGAACGATTTATAAAATACATTTTGAAAGGAAATCGACGAAATATATAATATATATATATATATATTATATATATAATGGCCTGAATAGAACGCGCCGCGCCGCGGCAGTTCGCGAATTTCGACTATTGACTTCGAATGGATATTACGGGAGATCCGACTGTCGGATTCTCCTAAAACCGAAACCATTGGGTTCGTATCGAAAAGAGCTTTCTAACGAATATAAGAAATTAGAAATCTAATGGTTGGATTTGGAATTATGTCCAAATCAAATTTGGAAAAGGTCGCTGTAAGTGCAGTTCGATGGCCGTTGATGGAAATCGACTGTACGGGCCTTAATAAAATTATTAAAAATATCAATAATTTGTGTAAAATCATAAGAAATGATTTGTGAAAAATTGGGATGAAAAACTCCATATTTGAAAAGATAAAAATAGTTTTTATCGAAATGAACTAGTTTTGAACTAGAATAATAATTTTTTTTAATAAATGAAGTGGATATGAAATGGTTTTGAAAATAACCAGAATTTCCAATAATTGCATTGGAGTGGATTTGAATCGAAATTGTCTTCGGAATATTTCAATGTTGGATTTCGTGATTATACAGATATTGTTATGGGAATTTGAAAGATATATATATCGTTATTTCCAATACGATATTTGTTGGTCGTAGAATTTGATATTGAATATAAGCCAATATATTTTCTATTCAGAGCCTTGTATTTAATATCAAATGTGATTTGGGTTTGTCGTGAATGGTGTCTGCATTAACACTGTTCTTAAGCCCAGTTGAGAAAAAGATTAAATCTTTTTATTTAGATTTAATGAAGTGTACCAATTAAATAATATTTAATTGGAATTGAATTGGTATTGATTTTTGGGTTTATCGTGAATAGTGTTTTAAATAATACTTGTTCTTTAACCCAATAATTAATGGAATGTGATTTTGGGTTTATCGTGAATCGTGTTTTAAAATGACACTGATTCTTTAACCCAGTTAAAAATTAAAACTAAGTGGAGTTTTAATGAATCTTTAATTAGATTGAAAGGGTCGAAAATGGAGTATCACCAGTTTTGCTCCAGGTGATAGTTAAATCTTTAATTAGATTTGAACGTGAAATGGTAATTGAATTTACCGATAACACCGTGGTGCTAGATATGAAGTATGACCAGTTTTACTTCATGGGATGAATAGGTTGGGATTGGGAAAAAAAATAAAAGATTGCTTCGGTGTGGTTCGCTAATCCCGACTAGTTTTGAATTGATATTCAAAGAAGATTAAAGAATAAATTTAAAGAATTTATCTTTGATAAAATTAATGGGAACTCTTCCCAAAGTATAAGAATATTTGAATAAAGAATATTCTGAATTGGAATGAGGCGTATGTTGTGTTTGTGTAACACTTGTTTAATATATACGTAAGTTATTCAGAAAGACCGGGTTTATCCCATTCTGAATAACTGATTCGACGTGGTGTCGAAGATGAAGACGGTGGTTGAAGACTGGAGGTCTTCATGTCGTTTGGGTGATTACTGATGATCTTGATTGGGCCGTACACCCAAGAGGAAGGAATCAGTTAGTGATCGTCCAGACGTACTTGGAGATCAATGGATATGCGGGGTACTAGGTGCCTCCGGTTTCGTTCAGGCCCAGAACGAACTTGTAGATGGACTGTGTGTCTGACATTGGGTTTTATTCTGTGTGGTTGATTTCTATTAAATATATATCTGTTTGGCGGCGGAGAATTTATTCTCTTGCTTAACGCCCTTCTCTGAGACGTACGAGCTCAGAGCATATATATTGATGGATATCAAACGCATGGAGTGAATTTCCTGTGTGGCATGCCTAAGTGGCAATATGATCAAGGCTTCTGTTGAAAAGCAAAGTCTTGTGGGTGATGATCAAAGCACAGCCTGTGTGGCACAGCTTTGTGTAACGTGAATTCACGAGCCTCACACCCCGGTTGTGAACCAAAAACGGGAGAGGACATCAGGGAGGGCATGCGTTTCCTTCTAGCTAGAAGTGGCGTCATTGGTTTTACACGCCCTGACGAGTTTGACTTATGTGGTTTTTGCTGTTGCGAGGCGCCTCGGTTTGATCGGAGGATTCGGGTCCGGTGGAGTCTTTCATTGGCTCATTTACGCCCCATAGGGCGGGGAAACGCAGTGTTCAGACATTTTAATCCACATCTGTGGACCGGCCCTGACGATCCAAGGGTCCACCTGAGTCTGGGTCCTGAGACTCGGGCTAGACACTCTCGAATCGGTAGAGGACTATCTTTTGCCTCGGTTCACAGACGGAAATCCAATTTCCAAATACGTGACTTTGCGGTTTTGATTGTAGAGCCTAGTATGGCGACATGATATATGGTACCCATGCAGCCTATGACTAATATTTATGATTGAAATTGTTTTGACACTATACACTTATAGTAATAATAAAATATGAAATTTAGCGTATCAAGCATTCTTTGGCTATTATAAGGTAAAACCCTATCCTCCGGTTTGTGTTGCATTGTGTGATGGGACCTGGGTCTTATAATAGCTTCATTGTTCTTTATTTAGCATTGCGCTGTTGTTTTATGCACTGGTATTCTTTGGAGGAAACCCGTTCCGTGTTATACGGCGTGGTCCCTTGATTTACCTAACTTTAAAATAAAGATTAATAACTGTTTTAGTTCTCACACCAGTCCCATGACTGACCTGGAGTTTATTGTTTTAACCTAAACTCTGGGTACCCTTATTTTGACACGGGCAGCTAGTAGTTTTGGTTTTGCAGAATTATATTCACAGGATCCTGGTTTACAGCTGGAACGATATCCGGAAAGCTTTGTATCCGTATATCTCCTTCAGTTGTGTTTGTATTATTTTCCGCTGCGATGTATTTAAATGTAATTTAAATCTCTGTTATTTTCTGTGTAATATTTATTCATACTCTGTATATTCTTGTATTCTGATGGAATTGTTGTAATAAACATTGAAATGTTCTTCCGTCTGCGTTCCGATGTGGCTTGTTCTAGAACGAGTGTGAAGAGATTGGATTAGAACCCTACGAAAGAATTCATCAGAAATTGGATTAGCAATATCCAATAAGGATGACTCGTTTGAGATGGGACCAGTAGTATCCTAGAACGAGTGTGAAGAGTATATTTTTAAAGATGAAAACAAGTTTTGTTTTGAAAATTTAATTCAATTATACGTATTTGATTACTTATTTGTATCGAATTTGGACAATCAAGTATATATAGATTTTGCATATACGTCTGATCCGCGTGTATTCAAAGTTTTAATATACTGGATAGATATAGAATCACACTCTAGTCGCTCGGGGATAATTCTGGTAATGCGGCCGCATCATCAGTATTTCTGTTCGAGTGGCAAAAGTGGGATTTTTATAGACTGGTGTGAGGACCAAAATTAGATAGGGCTTATTGTTGTGATTTGGCACAAAAAAATGTGATTTTTGACTATGTTTGAAAATTATGTGTTTGAAAAGCTAATCAACTAATTGATTGATGGTTGTGTGGTTTGATTATTGGTTGATTAATTAAAATTTGAACCATTTAGCCAAATTGAACCAAATAGTGAGTTGTATTGAAAATTAGTCGCATTTGCTTACATGTGCATGTACTTACATTGAACAGGTCATAGCAAGGAGGCTAGAGGAGAAGAATAAAATTTGTTTGCCCGACAAATAGGTACATGTTTACCATAATTTACTGTTTTGTTTGGGTGATGATGATTTTGTGAGTCGATTGGCTAGCCACTTGGCTTTTTCTTTTTCTTTTGGATTGAAGAAGGCCATAGGAGGCTATATGAAATATCCCGAAGTCCCCGGTGGAGGGGAGGTTATGGCGAAGTTTTTCGAAAATTTAGGGTGTTAGCCAAATTTTTGAAAAGTTTTTAGAAACTGAAAAGTTGAAGAACTTAAGCCGTAGCGAAAATACTGAAAGTTGAGTTGATTTGTTAAACAACTTTCGGCTTTGTTCCTTTTCGGGGACGAAAAGTTTTAAGTGGGGGAGATTGCAATAACCCGAAAATCCGAGCCAATTTAAAATTTTTATTTTGGCAATTTTAGTGAATTTTGAATATTTAAAATGAATTATTTTAAATAATATCGACGAGAAATTTATTTTGAATAGAATTCGAACGTATATATTTATATAGATCGTCGTTAAAATATAAATAATTATTTTAAATTTTAAAAGGAATTGAAAATGGCGCGGTAGTTCGATAATTCGATTTCAAATCTCAAATGGATGTACAAGATTCAAAATAAATCGGATTTTAGTGAAACCAAAAATATTGGAATCTAATTGAGAATATCTTTCCAACGAATCCGAAAAATCGAAATTTCATATCGGGGATAGAAAGATATGTCCAGTTGAAATTTCAGAATAGTCGCTATGGAATTTCGGCCCTTGAAAATAGCCATTTTGCAAATGAACTCGGATTTCGAAGAAACCACTTTTGTTGGATCCGTGATATCAAATTATTGCTAGGATTCAAATTTCGTAATTTTTCGAATCAATATGTGAGCGTGGCAAAGGAAAACGCGTTTGACCAGTTTTAGTTGATTTTAATCGACTGGAAATTGGCCATTTTTCAAACGGTCTCAGAATTCAATGAAGTCAGTTTTGTTAGGACCGTATCGTCAATACAACGCTAGAAAATATTTTTCAGGAATTTTTCTAGTTAGTATGTGTCCCTGGTAAATGGAAATGCGCGTTCAAATTCAATATATAGAATTATATGTTGATTTTGATGGTCGAATTAAGCGAATCAGCTTACGATACATATCCCATTGTGTTCGGAATGGGGGTAATTAGCTAGTGACGACAGTCGGTGGGTTCGAAAGAAAAGTTGCTTTTTAGTGGATTAAAATAAATTGAATAAATAATATAATTTCCTTTCCTCCTCTCTCTCCTATACACGGTCAACTCACCCCCCCTTCGTTATCTTCAAAACAGAAAAGAAGAAAAAGAAAAAAAAACAGCAACGAATCGATCGCCGCAACCCTAAATCCCCCCCCGGTTCCGCTCATGCCGCCTTGCCTGGCCCACATCCGCCACCCTCCAACATCCGACGCCCCCCCTCACCGCGAAGCCCCACCAGCGACGAGGATTCCCCCCCCACCTCCGGCGACGCAGCACCAAGAACCACCCTCCTGTAACACCCCGTAATTCTGTTAATATTAATATTCACAAATTAAAGAATAACTAATCTCAGACGTGAGAATTGTGGGAAACGGGTTGCGCCATTGTGTTCGTCTCGGAATTCTGGTTGAAAGAGAGTCCGAGTTTGCGTGAATTGGACTTCGTATGAAGAAGTTATTGCCATCAGAAGTTTCAAAAAATTCAAAACAGATTTCATAAAATTTAAAATTCAAAATTCGGAGTCAAACAGGCTAGGCGGAAAAATTCCTGCCCAGCACCCCAGGTCGACTGGGGAGTCCACTCGGCAGTCGACACCCCCCCGGGTCGACTGGGCAGTCGACCTGGGTGTCGACCTGTCCAGGCGGCTAGGGTTTGGCTGATGTATCTTTAGGGCTGAGTTGGCAAATTAAATGGTTCAGTTTAGTTCTGAGTTGATCTGACGGTCTAAATAAATCCTAAACTCTATAAATACCTAGGTAGTCTCTCACTCTAATTCACATGAAAAATAGAATAGCCACCGTCATACCACCGCCATGGAACTTAGTGTAGCCGCCGCCAACTAAGAAGGAAAAAAAGCTAATCAAAACCCTAATTTTACTCAACTCTAAAGAAAATCAAGACTCTCTTTCTCTTCTAATTGTGAGTATGATGATCTTAACAAGATTATTATTAAACTAATTAGGTTAAGTCATGTATGGATTATAAGTAAATGATGTGGATTGTCATATATGTTGTTGTAAACCTTATGCTATCATGTATGTTGTAAATCCTATGTTATGTGATGATGATATCCTATATGTTGTAAATCATGCTATGATGATATTATATAGGTTATAATTTTCTATGCTAAGTTGTGATAAATCATACATGTTATAAAGTCATGATGTTATTATCTATGCTAATTAGTTCATGTTAATCAAATCATAATGTTTGGGCTATGTTGATCTATATGACAAATCATGTGTGCAAGTTTAGATTGATTAGTAAAGATTATGAACATATGCCATGACATCTATTTAGATCTAGAATTATGCTATGACATATGTGAATTCTATGTATTAGATGCTAGTTCACACCATCATTATGTTGCTAAACCATATATGCTAGTCCATACATGAATTTGGATCATGATCATATTATGTGAATTGTGACATTTCACCAAACAAGTTGACACTTTTAGATCCATGACATGTGTAGTTTCATGCAAGTTCCACCCCTATCATGATTAGATCTATTTTTATTTGTCTATATGTTGTGATAATTTATCTTTGTGCTATGAGTTAGACTATTCGAGTCTAACGTATATTTTGCGTTGAATAAGCGAACGTATGACATGGGGTAGGGGTAATATTAAGGATTTAATATTAAGAAGTTGGGGTGCAATTGATATGATTTTGCATGCCATGAATAGATGGCCATAATTGAGTCAATTATGGACATCAATAAAATCGGACTTAATTAATAATTTGAATAGGGAATTATTAAAACTGGGGTAAAAGATTATAAGTGTTAATCAATGCTTAGGACACGAGGTTGGACTCGTTTGTGACGTAAACCTGCCCGGACCCGCCTGACAAATCCAGTGGTCACAAATGTCAGCCCAATGTAAGAGGTCCTAGGCCCAAGTTAAAGCATAACAGTTGTAAAGACACGAGGTTAGACTCTTTTATGGTGTAAGACTACCCGGACCCGCCCGGCAAATCCAGCTGCCATAAATGCCAGTCTAATGTGAGAGGTCTTTATGAGGTTATGGCCTGAATGAATTAAGAAATACTTAACCAGATAAACATGTAAGGTGGGACATGGGGGTTAAGTAGGTGCCTTGGGTGGCATGAGGAATCTAGTGGGTGCCATTAGTGGCATGTGAAATACGATTAGTAAGACTTAACCAAACACACATGTAAATGAACATGACTAAGAGGGTTAAGTGGGATGTACTAGTGGACAAGCTTAGGTGGATAGCTTGTGGGGCCCCATTTCAACCAGTATCCCAAACGTATCTTTGTGGGCTCGACCCAAGTCGAGGACGGGACACGCATGCTGGGCTTGACTATAAGAGGCCAAAACGGGGTAGCGGTGGCAACGCAAGTCCAACGGGTTTCATATGCGTGTGTGGACCCGGGCTGGTAGATAAGACGTTGTTGCATCGTGTAGGTATAAGCCGTGTACTCTCAAGTTGTATCAGGTTGCCACTTTAGGGGAGTGATACACCCCACTGTGGGGTCAGCACGGGTATCTACGAGTAGGGAGCCGATCGAAAAGTGGGTAGTGGGGTACACCTAGTGGAGATAGGGGCAGGCGACACCTATGTAGTCAGCTTGGTGTAACACCCCGTGTTTTCTATAACAGTGAAATTCACAAATTAAAGTATAATTAATTTCAAATCAAAGAATTAAGGGAAACGGGATACGCCATTGCGTTCGTCTCGGAATTCTGCTTGAGATAGAGTCTGAGTTTGCGTAAAACGGACCCCGTATGAGGGAGATATGGCCTCCGAAAGTTTTAGAATTCAGTTTAAAATTCAAACAGACAGAAATAGCTCAGAAAACCAATTCAAATTTAAAAAATCGGACCAGATTGGGCTGGGCGGGAATTTTCCCGCCCAAGGCACCCTGGTCGACTGGGTAGTCGACCTGGGCCACCCAGGTCGACTACATAGTCGACCTGGGGGTCGACTGGGTAGTCGACCTAGCCCCAGAGCCAGGTCGAACCCAGCCCCTCCTGGCTGGCCTGGTTTGTGCTTGGCCGAATTTCTGAGCCTTGCCTTGTCACTAGGGCTAGGTGTCAGCTCCTGATTGGTCTCTCCTTCAAACGAACGACTAATATTAATCCAAGCTCCATCAACAGTTCTAATCAATTCACAAACTCTATAAAAAGGACCTAAGACTCCACCTAATTCATACAAATAAAAATGAGAATGAGACCGTCATGCTGCTGAGAAAAGACTAGGAGTAGCCGTCAAAATTAAGAGACGATTAGGAGACAATTCAAAAGCTTAAAGCAACGACAACTAAATCAAAACAACGCCTACAACAAAGGATAGCATCTCCAAATTCAGAATTCAGATTCCTGAATTGAAGATTCGTCATACGTTGTAAGTAGAGTGCTATTCCGATGTGAATGAATAATTGTGTTTTGGTTTATGTAAAATGAGAAATGGAATTGTACTTAATTTGTGGTGATGATAATTCATAACCGTAGTTTGCTGTGACTCTAATTGTGAATAGATTTGGGATGTTGTGGTATAATGATGTTAGACTTATTGGATATTTGCAAATATATGATTCATGTTGAAAGTTAACGACTATATGTTTGTGGTAGTTTATTACAACACCTATTGGATAATTGCAAGTATATGTTTCATCTTGAAAGTTTACGACTATACGTTTGTGGTAGTTTATTTCAACAAAGTTGAGATTCATGCAAGTATGTAATTCACTATTAGGCCAACATGATTATATTTTTATGGTCATCTTTAGTGTAATGGGATCCATTTGAGTATTATGATTCATATGAATTTATGTTGGAATTGGCATCATGATTCAAGTGTAAAACCATACTTTTGTGTTAGTAACAAAAGTAAGCACCTTTGTGAACTTGTGTTGACTTTATGAACATGGCTAGTTTATGTTTGACTTTATGCCCAAACAAAATATGTTTTAGGCCTATGTTGTTTTAAAAAATCATATGATAATATATGCGACACATAATTAAGTTAGATTTACATTTTAAATGCAAGTTTACATGAATAGATTAAAAACCATGATTCATGTTTAGGTATGTTTTATGTCATGATTATATGCTAATTACAATGCAAGTTCACAAGTGCCTAATTTATGTTAATTAGTTCGCTATGATGCAAGTTCATGTGTTCACACACCCCTTTTTATGTTACTTAGAATATATAAACACCATGTTCTAAGCCTCCCCTTTTTCATGTGGCTAAGTTGGGTTTAAATGTTAAACCCAACATATGTTATATTGTAGCGAACGTATAAAACAAGGGGTAATGACGTTTGGGTTAAAATATAAAACATATGTGTTGGCATGTTTGACGCATGCCAACGACCTTGAGAACATCTAAGGGGTATAAATTGACTTTACCCAATAAAGATGAATTTGAATAATGGGCTGCAAATATTTACATATAAAAAGAAAAGAGACAAAATATGTAAACTTAGAAAATACGATGTGTTTAACCCGAGGTTGGATTGAGTTGTGATGTAAACCTGCCCGGAACCGCCCGGCTGTCCAGTAGTCACAACAATACCTATCCAATGTGGGTGGTTAAACATTGAGCCCAATAAAGACCCGAGGTTAGACTGAGTTGTGACGTAAGACTGCCCAGAACCAACCGGCAACAGGCAGTCACAACAATACCTGTCTAACGTGAGAGGTCGAGGCTTTAATAAGACAATTAAGGCTGAGTCAGGATTGATAGGATTAAGTAAATTGAATTAATACTTAATCAAATTGAACATGCTAAAACTATACAGACTGATTGGGGGTTAGGTTTACAAAACACTTAACCAACTTAGCATGTTGGCTAGAAATAGAAAACCTAGTAGCGGGGGACCCTTTTCAGCAGTAACCCTACAAGGTGTATCAGGATACCCTGAACTAGGCAGGGTGGGGCACGATTACTGGGCTGACTGCAAGAGGTCAAATCGACGGCGGTGGTGCAGCAGTGTAGGTTCTAACGGGGTGCAGGCGTGCACACACTCCGGCGCAGAAAAATTAGGCACTGGTCACCAGTAGTATACCTGTGCATTCTAGAATTGTGTCGGGCTGCCACCATGGGACTTGATACACCCCATGGTGGGACCATCATAGGTAACTACAACATCAGGGGCCGTAAGACACATGTAACTATGCGAGTAGGAGCCGATCATTAGAAATGGATCACTTCACCCTGATTATGGGGTGCCTGTTGGGAACTAGTTTATAGGGGTGCAGAGATTAATATGGGGTACGATAGTACATTCGACTCTAGACAACTTAACTTAGCTTATAGTGCTTTCCCATTTCCAGTTTGTACTTATCATGCTCATTTCTTTATTCATAGACTGAATAGTCCTAGACTTACTCAGGCTTTATGTCTGACTCTACTTTTCTTTCGTCTTCTTTTCTTTCGTTTCCCCCCTAGGTCCACAGGGAGGGAATACCGCAGCTTGACCAGTTTTTACATCCATCTTGAAGAGAAAGAATGTATTGCTTGGATCTCTTTCGTTTTGGACTATGGCTTTGGACAACAATTATGGGACTTATGCAGTTTACTTATGTTTTTATGCTTCTTTAAATAATGAAATCAAGATAGTTATGAAAATGTAATGTTTTTGGAAGTATTGTAAGACAATTATGGCATGGTTTGTGTAACACGTATTTTTGATGAAATAAAAGTTGCCGTTGTTTCCGCTGTTCAAAAATATGTGTATTTATATCTGTCTTGTGCATCTATGACTTATACTTATAAACCCCCACCAAAATTAGGGCATTCCCTTTGAGAGTGACCCTAACGGAGGTGGGGTGTTTCTCTTGGTATCAGAGCATAGGTTTACCAGATAAGATAAAAAGTTTTAAAAAATTTATTTTCAAAAGAAAATTTAAAGAAGCATTTTTTAAAGATAAAATGTTATTTTATTTTAAAAAGGCATAGTCCCCCAAAGCCATAGGTACTATCTTTTATCCTTCGTTTTGAATCTATCCTTTTTGTTTCAGCATGTCCGAAGAACTTAACTTGCCAGAGGGTATACCAATACCTGGTTGGTTTAGACAATTCTTAGAAGCAAGGGCCAATCAGCCAGGTCCCACCGTTCCTCCTCCCCCAGCTGCAGGAAATCATCCAGCTGCAGCAACACCTCTTCCTCCACCTCCTCCGCGTGGTAATACTTTTGCTAAGATATGTAAAGATTTTAAAGCTATGGAAGGAAAGGATTTTCATGGAACCGAGTCCTTCGTGGCAGCCAGAAACTGGCTGAAGGAAACCGAGGACTTATTCGTCATCTTTGAGGTAGAAGATAGGCAGAAGATGCAACTGGCGGTATGGCTACTTAAAGGTGAGGCTTCCTACTGGTGGGAAGTTACCAATGCAGAAAGACCAGTGGAAACATCGGAGGACTTTAGGGAGAGATTTGAGGCTAAATTTACCTCAGAAGCTGAAAGAAGTCTTCAGTTGGAAAAATTCCTATTTCTTAAGCAAGGGAATATGACAGTCAAAGATTATGTTAATCAGTTCGATCAGCTGGCTAGGTTCGGACTGGACCTAGTCAACACTCCGCACAAGAAGGCTCTCCGCTTTGTCAAGGGATTGAATGAGCCATTACACAGTTTGTCCATGACCCATATACCCATGGGAGCTACGTATGAAAGGTTGGTGCAGATGGCATTGCTGAACGAAGAGGATAAGGGCAAGAAGGAGACAAAGGCAGAAAGCTCTCAAGGGAAGAAAGAGGGTTTACAGCCTAAGAAGAAAGACTTTAAGAAGGGCGGGAAAGACAACAAAGAGAAGAGGAAGTGTAATTTCTATGGCAAAGTGGGGCACTTAGTGAAAGATTGCCGGAAAAAGAAGGCCAAGTTGAATGGTGGGTGCTTTTCTTGCGGTGAAACATGCCACATGTCTAAGGATTGCCCAAAGAAACGAGGGCAGGGGCAGAGGGCTGGATCCACCTCAGGGACACAGGTTCATGTGCTAGAAGTGCCACCTCTGCAACAGCGAGGTATAAATACTTCCGTAGAAAGTGTAGTTTATCTTTATGATCACCCAGTTAGCACTTTATTTGATTCTGGCGCATCACACTCCTTTATTTCATCTGCTTTAGTAGAATCTCTGCACCTAGAAACTAGTATGGTAGAGGACCCCTTAATTGTTTCAAATCCAATCGGGGGCCCGACTCATTTGTCTGTGATCTGTGTGGGATTGAAAATTTCTATTCTAAGCGTAGAATTTAGATGTAGTGCTTTTGTTTTGGGCTTCTCGGGATATGGTTTGATTTTGGGCATGGAATGGCTATCCAGTAATGGTGCCGTCCTTGATTGTGAGAGATGGGTGGTTAGGCTTCTGACCCAACTCGGTAACACCCTGAAATTACTTGTAATCCCTCGTATGCAGTTATGCTTAGTTATCTTGAGTCGCTAGTTACTTCTGTTGAGAGTTTGCAATCAGTCAGGGTGGTCTGGGAATATCCGGATGTCTTCGAAGATGTGAAAGGCTTACCTCCGAAGCGGGAGATAGACTTCCGCATATATCTTGTAGATAATGAAAAGCCCGTTGCGTTGCCCGTTAGACACATGGCTCCACGGGAAAGGAAAGAGCTCAGTAAACAGATTAAAGAGCTTCTAGAGAAGGGGTTCATTAGAAGGAGCATTTCAGAATGGGGCGATCCAGTGGTGTTCGCCACAAAGGCGGATGGTTCACTCCGTCTATGTGTTGACTATAGGGAGCTCAACAAGCTAACGAAAAAGAATAGGCACTCTCTCCCCAGAATTGATGATCTGTTTGATCATCCTGTAGGAGCATCTGTTTTCTCCCAACTCGATTTGGCGACCGGTTTTCATCAGCTAAGGGTGGCTGAAGATAGCATCGATAAGACGGCATTCAGAACCCCGGACAGCTTATTTGAATGGCTTGTCATGCCTTTCGGCTTGACTAACGCACCCGCTTACTTCGTGGACCTGATGAGTAGGGTGTTCAGAGAATTCCTCAACAAGTTCGTAGTGGTCTTCGTAGACGATATCTTGATCTTCTCAAAGAATGAAGAAGAGCATGCTCAGCACCTAAGGGCAATCATGGAAACTCTGCGAGTCCATCAGCTAAAAGCCAAATTCTCCAAGTGCCACTTTTGGAGAGAGGAAGTAAGGTTTCTTGGGCATATAGTATCCAAAGAAGGGTTAGCTGTAGACCTTGCTAAGGTAGTAGCGGTGCAGGACTAGAAGACACCAAGGAACGCAACAGAAGTCCGAAGCTTTCTCGGGCTAGCAGGCTTCTATCGGAAATTTATCAGAGACTTTGCAAAAATATCAGCTCCGCTCATAAGGATGACAAAGAAGAATCTAGTGTTCAATTGGGACTTGGATTGCGAGTTTACTTTCCAACGACTAAAAAGGGTTGTTACAACAACCCCAGTTTTGACGTTGCCAGATGGAAGCAAGATGTTCACAGTTTATACAGATGCATGTGGGACAGGGCTAGGCGCTGTCTTAATGCAAGAAGGAAGGGTAGTAGCTTATGGCGGGATACAATTGAAAGTTCATGAAAAGAACTACCCGACCCACGATCTTGAGTTAGCCGCCATCGTCTTTGCACTCAAGTCTTGGCGACACTATCTCCTAGGTGAGAAGTTCGAACTTTACACTGACCATAAATTGTTGAAATATCCTTTCTCGCAGAAAGATCTTAACTTGAGGCAACAGAGATGGATGGAGTTTCTTGCCTCGTACGATTTCGAGATCTCCTACACTCCGGGCAAAGGCAACGTAGTGGCAGACACGTTGAGCCGAAAGAAACTGACCCTAAGCCCGCTGTTTGTTGAAAGGCAAAGCCTAGAATTTATAGCCAGCTTTGACTTTAGGCCCTTCTCCGATTTTGTACCGGGATTGCTAGCATCTCTCGAAGTACACCTGACTTTAGTGGACTCAATAGGGACAGCACAGCGCGAAGACCCTCAGCTTGTGGAAACGATTGATAGGCTAATTAGGGATGAGACTTCAAGTCACCTCAACAGATACTCCATCGACGATAAGGGTTGGCTAAGGCGAGATGGAAGACTATGCATCCCACAGACAAGGGATTTAGTAAAGACGGTTCTTGAGGAAGCTCATCACTCCAAGATGATGATACATCCAGGCGGAGATAAAATGTACAAGGACATAAAGAGAACTTTCTTTTGGAGCGGCATGAAGAAGGACGTGGCATATTTCGTTTCTAAGTGTGTGATTTGCCAACAGGTTAAGGCGGAGCAGAAGAAGCCTGGCGGTCTGCTCCATCCTCTAGAGGTTTCGCAGTGGAAGTGGGATAGCATCTCAATGGACTTCATTGATGGGCTGCCTAGGTCTAGAAGAGGCAACACTAGCATTTGGGTAATAGTGGATAGGCTTACTAAAAGCGCCCACTTTTTACCTGTCAAGATTAAAAGAACTGCATCATCCCTAGCATCTCTTTATCTCAAGGAAATTGTTCGACTCCATGGAATACCCTCCAGCATTGTTAGTGACCGAGACCCTATCTTCACAAGTGAGTTTTGGCGGAGTCTGCAAGAAGCGGTAGGCACACAGTTATGCTTGAGCACAGCCTATCATCCCCAAACCGACGGCCAGACAGAAAGAGTGAACAGAGTTTTGGAGGACCTTTTAAGACTGTGCGTCCTTGACTTCGGAGGGACATGGGAAGATCATCTTCCTTTGGTGGAATTTGCCTACAACAATAGCTACCAAGCCACCATCGGAATGGCACCCTTCGAAGCTTTATATGCAAGACCGTGCCGATCGCCCACTTGTTGGTAGGAGTCTACTGATAAGCTCATACTCGGACCAGATATGATCCGAGAGACTTCAGAGAAAGTAGACCTAATACGGAGAAGAATGAAGACAGCTCAGGACAGACAAAAATCCTACGCAGACAAGAGGAGGACTGACCTTGAATTTGAAATTGGGGACAGAGTTTTTCTTAAGGTATCTCCTCTAAGGAACGTTGTTCGTTTTGGAACCACAGGGAAGCTAGCACCAAGATTCGTAGGGTCGTTTCCTATTATCGAGAAAATTTGGAAAATGGCATATAGATTAGAACTACCCAAAAAACTAGCTGGAGTTCACAACGTCTTTCACGTTTCGCACCTCCGAAAATGTCTACATGAATCTGCTGAAGTGGTAGAGCCAAACATCCTTGAGAAAGCTGAAGTGGAACGCAAAGCAACCGTGAGGAAAGTTCCAACCCGCATATTAGGAACGGAAGTGAAAAAGCTACGCAACCGCGAAGTCAAGCTCGTCAAAGTTCAGTGGAGCGATGCCGAGGGAGATGCAACTTGAGAAACTGAAGCTAGAATACGCCCAGCCTACCCTTTTCTTTTCGAGGGTACATCTTTGATCTTTCTTTTTCCTTAAGTTGCGCTTTTATCTATCTTTTTAGGTATATCTCCTCGACCTTATCTTTAGGTAGAAACCCTTTGGATGAAAACATGTAATTGAAACATGTTATGGATGATGGCTGCAAGTGGTTGCAAGTGATTGCTAGTGGTTGCTCGTGGTTGCATATACACACACAATCTAGGTTTTATGTGAGAACCCATAACTTCCCTGTGAGGGAAAGAGCGGATACTTTGAGAACAACACACAAATGAACACAGACGGAAGAACATTTCATTGTTATTACAACAATTCCATCAGAATACAAGAATATACAGAGTATAAATGAATAAATTACATTCGATACATATCAGAGATTACAATAAATTACATAGCAGCGGAAAAATAATACAAAGCACAACTGAAGGTGATATACGGATACAGAGCTTTCCGGATATCATTCCAGCTGTAAACCAGGATCCTGTGAATATAAATTTGCAAAACCAAAACTACTAGCTGCCCGTATCGAAAATAAGGGCACCCAGAGTTTAGGTTAAAACAATAAACTCCAGGTCAGTCATGTGACTGGTGTGAGAACTAAAACAGTTATTTAAAACTTTACTTTAAAAGAGAGTAATTCAAGGGACCACGCCGTATAACACGGAACGGGTTTCCTCCCAAGAATACCAGTGCATAGAATAAACAACGCAATGCTTTTTCGAAAAATGAAGCTATTATAAGACCCAGGTCCCATCACACAATGCAACGCAAGCCAGAGGATAGGGTTTTCCCTTATAATAGCCAAACATGCTTGGTACGTTTAAAACAAATCATTTGATACTATAATGAGTGTATAGTGTCAAAACAATTTCAATCATAAATATAAATCATAGACGGCATGGGTACCATATATCATGTCGCCATACTAGTTTTACAATTAAAACCGCAATACACGTATTGGAAATTGGATTTCCGTCATGAGTCGAGGCAAGGGGCAAGCTCCTCTCCGCGTTCGAGACACTCTAGCAAATGTCTCAGGGCTACGCACTTTGGGCAACCATGGGATCCTCCAAGGCCGGTCCTCACTTACGTTAGAGGATTGCCAATTCCTGAACACACGTTTCCCGGCCCTATAAGACCTATAATCGAGGCGCCTCGCATCCAAACCACAAAGGTGAAAAGTATATAAATGTCAGGGATGGTAGGTCACTGACACCACCCATAGCTAGAAAGAAACGTCGTGCACTCCTTGGGTCCTCATCCCGTTTTTGACTCATACCGAGGTGTGAGGCTCGCGAATTCACGTTATACACAAAGCTGCCACGTAGGCCGTGCTTTGATCATCAACCACCAGACTTTGCTTTTCAACAGAAGCCTTGGTCATTGCATCTTAGCGTGCCACACAGGCAATTCATGCCATGCGACTGATGTCCATCGATATACAACCTCTGAGCTCGTACGTCTCAGAGAAGGGCGTTAAGCAAAAGAATAAATTCTCCGCCGCCAAACAGATGTATATTTAATAGAAATCAATCAACACAGAATAAAATCCAATGTCAGACACACAATCCATTTACATATCCGTTCTGGGTCTGAACGAAACCGGAGGCACTTTCCTCGCATATCCATCCATCTCCAAGTACGTCTGGACGACCACCAACTATTTCCATCCTCTTGGGTGTACAACCCAATCAGGATCGTCAGTAATTATCCAAACGATGTGAAGACTTCCGGTCTTCGACCACCGTCTTCATCTTCGACTTATCGTCGAATCGGTTATTCAGAATGGGTATAAACCCGGCCTTTCCGAACAACCCGCGTAAATTAAAAACAAATGTTACACAAACACAACATACGCCTCATTCCAATTCAGAATATTCTTTTATTCACAAAATCACATTTTTAGGGAAAGGTTCCCATTAATTTTATCCAAGATAAATTCTTTAAAATTTATCCTTTAATCTTCCTTTGGATGCCGTTTCAGACCAAATTATGGTTTTTCAAACTAGTCGAGATTAGCGAACCACATCGAAGTAATTATTTATTTTATTTCCCAATCCCAACCTATTCATCCCATGAAGCAAAACTGGAAATACTCCATATCTAATACTATGGTGTTATCGGTAAAATTAATTACCATTTCACGTTCAAATCTAATTAAAGATTTAACTATCGCTTTGGAGCAAAACTGGCGATACTCCATTCTCGCTCATTTCTAAATTTGATAATTTAGATTATAGATTCACATTTCAACCTAACTGCAGATTCGTTAAAACTCCTTTTACTGGGTTAAAGAACTAGGTGTTATTTAAAACACAGTTCACGACAAACCCAAATCACATTCTATTTATTATCGGGTTAAAGAACTAGTGTTATTTAAAACACCGTTCACGATAAACCAATTTCAAATCCAATCAAATATATTAGAAATTCCGATTATTTAAAACACCTTTTTAAATCTAATTTATTTATTTAAAAATAAACCGGGTTTTAAATTTAGTTCAATCTAGTTCATTTCGATAAAAATCTATTTTTATCTTTTCAAATATGGAGCTTTTCACCCCAATTTTTCCCAAATCATTTCTTATGATTTTACACAAATTATTGATATTTTTAATAATTTTATCAAGGCCCGTACAGTCGATTTCCATCAACGGCCATCGAACTGCACTTACAGCGACCTTTTTCGAATTTGATTTGGACGTATCTCCAAATCCAACTGTTAGATTTTGAATTTCAAATATTCGTTAGAAAGCCCTTTTCGATACGAACCTAACGGTTCCGGTTTTAGGAGAATCCGACGGTCGGATCTCCCGTAATGTCCGTTTGAAATAAATGGTCGAAATTCGCGAACTACCGCGGCGCGGCGCGTTCTATTCAGGCCATTATATTATATATATAATATATATAATATATATTTCGTCGATTTCTATTTAAAACAAATTATATAAATAGTTTTAAATTCGTTTCAAAAACAATTTCAACTTCCATTTCAATCCAAAGCAAAATTGAATTCTCCTTTATGAATTCGTTTTAAAATTCATTTCTATTCAATTCAAATTTCAATTCAATTTGAATTCATTTCAATTCGCTTTCAATTCAATTTGAATTCGTTTTCGATTCAATCCAATTTCAAAGTCGTTTTCTATTCGATTCAATTCAAATTGGTTTTCTATTCGATTCAATTCAAATTGGTTTTCTATTCGATTCAATTCAAATTGGTTTTCTAATCAATTGAAATCAAATTCGTTTTCTAATCAATTGAAAACAATATGTTTTCTATTCAATTTAATTCGAAATCGTTTTATATTCAATTCATTTCGAAATCGCTTTATATTCAATCCATTTCGAAATCACTTTATATTCAATTCATTTCGAAATCGTTTTATATTCAATTCATTTCGAAATCGTTTCTTTTTTATATTCATTTCATTTCGAAATCGTTTCTTTTTAATATTCATTTCATTTCGAAATCGTTTCTTTTTAATATTCATTTCATTTCGAAATCGTTTTTTCAATATTCATTTCAAAATGAACAAAATCGATATAAATATCGTTCACGTCAAAATGGCGTCAATCTAATCAACACGGCTTCATGTATTTCTATTTTCTAATATTCTATTTCAAATATTTCTTTTTCAAATATTTCTATTTCAAATATTTCTATTTTCTAATATTCTATTTCCAATATTTCCTATTATCAAAATATTTGTTATTATCAAAATATTTCGTTCAACACATGACTAATCTCAACGGATGAGTACAGTCAACACATGAACCTTTATTTTATATTGATAAAGATGTAAATTTTATTATTAAAATATTCGTTCAACACATGACTAATCTCAACGGATGAGTACAGTCAACACATGAACCTTTATTTTATATTGTCCTTTATTTTCTAAATGGGAATAAGGCCCAATCAATCACCATATAAAATTAATTATATGGATTTTCATACAACACATGTATATAATAGCATTGAAAAATAATCAACCATCAACCAAAGTGCACTACACTGTATGAGCATCAAATATAGATATCTAACGCTTATAACAACCTGTCAATCAATCGATCGACATATTTAATAAATCAGGATGAGTGAACTTCAAATTTCATCCCAACACCCGTGTGGGGTTTTAAACAATCAAACACAGATTTTATTTGTGCAGTTGGGCGATGTGTAAAATTTATCGTCCCAATCAATGTCCTTCAAATAGGTGTACATAAATAAACCGTCCGGTTTGTAAATGAATATTTATTTATTCACATTCACCATATTCATATTCACGTTAAAAATTATATTTTTAACGATAAAATATTTTATTTTAACATATGAATTTCTATTCAGTTCATTCTTTAAATAAAATGATATTCCTATTTTTCTAACTTATTTTAGGAAATTTCGACGGCATAACGGCACGATACTAGAAACGGGACAAGGCCTAGCCTTATCCCCGGTCTAGTGAAGGCCCACGCCATTCACACATCAATCAAATTCACCAAACAACCAAATTCAAATCAAATCATCTAACTAATTTATGCAACCAAACAAACAAGTCCATGGTCTGTGGACGATTGTGTCGGGTGCTACTAAGCACCGTCTGCATCCTAGTATATATATAACTAGAAAAGAAATTGAAGAGTGAGAAATTCTCACCAATAGCTATCCAATCATCTTGACTCTTCTTTGATAGAAATCTTCATCGTTATCACATTTTTATCATCTTCGTTGCTGTTGCCACTACATATGTAAAAATCGAATTTTTACTTTGCTATTCAATATATAAAAATCGAATTTTTACTATGCTATTCAATATGGAAAAATCGAATTTTTACTTCGCTGTTCAATATATAAAAATCGAATTTTTACTTCGCTGTTCAATATATAAAAATCGAATTTTTACTCCGCTACTATATAGATAAAAATTATATTTTTACTTTGTTATTCTCTATATAAAGGTCTCGCCTTTTTAAACATATCATTATAAAAATTACATTTTTATTTTTCTACACACATAAAAATGGTTTTTCTAATATTCCTATCATGTAAAAATTATATTGTTACTTCATTTATATAGTAAAGACTATATTTTTAATACTTTAAAAATATAAAAATCATATTTTTACATCTTCAAAAATATAAAAATCATATTTAAAATCAGTTTTAACCTATGCTAATTTTAATTAAAACTGAAATTAAATTAAAACTGATTTACTAAAATAAAAATCACCTTCTTCTCCATTTAAATATCTCGTCTTTTCTATTTAAAAAAAAACTGACTTAACTACTTCATCGAATAAAATAAAATAAATCAATATATAAACTCACCTTGATAATCGAAGGAAGTGGAAGAAGGAAGGAGTAAAGAGGAGAGAGCGCGCAACTGAAAGGGGGAAGGGGCTTCGCAGTTCGTCAGAGGGGTGGTGCTCTCGCCGGGGTTCAGCGTCGATTGATGAGGGGGGAGGGGGTAGCTGCGTGTCGATTGATGAGGGGGGTCTCGGAGGTGGCGCGCGACGTTGGTAGAGGCGGTGGGTGGTGCGGAGGAGAAGGCAGTGGAGGGGGGGAGCGATCGATGGTCGTCGCCATTTTTTTTATTTACTGATGAATCGAAAATGAAGGGAAGGGGGGGGGGCAGAGCGGGTTAAAGGGGGAGAAGGGTTGACCTTTTTTTTATTATTTAATTTTAATTTTTATTCACATAAAGTAACTTTTTCTATCGACCTCGAAACAAGGCCCACCGCCTGTTGTCCATAGCGTTTTACCCCCATTCCGAACACAATGGGATATGTATCGTAGGCTGATTCGTTCGTCTCGATCAGTTTCCGTTGACATCAACATATATCTCTATATATTGATTTTGAACGCGCATTTCAATTTACCGGGGTCACATACTAACTCGAAAAATTCCATAAAAATATTTTCTAGCTTCATATTGACGATACGGTCCTAACAAAACTAGTTTCGTCGAATTCTGAGGCCGTTTGAAAAAGGGCCATTTTCCAGTCGATTAAAATCAACTGAAACTAGTCAAACGCGTTTTTCTTTGCCACGCTCACATACTGATTCGAAAAATTATGAAATTTGGAATCTAGCAATAATTTGACATCACGGACCCAACAAAAGTGGTTTCGTCGAAATCCGAGGTCGTTTGCAAAATTCCCATTTTTAAGGGCCTGAATTCCATAGCGACTATTCAGAATTTTCAACTGGACATATCTTTTGATTCCCGCTATGAAATTTTGATTTTTCGAATTTGTTGGAAAGATATTATCAATTAGATCCTAATGTTTTTGGTTTCACTAAAATCCGGATTGTTTTGCACCCGGTACATTCAATTGACGTTTGAAATTGAATTATCGAACTACCGCGCCATTTTCAATTCTATTTATAATTATATATAAATATTTATATTCTAACGACGGCGTATATAAATATATACGTTCGAATTTTATTCAAAATAAATTTCTCGTCGATATTATTTAAAATAATCTATTTTAAATATTCAAAATTCGCTAAAATTGCCAAAATAAAAATTTTAAACTGGTTCAGAATTTCCGGGTTATTACATTTTAGATCGGCTCAGTCACTTCATATTGCATATGCATATATGTATTTACATTCTTATATGGTTGAAGTTTAATGTGTTGTCATATGGATGTTGCATTTATATGAATGATTGTGCACTCATGTAGAATCACGAATAGGAAAATTTGCATACATAATGGATTCATGACACTTACATAATTTGCATTAAGGAGGTCAACTAAATCAGTAGACCGACTGATTTTGCATTAGATAAGTATATGTACACACACTTAGCATATGATCATGAAGCATTATATGTCTTTTAAGGACAATGGACGCTCGTGTTTGATGAATGAGTAGATGGACGTTTGGATGATTAGGATATACATTCTTCCTAAACTTGAAGATTTCGGGATGAAATCCTTTTAAGTGGGGGAGAATGTAACACCACGTGTATTCTATAACAGTGAAATTCACAAATTAAAGTATAATTAATTTCAAATCAAAGAATTAAGGGAAACCAGATACGCCATTGCGTTCGTCTCGGAATTCTGCTTGAGATAGAGTCCGAGTTTGTGTAAAACAGACTCCGTATGAGGGAGATATGGCCTCCAGAAGTTTCAGAATTCAGTTTAAAATTCAAACAGACAGAAACAACTCAGAAAACCAATTCAAATTTCGAAAATCGGACCAGATTGGGCTGGGCGGGAATTTTCCCGCCCAAAGCACCCAGGTCGACTGGGTAGTCGACCTGGGCCACCCAGGTCGACTACATAGTCGACCTGGGGGTCGACTGGGTATTCGACCTAGCCCCTGAGCCAGGTCGAACCCAGCCCCTCCTGGCTGGCCTGGTCTGTGCTTGGTCGAATTTATGAGCCTTGCCTTGTCACTAGGGCTAGGTGTCAGCTCCTGATTGGTCTCTCCTTCAAACGAACGGCTAATATTAATCCAAGCTCCATCGCCGGTTCTAATCAATTCACAAACTCTATAAAAAGGACCTAAGACTCCACCTAATTCATACAAATAAAAATGAGAATGAGACCGTCATGCTACTGAGGAAAGACTAGGAGTAGCCATCAAAATTAAGAGACGATTAGGAGACAATTCAAAAGCTTAAAGCAACAACAACTAAATCAAAACAACGCCTACAACAAAGGATAGCATCTCCAAATTCAGAATTCAAATTCCTGAATTGAAGATTCGTCATACGTTGTAAGTAGAGTGCTATTCCGATGTGAATGAATAATTGTGTTTTGGTTTGTGTAAAATGAGAAATGGAATTGTACTTAATTTATGGTGATGATAATTCATAATCGTATGTTGCTATGACTCTAATTGTGAATAGATTTGGGATGTTGTGGTATAATGATGTTAGACTTATTGGATATTTGCAAATATATGATTCATGTTGAAAGTTAACGACTATATGTTTGTGGTAGTTTATTACAACACCTATTGGATAATCGCAAGTATATGTTTCATCTTGAAAGTTTACGACTATACGTTTGTGGTAGTTTATTTCAACAAAGTTGAGATTCATGCAAGTATGTAATTCACTATTAGGCCAACATGATGTATATTTTTATGGTCATCTTTAGTGTAATGGGATCCATTTGAGTATTGTGATTCATATGAATTTATGTTGGAATTGGCATCATGATTCAAGTGTAAAACCATACTTTTGTGTTAGTAACAAAAGTAAGCACCTTTGTGAACTTGTGTTGACTTTATGAACATGGCTAATTTATGTTTGACTTTATGCCCAAACAAAATATGTTTTAGGCCTATGTTGTTATAAAAAATCATATGATAATATATGCGACACATAATTAAGTTAGATTTACATTTTAAATGCAAGTTTACATGAATAGATTAAAAACCATGATTCATGTTTAGGTATGTTTTATGTCATGATTATATGCTAATTACAATGCAAGTTCACAAGTGCCAAATTTATGTTAATTAGTTCGCTATGATGCAAGTTCATGCGTTCACACACCCCTTTTATGTTACTTAGAATATATAAACACCATGTTTTAAGCCTCCCCTTTTTCATGTGGCTAAGTTGGGTTTGAATGTTAAACCCAACATATGTTATATTGTAGCGAACGTATAAAACGGGGGGTAATGACGTTTGGGTTAAAATATAAAACATATGTTGGCATGTTTGACGCATGCCAACGACCTTGAGAACATCTAAGGGGTATAAATTGACTTTACCCAGTAAAGATGAATTTGAATAATGGGCTGCAAATATTTACATATAAAAAGAAAAGAGACAAAATATGTAAACTTAGAAAATACGATGTGTTTAACCCGAGGTTGGATTGAGTTGTGATGTAAACCTGCCCGGAACCGCCCGGCTGTCCAGTAGTCACAACAATACCTATCCAATGTGGGTGGTTAAACATTGAGCCCAATAAAGACCCGAGGTTAGACTGAGTTGTGACGTAAGACTGCCCGGAACCAACCGGCAACAGGCAGTCACAACAATACCTGTCTAATGTGAGAGGTCGAGGCTTTAATAAGACAATTAAGGCTGAGTCAGGATTGATAGGATTAAGTAAATTGAATTAATACTTAATCAAATTGAACATGCTAAAACTATACAGACTGATTGGGGGTTAGGTTTACAAAACACTTAACCAACTTAGCATGTTGGCTAGAAATAGAAAACCTAGTAGCGGGGGACCCTTTTTAGCAGTAACCCTACAAGGTGTATCAGGATACCCTGAACTAGGCAGGGTGGGGCACGATCACTGGGCTGACTGTAAGAGGTCAAATCGACGGCGGTGGTGCAGCAATGTAGGTTCTAACGGGGTGCGGGCGTGCAAACACTCCGGCGCAGAAAAATTAGGCACTGGGCACCAGTAGTATACCTGTGCATTCTAGAATTGTGTCGGGCCGCCACCATGGGACTTGATACACCCCATGGTGGGACCAGCATAGGTAACTACAACATCGGGGGCTGTAAGACACATGTAACTATGCGAGTAGGAGCCGATCATTAGAAATGGATCACTTCACCCTGATTATGGGGTGCCTGTTGGGAACTAGTTTATAGGGGTGCAGAGATTAATATGGGGTACGATAGTACATTCGACTCTAGACAACTTAACTTAGCTTATAGTGCTTTCTTATTTCCAGTTTGTACTTATCATGCTCATTTCTTTATTCATAGACTGAATAGTCCTAGACTTACTCAGGCTTTATGTCTGACTCTACTTTTCTTTCGTCTTCTTTTCTTTCGTTTCCCCCCCAGGTCCACTGGGAGGGTACCGCAGCTTGACCAGTATTTACATCCAGCTTGAAGAGAAAGAATGTATTGCTTGGATCTCTTTCGTTTTGGACTATGGCTTTGGACAGCAATTATGGGCTTATGCAGTTTAGTTATGTTTTTATGCTTCTTTAAATAATGAAATCAAGACAGTTATGAAAATGTAATGTTTTTGGGAGTATTGTAAGACAATTATGGCATGGTTTGTGTAACACGTATTTTTGATGAAATAAAAGTTGTCGTTGTTTCCGCTGTTCAAAAATATGTGTATTTATATCTGTCTTGTGCATCTGTGACTTATACTTATAAACCTCCCCCAAAATTAGGGCATTCCCTTTGAGAGTGACCCTAATGGAGGTGGGGTGTTTCTCTAGGGGTACACGAAGCTATAATTTCCAAGTGAAGCAAGTGGGATCGACCTTTAGGGTGACTGGTGCTGTAATAACCCGAAAATCTGAACCAGTTTGAAAATTTTATTTAGCTGAAGAATTAGTCCGAATTTAAAATTTCAAAATTCAAATAATTTATAAACAGTTAAAAAGGGTCATTTTACAAACGACCTCGGAATCCGACGAAACCACTTTCGTTGGAACCGGAACGTCGAATAATGTTTAAGTTGAATTTTCCAGAATTTTTCATATTAATTCGTGACCGTGGCAGAGAGATATGTGTTCTGCAAATTGCAGTCAATTTAGATCGACTGAAAAATAGCCATTTTACAAACAGGCTCAGAATCGAACGAAATAAATTTTGTTGTGATCGTATTGTCATAAGAGAGCCAAAAATAATTTTTAGGGATTTTTCTGACTTCGTATGTGACCCCGGTAAAATTAGATGTACGTTTGAATTAAAAATAAAGGATTTATTTTAGAAAATAAAAGAAACATGCGTATAACTTCAGAATTGGACCTTGGCAATAGCGCCATCGCGTTCAGAAGACGTCAAAACATTAAGTTCGACAGTCGTTGAGCGCGAATAGGGGATCGGACGGAAAAAGACCTATTTTCTGGAATTATTAAATAAAATAATCATTAGAAAAACCTAAAATACTGGTATAAATACGGACTGTATACGGTTGCTTCTTCTTCCTCTTCGCTTCTTTTGGCCGCCGAAACCCATAATACTTCAAAATTTTGAACTCCATTTTCTCCCTCATCTCTCAACGATATTCAGCAAACTGGTACTCATATCGAAGCTCTTCCCGAGCTCTTCGATCCCCGACAAGTCCCGTCCCTCACCGTGCCCCGTAGCGCCGCCACCAAGCCCGAGAACGGACGTTGAACGCAGCCCCCTGGGCCCCACCAGGCGCCACCGAACGCCACCCCCCTCTGGCCGCACGTACGTCTCTCTTCCCCGGTCCTCCTCCAACAAACGGTGTCCAAAACCGTTGACTACAGATCGAGAAAACTGAAATCAAAATTTTGAACAAATTCAAAGCTTAAGGTATGTTTAATTTCAGATTTTGTCACGCTTTATAGCGTCGCTACGACAGTTGTTAAAAGCCTGAATTTGATTTTTCACATGAAATTGTATTTGAACCATTCCAGATCTGAAATCACTTTGAACTCGAACACCAAACCTGATCGAACCTGAATCATCTCCTCTGACCAAACACTGTGAGAATTTTATTTTTAAATTTAATTTAATTATTTAATTATTATTTGCATGGTTGTTGATCGTAGATCTAAAAAGACATGATATTTAGAACATGGATCTGAACTATTCACCCCGTATGTTGTTGAATCTGAATTACTTAGTATGACATGAGATAAGTTCTGAAATTTTAAGGTTTAAATTTGAATTAAGAATTAATTAATTAATTAATTATGTGTTATTTATTTAACCATGCTATGTTGATTTTGCATATGCTGTGTGAAATCCCATCCTGCAAATTACTTCGATGTTAGTTATTGAATCTGATTCTGTTGTTGTGTCTGGATGTTGTTATGTGACTTGTGATGAAATTTACATTCTCTTTTTATGTAAAATGGGGAATAGAGAAAAATTAACATTTATTTTGATGTTAATAGGAAGTAAACTCACCGCATGTAAATTGACATTTTTGATGTTAATATTATGTAATTTGACCATAGTATGTTATTAACATTTCTAATGTTAATATTAAAAAGTAATTTGACCATAGTATGTTATTAACATTTCTAATGTTAATATAAAAAGTAATTTAACCGCATTGATGACATTAACATTTTTAATGTTAATATTAAAAAGAATAACACCGTAGGGTAAGTTAACATTTTTGTTGATGTTAAAAATAAGAATTTACATTGTATGAGTAATTAACATTATTTTGGTGTTAATAATAAGTAATTCAATATGCATGAAAATTAATAATTTTTAATGATTAAATAGAAATTTCACCGCAGGATGAAATTAACATTTTTAATGTCAATATTATGAAAATTATTACATAGGACAAAATTAACATTTTATTTAATGTTAATAATGAGAAATTTCACCGCATGTAGGAATTTACATTATTGACAATGTAAATTAAATAGTGAATTTAACCGCATGTATGAAAATTATCACATAAGACAAAATTAATATTTTATTTAATGTTAATAATGAGTAATTTCACCGCATGTATGAATTTACATTATTGACAATGTAAATGAAATAGTGAATTTAACCGTAGGGAATGAACATTATTTTAATGTTAATATAAAGGGAATTTCACTGTATGTACAATTTACATTATTTCATAATGTAATTAAAGAGAAAATACACCGTAGGATAACATTGTGATTAAAAATTATATTTTCACGATGTGAATTAGAAAGTAATGTTTACATTGTAAAGTATACATTTTTTATATGTAAACAAAATAGGAATTCACTATATGACAAAATTTACATTTTTTATATGTAAACAAAATAGGAATTCACTATATGACAAAATTTACATTTTTTATATGTAAACAAAAAAGGAATTCACTATATGACAAAATTTACATTTTTTATATGTAAACAAAATAGGAATTCACTATATGACAAAATTTACATTTTTTTATATGTAAACAAAATAGGAATTCACTATATGACAAAATTTACATTTTTTATATGTAAACAAAATAGGAATTCACTATATGACAAAATTTACATTTTTTATATGTAAACAAAATAGGAATTCACTATATGACAAAATTTACATTTTTTATATGTAAACAAAATAGAAATTCACTATATGACAAAATTTACATTTTTTATATGTAAACAAAATAGGAATTCACTATATGACAAAATTTACATTTTTTATATGTAAACAAAATAGGAATTCACTATATGAGAAAATTTACATTTTTTATATGTAAACAAAATAGGAATTCACTAAATGACAAAATTTACATTTTTATTTGTAATTATAAAGTAGGAAAAGTTTACATTATCATTAATGTAAATATAATTGGAATTTTCAAAGTAGGAAAACTTTACATTATCATTAATGTAAATATAATTGGAATTTTCAAAGTAGGAAAAGTTTACATTATCATTAATGTAAATATAATTGAAATTTTCAAAGTAGGAAAAGTTTACATTATCATTAATGTAAATATAATTGGAATTTTCAAAGTAGGAAAAGTTTTACATTATTATTAATGTAGGCATAATAGAAATTTTCATAATGGTAAGTTAACATTATTTTATAATGTCAACATAAAAGAGAATTGACCGCAGGCATTATTATTAATGTAGGCATAATAGAAATTTTCATAATGGTAAGTTAACATTATTTTATAATGTCAACATAAAAGAGAATTGACCGCAGGCATTAACATTTATTTTTCATGTTAATATTAAGTGAATTACTTCGTAGGAAAATTACATTGTTTTATATAATGCAAATAAAAAAAGGAGGATTAACAGCAGGATTGATTTACATTATTCTTAATGTAAATAATAAAAAGAGAATTTAACTGTAGGATAGCATTAACATTTTTTTTTAATGTTGATATAAATGAATTTAACCGTAGGTACAGGTTTACATTTTATTCAATATAAATAAAATAAGAGCGTGATATGTATTGAAAGATTACATTTTATTTAATGTAAATAAAAGTAAGATTATGCGCCGTTAAGTAAGAAGTTAAATTATTTTAAATAATTATTACAAGAACTAGCCGTTATAAAATAATATAACGACATGAAATAGTTTTTCCAAAACTATAAGTATGCGAGGTTATTTGGGAAGTCCGAGATACTCTCATCCCAATTTAAACCAAACGACGTTGAAGGATCGAAGTATGAGATGACGTGAAGGCCGTAAATCTTCCCTCGAATGGACGGTGACCAAGGTCCTGAATTGATTTGCTCCCAATTCAAGGGTTAAGGTAATTGCCCAAATGTATGTGTTGATTTCACGGTTTAGACTTTCGCTCAGACCCAGAGCATAAGTTTTAAATGGAACGTGTGTCCGACATTGGACTCCTTTATATTTCATTTTTTGATTTTCTGTCGGGAGTACGAATGATTGGTGGTAGAGAATTTATTCTCTACTTAACACCCTTTTGTACAATTGACGGAGAACCGATAGTGTGATATGGAGTGTCAGTGTGACATACTAAGATGCAATGATCAAGGTTTCTTGTTGAAAAGCAGAACCTTGTGGTGATGATCAGAGCATGGCCTATTTTAGGCGTAGCTTTGTGTAACGTAACTTCGCGAGCCTCACCCACCGGTTGAGTCAAAAACGGGCGAAGGGAACGCAGGGAGAGCAGCACGTTTCTTTCTAGATATAGTGATGTCAGGGACCTACCAGCGCTGACATTTTACTCAAGTGGATGATGGAATTTTCGAGGCCTCGGTATTAGGTCCTATAGGACCGGGAAACGTGTGTTCAGGAATTGCCAATACGCTAAGCTGTATTTATGGACCGGCCCTGCAGCTATCCAAGGGTTCTCTGCGGGGAATCCTGAGGCATTAGCTAGAGTGTCTCGAATCGGTAAGGAGCTCCGCCCTAGCCTTGACTCATGATGGAAACCAAAATCCAAATACGAGCCGACGAATTTGATTGTATTACTAGTACGGAAGCATAGTATATGGTAGCTATGTTTCCTAGGATTAATACATTTATTTTGAAATGTTTTCATATACACTAATGATAATATTAGATTCGTATTTGCCATATTTAGCATGTTTAATCATCATAAGGTAAAACCCTATCCTCTGGTGTGCGTTGCATTGTGTGATGGGACTTGGGTCTTATGGTGATTCCATTTTTCCAAAAGCATTGTGATATTTCACGTTGTTCTTATTTTTTTTTCATGAAACCTTAAATTATGCACGGCAACCCATTGGATAAAACCCGTTCCGCGTTAGCGGCGTGGTCTTTGGGTTTGCCATCTTATTAGTTGTTAAAGTAGTTAAGAATTCTCACACCAGTCCCACGACTGACCCATGGTTTGTTTCACCTTTTTGCAAACTTGGGTGCCCTCTTTTCTACACGGGCAGCCAAGTAACAGGTATTCTTTTGTCTGGAGTCTTTTCTTTGAAGCTACTTATCATTTTCCTTGGTCCAGCTTTTGACGTAGAGGTGATGACTTGGAGCTACGAAGACTTTCTATCATTTGCTCTTATCGCATTTTCTTTTTCATTTCAAACATTAGACTTATTTCCATTTTATGTCATTTTTCTGCAAACTTGATATAATAACTTAGAATTCTGTGACTATGGATTTTCTATTGCTGATGACATTATATCTCCGCTGCTATGATGTTGTTACTATATGGATTTCCTGTGCTATGTTGTTTCTGTGACTTGTTATATTATATTTATGTTGTATTCCAAATGATAATATCTTACTTTCATTCCCGTGGAAGTTTGGGGTCATCACAGTTGGTATCAGAGCTTAGGTTTACAAAGCGGAATATAACATATTTATAATAATTCGTTTACGTAGAATCACTATATTCTACGGCGAACATTTCATAAGAATATGTAATAGTCAGTCACTTTATCACCATCTTTTATCTATCCTTTTATCTTATCACTTCTTAAAAATCATCATCGTTAAAGTTGTTCTGACTCTTTCCTTGATTGTACAGAACTAACTTAAAATGAGTATTGCTGCTGCTAGAGCTAGGAGAAGGCAGAATACCACTATGACTGAGGAGCCCACTGTCCAACAACAACCACCACCGCCGCCGCCCTTTGACTTGGATAAGGTGGCAAAGAAGTTCAAGAACTTAGGTGGAGTTCCATTCACCGGTTCAGAGACCGTGGTACAAGCTCAGGCATGGCTTGAAAATTGTGAAAAGATATTTGGAGGACTGGGGCTAGATGATCAGAGAAAGAGATTCACTGCAGCATGGCATCTTCAAGGTGAAGCGCAAAACTGGTGGGAGGTGGTCAACATTGGAGGAGACGAAGATAATATGTCTTGGGACAAATTTAAGGAGCTTTTCAACGACAAATACATTCCGAGGCAGGAGGTAGAAAGGCTGCACGATGAGTTCGCCAATCTGAAGCAAGGCGACAAGTCCATCTCAGAGTATGTTCGTAGATTCGAGGACCTTTCCCGTTATGCCCCTGAACTGATTCGAGATGACTTTCAGAAGGACAAGAGATTCATAAATGGGCTTGCGAGGAAATATATTGATAGAGTCACTGCCCACATCGACCTTTCCTTCAATAAGATGGTGGAGTTCGCTTGCCGTTATGAAGAGAATGACAAGAAGGGTTCTTAGCAGGACAGAGAGAGGAGCTTAGCCAACAACAACAAAAGGAAGCAGCCGGAGAAAAAGACTGAAGGGAGTAGTTCGGGAGCCGCTAAGAAGGGGGATAAGTCAATGGTGCAATGTTTTAACTGCCAGCAATTTGGACATTATAGCTCGGAGTGCAAGAATCCAAAGAAGGCTAGGAGTGATAGCACCAAAGACTGCTACAACTGCCACAAGAAGGGTCACATCAAGTCCAACTGCCCACTTTTGAGAGGAGCTCAGGTTGCACATGTCTATGAGGGAGCAGGTACACCATCTTCCTCCGCACCTACTGAGGGAGGTAAGCCTGATGTTCTAGATGGTACTGTTTCTATTAAAAATATCCCTGTCACTGCTTTGTTTGACACTAGCGCATCAAGAAGCTTTATATCTAGGAATATAGTCAGTAAACTAAAATTGGAACAAAGAAACCTTAAGGAGCCTATAGATATTCACAATCCTGTAGGGGGTTCTATCGTCCTTGATTTGTACTGCAGGGTGCCTGTTTCCTACTCTTATTTTCGGTTTCCTTTTGACTTGATCGTTATGGATTTTTCCGAGTTTGATATCATCCTTGGTCTTGATTGGCTTACAAAATATGACGTTGAAGTGCTATGCTCAGAAAGAATAGTAAAGGTGAAAACAGGGTTTGGAAATACTGTTACTATACCTTGCCATGGCTCGAAATCTGATAGAAAGGAATTTTGGTCTTCCCTCGAGATCACTCCTATTTCTCTAGAGAATATTCCCGTGGTCAAAAATTACGCGGATGTATTTGAAGAAGTAGACAGCTTACCGCCGCGAAGGGAAATCGATTTCAGAATTGATCTGGTTCCAAACGCAAGGCCTGTAGTTCATGCTGTCCGAAGAATGACCCCTAAAGAAAAAGAGGAGTTGTAAAACCAAACTAAGCAGCTTTTATGGAAGGGACTAATCCAGCCTAGTTTTTTCGAATGGGGCGCAGCTGTGGTGTTTGTCCCCAAGTCTGACGGTACTCTAAGGCTCTGCGTGGATTACCGCGACCTTAATAAACAAACATTGAAGAACAAATACCCCTTGCCTCGCATAGATGATTTGATGGACCAATTAAATGGGGCCAAGGTGTTTTCGAAGATGGACCTAGCCACAGGTTTTCACCAACTCCGCATAGCTGAAGAATGCATTCCTTTGACCGCTTTCAGAGGCCCTGACACATTCTACGAATGGTTGGTGATGCCGTTCGGGCTGTGCAATGCTCCAGCCTACTTTGTTGACTTGATGAATAGGGTCTTCCGTGAGGTCCTAAACAAACTCGTCCTAGTCTTCATTGATGATATTCTTATCTATTCTAAAACTAAGGAGGAGCATGAAAGGCATTTAAGAGAAGTATTGGAGATTCTGCGGAGAAATATTTTAAAGGAAAAATTTTCGAAATGCACATTTTGGCAAGAGGAGGTAAAATTTTTGGGCCATGTTGTGTCAAAAGAAGGAATTGCAGTTGACCCAAGTAAATTTGCCGCCATTCGAGATTGGAAGTAGCCCCGTACACGCACCGAAGTAAGAAGCTTCCTAGGTTTGGCTGGATATTACAGAAAATTTGTCAAAAACTTTTCCAAGCTGTCTGGCCCATTAACAAAACTCACCAAAAAGCACACCAAGTTCAATTGGACATCGGATTGCGAGGAGGCTTTTCAAAAGCTAAAAGTGAGTTTGACCACCGCTCCCGTATTAACCATCATCGATGGCAACCAAGATTTAAAAGTCTACACTGACGCTTCTCAAGCTACTGGCCTTGGAGCAGTAGTAATGCAAAGGGGCAAGGTTGTTGCATATGCGAGCCGTCAATTAAAGCCACATGAGAAGAATTATCGTGTGCATGACTTAGAGTTGTTGGCGGTAGTCTTTGCTTTGAAAATCTGGAGACATTATCTTTTGGGCGAAAAATTTGAATTATTCACAGATCACCAATCCTTGAAATATCTCTTCGATCAAAAAGATTTGAATTTAAGGCAGCAGCGGTGGCTAGAATTTCTTGCGGCATGTGATCTCGACATCTTATATACGCCGGGGAAGGCCAATGTTGTGGCAGACACACTCAGTAGAAAGGCTGACATGGTCGCAAGCCTCATCATTACCCCTTATTTGATTGATAAAATTTCCGCCCTTCAAAAAGATGATGAGTTTGTTCAAAGAATTATTAAAAGAATTCAAGAAGGTGAAAGCACGAGATTCCAAATAGATCGAAAGGGAGTTCTTAGGTTGCACGGGCGGATCTGTGTTCCAAACATCCGAGGGCTCATAAGGGAAGTTTTAGAAGAAGGGCACAAATCAAAGCTTAGCATCCATCCAGGCGTGAACAAGATGTATCGAGATCTTAAGCGCACGTTTTGGTGGAGGTCTATGAAGAGGGATATATCCATTTATGTGAGTAGATGTCCTACATGCCAGCGAGTAAAGAGCGATCAACAAAAGCCTGCAGCATTGTTGCAACCATTGTCGGTTCCAGAAGGGAAGTGGGACCAAATCTCCATGGATTTTATAGAATGGTTTGCCCCGTACTAGGAAAGGGAATGACAGCATTTGGGTGATCGTGGATCGCTTCACCAAGACCGCTCATTTCATACCTGTCAAGTCCACTAGAACTGCTCAGAGTCTGGCCCAAATTTATTGCAAAGAAATCGTCAGGCTGCATGGGTAATACAACTAAAGCTTTCCTTTTCATCCTTTTTGGAATGAAAATTTTTCATGTCTAATCAAAGAAAATCTTTCGTGGTTAACAGAGTTCCTAGCTGTATTGTTAGCGACCGTGATCCTATCTTCACTAGCAAGTTTTGGGAAGCATTCCAAAATGAGTTGGGAACGAAGTTAAACCTTAGTACCGCATACCACCCTCAAACAGATGGCCAAACTGAGAGGGTGAATCGCATTCTAGAAGATTTATTGCGAGCTTGCATACTTGATTTTGGAGGTTCTTGGGAGGATCACTTGCATTTAGTTGAATTCTCATATAACAACAGCTATCAAGCAAGTTTGAAGATGTCTCCATTCGAAGCCCTATATGATAAGCCATGTAGATCGCCAGCCTGTTGGATTGAAAAAGGGGATCGCCTTGTTTTGGGTCCAGACATGGTCCGAGAAGCTTCAGACAAGGTTGACAAAATTAAGAAGCGATTACTGGCTGCGCAAAGCCGACAGAAAAGCTATGCAGATAAGCGTAGAAGAGATTTACAATTCTCTGTTGGTGATCATGTGTACTTGAAGGTTTCTCCACTAAGGGGTGTGATTCGATTTGGAAAGTTTGGGAAATTGGCACCGAGATTCATTGGTCCATTCCCTATTCTTGAAAGGATTGGTACTCTTGCTTATCGAGTGCAGTTGCCCGACTGGTTGCCAGGGGTGCATGATGTATTTCATGTGTCCCAACTCCGCCAGCATGTGCATGACCCAGATTTGATCGAAGATGAAATAAATCAACAAGTCATGGATATTACTCCAAGTCTAACAGTGAGGAGAGAGCCGATAAAGATTATTGGCAAGGAAACCCGAGTTCTGAGGAATAAAAAAATCAATCTAGTCAAAGTACAGTGGAGCAGTGATCCTAGAGACTGCACTTGGGAAACGGAGGAGTGTATCAAACAGGTCTATCCCAAATGTAGAGTGGATATCTCTGATTAGACTTTGTTTTGAGGTACGCTTAATCATTTCATTATTCTCTGTGTTGTTTCCTACTCTTCTATTTCTCCTTCTTCCTTTTCGAGGACGAAAAGATCTTAAGGAGGGGAGATTGTAATAACCCGAAAATCTGAACCAATTTGAAAATTTTATTTAGCTGAAGAATTAGTCCGGATTTAAAATTTCAAAATTCAAATAATTTGTAAACAGTTAAAAAGGGTCATTTTTCAAACGACCTCGGAATCCGACGAAACCACTTTCGTTGGAACCGGAACGTCGAATAATGGTTACGTTGAATTTTCCAGAATTTTTCATATTAATCCGTGACCGTGGCAGAGAGATATGTGTTCTGCAAATTGCAGTCAATTTAGATCAACTGAAAAATAGCCATTTTACAAACAGGCTCAGAATCGAACGAAATAAATTTTTTTGTGATCGTATTGTCATAAGAGAGCCAAAAATAATTTTTCGTGATTTTTCTGACTTCGTATGTAACCTCGGTAAAGTTAGATGTACGTTTGAATTAAAAATAAAGGATTTATTTTAGAAAATAAAAGAAACATGCGTATAACTTCAGAATTGGACCTTGGCAATAGCGCCATCGCGTTCAGAAGACGTCAAAACGTTAAGTTCGACAGTCGTTGAGCGCGAATCGGGGATCAGACGGAAAAAGGCCTATTTTCTGGAATTATTAAATAAAATAATCATTAGAAAAACCTAAAATACTAGTATAAATACGGGCCGTATACGTTTGCTTCTTCTTCCTCTTCGTTTCTTTTGGCCACCGAAACCCATAATACTTCAAAATTTTGAACTCCATTTTCTCCCTCATCTCTCAACGATATTCAGCAAACTGGTACTCATATCGAAGCTCTTCCCGAGCTCTTCGATCTCCGACAAGTCCCGTCCCTCCCCGTGCCCCGTAGCGCCGCCACCAAGCCCGAGAACGGATGCCGAATGCAGCCTCCTGGGCCCCACCAGGCGCCGCCGAACGCCACCCCCCTCTGGCCGCACGTAGGTCTCTCTTCCCCGGTCCTCCTCCAACAAACGGTGTCCAAAACCGTTGACTACAGATCGAGAAAACTGAAATCAAAATTTTGAACAAATTCAAAGCTTAAGGTATGTTTAATTTCAGATTTTGTCACGCTTTATAGCGTCGCTGCGACAGTTGTTAAAAGCCTGAATTTGATTTTTCACATGAAATTGTATTCGAACCATTCCAGATCTGAAATCACTTTGAACTTGAACACCAAACCTGATCGAACCTAAATCATCTCCTCTGACCAAACACTATGAGAATTTTATTTTTAAGTTTAATTTAATTATTTAATTATTATTTGCATGGTTGTTGATCGTAGATCTAAAAAGACATGATATTTAGAACATGGATCTGAACTATTCACCCCGTATGTTGTTTAATCTGAATTGCTTAGAATGACATGAGATAAGTTCTGAAATTTTAAGGTTTAAATTTGAATTAAGAATTAATTAATTAATTATGTGTTTTTTATTTAACCATGTTATGTTGATTTTGCATATGCTGTGAGAAATCCCATCCTGCAAATTACTTCGATGTTAGTTATTGAATCTGATCCTGTTGTTGTGTCTGGATGTTGTTATGTGACTTGTGATGAAATTTACATTCTCTTTTTATGTAAAATGGGGAATAGAGAAAAATTAACATTTATTTTGATGTTAATAGGAAGTAAACTCACCGCATGTAAATTGACATTTTTGATGTTAATATTATGTAATTTGACCATAGTATGTTATTAACATTTCTAATGTTAATATTAAAAAGTAATTTGACCATAGTATGTTATTAACATTTCTAATGTTATTATAAAAAGTAATTTGACCACAGTATGTTATTAACATTTCTAATGTTAATATAAAAAGTAATTTAACCGCATGGATGACATTAACATTTTTAATGTTAATATTAAAAAGAATAACACCGTAGGGTAAGTTAACATTTTTATTCATGTTAAAAATAAGAATTTACATTGTATGAGTAATTAACATTATTTTGGTGTTAACAATAAGTAATTCACTATGCATGAAAATTAATAATTTTTAATGATTAAATAGAAATTTCACCGTAGGATGAAATTAACATTTTTAATGTCAATATTATGAAAATTATTACATAGGACAAAATTAACATTTTATTTAATGTTAATAATGAGAAATTTCACCGCATGTAGGAATTTACATTATTGACAATGTAAATTAAATAGTGAATTTAACCGCATGTATAAAAATTATCACATAAGACAAAATTAACATTTTATTTAATGTTAATAATGAGTAATTTCACCGCATGTATGAATTTACATTATTGACAATGTAAATGAAATAGTGAATTTAACCGTAGGGAATGAACATTATTTTAATGCTAATATAAAGGGAATTTCACTGTATGTACATTTTACATTATTTCATAATGTAATTAAAGAGAAAAATACCCCGTAGGATAACATTGTGATTAAAAATTATATTTTCACGATGTGAATTAGAAAGTAATGTTTACATTGTAAAGTATACATTTTTTATATGTAAACAAAATAGGAATTCACTATATGACAAAATTTACATTTTTTATATGTAAACAAAATAGGAATTCACTATATGACAAAATTTACATTTTTTATATGTAAACAAAATAGGAATTCACTATATGACAAAATTTACATTTTTTATATGTAAACAAAATAGGAATTCGCTATATGACAAAATTTACATTTTTTATATGTAAACAAAATAGGAATTCGCTATATGACAAAATTTACATTTTTTATATGTAAACAAAATAGGAATTCACTATATGACAAAATTTACATTTTTTATATGTAAATAAAATAGGAATTCACTAAATGACAAAATTTACATTTTTTATATGTAAACAAAATAGGAATTCACTAAATGACAAAATTTACATTTTTTTATATGTAAACAAAATAGGAATTCACTATATGACAAAATTTACATTTTTTATATGTAAACAAAATAGGAATTCACTATATGGCAAAATTTACATTTTTTATATGTAAACAAAATAGGAATTCACTATATGGCAAAATTTACATTTTTTATATGTAAACAAAATAGGAATTCACTGTATGACAAAATTTACATTTTTATTTGTAATTATAAAGTAGGAAAAGTTTACAGTATCATTAATGTAAATATAATTGGAATTTTCAAAGTAGGAAAAGTTTACATTATCATTAATGTAAATATATTTGGAATTTTCAAAGTAGGAAAAGTTTGCATTATCATTAATGTAAATATATTGGAATTTTCAAAGTAGGAAAAGTTTACATTATCATTAATGTAAATATAATTGGAATTTTCAAAGTAGGAAAAGTTTACATTATCATTAATGTAAATATAATTGGAATTTTCAAAGTAGGAAAAGTTTTACATTATTATTAATGTAGGCATAATAGAAATTTTCATAATGGTAAGTTAACATTATTTTATAATGTCAACATAAAAGAGAATTGACCGCAGGCATTAACATTTATTTTTCATGTTAATATTAAGTGAATTACTTCGTAGCAAAATTACATTGTTTTATATAATGCAAATAAAAAAAGGAGGATTAACAGCAGGATTGATTTACATTATTCTTAATGTAAATAATAAAAAGAGAATTTAACTGTAGGATAGCGTTAACATTATTTTTTTAATGTTGATATAAATGAATTTAACCGTAGGTACAGGTTTACATTTTATTCAATATAAATAAAATAAGAGCGTGATATGTATTGGAAGATTACATTTTATTTAATGTAAATAAAAGTAAGATTATGTGCCGTTAAGTAAGAAGTTAAATTATTTTAAATAATTATGACAAGAACTAGCCGTTATAAAATAATATAACGACATGAAATAGTTTTTCCAAAACTATAAGTATGCGAGGTTATTTGGGAAGTCCGAGATACTCTCATCCCAAATTAAACCAAACGACGTTGAAGGATCGAAGTATGAGATGACGTGAAGGCCGTAAATCTTCCCTCGAGTGGACGGTGACCAAGGTCCTGAATTGATTTGCTCCCAATTCAAGGGTTAAGGTAATTGCCCAAATGATTTCATGGTTTAGACTTTCGCTCAGACCCAGAGCATAAGTTTTAAATGGAACGTGTGTCCGACATTGGACTCCTTTATATTTCATTTGTTGATTTTCTGTCGGGAGAATGAATGATTGGTGGTAGAGAATTTAATCTCTACTTAACACCCTTTTGTACAATTGACGGAGAACCGATAGTGTGATATGGAGTGTCAGTGTGGCATACTAAGATGCAATGATCAAGGTTTCTTGTTGAAAAGAAGAACCTTGTGGTGATGATCAGAGCATGGCCTATTTTAGGCGTAGCTTTGTGTAACGTAACTTCGCGAGCCTCACCCACCGGTTGAGTCAAAAACGGGCGAAGGGAACGCAGGGAGAGCAGCACGTTTCTTTCTAGATATAGTGATGTCAGGGACCTACCAGCGCTGACATTTTACTCAAGTGGATGATGGAATTTTCGAGGCCTCGGTATTAGGTCCTATAGGACCGGGAAACGTGTGTTCAGGAATTGCCAATCCGCTAAGCTGTATTTGCGGACCGGCCCTGCAGCTATCCAAGGGTTCTCTACGGGGAATCCTGAGGCATTAGCTAGAGTGTCTCGAATCGGTAAGGAGCTCCGCCCTAGCCTTGACTCATGATGGAAACCAAAATCCAAATAAGAGCCGACGAATTTGATTGTATTACTAGTACGGAAGCATAGTATATGGTAGCTATGTTTCCTAGGATTAATACATTTATTTTGAAATGTTTTCATATACACTAATGATAATATTAGATTCGTATTTGCCGTATTTAGCATGTTTAATCATCATAAGGTCAAACCCTATCATCTGGTGTGCGCTGCATTGTGTGATGGGACTTGGGTCTTATGGTGATTCCATTTTTCCAAAAGCATTGCGATATTTCACGTTGTTCTTTTTTTTTTCATGACACCTTAAATTATGCACGGCAACCCATTGGATAAAACCCGTTCCGCGTTAGCGGCGTGGCCTTTGGGTTTGCCATCTTATTAGTTGTTAAAGTAGTTAAGAATTCTCACACCAGTCCCACGACTGACCCATGGTTTGTTTCACCTTTTTGCAAACTTGGGTGCCCTCTTTTCTACACGGGCAGCCAAGTAACAGGTATTCTTTTGTCTGGAGTCTTTTCTTTGGAGCTACTTATCATTTTCCTTGGTCCAGCTTTTGACGTAGAGGTGATGACTTGGAGCTACGAAGACTTTCTATCATTTGCTCTTATCGCATTTTCTTTTTCATTTCAAACATTAGACTTATTTCCATTTTATGTCATTTTTCTGCAAACTTGATGTAATAACTTAGAATTCTGTGACGATGGATTTTCTATTGCTGATGACATTATATCTCCGCTGCTATGATGTTGTTACTATATGGATTTCCTGTGCTATGTTGTTTCTGTGACTTGTTATATTATATTTATGTTGTATTCCAAATGATAATCTCTTACTTTCATTCCCGTGGAAGTTTGGGGTCATCACAGGTGCAGTGCAGTGTAGTAATTATTCATAAGTAGTTAGGTGTGCCTTTAACGTTATCTTTATCTGCTTTGCCATACCCAATAGTTCATAGACATTTCCTTGTTTTCCAGCTTATGCCTTAGTCTAGTTATTCTGATAATAGTATTGTTAGAATTATCATACTCGCCAGACATATGTCTGACCCCCTCCATTTCTATCCCTTTTCCCCCTCCAGGTCCTCAGGGTGGACCCTGCTCTAGTGGAGTTTGATTGGATTGCTTTATCTCTCTTTTGGAAAGCTTGGACCGTTGAAGTAAAGTCCAGCTTGTTATCTTCTTTAATGGCTATTTATGTAATGGGGTTATGTATTTTGTTTTAGCAAGATGGATATTGTACTTGAATCTGATTTATGGTTTTTATGATGTAACAAACATGTTTAATTTCCGCTGCAATAAAATGAAGTTTTAGATTTCCATGTACTACTTATTATCTGTCTTGTTGTAATTTTTCTGTTCTATATTCACTTAAAACCTCCATGGAAGTTAATGCATTCCCTTTGTGAGTGACATTAATGGACGTGGGGTGTTACACGTGGTATCAGAGCTTAAGGTTACCAGAACAGATAATTTTTTTAGAAAAACTATTTTTCTAAAGTATTTTTGGAAGAAGTGTTTTCAAAAACATGTCTTAATGAGTGATTTTAAGAGAAAAGTTTTTATGAAAAACATAATCCCCAATAGCCATATATCTTTATCTTTCGAATTCTCCATTTTGATTCTTTCCTTTTTCGTTTCAGCATGGCTGAAGATCTTAACCTTTCGGACGGTGTAACGATACCAGGATGGTATAGGAGGTTGTTAGAGGCTAGGGCCGCTGCAAGTCCAGCCAATGTTCCTCCACCACCAGTTGCACCCGCTCCTCCTCCTCCTCGCGTTGATACTTTTGCAAAGACGTGCAAGGAATTTAAGGCTATATTTGGAAAACCTTTTCAAGGGTCAGAAACGTTTGTGGAAGCTAGAGATTGGCTTAAGGAGGTGGAAGAATTGCTAGAAATCTTTGAAGTGGAAGAAGGGAGGAAAGTCAAATTAGAAGCTTGGTTAATGAAGGGAGATTCCTCGTTTTGGTGGGAGGTCACTAATAGGGAGCGTCCTGTTGACTCTTGGGCGGATTTCAGACGTAGGTTCGAGGCAAAGTTTCTCTCAAGGGCAGAAGAGAATCTATATATGGAAAGGTTCTTGACATTGAAGCAAGGAAGCTCATCAGTGAAAGAATATGTCAACAAATTTAATCAGTTTGCAAGGTTTGGCTTGGACTTAGTGAACACGCCGGAGAAGAAGGCTCTGAGGTTCGTTAATGGATTGAATGAACCGTTGCAAGGGTTGGCTATGACCCACATCCCTATGGGGGCCACCTTTGAAAAGCTAGTAGACATGGCGCTCATGCACGAGGAGAAAGGCGCTAATGCTAATAAGGCACCCGAGAAGAAAGGGGATCAGAAGAAACCTCAACAACAAAACAAGAAGGGTGGTAAAGACAACAATGGCAAGGGAAAGAAGAAATTCTTTAACTGTGGGACACCAGGCCATCTTAGTAAGGATTGCCGGAAGAAAAAAAAGACTGGTTGTTTTCACTGTGGCGAAGCGAGACATCTAGTGAAGGACTGCCCAAAGAAGGGGCAGAGGGCAGGATCTACCTCGGGAGGACAGGTGCAGGCTCTTATGGCACCAGGGCAGGCAAGGGGACAAGTTCAGGCTCTCGCGGTCCCACCGCTGCAAGAACGAGGTAGAACCATTTCTGTTGAAAGCTTAGTTTTTCTGTTTGATCATCCTGTCCGTACTTTATTCAATTCGGGTGCATCGCACTCGTTTATCTCTACATCATTATTTGAATCACTGCACTTAAACACCAGTTTAGTAGATGATCCCTTAGTTGTTTCGAATCCAATTGGGGGCCCAGCTTATTTGTCCATGATGTGTTTGGATTTGAAAATTTCTATACTTAGCGTTGAGTTTAGATGTGATGCTTAAGTGTTGGGCTTCACGGGCTATGGGCTAATTTTAGGAATGGATTGGTTATCCATAAATGGGGCCGTTCTTGATTGTGAAAGGAGAGTAGTTAGGCTCGTGACTCGCCTTGGTAACGCTCTAGAAATCTTTTGTAATCCCGTAAATTCCGTTATGCTTAGTTATCTAGAATCGCTTGACGCGTCTGAAGAAAATCTACGATCTGTTAGAGTGGTCCGAGAATACTCGGATGTGTTTGAGGAGGTGAAGGGCTTGCCTCCGAAGCGGGAGATAGATTTTCGAATATATCTTATGGATAATGCGAAACCAGTATCTTTGCCAGTACGCCACATGGCTCCTCGTGAAAGGAGGGAACTCGATAAGCAAGTGAAGGAGTTGCTTGAGAAGGGGTTTATAAGACGTAGTATATCGGAGTGGGGTGCTCCAGTAGTATTTGCCACGAAGGCAGATGGGTCCCTTAGACTTTGTGTGGACTATAGAGAACTTAATAAACTTACTAAGAAAAACAGACACCCACTACCGAGGATTGACGATCTCTTCGATCAGTTAGTTGGCGTCTCAGTGTTTTCGCAGTTGGACTTAGCCACCGGTTTTCATCAGTTGAGAGTGGCTGAGGATAGCATTAACAAGACTGCCTTTAGGACTCCGGACGGTTTCTATGGATGGCTAGTGATGCCCTTCGGTTTGACAAACGCCCCCGCATACTTTGTTGATTTGATGAGTAGGGTGTTTAGGGAGTACCTTAACAAATTCGTGGTAGTCTTTGTAGACGACATCCTGATCTTTTCTAAGGATGAAGAAGAGCATGTCCTATATCTTAGGGAAGTGTTGGAGACCCTACGAGTGCATAATCTTAAAGCTAAATTTTCTAAGTCTCACTTCTGGAGGAAGGAAGTACGATTCTTAGGGCACGTGGTTTCCAAGGAAGGGATAGCTGTAGATCCCGCGAAGGTGGTGGCCATCCAAGATTGGAAAGTCCCTAAAAATGCTACCGAAGTAAGGAGTTTCTTGGGGTTGGCTGGCTACTATAGGAAGTTTATCAAAGACTTCGCAAAGATATCAGCTCCATTAACACGCTTGACGAAGAAGAACCTAGCCTTCGCGTGGGACATAGATTGTGATGATGCGTTCCAACATTTAAAGAGAGCTTTGACCTCAGCCCCAGTCTTAGTGCTGCCATACGGGAGTAAGCCATTTACTGTTTATACCGATGCTTGTGGGACAAGACTAGGCGCAGTCTTAATGCAGAAGGGAAGGGTAATAGCCTATGGTGGAAGGAAGTTAAGGACGCATGAGAAAAATTACCCTACACATGACCTAGAGTTGGCCGCTATTGTTTTAGCGCTTAAGTCTTGGCGTCATTATCTTCTTGGCGAGAAATTCGAATTATTCACTGACCACAAATCTTTAAAATACTTATTCTCTTAGAAGGACTTGAACTTAAGGCAGCAAAGGTGGATGGAGTTCTTAGCATCCTACGACTTCGAGATAGCATACACCCCTGGCAAGGGTAACATGGTGGCAGATGCCTTAAGTAGAAAAAGGTTGTCCTTGAGTCCGTTGTTTGTTGAGCGGCGAAGTTTAGAGTTCATTTCTACGTTTGACTTTACACCTTCCATTGACTTTGTACCCGGTTTGCTAGCATCCTTAGAGGTTAGACCTACGCTTTTGGGACGGATTGGCGAGGCACAGCGAGACGACCCACAGTTGGTTGAGTTAGTAGAAAAGCTCAAAAGAGGGGAGTCATCAAGCCATCTCCGTAGGTATACCCTAGATGATAAGGGTTGGTTACGTAGGGATAGTAGACTTTGTGTACCTCGAGACGAAGGTTTGTGGAAGGCTATTCTTGACGAAGCACATCGTTCGAAGATGACCATTTATCCCGGCGGGGATAAGATGTACAAAGACATGAAGCAAGATTTCTTTTGGGTCGGTATGAAGAGGGATGTGGCTGAGTATGTCGCTAGATGCTTGGTGTGCCAACAAGTAAAAGCGGAGCAAAAGAAACCCGGTGGGTTGCTTCACCCATTGGAGGTTCCACTATGGAAGTGGAAAGTGTCTCGATGGAATTTGTGGATGGATTACCGCGATCAAGAAAGGGTAATACGGGGATTTGGGTTATAGTAGATAGACTTACTAAGAGCGCCCATTTTATTCCCGTGAAGAGTAAGAGGACTGCTCCATGGTTAGCTTCTGTATATGTCCGAGAAATAGTTCGTTTGCACAGTGTTCCTTCTAGCATAGTGAGCGACCGCGATCCTATTTTCACTAGCGAATTTTGGAGAAGCTTGCAAGAGGCGGTAGGGACTCAGTTATGTTTGAGCACTGCATATCATCCTCAGACGGACGGCCAGACCGAGAGGGTGAATCGCATTCTAGAGGATCTTTTGAGGCTATGTATCCTAAACTTTGGGGGTACATGGGAAGAGCATCTTCCATTGGTAGAGTTCGCGTATAATAATAGCTTTCAGTCCAGCATTGGCATGTCACCTTTCGAAGCTCTTTATGGACGACCTTGTCGTTCACCTACATGTTGGTGGGAATCTATGGATAAGATTCTACTTGGGCCCGATATGATTAGAGACACTTCGGAGAAGATTGACTTGATTCGAAGGAGGATGAAGACGGGGCAAGATAGGCAGAAATCTTATGCGGATAAGAGGAGGACAGATCTTGAGTTTGAGGTTGGGGACATGTTCTTTGTCAAAGTGTCTCCATTACAAAACGTCGTTCGCTTTGGGTCCTTTGGGAAATTAGCACCAAGGTTTGTAGGGCCGTTTCCTATTAAGGAGAAGATTGGACAGATGGCGTATAGAGTGGAGTTGCCTGAGAGACTTGGTGGTGTACACAACGTATTCCATGTGTCACATTTGAGGAAGTGCTTGCACGAGACCGTGGAAGTGGTAGAGCCGAACTTGCTTAGAGAGGTGGAGATAGAGCGTGATGCGACGATTCGACAAGCTTCTACATGCATTCTTGGGTCGGAGATCAAGAAGCTGAGAAATCAAGAGGTCAGACTAGTCAAAGTGCAATGGGGAGATGATGAGAGCAACGCTACTTGGGAGACGGAAGAGAAGATGCGTTCGTTGTACCCTTTTCTTTTTGAGGGTATGTCCTTTAATTTCTCCTTTATCGCTTATCTTGTACTTATCTTACCTTTAGAGTATCCTCTCGCTAGTATTCTTGACCTTTAATTAGGATCATCCTATGGTTGAAACATGTGTTTGATACATGTTGTGTATGATGGATGCAAAGTGGATGCAAGTGTTTGCTAGTGGTTGCTCGTGGACGCATATACACATACTATTAGGCACTAGATCGGCTCAGTCACTTCATATTGCATATTGCATATAAATGGATGTATTTAGTAAAATGGATGTATGACGATTGTGCTATCATATGGATACCATATTTTGGTGAATGGTTGTGCACGCATGTAGAAATAATATGTATCGATAGGGTTCTTTCGCATACATAATGGACGCATGGCACTACCATAATTTGCATTAAGGAGGTCAACTGAATCAGTGGACCGCCTGATTTTGCATTAGATATGGACATATACACACACTGTGCATTTAAACATGAAAGCATTAGAAGTCTATAAGGACAATGGATGCCTGTGTTTGATGGTTGAGTAGATGGACGATTGGATGTTAGGATATACATTCTTCTTGACTTGAAGATTTCGGGGTCGAAATCCTTTAAGGAGGGGAGAATGTAACACCCCGTAATTCTGTTAATATTAATATTCACAAATTAAAGAATAACTAATCTCAGATGTGAGAATTGTGGGAAACGAGTTGCGCCATTGTGTTCGTCTCGGAATTCTGGTTGAAATAGAGTCCGAGTTTGCATGAATTGGACTTCGTATGAAGAAGTAATGGCCATCGGAAGTTTCAGAAAATTCATAACAGATTTCAGAAAATTTAAAATTCAAAATTCGGAGTCAAACAGTCTAGGCGGGAAAATTGCCGCCTAGCACCCCAGGTCGACTGGGGAGTCGACTGGGCAGTCGACACCCCCCTAGGTCGACTGGGCAGTCGACCTGGGTGTCGACCTGTCCAGGCGGCTAGGGTTTGGCTGATGTGTCTTTAGGGCTGAGTTGGCAAATTAAACGGTTTAGTTTAGTTCTGAGTTGATCTGACGGTCTAAATAAATCCTAAACTCTATAAATACCTAGGTAGTCTCTCACTCTAATTCACATGAAAAATAGAATAGCCACCGTCATACCGCCGCCATGGAACTCAGTGTAGCCGCCGCCAACTAAGAAGGAAGAAAAGCTAATCAAAACCCTAATTCTACTCAACTCTAAAGCAAATCAAGACTCTCTTTCTCTTCTAATTGTGAGTATGATGATCTTAACAAGATTATTATTAAACTAATTAGGTTAAGTCATGAATGGATTATAAGTAAATGATGTGGATTGTCATATATGTTGTTGTAAACCTTATGCTATCATGTATGTTGTAAATCCTATGTTATGTGATGATGATATCCTATATGTTATAAATCATGCTATGATGATATTATATAGGTTGTAATTTTCTATGCTAAGTTGTGATAAATCATACATGTTATAAAGTCATGATGTTATTATCTATGCTAATTAGTTCATGTTAATCAAATCATAATGTTTGGGCTATGTTGATCTATATGACAAATCATGTATGCAAGTTTAAATTGATTAGTAAAGATTATGAACATATGCCATGACATCTATTTAGATCTAGAATTGTGACATGACATATGTGAATTCTATGTATTAGATGCTAGTTCACACCATCATTATGTTGCCTAAAGCATATATGCTAGTCCATACATGAATTTGGATCATGATCATATTATGTGAATTGTGACATTTTACCAAACAAGTTGACACCTTTAGATCCATGACATGTGTAGTTTCATGCAAGTTCCACCCATATCATGATTAGATCTATTTTTATTTGTCTATATGTTGTGATAATTTATCTTTATGCTATGACTTAGACTATTCGAGTCTAACGTATATTTTGCGTTGAATAAGCGAACGTATGATGTGGGGTAGGGGTAATATTAAGGATTTAATATTAAGAAGTTGGGGTGCAATTGATATGATTTTGCATGCCATGAATAGATGGCCATAATTGAGTCAATTATGGACATCAATAAAATCGGACTTAATTAATAATTTGAATAGGGAATTATTAAAACTGGGGTAAAAGATTATAAGTGTTAATCAATGCTTAGGACACGAGTTTGGACTCGTTTGTGACGTAAACCTGCCCGGACCTGCCCGGCAAATCCAGTGGTCACAAATGTCAGCCCAATGTGAGAGGTCCTAGGCCCAAATTAAAGCATAACAGTTGTAAAGACACGAGGTTAGACTCTTTTATGGTGTAAGACTGCCCGGACCCGCCCGACAAATCCAGCTTCCATAAATGCCAATCTAATGTGAGAGGTCTTTATGAGGTTATGGCTTGAATGAATTAAGAAATACTTAACCAGATAAACATGTAAGGTGGGACATAGGGGTTAAGTAGGTGCCTTGGGTGGCATGAGGAATCTAGTGGGTGCCCTTAGTGGCATGTGAAATACGATTAGTAAGACTTAACCAAACACACATGTAAATGAACATGACTAAGAGGGTTAAGTGGGATGTACTAGTGGACAAGCTTAGGTGGATAGCTTATGGGGGGCCATTTCAACCAGTATCCCAAATGTATCTTTGTGGGCTCGACCCAAGTCGAGGACGGGACACGCATGTTGGGCTTGACTATAAGAGGCCAAAACGGGGTAGCGGTGGCAACGCAAGTCCAACGGGTTTCATATGCGTGTGTGGACCCGGGCTGGTAGATGAGACGTTGTTGCATCGTGTAGGTATAAGCCGTGCACTCTCAAGTTGTATCGGGTTGCCACTTTAGGGGAGTGATACACCCCACTGTGGGGCCAGCACGGGTATCTACGAGTAGGGAGCCGATCGAAAAGTGGGTAGTGGGGTACACCTAGTGGAGATAGGGGCAGGCGACACCTATGTAGTCAGCTAGGGGTACACGAAGCTATAATTTCTAAGTGAAGCAAGTGGGATTGACCTTTAGGGTGACTGGTGCGGTGTAGTGTAGTAATTATTCATTAGTAATTAGGTGTGCCTTTAACGTTATCTTTATCTGCTTTTCCATACCCAATAGTTCATAGACATTTCCTTGTTTTCCAGCTTATGCCTTAGTCTAGTTATTCTGATAATAGTATTGTTAGAATTATCATACTCGCCAGACTTTATGTCTAACCCCCTCTATTTCTATCCATTTCCCCCCTCCAGGTCCTCAGGGTGGACCCAGCTCTAGTGGAGTTTGATTGGATTGCTTTATCTCTCTTTTGGAAAGCTTGGACCGTTGAAGTAAAGTCCATCTTGTTATCTTCATTAATGGCTATTTATGTAATGGGGTTATGTATTTTGTTTTAGCAAGATGGATATTGTACTTGACTCTAATTTATGGTTTTTATGATGTAACAAACATGTTTAATTTCCTCTGTAATAAAATGAAGTTTTAGATTTCCATGTACTATTTATTATCTGTCTTATTATAATTTTTCTGTTCTATATTCACTTAAAACCTCCATGGAAGTTAATGCATTCCCTTTGTGAGTGACATTAGTGGACGTGGGGTGTTACACCTCCCCTCTCGCCCGTTCTCCTCTACCCAATTCGAAGACCCCCTTCCTTCTTACTATAAGTTTACTTATTTTTATTTCTCCCTTGATTTACTTCTATATAATTAGTTTAAATAAAGTCAGTTTTTTTTAATGTAATAGCATATACTAATTCAGTTTTTACATATATAATTTGATTTTCATAATGTTTTTATAAGGATAAATAGGCAAGATTTTTATATTACGAAACATACCGTTTTCAGTCTATAAAAGAGGCGATTTTCAGATTATGAAGGATTTGATTTTTAAACCATATAAAGATGTGATTTATATATATAATAACTATATAGAAATACGATTTTTAGTTGTTTAAAAATATAATTTTTATATTAGTAGAAGGTTAAAAATATGATTTTTATAAAGTAGAAGTATTAAAAATATAATTTTTATATAATAGAGAATATAAAAATATCATCTTTATATATATAGCGAAATAAAAATCTGATTTTTATTATATATATGTTGAAATAAAAAGGTGATTTTTATGGTGGTGGTATAAAAATTCGATCTTTATATTAGAAGTAGATATATAAAAATATAATTTTTATATAGAGAATAACGTGATAAAAATATAATCTTTATCATATGAACATCGTTATAAAAATAGAATTTTTATCTATATAATAGCGGTGTAAAAATATGATTTTCATATAACATAGCAACAATATAAAAATGTGATTTTTATATATGTAGTGGCTACGAACAATGAAAGTGACAAAACGAAGCACGACGAAGATTTCTACATAAGAAGAGTCGTGGCGGTTGGTTTAGCTTGGGTGAGAACTTCTCACCTTTTAATTTTGTTTTCTAGTTAATAATATATACTAGGATGCAGACGGTGTTTAGTAGCACCCGACACCCGTCGTCCACAGACCATGGACGGCTTGTATGCTTGTTTGTTTGATTTTGACGTGTAGTTGATTGTGTGATGTGATGTGAAAAGAAATAAAATATTTATATAGGTATAAATATTTTATAGTTGAAAATAGAATTTTTAACGTGTATATAAAATAAATAAATATAAATAGATCGGAAGATTTGTTTATATACACTGATTTGATTGATATTGATTGGGACGATAAATTTTACACATCGCCCAACTGCACAAATAAAAGCTGTGTTTGATTGTTTGAAACCCCACACGGGTTTTGGGATGATAGATGACATACACTAATCCCAATAATTAGTTGTATGTCGATCGATTGATTGACAGGCTGTTATAAGCGTTAAACATTTATATTTGATGCTTATACAGTGTAGAACGCACTCTGGATGATGGTTGATTATTTATCGTTGTTATTTTGTACATGTGTTGTAGAAAATCCATATAATTAACATTATATGGTAATTGATTAGGCCTCATTCCAGTTTTGAAAAAGAAATATTTGAAAAAGAAATATTTGAAATAGAATATTTGAAAATAGAAATATATGAAGCCATGTTGATTAGATTGACGCCATTTTGACGTGATCGATATTTATATCGATTTTATTCAATTTTCAATGTATATTGAAAGTGTTTTCGAAATTTGAATTACACTGAAAGTGATTTCAAAATTTGAATTATATTGAAAATAATCGAAATTCGAATTATATTGAATAGAATTGAATTCGAATTGAAATTGAAAAGAATTGAATTCAAATTGAAATTGAAAAGAATTGAATTCAAATTGAAATTGAATTCAAATTGAAATTGAATAGAATTGAATTCGAATTAAATTGAAATAAATTGAAATTCAAATTAAATCGAGTAGAATTGAAATTCGAATTAAATTGAGTAGAATTGAAATTCGAATTAAATTGAAATGAATTGAAATTTGAATTAAATTGAAATTGAAATTGAATTGAAATCGATTTGAAATCGATTTGAAATGAATTTAAAACGAATTTATATGGGAATATTCAATTTTTATTTGAAATTGAATATGAAGTTGAAACCGTTTTGAAAATGAATTTAAAACGATTTATAAATACGTTTTGAAAGGAAATCGACGTAATATATATATATATATATATATATATAATGGCCTGAATAGAACGCACCGCACCGCGGCAGTTCGCGAATTTCGACCATTGACTTTGAATGGATATTACGGGAGATCCGACCGTCAGATTCTCCTAAAACCGGAACCATTGGGTTCGTATCGAAAAGAGATTTCTAACGAATATAAGAAATTAGAAATCTAATGGTTGGATTTGGAATTATGTCCAAATCAAATTTGGAAAAGGTCGTTGTAAGTGCAGTTCGATGGTCGTTGATGGAAATCGACTGTATGGGCCTTAATAAAATTATTAAAAATATTAATAATTTGTGTAAAATCATAAGAAATGATTTGTGAAGAATTGAGATTAAAAACTCCATATTTGAAAAGATAAAAATAGTTTTTATCGAAATGAACTAGTTTTGAACTATAATATTTTTTTTTAATAAATGAAGTGGATATGAAATGGTTTTGAAAATAACCAGAATTTCCAATAATTGCATTGGAATGGATTTGAATCGAAATTGTCTTCGGAATATTTCGATGTTGGATTTCGTGATTATACATATATTGTTATGGGAATTTGAAAGATATATATATATATCGTTATTTCCAATACGATATTTGTTGGTCGTAGAATTTGATATTGAATATAAGCCGATATATTTTCTATTCAGAGCCTTGTATTTGATATCAAATGTGATTTGGGTTTGTCGTGAATACTGTCTTCATTAACACTGTTCTTAAGCCCAGTTGAGAAAAAGATTAAATCTTTTTATTTAGATTTAATGAAGTGTACCAATTAAATAATATTTAATTGGAATTGAATTGGTATTGATTTTTGGGTTTATCGTGAACAGTGTTTTAAATTACACTTGTTCTTTAACCCAATAATTAATGGAATGTGATTTTGGGTTTATCATGAACCGTGTTTTAAAATGACACTGATTCTTTAACTCAGTTAAAGATTAAAACTAAGTGGAGTTTTAATGAATCTTTAATTAGATTGAAAGGGTCGAAAATGGAGTATCACCAGTTTTGCTCCAGGCGATAGTTAAATCTTTAATTAGATTTGAACGTGAAATGGTAATTGAATTTACCGATAACACCATGGTGTTAGATATGAAGTATGACCAGTTTTACTTCATGGGATGAATAGGTTGGGATTGGGAAATAAAATAAAAGATTGCTTCGGTGTGGTTCGCTAATCCCGACTAGTTTTGAATTGATATTCAAAGAAGATTAAAGAATAAAATTAAAGAATTTATCTTTGATAAAATTAATGGGAACTCTTCCCAAAGTATAAGAATATTTGAATAAAAGAATATTCTGAATTGGAATGAGGCGTATGTTGTGTTTGTGTAACACTTGTTTAATATATACGTAAGTTATTCAGAAAGACCGGGTTTATCCCATTCTGAATAACTGATTCGACGTGGTGTCGAAGATGAAGACGGTGGTTGAAGACCGGAGTCTTTATGTTGTTTGGGTGATTACTGATGATCTTGATTGGGCCGTACACCCAAGAGGAGGGAATCAGTTAGTTATCGTCCAGACGTACTTGGAGATCGATGGATATGCGGGGTACTAGGTGCCTCCGGTTTCGTTCAGACCCAGAACGAACTTGTAAATGGACTGTGTGTCTGACATTGGGTTTTATTCTGTGTGGTTGATTTCTATTAAATATATATCTGTTTGGCAGTGGAGAATTTATTCTCTTGCTTAACGCCCTTCTCTTAGGCGTACGAGCTTAGAGGTTATATGTTGATGGATATCAAACGCATGGAGTGAATTGCCTGTGTGGCATGCCTAAGTGGCAATATGATCAAGGCTTCTGTTGAAAAGCAAAGCCTTGTGGGTGATGATCCAAGCATAGCCTGTGTGGCATAGCTTTGTGTAACGTGAATTCGCTAGCCTCACACCCCGGTTGTTAACGAGAAACGGGAGAGGACATCATGGAGGGCATGCGTTTCCTTCTAGCTAGAAGTGGCGTCAGTGGTTTTACATGCCCTAATGAGTTTGACTTATGTGGTTGTTGCTGTTGCGAGGTGCCTCGGTTTGATCGGACGATCTGGGTCCGATGGAGTCATTCGTTGGCTCATTTACGCCCCATAGGGCGGGGAAACGCAGTGTTCAGGCATTTTAATCCACATCGGTGGACTGGCCCTGACGATCCAAGGGCCCACCTGAGTCTGGGTCCTGAGACTCGGGCTAGACAGTCACGAATCAGTAGAGGACTATCTTTTGCCTCAGTTCACAGACGGAAATCCAATTTCCATATACGTGACTTTGAGGTTTTGATTGTAGAGCCTAGTATTGCGACATGATATATGGTACCCATGCTGCCTATGATTAATATTTATGATTGAAATTGTTTTGACACTATACACTTATAGTAATAATAAAACATGAAATTTAGCGTATCAAGCATTCTTTGGCTATTATAAGGTAAAACCCTATCCTCCGGTTTGTGTTGCATTGTGTGATGGGACCTGGGTCTTATAATAGCTTCGTTGTTCTTTATTTAGCATTGCGCTATTGTTTTATGCACTGGTATTCTTGGAAGGAAACCCGTTCCGTGTTATACGGCGTGGTCCCTTGATTTACCTAACTTTAAAATAAAGATTAATAACTGTTTTAGTTCTCACACCAGTCCCATGACTGACCTGGAGTTTATTGTTTTAATCTAAACTCTGGGTGCCCTTATTTTGATACGGGCAGCTAGTAGTTTTGGTTTTGCAGATTTATATTCACAGAATCCTGGTTTACAGCTGGAACGATATCCGGAAAGCTTTGTATCCGTATATCTTCTTCTGTTGTGTTTGTATTATTTTCCTCTGCGATGTATTTAAATGTAATTTAAATCTCTGTTATTTTCTGTGTAATATTTATTCATACTCTATATATTCTTGTATTCTGATGGAATTGTTGTAATAAACAATGAAATGTTCTTCCGTCTGCGTTCTGATGTGGCTTGTTCTCGACTCAATCCGGGATTTCCCGTAAGGGGGATTTCAGGTCGTTTCAAAACATGTTATTGATTCTAGCCTCATGTAGTGGCAGTTTTAAATTCCAAGTTTCAACACTTTCAGGGATTTTAGGCATGATTTGTACTTAAGCTATGTTCTCATCCATACAGAATTGTTTTTGGTATGGTCAGTTTCAGCTTTAGTAACAGATCCAGCCAAATTTGTTTCTATCTTTTATTATCATGGTCTTTATTCTAGGGAACATCGAACTTTAATTGATGGTCATGCATCATCAAAAAAATATAAAAGAGAGAGAGAAAACAGTGAAGAATTTTGGAAGTGGTTAAAGGAAGAGGTTCGGAAAAAGGAGGACATTTCAAAAGATGTATAACTGCTTGCAATGGGGCCTCTTCCAACAGCTAAGCGGTTTACTGGATATGTTATCAATGGATACAGATTTTATACTAGGCTCAGAGATGCCAAATGTACAACACAAAACAGTGGTGTATTTTTGACAGCCTTAACTACTACCTTTGCAAGTTCAAAAGATCAAAATCCATTGGTTGGTGAAGTTAATTACTATGGATCAATTGAAGAAATATTAGAACTAGATTATTGGGGAGAATTTAGTATGGTTTTATTTAAGTGCTGTTGGTACCAAGAAGAGAAAGATTTATATGGGCTGACTCGTGTCAATTTTAATCGATTGTGCCAGAAATCTGATCCTTTTGTTATGGCTTCACAAGTAAAATAGGTGTTTTATATAAAAGATCCAATTGATAAGATGTGCCACAATGTTATCAAGAAATTGCCGAAAGACTGGTGTGAACTCGAAAGAGAATATGAAAATGAAGATTTGAATGATATCCAGTCTGCTTATGGAATGAGAAATCAAGATTTCGATGTTCGTTGGTGTAGAGATGATGTCCCAATAAGACGAATCCGCTTTCCACCTAGCAAAGTGAAAAACAAGGCTTCTTAATTTCATGTCTTTGTAGTCCAAGGCCCTTACAAATTGTGCAAATCGGAGATCGTATACATACACACACTGCTGTTATGTATTTTTTCTTATTTTTATGGTTGGCTGAAGGTATGCTTCAGAATTCTTACAATTTCCGCTTGTTGAAGCATTAGTCTAATTCTTACAATTATGTAGTTCAATGCTGGTATGTAACTGATCAGGTACAAGACTGATGCTTCAGTAATGAACTACAGAATTATAAGAATTTTATTTTCTCTTCAGTCGGTAATGATCGTGTTAGTTCGTAATTGATGCAATGGTTGAGTTTGTACTTGAACGAGTCGTGGCATATCTAAATTTTTACTGAAGCAAAAGGAGGTATTTCTTCAAATTGTATCACACTAAAGCAGTGCCTCAAGCATACTATTGCATTCCTTAATATCGTTCGTGCTTTGAACAAAATGAGTCATTGCATTAACTTGCAACTCAACCATAGATTGTGAAATGCAACTCTGTGCTGAAAAGCAACTGTGGCCATAGTTTGTGCTGGAATGTCTTTGTGCTAAAGTGCAAGTCAGTTATACTCTGGCCATAGTTTGTGCTGAAATGCAACTGAGGCATGCATGTCTTCCATTTTATGTTGCAATGAAACGAGGCATTGCATCAGTTTGTAACCGAGGCATGCATGACTTTTCTTGTGCTGAAATGCATTAATTGTACTAAAGGCTTTTGCTGAAATGCATGACTTTTGAAACTGCTTTATTTTGCAGGTGAAGGAGGCAGTAGTGGTACTGAATGCACTGGAGGATCGCGCTTTATTAATTTGAAATTGTTTTAGTTTGATGTAAACATGAATTTAGTATCGGCTATGTTTGTAAGTACTTGGTAAAACTGAATTTTTTGGCTATATTTTGTTACTCTGTAGTTAACTAAGTAGTACTTGTGTTACTGGTTAATTTGAAATGAAAAGTTGTTTATTAATTTCAATGTGTGATGTTAATTGTTGTTATGTTGCAGTATGTTATATAATGTTGCAATAACTATGATATAATGTTGCAATATCTATGATATAATGTTGCAGAATGTAATGTTAAATGTTGTCGTAGCTATGATATAGTGTTGCCATAAATTAATGCATGTGGGTCCCACAACAAGATTCCGTGAACACAGCTACAGATTTTAGTAGCACAACAGGATTTCGTGAACCCGAGATTCAGAATTTAGTAGGGCTCACATTTTTGTAAATTTAGTACCTGTAGCGATGTTACCTTAGGATAGCAAACACGTTGCCTTCGACTCTAAGGCAACACGACAAAAGGAAACCCCAAAAAAGTGCTACCACAGATCATTTTTGGCCTGTAGCAACATTATTTTGCACTTCCTGCATCACTTCTCTGAGGTTTCCGTATGCAATCTATGGCATAGCGTAAGCACAAATAGTTTGTCTAATACCCTAAAAATGTATTCTACATTGTAGTATGGACCAAGTTAGGCTATATGAAATTTGAAGTCCATAAGCAACATTGCTGGTGTTTTCATTAACAGAATTGTATTTTTGGGAAAACTGTAGCATAACAAAAGGTATTGATATAGTTTATCTTTGAGCTTTATGACATGACATTGACAGTAGTTACAATAGGGAATATGTTACATGAACCCACATATTATCAAGGATGTGGGAGAAAACCTGGTTTTTCTCTTGCCAATTTGCGCACTCTTTCAAGATGTAGAATTCCATGTATTGTGTAACAACCCGTATTTCGATAACATGATTAAGACGAGAATCAAGGCAGAATTTAATTTTAAATTCTGAATCAGGTGAAACGGGCTATGCCATTGCGTTCGTCTCGGAAAAATACGCGAAATAGAGTCCGAGTTTTCGAGAATCGGAGTCCGTATGACCCGTTAAAGGCCCAAAGAAGATTTCTGGGAATTTGAATTTCGGAAACGGTTTTGGAAATCAGATCTGGGGCTAGGCGGGAAGTTTCCCCGCCTAGGCCATGTCGACAGGGCTGTCGACAGGCCTGTCGACTTGGGCCCAGACCAAGTCTACAGCCCTGTCGACTTGCCTGTCGACAGGGGGTGGCCGGGGCAACCTGCCTGGCGCACCTGCTTGTCTCACCTGGTCTTGTTCTTGGCCTGGTTCTGGAAGCTTCCGAGATCTGATGGTCCTAATCTATCCTAGGGTTAATCTAAGGGCCTAAAACACTCCTAATCTCTATAAAAAGACCCTAAACCTAACCTAAATCCCTAAAAATCAAACCTAGCAACTAAGTGCTGCCAAAATCAATTTTGATCATGGCCTCCATCTCCAATCCCTAGAGCCTATGCATTCAAATCGGGTTCAAATCAAGATATGCAAGCTTGCTACACCAAATGGAGGCCAAATCAACATTGTTATGCGAGTTTCATGATGGTTCTTCTTCAAAGGAGCCACCTTTCTTCGTCTAAATGATGCATGATCCCCTTTCCTAAGCCTTGCCTATGTAAGTTCTAGCTACTTTTGGATCAAAACGGTATTTTTAATGTTGACATGGGATAAAATGAGATAAAACATAAGTATGCATGTATGTGAACCTAACTTTGTCCCTTTTCTATGATCTATGACCTTAGACTAAGATGTAGCAACTTAATCATGTCACTCATGTTATGTTTAGCCTAGTCTACCTTGCAAGTTGGGATCTTTATGCATGAAATGCTAGCATGAACCTTTAGGAACCACTTTACTTGTGAAACATTGGCTAAGACAAGATTTTGGGGCTTATGCATGTTTATGAACCCAAACCCCTTATGCTAACATGCAAGTTTATGGCCAAATCCTTTATGAGATTATGCATGCTCGTGGCCAAACCCTTTTTGATAATGTGCATGTTTGTGACCAAAATACCTTATGACACTATGCATGTTTATGGCCAATCCCTTTATGATGTTATGCATGTGGAAGCCAAGCCCTTTTTGGCATCATGCATGTTTTGAGAACAATATGTGACATAGTATCCTTACTATGTTGACTCGCTTTGCTTGCGTTGGGAAAACACGATTTTGTGTAGTTAGATAAACATGAACATGTCGCAAAATCTTAACTTGAATATGACATGTGTTTATACTTGAAAATATGACTTGAAAGATAACATGGAAGATGACATGTAAGTATGCATAAAAACATGAGCTTGGGAATTTACCTATTATGTTAGGTCTACCCTTTTGGAATTTACCTATTAAGTTAGGTCTACCCTTTTGGAATTTACCTATTAAGTTAGGTCTACCCAAATGCTCGAAAACTTGTAACATGTTTTGGAAACATGATGAACTTAGATAATATGAGTATGGCCAACTCGAGGTTGGGTTGAGTTTGCAACGTAAAACTACCCGGAACCGACCGGCCTAACTAGTAGTTGCAAACAATAGGACCCAATGTGAGAAGTTGGTCATGTCGCGCTTAAGACCCGAGGTTAGACTAAGTTGTGGTGTAAATCTACCCGGACCCGCCCGGCTTAACTAGTAACCACAACAAGGTCTAATGTGAGAGGTTGAGGGTGCATTAATTAAATTAATGCCACATAATAGGGTTAAGTTAATTTGATTAATGAGGCTTAACCAAATATGATATGGACAAATGGGTTAAGTAATTTGATTAGGCTAATGATACTTAACAAAACATGATAAGCTTGGGTAGGTTAAGTAACTTGATTTGCCTAATGACACTTGACCATTTTTATACGACTAGTGGACGGGATTAAGTTAACCAACACTTAATCAATCCAACACGATAACGTGATAAGGTTAAGTAAATTTTCTTAATGACACTTAACCGTATAATACAGTTGATGGATGGAGTTAAGATTAGGCTTAACTAATCTAAACATGGAAATCGGATGGGGTTAAGTTAGCCTAGACTTAATTAATCCAACTTGGTAATTTAATGGGGTTAAGTTAAACACTTAACTAATTTAACACGATGATTTGATGAGGTTAAGTGACCTATACTTAACCAATCTAACTCGTTAATTTGATGAGGTTAAGTTAATCTATACTTAACCAATCTAACGTGAAAACATGATAAGGCTAAGTCACGAATCTCTTGAATACGCTTGACCGATTTGATGACAAGGTCAAGTAAATTTATATAAATTAACCAATCTAAAATGATAACTAGACGAGGTTAAGTTATGGATTGCTTAATATACTTAGCCAACTTGACACATGGTTTGTAGGGTTAAGTCTTGGACTTGGATACTTAGCCAATTTTGACATGGTTTGTAGACGGGCTAAGTTATGAACTTAAGTGACACTTAACCCATTAGATAAACCCTAATTCGGAGGATTAGGTAAATAACCATAGTTAACAAGGATTATGGAAATAAGGCTAAGTGGTAAACCTTAGTTAAGGGAAACTAAGTAATAATTCTTAGTCAAGGAAATTTGGACCATTTCTTAGATAGGTTAGTAACCCGATACGTTAGGTCAACGTTTAAGTATGCGTGTAGGAGCAGGCTATCTGATTTAGATAAAGGCTCCAACGAACTGGGTAACGAAGCAGCGGCTTCGGGGAACGTGAGGATATTCTTGGGATCCCTCTGTGAGCTGCCAGGTCATTATACTAGGCTCACGAGAGGTCGAGGTCTGCGGTAGAAGAACCAAGAATATGCCTTGGTTGCTATGCGAGCGACCTAAAGACTGGGGTGGATAGCAGTGAGTCGACGAATACATAAGGTGCCCGAGATAGCAAGTTCGTCGATCATCTACCATCTTGAGTCAAGCGTGTACGTATGGAAAGGCAGAGAACACCCAACAGACCATGATTTGCTATCTAATTATGGGTGAGGTAGGCCGTAGGATGTGGGCTGGCCGGAGTGTAGTTCTCATGCAAGATTTTCTCTTGTGTTGCCTTTCACTAGTTGAGGGAGGGGTCTCGTGGGACCATAGCCACGTGTAGAAAAGCAGACCTTAGTATCTGCATCGGCAGATAAATCTAAAGCTCCCGGCCGAGTCCTGTATTTCTTGGTTTGCCCTGTGACAGGACTCGGGTGGCACGATGTGATACATGTGCATACAGTAATAGAAAAACGATTCACGATGAATGCGTGGGAAAAGGGCGCGGTCGAGGGTTAGCGTAATCCCTAGTGGCCTAGGTGGTTTAACCCAAACCGAAATACGAAAGCGGGCAATAGGTAAGCGTAATCCCTAGTGGTGCTAGGTGGCGTAAGTCCTAGTAGTTCAAACAATGATTCATATGGAAGAGCCTAGCTAGAACAAGGGTGACAGTCCAAACGATTCCAAGGATAATACGACATGAGGAAGCCCGTACGAGGTACGGCAAAGGACTGAACTTATATACATGGAAAGAAACATATGATTTGAGTAACCTATATATGCGATATATTAGGTTGACATGGACCATTACACGACCTTGAGCAAGGGACATTCATGGTTAACACATGACGCGGGTAGGGATACTAGTACGAGAGGTGCAGAGCAAATATACATGTTAGAACTAGGAAGAATATACATAATAGATACCGTGGGATGTTAGACGGGGTAGATACCTTTGGATAGTGTACTCGATAGAAATCTGATGATGTGATACCTTGACTTATCATAACACCGTAATTTTTCATGATACCTTAGTTTACCTTGCCGCAGTAGTTTAACCGGCTACTCTGGTTTATCTATCTTGTAGTTATCCTTATGTTTACTTTCAGTTTATGCATGTCATGTTACCTTTACCTGTTTTTATACTGGAAGTAGATAGGACTTACTCAGTCTTTTTGACTGACCCGTTTTGTTTCGCCTCTTTTCTTCCGTTTCCCCCCCAGGTTTCAGGGAGGAAACAATGCTGTTTAGTTCAGACTTCTTCTGCTTGAAGGTCATCATGGATGGCTTGGACTTCTCTTGGCTATGGCTACTTTACTGTTTTACTTGGGGAATAATTTATGAAAAAGTCTTTATGCTTCTTTACTATTGCAAGACAGGTTTTGGTGTACTCTGATGTAAAAGGCTTTAGACCTTATTTATTCATGTTATGAAAGTTTGATTTTACTTCCGCTATTTATATATATATGTTCTGTCTTGTGATATTTCTGTGCATGTTTACCAATAATGCCCCTCTAAAGCTAGTGCATTCCTTTGCGAGTGACCCTAGCGGAGGCGGGGTGTTACATTTGGTATCAGAGCAGAAGGTTACCAGACTGGGCAAAAGTTTTTAAAGACCTTCTGAAAACTATTTGAAAATCGTTTATAAAGAAGCATTTTTCAAGAAAGTTTTCTTTTAAAAAGAAAAGGCTATTCCCCAAAGGCCATTAGCATTATCCTTGTTTCCTTGATTGAATCTCTTTTCCTTTCTTTCCTCCATCTGTAGTCACAGTGGTTTTAACTGCGACTAGTCTTTTCTATCTACGGAAGTGCTTTCCATACGATGGAGGTGGTCCTCGAGGGACCAGTGGTCGCGTTATAAGAAAGGATAGTGAGAAAGAGGATAAAGGTTACGAGCTTAAGGATGAGCAACTTGTTGGTATGGCTTAGTCCTCAAAGGAGGGAGAAAGATGAACAATGAAACCCATGACGAGAGAGTACCTTTGGCATGGTAAAACGGGATAGATAGTTAAGTATCATGGGACAAGGACAAGATCATTGGGAGGGCAATAGTATGCTCTCATTTCTAGGGTACCTCAGAAGGAGGGCAACGATCTTGTTAAAGGTTTAGCTTTTCTTCTCTATCATCCTGTCGGGACTTTGTTTTGATCACCGCATCTTTTAAGTCCGCTTCGATAGTTGAGTCTCTGCACCTCAAGTACTAGCGTAATAGAGAATCCCAATTTTTGTCTCAAAGTCCTATTGGAGAGTCAGTCCATGTATACATGACTTGTTTGGATTAGAGAATGTCTATGCCAAGTGTTGAGTTTGGAAATAATGCTTATGTTTATAAGCTATGGTTGGATTCTAGGGATGAAGTGGTTATCCAGTAAGGGGTGCCACTCCCGGTTTTGATAGGAGGGTAGTTAGACTTTTGACTAGCCTTGGTAATACCCTCGAAGTATCGTGTAACCTTTTTGAGGTTCTGTCATGACTAGTTACTTAGAATCCCTGGATGCCTTTATTGGAAATTTGAAGCCCGATCGAGTGGCGTTCGCCGATGAGACGGATGGTCTATTTCACTTATGCATGGGTTATAGAAGTCACCCTAGTAAGTGCGCTTGATAACCTGGTTGGCATCTATTTACTTTCAAGAGAAAGTTTTTCTACGTGGAATACCTTAAGGTACGAGATCCAAGGTTCACTAGTGAATTTTGGAAGGCTTGCATGAGATCATGAGTACGCAGTCATGTTTGCGTCAAGTATTCTAGAAAGAGGATAAGTGTAAGTGGAACGAGAGGCGACGAAGAAATGAGTTCCAGCTCATGTTATGGAAACAGGAAATAAGAAGCTACGAAATCGCGAAGTTAAAAGACGGTCAAGGCACAATGGAATTGAGCTCAAGGAAGTACGACTTTGATGGTCAAAGACTAGATATGCGCATGATATCTCTTTTTGGGAGTATCTCCTTGATCCCTGTTTCTGTAGAGCTTACTTGTAGGCTATCTTTTGTGGACACCCTCTCGGTCCTATTTTCTGTTACAAACCCCGTAAGGAGTTTGCCTTGTTTATCTTCTCGACCCTGTTTCAGGGAATCCTCGGTAGAACCCTATGGATGCAAACATGTATTTGAAACATGTTATGATTGATATGGTTGCAAGTGGTTGCAAGTGGTTGCTCGTGGATGCGCGAATACACATTAGATACTAGCTCGACTCGGTCACATTTCATATTGCATATGCACGAGTATTTATACTTGTTTATGGATGAAATCGAATGTATTATCATGCGGTTGTTGCATATGAATGAATGTTTGTGCACGCATATAGTATCTATATGACTAGGACTATTTGCATACATGTTGGATTCATGGCACTATACATATTTTGCATTAGAAAGATTATTCAGGCCTGATCATTAGCATTAGCTAAGGAACATGTACACACACGTCTTGCATATATTCATACAGCATTAGAAATCATCTAAGGACAATGGTTGCTTGTGGATGATGTTTTGAGTAGATGGATGATGGACGGTAGGATATGTTCTTCCTAACTTGGAGATTTCGGGGACGAAATCCTAAAAGGTGGGGAGAATGTAACAACCCGTATTTCGATAACATGATTAAGATGAGAATCAAGGCAGAATTTAATTTTAAATTCTGAATCAGGTGAAATGGGCTATGCCATTGCGTTCGTCTCGGAAAAATACGCGAAATAGAGTCCGAGTTTTCGAGAATCGGAGTCCGTATGACCCGTTAAAGGCCCAAAGAAGATTTCTGGGAATTTGAATTTCGGAAACGGTTTTGGAAATCAGATCTGGGGCTAGGCGGGAAGTTTCCCCGCCTAGGCCATGTCGACAGGGCTGTCGACAGGCCTGTCGACTTGGGCCCAGACCAAGTCGACAGCCCTGTCAACTTGCCTGTCGACAGGGGGTGGCCGGGGCAAGCTGCCTGGCGCACCTGCTTGTCTCACCTGGTCTTGTTCTTGGCCTGGTTCTGGAAGCTTCCGAGATCTGATGGTCCTAATCTATCCTAGGGTTAATCTAAGGGCCTAAAACACTCCTAATCTCTATAAAAAGACCCTAAACCTAACCTAAATCCCTAAAAATCAAACCTAGCAACTAAGTGCTGCCAAAATCAATTTTGATCATGGCCTCCATCTCCAATCCCTAGAGCCTATGCATTCAAATCGGGTTCAAATCAAGATATGCAAGCTTGCTACACCAAATGGAGGCCAAATCAACATTGTTATGCGAGTTTCATGATGGTTCTTCTTCAAAGGAGCCACCTTTCTTCGTCTAAATGATGCATGATCCCCTTTCCTAAGCCTTGCCTATGTAAGTTCTAGCTACTTTTGGATCAAAACGGTATTTTTAATGTTGACATGGGATAAAATGAGATAAAACATAAGTATGCATGTATGTGAACCTAACTTTGTCCCTTTTCTATGATCTATGACCTTAGACTAAGATGTAGCAACTTAATCATGTCACTCATGTTATGTTTAGCCTAGTCTACCTTGCAAGTTGGGATCTTTATGCATGAAATGCTAGCATGAACCTTTAGGAACCACTTTACTTGTGAAACATTGGCTAAGACAAGATTTTGGGGCTTATGCATGTTTATGAACCCAAACCCCTTATGCTAACATGCAAGTTTGTGGCCAAATCCTTTATGAGATTATGCATGCTCGTGGCCAAACCCTTTTTGATAATGTGCATGTTTGTGACCAAAATACCTTATGACACTATGCATGTTTATGGCCAATCCCTTTATGATGTTATGCATGTGGAAGCCAAGCCCTTTTTGGCATCATGCATGTTTTGAGAACAATATGTGACATAGTATCCTTACTATGTTGACTCGCTTTGCTTGCGTTGGGAAAACACGATTTTAGGTAGTTAGATAAACATGAACATGTCGCAAAATCTTAACTTGAATATGACATGTGTTTATACTTGAAAATATGACTTGAAAGATAACATGGAAGATGACATGTAAGTATGCATAAAAACATGAGCTTGGGAATTTACCTATTAAGTTAGGTCTACCCTTTTGGAATTTACCTATTAAGTTAGGTCTACCCAAATGCTCGAAAACTTGTAACATGTTTTGGAAACATGATGAACTTAGATAATATGAGTATGGCCAACTCGAGGTTGGGTTGAGTTTGCAACGTAAAACTACCCGGAACCGACCGGTCTAACTAGTAGTTGCAAACAATAGGACCCAATGTGAGAAGTTGGTCATGTCGCGCTTAAGACCCGAGGTTAGACTAAGTTGTGGTGTAAATCTACCCGGACCCGCCCGGCTTAACTAGTAACCACAACAAGGTCTAATGTGAGAGGTTGAGGGTGCATTAATTAAATTAATGCCACATAATAGGGTTAAGTTAATTTGATTAATGAGGCTTAACCAAATACGATATGGACAAATGGGTTAAGTAATTTGATTAGGCTAATGATACTTAACAAAACATGATAAGCTTGGGTAGGTTAAGTAACTTGATTTGCCTAATGACACTTGACCATTTTTATACGACTAGTGGACGGGATTAAGTTAACCAACACTTAATCAATCCAACACGATAACGTGATAAGGTTAAGTAAATTTTCTTAATGACACTTAACCGTATAATACAGTTGATGGATGGGGTTAAGATTAGGCTTAACTAATCTAAACATGGAAATCAGATGGGGTTAAGTTAGCCTAGACTTAATTAATCCAACTTGGTAATTTAATGGGGTTAAGTTAAACACTTAACTAATTTAACACGATGATTTGATGAGGTTAAGTGACCTATACTTAACCAATCTAACTCGTTAATTTGATGAGGTTAAGTTAATCTATACTTAACCAATCTAACGTGAAAACATGATAAGGCTAAGTCACGAATCTCTTGAATACGCTTGACCGATTTGATGACAAGGTCAAGTAAATTTATATAAATTAACCAATCTAAAATGATAACTAGACGAGGTTAAGTTATGGATTGCTTAATATACTTAGCCAACTTGACACATGGTTTGTAGGGTTAAGTCTTGGACTTGGATACTTAGCCAATTTTGACATGGTTTGTAGACGGGCTAAGTTATGAACTTAAGTGACACTTAACCCATTAGATAAACCCTAATTCGGAGGATTAGGTAAATAACCATAGTTAACAAGGATTATGGAAATAAGGCTAAGTGGTAAACCTTAGTTAAGGGAAACTAAGTAATAATTCTTAGTCAAGGAAATTTGGACCATTTCTTAGATAGGTTAGTAACCCGATACGTTAGGTCAACGTTTAAGTATGCGTGTAGGAGCAGGCTATCTGATTTAGATAAAGGCTCCAACGAACTGGGTAACGAAGCAGCGGCTTCGGGGAACGTGAGGATATTCTTGGGATCCCTCTGTGAGCTGCCAGGTCATTATACTAGGCTCACGAGAGGTCGAGGTCTGCGGTAGAAGAACCAAGAATATGCCTTGGTTGCTATGCGAGCGACCTAAAGACTGGGGTGGACAGCAGTGAGTCGACGAATACATAAGGTGCCCGAGATAGCAAGTTCGTCGATCATCTACCATCTTGAGTCAAGCGTGTACGTACGGAAAGGCAGGGAACACCCAACAGACCATGATTTGCTATCTAATTATGGGTGAGGTAGGCCGTAGGATGTGGGCTGGCCGGAGTGTAGTTCTCATGCAAGATTTTCTCTTGTGTTGCCTTTCACTAGTTGAGGGAGGGGTCTCGTGGGACCATAGCCACGTGTAGAAAAGCAGACCTTAGTATCTGCATCGGCAGATAAATCTAAAGCTCCCGGCCGAGTCCTGTATTTCTTGGTTTGCCCTGTGACAGGACTCGGGTGGCACGATGTGATACATGTGCATACAGTAATAGAAAAACGATTCACGATGAATGCGTGGGAAAAGGGCGTGGTCGAGGGTTAGCGTAATCCCTAGTGGCCTAGGTGGTTTAACCCAAACCGAAATACGAAAGCGGGCAATAGGTAAGCGTAATCCCTAGTGGTGCTAGGTGGCGTAAGTCCTAGTAGTTCAAACAATGATTCATATGGAAGAGCCTAGCTAGAACAAGGGTGACAGTCCAAACGATTCCAAGGATAATACGACATGAGGAAGCCCGTACGAGGTACGGCAAAGGACTGAACTTATATACATGGAAAGAAACATATGATTTGAGTAACCTATATATGCGATATATTAGGTTGACATGGACCATTACACGACCTTGAGCAAGGGACATTCATGGTTAACACATGATGCGGGTAGGGATACTAGTACGAGAGGTGCAGAGCAAATATACATGTTAGAACTAGGAAGAATATACATAATAGATACCGTGGGATGTTAGATGGGGTAGATACCTTCGGATAGTGTACTCGATAGAAATCTGATGATGTGATACCTTGACTTATCATAACACCGTAATTTTTCATGATACCTTAGTTTACCTTGCCGCAGTAGTTTAACCGGCTACTCTGGTTTATCTATCTTGTAGTTATCCTTATGTTTACTTTCAGTTTATGCATGTCATGTTACCTTTACCTGTTTTTATACTGGAAGTAGATAGGACTTACTCAGTCTTTTTGACTGACCCGTTTTGTTTCGCCTCTTTTCTTCCGTTCCCCCCCCCCCCCCCCCCCGCTCCCCAGGTTTCAGGGAGGAAACAATGCTGTTTAGTTCGGACTTCTTCTGCTTGAAGGTCATCATGGATGGCTTGGACTTCTCTTGGCTATGGCTACTTTACTGTTTTACTTGGGGAATAATTTATGAAAAAGTCTTTATGCTTCTTTACTATTGCAAGACAGGTTTTGGTGTACTCTGATGTAAAAGGCTTTAGACCTTATTTATTCATGTTATGAAAGTTTGATTTTACTTCCGCTATTTATATATATATGTTCTGTCTTGTGATATTTCTGTGCATGTTTACCAATAATGCCCCTCTAAAGCTAGTGCATTCCTTTGCGAGTGACCCTAGCGGAGGCGGGGTGTTACATATTGGCACTCTTTCAAGATGTATAATTCCATGTATCGGGCTAATAAAGAGTTTATCAAGGGCAGCGATCTTGGTTTAGTTCTTTTATAATTTTATAGATTCCAATGAAATATGTAAATTTTAGGAATTTCAATTTATGTTTTATGTTAGATCACTATCGTGATCGAGCTAGATCACGCTGACTACAGTTTGTACTATGATCACTGTCGTGGTCGAGCTAGAGGCATTAATAATCTTAAACATTTAATATTTTGAAAATGTATAGAACTAGTTTTATAAAACTTTTGATGTTTAGAAAACTACATCTGTAAATAATTAAGTAAAATAGATGATCCTTAGATAATAGATCATGTACCAAAACAAGATCCTTAGATAATAGATCATTTACCCAAAAAATCCACACTATCAAATAATTCAATTTTAGCATCTAGTTACACATTGCCTACGATATTTTTGCGTCCTATGGCAATTAAATAACTACTTTAAAAGAATTAAAAAATTATTTATGCAATACAATAACACATATCCTGCTCCAAGTAGCGATAAAATCGGCATTGTAAAAAATTTAATGAGATAGTACCGTGTACATAGCATGGTTTCATAGTCATTATTAATAACATAATGTAGATTAAAGTCGTTGATAGTAACAAGAATATAGAAGTTGGACCGTACGTAAATGATAAGTGATATATAATGAATATTATGCTAATACAAATGTTTCATCAACCCTGATATTTGAATTATTGGATTTTCGAACAGAGTGATAGTCAAATGGTTTGGTAACATATTCTCATTGATTTGCAAACCAATAAGCTAAAATACAAAGTGTAACATAAGCAAACAAATCACACAAATATAATTACCCCTTAAGAAAGAAAGGCAGTGAGCAATTGATATAGTAACTACAGCGTGTATTTATATCTTCGCTGATTAGTCGTTCCTATTGGTATCAAGAATCCCCATCTCATAAGTTGTTTTCTTTGCATGTGAATATATGGATGCCAAAAATCAGAAATCAAAGGATGTTTTTCTAGATGATCAATTGTCAGCCCTGCATTGTTACCACTAGAATAGGCAGATAGCGATGCACCTTTTTGTTTTGTTTTGTTTTTTCCCTCGCACATGTAAAGGCAAAATGTATTTGCATTGATTATATTTGGCCATACTATGTCATGTCCAGATATATTGCATATTAAGGCATATTAAGATTATAAGCATACTAAGGCAAAATCAGTGCCATATGGAGTTTGGGGAAGGAACATGGTGTGGTAAAATAAAAAAAATAAAAAAATAAAGGCAGCAATCAATTGATAGGATCGCTACAGCCATGTCTAGGACGTTCAAAAAGAGTTTAATATTTACACTGAACCAATGTATTTCCATCTTTACACGTTAGCCTTTCCTTTTGGCATCAAGAATGAGTGTCCATCTTATAAGTTGTTCTCTTTGCCTATGAATATAATGATGTAAAGAATAAAATATTAACGGATGCTTTTCCAGATGCCCAAAAGTCAGACCTACAATGGATGTGCGTTAAAATGCATGGTTGGTTATCACTAGAATAAGGCACACCGCAGTATTTTGGTTGTATTTCATTTATCGGATTCTTGGATTTGGGATGGTTCCTAAAGATATGCATGATTCGCTCATTTGTTTTTATTCTATAACTCTTGATCAAGTGTGTTTTTACATAAGTGTTGCCATCTTTTGATATTCAGGTTGGCTATTTTGTTTATGTATTAATTGTGAGGTGATGTCTTGATGATTATTTACTGCAATGTTTGGATTATTCTAGATGGGCAGTACTATATCTATAAGCACATTTAAGTTGATTGATGATTTTGTTTTGTATATTAGATTTATTCTATTTATTTCACGTTTACATAATATTACACGCATTAAGATTCATTATTTGACATAGTCTCACCCTTGTATCAGTTTACAATGCTATTTTCACTTCAAGGCATTTCAGTTACGTATGCAACTGGACCGACACTTGTCTTATTGCACTAAGGTTATACATCAGGATTGTTAAATATGACATTGGTTCATTGAATACTGATGTCATTAAGCTATACATTAATTGTTTTTGTATTATATTAAGGCAATTAGTATTTGTGATATCCATACATTATATATTGTACTATATTATATTACGCAATGGCTAACACTATGCTTACCGTAGTTTATTATATATTACCAATTGTATATCATGAATTATTATGTCATGAAGAAACATGTATTTATTGTTTTATATTGAGATTGCATTTTATATATTTGTTTTTTTAATATGGACCAGTGTTGGTTCAAGAGAATATTTTCCCGGTATATATTTCTATGTTTAACAACACAATATAGAAGTAACACCATATTTTATTTATGATGAAAAATACACATGCACGCAATATAAAAGTACCACTTTCCTTTAATTACTAATTATTGCTTTAAATTTCAGAAATTTTTTTGTTGAAGTAATTTGCTTCTCAAAATGGATAAAAATTGGGTGCATCTACACAGGTAATTACTAGTGTTTGCAAGTGAAAATTTTATTTTATTTTGAATGTCTATATTTATTTATTTTATGATTATTTTGTAATTATAGAACTAACAACGAGTACGCGCAAGGGGCTAGAAAGTTTGTGGATTTTGTGAAGAGAAGCTTGGGAAATGGGAAAAAAAATTATGTCCTTGTTTTGATTGTCGAAACCTTATCTACTAATTTAATTTGGAAACACCATTGTCGAGCATTTGATTATTAGAGGAATGGATCCTAAATATAGAAACAGTAGATGGTACAATCATGGTGAGCAAGTAGAAACTAGAAAAAAGACTAAGTTGGATGGTGCATATGACTTATTTGAAGGGGTTCATTATGAAGATGAATACTTCATTGATCATTTTTCTTTTGCTAATGATAACGACGAGGATGATGTGAAAAGACGAGAAGACGATTTATTGAAAAATTTAGAAGATGCGGAAACCCATTTATATCCTGATTGTGCAGATCAAAGAAAGCTATCCACCATCGTTGCCTTGTATAATCTGAAATGTGAAGCAGGGTTATTTGATAGTGGTTTTGATAAGCTTTTGAACGTGCAACAATTGTTGTTACCGAAAAATAATGCACTTCCTAAAACTTTATATAAGGGAAGAAATTTCTGAAGATTTTTGATATGAGATTTAAAAAAATTCATGCTTGTAAAAATGATTGTTGCCTTTTTAGAAAAGATTACAAAGATTTGATTAACTATCCGAAATGTGGAGCTTCGAGATGGAAGATTAATGAACGTACATGAGAGATTATGTAACAACCCGTATTTTTCAAATATTTAAATTATTAAATTTAGTATGATTGTTTTGAATAATTATGGTTATAAAAAATTATTTGAATGAAATTGATTGTTTATTTCAAAAATGAACGTCGAATTGAATTTGATTAATAATCAAGAATGGAATTCAAACTAAATGAAATTTGATTTATATTATTAATTTGAAATTTTGTTTGATTTATACGAAATTAATAAAACTTTAAAATTCAATTTTAAGGGTAAAACAAACAAAAACTGTAAAATTAATATATTAATGAACTGGTCAAAATCATCATTTTGCAAACGATCCTGGAATTTTATGAAATTAATTTTATTGAATACGAAATGGTAAACTATTTTATGATCTAAAATTTTATACCCATCATAATTTTCGTTTGATCGTAATAATTTAAATCATATAGAAATTTGTGTGTATAATTTAATTAAATAGTCGAGTTTTAGAAGAAACTGGTAGAGACTTTGGAATTGGTCTTTGAAACCTATTCCATTGTGTTCAAAAGGCGTCAAAACATATTGTTAGGCTGTAAGCAGGCCTGATTTGGACTCAGTCCGAATTTTGGCTTAAATACACGCAAAACGATGAAATTAATATTATTTTACTATATTAAAACCCTAAATTTCTAGGCCGATGCCTCTTTTAATTTCAATGGCTGCGAGCTTCAGATCTTTAAACTTTAATTTCTTCCAATCCGTTCAATGAAATCACAAACTTTCAAAAAAAAATCATAGAGCTAGACGAGATCTTCAGGTCTATACGGACAATGGTAGTGTTTTTTCTTAGAATTCGCCGGAATTTGTGCTTAAAGATAACGCAGTGTCTTGACAATCATGGGAGGAGGCCACCGAATGGGATCATATCTCGGGCTCAGGTGAAGCTTTCGACCGTGGACGTTGCGGCATATGTTGACTGTATTCTGGAGCTTTGTGGTGGCATGCGTGATTTTGGATTTGAGGCGGTTATGGATTAGTGCATGATTTCCTGGAAAGCGTTTCTCACGAAGAAGAGGAGAGAAGGGATAGGGTGCTGACGTCATCCTAGGAGTGGATGAGGTTTGTTTTTTTTCAATTTAAAATTCATATATTTAAACGTTTATAACTTTCTGCTATGAGGTTGATTTTGGACAAAATAAATTGCGTTGGAATTGTATCAACGAGCTCTTCGCGATGCTGCTGGTTTGGATAGATTATGAGACTGTTAAATTTTGGGCTAAAATTTGAATTTCAATCTCGTTTGAAATCAAGGTGAGTGATCAAACTCACTCACACCTAACTAAAATATTTGATTGTTAGTTAAATTTAATTCATGTTATGATATGATTGTATTGTTTGATGTTTGATTGTTTAAATTGCTTTTTTATGTTTGACATGCATAGGCTGTATAATTTATTTTAACTATTATATAGTTTGTACAGTTTGAATTTAATTTCTAGTTAAAAATCTCATACCTAATTGCTAATACACAGATATTATATTGAACTGTTTATATGTGTTGATTTTGATGAATGCCTTGAATTTATATATTTAATGTATTGATATGTAATTCATCTTGTTATCAACATTGTTTATATATATTATTTATTTTTGTTGATTAATCCCAACCTTCACCCAAGATGTTACGGGCATAAAATAAACCTGGGATTAATCATTAAAATGAATTAAGAACGTAGGTTGAAATGATAAATACCTATGACCCTGATTTGGATTGAAATGATATATATCCTTTCCCAAAATACTAAAACTAAATTGTAATAACCCAGAAATCTGGGCCAATTTAAAATTTTTATTTTGGCTATTTTAGCGAATTTTGAATATTTAAAATGATTATTTTAAATAATATTGACGAGAAATTTATTTTGAATAGAATTCGAACGTATATATTATATAGATCGTCGTTAGAATATAAATATTTATTTAAATTATAAAAGGAATTGAAAATGGCGCGGTAGTTCGATAATTCGATTTCAAATTTCAAATGAATGTACCTGGTGCAAAATGAACCGGATTTTAGTGAAATCAAAAATATTTGAATCTATTTGAAAATGTCTTTCCAACGAATCGGAGAAATCAAAATTTCATAGCGGGAATCAAAATTTATGTCCAGTTGAAATTTCAGAATAGTCGCTATGGAATTTCGGCCCTTGAAAATGGAAATTTTGCAAGCGACCTCGGTTTTCGACGAAACCACTTTTGTTCGATCCGCGATGTCAAATTATTGCTAGGTTTCAAATTTCATAATTTTTCGAATCATTATGTGAGCGTGGCAAAGGAAAACGCGTTTGACCAGTTTCAGTTGATTTTAATCGACTGGAAAATGGCCATTTTTCAAACGGTCTCAGAATTTGATGAAACTAGTTTTGTTAGGACCGTATCGTCAATACGAAGCTAGAAAATATTTTTCTGGAACTTTTCGAGTTAGTATGCGGTCCCAGTAAATTGAAGTGTGTGTTCAAATTCAATATATAGAGTTATATTTTGATTTTGACGAAAACTGGTCAAAATGGTCAAACAGGCTCATGATACATATCCCATTATGTTCGGAATGGGGGTATTACGCTAGGGACGACAGTCGTTGGACCTCGATTGAAGTTCGAATGGGAAGATAACTTTTCGGGAGATTAAATTAAATAAATATTCAAATAAATAAAAAAGTCAACCCCTTTTTTTCTCCTTAGACCCCCCCCCCCCCCCCCCGTTCAGATTTAAAATCAGAAAAATAAATAAATAAATAAACCCGTCTTACACCCGTCGCCCCCTCGATTTTGCCACCGCGGGCGCCGGCGGCCTTCCTCCTCCCCTCCTCCACAACTCTGACGCCCTTCCCTTCTTCCCCCCTTACTGTCTTCTCTCTCCGCTACAGATCCCCCAAAAGCCCGAGCAACTCTAAAACCGTCGAGCACCGCCACCATTCACCACCCCTCCCCCCCCAGCGCGTCAGACCTCCGATTGCACCACCCTCCGGCGAGCAGCTCCCCCTCCTTCAACTTACAATGTGAGTTTCTTCTCTTCCTTTCTGATTTTAAATAATATCTCTTTTAATTCAGTTTTATTTATATAAATTAAAAACAATATATAAAATAGGAGTAGATTTTTGTTTATATATAAAAAAAAGAACTGATTTTATAAAAAGTATATTAGTTAATGTAAGTAAAAAAAAAATTGATTTTCTTTTTAAAAGAGATCTTTTGTTTAGATAGAAAAATACGATTTTTAATATAGAAAGTTTAAATTTTTACTATATGAAGTTTAAATTTTTATTATAGAAAGTTTAAATTTTTATCATAGAAAAGTTGGATTTTTAATTACCGAAAGGATTTAATTTTATTTTAAAACAAAGGTATGATTTGTTTATAGAATGGATTTGGCTTTTCAAATATAAAGATATGATTTTTATATAGTAGAGACTATAAAAATATGATTTTTATATTATAGGAATGTTAAAAATATAATCTTTATATTATAGGAAGGTTAAAAATATGATTTTTATTAGGTGTGTAGAATAAAAATACGATTTTTATATTATATAACTAGTAAAAATTTGATCTTTATATAGTAGTGAGAATAAAAATATGATTTTTATTATACATATGTTGAAATAAAAATGAGATTTTTATAGCGATGAAATAAAAATTCGATCTTTATATAAGAAGTAGAAATATAAAAACATAATTTTTATTTGAACAGCGAGAAAAGAACTGCATAGGAATTTCAAGCTGATCCAGACGGTTCAGCAGTTCAGAAGAAAAGCACGGCGGAGTGGAACCCTCTGTGAGAACTTCTCACCTTTAATTTAATTTTCTAGTTAAAATATATACTAGGATGCAGACGGTGTTTAGTAGCACCCGACACCCGTCGTCCACAGACCATGGACGGCTTGTATGTTGTGTTGTTGGATTAATTAAATGTTGAACCGTTAGCCAAATTGAATCAAAAAGTGAATTGTATTGAAAATTTATCGCATTTGCATGCATGCACATGTACTTACATTGAACAGGTCATAGCAAGGAGGCTGGAGCAGAGAAATAAAATTGTTTGCCCGACAAATAGGTACATGTTTACCATAATTTACTGTTTTGTTTGGGTGATGATGATTTTATGAGCCGATTGGCTAGCCGCTTGGATTTTTCTTTCTCTTTTGGATTGAAGAAGGCCATGGGAGGCTATATGAAATATCCCGAAGTCCCCGGTGCAGGGGAGGTTATGGCGAAATTTTTCGAAAATTTAGGGTGTTAGCCAAATTTTTGAAAAATTTGAAAAGTTCTTAGAAACTGAAAAGTTGAAGAACTTAAGCCGTAGTGAAAATAATGAAAATTGAGTTGATTAGTTAAACAACTTTCGGCTTCGTTCCTTTTCGGGGACGAAAAGTTTTAAGTGGGGGAGATTGTAATAACCCGGTAATCTGGGCCAATTTAAAATTTTTATTTTGGATATTTTAGCGAATTTTGAATATTTAAAATGATTATTTTAAATAATATCAACGAGAAATTTATTTTGAATAGAATTCGAACGTATATATTATATAGATCGTCGTTAGAATATAAATATTTATTTAAATTATAAAAGGAATTTAAAATGGCGTGGTAGTTCGATAATTCGATTTCAAATTTCAAATGAATGTACCGGGTGCAAAATGAACCGAATTTTAGTGAAATCAAAAATATTTGAATCTATTTGAGAATATCTTTCCAACGAATCGGGGAAATCAAAATTTCATAGCGGGAATCAAAAGTTACGTCCAGTTGAAATTTCAGAATAGTCGCTATGGAATTTCGGCCCTTGAAAATGGAAATTTTGCAAGCGACCTCGGTTTTCGACGAAACCACTTTTATTGGATCCTTGATGTAAAATTATTGTTAGGTTTCAAATTTCATAATTTTTCGAATCATTATGTGAGCGTGGCAAAGGAAAACGCGTTTGACCAGTTTTAGTTGATTTTAATCGACTGGAAAATGACCATTTTTCAAACGGTCTCAAAATTTGATGAAACTAGTTTTGTTAGGACCGTATCGTCAATATGAAGCTAGAAAATATTTTTCTGGAATTTTTCGAGTTAGTATGCGGCCCCGGTAAATTGAAGTGTGCGTTCAAATTCAATATATAGAGTTATATTTTGATTTTGACGAAAACTGATCGAAATGGCCGAACTGGCTTATGATACATATCCCATTGTGTTTGGAATGGGGGTATTACGCTAGGGACGACAGTCATTGGACCTCGATTAAAGTTCGAATGGGAAGATAACTTTTCGGGAGATTAAATTAAATAAATATTTAAATAAAAAAAGCCAACCCCTTTTTTCTCCTTAGACCCCCCCCCCGTTCAGATCTAAAAATCAGAAAAATAAATAAATAAATAAATAAAACACACGTCGCCCCCCTCGATTTCGCCACCGCCGGCGCTGGCGACCTTCCTCCTCCCCTCCTCCATAACTCCGACGCCCTTCCGTTCTTCCCCCCTACTATCTTCTCTCTCCGCTACAGATCCCCCAAAAACCCGAGCAGCCCTAAAACCGTCGAGCACCGCCACCATTCACCACCCCCCCCCCCCCAGCGCGTCAGACATCCGATCGCACCACCCTCCGGCGAGTAGCCCCCCCCCCTTCAATGTACAATGTGAGTTTCTTCTCTTCCTTTCTGATTTTAAATAATATCGCTTTTAATTCAGTTTTATTTATATAAATTAAAAACAATATATAAAAGAGGAGTAGATTTTTGTTTATATATATAAAAAAAGAACTGATTTTATAAAAAGTATATTAGTTAATGTAAGTAAAAAAAAACTGATTTTCGTTTTAAAAGAGATCTTTTGTTTAGATAGAAAAATACGATTTTTAATATAGAAAGTTTAAATTTTTATTATAGGAAGTTTAAATTTTTATTATAGAAAGTTTAAATTTTTATCATAGAAAAGTTGGATTTTTAATTACCGAAAGGATTTAATTTTATTTTAAAACAAAGGTATGATTTGTTTATAGAAAGGATTTGGCTTTTCAAATATAAAGATATGATTTTTATATAGTAGAGACTATAAAAATATGATTTTTATATTATAGGATGGTTAAAAATATAATCTTTATATTATAGGAAGGTTAAAAATATGATTTTTATTAGGTGTGTAGAATAAAAATACGATTTTTATATTATATAACTAGTAAAAATTTGATCTTTATATAGTAGTGAGAATAAAAATATGATTTTTATTATATATATGTTGAAATAAAAATGAGATTTTTATAGCGATGAAATAAAAATTCGATCTTTATATAAGAAGTAGAAATATAAAAATATAATTTTTATTTAAAAATATAAAAAATCAATCTTTTTATAAGAAGTAGAAATATAAAATTGATGCCATTTTGACGTGAACGATATTTATATCGATATTATTCATTTTATAATGAATATCGAAAGTGATTTCAAAATCTGATATTTTGAAAAGAATTGAATTCAAATTGAAATTGAATAGAAATGAATTCGAATTGAAATTGAATAGAAATGAATTCGAATTGAAATTGAATAGAAATGAATTCGAATTGTAATTGATTGGAATTGAAGACGAACTGAAATTGAATTAAAAATCGATTTGAATTGAAATCAATTGGAAATGAATTTAAATCGAATTTATAAGAAAAAATTCAATTTTGATTTGAATTTGAAAAGAGGTTCAAATCGTTTTGCAAACGAATTTAAAACGATTTATATAATACGTTTTAAAAGGAAATCGGTGAAGTATATATTATATATAATATAATGGCCGGAATAGAACGCACCGCGCTGCGGCAGTTCGTGAATTTCGACCATTGACTTCGAATTGACGTTGCGGGAGATCCGACCGTCGGATTCTCCTCAAACTGGAACCGTTGGATTTGTATCGAAAAGAGCTTTATAACGAATATTAGAAATCTGAAATCTAACGGTTGGATTTTGAATTATGTCCAAATCAAATTTGGAAAAGGTCGCTGTAAGAGCAGTTCGATGGCCGTTGATGGAAATCGATTGTACGGGCCTTGATAAAATTATTAAAAATAGTAATAATTTGTGTAAAATCATAAGAAATGATTTGTGAAGAATTGGGATGAAAAACTCCCTATTTGAAAAGATAAAAATAGATTTTTATCGAAATGAACTAGTTTTGAACTAGAATTATAATTCTATTTATTTTTAAATAAATAAATTGAATTTGAAAAGGGTTTTAAAAATAACCAGAACTTCCAATAATTAAATTGGAATGGATTTGAATCGAAATTGTCTTCGGAATATTTCGATGTTGGATTTCGTGATGATACAGATATTGTTATGGGAATTTGAAAGATATATTTATATCGTTATTTCCAATACGATATTTGTTGGTCGTAGAATTTGATATTGAATAAGCCGATATCTTTTCTATTTAGAGCCTTGTATTTAATATCAAATGTGATTTGGGTTTGTCCTGAATGGTGTCTTCATTAACACTGTTCTTAAGCCCAGTTGAGAAAAAGATTAAATCTTTTTATTTAGATTTAATGAAGTGTACCAATTAAATAATATTTAATTGGAATTGAATTGGTATTGATTTTTGGGTTTATCGTGAACAGTGTTTTAAATAACACTTGTTCTTTAACCCGATAATTAATGGAATGTGATTTTGGGGTTTATCGTGAACCGTGTTTTGAATGACACTGATTCTTTAACCCAGTTAAAGATTAAAACTAAGTGGAGTTTTAATGAATCTTTAATTAGATTGAAAAGATCGAGAATGGAGTATCACCAGTTTTACTCCAGGCGATAGTTAAATCTTTAATTAGATTTGAACGTGAAATGGTAATTGAATTTACCGATAACACCGTGGTGTTAGATATGAAGTATTACCAGTTTTACTTCATGGGATGAATAGGTTGGGATTGGGAAATAAAATAAATGATTACTTCGGTATGGTTTGCAAATCCCGACTAGTTTGAATTGATATTCAAAAAGGAGATTAAAGAATAGATTTAAAGAATTTATCTTTGATAAAATTAATGGGAACCTTTCCCAAAATATAAGAATATTTGAATAAAAGAATATTCTGAATTGGAATGAAGCGTATGTTGTGTTTGTGTAACACTTGTTTATTATATACGCGAGTTATTCGGAAAGATCGGGTTTATCCCATTCTGAATAACTGATATGACAATAAGTCGAAGATGAAGACGATGGTCGAAGACCGGAGGTCTTCACGTCGTTTTGGTGGTTACTGATGATCTTTATTGGGCTGTACACCCAAGAAGATGGAAACAGTTGGTGATCGTCCAGACGTACTTGGAGATCGATGGATATGCGGGGTACTAGGTGCCTCCGGTTTCGTTCAGACCCAGTGAAACGACCCGAATTTCCGTACCCTTTGGGTCGATTAATAACAGCACTCGTCCAACCCAAATGACACAGAAATACGAATCATTATTAGAAAGAAGTTATAGGATGAGAAATAGAAAGAAAGAAATTGTAGAATAGAAGAAAACGAAGATCACAAACTCACAGCGGAACGAATAAAATATATTAGATAACATAAACTTTGAAACACAAATCATTATTTGTATATACATACCATCATCAAAGCGCAACAGTTATCTCTGGAACAGTTATAAATACCTGTTTCCAGATAAAACATAGTACACAGCGGAAAATATGATAGTCTATAGCTAAGTGGTGAAGCCTACAGCTTCAATCTCCTCCAGGTGAATCTGTAAAATCCTAACTACTTGACTGCCCGTACAAATTTGGGCACCCAAGAGTTTAGGGAAAACAAACAAAATAAACTCTGGGTCAGTCATGGGACTGGTGTGAGTAAACTCCAACCATTTATTTAACTTTCAAAATCCTTTTCAAAAGAAATGATAATCGTAAGACCGATCCACACATAAACACGGATGGTTCTTACCTTACGATAACCAAAAATATTTTGATATCAAAATCTGGTGATATTATAATAGTGTCTACATCAAATAAATAGAATCTAGCGGAATGCTTGCGTCTCACGGTCCATATATAATATAAAACCGAAAATCGCAGGGCGCTTATTAGAGATTGGATTTCCAACATGACAAGGTATGGGACCACCTGCCGATAGTGTATCCCCAGAGATGAATACACTGGGTTCAACAAGAACGTCTTGCAACCCGGCCCACACATGACCGACCACTCATTTCGCTTGAGTGTATCGAATGTATATCACCAACGGTTGGGATCAGCAACCGTTTCCTGAAAGGGACAACATCGATAGATTAAAGAATAAATGGAATTTCTCTGGATAGGTGATTATACATCCTAATGGGTGCGACCCACATAGCCATGTTGCCTGCCCTATTTTTGTCAATTCCGGGTTGTGAGGCTTGAGGTCATTACGTATCTTTTAGAACACCCGACCACCATTCACTTTGAATGCCACATCGTCATACCCACCAAATCACAAATTGATTTCCCCAAAAATACCACGGGTATAAAGCTAAGAGAAACGAATTCCTCCGCCACCAAACGTAAGTACGTTTGAAGAGATCAACTTACACGATTCGTTAGATATACTCTGTCAAACATTCGTCCATTCACGTTGTCCTGGGACTGGACAAACCGAAGGCACTATCCCATAAACAGGATAGCCCTTGCATAACTCCGTCTTCAATTTTATTCATCACGTTCGATCGCAACGCTAACGTCCATACGGAGTGGTTTTCAGATACTGGATCTGATCCCGGTCTCTCCGTATTGACGACGGAAAAATGGTCAAAAACTTCGATAGTCGGTGATTTAACTATCAAAGAAAAATAAGTGTGCAACCAACGATCTTATTTCCAGGTAGGAATTCGATCGATCAATCATCAAATCAACATTGGCTCATTTAAATCAATTCCTCGTTGACCAATTCATTTCATTTTAACAACAGTGTTACAATCGCTGTTTCCAAATATTTGATTTATAAAACATTTCTTTTAACAACAGCATTACAATCGCTGTCTAGAGTTATAAAACACTTATTATAACAATAGCATTAAGATCGCTGTTAAAACAGTTATTATAACGACAGCGTTAAAATTTGCTATTTAAATTTACCAAAAAACTTTTATTATAACGGCAACGTTAAAAAAAATCACTGTTTAGATTTACCAAAACAGTACCAAATTCCTTTATAACCATTCCCCTTTACCAAACATAATTCATTTTATATTTCCTCCTTTTTGGAGTAAAATTAGTCGTTTCCCTTTTCAACGTTCATCCATTCCCTTTTTCAATCAAATTCCAATTTGAAATCATATTTCAAATCTGATTACCTTTATAGATATTTCATTTGCAAAATACTTGGTTTAAACCATTATTCACTTTAATCGTGAATATATTTCCTTTATATACGATTATTTGGTTTCGTTTTTATAAAAAATTCCTTTAAACCCAAATTCTATTTATAACTTCTATTTACAAATGTTTATAAAAATCTCACTTTTAACTTCAAACATTTATAATCTCATTTATAATCCCCTTTAAAATCACTAAGATCAAATCCAATTACAACTATTGGTTTCAAAACCAATTTCCCCTTTTCCATATAAATTCAGTTCAATCCAATGACAATATTTTACTAAAATTATAACAGATGTTTATAATCAACTTCTTGTTTTATTTATTTAAAACAAGTTCCTACCTTCAAGTCCATTCAAAAATTCAATTCTCTACTTTGGAACTAAATTTCCCTTTTTATATTTCAAACCCCCTTTTATATTCGAAAATATTTTACGGTATTAAGATACCAAATTTGCAGGGTCAGGGAATTCAACACAACATAATTTATCACAGTAAACAATAATATAAATGTTGAGGAATCCAGTTGGATCCCTCCAACCTGTTTCCCTGCATCCACATATGTTAATCAACACAATAATATTATTCCACATCAATATGAAATATCAGAACTAATAATCGATCAACGATGTAATCGTATCAACCAATTTTATCAACTATTCAACCAAGCAACCATCACACAGTATAAAATAAATTTAAAAACTCGTTTATATAAAAATATAAACGAAGCAGAGTTAGTGAGTTTACTCACCTTATTTTGCAGTTGACGATTCTGACTTTATTTTCTTAAATTCAAGTAGCGTTTGATTTTATCCCGAAACTCCAACAGCTTTGTTCCCAACCAAAATGGTTCAACAACGTGGATTTCTTCGTTACACTCCCAACATAACTTATTTTGCTTGATTATGTTCTAATCACGTTGTTTTCGACTCTCAGGTTACGACTCATTCTTCTTCCCTCGGGTGAAACAAACAGGACTCCTCCGCTTAACCTTCATCACAACACTGCATCCCTCCTTAAATCTAGAGACAACAACAAACGTGAATCCCCAACCTTAAACCATCAGTTGCCCATAACAAATTTCAATTTGATGGCCACCTATATTCTGCGTTCAACAGAACAAAATTTGTGGAATTATATAGTCATCAAAACAACCTTTTTCCTATTTCTTTTTCCACACTTAAACTAATTTATAATTAAATATCCTAATGACTTCGTTAACCTTAACCTATGGTTTTTAGTTCCTATTTAATCCCACTATTGTTTCTATCTGGCTCAGGAAATACCCAACGTTTTCAAAAAAAATAAAATCGAACCATTCACCTCAATAATACATTAATTTAAAGCCTAACAGCTTTTATTAATCTTACCACTAATCATGTTTAAGGTGCTTTAATCCTTCTCCCTTCACGCTGCCGTTAGTCAAGCCATCACCACATCAAACTCTTGCCTAAAACTCCCCTTGTTCATCCGCAAACCAGTATCATGCCACTCCCAATCCTACATGCGTTAGTCTCCCTTTCCCATCAGCTCTTCATCCCTTCACAACCTCAATGTCTCCAATACCGTAAACCATACCAACTAAAACATCTGGACCTTCATAGCAAAACTACCGACTTCCTCCCATCTCTAGTCAACACGGTACCCTCCCACACAGTAGCAAACAAACCACCGTCACCTCTCTCAAGTCTAAACCGAACCCACCAACAACCCTCCAGGAGACCACTGCTTCTCTTCCCTTTTCTATTTCAAAAACCAGAGTTGCCAAAAAGGGATCGATCCGAACAACATTAATACCGATGGAAAGAGCGAACTGTGAGGAGCTCGAATATATGAATTTTGAGAATTATAGGAATTTCTTTGACTTTGGATTATTTTAAGAAGAAAATGATTTCATTTCGTTTCGTTTTATGGAGAGAGTAGAAGTATGAACGGTGGAAAAGAAAACGAGAATTTGGGGATTTAGGTATGGGAGCACGGCTGTTGTATATATAATTGAAGGATGTATTATTTTATTTAGATTATTTTATATTATAATGAAACTTAGCGGTGAAGTATCAAGTAAAACTAACCACAATCGACTTCTGCCTATTGATAAAAAAAGCTAATTTTGGTGTAAAAACGTATTCCGGACCCAATGGGACAAGTTTCGTCGAATTCCGATATCGTTTGAAAAAAATTCTTTATAAAACCAGAAATAAACACGCATTTAAATTTTTCACGATCACCAGATAAATCAAATCAACTTGAAACTTTGATATCCTACAATAATTCTTCGATACGAACCCAACGGCACTAGTTTCGTCGCATTCTGAGACTGTTTTCCCGGTAGGCTGTTTTTACACATACCGCAATGCCATTTTGAACACCAAATTTGCCGGTCTCTAAAAATAACAAACTATATATGTATCCTGACTCTAATCGACGATACGAACTCAATTGGACTGGTTTCGTGGCCTAATTCGATCGTCTGCTCAAGTTATACTCAAATATCCCTTTATTAAATTAATTACGCGTTATAGAAAATGAACGGGCGTTTACGGCTACCGTGGTCAAATACGCCATCGGTTTGCCACACAATTAAACACCGTACAATAATTTAACGTTATAGTCCCAACGAAACTGATTTCGTCGAAATCTGAGTCCGTTTGCAAAACGGCTATTTTAACGCGTATATTTTAAATAACGATTTCCATAGCGTTTATTTCAAATTTTATTTTCGCCATAACTTACTATTTATAAAACGAAATCTGAATTTTTCTCTTTTATACGAAAATTATCGTCAATACGATTCCAACGTTTCTTGTTTCACAGAAATTTGACTTATAACGAATTATGTATCTTCATTTAAAGTTCGAATCGCCAAATTCCGAACTACCGCGCCATTACGAGCTCGTTTTAAATATAATTATAAATTATATGTTTAAATATCATTTTATTAAATAAATTCCTTATAAATTCCTATATATATAATTCTAATAAAATATTTAAACCAATTTAAATATTCAGAATTCAACGGCTGAAAAATCCGGGTCGTTACACCCAGAACGAACTTGTAAATGGACTGTGTGTCTGACATTGGACTTCATTCTGTGTGACTGATATCGGTTGCATAGAGTGGTCTGCCTGTGTGGCATGCTAAGATGCAAATGATCAAGGCTTCTGTTGAAAAGCAGAGTCTTGTGGTGGATGATCAAAGCACAGCCTGTGTGGCATAGCTTTATGTAACGTTGATTCGCGAGCCACAAACCCCGGTTGTGAACCGGAAACGGGAGAGGACATCAGGGAGGACTTGCGTTTCTTTCTAGCTAGAAGTGGCGTCAGTGGTTTTACACGCCCTGACGAGTTTGACTTATGTGGTTGTTGATGTTGCGAGGCGCCTCGGATATATCGGTCGATCCGAGACCGATGGAGTCATTTGTTGGCTCATTTACGCCCCAAAGGGCGGGGAAACGTAGTGTTCAGGCATAATAATCCACATCGGTGGACCGGCCCTGACGATCCAAAGGGTTGATGCGTTCTGATCCAAAGGCTCGGGCTAGAGAGTCTCGAATCGGTAGAGGACTATCTTTTGCCTTCATAGATGGAAATCCAACTTCCAATACGTGACGTTTCGATTTTAGTTGTAATCCTATATATGGCGACATAGTGGGATGGGGCGCTTATGCCGTTTATGACTGATACATATGATTTGAAGTTGTTTTATACAATATGAACTTATAATAGTATCAAATGATTTGTTTTAAATGTATCAAGCATTCTTGGCTATTATAAGGTAAAAACCCTATCCTCCGGCTTGCGTTGCATTGTGTGATGGGACCTGGGTCTTATAATAGCTTCATTGTTCTTTATTTAACATTGTGCTGTTGTTTTATGCACTGGTGTTCTTGGGAGGAAACCTGTTCCATGTTATATGGCATGGTCCCTTGATTTAACTAACTTTAAATTAAAGATTTATAACTGTTTTAGTTCTCACACCAGTCCCATGACTGACCTGGAGTTTATTGTTTTAACCTAAACTCTGGGTGCCCTTATTTTGACACGGGCAGCTAGTAGTTTTGGTTTTGCAGATTTATATTCACAGGATCCTGGTTTACAGCTGGAACGATATCCGGAAAGCTTTGTATCCGTATATCTACTTCTAGTTGTGTTTTGTATTATTTTCCGCTGCGATGTATTTAAATGTAATTTAAATCTCTGATATTTTTCTGTTGTGTAATATTTATTCATACTCTGTATATTCTTGTATTCTGATGGAATTGTTGTAATTAACAATGAAATGTTCTTCCGTCTGCGTTCTGATGTGGCTTGTTCACAACTCAATCCGTGATTTCCCGTAAGGGGGATTTCGGGTCGTTTCATAAATTTTAAGTACTACTTGGCCATAGGATAGAAAATTATATACGGATACCGGTTGGTTAAATAAAAATTGTTTTTAACCTTGAATTTTGGAATATTGTTTTAAAGACAAAATAAATGACATTATTAATCGTTTTTCTTTAAACTTGGAATTTGAACTTTGAAATTAAAATTTTCAATTTTAAAAGAATTCGTAAATGTGGATAGTTGAACTTAAAAGGTTGAAACTCTTTGGAAATTGGAATTATAAATTTGAAATAGATTGAAACTATCAAACTTGTATGGTAATAACATTTCTATAGCATAAATACAACTTACCATATATATAATAAGTTAAAACGTTATGGGAATGAGAAATTCGATAATATATATGTTTGATATTAACTGTAAAATGTGGAATTTAAGTGAGAAAATTTAAATATGAATAAAACCTAAGTTATAACTATAAATGATGTATACTATGTTTTTGTATAAAAATGGTATTGGACCTGAAGGGAAAAACTTAAAATATGTATAATGGACAGTAATGGATGGAAATAAGTGAGTTGGATTTAAGTAACTTAAATAAGCGGTAATGGACTCATTTTAAGTTGATAAGCATAAAAATTATCAAGTTTGAAATGAAATGGATTTCCAATGATTTTGGACAGTTGGAATTTTCTATTTAAATTTGTAACTTAAGTTGGTATGAGAAATCTGAAGAGAAATAAGTATATGGATTATAAAAAAAAGTTAACTTGAATTTATAATTTATAAACTTACTAAAGCTTAACGAATAAATTTAATTTAATTAAAACGAGCTCATCGTGAAGCCGCAATTCGTAGTTTTCCGAATTGAAGTTTAAAAGAATGTATGGGATCCAAAATAAGTCGGAATTATTTGAAATAAGAATCTTTTAGATCTATTGGAATATAATTTTCTAATAAAAAAAGGAAAATTTTGGATTTTAACTTGTAAATTTTAAGATATGGGTAAATCAAATTTCCAAAAAAAACACAGTATGGTAATTCCTGATTTAAAACTAAAATATTAATAAAATGGATGTTAATAATATAGAATTTGAGAAATAATGAGTTAAAAATTAGTCTTGAAATTTTGAACTTATTGAGTTGAGTAATTGAGCATGTTAGTGTTTATACGCTTAGCTAATATTAGAGTATGTTGAATTTGGTATAACCCTTGAAATAAATTATAAACGTATATAAAATTGATTATGCTTATAATAATATTTTTTTGAAACTAAAATATTAACAAATGTGAATTTATACAAATGAAATGTACAAAATGAACTTGTATAAGTAATATATTGAGATTTAAAATTTGTTATTTAGCTTGTTTGGATGAAGGTGATTGTTGAATGTTTTATTTGTCGCTTTGACAGTATTTGCTAGTATTCATGTAGGTATCGATGTTGAGTATTCATGTAGGTATCGATGACATTTACATGCTTTTGGAACCGCTTGCGCATAATATTGCGTTTGCTTGCCTAAAAATATGCTAAATTGCTAATGACACTAATAAAAGGTACGTATCTCGGATTGTATATTATGTTTGGATATTTTATATTATTTCCTATGTTTTGAGATGTTTCATCACCGAGATAGGATGTATATTTGTGATATTATATATATATATATTGTTATTTTTCGGACCCCTTCGTACAAAGAAGACTCTGCCGAAATTTTTCGCGAAATCTAGACTTAGAAAATTATGTAAAATTTGTTTCCAAACTCATGTTTTTTATATATTTAAGTAAATGTTTTCTAAGTTTAGTAGGAATTTTATTTTATTTTTCCACTTCATTACAACGGTCCTTTTCGGGGACGAAAAGTTTTGAGTGGAGAAGAGTGTAACAACCTGTATTTTTCAAATATTTAAATTATTAAATTTAGTATGATTTTTTTGAATAATTATGGTTATAAAAAAAGTTATTTGAATGAAATTGATTGTTTATTTTAAGTTTATTTTAAAAATGAAATTCGAATTGAATTCGGTTAATAATCAGGAATGGAATTCAAATTAAATGAAATTTGATTTATATTGTTAATTTGAAATTTTGTTTGATTTATACAAAATTAATAAACCTTTAAAATTCAATTTAAGGGTAAAACATACAAAAACTGTACATTAAATATATTAATAAATAGGTTAAAATCATCATTATGCACATGATCCTGGAATTCGATGAAATTAATTTTATTGAATCTGAAATGGTAAATTATTTTATGATCTAAAATTTTATACCCATCAAAATTTTCGTTTGATCGTAATAATTTAAATCATGTAAAAATTTGTGTATATAATTTAATTAAATAGTCAAGTTTTAGAAGAAACTGCTAGAGACTTTAGAACTTGGCTTTGAAACCTATTCCATTGTGTTCAGAAGGCGTCAAAACATATTGTTAGGTTGTAAGCAGGCCTGATTTGGACTCAGTTCAAATTTTGGCTTAAATACACGCAAAACGATGATTTTGTTTTATTATATTAAAGCCCTAAATTTTCCAGGTCGCCACCTCTTTTAATTTCAATGGCCGCGAGCTTCATATCTTTAAACGTTAATTTCTTCCAATCCGTTCAATGAAATCACAAACTTTCAAACAAAATTCATAGAGCTAGAAGAGATCTTCAGATCTATACGGACGATGGTAGTGTTTTTTTATCAGAATTCACCGGAATTCGAGCTTAAAGACAACGCAGTGTCTTGACGATCATGGGAGGAGGAGGCCACCGGATGGGATCAGATCACGGGCGCAGGTGAAGCTTTCGACCGCGGACGTTGCGGCATATGTTGATTGTATTTCGGAGCTTTGTGGTGGCATGTGTGATTTTGGATTTGAAGCAGTTATGGGTTAGTGCGTGATTTCCCGGAAAGCGTTTCTCACAAAGAAGAGGAGAGAAGGGATAGGGTGCTGACGTCATCCTAAGAGTGGATGAGGTTTTTTTTAATTTAAATTCCATATGTTTAAACGTTTATAACTTTCTGCTACGAGGTTGATTTTGGACAAAATAAATTGCGTTGGAATTATATCGACAAGCTCTTTGTGATGCTGCTGGTTTGGAAAGATTTCGAGACCGTTAAATTTTGGGCTAAAATTTGAATTTCAATCTCGTTTAAAATCAAGGTGAGTGATTAAAACCACTCACACCTAACTAAAATATTTGATTGTTAGTTAAATTAAATTCATGTCATGATATGATTGTATTGTTTGATTGTTTAAATTGCTTATTTATGTTAAACCTGCATAGGCTGTATAATTTAATTTAACTGCTATATAATTTGTATAGTTTGAATTTAATTTCTAGTTAAAAATCTCATACCTGATGGCTAGTACACATATATTACATTGAACTGTTTATATGTGTTGATTTTGATGGATGCCTTGAATTTATATATTTAATGTATGGATATGTAATTCATCTTGTAATCGACATTATTTATATATATTATTGATTTTTGTTGATTAATCCCAACCATCACCCTAGATGTTACGGGCATAAAATAAACCCGGGATTAATCATTAAAATGAATTAAGAATGTAGGTTGAAATGATAAATACCTATAAACCTGATGTGGATTGAAATGATATATATCATTTTCCAAAATACTAAAATTAAAATTTAAGTACTACTTGGCAATAGGATACAAAATTATATACAGACACCGGTTGGTTAAATTAAAATTGTTTTTAACCTTGAATTTTGGGATATTGTTTTAAAGACAAAATAAATGACATTATTAATCGTTTTTCTTTAAACTTGGACTTTGAAATTAAATTTTACAATTTTAAAACTGTTCGTAAATATTGATAGCTGAAGTTAAAAACTGAATTGAATTTGAACTAAACTTGTCAAAAATTGAATTGTTTATCCATCTATGATATTTACTTTAAATTAACTCGATTTATAATAACAATTGAATTGTGAACTCGAGATTTTTATAAACGAATAATTCGTAGTGTGTGACGGCAAAGAATTTCGCTCGGTCCGAACCAGTCGCTAAACCGACCCAGACCGTTCGAAACGCCCTATCGTTTGAGAACAGGACAAAACAGAACGCATACAGAAGAACATTTCATTGTATATTACAACAATGCATCAGATTACAAGAATATACAGAGTACGAATAAATATTACACAGAAATATCAGATATTTAAATTACATTTAAATACATAGCAGCGGAAAATAATACAATACACAACTAGAAGGGATATACGGATACAAAGCTTTCCGGATATCGTTCCAGCTGTAAACCAGGATCCTGTGAATATAAATCTGCAAAACCAAAACTACTAGCTGCCCGTGTCAAAATAAGGGCACCCAGAGTTTAGGTTAAAACAATAAACTCCAGGTCAGTCATGTGACTGGTGTGAGAAATAAAACAGGTATTATTCTTTATTTTAAAAGTTAGGTAAATCAAGGGACCACGCCGTATAACACGGAACGGGTTTCCTCCCAAGAATACCAGTGCATAAAACAAACAGCGCAATGCTAAATAAAGAAAAATGAAGCTGTTATAAGACCCAGGTCCCATCACACAATGCAACGCAGTCGAGGATAGGGTTTTCCCTTATAACAGCCAAAGAATGCTTAGTACGTTTAAAACAAATCATTTGATACTACTATAAGTGTATAGTGTATAAAACAACTTCAAATCATAAGTATCAATCATAGGCGACATGAGCGTCCCATGCCACTACGTCGCCACATATAGGTTTACAATCAAAACCGTAATGTCGTATTTGGAAATTGGATTTCCGTCTATGAACCGAGGCAAAAGATAGTCCTCTACCGATTCGTGACTCTCTAGCCCGAGCCACAGGATCAGAACGCATCAACCCTTTAGATCGTCAGGGCCGGTCCACCGATGTGGATTATTATGCCTGAACACTACGTTTCCCCGCCCTTTGGGGCGTAAGCGAGCCAACTAAATGACTCCATCGGTTCGAGAACGACCGATCAATCCGAGGCGCCTCGCAACAGCAACAACCACATAAGTCAAACTCGTCAGGGCGTGTAAAACCACTGACGCCACTTCTAACTAGAAGGAAACGCAAGTCCTCCCTGATGTCCTCTCCCGTTTTTGGTTCATACCGGGTGTGAAACTCGCGAAGTAAACGTTACACAAAGCTACGCCACGAAGGCCGTGCTTCGATCATCAACCACAAGACTTTGCTTTTCAACAGAAGCCTCGATCAATTGCCACTTAGGCATGCCACACAGGCAATTCACTCCATGCGTTTGATATCCATCAATATATAACCCCTGAGCTCGTACGTCTCAGAGAAGGGCGTTAAGCAAGAGAATAAATTCTCCGCCGCCAAACAGATATATATTTAATAGAGATCAATCACACGGACTAAAATCCAATGTCAGACACACAGTCCATACAAGTTCGTTCTGGGTCTGAACGAAACCGGAGGCACCTAGTACCCCGCATATCCATCGATCTCCAAGTACGTCTGGACGATCACCAACTGTTTCCATCTTCTTGGGTGTACAGCCCAATCAAGATCATCAGTTATCACCCAAACGACGTGAAGACCTCCGGTCTTCGACCACCGTCTTCACCTTCGACTTATCGTCGTATCAGTTATTCAGAATGGGATAAACCCGGTCTTTCCGAATAACTCGCGTATTATTTTAAATAAGTGTTACACAAACACAACATACGCCTCATTCCAATTCATCAGTCACTAACCGTAAGTTAATCAAGAGAATAATTTCCCAAATATTAACCCCGAAGGCCGAAACCAACATCAGATCAATATCCAGAAAACCATTCTGCTTAGCTAACCGACGGTTAGTTTCTAAATTTCACATTCATAGGGAAAGGTTCCCATTAATTTTATCAAAGATAAATCCTTTAAATTTATTCTTTAATCTCCTTTTGAATTTCGATTCAACTAGTCGGGATTAACGAACCTTACCGAAGTGATCATTTGTTTTAATTTCCCAATCCCAACCTATTCATCCCATGAAGTAAAACTGGTAATACTTCATATCTAACACCACGGTGTTATCGGTAAATTCAATTACCATTTCACGTTCAAATCTAATTAAAGATTTAACTATCGCCTGGAGCAAAACTGGTGGTACTCCATTCTCGACCATTTCAATCTAATTAAAGATCCATTAAAACTCCACTTAGTTTTAATCGTTAACTGGGTTAAAGAATCCGTGTCAATTAAAACACAGTTCACGATAAACCCAAAATCACATTCATTAATTATCGGGTTAAAGAACGAGTGTTGTTTAAAACACTGTTCACGATAAACCCAAAAATCAATATCAATTCAATTCCAATTAAATATTATTTAATTGGCACGCTTCATTAAATCTAAATAAAAAGATTTAATCTTTTCCCAACTGGGTTCAAGAACAGGGTTAGTGAAGACACCATTCACGACAAACCCAAATCACATTCGATATTCAATACAAGGCTCTGAATAGAAAATATATCGGCTTATATTCAATATCAAATTCTACGACTAACAAATGTCGTATTGGAAATAACGATATAAATATATATCTTTCAAATTTCCATAACAACACCTGTATAATCACGAATTCCAACATCGAAATATTCCGAAGACAATTTCGATTCAACTCCGCTCCAATGCAATCATTGGATATTATGGTTATTTTTGAAACCCTTTTTAAATTCAATTTATTTATTTAAAAAAATAAATAGAATTATAATTCTAGTTCAAAACTAGTTCATTTCGATAAAAATCTATTTTTATCTTTTCAAATATGGAGTTTTTCATCCCAATTTTTCCCAAATCATTTCTTATGATTTTACACAAATTATTACTATTTTTAATAATTTTATCAAGGCCCGTACAGTCGATTTCCATCAATGGCCATCGAACTGCACTTACAGCGACCTTTTTCGAATTTGATTTGGACGTATCTCCAAATCCAACCGTTAGATTTCAAATTTCTAACATTCGTTAGAAAGCTCTTTTCGATACGAACCCAACGGTTCCGGTTTTAGGAGAATCCGACGGTCGGATCTCCCGTAATGTCCGTTTGAAATAAATGGTCGAAATTCACGAACTGCCGCGGCGCGGCGCGTTCTATTCAGGCCATTATATAATATATATAATATATATAATATATACATCATCGATTTCTATTTAAAACGAATTATATAAATAGTTCTAAATTCGTTTCAAAAGCAATTTCAACTTCCTTTTCAATTCAAATCAAAATGGAATTCTTCTTTATAAATTCGTTTTGAAATTCATTTCTATTCAATTCAAATTTCAATTCAATTTGAATTCGTTTCAATTCGCTTTCAATTCAATTTGAATTCGTTTTCAATTCAATCCATTTCGAAATCGTTTTCAATTCAATTCATTTCGAAATCGTTTTCAATTCAATTCATTTCGAAATCGTTTTCAATTCAATTCCTTTCGAAATCGTTTTCAATTCAATTCATTTCGAAATCGTTTTCAATTCAATTCATTTCGAAATCATTTTCAATTCAATTCATTTCGAAATCGTTTTCAATTCAATTCATTTCGAAATCGTTTTCAATTCATTTCGAAATCGTTTTCAATTCAATTCATTTCGAAATATTTGATTTCAAAATTACTTCTCCATATTCATTTTAAAATGAATAAAATCGATATAAATATCGATCACGTCAAAATGGCGTCAATCAAATCAACACGGCTTCATATATTGATATTTTCAAATATTCCATTTCGAATATTTCTATTTCAAATATTTCTATTTCTAAACTGGAATGAGGCCCAATCAATTACCATATAAAATTAATTATATGGATTTTCATACAACACATGTATATAATAGCATTGAAAAATGATCAACCATCAACCAAATTGCACTACACTGTATAAGCATCAAATAAAGATATCTAACGCTTATAACAGCCTGTCAATCAATCGATCGACATATTTAATCAATCAGGATGAGTGAACTTCAAATTTCATCCCAACACCCGTGTGGGGTTTCAAACAATCAAACGCATATTTTATTTGTGCAGTTGGGCGATGTGTAAAATTTATCGACCCAATCAATGTCCTTCAAATAGGTGTACCTAAACAAACCGTCTGGTTTGTAAATGAATATTTATTTATTCACATTCACGTTAAAAATTATATTTTTAACGACAAAACATTTTATTCCAGCATATGAATTTCTATTCAGTTCATTCTTTAAATAAAATGATATCTTTATTTTTCTAACTTATTTTAGAAAATTTCGGCGGCATAACGGCACGATACTAGAAACGAGACGAGGCCTAGCCTTATCCCCAGTCTAGTGAAGGCCCACGCCATTCACACATCAATCAAATTCACCAAACAACCAATTCAAATCACATCATATAACTAATCTATGCAACCAAACAAACAAGTCCATGGTCTGTGGACGATTGTGTCGGGTGCTACTAAGCACCGTCTGCATCCTAGTATATATATATCTAGAAAAAGAAATGGAAGAGTGAGAAGTTCTCACATATAGCAATCCTAGCTCCACGGCACTTCAAATGCAGGAAATCTTCACTGTTCTCGTCTCTTATCACTTTCTTTGCCCGTAGCCACTACATATGTAAAAAATCACATTTTTACTTCATTATTCAATATATAAAAATCATATTTTTACTTCGATGTTCAATATATAAAAATCAAATTTTCACTTCGATGTTCAATATATAAAAATCAAATTTTTACTTCGCTATTATAAAAATATAGTCTTCGCCTTTTCAAACATAAAGATTTCGCCTCTTCAAATATGAAGTTTACGCCTTTTCAAATATGAAGTTTATAAAAATCACATTTTTATATTCTCTAGTATATAAAAATCCTATTTTTAGTTCGCTATATGTATAAAAATCGGATTTTTATTATCGCTACTATATAAAGATCGAATTTTTATTTTCATCCCTTCATTATAAAAATAAAGTTCACATTTTTATTTAACTTCTTACACTGTAAAGATTATATTTTTAAAACGCTTTCCTCCCAACAAAGGTCATATTTTTATTACCAGTCATACTATAAAAATCATTACTCTTTTGTATAAATAAAAACCGGGTTTTTATGTTGAACAAAAATCAGTTCTTATGCTCGTCAAAAAAATCAGTTTTTTTAGCTCATCAAAACTCAGTTTTTATACACTTAAAAAATCAGTTTTAACCTAGCATAAAAGCCAGTTTTACAAGCTAAATTAAAAGTTAAAACTTACTGCTTTCTTTCAGAGGGGAGGGCGGCTCTTCGCAGTGGTCAACGGAGGCAGTTCAGCCGCGTCTGATCGGACGGAGGGAGCTTGCCGTCGGAGCTCCAGGCGGCGGGTGCACTCAGGGTAGTTGCGCGATGTGGGGCCTCGTGGCACTGGCGGATCCGGGGTGGGAAGCGGTGAACCGCAGCCTGATTTGGGGGTGGTGAATCGATCCGAGGTAGGGTTCAACGGGATCGGGTTTTTGTTCGTCGGTGAGGGAGCGGGTTGGGTCGCGAGGGGGAGGAGATGAACGGGGGGGGGGGGAAGTGGAGGCGGTGGTGCCAGGGAGGGCGGCGTCGGCGTCAACGTCGATGGGGAGGGGTCTGGACGAGATCGACGGGATATTTTTTTTCCGATTTAGGTTTGTACAGAAAGAAAAAGGGGGAGGGAGTTAATATAGTATATATATATATTTTAATTAATTAATTAATTAATTTTCAAAAAGTCGACTTTTACATACGACCTCGAAACGAGGTCCACCGCCTGCCGTCCATAGCGTTTTACCCCCATCCCGAATACAATGGGCTATATATCGTAAGCTGATTCGATCGTTACAATCAGTTTCCTTTGAATTTACATTTAAATCACTATATTGAATTTTAAACGTACATTTCAAATTACCGGGGTCACATACTAGCCAGAAAAATTCCAGAAAAACATTCTCTAGCTTCGTATTGACGATACGGTCCTAACAAAACTAGTTTCGTTGAATTCTGAGATCGTTGGAAAAATGGCCAATTTTCAGTCGATTAAAATCAACTGAAATTGGTCAAACGCGTTTTCCTTTGCCACGCTCACATATTGATTCGAAAAATTATGAAATTTGGAATCTAGCAATAACTTAACATCACGAACCCAACAAAACTAGTTTCGTCGAAATCCGAGGTCGTTTGCAAAATGTCCATTTTTAAGGGCCTGAATTCCATAGCGACTATTCAGAATTTTCAACTGGACATATCTTTTGATTCCTGCTATGAAATTTTGATTTCCCGGATTCGCTGGAAAGATATTATCGAGTAGATCCCAATGTTTTTGGTTTCACTAAAATCCAGATTGTTTTGCACCCGGTACATTCAATTGAAGTTTGAAATCGAATTATCGAACTACCGCGCCATTTTCAATTCTATTTATAATTATATATAAATATTTATATTCTAACGACGGCGTATATAAATATATACGTTCGAATTATATTCAAAATAGATTTCTCGTCGATTTTATTTAAAATAATTCATTTTAAATATTCAAAATTCGCTAAAATTGCCAAAATAAAAATTTTAAACTGGCCCAGAATTTCCGGGTTATTACATAGTGAGAATTATAATTGATATTCAATTATTTGAATCGAAATATTAAATCGAATTATTTGAAGTCGAATTGTTGAGTCGAATTGAAATATAAATGGGAAGTCAAATCCTTTTGAATTAAGATATCAAAATTTAGTTGAATTGATTTGAAGCTAGAATATGATTTCCAGTTTGGTTAAGTTTTGAAGAAATGATTCTAATTCCTACTGTAGTATTTTAAACCATTTTATAAACCATTTTAATAATAATTACTTTTCTTTATAAACTATTTACCATATAGCTATTTTATTTTATTATTTATCTTAAATTAAATATTTTAGTATTTAACTATTTATTTTATAAACTATTTTAATATTTTACCTATTGAATTTATTAAATCTGATATTCTATCTTAAATACAAATTATTTATTTTCAAATTATTTCAATTTTATATCTAAACTATTTATATATATATATATATTATTTTAATATTTAAATTATTTTAGAAGTTGGAATTGTTTCAAGATTTAAGTTTGGTTTTAAATATCGATTTTATTATGAAATATTCTATCTCGACTATCGAAACGAGTTTAAAGCAAAATATGATATTTTTTATATGAATTATGAACCCCTTTAAAATGTAAAAGAACCGACCGGTGTGAAAAATGTAAACATTTGGTTGTTAAAGAGACCGGGATCGAATATTGTCATACTCTCTGCCAATACCGAAAACCACTTTAACAAATGTGCACGTGGTGGATTTCTAGAATGAAGTAGCTTGGTTTGGCGAACGCTACTGGAATGAAGTAAGAGAATGATGATGGATGTCCTTGACCTTGGGGTCATAATTAAAATGACTAAAACAGGGCTATACCATCACCAAGTGCGATTAGCTACCTCCATCGGCAACACTTCTTCCTTTATTACTATAGTCTCTCTGTTTGATTGATTTGATGCGTATCCGTGATTTAGGAGGGATGTTCGAGGTGGGCGGTAGTCGCGGCTATGCGTTACCACCAGTCCGAGCGTGCAACTCGTATATTCATACTCTGGGCATTCCTCATGTGCCTTGTCATGTTATCCTGATCGAGCCGCTATGATTTTGATTTGACGTTGTCGTATAGCGGCACATCCCTATCCACCGACCGTTACTGGTGTTTCATATGCAATATTTACGACAATGTTTATAAACATTGAACGGGTAAAAATGTAATCCCGCTTACACTATTTTAATATTTTATATTTAACCATTGACATTATTATAATAGCGTATTATATTATATAGTATCTAGTTTGACAGATCCTTAAGAGATCGAATTTCCTGTAACATCTTTTAAGTTATTGTACTCATATTATCACATGAAATTGATTTAATTGATATGAGAATATTTTAGTTCTGATCCAATCATTTTTTCTTTTCATTTATGCTCGGGTCAGCCTGAGTTTTTAGTTATTGAAGACGACGTTATGAAGATAAAGATGGAGCTTGACAGATGTATTATTATTATTATTATTCTGATGCAAATATAGGTATGTTATATGACAGTTAACGCTAAAAACCATTGTAAGTCTATAATCAAATGTATGTTTTAACTGCTTTATGAACTGTTATTTATTGATTATATTTTGTCCTTCCGCTGTGAAATTCTATGTTTGTTTTCCTTTTTTCTTATTTTTTCTTATATTAATCCCAATAAATATCTGTATTTAGATTCGCTTAAGTCGACATTTGAGGATCATTGTCGATTTGAATGGTCAAAAATCTCGGATGTTACAATTAACTTCCAAATTCAAATGTGCGTTGCATTTGACATTTACACATTTTTATAAGTGAATATTAGGCTAGGGTCCCTAAAAATGTTTAAAATAGGCTCCACGTCCAGCCATAGTTTGAAATGCATTTCCGGTCCCTAGAATGCACGTGCCGCCCAAAACTTTTGGTCCCTTCCGCCTTCCATGTTTTCCCCTTCGCCTTTTCCAGTTTTGGAAAAAAAATGTGTTCGTACATAAAAAAATATTCTAAAATCACTAAATAATCCCAGGAGTCCACGCAAATTGAAAAAAAAAATTGCATACATCTGTGCAACTTTTAACAATAGTTGCATACATGTATGCAACTATCCGTATACACATGCACATATTTTTGCGCGTCTTCTGAAAAACTGCGTACATGTATGATGTTTTCCTATATATATGCATACATATATGCAAATATGTAAAAACCAATGCAAATGTGAAAAATATGGACGTCTGTATGAAGTTTTTAAGTAAATGCATCAAAAGATGCATGTATTCACAGTATATGCATACAAGTATGCATTTATGCTGCAGTTTTGTCGTGAAGATGAAATAAATGCATATATGTATGCAACTATATGAAATATATGCATTTGTTTATGCATCTTACTGCATTTCGTTGTTTTTTTGGTAATTCTTGATTTTGACGTGATTTTTGATGTTTTTTTACTTGAAATTTTTTCTGATTAATTGTTTTATTTTAATACGAATTTATGTGATTTTTTTTAAAAAAATTTGTATTTTTTTCTGAATTTTCTAAAAATAGGGACTAAATTTACAATAAGTTTATGACCGGATGTGAGCCTAATTTAAAACCTTAACAGGGACCTGTAAAAAACGCACCCTTTTTATAAAATAAATATATATCTTCATATGCTTATATGTGTGAAATTATTAATTAGTTTTCCTTTCTTATACTTTAACATTACATTCTATTTATTAATTTATAATATGCTATTAATTAACTTCTATTTATTCTTTTGTAATGTTTCTTTTTATTTAACTATATATATACCTTTGTTGTGCTATGTTTGCATAGTAACAAATTTTTATTTATTTCTCATTTATTCTGCACTTCGGTTTTTCAATGCACACGATGTATAAAATTAATGTAGTCATGTATTTTCCACTTTTTTTCAAAATAATATATTCACGTACATTGTCAATTAAAACAATGTTGCAATTTAATGTTAATTACTTCCTCTTTTCTTGATTTAATTCTTTTTATCACACACATTGGTTTCGGAATTTCAAACTCACATTACTTCTGTAATTATTTTGGTATATTTATTATTTAAAATGTAGGGTGTTACACGACTTGTTGAGCTGCGTGATCTCGCTAGATATCTAATGGTTCCAGGGTACATGTGTATTCACACCAGTCTGTTGACTGATCCGAAGTTTATGCTTTCTCTTCGAACTCTCGGGTATTCATCTAAGTGGGCTAAGGGTTAAGTGTTTTTAAATTTATCTTTGAATAAGCTTCTAGAGACGCGCAGGAGACAATTAGATATATAGGAGTTTTCTTTCCACTGTGTGTTTTGTTTTTGGATGTACGTACAGCGAAAGATGTTTATTGCTAATATTTAGAAATTAATCAACCAATAGTGCAAGTTCATGTGTCGCTATTGGAGTTACATCTTATAATAATGATCTGAATGTGGGTATAACGTTGGGAATGTAATGAATTATGATTAATGAATGTCTTTTGATTTTATTTTCTTCATATTTCAGTACTTTTTAATGTTATGCTTCATTAACACATCTGTTTTCTATCATCGAGAATTAATACTATAGATGATTACTACATTTATAACACTTAACTTTGGACCTTAGAGAATGGTTGGTTACAATTTGATGGGTTAGCCAGGGTCTAAAGCTTCTGGGATTAGAATATTAAAAGCATGGAATGAGAGTTAGCCAAAATTAGCTAAGTGCATAAATCGATATTGTGCTAACAAGATAAGTCAATACTGAATTATCATGGTAGGCCCATTGATGGTAGAACTTATCAGGGTTGGAGTAGGGGCTCTACAGATCATGTTGAAGGTGGTGGCTCATTCGCATCAAGGATTAATGATGTAACAACATAGTAAAAGGTATGTTCCTTAGGTTCATGACTCGTAGTGGGAGTATGAACCGGAGATAGTGGCTCGATAAAGGGAGGGCCATGAACAAGAACATGGTAAGTTCATGAAAAATGGAAGTTGGATGGAGCAAAAAGGAGGCCACAAATGTTCGTGGTAAGGAATCATTGATAAATTGAAGTGTTTCCTATTATGCTCAAAGTAGGAGTATTGTAAGAGGGGACTTACATGAGTCAATTGAGAAAACTGTATATCATGAAGCCGTGACTTCGGGTCTAGTGTCTATAATTGGGCTATGGATGCGTATCGAGCTTTGGGAGGTGCAATACTATAGTACATAGAAAACATGGATTTCCATTAGTCCCTGGTAGTAAGGAGTCCATGCAATTTATCATATACTCAAGGCATATAAAGTGATAGTTAGAATTCCTTGATGGACGTTATGGTTTTTTGGCTGCTTTTTTTAGCAGGCTATCACTCGAGGATGTCATAGGAAGTGGATACCTAAGATATGAGTATCTGGACACCCATCATACTATTCTATGTGTAGTACCTTTTTAACATGGCAAAGTAGCATGTTTTGTTGTTATGTGCTATCTCTTTCGTTGTAACAATGGGTTAGGTATGATTTGAGTACATATGTTCCTTACTATATTTGCCTAATTGGTATTTTGGGATTCATTAACGCTTACACTAGACTGTTGTCTGACCCAAAATTTTATGTTTGTTTTTCATTATCTTGGGCACTCCTAACTGAGTAGACCAGATAACGGCCCTAGTGACGGTGTAGAAGTGTAGAGGATGAGTTGGAGGGAGCTATCTCGTATTATATGCATCTTTCCGTCGAGACATATCGCAGATAGCTATAAGATGATCCACTCAATATTTATATGGTAGTTAATATAACTAAGTTCAAACCTGTGCATTTAAAGTTCTCAGCAGATCTAATGCAGCGGAGGTACAAAAAGTTATAGCATGGATAAAGCTAGGATATAGAATGAGTCTAAAATAGCATATAAAACTCGTATTTAATGCTTTTACAAATATATAAATGGAAAATTAATGTTCAATTTAATTGTAATTAGTACATTCTTAATTTTAAATAAAAGCATGTGCAAATATATGTAAGTAAATTCAAACTTTTATTTAGCTTGATTAAATTCAATAGAATATTAAAGTATTTTTTATTTTGAAAAATATATGTTGAAAAATTCTATTAAAAAACTAATTTTATAAAATTTATAACATACAAATGTCATTTTTCAACTTATTTCTTTTATAGAAGATATAGCGGAATATAACTGAAATGATGTGATCTATCAGAAATATCGGAATACAGTGGGGCATAAAGCGGAAAGGCTTTTTACGAGCCTATTTAGAAATAGTGTAGCAGTAGAAATCCACTACACGGTATAGAGGGGACATGACAGGGTAATAATGGGGCATTAACTGCATAAGTCAAAAAAAAGTATCATTATAAAAAATATAGTTCTCTTGACTTGAGAACACAGTTGATCTTCGACATGGAAGCTCTTCTTTGATTATAGTTGGGTCCATTAAATGACAGTAGTAGGGTCAAGTGAAAACATTGGAAGCCAAACAATATTCAAGAGAATATTCATCTTCTCAAGTTAGCATAACAATCAACTAAAGTCAACTCAAAGTCAAAGTCTTCGGCCGTAGTATTGCAGTTTGTAATAAATGTTATTATTTGTGTTTGGATTATAGAGTTGAAATGGTGATACTTGAATTTTTACCGTTACCAAATTCAATAAGCCCAAAGTGATATAATTGGATGAAACAATTAGTTTATGTAATTATCACTATCGTGTAATTTTTAATGAAGAAAATTTTATTTTATTGAAATCAAAAAGCTATAAACTTTGCAACGCCTATTAAGTGACAAATGACTATTAATATTCAATAGTTTAATATTGAGCATTGATCGAATTTACACCTAAAGGGACATATAACTGAAATGTTGAATACTCTTTTAAAAAATAATTTAATCAATTTGAAATACTATATATTAATTAAATTATTCAATATTTATTTAATATAAATTGTAATATTTTATTTGATTAATTAAACAATATTACTAATATGTTTATAATATTTATAAATATACTAATTGATATACGATATCGATGTGGATTTAAACACGATAAATATTATACAAGATAAAAATGGATTTGAATCCCATATTGGGGAATTCGGCTTGGTAAGATTAGGTATAGAGCGGCTATAACACAAGGGAGTGTGTTTCGTTTAGATAGGATAAGAGTCGAAGATGAATGAGTAAGAGAAAAGAGTGGATCATGATCCAACATTTTCTTTTTAAACCTCCCCTCCCCTTTATGGATAAATCATAGGCCTCATTCTTCTAATGACCTTTTGAAGCCTCTATCCCTTATATTTCTAGCCAAATACCTCTCCTTCTTTTCCTCTATTTCCAAGCTCAAGTAAAATAATAACAAATATAGTTCGATGACAGATTATCATCACTTCAAAAGCTAGTACATTGCTGAACTGAAATCTAGTTCAAGGAGTCAATTCCTTAGTTTCTACATGTATCGATAGGCACTGGTTAATATATGTTTTTAGATTCACGGTTACCTATTTATAGTTTATCATTTATATATTACATGATCCTTAGATTAATATGTGATGAATCTAGCATATCGGTATCGTTGCATTCAGAATGGCTATATGCTTATGTAACTTTTCTTTTTGAAAATTGGTATGCTTTTATTAACTTATAGAATAGCAGTACATAGTCCCTAAAACAAACATAAATAAAACGAAAAATTACTGCAATACGAACATGAAATAAATTTAAAATAAACTGAAACAAGAGTTATGATGAGATCTCGTTTCAATAGCATTGCTAGTGTGCATCCACTGCACTTGTATCACAATTGATAGTTACTCCACTTCAACCATTCACTCCATCATCAATCTTTCATGTGCAATAATTGCAAACTATGTCATTTATACCCATATAACACCCAGAAATTTTGGATAGTTAACCCTATGTAATTTCATCTCTACAGCATCTTGCGGACCAAGAAGTTGTTAATACATCATCCCACATCGATAATGCTAAACAAAAAACTGAATCCCTATAACAAATTACATCTAACCAGCTTCTCCATATTTATTATAGAATTAAGTCCACGTTCTTCCATGATTTAGTAGGAGTAACAAGTGGTCCTTAACACAATTAAGAAGAAAACCGCAACACCTACTGCAACATATTTTCAGCTTATTCGAGTCTGATTGTTTAAGCATCGAAAACCAGATCTTAACTTCGAACAATGATCTTCAAGCCAAAAGGAATTTGAAAATTTTAATACCATGTAGATGCCAAGCATATAATATAACCAGTAAATTGGTTTTGGGGAATAACATAGTTGATATGTAAACAATACTAAACTCATTTCCTATTTAACAAATGCTTAGTTAGGTCACAACTACACGTTCTTCAATTAATTAAAATTGCAGTACTGTTATCTAGTCATGTGTTCATCATTCCATTATCATCTTCTACAAATTCTGAACTTTCAAACATTCCCACAAAATAAAAATTACCTATTGCTGAAACGGTGAATTAATTTATACTGTAATGTACAAATAAGAACCATCCAAACATCTTCTAAACATGACTCCAAATAGCATCTCAAAAAACATAGAGATGGTACACATGCTTTTAACTTGCAGTTTGAAGAACATAGTGAGACACTAACTGTAATGTCCGGTATTTTTACGGTTAAATAATTAATTTATTTAATTATTTAAATAATGGTTTAGAGATTTATATGGTCGTTTAATTAAATAATATTGAATATTTAATTAATATAATAATTAAATTATATATTTAATTCTGAAATAATCATAATTAGCTGAAATGGCAATATTGTGTGAACTGGGCAATTCAAAATATATAATTCAGTTTGGAATTGAATTTGAATAACGAATATATGATTTAAACAAAGTTTGAATGTAGAATTTTAATATAATTATAATCGAGCTCGAAATGGCACAGCAGTTCGTAATCTGGCAATTCGAACTTCAATTGAATATACAGAATCCATTTTAAGCTGGATTTCTGTGAAATAAAAAACGTTCGAAGCTGGTGAAGAATATATTTCTATTGGAAGAGAAAAATCAGGATTTCATCATGTAGATTTTTAGTTATGTCCAAATCAAATTTTTGAAAAGTCGCTATGGAATTCCTTTATAATTTATAACGATTTATTTATATTATAAATGGATTTTTCAATATAAATTGGATATTGATTTAATCCGGATTTGAAATATCGAGTTGTAAATCCCGATAGGAATATTTTGGAGTTATATGGTATTCTAGTGAATATATATACAATAATATTTATTTATAAATATTTAATTTAATTGTTTTTAAATATATTTATATATTTAAATGGGTTATTTAGAGCTTAAAAATAGCCAGCTTGGCAAATGAGCTCCGTTTTCAACGAAACTAATTTTGTTGGATCCGTAACATTAAATTATTGCTATATTTCAATTTTCATGATTTTTGGAGTCGGTGTGTGGCCGTACGGATTTTTAATGTGAAAAACAATTAGTATTTTGATGGTTAAAAATACGCTGTGTGAGCAAACGGAGTTGGAATTCGATGAAACAAGTTTCATTGGGTCTGTAATATCAAACTCTAGTTGTATGTCCATTTTCATGATTTTTGGGTGTCGTATATGATCATGAGGATTTTTAAAGCCGAACACAAGTAACGATTGATTAAAATTAAATAAAATAATCAATAAAAAATTATAAAACTATTCCTATAAATAACCCTCACTTATCCTAAACCTAAATTCACTTTTCTCTAGCCAAGGAAACAATTCCGCCGCCTCCAGTTATTGAAAACATGAGAGATTTCCTCTTTAGAAAATCAAAGAAAATCAAAAGAAATTTCTAAAATCAAACGAGTTGTATATTTAGAGTCCTGGAAGCATTCTCTTCAACTGGGTATACAAGACGGGGTGTTCGAACATGCTTGGGAACGCTGGAAAACGTATAGCGTGGACATAGTGAGCTAGGGTTCGGAATTTGGGAGTTTAGGAGCATCGATTCAAGTTTGGAGGTTGGATTGTTGATCAGTGATGCAAGAGACATCTTGCATGTATTTTTGGTGAAAATCTGGGCAATTTTAGTTCGATCGATGGCCGTTCTGTATAGTTGGACGCGAGCTCCATGGTGATTCCGAGTTCGCCCTTTTTGGGTTGAGGTGAAAGAGAAAATTGAGAGAAGGATTGTGGTGGTTTTAATTTGTAGAATGGTGAAGAGATGAATTCGCGTGAAGGAAGCCAAGACACAAGATTTTCCATTAGAAATTCTGGAGCATGTGTATCCATCGTGGAAGAAGAAGCATTTGGGGGCAGGTTGGATTTTTGATGTGGGCCGGATATTGGTAAAGCCCAAATGAAACTATATTTAAATTATATTAATCTAATTAATGTATGAAACTTGTAATTTAAATATCTCCTTCATACGTGATCAGTTTTTCGAACAGTCAGATCCGTTAGGATCGTATGGACGGCGGCTACGCAATGAAACTGACTGGGAGTGAATCGGGGCTCGTTACAATTTATAGCAAAATATTGTCTGATCCGAATCAACAACAGTTTACCGTTATTTAACGATGAACTGCCAATGTGAGTAAAACTCACCAACTCTATCAGTTTATATTTTTATAACGTATTTTTAGAATTGCTAAATGATGATTGATTGTTGTGTGTTGACTGTTTGGTTGAATTTCTTATGTATTGGTTGAAATGATAGATAACGATATATATATATAAATCGTTAATCAAATATCGATTCTGTTTATCAGAATATTTCATAGTGAAATGAAATTGATGTTGATTATATTGTTTAACATCTGTGGATGCAGGAAAACAGGTTGGAGGGACCCAACTGGGTTCCTCAGTATATAAGATACTGTTTTGTTTCATATATGGTGATATATGATGTGATATATAATCTTTTATTGATTATGTGTGTTTGAATGATATCGATCATTGTTATTTGGTATTTTAAATAGCGTAAGAAATACTAGGATGTAGAAAAGGCGATTTTCAAAGTGTATTTTGAAAATAAATTACTTATATAAAATCAATGGATTCTATATATAAAAGGAAAAGGATTTTATAAAAGGAAATTGTTATAAAATCAAAAAGGGTTTTTGAAAAGGAAATATTATTGGAAAATAAATATGACAAATTGAAAGAGGAAATATTTGTAAAACAAATAGAAAGAGGAAATATTTGTAAAACAAATAGAAAGAGGAAATATTTGTAAAACAAATAGAAAAAGGAAATATTTTATAAAATAAATAGAATTATCAAAAGGGATTTATTTGTTAAATAAATAGATTGAAAAGGAAATACTTGAAAAATAAATAGAATTGTATAAAAAGATAATTTAACTTTTGAAAGGTTTAGACCCGTGCTTCACACACGGGTATAACATGATATGGATTTAAAGCAAAGATTTTAAATAGAATCTGTTCTAACCGATAGATTGAGAAGATTAATTTATAAATAATATTTTATAAATTAATTAAATATTTATCATTGGATAAATAGAATATATAAGTCATGACTTATATAGAGAAGTAAGAATCGATTTCAACATCGATATTTGAAACTAAATATGTAAGTAGGTTTAATCAAAGGAGTTAATCAAAATGTGTTAATCAAAATGTGTTAATCAAAATGAGTTAAAGGAGTTAATCGAATATAGTTTATTCGAAGAGGAGTTAATCCAATAGAGTTAATTGATTAGAGTTGATTGAATAATGTTAATCGAATATAGTTATTTGAAGAGAGATTATCGAATATAGTTTATTCGAAGAGAAGAGTTATCGAATATTGTTTATTCAAAAGAGAGATTATCGAATATAATTTATTCGAAGGAAAAAGTTATCGAACAGGGATTATTCGAAAGAGAGTTACTTAAGGAAGTTTGTTAAAGATTTAAGAGGTGAACCTTGTCTATTTCGAAGTTAGAAATGTTGTTCAGTTAAGGTCTGAGAGGTAGTTATACCCCAACTTGATTGGCTTTGTTTTTAACTAAGGAATGGTTAAGGTTCGATAGTGAAGGTTGGTTAAGTGAAATTAGTTAATCAGTGTAATGTTTTGAGTTGGCATAACGATGTTTTATTTAAACATCTGTTTAAAACCAATGAAGGAGTTTTGGAAATGTTTTTCAAATAAGAATCAGAAATGTTTTGTAATTAGAAAATAAGAGATGAGAATAAAATGGAAACGTTTTCCAATATTAATAGGGTATATTTTCTAAATTTAGAAAATAAGAATTTCTGTATATATATGGAAATAGGAAATGGGTAAATGAACAAATTGATGATAGATTAATTTAAGACATAAATGATGATTGATGATTGATCGATAGAATTTCCATCTGGAAATAATATCATTGTTTGTACACATGTTTTTCTTTGATAGTAAACTCGCCGACTATCGAAGTTTTTGACCATTTTTCCGTTGTCAATACGGAGAGACCGGGATCAGATTCGTTATCTGAAAACCACTCTGTTTGGGCATTCGCGTTGCGATCAAATATGATGAAGAAAATTGAAGACGGAGTTATGCAAGGGTTGTCCTATTTACAGAATAGTACCTTTGGTTTGTACAGTCCTAGGACGACCTGTATGGAAGAATGTCTGACAGAGTACATTTAGTAGATCGCATAAGTTGATCTCTTCAAACGTGTATATGTTTGGTAGCGGAGGAATTCATTTCTCTTAGCTGTATACCCGTTGTATTTTTGGGGAAATCAATTTTTGACTTGGCGGGTATGACGACGTGACATTCAAAGTGAATAATTGTGTGATCTGTCAGAGATAAGCGTGGCCTCTAGCCTCACAACCAGGAAATGACAAAAATCGGGCAGGCAGCATGGCTAAGTGGTTGGCTGCCAATTAGGGTGTATTATCACCTATCTAGATATATTCATTTCATTCTTTAATCTATTAGATGTTGTCCCATTCGGGAAACGATTGCTGATCCCAACCATTGGTGATATACATTCGATACACTCAAGCGAAATGAGTGGTCAGCCATGTGTTGCTGGGTTGCATGATGTTGTTGTTGAACCCGGTGTATTCCTCTCTAGAGGCACACTATCGGAAGGTGGTTCCATACCATGTCATAGTTGGTAATCCATTACCCAATAAGTGCTCGCGGTTTTGATTTTATACTATGTATGAAGAACATGAGATGAAAGCGTTTCTGCTAGATGATTATTATATTGTGATTGAAAGACACTAATATAATATCAAAAGAATTTTGATATAAAGATTATTTTGGATTCTCACAAGGGAAAAACCCATTCCGTTATACGGCGTGGTCTTATGAGATATCGTTTTATTGCTCAAACTGTTTTAAATTGTTTTACTCACACCAGTTCCATGACTGACCCAGAGTTTATTTTGTTTTGTTTTCCCTAAACTCTTGGGTGCCCAATTATGTACGGGCAGTCAAGTAGTCAGGATTTTACAGATATACTTCGAGAGCTTGGTGCAGGAGGCTTCAGGATTATATAGCTTTTGTTTATTCCGCTATGTTGTAAGTGTTGTACTCTGATAATGTTATTGTATACATATACTGATTTTGTGTCAAAGATATGTTATCTATTATATGTTGTTCGTTCCGCTGTGAGATTCGTGTTTACTCTGATGTTGTATGTTCTTCTTCTTCTATTCTAAGTTTCTATCTTATCTATTCTCACCCTCTAATTTTTTTCATGGACTATCTGGTGTTTCCGATGCTTGAATAGTCGACATGGTGTTGTATGCCGATATCCAGGATCGCGAAAACCCGGGTCGTTACAGTGGTATCAGAGCTGAAGGTTAAGTAATTACCTTGGCTCTGTGGCGTGACTCAGTAGAGATAAGGTTAGCAATACCCTAGATTGAGTTTGAGTGTATATATATGAGCGCGTATTTGTTATTTGATATAAAAATGGTTTTATATTGTGGAGATGCATTGGTTCAGTTTCTTATGAGTTTTGTTTGATCAGTTTGATCCACTGTATCGGTAGGGGTTTATAAACACTCGAATACGATGAACCGACACTGTATGCTTTGAAAAGAGGATAAATTAAATAATTTACTCCAAATTATATTTTGATATAAAAGAATGATTAATATTTGAAGTATTATCATATACGGAATGTGTTGGTTGTGATTATAATCAGATAAGATTATAAAAGGTGAAACGGTTATGTAAATAGCCAATCGGAATTCATATAAGTGAAATATATGAAATTAGATGAATTAAATCTGAATTTAAATCAGAATTGAAACTAAAACCCTGGAGATTTGGAAAGGTGTTTGTAAATGGATTTGGATTAAATATATGAGAATTTTAAAATCATGGGAGAATATAAATTGTTTTACAAGCAGTGTGTATTTTGGAATATATTTCAAAATGGAAGTGTTCATTTTCGAGTTTGTAAGTGACGAATTACTACCAAAAATTTTATTTGAATTGTTTTGAGAAACAAGTTGTTGAAATCCGAAAAGGAATATTTGGTTTTAGAAAAGCAAAGCTGTTTAAAATTCCCAGGAATAGATTGTTTTAAATAAAAACCAAATTGAATTGAAATTTGGGAAAGCAAATTGGAATTAAAATAAAGTCAGTTAAGTGGAAATAGAATTGAATTAGAATAATGATATCGAGTAAGTTGGATTGAATTTGGAATGAATAACGAACTTTGAGTCTAGAATGGAAATTGGCTTAGTTATAAGACAATGGTTGGATTTGAAGATAAATTGATTGGAATTTGAGTGGGATGACATTTATATATGCTGAATGGGTAACAGGTGGGAATGATATATTGATATGCCCGACAAAAAGGTACCAGTTTGTATTATATATGGGTTTGAGGTTTTGATGAGCCGAATTGGCAAGCTGCTTGGCTGTTTAATTTTCTTTTGGGTTGAAGAAGGCCTAAGAGAGGCGAGTTGTAGTTTGAGCTATTGACCAGTACAAAGGAGATGCTGGCAAAAAAATTTGAAAACTTAAGGTGTTAAAAAAAATTCAGGATTTTTGAAAATTTTCGTTAATAGGAATGAATAAATATTTAATTGAAATTAAATTAGTTCAATTGAAACTGAAGTTAAGAAGTGAACAAATAAGCTCTAACCAGTCAATAGGGTTTGTTTTCTACCTTTAGTAATTTCAAGGACGAAATTATTTTAAGGGGGGGAGAATGTAATGTCCCATATATTTACGGTTAAATAATTTATTTATTTAATTATTTAAATAATGGTTTCGAGATTTATATGGTCGTTTAATTGAATAATATTGAATATTTAATTAATATAATAATTAAATAATATATTTAATTCTGAAATAATCAGAATTAGCTGAAATGGCAATATTGTGTGAATTGGGCAATTCAAAATATATAATTTAGTTTGGAATTGAATTTGAATAACGAATATATGATTTAAACGAAGTTTAAACGTAGAATTTTAATATAATTATGATCGAGCTCGAAATGGCACGACAGTTCGTAATTTGGTGATTCAAACTTCAATTGAATATACAGAATCCATTTTGAGCCGGATTTCTATGAAACATGAAACTTTCGGAGCTGGTGAAGGATATATTTCTAATGGAAGAGAAAATTCAGGATTTCGTCGTGTAGATTTTTAGTTATGTCCAAATCAAATTTTCGAAAAGTCGTTATGGAATTCCTTTATAATTTATAACGATTTATTTATATTATAAATGGATTTTTCAATATAAATTGGATATTGATTTAATCCGGTTTTGAAATATCGAGTTGTAAATCCCGATAGGAATATTTTAGAGTTGTATGGTATTCTAGTGAATATATATACGATAATATTTATTTATAAATATTTAATTTAATTGTTTCTAAATATATTTATATATTTAAATGGGTTATTTAGAGCTTTAAAAATAGCCAATTTTGCAAACAAACTCCGTTTTCAATGAAACTAATTTTGTTGGATCCGTAGCATTAAATTATTGCTAGATTTCAATTTTCGTGATTTTTGGAGTCGGTGTGTGGCCGTACGGATTTTTAATGTGAAAAACAGTTAGTATTTTGATGGTTAAAAATACTCTGTGTGAGCCAACGGAGTCGGAATTCGACGAAACAAGTTTCGTTGGGTCCATAATGTCAAACTCTAGTTGTATGTCCATTTTCATGATTTTTGGGTGTTGTATATGATCATAGGGATTTTTAAAGCCAAACACAAGTAACGATTGATTAAAATTGAATAAAATAATAAATTGGTTCAAGAACATTTAATACAACATTCATATAGCGCACACTACTGATGGCGGACGAAATTTCTTCTTCTTCTTCCTGGATAAGATCTCGTCCAAATCTACAATTCTCTCAATCTTTATCATCTCGCTCCAATTCGATTTCTGCAAGATTCCAAGGTCATTGTTACCATTGTGGAGCCTATGGCCATCTAGCGAATTTCTGTGGTGTTTCAGGGTATCGAAGTGACTTTTGTTCTGGGTATCCAAAAGGAAATTCTTCAAGGAAGGTAAATGAAAGATTTCCTGTTGCCGATTTGGGGGAAAATGTTTTTAACATATGCCCGTCTAAGGGCTCGGCGAGTCTGTTTAATCCTGGTGTTGTGACGAATTTGGGGGAAGATCGAATGCTATCAAATCATAGAATTCTGAGGTCAGGTATGATTATGTTAAATAATTGTATTAGCATTAATGATCAGATCCAAATAGTTAAAAGATGTTAAGAATTAGGAATTTGAGAAGGCGGATTTCATAGGCCTGATTACGAGAATGGTGCGAAATTAAATTTGTATATGATGTGCCTTGGGAAATATTGGAATCCACAGTTAAGAAGATACGAAGATAGACGATCAATTGATGGGGCCTTACCTCCTGAGATTCCTATTGAGTTGAGTATGATGGCCAAGGATTCTATTGATGTTGCACACAAAGTAATCGAGAAGTACGGAGGTAGAAAAGAAGAACTTCTGCAAATGACGCCTGATATTTATATAGTTAATTTTTATAATCCGGAAGGAAAACTAGGCCTACACCAAGATAAAGACGAAAGCTTTGATAGTCTGGTGGCCGGGCTGCCTGTTATTTCTTTCTCCATCGGTGATTTGGCTGAGTTTACACATAAGGACGAGGGAGATGAAGTTATAGACAGGAAGATTTTGCTTGAGTCAGGGGATGTTTTAATTTTTGGTGGTAAATCAAGAGGTATTCTTCATGGTGTTAATAGTATTTTCAAGAATACGACTCCGATTAAGGTCATCGAGGAGACAAAGATGAAGCCGGGGCGTTTGAATCTTACTTTCAGACAGAGTTTTGCCTCACATGAAGAGGGACCTTCAAATGGCGTTGCTGCTCCTAAGTTTAGTCCTCTGTCTCATGTAGTAAGCGTAAATATGCCTCAGGGATTACATACTGATGGTCCTCCAAGATTTAAATCTATCACTTATGCAGACATGGCCAGAAAGGCTCCTACATCCTCTGATTGGAACAATACTGTTAACAATCCTTTTCGCATGAAAAAGGTGGGAGTGCGCTTGTGCTTCAAATGTGGAGATCCTTTCCACTTCGCGAAGGAGTGTCGTAATGGAATACGTTGCTTCAAGTGTGGAGGTTTAGGACATAGGAAGGCTAGCTGTCCGATGTGGTTTAGAGGGAAATCAGTTTTCGAAATCTTGCACTTCAATTGTTTGAAAATATGTCAAAAGATAATTTCACTAATAGACCTCTTTGTTACTGATTTTTCTGGAAAGGAAAACGACAGGGCTTATATGTTATTATTGATGGGGTGGCATTTGGAAGGTTTAGTGGATGGAATTTTGTGGAGTTAGAGTTTTGTTAGTAAAGCTGTTTTTCCTCCGTTGCCTCACTCATTAGCAAGAAAGGATCATGCTATTGGATTTTGTCTCAATCTCTTGAAGTTCCGCATGATATACTCTGATTCGACATCAAACAATAAGAGGAGAGTGTGTTTGTTTTTAGATGAGATATTGAAGCACTATGATGTTATTAACACTGCCATTAATTGTGAGAGATGTGTTGTTGCTTTTCAAATCTTCTCAAATGGTGATGACCATAATCATGCGGGTTCATCACACAATGATGATACGTTTCAACCGGGGAATGTAAGTGTAGAGGAACTGAGTGTGGCTGAAGATATAGTGTTGTACAATAAGGATGTTTTATTGGTTCCTGCAGGACTTTCATGGGAAGCTCAACATTGGGATCCTTTGCTATCTGATCCCGAAGTTATGTACTGTATGGGCCTCATTGAAGGATGTCGCTTTTATGATTATTTGGCCAATAAGAGAGGGAGGTTAATGGATAGATTGACAGGGAATGACTAGGTGGATATGTGCAGGTATGAGGTCGTCGATGAAGCTGATGATCGGCATTTCAGTTCAGGGTTTGAGGAGAAGGATGTTTGGAATGTAGCTGATGATATTATACTCTCGAATAGTTATGGTTTGTTGGAGAACTACGAAGATGGGATTGATTCTTTTCGGACTGTTTCTAAGGGGGATTCACTAGTAGGAATGGAAAAAAAATGAGAAGACTACTCCAGTGTTTATTGCAGATTCTCAGAAGTCTTCTGTCCCCAAAAGGAAAGGTTTCAGAATAAGGAATGTTAAAGTAGGGCGGCTTGTTAAAAGGAAAGTTGGTGCTGGCGATAGTCTTGTGTCTCGTATCATTGGGAATGAGGAATAGAACATTTCATGTGCTGCTAAGGGCTATAATGATGTGGAGAGGGTGAATGTTCAGACTCTTGGATGTTGTGTTGAGCATGATGACAAGTTCGATTATATGGGCTGCATGTGTGGGTCGGGGACTCTTGTCAGTGGTGATGTGAACATAGAGGGGGACTGGACAGTTTTTGTGCAACGAGAAGCGGGTCTGGCCTTGAGTGGATTTTGGTTTTCAAAAGATAGGGGTGTTGGTTTAGTGTTTATGAATGAATTGGGGGTGGGCCTTCGCGATTTGTTCTTGAGGTCGTGCTTGGATGTGATTTCGTCGGTGTATGATATGCCTCGTCCCATGTGTGTTCCTGATATTAGTTCGAGCTTTTCACCTAGTATTAGAGTGGTCGTTCCTAGCAGTGGGCTTTCTTCGAGTAGTGATGTACCCATGCCTTCATCCAGGAGGAGGAGGCGTAGGAGAGTGATACCTAGCTCTGGCTTGATTCGTCGTAGTGCTAGGATCAGATCTAGTTCCTCTCCTTTTCGAGGTAGGTCTCCATGTCTGAATGCTAGCAGTAGTAATTCGGAGTGGGGCTCAGGTACGTATTCTGAGTTGGGTAGCGATTATTCTCCTTATGCATTGAGTAGCCTTTCGACTGGTCAGCTGGTTCAGCTTGCCAATGATACAGCCTTTATTTTTTCTGATATTGAGTTAGATGCTGACTTCATTAGGAGTAGGGAATTAGAGAGAGTCTCTTCTTTGAGTAGATGAGGATTGTTAGTTGGAATATTAGGGGTTTAAATGAACCTAAAAAATGTGCTAAGGTTAGGACTTTCTTTGTAGACTATCATATTGATATTGCTTTGCTTCAAGAGACTAAAATTGAAAGCCCCGACTTTAGTTTTTACGCTTGGTTAGGTGGATCCCATTTTCGTAACTGGGCCTGTCTACCGTCAATTGGTAGTGCAGGAGGGCTTATGATAGGATGGAAAGATAATCAATATAGACTTGTACAGGAATTTTCTAAGTTACATTCACTACACATTATTTTAACTTCGCTTGGTGATAATTCCTTATTGGGCATTACGAATGTGTATGGCCCTCACACTAAGGTAGACATGAGACTTTTGTGGGATGAATATACCGAATTTAGGGATCTTGCCCCAAATCTTTGGATTGTTGGGGGTGATTTTAATGTTACTAGGTTCTTAGGAGAGAGATCTCCTAGAGAAGGGGATTTCTCTGACATGGAGGAATTCAATGACTTCATTCTTAATAATAATTTGATAGAGATTCTGCTTAGCAATAGATCATTCACCTAGTCCAATGATAGGGATAGCCCGTCTTTTGCCCTATTAGATAGATTCTTTATAAGTACTGAGGTTGATGAAAGATTTACTAATTGTAAAGTAAAGGGATTACCTGTTTTATATTTGGATCACTGTCCTTTAATTCTCTCGTGTGATTCGAACATTTTAATTAGTAATAATTTCAAATTTGAAAAGATGTGGCTTTTGGATACCAGTTTTATTAAGCTAGTCACTGTTAAATGGAATTCGTTATTCTACTTTTATAATTTGTACAAAGGAAATTCAGCAAAGATTTTGGTCACTAAACTTGGTAAATTAAGTTTTTTTCTTAAGAGGTGGAATAAATATATTTTTGGAAGTGTTCGAATTAAGAAAGATAAGATTTTATGTGAGATGTTAGATTTAGATAAGTTGGGTGAATCTAGAACGCTTAATCCAGTCGAGAGAGATAGACTTAGTAATCTTAGAAATGACTTTAAATTGATATTGGAAAAGGAAGAAATAATGTGGAAGCAAAGATCACGTGTTCAATGGATTAAGGAAGGAGATAATAACACGAAATTTTTTCATAATATGGCTAATAAGAGGAGACGCGATAATTTGATTCATTCTATTTTCTTAAATAATGAAGAATTGACAGTTCAACGTGATTTAAATGAAGCTTTCACCAATTATTACAAACAAAATTTTGGGACTACGATAAAGAGAAGAATTAACGTTAATTGGAAGGACATTTACCCTAATGATGAAAGGGGAGAGTTATTAGATTTAGATAAAACTTTTTCCGAGCAGGAGATTTGGAAAGCAATTTGTGACATGCCTAGTGACAAAGCTCCGGGGCCTGATGGTTTTTCGGTTCTGTTTTACAAACAGTTTTGGGAGGTATTGAAATCTGATGTAGTGAATTTATTTAATGATTTTTATGGCGGGGAGTTGTGCCTAGGTAACTTTAATTTAGCTAATGTTATACTTATTAAGAAGAGAGAGGGTGCAAAACTTTTAAAGGATTTTAGACCTATCTCTTTGATAAATGTATCTGTTAAAATTATTTCTAAAGTTCTTGCAAATAGGCTAAGTGGGAAGATGAATGATTTTATAGATCATTCACAAACCGCCTTTATTAAAGGTAGGCAAATAGTAGATGGAGTGGCAGCGGTACAGGAGTACATTAATGTGTGTGTTAAAAATAATTTTCCATGTGCTATTTTGAAATTAGATTTTGAGAAAGCATTTGATTCTATTGACTGGGATTATATATGTGAAGTATGTCTAGCTAGAGGCTTTAGTATTAGGTGGATTAACTGGGTAATGCTCTTACTTAGGTCGGGTAGTTCTAATATTGTAGTAAATGGGGTTGTGGGAAAAAAGATCCAATCTAAGAGGGGTCTTAGACAGGGGGATCCTCTGTCACCTCTACTATTTAATTCACCGGTTGATGTTTTTTCTAGAATCATTAAGCGTGCTGGGAGATTAGGTGTTTTGGGTTATGTTGGCGATGATGAATTTAACAATGAATTATCTGTTCTCCAATTTGCGGATGATACTTTATTATTTTCTTCTCATCTACCAAAACACATTATTGCTCTTAAGTTTATACTTTATTGTTTTGAGATGTTATCAGGTCTTAGAATTAATTTTGATAAGAGTTCTGTCATGGTCATTAATGATTTTGATAATGTTGAGGTTTTGGTTGCTAACACCTTAAATTGTTCAGTTATGAAATTTCCTTTTGATTATTTAGGTTTTAAGATTAGGCCGTCAAAATTAAAGGAGGATTGGTTAGTTATAATTGATAAGATTGATAGTAGACTATCAAGTTGGAACAATAGATTCTTGTCTAGAGCAGGTAGATTAGTTTTGGTTAACACAGTACTATCGGCTATCCCTACGTATTGGATGTCTGTACATAGATTTCCAAATTGGGTTATCGATAAGATTGATAGAATAAGACGTAATTATCTATGCGGTGGGGGTAGAAACCATATTTGTAGGGGTTTCAAATGTTTAGTAAATTGGGAGGTTTGTTGTAAGGCTGAGAAAGATGGGGGTTTGGGGATAATTAATTTATTTAATTTTAACTCTTCCTTATTAGCCAAATGGTTGTGAAAATTTAGGTCTCCTGTAGTTTCTACAACATGGAAAGTTATCATATCTAAATTTTACTATACAGGAGGAGAGTTCATTGTTGGATCTAGTGGCAGTTGGTATAATAGATTATCTTACTTTTGGAAGTCAGTATTAAAGTGCTTTTATTTTTTTAACTTAGGTTATAAGGTGATTGTTCATTCTGGTAATACGACTTACTTTTGGCATGATAGGTGGATTTCTCGCTTACCACTTAAAATTGAATTTAGGGAGCTCTTTAATAATTGTAGTTTTAAAAATGCATTGATAAAAGATATTTTTAGAAGAGATTTGGAACCCCCATGGGTGTTTTCTTTTGATAATATATTAGAAGGGGAAATGTTAAGACAATTAGCTCTACTTTATGCTAAGTTATCATTTTATCACATCGATGAGTGTAAGGACTTCATTAGTTGGGGTATGGATAAGAGTCAAGTTTATTCGATTAATTCCATGTATAACTTTATAAATTTTTCGGGAATCTCTTTTCGACCTTTTAAGTTTATTTGGAAATCTAATTCTCCTCCTAAAGCTAAATTTCTAATGTGGTTAATCACTCATAAGAAACTTAATACGGTTGAGTTTCTTAAGAGGAAGAATATCATTTTTGACGTTAAGTGTTATTTTTGTAATACTATGAATGAGGATGTTGATCATTTATTTTTCTCTTGAAATATCACAAACTATATACTTAGTATGGTTTTAAGGTTATTTGTTTTTTATTGTCATTATTCTTTCAATTGTTGTGCTAATTATTGGGATTCTTATAGATTTGTTTATAATGCTAGTAAAAGATACATTTTAGATTCTTTAATCACTATCGTATGTTGGTTCATTTGGTCTGAGAGAAATCAGAGATCTTTCCATTCTAATTCTATTTCTACGGATAATTTAATCATTAAAATAGTTTATTTTTGTTTGAATTGGATGTCTAATTCACATTACAAGTTTAAGACGAGGCCCTTATGATACCTAGGGCCACTAACGTACCACCTCTATTGACCGTGCCAATGTAATGTCCACTCATTCGTTTGCTGCTATTGGTCAAAACTCTTAAGAATAATCAAATCACGATTATTGCCTGAGGATATATTCTAGGGCAAGTTAACTATACATAAGGGCGGCTCCTCCCGCTCACAATTAATATACTGGCTACTTACGAAAATAGTCGTCCTTGCAATCTCTTTCTTATTTTGCAAGCACCTTACTGCGCTGAGATTTTTGGGAAATCGGGCTTTGAGAATTTATTGATTAAGGTTAGATTGAATTTGTATCTTTTTATTAGAATTAACAGTTTTTTTCGTAATAGATATCGCATAGGTTGTTAAGTTCTATTATTAGTTTTTCATTGTATTTTCTTATACACATATATGTATGGTAAATAAATATGCATGAATATATATATATGTAATATATATATATATATATAGACACATTTATTTCCATATATATGTGTGAGTCAAATTACTAATAGTTTATGTTGAGTATTTCGAAGATTCAGGTTGTTGATTTAGAGGAGGTGCTTAGTGGATTGCTGGATGGATTGGTAGCAGTTATGTATCTTTGAGGATTGCTGCTTGGATTGATGTTTCGTTTTATCATTTGGGCCTTATTGTTAGAGAGTTTTTTTGATGTTGTATCTTATTATTTTATGATATTTCATAGAGAGTATGGGTTATTGTATTGGAGTAGATATACTTCAATATCAGGTGGTGGCCTTGCCAGAATTCGATATTGGAGTAGATGGGCGGTGGTTTATCTGGAGCTCATCTATCTACGATACTTACATCCCTAGAGCGTTGATAGATTTTACCTTGTACTCTTTTGTTCTATAGTCAGACTCTGTACCTTGTTTTTATTATATATATATGTGTGCTCTCTTCTCTCCAGAAGATCACACATTTTTGTTTTCAAAAAATAAAATAAATAAAATAATCAATAAAAAATTATAAAACTATTCCTATAAATAACCCTCACTCATCCTAAACCTAAATTCACTTTTCTCTGGTCAAGGAAACAATTCCGCCGCCTCTAGTTATTGAAAACGTGAGAGGTTTCCTCTTTAGAAAATCAAAGAAAATCAAAAGAAATTTCTAAAATCAAAAGAGTTGTATATTTGGAGTTTTGGAAGCATTCTCTTCGACTGTTTATACAAGACGGGGTGTGCGAACTTGATTGGGAACGCTAGAAAACGTACAGCGCGGATATAGTGAACTAGGGTTCGGAATTTGGGAGTTTAGGAGCATCGATTCAAGTTTTGGAGGTCGGATTGTTGATCAGTGACGCAAGAGATATCTTACGTGTATTTTTGGTGAAAATCTGGGCAACTTTAGTTCGATCGATGGTCGTTCTGTACTGTTGGACGCAAGCTCCATGGTGATGCCGTGATCGCCCTTTTTGGGTTGAGGTGAAAGAGAAAATTGAGAGAAGGATTGTGGTGGTTTTAATTTGTAGAATGGTGAAGAAATGAATTCGCGTGAAGGAAGCCAAGTCACGAGATTTGCCATTTGAAATTTTGGAGTGTGTGTATCCATCGTGGAAGAAGAAGCATTTGGGAGCGGGTTGGATTTTTGATGTAGGCCGGATATTGGTAAAGCCCAAATGAAATTATATTTAAATTATATTAATCTAATTAATGTATGAAACTTGTAATTTAAATATCTCCTACATACGTGATCAGTTTTTCGAACAGTCAGATCCGTTAGGATCGTATGGACGGCGGCTACGCAATGAAACTGACTGGGAGTGAATCGGGGCTCGTTACAATTTATAGCAAAATAAATTGTCTGATCCGAATCAACAACAGTTTACCGTTATTTAACGGTGGACTGCCAATGTGAGTAAAACTCACCAACCCTATCATTTTATATTTTTGTAACGTATTTTTAGAATTGTTAAATGATGATTGATTGCGGTATGTAGACTGTTTGGTTGAATTGCTTATGTATTGGTTGAAACTATAAATAACGATATATATATATATATATATATCGTTAATCAAATATCGATTCTGTTTATCAGAATATTTCATAGTGAAATGAAGTTGATGTTAATTATATTGTTTAACATCTGTGGATGCAGGGAAACATGTTTGAGGGACCCAACTGGGTTCCTCAATATATAAAATATTGTTTTGTTTCATATATGGTGATATATGATGTGATATATAATCTGTTGTTGATTATGTGTGTTTGAATGATATCGATCATTGTTATTTGGTATTTTAAATACCGTAAGAAATACTGGGATGTAGAAAAGGGGATTTTCAAAGTGTATTTTGAAAATAAATTACTTATATAAAATCAATGGATTTTACATATAACAGGAAAAGGATTTTATAAAAGGAAATAGTTATAAAATCAAAAAGGGTTTTTGAAAAGGAAATATTACTGGAAAATAAATATGACATATAGAAAGAGGAAATATTTGTAAAATAAATAGAAAGAGAAAATATTTGTAAAACAAACAAAAAGAGGAAATATTTGTAAAACAAATAGAAAAAGGTAATATTTTATAAAATAAATAGAATTATCAAAGGGGATTTATTTGGTAAATAAATAGACTGAAAAGGAAATACTTGAAAAATGATAGAATTGTATAAAAAGAGAATTTTACATTTGAAAGGTTTAGACCCGTGCTTCGCACACGGGTATAACATGATATGGATTTAAAGCAAAGATTTTAAATAGAATCTGTTCTAATTGATAGATTGAGAAGATTAATTTATAAGTAATATTTTATAAATTAAATAAAATATTTATCATTGGATAAATATAATATATAAGTAAGAACTTATATAGAGAAGTAAGAATCGATTTCAACATCGATATTTGAAGCTAAATATGTAAGTAGGTTTAATCAAAGGAGTTAATCAAAATGTGTTAATCAAAATGAGTTAGAGGAGTTAATCGAATATAGTTTATTCAAAGAGGAGTTAATCCAATAGAGTTAACTGATTAGAGTTGATTGAATAATGTTAATCGAATATAGTTATTTGAAGAGAGAATATCGAATATAGTTTATTCGAAGAGAAGAGTTATCGAATATAGTTTATTCGAAAGAGAGATTATCGAATATAATTTATTCGAAGGAAAAGTTATCGAATAGGGGTTATTCGAAAGAGAGTTACTTAAGGAAGTTTGTTAAAGATTTAAGAGGTGAACCTTGTCTATTTCGAAGTTAGAAATGTTGTTCAGTTAAGGTCTGAGAGGTAGTTATACCCCAACTTGATTGGCTTTGTTTTTAACTAAGGAATGGTTAAGGTTCGATAGTGAAGGTTGGTTAAGTGAAATTAGTTAATCAGTGTAATGTTTTGAGTTGGCATAACGATGTTTTATTTAAACATCTGTTTAAAACCAATGAAGGAGTTTTGGAAATGTTTTTCAAATAAGAATCAGAAATGTTTTGTAATATAGAAAATAAGAGATGAGAATAAAAATGGAAACGTTTTCCAATATTAGGGTATATTTTCTAAATTTAGAAAATAAGAATTTCTGTATATATATGGAAATAGGAAATGGGTAAATGAACAAATTGATGATAGATTAATTTAAGAGATAAATGATGATTGATGGTTGATCGATAGAATTTCCATCTGGAAATAATATCGTTGTTTTTACACGTTTTTCTTTGATAGTAAACTCGCCGACTATCGAAGTTTTTGACCATTTTTCCGTTGTCAATACGGAGAGACCGGGATTAGATTCATTATCTGAAAACCACTCTGTTTGGGCGTTCGCGTTGCGATCAAATACATTACAACAAAATGACCCTATTACAACGGTGGAACACCGTTGTAATATACATTTTACAACGGTGGGAAAACCGTCGTGTATTAAGAAGTTGTAATAGACTAATATCTTTTACAACTTTTTTGCACTGTTGCAACACCGTTGTAATATGTATATTTTACAACTTTTTTCCACCGTTGTAATAAACTTTATTACAACAGTTATGCACCCTTGTAATAAAATCTACTACAACTGTTATGCACCGTTGTGTTTGACATTTGAGTTTTTTTTTAAAAAGAACAATAAACTAAATATAGCAATACATAAGCAAATCAGATATTATAGTTATTTGCAAACTAATTTATTAAAGTACTCAAATATTCAGTATTACAATCAATAAGTTTTAGACAACATTTTGTATATTATTACATACTAGACGATTACAAAGCATATCACTCTGTGTACAACCATCTTGGCTATGCTGAAGTAGGAGCAGGATCATAGGCCAGAATTTGTCTGCCAGGCCAACTTTAATCATCTTCCCATTTGAAGAAGTCTGGGTAGTATCTGATATTAAGGAAAGCAAATCATTAGAGAAATGTACCAAAATAATACTACAGGACGAGTTTATGATTATATACCTCCCCACATCTTGCATTAATCTTTAAGGGCACAATATCGTCAGCCCGAGTTTCACCAATGTTGACTATGGCGATGGAGGCTTTTGCCTCAGAAGCAGCTCTGCAATATTATATAAAAACAAGAAGAAAATTAGAAGCAAATAATGTTAATACAAACTAAAACTTATATCTAAAATGGATAATGAGATATCTTTAGGCTGCCTATCTAGAGGTGGTAGGATTGAAAACCCAAAAATATATCAATGTCTCATACGGAGCATCCATTTTATATTTGCATTTAAATTCATTTTTTGTTGATTCAAATATTTTTAACATCAGAACTTGGAGCAATCATTCAATCATAAATTGATGAATTACTACTCCGATAAGAAGTGAGGCAAGCGATTTGCTTTTATGTACCTGACAAGTCTAAAAGCATAGTCATCAGCGATGAACCCAAAACAAGAAAAGCATCACAACCTTTCGAAGCTTCCATAGCTTTATCAGCATTGTCTTTGGGGACATTATCACCAAAGAAGACCACCTACACAAAAGAACACATACTGATCTTAAACTGTAGTTCTCAATACATGAAATTTGCAGTATAATTAGTATAATATCAACCATAAGGTGGAAACAGTAAATTTTCAAATGTTATAGAACATGCCTTTCAACTAATGGCTTAGATATCCATCATCTTCATTATATTTTTATTCACTGATTAACACATCATGTTATCAGATCTCATTATAGTTGTTAAAAAGCATGCATATTCTATTTACTTGGAATAAATGTTGATGCAAAATGATAAAAGGCAACATATATTATTATATATTGCACCATTAGTGAAATTAAAAGAAGAAACTTACAAATAACATCAACAGTAGTTGTCATGCCGTTGCTGAACCATTAGTGAAATTAAACAATAAACTCTGATTCACTTGCCACGAGGCAGGAACCACAGCGATTTCCAGCATCAGATGAGGATTCCGACCTGCACCAAGCAAATCTGAGATTTTTTACACGTGAATTCATACAGAAAGTTTACAAATGCAAACTAAAAGTACTGCAAAACCAACATCTGAAAAACTAACTCTGTAGCATGTAAACAGACTAAGCCAGGTCTATACTAATAGGGCGTGAGTTGCTAACACTACAACAATATAATAGACAAAGTCAAAACAAAAAAATCTTGCACTCCAAAGGATCCAGACCATCACCTACAGGATAGTCTATCAACAGGAAATCACTTCCTGTAGATGAACTTCAAAAACCAAATGATAAATGCTTCGAGTCCAAATAGTACAACAAAGATACACCATGCAAGAAAAGCTACAACACTTCCAAATGGTAAAAAGTGGGAGCAAGTATGGAAGCAGCATAAGTAAAGATAATGAGCTACAACAAAAGGAAACGATCAAAGATATGGAAAAATCAGGATGAGCTCAAGCATATTGATAAAACAACCGATACAGATTTAGTTAAACTCAAGCTCAAGTTTTACGTTTATATTGGAATTAGATTAAATGTTGAATTTGGATCAATTTGTTTCGGCTAATTGCATTAGTTATTATTGTGGAAAATAAAAATAAAAGAAATAACACAAATTGTGGCATGTTTAGTCAGTATTCTGAAATAAGCATGCAACACAGATAATTAATTTTAAGCTACAAGTGAATTTAGGAATACAACGTTATTCTGCAAATTATTATAATTTATTGCGTACATATAAGTGGATCTAAATGGCAAATTGATTAATTTTTGAGAAGCTGTTTGATAAAATGTTGAAGAATTGCAACTACCCTGTACAGATAACTATCAACTGATGAGAAATTATGCAGCTCCCTCTAAAATATTACCGAGTAGCAAAATTTCCATCCTAAAATGAATTTTTAATTATGTGTGTATCTTGCGTTATGCATCAGCTTTTGTGGATTATGAAGGTGAGATTGCTAAAACCAAAGACGAATTGGTATCCAGCGATTGCTAAAACCATTTTCTTAAAAAAATTACTTAAGAACATCTTAATCATTTTAGGTAACAGTAATAATACCTCACTTACACATGTATATGAAAAAGGGAAACCTCAAAATTCATGAATGTAACAGATCTATATATTTATATGGAGTTTGCAACCACACAACACTGAAACAAGCATCTATCACTACCGTACCCGTGTGTTATTCAAACCAATAAAACTTTCATCTATAGAAATCACTCAGATTAACTTGTAAATAACATAGTCGACATTCCTATTTACTTATGATGATTATACAGTAAAACATGTTGGTGAAATAGCTGCCTACACAAAAGGTCTTACTGCCAATAAAAGGTAAAAATACACTCACCATGATTTTATTCTCAGTTTCATTCCTCTATGGTTTTGACTAAGCACTCGAACTCTTGAATCGGCTGTTGCCGTCCCTCTCGAGTTCATCTCCATCGCGAATCTCACTCCAGATCTGCTGCGAGGAACCTTCATTTGTTGATTTGCCCTAATTTAGTTTTCTAGGGTTCGGCCATTAACGGGTTTTGTTTTTATGTTTGTGAATGAGATAAAATAAGAAATGAAACAGTCGGCTTAATTTTCCTTCTGCCCGATTAGGAAAATAGGGTTTTCCCCCTTGCCAAATGTCCACTTTGCCCCTAGGTTTCTATTTGCCTTTACAACACTTTAAACCAATTTTTGTAATACTTAAGAAATCTTCAAGTTACACACTATAAACAAATTGATATGTATATTTGTTTACAATCTAACCAAACACACTTGTATGTATATATATTCAACATGTACATAAATAAACGATTTATTTATTTATTAATTTATCCAATCTAAATATATATACTAATTACGAATGTTAGATAATAATTATTAAAACTTATTTATTGATTATTATTTATTTAATGAAAATAATTAATACTATTTATTAGTTATTATAATTAATATTTAATTATTAATTATTACGGATTGATTATTAATTATTGTTAAGTATTAAATATTACGGATTGATTATTAATTATTACTTCCTAATTGATTATTAATAGTAATTATTAGTTATTAATTATAAATAATCAACGTAAATGTATTAAATATTAATTATTAGTTGTTAATTATATTAAAATATAGTCATATATTACAACAATCAGAAAATAAAAGTTGTGATAGGCTTTTATTACAACAGTCAAAATAACACAGTTGTTAAAAATAAGTTTATTACAACGTTTTTGGGAAAAAGTTGTAAAAAAACATATATTACAACGGTGCTTTTACCACCGTTGTAAAATTAAAGTTGTAATATGGTGTTTTGTTGTAGTGATATGATGAAGAAAATTGAAGACGGAGTTATGCAAGGGTTGTCATATTTACAGAATAGTACCTTTGGTTTGTCCAGTCCTAGGACGACCTGTATGGAAGAATGTCTGACAGAGTATATTTAATAGATCGCGTAAGTTGATCTCTTCAAACGTGTATATGTTTGGTAGCAGAGGAATTCATTTCTCTTAGCTGTATCCCCGTTGTATTTTTGGGGAAATCAATTTGTGACTTGGCGGGTATGACGATGTGACATTCAAAGTGAATAATTGTGTGATCTGTCAGAGATAAGCGTGGCCTCTAGCCTCACAACCGGGAAATGACAAAAATCGGGCAGGCAGCATGGCTAAGTGGTTGGCTGCCAATTAGGGTGTATTATCACCTATCTAGAGATATTCATTTCATTCTTTAATCTATTCGATGTTGTCCCATTCGGGAAACGGTTGCTGATCCTAACCGTTGGTGATATACATTCGATACACTAAAGCGAAATGAGTGGTCGGTCATGTGTGGTCGGGTTGCAAGATTTTCTTGTTGAACCCAGTGTATTCCTCTCTAGAGGTACACTATCGGAAGGTGGTTCAATACCTTGCCATAGTTGGTAATCCATTACCAAATAAGTGCTCGCGATTTTGATTGCATACTATGTATGTAGAACGTGAGATGAAAGTGTTTCTGCTAGATGATTATTATATTGTGATTGATAGACACTAATATAATATCAAAAGAATTATGATATAAAGATTATTTTGGGTTCTCATAAGGGAAAAACTCGTTCCGTTATACGGCGTGGTCTTATGAGATATCGTTTTATTGGTCAAACTGTTTTAAATTGTTTTACTCACACTAGTCCCATGACTGACTCAGAGTTTATTTTGTTTTGTTTTCCCTAAAATCTTGGGTGCCCAATTTTGTACGGATAGTCAAGTAGTCAGGATTTTACAAATATACTTGGAGAGCTTGGAGCAGGAGGCTTCAGGATTATATAGCTATTGTTTATTCCGCTGTGTTGTAAGTATTGTTCTCTGATAATGTTACTGTATACATATACTGATTTTATGTCAAAGATATGTTATCTATTGTATGTTGTTCGTTCCGCTGTGAGATTCGTGTTTACTCTGATGTTGTATGTTCTTCTTCTTCTATTCTAAGTTTCTATCTTATCTATTCTCACCCTCTAATTTCTTTCATGGACTATCCGGTGTTTCCGATGCTTGAATAGTCGACATGGTGTTGTATGCCGATATCCAGGATCACGAAAACCCGGGTCGTTACACTAACTTAGATTCAACTTTTATTCAGTACTGTTGAAAAGTCATTTCATAATCGATAGATAATTCGAATAACCTATCGGTGGTGCTATTTGTAATCGAGAAAGCCCTGAAAATCATAACTTGAAACTCTATGGGTAACCTAAATTAATCACCCAAAACATATGGTAGTAAACCATTTGCAGGAATCTTACCTACGGAGAGAACAATCAAAACCGTTATAAATTGAATAATCGATTTTTTGACCAGATCGGTTGTGGGATAATGGCGATGCAGCTTGGAGATAGAGAAATGCAGTGTGATGACAATGAAGTACCTAATCCCTAGTCACTTGATACAAATAGATCAAACAAAAGCGCCTCGTTTTGAAATCCGAAGGAATGGGAAAGACCCATTTTCTGATTCTAGCAATGGAGAGAGAATTTATGGAAGAGAGAATTTCCTTTTCTAGCTTATGTATTTTTTTAAATACACACACACACACATTTGAGTTATAATTATCATGGGGTATGAAATAAAAAAAACATTTTTTCGTACTTATAATTAATTTATATAGATTTTATAAGTTAAATAATTCATGTTATATCATGTTAAATATATGTATATATTTGAAATCTTAAATTAATACTTTTATATCTGAAACTCTCAGCCATAAAAAAATCACACTCATGTCTATATATATACCAGTAAAGTTTCAAGAATTCAAAACATTAAAATATGTATCATACAAAATATGTTTACATTTTACAAATTTTAAACTTAATATGTTTTCAATAACAAAGTAAAGATAGGTTTTTTTGTAATACACATTGAATGTTATATACTTGCAAAATAATTTTTTATTTAAAATTGATTATTAAATTACTATATATATGAAAATGTTTAAATTATTAAATATCATTAAATTTTCTTATAAAATGTTAAAATTTAAAATTATACCATCAATACTAATTTTCACTGAATATTAAATAAAATTCAAACTAAAGTTTAATTTATTAAATGCTTAAAATTAAAATATTTAAAAATATTTTTCCATGAACATTTTATATATAATTTAGTATAATATATTATATATATCTTATTATGTATTAATATAAATATTTATTATTAAATCTTATTTAAGCATTTTTTATATATATTTAAAAAAATCAACTTCCTTTTCAGTTTTTATAACAAAATAAATGGATAAATTATAATATATTTTTAAAATCATTTTGTATTTACACACACGCACGCGTGCGCACACAAACACACACACACACACACACACACACACACACACACACACATATATATATATATATATATACACACACACACACACGTGTGTATGTGTGTGTGTGTATACATATTCATGTCTGTAATATAATATAAACATTTATAGATCTCACATATGTGTATACATATAGTTAGACTGGGTTTTGCTCAATCGAGCCTTCCATACCAGATAATGGAATCTGTAACGACCCGCATTCTACGCATCGAAGGATCGTAGGATATTTATTTCTTTCACATACGAAGTCGTATGGTCATGTAATTTTGGGAGACGACTATTGGGGTCATTTCCCATGTTCATGATTTTTCCCGATTTTTAAATGACCGTTTTGCCCCTAACTGATCTTGTTTTGGCCATAACTTTTGATTGGGAAGGAGTTTTGACCTGAAATCACTTCCATTGGCTCCGGATGATGGTTTACAATTCCGTAGAGTGGTCACATTAGCCAAACGGACTCACCGTTTGGGAGATATGGCTGAAACAAGTTTCAGATGGTGAAAAACAGCTAATTGGGCTTAACCGGGTGATTAGCAGCTAGGCCCAATGGGGGATTTCGTGATTAGAGATATTTAAGGGCTGCTAGGGTTAGGATTTCGGTTTTTCACTCATTTTCCAGCCGCCACAAACCCTCTCTTCAACCTAACAATGTCCTACAACATCTAAAAACACCTCTAATCACTTCTTAATCAGTTTTTGGCTTAAAATACATCAAATTAAGGAGGAATAGCACCAAAGCAAGGTTAGAGCTGCTGTGTTGCATTTGGAACAATGCCAAACAGAGAATAATTTCAGATTTGGTATTTTATTTGTGACCAAGGTGAGTGATTTGCATAGTTTTGCACTAATTACGGTTAATTAAGGGTAATTAGTGAAGATTAACGAAATTAGACATGATAAAATCTTGGAAAAATATTCATAAATTTTGAAATATTGTTTTAGGCCTCTATTAGAAAATTTGGATAATTTGGTTAAGTTTTACTAATCCTATCATTAATTATGCCTAAACATGCTTAAGGGGAAAATATGGGTTTTTGTGTATGTTTGATCCAATTTACAAGCTAGGATTGTTGTTTTGCTGTTTTTGGATGATTATACATGTTGCTATGACTGTATAGTATGCTTTGTGGTTGTCTAGAAGTGTTAGATTGGTCGAAAACGCCGTCGAATGGCATAAACAGGCGCTGGAAGAAGTTGCTGGAAAATATGCAGGGACCGGATCGGATCGCCCCTACCCGAACTGAACCGCTCACACCATCCGACCCGATCGCAAGCCATCTACACGAGCTGCTCCACCTTGAAGGCCACGAGCTTGAAGACCCGACCCAATCGGCACGCTACGATCCGAACTGGTGAGAAAGGCCCGACCCGATCCGGAGCTCTCCACGATCCGAACCGCTTGGAGATGTGGACCCGACCCGAAGCGCTTGGGAAGGAGGACAAGATCGGAGGAGCTCATCACGACCCGATCCGACCCTGTTCGGTGACCATGACCCGACCCGAGGAGGATGGTGGAACTAGTTGAGGGCTCACGAACCAAAGAGGCACCACGACCTGAAGTACACCGATCCGATTGGAGGAACTCGATCCGAACCGAGGAGCTGATGACCACGACCTGGAGCAAAGTGAAGTGAAGAAATGAAGACCGATACGGAAAAGAAGGTGGCGACCAAAACCCGAGATGCAAAGGTAGTCCAAATGGGAAGTTTGTACCCAGGATCCAGTTGGGAACCAAAGAGTTAACTTCATGAGTTGGGCTTTGCTGCGGGACGTGTGCAAAGGGGTTGTCGATGTCTGTAACTTTGGATCGCTATGTGTAGGGAGTACGTGAACGGATTCAGGGCCACAGTGGCCTGAGTACGACTAAAGTGTTATAGACCAATGAAGTGGGGTCATTTGTAAAGATTTGGTCATGACTCCATGAGGTGAGCTTGGTAGTAGCAGTAGTTGTACAAGTCGAACTCCGTCACTACTTCGATGGGTCTAGTGATCAAAGTGGTGGATATCATATGCTTTACACACTGAGTGAGAGATGTGAGGATAGTTGCTGTGTTTGATTTGTTTGCCATCATTATTACATGCACACCCCCACCCCTGTATTCTTTACACCATATGTTAGAGGCACATTAGAGTATTGTACGGTATGTAGTGCTAACTCTTTGGTTGCAGGTTCAGGTATGGTTTAGTATACCTGTTATTGTTCTTTTTTGCTGCTTATCGCTCATACCAGACTTTTTGTCTGACCCAGAGTTTTATGTATCTTCTTATTATTTTAGTTGCTCTCACGAGCAGACTAAAGACAGGTTAGAGGGTATGCACGAGTAGCTGTACCGGAGACGAGCAGGAGGCTTCCACGTATGATACATATATATAGATATTCTCCCTGTGTTGCTGCGGTCACTACTTGGGGCATTAGTGGTGTACCTTTCTTTCTTTTGTTTAGAGAAAGTAATTTGGAAAGTTGTAATAAGCTGTATTTGGATTTCCGCTACTCTGATGATGATGTTGATGTTGGTTTTAGTTATCAGCTTATGCACTGTCTCGCCTGTTTTATGTCAAGTATATTATTATTATATTTTGTTCCATGCGTTGTGAGACATTCTACAGGTTTTCGATTAGTTCATTCTCTTCTTTCCTTTCTTTGGCAACCGTTCCTTGCTAGTCGGATATGTGTACTGCGCACTTTCGGAGGTAATGTCGGCTGGTGCGGGACGGGCCGTCACACTTGGTATCAGAGCTCTTGGTTGCGTAGTTAACTTAGGGAAAGACACCAGGGAGAGATAATACGTATATGAGAGTGCGTATTTGTGATTATTTTGGTTTTCAAAAGCTATATATATTATTAGTATAGCTAAGGATGAAGTCGCACTGCACTGACACCACAAAGTGGATGGTTAATCGTTTTCTCTGTACAGATTAAACAATGAGCCGATACGCAAGGGGTGCTGGTAGAGGAGCCAATAATGGGAATGATGCTGAAATGAGGACGATGTTTACTGATCTCATGAGAGAGATGCTTAGGGATGTGCAGAGGGCAGCTCCCAATGTTGGTAATGGTGGTGGTCCAATAGTGCAGGCGCCTAGGGCCGATTTCGCCAAGCTGAACAAGGATTATACTAGTCTTGGTGGGAAGCCGTTCCACGGAACGGAGTCAGCTACGGATGTTCAGGATTGGTTGGATAGCTGCGAGCGTATCTTCGAAGATTTGGGTATCAAGGATGCGATGAAGAGAAGGCTAACATCCCGTCAGCTGCAAGGACGGGCAATGAATTGGTGGAATGCTATAAAGGTAGCTACTCCCGAGGATCAGATTACTTGGGATCAGTTTAAGGTTCGCTTTAGCGATAATTCCAGCTGCTAAGAAGTCAGTGCTGTTTAAGAAATTCTTGGAACTCAAGCAGAATGGCAGAGCGGTCTCGGAGTATATTGCCGAATTTGACACTTTGTCGAAATATGGGTTATCCCTAATAGATACTGCCGAGAAGAAGAATGAGAAGTTCATAATTGGCTTGGATCAGTACTTGGGGGAAAGGCTTATTAAACACATCGATGAGACGTTTGAATCGATTGTGGGGAAAGCATTGAGGTCAGAGAGCCTTTACCCTAAGTCGAAGACTGAGGTTGCATCTGCAGAGAAGCCAAAGCCGCAAGCAAGTGGTGGAGGCAAGAGTGGTCCTCAGAATAAGAGGAAGCAGAACCGGAATAAGGATGGCCAGAAAAAGAATAAGAAAGATGTTGAGTGCTTCAGCTGTGGTAAGAAGGGCCATTATGCTAGTAATTGTCGGGCCAAGCCAGCGGATAGGAAGTGCTTCAACAGTGGCCAAGTGGGACATCACAAGGACAAGTGTCTGCAACCCCCTAAAGAAAAGCAGATGGTGAAAGCATATGCCCTAAATGTTGTTCCTTCTTCGTCGAATGCCCCAACTGCGGCGGAGAAAGGAAAGAATATTGTTATTCAAGGTATGCTTTCTGTTTATGATGTTCCTGTTCGAGTATTGTTTGATACCGGAGCTTCCAGTTCCTTCATATCTAGTGACCTGGTAGATAGGTTAGGATTGGAGTCCGAGATTGTCGATAGACCTTTAGTAGTAACGAACCCAATTGGTGGTTCGACTAGCCTTAGCATGATTTGTCGTAATGTGGTCTTATCGAGTCATGGATGCATGTTTGTTTGTGATTACTTTGTTTTGGGCTTTACTGGGTTTGGCATTATTTTGGGGGTCGATTGGTTCCAAAGATACGGCGTAGGGGTAGACTGGAGGGCTTTTTGGTGACAGCTAGAGTGGATGATGGGCAGAGGGTAGTGTTTGCTGGTCTACCTAGTGATGGGGTATTGGCTAGTTTTCTAAATTCCCTCGACATCCCGCAAGGTGAGTTGTCAGGTTTGCCCGTGGTTGGCTAGTATCCGGATGTCTTCGAAGAAGTGACCGGGCTTCCACCGCACTGAGAGATTGAGTTCCGTATTGATTTAGTGAAAGATGTCAGACCTATAGTGATGCCACTTCGTCGTATGGCACCAAGGGAGCAGCGAGAGCTCGGGGTGCAAGTCAGCGATCTTTTGAAGAAGGGATTTATCAGAAGGAGTGTTTCTGAATGGGGAGCACCAGTTGTGTTTGCTACCAAGGCCGATGGTTCCCTTCGATTGTGTGTAGACTACCGCAAGTTGAATAAGGTGACGAGGAAGAACAAGTATCCTCTACCGCGGATAAATGATTTGTTTGATTAGTTGAGTGGCGCGAGAGTATTCTCTCAGTTGGATCTCACGACAGGTTTTCATCAGCTTTAGAGTGGAAGCTGAGAGTATAGCTAAAACGGCGTTTCGAACGCCATCTGGATTTTATGAGTGGTTGGTCATGCCATTCGGGCTGACCAATGCCCCAACATATTTTGTGGATCTTATGAATAGGGTATTCAGAGATCAGTTGAATAAATTTGTTCTTGTGTTCGCGGATGATATTTTGGTTTACTCGAGGACAGAGGGAGAACACAAGGAACATTTAAGAATAGTGATGGAGGTGTTGAGAAAACACCAATTGAAAGCAAAGTTTTCTAAGTGTCACTTCTGGAGGAGGGAAGTGATATTCTTGGGCCATGTTGTTTCAGAGAATGGTATTGTCGTGGATCCTGCGAAGGTGGCTACGGTGCAAGATTGGTCTACGCCCAAAAATGCAACAGACATTAGAAGTTTCTTGGGGTTAGCTGGATATTATCGTAAGTTTATCTAAGACTTTTCAAAGATAGAAGCACCATTGACTCAATTGACTAAGAAGAATCAAGCTTTCGTCTGGGACGAAGAGTGTGAGAATGCATTCAAGAGTCTAAAGGAAAAGTTGACATGTGCACCAGTGTTAGTCATTCCTAAGGGGAGTGAAGAGATGACAGTATATACGGATGCATGTGGTATCGGACTAGGTGTTGTATTGATACAAGGAGGTAGGGTTGTAGCTTATGCAAGTCGGCAATTGAAACCGCACGAGAAAAGATACCCTACCCATGATTTGGAATTGGCAGCGATCGTGTTTGCATTGAAGATGTGGAGACATTATCTCTTGGGAGAAAGATTCGAGTTGTTTACCGATCATAAATCGTTAAAGTATCTCTTCTCTCAGAAGGATTTAAATCTCCGACAGCAAAGATGGTTAGAATTCTTAGCTTCCTACGATTTCGATATCGCATATACACCAGGAAAGGGCAATGCGGTAGCTGATGCATTGAGTAGAAGACATGCCGGTTTAGGGGCTATGTTTCTAGAATGGAAGCAACTGGAGTACATCGCTGGGTATGATTTCAGACCAAAGTGCGGATTGGATCCAGAAATGTTAGCAAGTTTGACGATCAGACCCACTTTGATTGAGCGGATTGGTTCCAGTCAAAGGGACGATCCTAACCTATTGGAAATCATCTCCAAGTTAGAGATGGGTATTGATGAGGAGATGAACAAGTATGGGCTTGATCGAGATGGATGGCGTAGAAAGAATGGAAGACTAGTTGTACCCAATGTCAATAGATTGAGAGATGAAGTGCTTAGAGAATGTCATCGCTCAAAACTGACTATACATCCCGGTGGTAACAAGATGTATCGAGACATGAAGTAGACATACTACTGGGAAGGGATGAAAAGAGACGTTGGGAAGTTTATATCCAAATGCATGAATTGCCAGCTAGTTAAAGCTGAGCAAAAGAAGCCTAGTGGTTTGTTACAACCATTAGAAGTTCCAGAATGGAAATGGGAACAAGTCTCAATGGATTTCATTGATGGGTTACCAAGAACTAGGTCGGGCCATGATAGCATTTGGGTGATTGTGGGCTAATTGACTAAAAGTGCAAGATTTATACCCGTCAAGTCAAACAGAACGGCAGCTAAGTTAGCTGAACTATATGTAAAGTGGGTAGTGAGATTTCATGGAATACCCAAAGGCATTGTAAGTGATCGAGATCCGTTGTTCACTAGTGGATTTTGGAAGAGCTTACAAGAGGCGTTAGGATCGGAATTACATCTCAGTACTGCGTATCATCCTTAAACTGACGGACAGACAGAGAGGGTGAATCGAGTGTTAGAAGACCTCTTGAGAGCCTGTATATTGGATTTTGGTGGATCATGAGATGACCATTTGCATCTAGTAGAGTTTGCATATAATAATAGTTATCAATCCAGTATTGGTATGGCTCCATTTGAAGCTTTGTACGGAAGACCGTGCAACTCACCGTCATGTTGGTTAGAAACTGGTGAGAAGTTTGTGCTTGGACCAGACGTGATAAGAGAAACTTCAGACAAGATCAAGATCATTCAACAGCGAATGAAGGCTGCCCAAGATAGGCAGAAAAGTTATGCTAATAAGAGGAGAAAAGAATTAAAGTTCTCCATTGGCGACTTGGTGTTTGTCAAGATTTCTCCGTTAAAGAGCGTGATACGATTTGGCAGGAGAGGCAAGTTAGCACCAAGATTTGTTGGTCCATTCCCAGTTCTTGAGCTAATAGGGAATTTGGCATATAAAGTTGAATTACCAAAGAAGATGGCAGGAGTTCACAACGTGTTTCATGTTTCCCAGTTAAGGAAGTTCGTGCACAACCCCGATGTGACTATTTCACCTGATCAGTTGGATGATATCGAGGTTGAACCCGAGGCGGTTGGGAACCGCAGGCCTATGCATATTGTTGGGAACGATACGAAGCAGCTTCGAAGGAAAGTAGTGAATCTAGTCAAAGTTCATTGGGGCGAGAATGAGAATGACTGTACTTGGGAGACAGAGGAGAGCATTAGGAAGACGTATCCAGAACTCTTCGCCTGGTAAGATTACAGTTTCAATTTAGTCTTTTCGCATGCTAGGATAGGTTTGTTTTTTTGTTTTGAATGTTTGATTGTTGTATATGGATGATAGGCATGCGGGATCCTTTGTACGTTTTGGGTTAAGGAATTTCGGGGACGAAATTTCTTAAGGGGGGAAGAGTGTAACGACCCGCATTCTACGCATCGAAGGATCGTAGGATATTTATTTCTTTCACATACGATGTCGTATGGTCATGTAACTTTGGGAGACGACTATTGGGGTCATCTCCCATGTTCATGATTTTTCCCAATTTTTAAATGACCATTTTGCCCCTAGCTGATCTTGTTTTGGCCATAACTTTTGATTGGGAAGGAGTTTTGACCTGAAACCACTTCCATTGGCTCTGGATGATGGTTTACAATTCCGTAGAGTTGTCACATTAGCCAAACGGACTCACCGTTTGGGAGATATGGCTGAAACAAGTTTCAGATGGTGAAAAACAACTAATTGGGCTTAACCGGGTGATTAGCAGCTAGGCCAAATGGGAGATTTCGTGATTAGAGGTATTTAAGGGCTGCTAGGGTTAGGATTTCGGTTTTTCATTCATTTTTCAGCCGCCACAAACCCTCTCTTCAACCTAACAATGGCCTCCAACATCTAAAAACACCTCTAATCACTTCTTAATCAAGTTTTGGCTTAAAATCCATCAAATTAAGGAGGAATAGCACCAAAGCAAGGTTAGAGCTGCTATGTTGCTTTGGGAACAGTGTCAAACAGAGAATCATTTCAGATTTGGTATTTTATTTGTGGCCAAGGTGAGTGATTTGCATAGTTTTGCACTAATTACGGTTAATTAAGGGTAATTAGTGAAGATTAACGAAATTAGATATGATAAAATCTTGGAAAAATATTCATAAACTTCAAATATTGTTTTAGGCCTCTGTTAGAAAATTTGGATAGTTTGGTTAAGTTTTACTAATCCTATCATTAATTATGCCTAAACATGCTTAAGGTGAAAATATGGGTTTTTGGGTATGTTTGATCCAATTTACAAGCTAGGACTATTGTTTTGCTGTTTGTGGATGATTATACATGTTGCTATGACTGTATAGTATGCTTTGTGGTTGTCTAGAAGTGTTAGATTGGTCGAAAATGCCGTCGAATGGAGTAAACAGTCGCTGGAAGAAGTTGCTGGAAAATATGCAGGGACCGGATCGGATCGCCCCTACCCGAACCGAACCGCTCACACCATCCGACCCGATCGCAAGCCATCACCACGAGTTGCTCCACCTTGAAGGCCACGAGCTTGAAGACCCGACCCGATCGGCACGCTACGATCCAAACTGGTGAGAAAGGCCCGACCCGATCCGGAGCTCTCCACGATCCGAACCGCTTGGAGATGTGGACCCGACCCGAAGCGCTTGGGAAGGAGGACAGGATCGGAGGAGCTCATCACGACCCGATCCGACCCTGTTCGGTGACCATAACCCGACCCGAGGAGGATGGTGGAACTAGTTGAGGGATCACGAGCCAAAGAGGCACCACGACCTGAAGTACACCGATCCGAATGGAGGAACTCGATCCGAACCAGTGAGCTGATGACCACGACCTGGAGCAAAGTGAAGTGAAGAAATGAAGACCGATCCGGAGAAGAAGGTGACGACCAAAACCCGAGATGCAAAGGTAGTCCAAATGGGAAGTTTGTACTCAGGATCCAGTTTGGAACCAAAGAGTTAACTTCATGAGTTGGGCTTTGCTGCGGGACGTGTGCAAAGGGGTTGTCGATGTCTGTAACTTTGGATCGCTATGTGTAGGGAGTACGTGAACGAATTCAGTGCCACAGTGGCCTAGGTACGACTAAAGAGCCATAGACCAATGAAGTGGGGTCATTTGTAAAGATTTGGTCATGACTCCATGAGGTGAGCTTGGTAGTAGCAGTAGTTGTACAAGTCGAACTCCGTCACTACTTCGATGTGTCTAGGGATCAAAGTGGTGGATATCGTATGCTTTACGCACTGAGTGAGAGATGTGAGGATGGTTGCTATGTTTGATTTGTTTTCCATCATTATGACATGCACACCCCACCCCCGTATTCTTTACACCATATGTTAGAGGAACCTTAGAGTATTGTACAGTATGTAGTGCTAACTCTTTGTTTGCAGGTCCAAGTTCAGGTATGGTTTAGTATACCTGTTATTGTTCTGTTTTGCTGCTTATCGCTCATACTAGACTTTTTGTCTGACCCATAGTTTTATGTCTCTTCTTATTACTCTGGGTGCTCTCTCGAGCAGACTAGAGACAGGTTAGAGGGTATGCACGAGTAGCTGTACCGGAGACGAGCAGGAGGCTTCCAAGTATGATAAATATATATAGATATTCTGCCTATGTTGCTGCGGTCACTACTTTGGGCATTAGTGGTATACCTTTCTTTCTTTTGTTTAGAGACAGTAATTTGGAAAGTTGTAATAAGCTGTATTTGGATTTCCGCTACTCTGATGATGATGTTGATGTTGGTTTTAGTTATCAGCTTATGCACTGTCTCGCCGGTTTTATGTCAAGTATATTATTATTATATTTTGTTCCATGCACTGTGAGACATTCTACAGGTTTTCGATTAGTTCATTATCTTCTTTCCTTTCTTTGGTGACTGTTCCGTGCTAGTCAGATATGTGTACAGCGCACTTTCGGAGGAAATGCCGGCTGGTGCAGGGCGGGCCGTCACAGAATCACAAAATAGATCGTCGAGAACTCATAGATCATAGTTACAAATATATGTAAAAATAGTAAAAGATGCTATATTTTTATAGCGGTTCGGCAAACACTGGCCTATTTCCATTTGAAGTAATCCTTGTTTATGCTATTGATTACAAGTACAATTAGTTGTTTATATGAATAAATGAAGAAATTAGAATATGAAGTTGTCTCCAAGGTTTAGCAGAACTTCAATGTGGAGAAGAGAAGATCCCTTTTTCAGAACTTCTGGTAGCTTATTTATGGAGGAATATAGAAGTTAGGTCGGTTTAGAATTGCACAGGGGGGTCACTAGGTGAGATGACTTAGCCTAAGACGTAGGGCCCAGATTATCCCGCCTATGAGGGATTGGTGTGGATCCCCCAGGGAATGTACCCTAAGGCATTAGACACCCATGGTGGGTCAGCCACTGAGTCTTTTTTATCCTTAAGTCTTTGGTTTTGCGATTTAAGCTTTCGATCTTGAGTTATTGATGAAGTTATGGTCAAGTTTCTAAGTCCTGAAATATTGTCTCTTGGATTAATTAGTACCAATCCAAGACTTAGCCAAATTTCTGATTCTTCCCCTGCACTCCGGATTAGTACTGATTTTGTATTTACCCAAACTTCCAGTTCCGTCTCTGTGCTTTGGATTGATATCGATCTTGTACTTTGCGAAATTTTCAGTTTTGTTCTATGCTTCAGATAGGTACCGATCTCGTGCTTAGCCAAATTTTAAGTTCAGATTCAGCTAGTTTCGAAGTACGATCTGAGTGAATCTAGCTATTCATGGCTTCATATAATCATTCTTACTTGATTCCCAAGCCATTCAAACACGTAAATCTAAAGTGTAACGGTCTTGCAAAAAGGTGGGTTAACACACACACACACACATATATTATTTGAAATAAAACATAACTTTGTCATACATACATACATGCATATATATATATATACACACACACACATAATTTCATATACGTGCACAAGCATACATACAGACGATATATTTGTATACTAGAAAAGCTAATACATCTATTATGGTGTAAATCACAACAATTATATATGACCGTATCATACTTTGCATAGATTACTGTGCTATACATGTATATAAATATATGCGTATAATATACATGTAAATATAAAATATTATATTAACTTCATAAAATAAAACTATGTCAAAAATTTCATAAAATAGTGATTTTACTTGAAAAATATAGCCACTTATTTTCTTTGCTGCACGTTGGCTTACTTCCAACAGTATCAAACATGAATTCTTGTTTGGTAGTGTTACTAATCGACTACCAAACATATAGCTATTGAACCCTAGCCCCCAACCAAGAACCAAAAATGGCCATGTGATCGAGCCATGCTCACCTATCTACCGGACTTATGCCAAGCACATGTAAATGAACAGAATAACGTAGGTTTGTAAGCTCTAGATTCAACTTTGAAACAACAAGGAGTTCGATCACCTTAATTTAGGATATTTAAATTATTTTAAATATTTAAATATGGAATAATTCCAAATAATAATGAAGTTTCTGGTAAAGATCAAGGATAATGAACTTATTTTTGGAAATTAATCTGGAAAATATTTCCAAGGGAAATGGTTACAAAACGACAAAATTGTTTTACTAATAAAATTGATTCTAACCATAAGGATCGCGAATAGTTCTGGATACATACATTTATTACATAATTGAAGAAGAATATAAAATAAAACGTTATATTTTATTTTTATAAAATTAAATGTATTGTTGACATCATCAGTAAGGATATTATATTCAATAATTATATTATGGATTTTAGTGGAAATTTTAGGGATTTAATAATTATTAAAATTATCAAATAAGGGTTTAAATTATAAGAAATCATTTTGAATAAGTTATATAGTAATAAAATATCAGTGGTGAACAAGTTATATAAGAGATATACTTGACCTGAAAATATAAGAAAAATTGATATCGATTTATCAGTAAAATCTTGAATTTTGTAAATAGTGGAAGAATATTATTTAATATGTTTTTAATTAATAATAAATATTTTATTATTTAAATATAATACGAAAATTATTTTGAAGTTTGTTTGCACCGATGAACAATTTAAGTGAAAACTAAAAATGAATGACCGATAAACAGGTTAAGGTTTCTTAATAGATTGACGAGTGTAAGTTGTACAAAAGTATAAAATGTGTGTGCACACATACATTTGTATAATAACATATCCATAGATGTTATGAAGAGAATAATTAAGCTATGAAAAGGTTAGAAAAGGTAGGTAAATAAAAATAAAAAGAGTTTACTTTTATTAAAATAATACCATACTGTTACACACTCGTTACCCTTACACGTCCTTACTCATACACACAATACTCTTACACATGACGTGACAGGAGAGGAGGTATATTTTGGCCGAAAATAGGGGTGGGGAGGCAAAGGGTTTCCTACAATTTTCCATCTCTAGTTTTATTCCAAAATGTTTCCAATATATACCCATTCACTTTCATTCTTTACACTAGATCTCTTTACTTCTCTTCCTAAAGCTCTATAATGGCTTCTAAGTTCTAGCCTAAACATAAGAAAAGAAGTAGGAAATAACTCACCATTCAAACAAGTATCAAAAGGCATTGAAACTATCGCTGATTTTCTTCTCATCTTCATTCAAAAGTCACCACCAATCGAAGAAAGCATGAACACCCAAACTCCACCCCAAATCATCTTAGGCCGTGAGAAAAGAGGAAGAAAGGAGGGAGTCTAGTCCTAAAAGAAGAAGAAGCTAGTTCAGGATGCTTTGTGTAACAACCCGTATTTCTATTAACCTGTTATAACATAAATCGAGGCAGAATTTAATTCTAAAATCAGAATCAAGGGAAACGGGCTCTGCCATTGCGTTCGTCTCGGAAAAATACGCGAAATAGAGTCCGAGTTTTCGAAAATCGGAGTCCGTATGACCCGATTAAGGCCCAACGAAGTTTTCAGAAAATTTCAAAGTAAAAACAGATTTCAAATTCAAGTTTGAATTTGGAAATTAGGGTAAGATTGGGCCAGGCGGGAAAATTCCCGCCAGAGCACCCAAGTCGACAGCCTTGTCGACTTGGGAGTCGACTTGGTTGGACCCAAGTCGACAGCCCTGTCGACTTGGCTGTCGACTTGGTCCAGCCGGGCAGTTTTGCCTGGTGCACCATTTTGGGGTCTTGGTTAGGATTTAGGGCCAGATTCGGTTTTGAGGGCTGAGATTGGAACTAGGGTTTAATCCTAAGGTTGAAACTAATCCTAATCTCTATAAATAAGCCCCTAACCTAACCCTAAATCATCATTATTCATTCAAGTAACTAAACTATGGCAAAATCATTCCTCTCATGGCCTCCACTCTCTTCATAAAATTCCTAAGTTATTTCTATGAGAGATTTTCCATGCATACAAGTGTTTTCAAGCTTGTATGAGTGTCATTAGCTTGCATTCAAGTCAAGTTTCCATATTTACATCATAAAGCAAGGGTTTTGATCATTTTGGCTCAAGGGTTTTTCTATTAGAGCTTGCATTTTGGGTCTATTTGATTGCATAAGGGCTTTGTCATATTTTTGTGTCTTCATAAGCATTGTAAGCCCTATTCTACTTTCATATTTAAACTCTAAAGTTAAATGAATGATGCAAGTTTGGTTGGCCATTATGATATGCAAGTTTATCATGTTATGTTATGCAAGTATGCCATGTTATGATATGCAAGTTTATCATGTTATGTTATGCAAGTATGCCATGTTATGATATGCAAGTTTATCATGTTATGTTATGCAAGTATGCCATGTTATGATATGCAAGTTTACCATGTTATGCTATGCAAGTTTGCCATGTTATGATATGCAAGTTTATCATGTTATGTTATGCAAGTTTGCCATGTTATGATATGCAAGTTTATCATGTTATGTTATGCAAGTTTGATATGCAAGTTCGTCATATGATATGCAAGTATGTTATGCAAGTTTGGGATGATCATTTTGTTCATGTTATCATGTTATGCAAGCTTATCTTGAGTATATGGACATAAAGCTTCAAGCTTTATGCTAAAGGTTGCATTTTGGCAACATGTAAGTTATCATATCTCTTATGATAACTTGCATGTGAGGCTAAATGCGAACTTATGGCCATTTCTACATGTCATTTATCACCATGTATCACCAATATGCTAAGTTTGGTTTTATGCATGCTTTTGAGGCCTAAAAATGTAATATGCAAGTATATGAACACATGTACATTTCATATGCCACCATGTTGAACTTGTGGCTTCAACACCTTTATGTCATGATTATGCCAAGTTCCCTCTTTCTATCCTTTATGCGCTATTGCGATATGTAAGCGATGGGATTGCGTTTGGGGTTGGGTAAACTTAAAAGACATAAAAACATAAGCTTGGTAATTTACCTATTAAGTTAGGTCTACCCTTTGGGAATTTACCTATTAAGTTAGGTCTACCCAAATGCTTGAAAATTTGTAACATGTTTTGGAAACATGATGGACATGACACTCAGAAAATATAAGTGTGACCAACTCGAGGTTGGGTTGAGTTTGTAGCGTAAACCTACCCGGAACCGACCGGCTTAACTAGTTGCTACAAACAATAGGACCCAATGTGAGAAGTTGGTCATGTTGTACCTTGAACCCGAGGTTAGACCAAGTCGTGGTGTAAAGCTACCCGGACCCGCCCGGCTTAACTAGTAACCACAACAAGGTCTAATGTGAGAGGTTAAGGCGCATTAAATTAATTAATGCCTCATGATTAGGGTTAAGTCATGGTCCACTTAATACTTAACCAATTTGGGCTTGGTAGATTAATCAGGGTTAAGTCGTGAACTCATCGTTACACTTAACCAAGTTAATCCATGATTAGCAAGAGGGTTAAACCGTACTTAACCCACTAGAAAAATCCTAGCAATGGGGGTCCACTCCAGCAGTAATCCCAAGTTTGTATCATTATGACCCTAGGGACTAGGTTAGGGTGGGGGCACGATTACTGGACTTGAGGTAAGTGACCAAAAACGACGGCAGAAGGGTACGCCGGTGTAGTTCCGGGCGGACCATGGTCGTGCACATAGTCCGAAGCCGGGGAAAACATGCACGGGTACCAGTAGATCGAGACTGTGCACTTATGTTTATGGTGTCCAGGGGTTGACACCCTAGGGCTTGATACACCCGACGGGAGACCCTGCACAGTCTGATTACAATTATGTTTGGGCCGCATTGACACCAACACGTGACGAGTTAGGCTTAGGGAGCCGATCGATTAGACCGTTTGGTTGACCTCGTATTAGAGTCTCACCATGTTATTGGACCTCATATTAGGGTCTCTTCATGTTATTGGACCTCGTGTTAGGGGCACTTCATGTTATTGGGCCAAAGCTTGGGCCAAGGGATCAATATTTGCTTATTCAAGTCATGTTAGTTTGCTAGTACACCTGTGGTGCAAAAACCTTAAACCTGATTATGCGATGACACCTTTATCTACCTTGTTAGTTAATCATCATGCTAGTATGTTGTTATCCTTATGTTCATCCCTACTTCTCATGCCAGTTAACTTTATCAGTTTACATTGATTGTAGTAGGGCTTACTCAATCTTTTTGACTGACCTGTTTTCCTTTCGCCTCTTTTCTTCCGTTCCCCCCCAGGTTCTCAGGGTGGGAATATTGGAGCTTAGCTTGGATTTCTGATCGCTTGCTTGTGGGATTTTAGCTCATGTACGGTCTTGACATGAAGCTAGCTATGGTTATCACTTATTTTGGGGATAGTACTTATGTATTTCAGTTTTTCAGTAATGTTGTTTTTATCTAGACTTGTGTATTTGGAAAGTTGACATATGTTGTACCAGACTTGTTTTGAAATGGTTTGGAATCTTCCGCTGTTTTGTCTATGTTATTTACTCTGTTTACATATATACATATGTTCTTGTTCTACCTTGATATATCATTATGCATGTTTACTTGATTCAAACGCCCCTCCAAAGTCAGAGTGCTTGCAAGAGCCACCCTGGCAGAGGTGGGGTGTTACATTTGGTATCAGAGCGAGGTTTACGAGAAGGAACAAAAAGGTTTTTAAAGCTTTTGGAAAACTATTTTCAAAGCCAAGTATAAAGTATTTTCCAAAGAAAAGTCTAGTTTATTTTAAAGGCTATTCGCCAAAAAAGCCATTAGCAAAAATTCCTTCGTTTTTCTCCATTCTGATTCTATCTTTTTCTTCGTTTTCAGTATGGCCGATAACTTTGCCATTCCGGAGGAGTACACGTACCTGTTTGGTATAGGAGACTTTTGGAGGCTAGGGCGACCGAAGCCGGCCCCGCAGATGTTCCTCCTCCTCCAGTAGTTAATGTTCCTCCTCCTCCTGTTGCTGAGGTTCCTCTTCCTCCTCCCCCTCAGCATCCTCAAGCTGACTTCGCAAAGATTTGCAACGACTTTAAGGCGATGGGTGGCAATAATTTCTTTGGAACCGAGACTTATGTAGAGGCAAGGAATTGGTTGAAAGAAACCGAAGATCTTTTTGCCTTCTTTGATATAGATGACCGTAGGAAGGTTTTATTAGCAGTGTGGTTGCTAAAGATAGAAGCTGCACGTTGGTGGGTGGTCACCACCGCTACTAGGCCAATTGAGACTTGGGATGACTTTCGGGGAAAGTTTGGACTAAGGTTCCTATCACTGAAGCAAGGGGACATGACTATTAGGGAATACATAGATAAGTTTAATCAACTGGCTCGGGTCGGTTTAGACCTGGTTAACACAGCTCAGAAGAAGGCCCTATACTTTGCTCTAGGATTAAACGAGCCATTACATGGTTTAGCCATGACTCATATACCCTTGGGGGCAACTTTCGAGAGCTTGGTGAATATGGCCCTACTCAATGAAGAGAATAGGGGTGACAAGAAGGAGATCAAGATGAATGATACTCAAGCCAAGAAGACTGATTCCCAGTGGAAAGGAAATCAGGGTAATCCAAGCGATCAGAGCAGTCAAAGCAATAAGAACAAGAACAAGAGTCAAGGCAACAAGGGGAACAACAACAAGGGCAATAACGACAAGAGGAAGTGCCATTATTGCGGTTCAGTTGGGCATCTTATTAAGGATTGTAAGAAGAGGAAAAGGAAGAGTGGTGAATGCTATCGTTGTGGTGAGTTTGGACATTTCAGCAAAGATTGCCCGAAGAAGCAAGGGCAAGGTCAGACTCAATGTGCAAGACCGTCTGAAGGGCGAGTTCACCCACTCAACATCGTTCTTCCAGCTCATGATCGAGGTAGTATTTCTGTTGAAAGCCTTGTATATATTTCTAATTTTTCAGTTCGTACCTTGTTTGATTGTGGTGCATCGCATAGTTTATTTCATCTGATCTAGTTGAAAGTTTGCACCTAAGTACTAGTCTAGTTAATGATCCCGTGTGTGTTTCAAATCCAATTGGGGGTTCCGCCCATTTGTCTATTATCTACGTGGATTTGAAAATCTCTATCTTGAGTATAGAATTCTCGCGTGATGCTTATATTCTCGGTTTCATGGGGTATGGGTTGATTTTGGGCATGGATTGGTTGTCCAGTTTTGGAGCCATTCTTGATTTTTGAGCATAGGGTTGAGAGGCTCATGACTCGCCTCGGTAATACCCTACAAATTTCTAGTAACCCTATGAGTCCCGTCATGTTGTGTTGTCTTGAATCCCTCAACTCATCTATCGATAGTTTGTAATCGGTGAGGGTGGTCCGAGGATATCCTGATATCTTGGGTGAAGTGAAGGGGGTTACCCCTAAACGAGAGATAGATTTCCGCATTTATCTGGTTGATAATGCCAAGATAGTTTTGTGGCCGGTTAGGCACATGGCCCCGCAAGATGAAAGTTAAGAAAGCAAGTCAAGGAGTTGCTTGGGAAGAACTTCATTAGACGAAGTATGTCTGAATGGGGAGCGCCTGTAGTATTTACTACCAAGGCAGATGGTTCTCTTCGACTTTGTGTTGATTATCGTGAGCTAAACAAAGAGAATAGACAACCATTGCCAAGGATCGATGATTTGTTCGATCAGCTTGTAGGAACATCTGTTTTCTCTTGATCTTGCTACTGGATTCCATCAGCTCAGAATAGCTGAAGATAGTATAGACAAGACTGCGTTCAGAACTCCAGATGGATTCTTAGAATGGCGGGTCATGCCATTCGGTTTGACTAATGCACCCGCCTACTTCGTAGGGTGTCTAGGGAGTTCCTGAACGAGTTTGTGGTAGTCTTTGTAGACGATATCCTGACTTTCTTAAAGAACGAGGAAGAACATGCTAGACATCTCAAGGAGGTGATGGATACGCTTAGAGCGCATTAGTTGAAAGCCAAGCCCTCCAAATGTCATTTTGGAGAAAAAGGAGTTAGATTTCTTGGGCACATAGTTTCTAAGCAAGGCTTAGTGGTGGATCCTGCTAAAATGGTCGCGGTTCAAGACCGGAAAGCTCCGACGAGGACAATTGAAGTAAGAAGCTTTCTCAGTTTAATTAGTCAGTTAGCGTCCCTTGAGTTTAGACCTACCCTTCTGGATCAAGTAGGGACTTCACAGAAGGAAGACCCGCAGTTAGCCGAGATCATGGACAAGTTGATTCAAGGCGAGATGGCAAGTCACCTCGCTATAGATGACAAGGGATGGCTAAGACGCGATGAGAGAAAGAAGGTTCTTGAAGATGCACATCACTCGAGGAAGTGGCCGAGTTTGTCCCAAGATGCATGTTGTGCCAATAGGTTAAAGGCCGAGTCATAGAAGCCCGGTGGGCTATTACATCCATTGGAGGTCCCCGCAATGGAAGTAGTAAAGCGTCACGAAGGATTTCGTGGATGGACTGCCTAGATCAAGAAAGGGAATAAGAGCATGTGGGTCATAGTAAGTAGACTCACGAAGAGTACTCATTTCACTCCGGTAAAGAGCGAAAGGACTACATCATAACTAGCGACAGTTTACTTTCAAAAAATAAAGCGGTTGCACGAGGTTCCCTAAAGTATAGTTAGTAACCATGACTCAATCTTCACTATCCAGTTTTGGGATAGTCTACGGGAAGTCATGGGCAAGCGACTGAATTTAAGTACGGCCTATCATTCACAGGCGGATGGTTCATTTCGTTCAAGCATAAGTTATAGAAAATCACGTTAGTAAGAGCAATTGGCAACGTGGATTGGTATTTTCAAGAAAAGTTCTGCTGCGTGGAATACTTTATAGTAAGTAAACGAGATCCAGGATTCACTAGTGAATTTTGGAGAGCTTGCATGAAACCATGAGGTCATAGTTATGTTTAAGCCAAGAATGATAGAAGGGTAAGTGAAAAAGGAAGACGAGAGGCGACAATGAAATGGGTTCCAACTCATATTTGGAAATAAGAGTTAAGAAGCCAAGGAATCATGAAGAAAAAGACGGTCAAAGCACAGTGGAGTTAAGCTCAAGGAAATGTGACTTAGAAAACTGAAGGCTAGATACGCGCATCATATCTCTTTTTAAGAGCATATCCTTAATCCTTGTTTTCCTGTGGAACTTACTCACATGTTATCTTTTTACGTATATCCTCTCGGTCCCGTTCTCGGTCCTATTTCTGTCGGGAGGTATGACTTATTGGCTAGTAATACATGTCAGGGTTTGAAGGGGGTTCGTTAGGTTGACTAAACCTTTTGGGCTTTTATAGAATATGGGTTGGGTTAGGAAGGGATTTCTTGTAATCCGAAAGGAGTATATCCTGCTTATCTTCCCGATCTCTTTGTAGCATATCTTTTGCTATCCATGTTTGTCTTGATTATCTAGTTTATTATGTTAATCTTGTCATGAGAACCTTAGGTAGAAACCCTTTGGATGAAACATGTGTTTGAAGCATGTTATGCTTGATGGTTGCAAGTGGTTGCAAGTGTTTGCAAGTGGTTACTCGTTGATGCATTATACACATTAGGCACTAGATCGGCTCACACACTCCTCATATTGCATATGCATGAGTGTTTACGCTTATTCATGGATGAAAATTTTTGTGTTATCACATGGATGTTGCATATGGATGTATGTTATGTGCACGCAAATAGATGTTATACATTATGTTAGGAATTGCATACATATGGATTCATTTCACTAACATAATTTGCATTGATGATATTTGCATTAGATAAGTACATATACACACACCTTTGCATATGTTCATACAACATTTAGAATCTTGTAAGGACAATGATTGCTCGTGGATGATATTTTGAGTAGATGGATGTTGGATGGTAGGATACGTTCTTCCTAACTTGAAGATTTCGGGGACGAAATCCTTTAAGGAGGGGAGAATGTAACAACCCGTATTTCTATTAACCTGTTATAACATAAATCGAGGCAGAATTTAACTCTAAAATCAGAATCAAGGGAAACGGGCTATGCCATTGCGTTCGTCTCGGAAAAATACGCGAAATAGAGTCCGAGTTTTCGAAAATCGGAGTCCGTATGACCCGATTAAGGCCCAACGAAGTTTTCAGAAAATTTCAAAGTAAAAACAGATTTCAAATTCAAGTTTGAATTTTGAAATTAGGGTAAGATTGGGCCAGGCGGGAAAATTCCCGCCAGAGCACCCAAGTCGACAGCCCTGTCGACTTGGGAGTCGACTTGGTTGGACCCAAGTCGACAGCCCTGTCGACTTGGCTGTCGACTTGGTCCAGCCGGGCAGTTTTGCCTGGTGCACCATTTTGGGGTCTTGGTTAGGTTTTAGGGCCAGATTCGGTTTTGAGGGCTGAGATTGGAACTAGGGTTTAATCCTAAGGTTGAAACTAATCCTAATCTCTATAAATAAGCCCCTAACCTAACCCTAAATCATCATTATTCATTCAAGTAACTAAACTATGGCAAAATCATTCCTCTCATGGCCTCCACTCTCTTCATAAAATTCCTAAGTTATTTCTATGAGAGATTTTCCATGCATACAAGTGTTTTCAAGCTTGTATGAGTGTCATTAGCTTGCATTCAAGTCAAGTTTCCATATTTACATCATAAAGCAAGGGTTTTGATCATTTTGGCTCAAGGGTTTTTCTATTAGAGCTTGCATTTTGGGTCTATTTGATTGCATAAGGGCTTTGTCATATTTTTGTGTCTTCATAAGCATTGTAAGCCCTATTCTACTTTCATATTTAAACTCTAAAGTTAAATGAATGATGCAAGTTTGGTTGGCCATTATGATATGCAAGTTTATCATGTTATGTTATGCAAGTATGCCATGTTATGATATGCAAGTTTATCATGTTATGTTATGCAAGTATGCCATGTTATGATATGCAAGTTTATCATGTTATGTTATGCAAGTATGCCATGTTATGATATGCAAGTTTACCATGTTATGCTATGCAAGTTTGCCATGTTATGATATGCAAGTTTATCATGTTATGTTATGCAAGTTTGCCATGTTATGATATGCAAGTTTATCATGTTATGTTATGCAAGTTTGATATGCAAGTTCGTCATATGATATGCAAGTATGTTATGCAAGTTTGGGATGATCATTTTGTTCATGTTATCATGTTATGCAAGCTTATCTTGAGTATATGGACATAAAGCTTCAAGCTTTATGCTAAAGGTTGCATTTTGGCAACATGTAAGTTATCATATCTCTTATGATAACTTGCATGTGAGGCTAAATGCGAACTTATGGCCATTTCTACATGTCATTTATCACCATGTATCACCAATATGCTAAGTTTGGTTTTATGCATGCTTTTGAGGCCTAAAAATGTAATATGCAAGTATATGAACACATGTACATTTCATATGCCACCATGTTGAACTTGTGGCTTCAACACCTTTATGTCATGATTATGCCAAGTTCCCTCTTTCTATCCTTTATGCGCTATTGCGATATGTAAGCGATGGGATTGCGTTTGGGGTTGGGTAAACTTAAAAGACATAAAAACATAAGCTTGGTAATTTACCTATTAAGTTAGGTCTACCCTTTGGGAATTTACCTATTAAGTTAGGTCTACCCAAATGCTTGAAAATTTGTAACATGTTTTGGAAACATGATGGACATGACACTCAGAAAATATAAGTGTGACCAACTCGAGGTTGGGTTGAGTTTGTAGCGTAAACCTACCCGGAACCGACCGGCTTAACTAGTTGCTACAAACAATAGGACCCAATGTGAGAAGTTGGTCATGTTGTACCTTGAACCCGAGGTTAGACCAAGTCGTGGTGTAAAGCTACCCGGACCCGCCCGGCTTAACTAGTAACCACAACAAGGTCTAATGTGAGAGGTTAAGGCGCATTAAATTAATTAATGCCTCATGATTAGGGTTAAGTCATGGTCCACTTAATACTTAACCAATTTGGGCTTGGTAGATTAATCAGGGTTAAGTCGTGAACTCATCGTTACACTTAACCAAGTTAATCCATGATTAGCAAGAGGGTTAAACCGTACTTAACCCACTAGAAAAATCCTAGCAATGGGGGTCCACTCCAGCAGTAATCCCAAGTTTGTATCATTATGACCCTAGGGACTAGGCTAGGGTGGGGGCACGATTACTGGACTTGAGGTAAGTGACCAAAAACGACGGCAGAAGGGTACGCCGGTGTAGTTCCGGGCGGACCATGGTCGTGCACATAGTCCGAAGCCGGGGAAAACATGCACGGGTACCAGTAGATCGAGACTGTGCACTTATGTTTATGGTGTCCAGGGGTTGACACCCTAGGGCTTGATACACCCGACGGGAGACCCTGCACAGTCTGACTACAATTATGTTTGGGCCGCATTGACACCAACACGTGACGAGTTAGGCTTAGGGAGCCGATCGATTAGACCGTTTGGTTGGACCTCGTATTAGAGTCAAACCATGTTATTGGACCTCATATTAGGGTCGCTTCATGTTATTGGACCTCGTGTTAGGGGCACTTCATGTTATTGGGCCAAAGCTTGGGCCAAGGGATCAATACTTGCTTATTCAAGTCATGTTAGTTTGCTAGTACACCTGTGGTGCAAAAACCTTAAACCTGATTATGCGATGACACCTTTATCTACCTTGTTAGTTAATCATCATGCTAGTATGTTGTTATCCTTATGTTCATCCCTGCTTCTCATGCCAGTTAACTTTATCAGTTTACATTGATTGTAGTAGGGCTTACTCAGTCTTTTTGACTGACCTGTTTTCCTTTCGCCTCTTTTCTTCCGTTCCCCCCCCTAGGTTCTCAGGGTGGGAATATTGGAGCTTAGCTTGGATTTCTGATCGCTTGCTTGTGGGATTTTAGCTCATGTACGGTCTTGACATGAAGCTAGCTATGGTTATCACTTATTTTGGGGATAGTACTTATGTATTTCAGTTTTTCAGTAATGTTGTTTTTATCTAGACTTGTGTATTTGGAAAGTTGACATATGTTGTACCAGACTTGTTTTGAAATGGTTTGAAATCTTCCGCTGTTTTATCTATGTTATTTACTCTGTTTACATATATACATATGTTCTTGTTCTGCCTTGATATATCATTATGCATGTTTACTTGATTCAAACGCCCCTCCAAAGTCAGAGTGCTTGCAAGAGCCACCCTGGAGGAGGTGGGGTGTTACACTTTGCTGTGATTGTAGCGAAGCTATGGCCGATTTTAGGAACGTATAAAACCAATGGAGGTGAAAAACTAAATTTTAAACAACCCTAACTATATAGAAGTGTAGTTTTGAAATTCTAGAAAATTATGGAATAAATCTTATAAACCAATTAAAATGTTTTAAATGTGATTTAAGTTAAATATATGAATTTTCCAATGATAGAAAAGTCATTTTAACGAATCAAACTTAAATGGCACGTTTTGCAATACTTTTCCAATAATGTTGAAACTTGAAGTTTAAGCTTAACAAATCTTCTCCAAATCTTTAATGAATGTTTTTAGATGGTTATGAAGATTGTTTTGAGGATCTATAAGTTATTTGAAGATGTTTGATAATTGAGTCAAATCAAGAAGCTATAATAAGAAATTGATTTAATCTTGGCTCTAATAAACCGACGAGTAAGCCTGATTTTTCTATTTAAGAGATCCGAATGTGGGTGTTTAACCAAGGAAACATTCATGAGCAACTAGTGCCCTGGCTCACTTGGCCTTTTCTTGGGTGAGAGGTAGATAAGGTTGAAAAGTCAAAAATGAGTTAAGTATAAAAAATCAAATTTTCTAAAGATAAATAAATTAAATTTCTTGGAGAAGATCTTGTTGTATTTAGTATCAGATTTCGAGGAGGGTATCCTTACAATACGAAAGAATTTAAAAGGTGTTTCATACTGGTATTCAATGAATATTCGGTTTTGAATATGGAAACTGATATCGAGTAAGATAAGCATGATTTCTTCGGATCTATTAAACTAAAACGGACTCACCATCCGAAATGACTTGATGAATCAGGTTCATTGATTCTATATATATCCTTGAAGAATATTTGAAGTTATACAACCTTAAAAGATATTTTTATGACGTAATGAATTAAGAAATGAAGAACACTCAACATCCAAAACTTTTTGAATGCTATTTTTACGATGATTGATTCGAGGAGATCACGATCAGATTTGGGTGATTTCTATCCGAAAACCACTACGGATCAGTCAAACTTTTTGAAGTAATAAAGATTGAAGTTTGAAGAATTCTGGAGATTAAATAAAGGGTTTATGTGACTGGCCTTTAGGGAATCTTTCCCATATCAAAAATTGATGATTACTCTGCATTTAGATCTTCGATGCAAGGGTTACTCCTTTTATATCACATGATCTAGTAAGAGTAGTACTTTCGGTTTTTCCAAATCCAGGATGACTTTTATGGATGAATGTTTGAAGTTGCACCTCTAATATGTGTATATTGATCTCCATGAATGTACGTCTGTATGGTGGTGGAGAAGACAACTTTTATTAGCTTAACACCCTTCTTTGAGATGAATGAGCTTTGAGGTTGTACATTAGTGGATATCAGTGGCGTGTGTTGGATTTGGCTATGTGGTATCCAAAGTGAAGAACGTGTTTGAAGAAAAGGTAACCCTGGACCTCTAAGCCTCTACAGCTGGCATTGGAAAAAATAGGGCATATGGTGAGACCAAGTGGGTAGCGCCAATTAGGAGACGTTCATCACCCTTCTAGATTTCTCATTATATATCGAAAGGTGAAGTATGCTAGGGCCACAGGTGATAGGTAGGTTATAACTCAGGGTGATGACGTATTCAGGTAGTGCACCTCCTGTTGATACGCCTGTGTAGATATTACAACTTTGCCAGCTGGGCGGAGGAGAGTGGTCCTCGGTACATCCATCTAAAGGTGTATTATATGGAAAGCTAGTTCCATAGCTTGTCATTATATGGAAATCCATTTCCCTAAGAGCTTGCGATTCTACCGTATATCCCCAAATAAGGGGTACAGAATCTAATCAATGTAACAATTTCGCCTATTTTTATAATTTATTTTAATGGGGTTTAATCCTGTCAGTCATTAAAAATAGTATTAGATAATTTTGACATATAATGGTTTGGTTACCATAAGGTGAAGTTCTGTGTCATGCTTGTATGTGGTTGTGATCTTATGGAATAGCCTTTATTTCCAAATGACACATTTAAGTTTCTCATGCCAGTCCCATGACTGACCCTGAGTTGTTTTTTTATTAAACTCTGGATGTCTCTATTTTCTTTGGGCAGCGTAGCAGCTTAGGTTTTTACTTGGATCGATTAGATTGAGTTTAGAGCTGAAGAATCCGAAGATCACCATTTATCCCCACTTTTTTCTTGGTTTTTTCAACATTTGTAAAGGTCGGTTCTATAATTGTCTAGGTTGATATTAATAAACACTTAGATAAGTACGATTAAGATATTCACTGTAACATTTTTATATGATGAATACATATACATTTTCCGCTATTCAAGATTCTGGTCTTTCTACTTTCTACCTCTTTTCTTTATTACCTTAAACAATTCGCTTCTCCGACACTTTGTCTTGCAGCGCATGAATATCGGGGATGTGTTAATGCTTTTTTCCAAGGTTGAGGAAACAGATCGTTTCATTTAGTATCATAGCCTTGGCTATCAACTACCAAGGTCATATTATCATCTGGAGATCATATCAAATGGATTTCATTTTGTATTTATGCTTAAGTTAAGAAAACATTTAAGCCTCATCTAGTAAAAGACTCATAAGAGATAGGGATCATAATAACCTGGTAAGTAATTCATTAGAGATATGGCTAGTAATACCCTAGAATGAGGTGAGAGTAGTAATATAAGTGCATATATAAAAATATAAATGTTTCTCTTTGAAATACAATAAGTTAAATAGTTTTACCAGGATTTTATATATAAAGAAAAATTTCAAAGCTAAGTATAGTTTTATGGATAATTTTATAGGGAATGATGATATGTAATTGTTATCATTTACTAGTTGATCAGTCATGCATATCCACTTACGAGCATTAACATTACTGATTGAATTATGGTTGTACCCGACCAGTTTATGGGTATAGACTACTACATCCAGATAAGAGTAATCTTATCAGTTTTGTACAAATGTTGAGTAAGAATTTAACTTAGAAGAAATTGTTTAATAACAAATTTAAACAAGAATAAAAATGAAATGGTTTCGATGATTCTGGATGAATATTCCTCTTGAAACGAGTAAATAAATAACTTTACCTAGGATTTATTTTCAATAAGATAAATTTTTGTAGAGTATAGATACTACAGTTATTAAACAAAAAGCGTCAAAACTATAAACGATAAACATCATTTGATTAGAATCTCACAGTTTGACTATGAGATGTTTGTAATAACACTAAAAAGGATCAAAGTTGGAAATTTATGAAGTTAGGTCCTAGTGTATGTAAACATAATTTCTAAAAAAGATTATAGTTCAATGACTAGAAAGTGGTAAAATGGCTAGAAGATGTGTTCGATTGGTAAACACTTCTCTTAAGTATTTCCCTTCTTAGTAAATGGGATATATGATATTATCGGTAATGGTTAATGTAATAATCCGGTTGTTAACCACCTTATTAATTAAGTTTAATTAGAGAGAATTTATGCTAGATTGTGATTTATGGAATTCAATGGTGAAATTTAAACTGTTTTTGTGGATAATTCAATTGTTTATTTTAGTTAATCTTAAGATAGTGTTGGAAAAAAAATTAAAAATAAATAAATGTTTGGGTTTGGATATATTGTTCCAAAATAAAATTTTCTATGTGAAATCCTAATAGAAAGGAAGGGTTAAAAGTGTGAAAAGATAGATAGAACTTCAATTCATTTAATTAAAATTTGGGTTTGGACTGAATTAAAATTCAGCTCATTAGTGCAAATAAGATGAAGTTGCTCACTTACCTATTTCCAAATGAATCGTATGCTCATTTGTTCTAGGCAGCGAACAAAAGAGAGTTCCTCAAAACAAGGAAAAACCCTAGCTTCACAAATCCCCAATTTCAAGTCTTGAATGAAAGGGCTTTTGGTTAAATCTTCTAGGAATCATAAGAAGGAAAGCTCCAACACCTCTAGTGAATCAATTATCATTTCTAGTTTCAGATTTTATCTTTGCTTTTTATGATTTCAACATGATAGGTAATGATATTTCTTGTTATACTTGTGTTTTGATAGATCTTAAAATTTAAACCCTCTTTAATAGAAAATTCTAATTTAATTCATATGAAGCTTAAAAATTACCAATATTTTACTATGTTCTTTCTGACATATTGTAGCAACTCTTTACCAATTTTCATGGATTTTTATTAAGATTTGATATGTTAAACCCGGTGATTTTCGAGAAATTTTTCTATAAAATCTGGGCAGAAAAACGTAGGTTGGTTTAAAAATCATAACTAATTGTAGAAAATTCATAAAAAATTGAAATTTGGATATGTAGTTACCAACTCATATGGGAAGCTTCAGTAAAAATTTCATTAGAAAATATTAATTGTTGATATGTTAAATTTACTCTGTTCCAAGGACAAAATTCTGGGCTGTTTTTGGATGATAAGGTGATTTGTTCGACCCACACAATCTTTCTCTAACTTTTGTGTTGCATGTTAGAAATTTTGGCATTGATATGGTTGATTTGATGATTGATTTGGTTGCAATATGATGTTGGATTCAAGTGATTGTTTGATTTTATGTGCTGAAAATTAGTGAAAATATCACTGCTGTAAAATAATGATAACTTATAGCTAAATTATCTAAATTGACTCAATCTTTATGTAGTAGAAATCTCTTTCAATTTGCTACAACTTTTTCCTTTAGACATTTTATGAAATTATGCCTTTTAGGAGGTCAAGAACGAGTTTTAAACTGAGCATGTAGCTCAGGCCTGGGTTAACATCTGAGATTATAGCTGATAGTAAAATGGGCATAACTTTTGAGTTACTTATCGAAATTTAATAATTTTTAATATCTTGAAAGCTAAGAGTTTAAGCTACAACTTTCATTTGTTGTGTTTCTGTTGATTTTGTAGTTTATATGGTGAAAAACTCATTTGTATGTCACTGGGCTGTCGTTAGGAAATCATGAAATTACTTAAAACTGAGAATTTGTTTTAGTCATAAACTTTTGAACTACTTATCTGAATTTGATAATTCTTAATGTTCTGGAAATCTAGGAGATTAAGCTACAATTTTTATTTGTAGTGCCTCTTGTGATTTTGGAGTTTAAATTGTGAAAAATCCATTTGTTTGTCGTTGAGAAATTTTATCAATACTTAAACATGAGAAATTGTTTTGGTCATACCTTTTGAGTTCGTATCTGAATTTAATAACTTTTGATGTTTTGGAAAGCTAAGAGGTTTTTCTATAATGTTATGGATTAAGTTTTATTAAATTATATGCTTAAGCAAACTGAAATTGCAATTTAAAACTGTGAGCTTTATTATGAACTTTTGGAAACAATAAAATAGTTTTTGTGAACAACTAAGTTAGTGTATTAAACAATGGAATTCAAAAGAGATAATAGTTTTGAGAATCTTAATTCTATAATCTGGAATGAGCTAATTTTTTACTTAATGTTCCCGATTGTTTTATATGCTCTTGTGAAACATTTTGTCGAAAATGGTATATTCCAATGAATAGAATGTTGAAGTGGAATTTACTAATTCTTGACCGAATACTAGAACCCAACTGAGTAGTATGGGATGCTCAAGTTAGATTCTTATAATCAATTTTGAGATAGTAATTAACACTTTAGGATTGTATTCTTTTATGGTGTGCCACAAGTTGTCTCTAGATCTGTAAGAGAATATAATCTAGGTTTTCCGGGTATATCAATAATAAGTGAAATTTACTAATTCTCAGTAAATACTTGTGTTTCACTAGTTGGTATGGGACGTCTACGTTAAACTACAGTGGTTACTGTGGGTGATAATATTTGGCACTTTAGAGTTCACTTTCTTTTGGTGCGCAACAGAGGCTGCTAGATCCTTAAGAAGGTTACTTCTGGATTTCTTTTCAAATGTATAATTATAAAAAGATTGACAAATTCATTATTTTAAAGGACCAGACTTTTATGACTACTTTTGTTAGTAAAGATTTTAAGTAAAACAATGATTAATATAGAGTAGCAAAGTCGTGGTTGCCACTGTCATTCAGATTGTTGAGATTTTGTTTCTTTGATTATTGAGACAAGATAAATGGTTCCTCGATCCCTTAGATCAAGCATGTGAGACATCGATATACACGATCATATGTCTATGTTTCCTCAACCCCTTAGATTAAGCATGTGATTCCTTGGTCTCAATAATCATAGAAATGGAATGTGTTGCTTGTTTTGTTATGTTTCCTCGATCTTAGCGACCGTGCATGAGTTTTGGATTACTTGTTTTATGGTGTTTCCTTGTGTTTTCTCGATCAGGTCGATTGAGTATGAGTTTCTCGATCCTAGAGATCGTGCATGAGTTCCCGATCTTTGGTATCAGATCGGTATGAGGGATACCACCAGGCCTCGAGACCATCTAGAATTTTGGAATGTATGTTTGTTTGTTCGATATGTTGATTATTGTTCTTCCTTGGTCATTTGACTGAGAAAGAGAGTTCCTTGATCAGGTAATGAGTCCTGCTAACTTGTCGTATTTATAATAGTTCCTTGATTAGGTCGGTCATGAATGAGTTGTGTTAACTTGTCGTGCCTATAACATGAACTTGTGATAAGGATAAAAACCATAATTGGAAACCAAACATACATCATTGTGAAACAATAAATTATTGCTACAGTCATTTCGTGGTTGAACTAAAGTTTATTTATATGTTATATGTATGGATCTCACTTTTTGTGCATTTAGAAATAGACTGATCCGAAAATTTGCGTTTCCGGGTCAGACCAGAATTTTCAGGTTTACAGGCAGCTCGGTCTTTTGGACAGGTGAGCTAGCCATGGATAGACATATTGAGACCCTTCGTTTAACCTTTGTAGGATACTCATCAGATGTACTATGAGATGTATTTGTTAAGATAGTGATTTATTTTGAAAGGTGTAGAATGAAAAATTAGAAGTATATTTTGTGGACTTACAGTAAGTACGCTATGATATGTGCTTTCTGCTATGATCAGTAATTGTTATGTGGTTGGTATATTGTTCTGATTAAGTTGAATCAGAGTGTTTATTACTTTGTATTAATATTGAACACGTCAAATTCAGATCAGATCTTAAGTAAAAAGGTATAAATGACGTGTCAGTGTTAGAATAAAGATATATTCACGTTCGATCGCCCCTATCAAGCTGTATTCTCTGGATTAGCAGACGATGTTACTTGTAATGTCATTTGCTAAACTGGGTATAACAGTGGGCACGTTATAGTTTGGTATCAGAGCAATGGTCAAAACAATATTACATATAAAATCATGGATCTGAGACCTATTGAGACGAGTCCTATCCCCTAGAGAGTGTGTATGCAGTTTACATGGACTATCCACATAGGGTTGGAAGTATAACATACTTTTTGGGATAAATGTAGAGCATTTGTTATTTTTACTAAGGATGACTCATTTAAAGTAGTATTAGAACTGGTTGTGCATGATTAGTATTAGTACTAGAGGCAGACTTAGGACAGATGTGCGAGCAACTAGTGGTCATAGTGTTGATGGATTATTTTTAGCTCCATAGCAAATAGGTGAAATAATTAAGACAGTGTAGACTCAGGTTGTAGGTGCTTAACCAACTGGACCTAAATTTTCTCGGCCCTGTCAGGATTTTGTGCTCTTGGGAGGAAATTAATGAACAAATGGAAACTAATGAGAAGCAGATACAAAATTTTAATCAAAAGGGAAAGAGACAAAATGACCAAAAGAATTCTGAGTTAAAAGGAAAAATTATAAGATAAGATAATATTTTTCTTCTTTTGTTTGGTTGCCTAATGTTTAGTTTAAGGGTAAATTGCCTGCTTTTGCTTTACTGCTTCCTAGTGTTTGGATGTTAGAAATTGTTTTTCCTAGATATACTTGTTTAAAATTGGATGCATGGATGCTAGATATAATAAAATAATACATCTAAATTTGTGTTAACCCATCATGTTGACTTATCTAGACGTTGTTTAAGAATTTCGGTCGATACGTGGGACACCATGTTATCGTTAGAGGTTCCAAAACTTCGAATGTGATATTTTGACATGAGTGCAAGAAAAAAATTGTGAAATGTATTGAGTTAAAAATAAATTGAAATAATATTTTTCCGTGAAACATTTATGTGAAATGGATGAGCATGGGAAGACATTGTTGGTAGCTTATGCAACCAACTATGTAGTTGTGAAGTGGATCATAATAATTCATGGTTCATTATTATTTTTGGAATTAGAAAAAATTTAAATTTATAAATTTGAGGATTAGATAAAAACATTGATATTGGATCCAAAATATTAAGTTTTGATAACCAGAAGTGAAGGAAAAAACTATTTTGTGAATTATTAAGGGTTGTGAATTCAATAATATAAGTAAAGATGAAACAGATTTCTAAATAAGTTGAAATTTAATCCTAAGAGTTATAAAGAATAAAATCATGATAGTAGGGGAATGAAGTGGTTTAATTTAAAGAGTTTTAACCAGAATTAAATGTTGATGTTATGTAAGCAAATGAGAATTTTTTTTATGTATAAAATCATGATAAATGGAATTTTTTAATAGATTATTTCAGTTAATAAATTGCGAGGAAGCAATTTTATGAAGGGAAGGAGTCTGTACCAACCCGGTTGTTAACCACCTAATTAATTAAATTTAATTAGAGAGAATTTATGCTAGATTGTGATTTATGGAATTCAATGGTGAAATTAAAACTACTTTTGTGAATAATTCAATTGTTTATTTTAGTTAATCTTAAGATAATTTTGGAAAAAGTTTTAAAAATAAATAAATGTTTGGGTTTGGGTATACTGTTCCAAAATAATTTTTTCTATGTGAAATCCTAATAGAAAGGAAGGGTTAAAAGTGTGAAAAGATAGATAAAACTTCAATTCATTTAATTAAAACCTGGGTTTGGACCGAATTAAAATTCAGCCCATTGATGTAAATAAGATAAAGTTTCTCACTTACCTATTTTCAAATGAATTGTACACTCATTTGTTCTAGCAGCGAACAAAAGAGAGTTTCTTAAAACAAAGAAAAACCCTAGCTTCACAAATCCCCAATTTCAAGTCTTGAATGAAATGGTTTTTGGTTAAATCTTCTAGGAATCAAAAGAAGGTAAGCTCCAACACCTCTAGTGAATCAATTAGCATTTGTAGTTTCAGATTTTAACTTTGCTTTTTATGATTTCAACATGATAGGTAATGATATTTCTTATTATACTTGTGTTTTGATATATCTGAAAACTTAAACCCTCTTTAATAGAAAATTTGAATTTAATTCATATGAAACTTAAAAATTATCAAATTTCACTATGTTCTTTCTGACATATTGCAGCAACTCTCTACCAATTTTCATGGATTTTTATTAATATTTAATAAGGCCAAGAATAATTGCTCAAAGATATTTCCTGTTTTCACAGCATGAGATAGTAAGGCCAAGAATAATTGCTCAAAGATATTTTCTGTTTTCACTGCATGAGATAATAAGGCCAGGAATAATTGCTTAAAGATACTTTGTTGTTTTCACTGCATGAGATAATAAGGCCAGGAATAATTTCTCAAAGATATTTCTTGTTTTCACTGCATGAGATAATAAGGCCAGGAATAATTGCTCAAAGATATTTTTTGTTCTTTTGCCTATTTATTGCTTTGTAATTGTCAGTACTGTATGAATGAAATCTTTCACAATATCTCTTCATCTCTACATGGTATCAGAGCTCTTCTGAACACTCACAGATAATTGCTGCCATGTCTCTCAATAATTCTACAAATCAAAATCTCCTTGCAGCGGCTACCATAACCCCTTCTCAACTCAATTTTCGGATTCCTCCTATTAGCATCAAACTAGACCGAGAAAATTATTCATTGTGGCGTACAATAATCATTTCATTCCTTGAAACCTTCGATCTTGAATCCTTCGTCTTATCTTCTAATTCCCCACCCGAGTTTCTTCCCACTCCAGATGGTGCTATGTCCACCAATCCAAATCCGGCATTTCTCGATTAGAAAAAACGGGATCATTTTGTCTTGCTTTGGATCAAATCAACCCTCTCTGAGCGAGCTCTGTCCATTGTTGCTCGCTGCTCCACCTCTTACATGGCGTGGCTTGCTCTTGATCGCTCTTTCCAAGTGCAAACTAGGGCCCGTCGCATGGCCATGAAGACTCAGATTCAGTCGCTTTCCAAAGGAGCGTTACCCATGATCGAATATATCAAAAAGAAGCGTGTCATTGCTGATTCTCTTGTTGAGAATCTTCATCCGGTTTCAGATGAAGATCTCATCAGTAATAACCTTGCAGGCCTGGACTCTTCCTATACTCCATTTGTCACTGCCTTCATGATTAATTCTGAAAATTCATCTGTCGATGATTTGATTGGACTCCTGCTTCAGGAGGAAGCTCGCTTGGATCATGAAACTACCCGCCAGGCTGCTGTTATTCTTCCCACTCCCATGGTGCCTCCATTAGCCAACACTGCATCCCGCCAATCAAATCGTTCTACCCTACATAACACATATCAAAGCTCTTTCTCCTCCAATTTCCGTGGTGGTGATCAGCGAAGATGTCATCTTCAATGCCAGATATGTAGTCATCAAGGACATGAAGCCATTGATTGTTGGCATCGAGGTAATCAAGCAGATTATCCATCTCGTCGTCCCAATCCTAGAGCTCGGAATCGGTAGGCCAACATTGCAAAGTTCAACAGTCCATCTGCCTTGGACGCTCCATGGTACTTCGATTCGGGTGCAACTGATCATGCCTCTCCTGATGTGGGCAAATTGACGATCTCTGATGACTACAATGGCGATGACAATCTTCAAGTTGGTAACGGTAACCAATTATCTATCTCTCATATTGCATCTCATTCTTTACCTAATTTGCGTTTTCCAACTGTCTTAGTTGTCCCTGCCTTAACCAAAAATTTACTATCTGTATCCAAATTAACTAAAGATAACAATGTTTACATGGAGTTTTGGCCTCATTTTTGTTGTGTTAAGGATTTTCAGGGCAGAATCATCCTCCAAGGGCGAGTAGATAATGGTCTTTATAGGTTGTCAGTACCTCCTAATAACCGGATGATGGCGTTGACTGGTGTTCAAACCTCCTTGGTTGGTTGGTACAATAGGCTTGCACACCCTCATCAACATCTCCTGCGGCGTCTTGTTTCTGATTTCCAGCTTCCTGTCACATCAAATAAACCTCCCATAATGTGTGAGCCATGTCAGTTAGGCAAAAGCCATGAATTGCCTCTTTTAAATTCTCATGTTTCATCTGTTAAACCTTTTGATTTGGTGTATTCTGATGTTTGGGGTCCGTCTCCCTTATTTTCAATTAATAGAAATCGTTATTTTGTTCTTTTTATTGATGATTGTTCTAAATACGTTTGGATATATTTTCTTTCTCACAAATCACAAGTTCTACCTACATTTATCCAATTTCGTTCGATGATCAAAACACAATTTCAGTGTGACATTAAACGACTTCAAACAGATTGAGGGGGTGAGTATCGTAATGTATCCGCTTTTCTAAAAACGTGTGGAATTGAACATCGTATCTCATGTCCATATACACCCGAACAAAACGGTACCGTTGAGCGACGGAATCGCATCATCGTTGAAAAGGGTTTAGCACTCTTAGCTCACTCCTCCCTTCCAAAACAATTTTCGGAACATGCTTTCAAAACTGCTACATACTTACATAACAGAACCATCACACCACTACTTGCCTACAAATCACCATACACCATTCTCTATCATAAAAATCCCGATTACACCTTCCTCAAAACATTCGGATGTCTATGCTATCCTTTCTTTCGCCCATATAACTCTACTAAAATGGATTTTAGATCATTGCCATGTACCTTTCTTGGTTATAGTACATCTCACAAGGGATATCTCTGCTATCACAAGCCTACGTCTCGATTGTATGCGTCTCGATATGTGGTTTTCAATGAATCAATCTTCCCATATGCCTGTGATTCACAGTGCGTAGTTCCTCCATTATCTAGGCCAGCCCAGGAATCTGTCAACACCAGCCATCTTGATCATATCACCTCAATCGACACTACACCATCACCGCCTCCAATACAACCTCCAATACAAACTGCTCACACTCCCATGCCTCAACATACACCATCACCACCTTCTAATTCTCCACAACCTCCCATACAAACTGCTCATACTCACACTCCTCAACATACTTCATCACCGATATCCACATATCCAAATCCACCTTATCAACATCCCACTCTCAGCTCACAAGACAAACAATCATATCCTCGTCATTACCGTCCAGCAGAAAATAACCAGCACTCCATGGTTACTCGAGCCGCCACAAACTCCCTCAAACCGAAAGCTTTTTTATCCTCCATCTCCATTAACCAACAAACAGAACCTCACACCGTGTCTCAAGCCCTTCGTATCCTATGTTGGCAAACCGCAATGAAAGCGGGATTTGATGCACTTATGAGAAATAGAACTTGGTCACTTGTTATTCCGCCTTGTAATGCTAATGTTGTGGGTTCTAAATGGATTTTCAGGATTAAAAGACGGTCTGATGGATCGATAGAGCGTTACAAAGCTCGCTTGATGGCGCAAAGATTTAGTCAAGAGGCCGGCCTTGATTTTTTTGAGACCTTCAGTCCTGTAATTAAGCCTACAACAATCCGTTTGGTGTTGTCCATTGCGCTCTCTCGTGGTTGGTTGGTTCGTCAATTAGGCATTGACAACGCCTTCTTAAACGGTGATCTGTCGAAAGTAGTTTACATGGTCCAGCCACGTGGTTTCGAAAACCTTTCTCTGCCCAACCATGTATGCAAGCTACACAAAGCCTTATATGGGCTTAAGCAAGCGCCTAGAGCATGGTTCACTAAGCTGAAAACTTATCTTGCCTCACATGGGTTTAGAGCTTGTCAGTCTAATACTTCCTTATTTGTGAGTGTCACTCCTTCAACTACTATCTATGTGCTAGTGTATGTTGACGATTTAATCGTCACGGGTAGCAGCCCTTTTTTGGTTTAGCAGTTCATCCAAAATCTCCATCAGTGTTTCGCTCTCAAAGATCTTGGTGCTCTAAATTTCTTTCTTGGCATCAAAATTCAGCAAGACAAAGCAGGTATCACACTTTCTCAAGAGGCCTACATCAATGATATTCTAGCGCGTTGCAAATTGCAGGATGCTAAACCCATTTCTACTCCGATAGATCCATCCTCCAAGCTTGAACTAGCAGGTGAAGTATTCTATGATCCTAAGCTTTACCGACAGGTTGTAGGTTCTCTTCAATATGCAACCATAACCCGCCCCGACATCGCTTATTCCGTCAATCGGGTATGTCAATATATGAATGCTCCGACAACATCGCATTGGCAGGCCGTGAAATGGATATTACGCTATCTCAAAGGAACTATTACTCACCATCTGCACTTTCAGCCTACCAAAGCAACATCACTTCTAGCATATTCTGATGCAGGATGGATGTCAGACTCCGATGATAGTCGTTCTCAGTATGGATTTGTGTTTTCCATGGTACTAATCTAATCAGTTGGACATCTCGGAAACAATGGGTTGTAGCCCGATCAAGCACGGAGGCGGAATATAGGTTGCTTGCGTATACTTCAGCTGAGCTTATCTGGATTCAGCAACTTCTTAGAGACCTTAATGTTTATCTTCCAGACCCGCCTACTCTGCTATGCGATAATGTAGGTGCTTTGTTCATGTCCAAAAATCCGGTCATCGGTACATGCTTAAAACACATCCGACTGGATTTTCACTTCGTTTGAGAGCAAGTTGAAGCTGGTGATCTTCGTATCAGTCATGTTTCATCTATTGATCAGCTGGTGGATGTCTTCATCAAGCCTTTAAGCAAAGATTGAATATCTCAGTTACGCTCCAAGCTTTAAGTTCGTCCCTCACTTGAGCTTGCCGGGGGGTAATAAGGCCAGGAATAATTGCTCAAAGATATTTCTTGTTTTCGCTGCATGAGATAATAAGGCAAGGAATAATTGCTCAAAGATATTTCATGTTTTCACTGCATGAGATAATAAGGCCAGGAATAATTGCTTAAAGATACTTTCATGTTTTCACTGCATGAGATAATAAGGTCAGGAATAATTGCTCAAAGATATTTCTTGTTTTCACTACATGAGATAATAAGGCCAGGAATAATTGCTTAAAGATACTTTCCTGTTTTCACTGCATGAGATAATAAGACCATGAATAATTGCTCAAAGATATTTCCTGTTTTCACTGCATGAGATAATCAGGCCAGGAATAATTGCTCGAAGATATTTTTTGTTCTTTTGCCTATTTATTGCTTTGTAATTGTCAGTACTATATGAATGAAATCTTTCACAATATCTCTTCTTCTCTACAATATTTGATATGTTAAACATGGTGATTTCTGAGAATTTTTCTATAAAATCTGGACAGAAAAACGTAGGTTGGTTTAAAAATCATAACTAATTGTAGAAAATTCATAAAAATTTGAAATTTGTATACGTTGCTACCAACTCATATGGGAAGCTTCAGTAAAAATTTCGTTAGAAAATATTAATGCTTGTTATGTTAAATTTACTCTGTTCCAGGGACAAAAATCTGGGATGTTTTTGGTTACATGGCTTGAGGTTAATGTTTATAGCTATGAAGCTCTTTGGATGATAAGGTGATTTGTTCGACTCACACAGTCTATCTC